>OY856411.1:640921190-642341190 GCA_963693085.1 Alisma plantago-aquatica
TTCTCTCCAAGACGAGTTTTCTCCCTCCAAGACCAGATTTTCTGCCACGCCTTTTTCCTCCAAGTCATTTTTTCCCCTCCAGGACAACATTTTCCGCCACACTTTTTTTCCTCTAAGATAAATTTTCCCACTAAATCCTTTTTCTTACAAGACAAAATCTTCCGTCAAATCTTTTTTTCTCCAAGAAAAACTTTCCCGCCACACTTTTTTCTTCAAAGATATCTTTTTTCCTCCAAGACAACGTTTCCCGCCACACTATTTTTCCCTCAAGATAAAATTTTCCACTAAATATTTTTTCCTGCAAGACAAAGTTTTCCACAATATGATTGAAAAAATTGATCATTTTGTATTTATCAAGAAAATATTTATGATGAAATATTTTTATTCTCATAATTTTTCAATGAAGTATTTCTTTGCAATGATTGTTTAGAAATACAACTCACATGTGAAAGAGTCTCCTTGATAGTTCTTTAAATTAAATACTTCACACATATAAATTTTTTGATGATGGAATATTTGTGTTATTCATGCCATAAGAAATTTTCATGTATGAGGTGTTTAATAAATAGAATTTATATTTGTATGAGGTGTTTTCTAAAACGAAAATGATCTGGTAACACGCATCACACCCTCACGCACGGGTGCTACGTGTGACCAACTGGGTGGGTGGGTAGTTTTGTGGGGGTGGGGGGTGACGTGGCGGGTTTTAATTGGATGGATAGGTAGATGTTGTGTAATTGATAAATAAATTTGTTTTGCTTATAACTTTTGAACCGTGATGAATTTTTTGACAAAACAAAAACCATTGGATTCGTTATGAAAACTGCATTCCAACAAGACTAACATTCATATATTTTTAATAAAAAATATAAAAATAATATGAATAGGTGATTTTGGATGGCAATGAACTATTTTGGGCATCAATTAACCATCTTTGAGTGTCATTAGCCATTTATAGGTACTGATAAGTTATTATAGGGCGTTAAGTACCCTTATACCCTATTTAATGCTTACAACTATATTTGGGCGCCATTAAGTTATTCTTAGGTGTCAAACATACCTATTTGGGTAGTATTTTTATACTTTTGGGTGTCAATGAACTCTTTTGGGCGTCAATTAACCATTTTTTGGTGTCAATAGCTATTTATGGGCGTCATTATACTTTTGGGTGTCAATGAATCATTTTGGGCGCCATTAAGTGGTTCTTAGGTGTCAAACAGACCTATTTTGGGCGTCAATTAACCATTTTGGGTGTCAACAACAATTTATGAGCGTCGTTATACTGGGTGTCAATGAACCATTTTGGGTTCCATTAAGTAGTTCTTAGGTGTCAAACAGACATATTTGGGCATCGTTATGTTATTTTAGTTGTCAATACCTTATTTGAGCGCCATCTTTATATTTCTGGGTGTCAATGAATCATTTTGGGCGTCAATTAACCATATTTGGGTGTCAATAGTCATTTATGGGCGTCATAACATCCAAAAAATGACATCTTTGGGTGTCAATTAACCTGTATATATCATTATTGTATTTTTTTTATTAGTCTTTGGGAGTTGGTTTGGGGAAGGTTTTAGCTGCGCGTGAGACGCGTGAGCGTCACTAAAGTTTAACTCTTTCTATAAAGATAGTTCCCAATCCCCACCACCGTAACCATGTAACAAACATTACTTTGTAAATATTTCCCCATTTCTTTCACGATCTCCATGCAAGTGTTACTAAACAACAATTTTAACAATTTCACTATCATTATCACTAGACCTGTAAATGGATATCCGGAATCCGCAAATTCGATCCAGATTTGAGTCTGAAATTTTGAAAAAAATCCGACATCCGCATAATCCGAACTGGATTTAGGATATCAAATATCATATCCAAAAATTTCGGATAGTATTTCGGATATGGCTATATCCGCTCCAAAAAAAATATGAAATCCGACAAATATATACATATATTATCAAATATATATTATCTATATATAAAAATATAAAAATATAAAAATATAGATGTTTTATCATATATATTCATAGTGATATCAATTTTTTTATATATAATGTATTAATAACAATACATTTATGCTTTTTGGTTCGGATCGGATATTTATCCGAATTCAAATATTATTCGTTAGATCAGATTCAGATATTACCACATGATATCCGTCAGATATCGGATCAGATTTTTTTTCCAGATTCAGATATCGGATATAATAGTATCCACTCCGTATTCGATCCGTTTACAGGTCTAACCGTCACTGTCACCGTCACTATCACCACATATTTTGTCACCAGGTACCAAAAACAACCTAAAAGTAAGCCTTAAGTGCCATATGGAGGCAAATAGTGGGAATCGGGATTTCAATGGGTCTCAACCACGTGATTTTGAGACTTCATTAGTTCCTATTACCATGGTAAGGTATACCTAAGAAGTCAGACTAAATCTACTATTTATTGAAATTACTTACACCAGCGTTTACTTCTAGGTTTTCTCCGAATGTTATAGTTTTCTTTTGCCCGTTGTTGGTAGTCAAACATCTATAAAGACAAAAACAGGGTGCGTGATTTTGCAAAGTAGTCAGAGCAAACAAGCTGGACTTGATACCGGATTTCCGTGCAAATAATTTCCCTATCGTAATTCTTAATCCTGCAAAGCATGATAATAACCGAGCGTCGGCTAACTATCGATCATCATTATCATCAGCATCAACAACAAGTGATGTCGGCATCTTTAACTTCTCCCTGTACCACACCCTCCTCCACCCGAACTCCACGAGCTTCTTTGCATCCCCAACCCTATCACCCTTCACCAGCGCATCCACCACCAACTGCAACACGCCGGCGTCCACGCTGTGCCCCAGGCCACGCTCCGCTAAGTGGAATGCGAGGCCGAGTTCCCCGGCGTCGCACACCGCAGGGATCAGGACCTCAAAAGTCCTGGCGTTGGGCGGGCAACGCCTTTTCTTCATTTCCGCGAACACCTTCCGGGCGCCATCCAGGTCGCCGTTCTTGGAGCGCGCCGCGATCAGAGCGTTATACGTGTACGCGTTGGGTTCGATTCCTCGGTTCTTCATTTCGCCGTACGTCTCGAGCGCTTCCGAGATCAGCCCCTGAGCCATGAGGCCCAGCATCTTCTCCGTGTAGCTCCGCTGGTCAGGCTGCAGCCCCCTGTCGCTGATGGCTGCCCAGGTCTTTTCGGCGTCATCGTATCTAGCATGCTGGTAGCATCCGCGCAGCAGGGTGTTGAGCGTGACGATATCCGGCACTATCCCTTTCACCTCCATTGTCGACATCTCCTTCAAGGCGGCATCTATCTCGCCCATCTCGCACAGGGCGCGGACGAACACATTGTAGGACACGAGATCCCGGGTGATATCTGGGTAATCGGCCGGTGCCGCCAGAAAAGCCTCCAGAGCGCGCTCGGGCTCGCCGGCGTCAACCAATGCGGTGAGGAGGGTGTTGAAGGATGTGACGGTGCGGCGGCACCCGAGTGAGGGTAGCTCCTGGAAGGTGGCCGCGGCACGGTCCGCGATCCCGGCGCGGCCGTAAAGGGAGATGAGACGAAGAGCGAATCCCTCGCGGGAGATGTCCGCAGGGTAGAGCTTCAGGGGTTCCAGGATGGCGGCCACTGCGTCAGGGCGGCCGGAGCGTGCTAGCCGGTGGATGGCAGATAGGTACGGGAGGTGGAGACGGCGGAAGTGGGAGGAAGGGGTGAGTTCGAGGATGCGGGTGACCAGGCGATCTGGATTATTTTCGCGAAAGATAGCGGCGATGTCAGAGGACCGGGGTTTTGCGGTAGCCGGCGTTTTAGTAATGGCAGCTGGCGGTGAGGATGTGTCGGATTTGGGGTTTTGGGAAGATGGATATGGGGAGGAGGAAGTGCAGAAGCGGGAGGACATGAAGCGAGAAGCAACGAGGTCGGAGCGGCAGCGGAACAAGAGGCGCGACGACAACATCGTCATCGTCAGGGGCCAGTGAGCTACGAAAGAGGTCTTTCATTTACCCGATTGCCCGATATTTACCACTTCTAATTTTGAAAAAGGATACTGTTTTTTTTTGGATTGTGGGGGAGTTTCACCCGGTCTATGGTCCCTTTCCGTAGTGCCCCAACATGATTTTACTGAAATTCAATCCCACAACCTGCGCTTCAAGCAAACTTGACCAGAACTAGGTGACAAGTGCAAGAAAAATAAAGTTTATAATAGTAACTATATCTATATTGAGCATTAATGTATGCAATTTTCGTATATTTGGAAGCCGTCTGCGGTGCAAGTGCAGAAAGATAACGCAACAGAACTTGTAACGCCACATAGAAGATAATTTTCTTTGATAATCATTCCACCTATTCCACCAGGTATTATGTAATTGCCATACAACCGCATGGAGATATCTATCTAGCACATGCAGTGACAGAGATCTCCAGAAATGCCGTCTCGTCTAAACTACCCGAAAGAGTTTGAAATATGATAGAGTTTGTGATTGAGTGGGTTTCCCATATAGCATCCTCATATAAATAAAGATACGATCAAATAGAAAGCATCATATAGATCTCTAGTTTTCACCTGAGAATCTTCTTCATAGCCTCCATATGTGGTCCATTTTCTTTTTCGTTTTCCTTTGATGTTGTTTGTATGGCCAAAAGACAGTCAATATCAACTTCATCTGCATAACATATAATCATCATATAATGATCTAGTATTGTTAATAATAGTTCATGTGAATGTTCAGTATGCTTGCATTTTTTTATTATTTCTTACAGTCCATATGGTCCATATAATATCAACTGTAATAGTATTCTATTTTAAGTTCTTAAGGGATGACTAATATCCTTCGCAAGTCTTTGTTCCAAATTTAGCCTAGCGGATCATTTAATAATAATAGCACTAGTGAAGTGTGTCCATATATGTCTAGACATGTGGCATGCAAAGAACATGTGCATATTATATTCTTCCTAGTTTTAAACACATCAAATATATATATGGGCCTTCATAACCTTGCTTTCTATGTTGTTCATCCATGTAGTTTCTGTCATGCCAAATGAGCCATAGAAGGATGTCTAGTTCGGGTGGGCATCGGGTGTTTCATATGGTTTTATGCAGAAGACCGTGTATCTATCTCCCCATAACCATGTGACTGTTGTTCTTGTGTCATTTTCCATCACTAACTTTAAGCCGTGGGTGAGGTGTTGATGAAGATATAGTTTGAATATGTTCTGTCCGTTAGAGATAACCGAAGAGCCCTAGATATAATGTAATTTTTATATGGCATGTATGTGTGGTAGTCCTGAAGGTGGTTAATAGGGGCTCGTCCATGCCACCATGGATCAAACCAGAATCTGACATGTAGTCTGTGGTGTGGTGGGGTCTTAATTATACTACTAATGATGTGATTATGTTTGACCATATTTTTCCAAAGAGGCGATAATCTTCTGGAAGCAACATGGTCCCGGGAATTATGATTCCTATTATATTTACCAAACACAATCCGTAGATGTTGTTCGTTCAGGCATATAACACCAGTTATCTTGTTTGATGAGGCATAAGCCATATGTGTAAGTTAACAATACTCCATCTTCCATATTGTTTAGGACAACATATGGTGTTTCCATTGATCATATGGGTTATATATTTGTTGTAGTCATAGAATTAAATGTCCGATTTCGATGCCGTGTCCGATGGCTCAGAAACATAAATTTTTCAAAATTTCGATATTTACGGCCCTAACGATTTTGACGAACAAATAAGCGAATTAAATCATGAAAATTTACCAGGATGATCTAAACGCCAATATCTACTCAAATATGCAATAATATTTCATATTGGATATGGGGGGGGGGGTCTCCCACATTTGTAAGTGAAGGAAGCTGAACAATTTTGACAGAATTTCGATGGCAAAATGAAGGAATTAAGCTTTGAAATTCTGCAAACACAAAGTCTAGACATAAACACACTAGATTATATAATAAATCTATATGTTTAGAGGTTAGGGTGGGATCCATGTCTTGATGAGTGAGTGCACAAATGAACAAAATTGTCAAGTCCGTTAGACTGTAAACAACTTACAAACCCACAATTTACCACTTAGACCTTAAAACTTACAGTTGCAAGTTACAAGCTTACATGTTACAACTTATATAAGTCAAGTGTTAAAATTTAGTTAGGTTACATGGGTCATGTATACATAGATCAAAGAAAATGCATTATTTTTAAGTCATTTTATGTATAAATATGTGTAATAATAACAAATTTATTGTAGAATTGCAGACTTAATAATATTATTTCATAGATCCTCAAGTTTGTTTGTACTTCATGTGATTTTCAAAAGAGAATCGCCAAAATACCTAACATGTAGCAGCAGCACTTAGAACTTTGTTATTTTTCATCGTATCTCTTCACATCTTTTAGAAGAGTGTAAACATAGAAAGAGGTATACATGGGCTAGGGATAGGGGAAACGTACCTTAGAATAAAAGAAAATAGCCTCTATAAGCAAAGGATACAAAGAGAATCGCCAAAATACCTAACATGTAGTGGCAGCAGTCTTAGGAACAAATATCTCAAAATTTCTATCAAAATTTTGTGTCATTTTGCGAAATTATGACCCAAACTGGGTGAAATTTGCACTGTTTTGTGAAATTTCACACCTAAGTGCGAAATTTCTGCGAAATGACGTCCCATTCTCTGCGTACATGCGTTTCGATGTCCGATTGAAAAAAAATCGGAAATTTCGGTCGAAATTTTGCAATTTCGATCGAAATTTTGTACGATGGTTGTAGTCCTATAAAACCTTCTTCAGATTTTATATATACTTTTAATAACCATGTCTGGTGGTGGTATGCAACTAAGATGGTAGGTTGATAGGTGCGAGGGATGCATTAAGTAGCGTCAAGCGACCAACCAGAGTGAAAATTTGTTTTGACATGAGGATAATATGTTCTGATATCTAACAATGATATGATTTCATATTGTCACAAGTATACACTAAAGTGGTAAATATAAACCCATGTATTTGGTAGGATATGTTTCTTGTTGTCAACCTAAGAGATTTTGGTATCTATCCATAAGTGATGCCAGGACATGTGTGCCAATAATAGTGGATTTGTGGAAGTTGTTTTTAAGTCCAGAGATGTAAGAGAAAGTGCCCAGGATGCACAATATATTCACAACATGTTGTTCCCCAGGTTTGATGAAAATAATGGTGTTGTCAACATATTCTGTATGTTGTTATGACATCCCTCTAGTAAATCAATGAGACCATTGAGTGTCCCCAGTTGTATGAATCTATCAAGGATGGAGGTGACAATAATAAAGAGATATGGTGATAGAGGGTCGCCCTATCTAAGACTGAGCTTTTGAAATATCTAAAAGGAGTACCATTAATAATGACAAAAAATGCACTGGTACTAACGCATGAGTGTATCCAATGGATCCATGTGTGTGGAAAGCCATATTTGTGGAGGCATTCTATTAAAAGGACCATTTGATGCTATCAAATGCTTTTTCAAAGTCCAACTTCAGAGTGAGAAAAGGGGTGTTCTTAATCGGACAACAATGAATGGTTTCTGATATCGTGATGTAAGCATCTTGAATGTTCCTATGTGGGAGAAATGCACATTGTGATGGGGATATAATGTATTGCAGTAAATGTTTAGTTCTTAAGCTAAGTAATTTGGTAATGATTTTGTATGAAGAGTTGATAAAACTGATATGCCTAAAATCTCTAATCGATGTAGGTTGATCCACCTTCTTAACAAGTGCAATATGAGTTTGATTGATTATTTTTAACATGGTTCCCCATATCAACATTACTATGTATCACGTTGAATAAGAGGTAAACATCTTGCTTGATGCATGCCCAAGCCATCCTATAAAAATCCATACTAAAGTTATCAGTCCAAGTGATTTATCTAGACCTAAGCTCATCATCACATTAGAGATTTCATCTTCTACAATGGGTCAATGAGCTAGTTAGTGGAAGGTATTTTGTGTTGGAAGATGGTATTTGTAAAGAGTGGGACCTGATAGTGGGCCCACTCAAATGATATAATACATGAGTCAGGAAAGATTAAGTAGCGATAAATGTAACCATTTATGATGTTGCAAAATGTTCCATATACATATGTTTCTCACCCTAAGTGTGGTACATAAGAATCAAATTACTAATTATGGTTTACAAGATCCCCAGTTGTAGAGAGAAACATGGCCATTAAAAGGTACCCACATGATCACCAATATGAACACAATTGTCTCAAGACTCTAGATTACCTACAATGTACCTACAACTGGATGGAAGAGGAATACCACCCTAAACATAAGGAATAAAAAAGGGGCCAACAAAAATTGAATATGTACAAAAAGTAACATTTTGGGCATTTTAGTGGGTTACACTTGTAAAAGAGATGAAGAGGTCTTATAAAGTTAGGTAAGTTCAAGATGATTTATTTCAAGATAACGACGCATTTAAATTTCAGAGTACAATATTTGAGATGAAAAGTATTGCCATTATTCACAATATCACAACAATTAGATATATTCACATGTAGATATATTTAGACTAAAATAGCTATGGTACGACCAAGACACCACTCAATCATTGCCCTAAAGTATTTTTTTGAAACCAACCAAACTATTATATCATTACTGCAAATCCGACCAAGCTACATCACATATTGTTTTACGGAAACTACTTGGGTCCCTAGAAGAGCTGAAGGTACCACTGAGGGCACTTCTCACCAATTCATGGGCCATCCTATTACAAGAATGACTACTAAAGGATAAAGAGTAGAAAATAAAAGAGTTACTAAGGGTTTTTATATCATCAACCAGCAGACCCAAGTGATCTCTTCTGTGGTTTGGTTTTTGCAACGCTTCAACTACGATTTTTGAATCCATCTCCACTTCCACCATCTTGAAACCCCATTCCAACACAATCTTCATCATTGTGCAGATCGCCTGAGCTTCAGCCCAATAGAATCCCCCTCCCCCACTGCCTTGCTCTGCCATCATCGCTAGGATCCTTCCTTCTTCATCCCTAACGACTCCCCCCATTCCAATGATACCTCCTTGGTTAACCACCGCGTCACAGTTCAACTTCACCCTTCCTTATCGGGGCTTCAACCATGCTGCCTCTGATGTTCCTTGTTCCTCCTCGCTGTTGGACCAAACTTGGTCATTGTGCCGGCTGTAATCGTCCATCAGGCTGAGTGACTGGCGGATGAAGATCCCATGCGGTTTCCCTACTATGTCAAAGGTACAGTGGTTCTGATGGTTCCAGATTCCCCAATATCAAACCCACTGCCCTCTGAAAGTCCTTCTCCTTTAGCTTGTCATGAAGGGCTAGCAGTGCCTCTGATGGATTCTTCCTTGCAGTCTCGTTCTGATGAACCAGGTTTGGTTCTTTGTCCCAGACTCTGCACGCCACTTCACATTCAAATAGCACTTGAGATATTGTCTCTTTTGAGGCATTGCATCTTGGGCGGATTCCTTCTTGTATGCAGTGTCTATCCCAGAGTCTTCCCCTCATTCCCAATCCACCCGTGCACACATGCCATAGGAAGTGTGATAGTTTGGGAGGTATTCAACTTTTCCATACAATTCGCCACAGTTTACTGCTCTCAGCACTATGAGTCCTAAATTCTGACACTCCCAAGACACTAAGCCTGTAGGCTGACTTTGTGGAGAAGATCTCATTTTTTGCTGGCCACCACAAAAGTATATCCTCTGACAGTCTGCTACTAATCAGTGTGCACAAGATGCTCTCCCAAATATCCAATGGAAATGTTGCCGTCACGAATGGCACGTCCCAACTCCCTGACTCGGTGTCGATCAGTTCATTAACCATCTCGAAACTATGCACTATATACGAATGAGATTCCTGCAAAGCTACTAGTGACCTCTCATCCATCTATCTTTCCAGATGTTGATGCTACTTCCGTTTCCCACTCACCAATTGGTGCCTTCCAGAAGAACAACTTTTGCCCCCCATATACTCCTCCACGTGAAACTGGGACAGTGGCCTCTGTTCGCGTCCAAGATGGATGATCTAGGAAAATACCGAGCCTCCAACACTTTCTAGGAGAGAATGTCTATCTTTGTGAGTAGTCTCCACGTCTGCTTAGCCAACATAGCCTGGTTGAAAGTGTGAATGTCTCTAAAACCCAGTTCACTTGCTCTCTTTGGCTTGCACAAATCCGCCCAACACAACCAAGAAATCTTCCTTTCATTGTTCTTTGCCCCCACTAGAATCTGGCTATACAACTCTGTATCTTATCTATAAGGCCAGCCGGTAGCTGAAAAATGTTCATAACATACATTGGGATAGCTTGTACCACGACTTTAATAAGGACTTCTTTCCCCGATTTAGATAAAAGCTTTTCTTTCCACCCTTGCAGTTTTTTCCACACTCCCTCTTTTATGGAGCTGAAAACATGCTTCTTTGACCTCCCCACTGCTGCCGGAAGGCCCAAATACTTGGTATGCCTCACTAGTCATCAAATTGACAAACAAATCGTTACTAATTAAGATGAATAAATATAAACAACAGATTAACAAAAATCACTAAAATTTAAAACCATTTTGCAAGATCCTTATCCATAAAACTTTTACTAAAAGATCCAAAACTCATACAAATCATGATTTACATTGTACAACATTGTTTCATCTCATCTCGAGGACAACATATAACAGTTGCTCTATCAAAACACATATTGGAGCAACATAAAACCTCGAGGCATTCAAGACAAAATCTCAGACATTCATGAAACCAGTACGAACCAACTCTAAGGACCTGAGAGTATAGAGATGACACATAGTACTTCTATCTACAATACATGACAGACAATACACTCAACCTGAGTTGTTACTACTGCCCCAACTATTGTTCCTCCTCTGTAGAAAGGTCTCCACCGCCTCGTGCACGTCCACCTAAAAATTGTCGATCCCACAGGATGAGACAATTGTCCCAACGAGAGATATAACTCTCTGCCGACCATATTATTATTGATGATAAACATTATAAAAACTTAGAAGGGGTTCTTTTATGTTAACAGGCATGATTAATCATTGTATGAACAGAATAAGATAATCTCCTTTCTCAAGGAGAACACTACATCTACCCATGGTAGAGTTATAAATCATCTATCTACATTGCAAGGAATGTAAAGAATCATAAATAACATCTATCAACTAAAATATATAACTGAATTGCACATCAATCAATGTTTTCCGTAATCGATCCTTAAGCAGATATGCTACACGGCTGAACATATTTTAATAATCACACTTATGCCCTGAGGAGATGAAGCATACCCCGTTCATCTCCAACTGACCACAAACTTCTCACAAGTCGGTACCCTACAAGGTCAATGGGAGAGCTGGTTTCCATGACCTTACTTGTCTCGATCAGGGCGAGACCACTTAGGCTTAGCAGGACATCTTGTGTCAGCTGAAAATAGCTGTGCCAGGGTACGTAGGCATCCTCGCTTAGAACTACAATGTCAACTGTGCTCTCTTAGGGGAACATCTACAACAACCGTCTCCAGTTATAGAGTTATGGTCACACAAGCACCATACTCTGAGCCATGGTCACATAGGCACCATGCTCCTTAGCCATGGTCACAACGACACCATGCTCTTTTTGAGACATGATTATGATATTATTGAGTCATGGAGACTTAGGCTCCATGCTCCACATGTTCAAAAATATGCGTTCCGGGTTATGCCGCGGGGAACCCATTTCACCATTCAACAAATTCTGACGCTGATGGATCTATGGTCAGGGCAACATTTTATAGTTCCTAATGATGTATTACATGCATTACATCATTCTTTTAGCATCAAACAAGTTATCATTATTAATCACAACAAATGCTACAAAGAAAGGTGTAATACATTTATCACATACTTTTCAACTCTTTAAAACACATGATAGTTGGGATCTCAGTCCCTTATCACATTACTGGGAATTCTCATCCCTTCACATCATCATTATCATGGTTACTGGATCTGGGTATTCAAACCCTTGGATCATCACACAACATTGTTATTTCTATAATAGATAATCATTACCTCTAGGTCCTCAAACCCAGGTATTCATTTTACTTGTTGTATAAGTATTCCATATGACTCACAAGGCCATTACACATCTTGTCACCTCTCACTAGGCAACAACTTATTCATATGGCTTACAAGGCCATTACACATCTTGTCACCTCTCATTAGGTGACAACTTATTCATATGGCTCGCAAGGCCATTACACATCTTGTCACCTCTCACTAGGCAACAACTTATTCATATGGCTCACAAGGCCATTACACATCTTGTCACCTCTCACTAGGCGACAACTTATTCATATGGCTCACAAGGCCATTACACATCTTGTCACCTCTCACTAGGCACCAACTTATTCATATGGCTCACAAGGCCATTAATCATTATACTTGTTATACAAGTATTTAACATGCCTTACAAGGCTCATGTAATAAGAGAAATACAACCTTCCTATCATTAGGGTTAGGGTTTCCTTTATAGCTGAATAGGGTTTCATGTTCATATTATTAATCCAAACCCTAATTCATTGCTCCACACATCTAGGAGCATACATTGATATCATAAGTATTCAATGATACTTATACATTTTATCATCATTTATCATTAAATGATTAACAACACTAGCATGTGTTTCTCTCTCATTATTACTAGGATGTCAAATACATCATACTTTTGATTCAATCCTCCTCTTTGAGGAATATTAGTCCATCACTGACAATTCACATTATCTTTCATTTAACACCATGTTCAACATATGTCACTCAATCAATCACACATTATTGAAGTGTCACTTCCATATTGGTATCCATATGTATGTGTTATCATCTTATACTTTAAACCACATCCTTTACTTTATGTCATATGTTCATATCGGGCATGTGGAATAACCACATCACCATGTCATGTTTTGAGGGTGTAAACCCCAATCAGTAGATTATGTACTCACATCAAATGAACTGTCACTTAGATCTTATTACTTCAGATTAATTTTGTATTGGGTATGAGCTAGATTCTTGACCCCATATCGGATATAAGCTTTGTGTTTAGTGCCATATCATGCAGAAGATATGCCCCATATCGGGTATCATATCGGGTATCTATTTCGGGCATCCATCTTAGGTAGCATATCGGGTTACCATTTTAGGTAGACCCTGAAAATCATATCCCCTTCATTCCTTCAAGGATCATCCTTATCATATAATTACTTGACAAGCTAATGGTCTTATTAAATTCTGATATCACCATTCATTACTCAAAAGGGGGTATATCGGATTCCAATCCCTCATCTAGGGTTTTCCACTAAATTGGTTACATCATGCCATATTGTGCATGAAGTATGAGTTTGAACTTCATATCATTCACGCGATAAAAGTAGGTGCTATTATTTATCTATCTAGAGATATCAATCATGTCATACATGTGGTATCATCCACCACTCATCTCGTCTTACCCATCATCTTGGGTTTCCAACTCTATGTTGATTAGAGTGTTCATTACCTCTATATCATGTAAGAGGTGTAGTCTAGACTTGTATCGTGCATAAGGATAAATGGGGTATCTCTCATATCGTGCAACAAGCATGACTCATATCGTGTATGAGCTAGTATCCATCTTCATATCGGGTTAACCCTATTTAGGGTTTCATATCGGGTGGATGTATTCCAACTATATCGGGTTACATTTTATTCTTGAATCCATACCTTGTATCGTACATTAGGGTTTACTTAAGTATTCATATTGTGCATCAGATGTGTGTACTTCAAGGTATCAGGTACCAAAGATACATTACATGATCATATCTTGCAAGAGCACTTGCTTTCTTTACTCATATCGGGTTACCCAAATTAGGGTTTCATATCGGCTTTGAAGTATACTTTAAATTTATATCGTGGAAAGAGTCTATTCTTGACTCCATATCGTGCAAGCATATCAGGAAAGCATATCATGCAAGCATATCTTGCAAGCATATCATGCAAGTATATCGTGTAAGCATATCATGTAAACATATCGGGCAAGGAAAGTCTACACATACCCATATCGGGTTAGAGCTACTTGTGTGTAAGCTGGAATTCGATATCACTTTATAAAGTGATACCATCTTCTTCAAGCTCTAGACCTCCGTTCTAACAGTTAAAGTTCATGGCAACATGTCTAGGCAACTACTAAACTCATAATTTCATCAATTATTTTTGAAGATTTCGGAATTAAAAGTATTTCATTTAAGAATAGCAATTTAGGTGATGAATAATAACATGATAGGGTTCAAGTTATATAACCCGCCTTGTGATTAGCTTCAAGGCTCCAAGCTCCAAAGATTCACGTCCTAAGGTTGAAGAATAACTTCTCCAAGGTCCAGGGCTCGTTCACAACTCCTCCATGTACAAGAGATCACCATAGTTAAGCACTTAGTGAAGAAGAAAAGAAAGGAGTATTCATGACCTAATATCCGACTTCATCCAAGGTTGAAGGTGACCAAAGCCTTACCTAAAGCTTGGTTCTCGAGCTCTCCTAGCTCCTTGAGTTACTTTGCACGATACATAAGGGTCTTTGCACGATATCTCCAAGGGGAATGGTAATGAGGATCGTAAACTTTCATAAGTTGGTGAAAGGTGAAGTATATATACTTGATTTCATGAGATAAAGCATATATGAGGTGTCTTTTTCTCATGCTACTAGATGACACGTGGCCATGCATTCAAACATGTATATCTTGCCATGCAAGAATCTTGAGGATAATCTAGAGACAATATCTCGGCCCTTACTTATCTTGTTGGGCAAGTTATCTCATCTTTATCTCATTAAATAAGCAACCCGATACACTTTTTGTAAGGAACTTTGAAACCCATCATGGGCCACCTCCTTGAGGTGCTCTTCCCATCACGGCCTTTGCCAATGCTAAAAAAACTGATAGGAAGCTCCCACTTTGGCTCCTTGGCCGATAGGGCTCCTTATATCAAGTCTACACTCGATACAACACATATAAGGCTCTTGCCTTCAACTCATTCTTGGTCTTTCATTACCAAGAGTATCATCACTCAACGGTGATTCAAACATAGCACCCCCTTCTTTTTATTTCCTCCAAAGGATACATAGAGGAAGTGGGGTCACTCTAGAGGTGGTAATTTTGCATTTCAACCCATATATCAGGTTAATTACAAATTGTACCAAAATTGGTGTACAAGGTACTAGCATTGCTTTAGACAAGTTATAACTTGGGATTTAGGCTTTCCACAAGCCACCACTTATCATCATTTTCTTTATTAAGATACTAAAACACTTAAAACACATTCCACATGTGACATTTTGCAATGTAACCCCTCATCTTGGGTAAATTGCACTTTTCACTCAGACTTTCATATAATGCACAATTAATTTGCAATTAAGCTCAAACTTTGAAACAACTTCTCAAGAAGCATTAATTACTTTTCAACTAGTTGGTAAGTAACTTAATTAAGAAAAACTTCTAGGGTTAATCCATAACCCAGGTCAGGGGTATTACAATTATAAACCCCTAACAAGATTTTGTCCCTGAAATCCCAGATGAAGGAAGACAATTGTCATTCATGCCTCATGTCATCAAATCTCCAAATAACGTCTTGATGTGATGGAGATGTCATAGAACTTTGACCAGTACAAAGTCCTTCCACTCAGGGTTATCATTTGAATCTGTCATACAAGACATATATTCAATTGCCTTTTTATAATTGACTTGCAGTATATAATACTATGTCATGTAACACCTTCTATATCAAAGAAGTGTTACTCATACTTTGAATGATTTAGGTGTCAAACCCCACTTAGTTTTTAACATTTCTCTTTCATGGAGAGATTATGGTTACATTTTGTCACCCACTTGGGACTACATGTCTTATCATGCATTTTTAGCTTTGATAAGCTTTTTCTCAAGTGATTCTACATTTATTCTTTCAATTAATATATCTTTATCAAAGTTACATTTATGCAGAGCATACACCCCTAACATATGATTTCCCTACTAGAGTTGTCACAAGGTTGCCCCTTCTAGGTAACCCAACATTGTTCATCTTATCAGGAGTCATGTTTTCACTCCCCCATACCTTCAGACACATCTTGGATACCAGAATTTCTTACCTTGGTATCCTTCACATGTGTCAAAAACACATCATATTCTCATCATATCCATTTCTATATTGTTAATACCATAGTCAAACATACAAAAGGATCTTTCTTTTATCTTGGGACATAATATGTTACACATATCTTTATCTTGGAACCAAAGTACAAGATAAACTAATACTTTACAAAGAAATATATTCCTTTAATCACCCCATCATTACCCATGGTTATTCATCAAAGAGGAGACCTCATCATCTCCTAGGATTATTGCATGAACTTTCACCGTTCATGAGTCATTTATACTTGTTGCATCTCAGGTTCCTTACCATCTGCATAGGAATTATATGGATGATTACATATCATCATCCTTTTCTTCATTATTGTCTAACATGAACATTTCATGATTTTATCACTTCCCCATTTCCATATTATGGGAAAAGTTCTTTACTATTCACACAAACTTTATCAAATATGATTCATTTCCCTTGTTCTCATTTCATGATGATTATGCTCCTTACTTCCTCATATGCACAGACTGATCTGAGATCATCTCAGATTCCACTTTATTACACTTAGGATGTGATACAAATGTCCATACCATATTTCTAGTTTCATTATACTCACTAGATTGTCTCAGAATGATTACTTGATTAGAGTAATTAGAAAGATAACAATCTAAGAGTTTCATACTCACCTTAACTTCAATAGTTGAATACCTGGCCAGGGTATACAAGTACTAAGATTAGGTAGTATGCACTTTGTTTACTATCATGTTCCTTACTTTTCATATCATAAAAAACATAGGAGTTAGCATTCCTAGATTTTCTCTAGGCATCACATATATACCTTATCCTTTTTCACACAGATAAGAGCAATTATAGAACATTTAAAAGAATACTGAGCAAAATATAAATTCTAGTTCTCATCATTTCTTCCCTATGTCCCCATAGGGAAATCAATAGGGAAATCCATAACCTCTTATGATTATCAGATAGCATCAAGATAAGGCATATCAAAATGAAAAAAGCTCTATATGACTATTACCCCACGCGGTCATCTACCGCTTCAGGTTGACTCAACACATAGAGTCTAGCTGTTTCATGTTATTGCTTTTGCCTCTGTACATTATTGGGCTGTAACTTTCATAAGCCCTGCCGAGTCTACCTCGGTTGTTGAGTCATTTCTTCCCTTCTTTTTAAAGAAAAGAGTTTAGTATGCTCAACATGTCCATAACTATAACATGTCTTGTCCTCGTACCATGGTCTTATTACCGATATAAATACTAAGTCAGAAGTTCTTATAAGTGGAAAGTTAGGACTTTTGCCCTCACATAATGACTACTGCCCTGGTGCACTAGGCATTTATTGCACTGGTGGCACCAAAAACTTTGGCTTTTATAACAACTAGGCAAATGTCTCTAGAAGTGTAGAGACCTTTCCTTCATTCTCAACTTAGTGCCCTTCCTTGGGCAATGTCATCACATATGTACTACCTGTCTATACTTATGGAAGACTCTACTTTCTTGCCATATGTCAATCCTTCCCACATTTTCCACTATTCTAACATGACTATGTCATTCAGGAACCTTTTCAAAACCCAAAGTTTCTATATTGAGGACCGGTAACCTCAGTTGTAATGCTAGTATCTAGTCTACGATATGCATTACTGTTGTCCCTACTTGCCTCTCAAGAGCATAAAAAGTAGGATTCTCTATCCTGATTGGGTCAAGATGGGAATGCTCAGACACTCATTCTTTTGTTGCCCGTTCCCTTGCACCCTTTCCTGGTGCAACAACATTGCCCTCAACAATGTGTCCCTCGTGTTCTCTAGTCATTTTTAAACTTCACCCTTCCTTCCACATAAGCAGAAGTCACTATTGGGTATACTAGAGGATACTAACACAAACTCAACACCTTAGTCCTATGTCTCTGTAGACTCAACAAACCTTAAGCTCAGATACCAAACTTGTAATGACAGTCATCAAACTGACAAACAAATCGTTACTAATTAAGAAGAATAAACATAAACACTGGATTAACAAAAATCACTAAAATTTAAAACCATTTTGCAAGGAGATCCTTGTCTAGAAAACTTTTACAGAAATATCCAAAACTCATACAAATCATGATTTACATTGTACACCATTGTTTCATCTCATCTCGAGGACAACATAGAACAGTTGCTCTATCAAAACACATACTGGAGCAACATAAAACCTTGAGAAATTCAAGATAAAATCTCAGATCATTCATGAAACTAGTACAAACCAACTCCAAGGACCTAAGAGTACAGAGACGACCCATAGGACTTCTATCTACAAGACACGATAGACAATACACTCAACTTGAGCTGTTACTGTTGCCCCAACTGTTGTTCCTCCTCTATAGAAAGGTCTCCAGCACCTCGTGCACGTCCACCTAAAAATTGTGGATCCCACGGGGTGAGACAATTATCCCAACGAGAGATATAACTTTCCACCGACCATATTATTATTGATGATAAACATTATAAAAACTAAGAAGGGGTTCTTTTATGTTAACAGGCAGGATTAATCATTGTATGAAAAGAATAAGATAATCTCCTTTCTCAAGGAGAACACTTCATATACCCATGGTAGAGTTATAAATCATCTATCTGCTTTACAAGGATTGTAAAGAATCATAAATAACATCTACCAACACTAGTACATAACCAGCCTTTAGTGTCGAGTTTTTAAGGCCTTTAGTGTCGGTTTCTAAGCAACACCTATGTGGGCACCGCTAAAAGCCCAACCGTTACGCGTCGGTTCTCAAACCGATGCCATAACCCGTCGCGCACCACCGAAAATGCACCGAAAACACGCCAGCAGGGGGTATAGGCGTCGGTTATTAGCTTCGAAACCGATGCCATATATCTTCGCGCCACAGAAAGGGAGCCATCTGGGGCACTATCGGCGTCGGTGTATTAGTGATAACCGACGCCATCTCACCCGCTGCCACGACCGTGCTGACCAGTACGACCGTGGTGTCTGGTCTCCAGGGAAAATAGACGTCGGTTACTAGTAGGGCAACAACACTGTTACCATATGTCGTCGGTTTTATGCAAATATCCGATGCCTGTTTTATGTCTGGTCCGTGGCAGCACGACTGTGGTGTCTGGCCTCATTAGGGAAATCAACGTCGGTTACTAGTATGGAAACCAACATTGTAATCATATGTCGTCGGTTTTGTTCAAATAACCGACACCTATGTTTTTTTTCTTTTCTGTCAGTCTGCAGACCTGCTGTGGCTGGTCGCAGGATGAGAAACCTACAGTTCAGTTATGAACTGCAAGTTTTACGACATCCATTGATATCAGCCAACAACAGGCCACAAACCTGCAAAATTAACATGATGGACAATATTATATATATGTGATTCACACTCATATTATTTTTTTTCATCACACGCATGTAGACCAGTAGCAACTTGTAGTTCCATTTATTTCATCTCTTTTCACATTCATACACATGTAGAAACATTCATGTATTGATGATTTTCACACACAATTCATAAAAATTCATTCACATTCACACAAAATTAATTATGAGAGAACAAAGTTATTCTTTATTCATCATTGTCAACAAAATCATATTGAAAGGGCTATGAAACAGCAAAAGAAGCCACAATGAAGGGAAGCATGATACAGATACAATACATAAAGTGCAGCACACACAAGTGTTTCAGATTCATATAACAACATGACAGACTAACACATATAAAGTGCATAACAACAACATCGCCGAATTTACATACAACACTATAGCTTAGTACATATGGGACTAAGGTGACGATCCTACCTGCTAAAACAGGTTACCGACAACTACATGTTACAGTTGGGAGGTCGTGATTCAACAACCGTATGCATTAGCAGGAGGACAAACAGATTTCACCACGAGTTAACATTGAAGAAGGTCTACTAACCTACACTGAGCTAAACAAGTTTATCAGTACTGATAAACTTGTTTAGCTCAGTGTAGGTTAGTAGACCTTCTTCAATGTTAACTCGTGGTGAAATCTGTTTGTCCTCCTACTAATGCATACGGTTGCTGAATCACGACCTCCCAGTCGTAACATGTAGTTGTTGGTAACCTATTTTGGCAGGTGGGATCGTCACCTTAGTCCCACTATATAATCTATATAACCTTAGTGTGGGATGCTTGCTTTCTCTCTGACTGTTGCGCTTTGGATTTACAAAGCAATGTCGATGGCCTGCATAGCTATGTCATGGCCGTCCTGCATAGCCTGTAGTCTTTGGCGAATGCCTGCAAATTAAATAGAATTTCTATTAACTAGTATCCTAAAAATTTGATAAAAACACACTTACATAATATAATTATAAATGAACATATAGATAGAAACCTCAGGGATATATTCTTAAAACTTACATTATCAGGCGGTGCAAGCACGTCCTCACCCTCACAGTGATCATCAACACGGTCATCATGGGAACATAATAAAAATATAAACATCCATGCCTCTAATATTGTGATCTTTTATCAATTAACAATCCTTCATTATGATCCCCACGAACATACAAGTCATTGTGATCCCCAACTTCAATGTTTGGTGGTGTTGGCAATCCAATTGAGAATGGATTGGAGTCATCATACTTATCATAGTACCCTTCTTCACCTATAGGATCTTCAATGAACTGACTTTTACCATGAAGAACAACCGATCATTTATCATTTGCAGGATCATCGATATAAAATACTTGTTTTGCCTGTGATGCCGATATGAATGGTTCACCCTTCTTGCCAATCTTTTCAAAGTTCACTAACATGAAACCCAATTCATCCACTATAACTCCTTTGTTGTTGTCAACCCAATTACATTTAAAGAGTGGAATTCTGAAATCTACATAGTCAAACTCCCATATGTCTTCAATGACACCGTAATATGACCTTTTAGCTTCATGTGGACTTTTATCCTTTGCACTTGCAAAATACATAGTTGACGCTTGAAGGGTGACCCCGCTGTTTTGGACGACACTCTTATCATCTTGACGGTTTGTGTAATATGAGAAACCATTTATGTCAAACCCTTCATAAGACATAACATTCAATTTTGGTTTAAAGGCGAGGCATTTGATGGTTTCAGTAACATTATCTGGTGTTTGAGATAGTTGATGTAAGACTTTATCTTCAAACCACTTACTAAATGTCTCGTTATGCTCTCTAGCAAGCCACATTGAATTGGATCGGGGATATTGTCTCTTGATGAAATTGGTATATTCCTCGATATAAACACTCACTTCGTCGATGTTGTGTAAAATATACAAGTGACCTTGCTCCAACTGCTCACGGATGATTACTTTCACCCGTGCTCCCAAAACTCCTTTGCCAAAATGCTCCTCAATATTCTTGTCATTCACGGGAGCGTCATTACCACTCAAAAAGTCATTGCAAAAATCCATAACCTCTCTCGCCACATAACCCTCAATAATACTTCCTTCAAACCGATAACGGTTTCGAACATCACCTTTAAAAATGCTCATGTATCATTCAAAGGGATACATCCAATGCAAGAAAATTAGTCCCAACATTTTCACTTCCCTAGTCAAGTGGACAACAAGATGTACCATGATATCAAAGAACGACAGAGGAAAATACATCTCAAGTTGACATAGGGTAACAACCACTTCTATTTGAAAATTATCGAGAGTATCAGGGTCAATAACTTTGCTGCACAGACTGTTGAAAAAGAAACAAAGTCTGGTGATTGCAAATCTTACATGCTTTGGCAATATAGATCTAATTGCCACATGCAATATTTGTTGCATTAGAATGTGACAATCATGATATTTAAGACCTATCAACTTCAAATCTTTCATTGATACCAATGTACGGATGTTGGATGAGTAACCCTGTGGCACCTTAACATTTACCAAGAATTCACAAAATGCTTTATTCTCCTTTCTAGACAACGTGTAACAAGCGGGAGGTAAGTATGTTCTTCGATCGCTACTAACTACTTCTGTTAATTCTGTCCTTATTCCCATTTCACGTAGGTCCATTCTGGATTTTATCCCATCTTTAGTCTTACCTGGTATATTCAACAGAGTACCGATGACGCTATCACATACATGTTTCTCAACGTGCATGACATCGATACAATGCCTGACTGTCAAAGAACTCCAATAAGGAAGATCCCAAAATATCGACTTCTTCTTGAATAAAGACTTGTCACTCGTTGTGGCCATCGTACATTGTGATCTCTTACCAAATTCATTGGCGATGTCTTTCACTCTTTCATAAACATCCTCCCCTGATATAGGTTTAGGTGCACTACGTTCCTCATTCCGTCCATTGAAAGCTTTGCGCAACCTACGATACAGATGAATTTTGGAAGAAACCTTTGATGACCAAGATATACAGTATTGCCGCCGTGTTTTAGTCGTATTGAATCAGTATTCTCTTCACATATAGGACACGCTTTAGATCCTTTGACACTTTATCCAGACAAATTCCCATATGCTGGAAAGTCATTCACAGTGCAAAACAACATAGCGTGCAAACAAAATGTCTCTCTTCGTGAAGCATCATAGGTCATCACACCTTCACCCAAGAGTTTCTTTAAGTCATCAATTAGAGGTTCAAGATAAACATCGATATCATTTCCAGGTTGTTTAGGGCCCGATATCAACAACGACATCATAACATACTTATTTTTCATACACAACCAGGGAGGAAGATTGTATATAACAAGCATGACTGGCCAAGTGCTATGTTGGCTGCTCAATGTCCCATACGGATTCATCCCATCTGTACAAAGCCCAAGTCTTAGATTCCTATCCTCTTCACCGAATTTAGGGTACAATAGATCAATCTTCTTCCACTGTGGGGAATCAGACGCATGTCGTAGGATCCCATCATTATTTTTCTTAACATCTGCATGCCACCTCAAATTCTTTGCATCTATAGGATTGGCAAACAAGCATTGAAACCGTGGTATTATAGGTAGATACCACATCACCTTGGTGGGAGAACCAGTTTTGGACTCCCCCGAAGTCGTCAATTTATACCTTGACACACCACATTTCAGACAATATTTCAAATTCACATAGTCCTTTTGAAATACTACACAATCATTCGGGCATGCATGTATCTACTTAGCCTCCATTCCCATTGGGCACAACAATTTCTTTAACCGGTATGTTGAGATCGGCAGCTCGTTTCCTTCAGGAAGAATTTCTTTCAACAAAGACAACAATGACATGAAGCTTTTGTCGCTCCATCGATTGTTAGCTTTCAGTTTATACAATCTCAACACAGCGCTAAGCTTCGTAAACTTACAACCCGTGTATAATGGTATCTCAACATCATGCACAATGTTTCTAAACATGGGAGGTGGATCGGTGTGCTCTACCCCACAACTATCCAGCATTGCATCAATGATGTCTACTGGAACTGGTTCATTCACATCTACGTCATCGGAGGTAATTTCTTCTTCCACACAAGCACTGCTATCGACATCCACTGGTTTCAGGTTTGAAATCTCTCCATGCCAGTGCCATTCTGTATAGCCTTGTCAATCCCGTTGCACATGACATGACTTCTGATTTTGTCACCCGTACTGACTTTCAAGTTGTTACCGCAATGCCTACATGGACAGTAGAACCTATCTCCAGCTTGTTTCCTATGTTCCTCGGAAAATCTAACAAACTGATCAAGACCAGAAATAAACTCTGGGGTGCAGCGATTGCGAATGGACATCCATGATTTATCCATTCTATGATCAAAGAGAAAATAAGTATATATTACAACAAGATTAGGGTCTAGGGTAAACAGGTTAGAGTTTATGGTTAAAACTTTAGGGTTTATACATGTGATGTCATTCTTAAATGTGTACCACCTATCCCATTCTTGAACACCTAATCTCACTAGTAAGTGTATAATGTGTATTGGGTTTTCAAGAAAATTTCAGCAGCATTTCCCCGCTGTTCTCCAAGTACATATGTACTTAGAGAACAAACGGGGAAATGCTGCCGAAATTTTCTTGAAAACCCAATACACATTATACACTTACATCCTAAGTGAGATTAGGTTTTCAAGAACAGTCCCAAACCGAGACTATCCAAGATTTACTCCTAATGAGTAAATCTTGGACGAGTTTCTAGGCCAACAAATACAACACCAATTCCTTGTTCACAACCCCATTCAACACACAATTTCTAATAAAAACATTTGTGGACAACCATAACAACATATCAATGCTTCCTAAATTAATCAACATTAATAGCTTATGGATGTTTAGATGAATTTATACTATCAATTCCTAGGGTTTACTGAATTAGGTCAAGCATGAGGATTAGAAGCACAAATATATGCAAGCACAAGATTTATTCATATCCTAGGTTGATTTACAATAGAAACATCTAAATAAGTAAACTCAAAACATTAGATAAATAAATATAATTAGTAGATAAACAAATACAAAGCAATAGATAAAAAAGTACATCTCAGTTGATAAACAAATATAAATCAAGAGATGATTACATAATTTTAAAAAGTAGATGAATAAATATAAAGCCCTAAATTTAAATAATGTGATGAAAAAAAATCATTAGATGAACGAGTAGATAAGTAAATACAAATCAGTATTTAAGTAAATACAAATCAGAGGGCGAGACAGAGGGTTTTTGGGGATGTTTACCTCTGTTTGAGCCCAGTCGGGCGTCTTGCTCTGGAGCAGGGAGAGAGGCGAGACAGATGGGTGCACGTGGAAGCCGAACGGGCAGGCAGAAGGCCGGCGAGCTCCTGAACTGTAATGGAAGTGATCATTGAAAAAATACTAGACAATCATATGTTAAAATTAAGCATTTTATTTTTGTCATATATTATTAATAACCAAGCCAATCATCAATTCTATTAAATAAACATTACATGTTTATAGGGATTATTTGTTAACATATGTTAAGGATGAATTTAGGATGCAAACCTAGTCAATTGAAGGATTTACCTCTAGTAGTGGCAATGACAATAGTGGCAGTGTCGTGGGTGTACTGCCAGCCCTAGATGTGGCTGGCTCTGACGGACTGCCGTGGTGATGAGCAGTAGTAGGAGATCGGCTGGCTCTGACGGACTGTCGTGCCGTGGCATGCTCTGGTTCTGGCTGCTGTTGTTGGCACTGGCTTTCTAGTGGCTAGAGGAGAGGACCGACGAGAGGAGGACCGGTTGGAGGAGAGGACCAACGACGGTGGCAGCTCCACGAACGGCGAGCTCCACGGAGGCGGCAAGCTCCACGAACGGCGGTGAGCTCCACGGAGGCGGCAAGCTCCACGAACGGAGGCGAGCTCCACAAATAGCGGCGGCGAGCTCCACGGCGGTGGCAAGGAGAATGGCAGCAAGCTCCACGGCGGTGGCGAGCTCCACGACGGAGGGAGTCTACTTGCTCACCACCAGAATCGCCAGACCCTAGTTAAGCCGATTGCAACACAAAGAGAAAGGGGAAGAGTCGGGCTTGCTCGCATGATATTTAGTTAACATTCGGTGTCGATTATTCAAAAAAACTGACACATAACACTAACGATGTCGGTTATCAACACAAACCGACACCTGTTCCCCATGATAATCATCGATTTTAACTAGAAAAAACCCGGCGTCTATCTACATATTCCGATTAAAAAATTGGTTCTCGATTAATGACCATAGTCGTCAGTTGTTTTTACAATCCGACGATCAAAGGGTGTGAAAAATTTCATGCGAAGAGCGCGGGAAAACCCATAAGTGTCGGTCATTGTTGTAAAACTGACGATCAAAATGTGCCCAATTTCTGTTTCACGAATAACCTTTCATCGTCGGTTTTTTAGTTAATGACCGACGCTATATGTTAAATTTTTGGAGGTCATTTTTTCGCTGGAAATTTTGGATTTGGCGGTTAAATTTTCAGCGTCGGTTTGTTATTAAGTAACCGACACCGAATAAAAGCGATACCCGTGTCTGGTCACCCTTCACAGATTGATGTCGGTTTATTTTATAAACCGACGCTGTATTGTTTAGGTGACGGTGTATTATTACAACCGACACCGTTAAAAGTGACGTTATAATCCATTTCTATAGTAGTGCAACTAAAATATATATCTGAATTGCACATCAATCAATGTTTTCCGTAATCGATCCTTAAGCAGATATGCTACACGGTTGAACATATTTTAATAATCACACTTATGCCCTGAGGAGATGAAGCATACCCCGTTCATCTCCAACCGACCACAAACTTCTCACAAGTTAGTACCATACAAGGTCAATGGGAGAGCCGGTTGCCATGACCTCACTTGTCTCGGTCAGTACGAGACCACTTAGGCTTAGCATGACATCTTGTGTCAGCTGCAAATAGTTGTGACACGGTACGTAGGCATCCTCACTTAGAGCTACAACGTCAACTGTGCTCTCTTAGGGGAACATATACAACAACCGTCCCCAGTTTTGAGTTATGGTCACACAGGCACCATACTCTGAGCCATGGTCACATAGGCACCATGCTCTTGAGCCATGGTCACAAGGGCACCATGCTCTAAGCTACGGGTCAGTTCACCGTGCTCTTTTTGAGACATTCTTATGACATTATTGAGTCATGGACACTTAGGCTCCATGCTCCATATATTCAAAAATATGCATTCTGGGTTATGCCGCGGGGAACCCGTTTCACCATTCAACAAATTCTGACGCTAATGGATCTATGGTCAGGGCAACATTTTATAGTTCCTAATGATGTATTACATGTATTACAATTTTCTTTTAACATCAAACAAGTAATCATTATTAATCACAACAAATGCTACAAAGAAAGGTGTAATACATTTATCACATACTTTTCAACTCTTTAAAACACATGATACTTGTGATCTCAATCCCTTATCACATTACTGGGAATTCTCATCCCTTCACATCATCATTATCATGGTTACTAGATCTGGGTATTCAAACCCTTGGATCATCACACAACATTGTTATTTCTATAACAGATAATCATTACCTCTAGGTCCTCAGACCCAGGTATTCATTTTACTTGTTGTACAAGTATTCCATATGACTCACAAGGCCATTACACATCTTGTCACCTCTCACTAGGCAACAACTTATTCGTATGGCTCACAAGGCCATCACACATCTTGTCACCTCTCACTAGGCGACAACTTATTCATATGGCTCGCAAGGCCATTACACATCTTGTCACCTCTCACTAGGCAACAACTTATTCATATGGCTCACAAGGCCATTACACATCTTATCACCTCTCACTAGGTGACAACTTATTCATATGGCTCACAAGGCCATTACACATATTGTCACCTCTCACTAGGCAACAACTTATTCATATGGCTCACAAGGCCATTAATCATTATACTTGTTATACAAGTATTTAACATGCCTCACAAGGCTCATGTAATAAGATAAATACAACCTTCCCATCATTAGGGTTAGGGTTTCCCTTTATAGCCGAATAGGGTTTCATGTTCATATTATTAATCCAAACCCCAATTCATTGCTCCACACATCTAGGAGCATACATTGATATCGTAAGTATTCAATCATACTTATATATTTTCTCATCATTTATCATTAAATGATTAACACCACAAGCATGTGTTTCTCTCTCATTCTTACTAGGATATCGAATACATCATACTTTTGATTCAATCCTCCTCTTTGAGGAATATTAGTCCATCATTAACAATTCACATTAACTTTCATTTAACACCATGTTCGACATATGTCACTCAATCAATCACACATGATTGAAGTGTCACTTCCATATTGGTATCCAGATGTATGTGTTATCATCTTATACTTTAAAACACATCCTTTACTTTATGTCATATATTCATACCGGGCATGTGGTATAACCACATCACCATGTCATGTTTTGAGGGTGTAAACCCTAATCAACATATTATGTACTCACATCAGATGAACTATCATTTATATCTTATTACTTCAGATTAATTTTGTATTGGGTATGAGATAGATTCTTGACCCCATATCGGATATAAGCTTTGTGTTTAGTGCCATATCGTGCACAAGATATGCCCCATATCAGGCATCCATATCGGGTATCATATCGGGCATCTATATTGGACATCCATCTTAGGTAGCATATCGGGTTACCATTTTAGGTAGACCCTGAAACTAATATCCCCTTCATTCCTTCAAGGATCATCCTTATCATATAATTACTTGAAAGGCTAATAGTCTTTTTAAATTCTCATATCACCATTCATTACTCAAAAGGTCGTATATCGAATTCCAATCCCTCATCTAGGGTTTTCCACTAAATTGGTTACATCAGGCCATATTGTGCATGAAGTATGAGTTTGAACTTCATATCGTTCACACGATGAAAGTAGGTGCTATTCTTTATCAATCTAGAGATATCATTCATCTCATACATGTGGTATCATCCACCACTCATCTCGGCTTACCCATCATCTTGGGTTTCCAACTCTATGTTGATTAGAGTGTTCATTACCTCTATATCATGTAAGAGGCGTAGTCTAGACTTGTATAATGCATAAGGATAAGTGGGGTATCTTTCATATCATGCAACAAGCATGAATCATATCGTGTATGAGCTAGTATCCATCTTCATATTGGGTTAACCCTATCTAGGGTTTCATATCGGGTGGATGTATTCCAACCATATCAGGTTACATTTTGTTCTCGAATCCATACCTTGCATCGTACATTAGGGTTTACTTAAGTATTCATATTGTGCATCAAATGTGTGTACTTCAAGGTATCAGGTACCAAAGATACATTACATGATCATATCGTGCAAGAGCACTTGCTATTCTTGACTCATATCGGGTTACCCAAATTAGGGTTTCATATCGGCTTTCAAGTATACTTTAAACCTTATATCATGCAAAGAGCCTATTCTTGACTCCATATTGTGCAAGCATATCGTGCAAGCATATCATGCAAGCATATGTTGCAAGCATATTGTACAAGCATATCATGTAAGCATATCATGTAAACATATCAGGCAAGGAAAGTCTACACATACCCATATCGGGTTAGAGCTACTTGTGTGTAAGCTTGAACCCAATATCACTTTATATAGTTATACCATCTTCTTCAAGCTCTAGACCTCCGTTCTAACAGTTAAAGTTCATGGAAACAGGTCTAGGCAACTACTAGAACTCATAATTTCATCAATTATTTTAGAATATTTTGGTATTAAAAGTAGTTCATTTAAGCATAGCAATTTAGGTGATGAATAATAACATGATAGGGTTCAAGTTATATAACCCGCTTTGTGATCAACTTCAAGGCTCCAAGATCCAAAGCTTCACGTCCTAAGGTTGAAGAAGAACTTCTCCAAGGTCCAGGGCTCGTTCACAACTCCTCCATGGACAAGAGATCACCATAGTTAAGTACTTGGTGAAGAAGAAAAGAAAAGAGTATTCATAACCCGATATCCTACTTCATCCAAGGTTAAAGGTGACCAAAGCCTTACCTAAAGCTTGGTGCTCGAGCTCTCTTAGCTCCTTGAGATGCTTTGCATGATACCTAAGGGTCTTTGCATGATATCTCCAAGGGGAATGGTTATGAGGATCATAAACTTTCATAAGTTGGTGAAAGGTGAAGTATATATACTTGATTTCATGAGATAAAGAATATATGAGGTGTCTTTTCCTCATGCTACTAGATGACACGTGGCCATTCATGGTTGACACGTGGCCATGCATGCACACATGTATATCTTTCCATGCAAGAGTCTTGAGGATAATCTAGAGACAATATCTCGGCCCTTACTTATCTTGTTGGGCAAGTTATATCATCTTTATCTCATTAAATAAGCAACCCGATACACTTTTTGTAAGGAACTTTGAAACCTGTCATGGGCCACCTCCTTGAGGTTCTCTACCCATCATTGCCTTTTCCAAGGCTCAACAAACCGATAGGAGACTCCCACTTTGGCTCCTTGGACAATAGGGATCCTTATATCAGGTCTACACTCGATACAACACATATAATGCTCTTGCCTTCAACTCATTCTTGGTCTTTCATTACCAAAAGTATCATCACTCAACAGTGATTCAAACATAGCAACCTCTTCTTTATCTTTCCTCCAAAGGATACATAGAGGAAGTGGGGTCATTCTAGAGGTGGTAATTTTGCATTTCAACCCCATATATTGGGTTAATTACAAATTGTACCAAAATTGGTGTACAAGGTACTAACTTTGCTTTGGACAAGTTATAACTTGGGATTTAGGCTTTCCACAAGCCACCACTTATCATCATTCTCTTTATTGAGATACTAAAACACTTAAAACACATTCCAAATGTGACATTTTGCAATGTAACCCCTCATCTTGGGTAAATTGCACTTTTCACTCAGACTTTCATATAATGCACAATTAATTTGCAATTAAGCTCAAACTTTGAAAACAACTTCTCAAGAAGCCTTAATTACTTTTCAAAGATTAGAACCAGTTGGTAAGTAACTCAATTAAGCAAAACTTCTAGGGTTAATCCATAACCTAGGTCAAGGGTATTACACTTAAGAAGGTCACACAACTCCTCTTTCTTTTGGGACGATACTCCTTTGCTAAAGGCAACTTTAGTTTTGGATAGGTTGATTCTTTGTCCCGATGCCTATTCATACTGGCTAGTTATATTAGCTAATTTTAGACATTCTTCTGACGTTTCTCTTGCAAAGAGAATACTATCATCTGCAAAGAAAAGGTGAGAAATTGGCGGCCCGTTCCTAATGACCTTGATGCCCCTAATACAATTTTCATTCATAGCCAAAGATATAAACGTAGAAAAATCTTCCACATAAAGAATAAAAAGATAGGGGGAAGAGGATCACCTTGCCTCAGGCCTCAGGATGGCAATATCTTCCTTGACCGGTTTCCATTGATGGCAAAAGAGAAGTTCACAGAAGAGATACATTCCCGTACTTTGTTCCTCCATTTTTCTCTGAAACCCATTTGAACCTGAATTAGATCAAGAAAGTGCCACTCCACCCTGTCATATGCCTTGGACATATCAAGTTTCAGTGCAATGCCTCCCTTCTTTTTCTTTTTGCTTCCTATCTTCATCTTATGGAACACTTCAATATCCACCAAAGCATTATCCGTGATCATTCTCCCTAGAATAAATTACTTTGGTTCTCAAAAATCAGCAAGTCCATCATCGGCTTACGCCTATTTGCCATGACTTTAGAAGCAATTTTGTAGACCATATTGCAGAGGCTAATGGGCCTATATTCAGCTAAGCTCTTTGGTTTTTCAACCTTTGGTATTAGAACAATCAATGTAGAGTTCACCTTCCCAATGTCTTCCTCCCCTTTCTACCACCCTTTAATGTAGTTCGAAATGTCCTTCCCCACTATCTTCCAATATTGCTGAAAAAATAATGATTTTAAACCATCCGGTCCTGGGGCTTTATTGGGATGCATGCCATACAGAGCTTCTTGGACCTCCTCATCTAAAATGTCTTTCTCTAGGATCATGTTCATAGCTGCGTCCACTTTTTTCATTAAACCTCTGGCCGCTTCCTCCATAATCTTTGGCAAGCTCGTAGATAACAGATCATAAAAAAAATCTAGCACTACCCTCTTAATATCCTCGGCCTCAGAACGTAGAACACCTTCTTTATCCACCAACTGATCTATTTGATCTCTTTTCCTCCTATGAGATGCTTTGTGATGGAAGTATGAGGTATTCCTATTTCCTGACTTCATCTCATTTACTCTGGCTCTAGCACACCAATATTCTTCATCCCTTCTGTGCCACATTTGTAGATCGCTGGCTAGCTTTCCACAAATTTCCAGTACCTGGTTGTCTGGCAGTTTTTCTTATTCTTCTGCTAGAAGTTTTTCCGTCTCCCTATTCTTTTTCTAATATTTCCAAAATGTTGTTTTGCCCATTTGCAGATCACTGGCTAGCTTTCCACAAATTTCTAGTACTGGTTGTCTGGCGGTTTTTCTTGTTCTTCTGCTAGAAGTTGTCCACCACCCCGCCACTGAAGTTATCACACCATGAAAATTGAATTGTTTCAAGGCATCCAACCTCACTCACCTACATGGGTTTGAATATGAGGTACTATCTTCTTTTCTGCTTAGTAACATTGCGGTCAACTTTGATCACTATAGGCGAGTGATCAGATTCATAAAAGGGGAGATGTATAACTTTATAGGAAGAGAACATGCTTGACCATTCATACATTGCCACTGCCCTATCCAGCCGTTCCCTTACCAAGCTATCAACAATTTTACCTTTTTCCTAGGTGTATGGCCTTCTAGAGAAACCCAAGTCGAATAATGCACAATCATCTAAAACACCACGAACCTCCTACATCCAATTTTCAGATGGGGGGGGGTCCACCCCATTTCTCCTCATTCGATAAGATTTGGTTGAAATCCCCAAAGAAAACAGTAGGGCTATCTGGGCCTCTCACAATGTCTCTCATGAGATCCCAGGTGTGAAATTTTTGTTGTTGCTCGGCCCATCCATATATAGCTACTGCTCTCCATTTTTCATTCCTTGAACCTTCAATTACCCAACATTCAATATGGTAACTAGAGTAGTTCAAAATCTCCACCTTGACATCTTTCCACCAGAGACCCATGCCTCCTGACCTCCTGTTACTAGACAGACATATCCCTTCATAAAAACCATAGAAACGTTTCACATCTTCCAGCTTATTACCAGTGATCATGGTTTCAGTAATAAAAACCATGTTTGGGCTCTCTCTCCAACACCATGTTCGGAGAGCTCTCCTACTGTCGAGTTTGCCCATTCCTTGACAGTTCCAGCTGAAAATTTTCATTGTTGTTCACAAGTCTGGTCATTGCCAGTACCTGCTACTTTAGAAGGTGAAAAGGTCAACACACCATCCATGGTTGCACATTGTGTAAATCATTTTTTTGGGTACAAAAATCGCATCCAGATCAGTTTCCATATCTACCACACTTTTATCATCAACCCTGTTCCTCTTGCCCATATGCAATGGAGAGGCCTCATCCTCCCCACTCTTTCCCATGCTCTAAAATCTTGTTCTTCTCTTCAGGTGAGCCCTTCGTGCTCAGTTCTACCGCTTCTTAGGAGAATTAATCCCAGATTGTCCTTTGTTTCTCATCTTTGACTTTTGCCCCCTGGTTTGTCTCCTGTTCTCTGCATAGCCATTGTTGAAAGTGATCACTGCCTCCTCTTCTTCATGGTGTACCTGAGCGCCCTCCCATGTCAGTTGTCACTCCAGGTCCGTGACTAGGTTCACAAAGATAGAGCTCACCTGTATTGCTTTTAGACGACCATCATCCCCTTCCTTTGCTCTCAGTTTATCACCCACACGTGATATCGCCAGATCCTTCTCCCTGTGCATCACTGCCATCATTGTCCGACCTTCACAAGATCCCTGATGAGTTTCCCTCTGTGTCTACCTATCTCACGATCCCACCTCTGTATGCTGTTCTGGATATAAGGTTTCGTTAGGGTTCCCCGTGTTGTGCTTTTCTGGGATGACCCTCTCCCTTATATGGTTGCTTGCCTCCCCTTCCTAGATGGCGATCTTCAAACCTACTTTTGAGTTTTCCTTCACCATCCGCTTTGGTTTTACATGGAATTCTAGCTTCTTCTTCATAGATTTTACCCCATACAACTCTTCTGTAATCGGCACTCTCTGTTTGCGTGGAGATACCCTAAGCCACGACCCCCATCCTCGCTGGGCCGGTTCTTCCTCTTCCTCCTTTGGGAAGTTGCGATCGACATGATCCAACTTCCCACATATATAATAGTAATTCGATAGGTGTTCATATTTGATTTCAATCATTGTCGTGCTCCCCCTTGCCCTTGATTTTCTGTAGCCTCCGCAATGACTTAGTAATGTCCAGGCCTACTCAGACTCTAACTAACGAGTCCCATCCCAAATCATCCCAATCGATCTCCACCACTCTCCCAATCCTTTCTGCAATAGACGTTACTGTTGTCAATGATCTTTGGCCAAGAGGAAGGCCATATAGTCTCACCCAAAAGATACACTCATTGAAGATGTGATCTGTCTAGGTACATCACCCTACTCCACTTCCTTTGTTAGTAACAATCAGTTGTCAAAGTGCCAAGGTCCCTCATCAAGGACCTTTTTCTTGTCTTTCCAGTGGATGAATTGGATCATGAACACCTCTCTATCAAGTTTCTTGAACACCACACTTTCCTTCAAAGTCCATGCTAGGGTTAGGGTTCTCTTCATGACCCAAAAGTTATATGGCCGTTCCGTTAGCAATCAACCCACCAGAGTCAACGAGATGTGTCCCCCATCATCCTCCTTGCTGTCGTCGGGATGTTCTAACACTACCTCCTCTTCGTCTTCCAATCCTAGTTGCGCGTATCTCTCTGCTAGTTCCTCTGCCATTGTTGTACTGTCTGAGTCCATGAGAGACTACCAAACCTTGACCTGCAAGAACGGTAACCACTACGGAGAAGTATGTAGCCACTAGGATGAAGGAAGAATCCTACCGTCGAAGCGCCCCAATCGCCAGAGTGGTTAGGTCGTGCAGCGGGGGAGAAGGTTTTTGATATTGCCCTAAAGTAACAATGGGTGGAATAGCATACCATGGGTGGAATAGCACATCCCTATTTATAAACATGTGGAATATCATACTTCAGGCTGAATAGCATGCCCTAATGGTTATGCATAAACATCTACACTAGATATCTAGCTAAATTATCTAGCATGCGCAAATAGGGTGGCAAGATATTATATCAGTCATCAATCACATTTCCAAGTCCATCAACAATGTAAGTGGGATCATGACCCAAGGCAACACAAGATTATCAAGTTTAGTGGAATTATATGATACAATGAATTGCAATATATACAAATAAGAAGGGACAATATTTCAAGAGATGCCTCACTGTAGAAATTTGACTTAAGTCAGGCTAATGCTAAAAATTTAAATAGATAAGAGTACATAACTCATCTTCATGACTATATCTATTTCTAAGTGTGATATTCCCAATTCAAAAGTCTCCAAGGTTCAATGATGCAAGAGCTACAAGGTTGAAGAATATCTAATACAATTCGACTTGCAATCCAATGTTTCCTAACTTGAGTTATTTAGGATTTCTATTTTCTATCTACAACTATTTTCCCAAGTAACTAATATATCATCTCAAAACTAGGGTCTAAGATGTAAATTAGTTATAAGACCCATCTTTAATCACATAAATCTAGATGTGTATGGTTTACATATTAGTGTGGGTAATGGTGTCTATTGTTCCAAATAAGGTTTTGTGACGTCCTTTTCTCCCCTTACATCATATAGCCCAACTTGGTCAACTAGGTCAAGAATATGTGTTACATGAGATACTATTGATAAAAATACTCTTATTAGAAGATTCAATGGTTTAAATCCAATTTATGAGTAAGTTTGTCAAAAATTAAACTTATATTTATAAAACTAGATTTATTACTCATTTTCTTTGTTCCAAAATCTTTTTACAACAAACTTGACTAATCTATGTCTGAATCTTTTAGTGATTCATAATGATATTTATGAAATTATCATATATATATATGTATGTCTCTATGATGGCACAAATAAACTAGTATATCCTTTATTCTTACTAAATTTAACTTGTATTATTATGCCCATGCTCATATAATTACCATGTAATAATACCATTGATAGGTATAGTCTATACGCTTAAAATGCAAGTGTATGCTATCATGGTAATATAGGCTAACTTAGGCTAAAGAAACTTGATTGATTGGTTTAATTATCTAGAATAGAAAATAAATCTAAATTATTGATTACTTTTCTCAGTCTTATTGAATTCCTTAGGGTAGCGGTTTCACCATGGTTAACATTGCAATTTAACATCAATACATTAATAAAAATATCTCCTAACCCTGGATTAAGAGCTTGTAACGAGAATTACCTGCTCTCACGACGTAATTCACTACCTAATATAATACCAACCCCAGTTTCATATCTATTGTGTTATTAGATAGGTCTTTTATCATTTTCTCTGGATAATCTCCTCACATTTGTAAACCACCTTTCTCAAATGCTTTATAGAATGTGTATTTCTATGAAGTTTCGACCATTAATTTTCCTTTTTCAAAGCAACAAAAGGTCCAATTACTACATATGATGATCGAACATGGATAGTTCATTCATTCTCATTGAAATAAATCCAGATATTAAGAAAAACTGATGAATTGATACATAAAAGTCAATTACAATGCATAACCGGGCTACTCCCGGGTCCCAAGGAATGTGGGGATTAGCCCCACATGGTTTGCATAGTCAAAAACATCAAAAGGAAGAGAAAAAATGTGGAGAACACAAAGAACCCCTGAAGTAGATGGTTCAAACGATCCCTTCTTGTGCATGTGCCGATTTGCTACCTTCCGGCTGCAAATTTGTCTGTTGGAAGTGCCTAGATCGTCCGAAACATGATCTTCTTCTCCACTTTCTCCTCTCTCTTGCTCCCGACCATTGTACAATGGAAAAGATGAGATAGATAGGTCTAGCTGCACTTCCCCCATGTCATAAGAGTGACTTAGGGTGAGTTAAAACCTCAGCCGTCAGATTAAATGATGTTTTTAGATCTTCCTGATCTTGATGCGTCAGTATTACCGATAGGGTGTCAGTACTGCCGACTCCTCTAATTGTGTGGCCACCTGTCAAGTGGTCGATACTACTGACTAGGCTGTTGATAGTATCGAGTTTCTTCGATAATTCTTGACCAAAATGATGTGATGTTGTCGGTAGTATCGACTAATGAGTCGGTACTACTAAGTCTTCTTGATTTTTTCTAGTTCCAAATTGATCATGTGTCAGTACCACTGACTCCAAAGTCGGTAGTACTGAGCTGTGTAGATTAGTGTACATTTACCTGAAGTGTATGAAATTCAAACATAAGCTCTGGAAATATACTAAATCATTTGGAAACATTGAAATTCTATTTATTTGATGGAAATAGGTATCACATGCTAATAAAAGTAAATCATGCACAATTAATATGAGAATTAATAAAAAGTGCACACAAATCAATAAAAAATAGACTATGAAAATGACAAATAAATAGCACATCAAACTTCCCAAAGCTTAAATGTTGCTCGTCCTCGAGCAACACATTCTCGTATCTGTTTGGGACAATTCAGCAAAAGGACATAAAAATATGAATATCATTTCTCAACTATCCCAACTTGGCGGTCCCAAACTGACCTTCATTAATAACTGAACAATTAACTGCTCTTAAGTGGCCAAAAACATTCATAAAAGACATCCGACCGTAGATCAATGAACACTATCAAGAGAGCAGTTCATATCATAGTCAATCGGGCATTTTCTTGGTGCATTATGTGATTTCCTATTCTACATTGCTCCTTCCTAACTACCAACTACTTGGAAGCAGTTCTCTGTATAAAAATTAACGAGGAGAAAAATCATTTGAGTGGCCTACCAATAAGAGCAATGGATGGTATGAAATAGGTGGTTGTGGAGAATCACAAGTATCATCTGAATATTTACGCAAAACTAAAACATGATGAACCTATATGGTGAAGAGAATGAAAAATGCATGAATCCTAATTCCTAAAATTATGGGTGGAATGATGCATGTAAAAAAGATCTCATCAAATCGAATGAGAATGAAGTAAAGTAAAAAAGAATATATCATGTGGTTGTCTCTTTCTCTTTTGGCAGAATATAGACATCCTTTCTCCCTATTCACTATAAAATCAAATAAATTTTATTTTTGTTTTTTTTCAAAGGCCAACTATTTTAGCATGATGGAAATTATGCTTGGGATTTACTAACACATTATTCATTTTTCTTTCTTTCTTTTTCCATATTTTTAAGGGCATGTTTGTATATCCTCACACTCTATTTTAGAAGATAATAATATATCAACATGACAAAAATAATTGATGATGCAAAATTCATGCTATCTAAATGTCATTATTTTTGTTATGCAACTAAAACTATATGCACAAAAATTGTTGATGCATATATATTTTTTCCATGTTTTGTATGAATGCAATGAAAGAAAACTAATCTATCATGTCACCTACTATGCCATACAATGCAAATAAAAGGAAACAATTCAGAGTACTTGTTCATCTTAAGGTGGCGAGTCAATAATGAGTGGAGGTTGGGTGGAATCACATAATTAAGAGACAAAGCCTTTCATGAACTATGATATGTCCCTCTATAATGATATGTAGACATGGTAACCTTAGGATTTCTTTCTTAAACTTCAATTTAAGGTCTCATTAACTATTTGATCAATTCAAGTTGAAACCCCATCTCTTGCATCTAACTGCCGACTAATACCAGGGCCTTCGGCTCTCTTGTGACTGGCTTCATCTTTATTGGTAGAAACCAGTTCTTCTGTTGATATTTTCTTGAGTTTGGACCTGTGAAGACCTAGCATTCTTCTTCAGGATAGTTGCTGAGATGATGATCTGATTAGCTTTAGATTAGCATCTAAGAAGGCACACTTTCTAGGTGGTCTTATTGTTAATGCTTTCTTTCTGCTGTATTTAAAGCTTGAGGGTGGTCGTTTTGTCTCTGTCCCTTGGAGGACTCTTTGGTCTTTATTGGTCCCTGCTACTGTGGTTAGTTGGTATGATGGCTTCCCTGCATGGTTATGCTATCATATATAGTTTTGTTTTTTAGGGGTTTTTTCTTTGTACATAAGCCCAACGTTTTTGGTTTTAATACATGAATAAGATTTTTAGCCGACCAAAAAAAAGTTGAAACCCCATCTTCATCCACATTTCATGAATAGTTAAGATGCCCATTCATATTAAATTCCCTTAAGATAACTTGTCCATACACTTCCTCTAAGTGGTGAAACTTAAGAAATTTCCAACGAAGCCAACAATTTTAATTTTTAATTTCCATTGCACACAAACAAGAGCAGATGACATTGACATGAACCATGAATTAAACTTCACTTTTACACTAACTGTGGATCCTACAACTTTAAAAGATAAAACTAAAAAGCAAATAAATCAAATAAAAACTAAAAACTAAAGAAAATAAAATAAGGATAGAAACTATTCCAACTAACCCCAAGCGATTATGTCCACATAGTCAAAATTCTAACATAAGAGGTGGAACAGTGGTACCAGATCACATGAGTGGTAGTAGATGTAGCATGGTGGGTTCAAAAGGGTAGAGTGTCCCCTGAAAATTTGACGACTGCTGTGGCAGTGGTGGAGGTTGTAGATAGACACCAAAGTACCCTTGGTTCCAATAGTGATAAAAAAATGGTTGCTGGTATCCCTCCATCCTTTGCAGGTGCAGATGCATGTTCTCTTGGTTGGCCAAGAGAAGTTTCTCATTCTTGAATATTTCCTGCTAGTTGTGGTACAACTGTCCATGCACGCCATGGTAGCCCGCCAAGGTCTCTAACTACTGCTACTAGTCTTGCTATATTTCCTATAGCATACCATACATTCACACCATGAAATATGGATCATCCTCCTGTTATGGAGGTGGACAAAAAGAGCTAGAGGCTGCATATGGTCGAGGGCGCTTGCGTGGAATCGACCTCCACATGATCGGTATGGTTGGTTCTACCTCCTCTTCCTCTTCATCCTACTGCTACTGGTGGTCTTCTATTGCAACATCTTTTTCCTCCTCCTCATCTGATGAGCTATCGATAGGCCACCACATGAGGTGGATTCCTTACAGGTCAAAGATGACATCTGGCCGCACTTGTTCCTTGTACTGGGTGCCAACTGTACAACATGCATATACCATATTCAGGAGTGTGCTGATGATACTTCTTTTCTTGAAGTGTTTTAGATCAAGATTTGGTGCGGCCTTCAATGGTTTGGTGGTGGAGAGGTCGAGGTTGAGATGGAGAGCTATTGGCGTGATCAACTCTCCAAAATGAATTGCAGGTTTCCTCTACACCTGGCGCTTGACCCCCATCATGTGTTGAAGGAAGAAAACACCAAAGTTCACACTCCTGTATCCCAACTCCAGCAGCTAGTAGAGAAAGAAGAGGTCAACCCACTGAGTTTTCCCCTACCCTTGACTGGATTTAGCAAGGAGAGTGTTGGTGACGAGGCGATGGAGTATGCAAGAAAAGGGATGCTCGATGCCGTTGACAGAGTTTGTATGCCAACTGATGTGTTGGCATTCTAGCAACTCAGACAATAGTTCCCATGCCATCTTGAAGCTAAAGTTGTTAGGGTAGAAGCGGTCTCCTCCACTCAGCCATCCATATATGGCGTTGAACTGCTGCAGTGTCAAAGTGTAGTCTATGTTGTAGAGGCAGAAATTGATGCAACCACTCATCCAACCATCCACATTATCAGGGATGATGCAGAACTCCAGTGATGCTAGAAACTCAAAGATGAGATCTGGGTATGTAATCCAATTGTTAAAGAAGGGGTGGTTGTCTACCAACCCTTGACGCTTGCAGACCAAGTGCATGCTCTCGGTGAAGCCAATGGATGCAATGAATTCACGATCACCATACCGTGTTGCATGCATCTCCGTCTTTTGCAACACTCCATAGATCTTGATGTCGACGTTAGGATGAGCAACCCAGCCTGGCTTGGGAACTAAGTTAGGAACCCCCACTGATGAAGAAGCCTCCTACCTTGGTGCCATCTCTAAAACAAGAAAGAGGTTAAGAAAAGAGAGCTTGGTGTAGAGTCTGAATGCCCAGAGATTCATGCACACACTTTATTGGAGGAGGAGTGAAGAAGGTGCGAAGAGAAATGAATCACACCCCCTTCATATATAGAACTCGGTCACCAACCTGACGACTCATGGGTACTATTGATGATGTGTCGGTAGTTGGTGCGCTCACGCCAATGGCGTTACACACCACTCAATTGAGACTTGAATGGATGCAACTCTGCGGACAGAAGCACACGGGTGAATTGACTTTCAAAATTGATAATGGACCTACACAAACAACCTACTTCTACTAAAATGCTAACCCACAAGCGCACGAGGTCATGTCGTAGTATAGGTCAGGTGGCAAGTATAGGGTTGATCCACAGGGATAAAAAGGGGGCACTAAAGCTAGGTTAGTGTTTGGTGCTAGGTTCCTACTGCGGAGACTAGGGTCAAGGGTTTAAAGGTGATTTGATTGTTAAACTAAGTTGAGTAAGAAAGAAAGACAAGCAAGAACAAAACCTAAGTTAACCCTAGATAATTAATTCTATTAAGAAGGAAAGGACAAGGCAAGCAGAAAACCTAAGTTAAACTTAGATAGTCAATTCTACTGAGCAAGCCAAGACAAGGCAAGACAAGGAAAGAGAGCAAGAAAAGAACAATCTACACTAAGGCAAGCGAGACAAGGCAAAAGAGCAATTAAAGACCTAAGTTAGCAAGGACAAAGCAAGAACAGGGCAAGAATCTATCTAAGCAAGAAAACAGCTAATTAAGCTAACACTTGCTAAGCAAGATGGAAACTAGGGTTTTAAAGCAATAAAGGGGTGTGTGGGCTATTTAGGGGATGCACTTATCAATTAAGTTGGGGGGGGGGGTGACATATGAACATCATGATTCCATATAGATTATCGAAACCAAACAATGAGCTAGAGTCTAATGAATTAGCCTAAGCTACTAATTGACCATGGATATGCTAGGTTGTGTATAGGGGAACTAGTCCCTAACACTCCCTACTACCCTTGCGAGTCTCAATTGGGTTAGTGATAGGTGTAATTCAATTAGAGTCTAAACAAGCTTAGGTTTCTAGGTTAGATGATTTTAAGATGATTAGGGGATGAGGTTAGTAATGCGAGTGGAAGTGAGGTTTTAGGCCTCCCATCACTCACATTCTAACCTTGAGAAAGCTCCATGCTAAGCATACCAATTTCATCTAAACTAGATACTTAGATCTATCAACTAGGGTTAGAAGAATTGATTAGGATGTAGGAAGATGGGTAGCTAGATAGGGATCCAAGAATTGGACCTAGGAGCAAATCCCAAAATTCACACATATAATCAATTTCCCTAAATTCCCAATTGATTTCAAGTACAAACCAACAACCAATTTATGAAGAGTGAGATATAAATAGAACACAATCATTGTCAAATGAAATTACAATGTTTACATATCATTTTCCCCCAACATGGTATCAAAGTAACATTTTACACCCCAAACAGCCCACCCAAGTGGCCTAGATACTCATAATAATGCAAAGTACAAAAAGAAGGTAGAAAGAGGAAGAAGTAGCCATAGAGCTTGGTGTAGATGAGTGAATCCTCCTCTCCAACTACTACATGGGTCGACCTCCTTCTTCTTCTTGGATGGAATGGTGTGGAATGATGGTGGAAAGTGGATGGAAGGCTTGGAAATGAGGATTTTTGTGGTGGAAATGGTGAAATGGAGGTGGAAATGGAGTGGAAGGGCTAAGGGATGAAATGGGGAGCTAAGAGGTGGTAGAAGGTAGCTAACCTCATGCTGGAGCTTCTACCTAGGTATATATAGGTGTAGGGGAAGCACTAGGTCAAGTAGGGGTAGTATGGGAAAAATAGTGTAAAATTAGCTAGGTTTTTGTAAGTAGCACAACTGTGGTGGGGAGGGGTGAGAACGGTTGTGGTGGATGGGAACAACCGTGGTGAGAAATGTTAAAAAATCACAGGGATATGGTGAATTTTGTACTGAAGGTGGCATGGCTGTGGTGGTCACCACGGCCGTGGTGGGGCTAGGGTAGAACGGCCGTGGTGGTCACCACGACCGTGGTGGCTTGAAATGCACAATCCATTCTGCCTCTACTGCTACACGGCCGTGCAAAGGGGCACGTCCATTCTGGGTCAGTGCACCATGGCCATTCTGTATGGCACGGTTGTGGTGATGCTAGCTTTACTTGAGGATGACTTTTTTGATTTGCAAGTGTCCTAGCACGGCCGTTCTGTGGTACCACAGTCGTGCTGGTCTCTGGATCAACACTTTGACTTGATTCTTTGGATTTTCTTGGACATGTTTTTTTCAATGGATCTTTGGCCACTAAGGGTAGGTTGAGGGAGCATCAGACTTCACTTTGGGTCTCTCCAAGGGTAGAGAAACCCTAGGATCACTCCTTCTCTCTCTCTTCCATCAAGCGTGGTTCAAATGCCTAAAAAACATGCAACTAATGTCCATAAGTGCATTTTATACAAATATGCATATTGAGGGGATAACATGAATCTAACAGGTATGAACGTGATTGAAATGCAATATGACACACAATGAAGCCCTAAAATAGGGCTGAATCACCACCCCAAACTTAAAACATACTTGTTCTCAAGTATGCTCCAACTCAATCTCTCTACAAATTTTTCCACAATCAAGAAATGACAAATGCAATGCAAAGGATGCTTATTTCTAAATGGGATAAAAAATGACTAAGTGCATGCATTCCACCTCTCTCCTCTCCTGCTTTCACAAACCAATCATGAAAAGAGCAAAAAGCATATAAACTTCAAATATAGTGCATAAAACACACAAGTTATCCATATTTCTTTCATGTAGTTCCGGGTAGACCGTTTCATGATGGCATTAATCAAGGATGACTAGGAGTGTTGTTTCACCTTCATGCATTCAACCTTATGTTTTAAATCACATCAAATGACCCACGTGACTGCATAAAGGGCAGAATAAGCTAGGTTTGATGTTTCCTAGATCAATGGGTATGAAAATGGAAGAAAGGATTGCAGTAAGATTTTAGAATGCTTTTACACACTCATCTTTTCTTTATTTAGATGCTCTTAAACAAGAGAATCTTTTTATTTTCTTTTTGCTTTTTCTTTTCTTTTTCTTTTTCTTTTCCCATGGAGTAGATAGGGCACTTGGTGATGAGAGTGAAGCGGTGAGATGTAGATGTGGCCACCCCAAACTTTTGGAGGTGGCCTCAGTTGATGTGTGCACTTTGGCATCCTTTAATGTGGCAGGGGGGTAAGAAGATGGTGAGTAAAGAGTTGGGTCAAAGAGGGGTCACTGACTTTATTCTCAACATAAGGTCTCCTACATGAAAATTAATCTATCACTTCTGACCGGCCTAAATCGCGCGTCTGAAAAGTGGAGCGGATTTGAAGTAGTCAGACTTTTAAATTTATAACCCGAAACCTTCTAGCCCCCCACAACTTTGTTTACGGGGTCGAAGTAGATATATGAGGTCGAACACAGGGACAAGGGTGGTAGTCTTGAGAACGCAGAATCGACACGTTACACTCTGGTAAGGGTAGGGAGATGATAAAATTTCCCAATGGAGCAGCAGGGTAAGATCGATAAAACAAAAGAAATCTATCTCCAACTGGAGCTACGAGGAAAAATTAAGGTTTTAAGCATTTATCAGTTTTTAGGGTTTTCACACAACGGAAACAGAGAGATAACACTATTGCTTTAGTAAGGAACGAAGGAGAAAACTTTGGTAAAACAAGCGGCAGCAGAAAACATCTTGTACCCCTCCTCTCAAAGCGGGTACCTCTAACTAAGCATCAACACCCCTCTCGAGGTTGCTGGACTTAAGTTAGAGTGGAAAGGTTACTAAAGAAACTCAGATCCTGGGCACTCTCGTACTCCAATATCAGACCAAACACTAGAGCCACAACACCTCTCTCGAGGCTGTTGCAATGGGAAAACACGATTCGGTAGCTAATCAAAATGCGATCCAAGCGTACAAGCTAGAGTTTAGATGTTAAACATAGCAATCATCTAACAAAAGGAACCAAACATAAAGCAACAAATAATTAAGGCTCTTCTAATTCCATTAGCACAAAAGGGTCTGATACATTGCATAAGTAAATAAAGTAAATGACTGAAAGAAGTAAAGATAAATGCCGCCTTCTTGATTTAGAAGGGCGACAGGAAGCAACCGACCCTCCAGCCCGATACCGGGCAAGAGCCTTGCCCGATACGCCCGTGTCAGGCGGCACACCCTCTCGGGCGACATGCTGTGATGGGGGGGACGTATCGTGCGGGGTGCCCTTGCCCGATACGATTGTGTTGGGCGGCACCCTGCGACACACCGCGACTGGTGATGTGTATCGGGGTTTGGTATCGTGTCGGGCCAGAGTGTTGCTCCCAGTATCTGGCACTCGTATCGAGTGTTCTTGTTGGCCGATATCGGCCTGCAGTGGTGCCCGAGACGACCCTAAGTGAACCATTCCCTCCCTCTCGGGATGGGGAAGTGCTCACCTAGAATCGCCCGACACACCTCTGAGGCACGACACGCTAGCTCCTGAAGCTTTCCTAAGTCAGCTTTCTAGGGTTTCCGACCCGTCCCATCGGAGTCCTGTAGCTGCTATTTATAGGCAGCAGTTGGGGGAAGTTATGGTGCTCCAGACGCCACATGTTCTTCATCAGATCTTATTATCGTGGAGTCTGGGATGGCCGATATTCATATCGCCCGACACAAAGATGTCGGGCTGTCGGTCATCGTGATGAGTGGCGCCTGCCGGTGGGTAGCCTGTATCGCACGACACGCTTCAGCAGTCGTGGCGAGTCCGGCTCCCTGTCCAGTAAATGGCGTGTCGCTCATCTGCTTCCTCTTGCGCGGCACCTTCGTGTCGCGCGACAGTGTATCGTGCTGCCCTGTTGGGCAGTGGGCTTATTGGCCGGCTGGTTGGTAGGAAGGCCGATGCAGGTGGAACACGTTTGTGGGCCGGGACGAGCCTTTTTGCTGGTAAATGAGTTAAAAATCGGGGAAAACTCTACAAAATATGATAAAATTGAGTTAAGAGCATAGCGTGGCCTTTTTATTTGAAAACATGACAAAAAGGAGAGGAAAACAGTTTAAAAGGGCAGTTTTGATAATGAAATAAGGGCCAAAAACATCACAAAATTTGGTGTTATCAACTCCCCCAAACTTAGCATTTTGATTGTCCTCAATCAAACTTTAAACTTTGTTTTGTGATGCTTCTTCTTGACCGGTATAGTTTTCAGAGCATGGGTTTGAGCGAGAATTGAGATGTCTCACAGAGAATGCAGCCCGACCATGAACAACAAACTTTATTTCTCCTGCCTTATTTAAGCGAAAATTTTCTCTACAGCTTCAGCGAGACTTGGGTGCATGATTCGAAGTTAGCTTTCACACCAAACAGCTTTTGGGGGCAGAAAGTTGTGTGCTTGGGTAGGCTTAAGGCTTTTGGGTTTTTCTTCTTGTTTTCCATCAGTCCATCCAGGTACGGGTCCGTTAGCGGGCGAGTGGTCCCTGCATTCCAAGCCAGTTGGCTTTAGAGTAGTGATTTCACATCCTACGTACCACTGTCCTGGATCTACCATGCCTAAAGATGGGTACTTTTGGAAAACAATTGTGTATATATATTTTTTCTTTATTTTATTTGGCACAACTCTCATGCTTTTATTCACTCTCATAAGGCTATTCTCTCTTTTTGGGATTTTTGTTGGGTAAGGGAAAACAAGAGGAATTTTTGTTGCTGTTTGGGCAGCTTTTTCCTTCTGCATACACGTCTCTTAGCTGTTGCGAGATTATTTTTCACAATTTTTGGCGTGGAAAGTCATAGTCTTTTGTAGTTTGAGGCCACATTATTAGAAAAACATAACAAAACCTGCATCTCCTTGGGCGCATAGAAAACAAACTGGCAAGAAGTCGTAATTTTTTTTAATTAATTAAATGAGCATGCATATGTATATGTACACATGATATAAGAGAAAAATGAAAGAACACAAAAGGGTGGAGTTGAAGAAAATTTTATACCTCCCTCACTGGTACATGGTACCCCCCCAAACTTACTCCACACTCCGTCCCAGAGTTGTGAAGTAGATAAGGTAGGGTAATGTTAACTCAGTGAGGGTTAGCTGGTGAGCGCGCCTGCACCAGATAGAAGCTCCCACACATATTCTCCTTATTTTCTATTGTAGTCGATGTGGTGGAGTTGGTCAGGCGTCTCTTTATTTGATATCCATTCTGGGATGAAGATGCTGCAGTCAGTTGTACCAAAAGCAAAAGTGGGTTCAGAATTGCAAGATTCAATGAGATCAGTCATGCTCTTTTGCTGAGGAAGAAGTTCCAAGACTATTAGGCATTCCCTTAAACCAGGTAGACTTTTTAAGATACTTCCATTATGAACATGAATGAAAGGACCGATCATCAATCTCAGTTTCTTTAGACTTTCATCATCTATTGAACTAGTCAGAGAAGTCCACTTATCTCTTCCAATACTTTTTCTTGATTTGGTAGCCCCAAGAGAGGTCCATTTCCTTATTATAGTCTGTCTTCTGCGGTGGTTTAGGACCATCTCCAAAAGAGAAAATCAGTGGAAGTCTTTCTCTAGTGGCTTCTGGATTGAATGTGGGTATTTTGGGTTCATCAGTCATGAAGCCACCTTCTTCATGGGGGGTATGTTCTTTGGATATAGTATCCACAAGTGTTTTCAAGAGGTCTCTGTCTACCATAGGCCAGTTATCCTCGTCATAATCTGCACGAGCCTTGCGTTTCCTTCTTGAGATCTTTGCACTTGTTTTAGCTGAATCCTCTGAGAAAGAAAATGGAGTCGTTACTTCTTCCGTCCTTGCCCTCTTATCATTGGTTGATGGCCCAGCTACCTCGGGATTCTGTCGTTTCTGCCCGACCGTTGTTGCTTCAGCTGCGGCCTCAGTGTCGATCCTTCTGCCGTGTTTGTCAACCCAAACTACGGTTTCCTTTGTACGTGCCATCTCTGTTATCATTAAACAAGTTCATTGATCATTTAAATGTTAGGTAGGCAAGAATTAAAATGGATACCGGTGTTTTAAAAGAAAAACTGATTGCACGATGAAATTCGGCCCGATACAAGGTCCGGGTGTCGTCCGTAAAAGAACATTTTGGCGATACAGAACTGGACGATACGGAGAAAACTGTGCTTCATACTCGTTGCCTGACTCAGGTGTGTCGGGCGATACGGTTGCACGAGACAAAGTGCCCGATAGGGTCTTCTCGATAGGAAAACAACGTGTCACCCGATAACAAGAACAAGGGAGGTGGTACAAGGATGGGCGGCATGGTTATCGCCCGATATGGTGCATCGAGCAAACGCGTGTGAAAAACGTGTCGCGCGACAAACGTGTTGGGCAGCACAAGGAAAATCAACTAAAGTTTCCAACCCGATACGCTGCGCGTGATATGAAGAATGTGTTGGGCAAACAGGCTGTCGGGCTATACCTTTACTATCTCAAACCCTCGCGTGACACAAGATTAAAAGCTAGCTGGATGACACACGAGCAAAGGGAGAAATTACTACATGATACAGGTAGCTAGAAGAGTAAATACAGTAGCCTGACATGATAAAACCTCCGTACTATATATAGCAATCTCAACCGGGGGTAAACCGGGTAAATTCGGGACGTGTGTCGGCCGTTGAGACAAGCCATTCCCGAGACGAGCGGTCCCATCTTTCTAATCAAGGGCAAATGCTCACCTTGCCCGATACGGGTGCTCGTCGCCCAGGCGTGTTGTCCGACACGGCTTATGCGATGCCCGATATACCGTCGCCCAATACGAGCGCGTTCCGCACGCCGGCTGAGCAGCTGCCCGATACGAAGATTTCAGGGCAAAAAAAACCTGATGAAAAACTTAAAAACAAAGCGAAGGAAAAGACGGTTGATGGGTAAAACATCATTGGCCTAAGGTTAAGCTCCCAACCTTAGATAGTATTACTCATCAAGGCACATAAAACAGAGCGGTGGTCCATAAAACAAAAGAGTCAGCGCACGTGGCGCATACACTGACTCGGGCCTTATTACAGTCCAAATGTTCATAATGTTTTTCTTGCAAGAAAGTAAATAACATCCTATTCTAAGTTCGGGCTGCCTCCCGAGGAGCGCTGTAGTTTGCGTTGCTAGCTCGACAGGTCCAGGTCCTTTACGTTTTGCCTTCAACAATATCCATATCCTGCAAGTTGATCTCTGCCCTCCTAACAAAAGCTTCGTCTTCATAGTACCTTTTCACCCTGTTCCCGTTCACTTGAAAAACTTTGGTCGGATCATCTTTGTCATATAGCTCCATCATTCCGGATGGGTATGTCTTTGATACAGTGAACGGTCTGGACCATCTCGTTTGTAACTTTCCTGGAAAAAGACGAATGGAGGATTTAAATAATAGAGCTTTATCACCTTCACTTACGTCCTTCCTCCTCAGGTGGGCATCGTGCCACACCTTCGTCCTTTGTTTATAGATCTTTGCGTTCTCGTAAGCATGCATCCTTAATTTTTCAAGCTCTTGCAACTGCAAATATCTCTTTTCTCCCGCTTTATCTAGATCCATATTCAAGAATTTAATTGCCCAAAGGGCCTTGTGTTCCAGCTCAAGGGGTATATGACATGATTTTCCGTAGATCAACTTATAGGGGGTGGTTCCAATGGGCATTTTATAGGCAGTCCTATAGGCCCAAAGTGCGTCGTCAAGCTTCATTGACCAATCCTTCCTCATCCGGTTGACAGTTTTTCCAGAATCTGCTTGATTTGTCTATTCGAAACCTCTACCTACCTGGAAGTCTGTGGGTGGTAGGGCGTAGCGATCTTATATTTATCTCCATACTTTCGTAGGAGTGCTTCAAACTGTCTTTCTCCAAAATGTGACCCACCGTCGCTTATTACAGTACGGGGTACACCGAATCGAGGAAAAATCGTATTTTCGAACAACTTGATCACTGACTTAGCATCGCACGTTTGAGTTGCAACAACTTCTACCCATTTTGATACATAATCTACTACCACCAGAATGTACTGATAACCCCTTGATGGGGTAAATGGTCCCATGTAGTCAATCCCCATACATCGAAGATCTCCACTTCAACCCAATTTGCCATCGGCATATCGTTTCTTCGTCCAATATTGTCCGTCAATTGGCACTCTTTACAGACCTTTACATACTGTGCAACGTCCTTGAATAAAGAGGGCCAGTAAAAACCTGATTGTAGCACTTTGGAAGCAGTCCTTTCGCTGCCCAGAATTCCTCCATAAGGGGAGGCGTGACACTCTTTCAGAATATTCAGGATCTCTTCTTCAGGAACGCATCTCCGATACAAGTTATCAACACAACTTCTGAAAAGGAGAGGATCGTCCCAATAGTAATTCTTCACATCCGCGAACAACTTCTTCTTTTGGTTATAAGTTATGTCAGGGGGCAGTTCTCCACAGGCAAGATAGTTACAGATGTCTGCGAACCAGGGTAAGGTCTCTTCCTTGTTTTCGATCATCATTAAAGCTTTGTCGTCATAATTATCATTAATGGGTGATTCCCTCTGTCCTTCTGCAATGATCCTTGATAAGTGGTCAACAACCACATTTTCTGCACCCTTCTTATCGACTATTTCATGGTCGAGCTCTTGTAACAACAAGGCCCACCTCAACAGTCTGGGCTTTGTATCTTTATTTTGCATGAGGTATCTTATGGCCCCGTGATCTATGTATACTTTGACCTTTGCTCCAATGAGGTACGATATGAACTTATCAAAAGCGAAGACTATTGCGAGCATTTCTTTCTCTGTAGTTGTATAATTTACCCGATCTTCGTCTAACATGCGACTAGCGTAGCAGATTACATGGTGCTTTTTATCTTTTTTCTACCCCAGAACTGCTCCTACTGCATAGTCGCTGGCGTCGCACATAAGCTTGAAAGGTAAATCCCAGTTTGGAGCTTGGAGGATGGGTGGTGAGACAAGAGCGTTCTTCAAAGCCTGAAAAGCGATTAGACAATCATCAGAGAAAACAAATTCAACATCTTTTGCCAGCAGATTGGACAATGGTTTTGAAATCTTTGAGAAGTCCTTTATGAATCTTCGGTAATAGCCGGCGTGCCCGAGGAAGCTCCTCACTCTTGTCACGGACTTTGGTGGAGGAAGCTTGGATATGGCTTCAACTTTGCTGACGTCCACCTCGATGCCACACCTTGAAACTTTATGTCCCAGTACGATGCCTTCTTGTACCATAAAATGTCACTTCTCCCATTTTAAAACCAAACTTTTCTCCTCACATCGTTGTAGAACCAAAGAGAGGTTTTTTAGGCAGGTATCGAAGTCTTTTCCATAGATAGAAAAATCGTCCATGAAAACTTCCACGATATCCTCCAGAAAATCTAAGAACATTGATATCATGCAGCGTTGAAACGTAGCGGGAGCGTTGCAGAGGCCGAAGGGCATCCTTCTGAAGGTGTAGGTGCCGTAGAGGCAGGTAAAGGTTGTCTTCTCTTGGTCATCTGGCAGGATGGGGACCTGATAAAATCCTAAAAAACCATCCAAGAAACAGAAAAAGTCATGATGCGCTAATCGTTCGAGAACTTGATCAATAAAAGGTAGCGGAAAATGATCTTTTTTAGTAGCTTGGTTTATCTTCCTGTAGTCAATGCACATTCTCCATCCTGTGACGGTCCTAACTGCCACCTCATCACCTTTATCTCCCCTTACCACTATTATACCACCCTTCTTGGGTACTACGTGGATCGGACTTACCCAGTTACTGTCGCTGATTGGGTAAATGATCCCCGCATCCCTCAACTTGATTACCTCTTTCTTGATGACTTCTTTCAGCATATGATTCAACTTTCTCTGGGGTTGAGCCAGAGGTTTGGTAGTTTCCTCCAAATTGATGCGATGCATACACAAAGCAGGGCTAAGGCCTTTGATGTCTTCTACTGAGTATCCTATAGCCCGCAGGTGGAGTCTTAACTCCTCAAGAAGTCTGTCCAACTGATCCTTTGTAAGATTGGCATTGACGATGACATGGTTCCTTTCCTCTTGATCTAGGAATTCATATTTCAACCCTTCTGGCAACTGCTTCAACTCAGGCTTGGCCCTGGGTGACCTTTCTTGCGACGCCTCCTCAAGAGAGGCAAACTTCACAGTTTCCACCACCTCATCCTCGTTGCTCAAGTCTTCATCAGACTGGTTAAGAAAGCTGAAAAACTCCACAACCTCTGGACTTTCAAAGTTAGAATCTTGACTGCTTATCGCCTTCACAAGAGGATCTACCATTCGGATGTCTGCTTCTACCTCCTCGTAGAATAGGTCGTAGCTGTCCGCAAAGCAAGCAGACTCTGACAGGGATGGTCCTCTCATCGCATCCTTCACTTTGAAGTCTAAGTGGTCGTTTCCGACCCTTAGAGTGATTATTCCCTCAGAAACATCGATCAGCACCCTTCCTGTAGCCAGGAAAGGACGTCCAAAGATGATAGGACAGTGGGGGTCCTCCACAGTATCAATGACAACTATATCACACAGAATGAAGAAATTTCCAACCCGGATTGGTACATCTTCAACAACGCCAACATGCCTCTTAAAGGTATGATCTGCTAGTTCAATTCTCATATTGGTCCTGACCATATCGGTCAAACCTAATCTTTGCGCGAAGCTTAGGGGCATAAGGCTGATACTAGCCCCTAAATCGGCAAGACCTTTTCATTCGACATTGTCTCCGATGGCAAAAGGAATTGTGAAAGCCCCAGGATCTTTCTTTTTGTTGGGTAAATCCGGTTTTACAAAAACAGTGGACACACTTGCTAGATGCATAGTTTCAATTCTTCCTCCTCTTCTCTTCTTAGTAATCAGATCTTTGAGAAACTTGGCATAAGTTGGCATCTCTTCTAAGGCGTCTAAAAAGGGAACTTCGAGATGAAGTTTCTTGATTGATTCCATGAACTTCTCGTGGCGCTTCTTCAGGTGTGCCTTTATCAGCTTGTATGGAAAAGGCAGCTTGGGAGCGTAAGGGCTTCTCCTACCAGGTAACTCCTCAAAGGATCTTTGTTCAGGCTCTCTGTCATCATCTTGTCGATTTTCATCTTCTGTGGGATTTGCATCCATAGTCCTCGATTCAGGTTCTGGTCTGGTCTCCTCATGACGCTCCACTGTCCTTCCAGATCTCAGCACTGCCATTCTGGCAGATTCGGTGTCGGAGAGTATCTTTCTCGAGGGATTCTTTATCAAATCGACCATCTGGGCCAACTATTGATCGATTTGTCGTTGGCACGTCTGCATATCCGCCATCTGGAACTGCATTGAGTTTAGAACTCCTGGATTGGAAAGCGCACTCTGCGCCAGCTGGTTAATGATTGTATCTTGTCTCTTTACAAAATCAAATAACTGTCCAACCAAGTCTGGTTGGTTTGAAACCTCGTCTTGGCCTTGACTGGTGTTCGTCGCTTGACGACCTTGGTACTATTCTTGATTATTGTGATTCCACTTGTGCCTCCGGTGATGACGACATCTATCACGGTGATGGTCGTCCTCGAACTGCTCCATTTCTGGATCTTTAGGCTGATCATTGTCGTTGTAGCGGTCGTTGTCTTCAGGCAAAGGCGAATGAGGTCTAGCTCTCGCGTGTCCCTCACCTTCTGAAAGGGGTGGTTCGACGCGGTGCGGCATGTCTGAAGATGTCGGCGCTCAGTTGGGCAGAACGCCTTCCTCTGAGTACCTGTATAGTATGTAAAAATCAAGTTAGAAATCTGTTATTAATAATATGAATTACTCATTTTAGTTTAAAAAAATAATAAAAAGGGAAAAAGAGAGTGCTGTCAAGCTCATTTCTAAACTTGAGGCACTGGAGTGTAGTTAGTGGATTCGGGTTCGTCAACAGTACCGTTTTGCCTTGTCCCCAAAAATGGTGCCAAAAAGTTGACCGACCTAAATCGCGCGTCCGAAAAGTGGAGCGGATTTGAAGTAGTTGGACTTTTAAATTTATAACCTGAAACCTTCTAGGCCCCCACAACTTTGTTTACGGGGTCGAAGTAGATATACGGGGTCGAACACAGGGACAATGGTGGTAGTGTTGAGAACGCGGAATCGACACATTACACTCCGGTAAGGGTAGGGAGATGATAAAATTTCGCAAGGGAACAACAGGGTAAGATCGATAAAACAAAAGAAATCTATATCCAACTGGAGCTACGAGGAAAAATTAAGGTTTTAAGCATTTATCAGTTTTTAGGGTTTTTGCGCAACGGAAACAGAGAGATAACACTATTTCTTTAGTAAGGAACGAAGGAGAAAACTTTGGTAAAACAAGCGGCAACAGAAAACATCCTGTACCCCTCCTCTCGAAGCGGGTACCTCTAACTAAGCATCAACACCCCTCTCGAGGTTGCTAGACTTAAGTTAGAGTGGAAAGGTTACTAAAGCAACTCTGATCTTGGGCACTCTCGTACTCCAATATCGGACCAAACACTAGAGCCACAACACCTCTCTCGAGGCTGTTGCAACGGGAAAACACGATTCGGTAGCTAATCGAAATGCGATCCAAGCGTACAAGCTAGAGTTCAGATGTTAAACATAGCAATCATCCAGTAAAAGGAACCAAACATAAAGCAGCAGATAATTAAGGCTCTTCTAATTCCATTAGCATAAAAGGGTCTGATTACATTGCGTAAGTAAATAAAGTAAATGACTGAAATAAGTAAAGATAAATGCCACCTTCTTGATTTAGAAGGGTGACAGGCAGCAGCCGACCCTCCAGCCCGATACTGGGCAGGAGCCTTGCCCGATACACCCATGTCGGGCGGCACACCCTCTCGGGCGATACGCTGTGACGAGGGGGGGGACGTATCGTGCGGGGCGCCCTTTCCCGATACGATTGTGTCGGGTGGCACCCTCTCAGGCGACACACCATGACTGGTGATGCGTATCGGGGTTTGGTATCATGTCGGGCCAGAGTGTTGCTCCCAGTATCTGGCACTCGTATCAGGTGTCCTTGTTGGCCGATATCGGCCTGCAGTGGTGCCCGGGACGACCCTAAGTGAACCATTCCCTCCCTCTTGGGATGGGGAAGTGCTCACCTAGAATCGCCCAACACCCCTCTGAGGCACGACACACTAGCTCCTGAAGCTTTCCTAAGTCGGTTTTCGAGGGTTTTTTGACCCGTCCCATCGGAGTCCTATAGCTGCTATTTATAGGCAGTGGTTGGGGGAAGTTATGGTGCTCCGGATGCCACATGTTCTTCATCAGCTCTTATTATCGCAGAGTCTGGGATGGCCGATATTCGTATCGCCTGACACAAAGATGTCGAGCTATCGGTCATCGTGACGAGTGGCTCCTGCCGGTGGGTAGCCTGTATCGCGCGACACGCTTCAGCAGTCGTGGCGAGTCCGGCTCCCTATCGGGTAAATGGCGTGTCGCTCGTATGCTTCCTCTTGCGCGACACCCTCGTGTCACGTGGCAGTGTATTGTGCTGCCCTGTTGGGCAGTGAGCGTATCGTCCGGCTGGTTGGCAGGAAGGCTGATGCAGGTGGAACACGTTTGTGGGCCGGGACGGGCCTTTTTGCTGGTAAATGAGTTAAAAATCGGGGAAAACTCTGCAAACTATGATAAAATTGAGTTAAGAGCGTAGCGTGGCCTGTTTATTCGAAAACATGACAAAAAGGAGAGGAAAACAGTTTAAAAGGGCAGTTTTGATAACGAAATAAGGGCCAAAAACATCACAAAATTTGGTGTTATCAACTTCATCCAAAAATTTCACACCACATGAATGAACAACCTGAAATTGATACCTCTATCAAGTGACTTCATAGGCACTAAGTGCTCATAGCTTGCTCAAGTCACAATTCAACCAAAACATTCACAAACATAAGAGAGGTGGTGCACATGTAAAAAGTCAAGAATTGATACCATTTAGCAATAAACAATGATAATTCACTTGTATTTTTCAAAATTAATCATTTTTAATCCAAAAAGTAGAGATTGGGTCGAAACACACTTTTAGGCAAGAAATCTCAAATTTGGGTAAAATTGGCCAGATGGTACCAAGTTTCCTTCAGTCAGATCTAAGCCTATATTATTGAACTTAAAGCAGTAAACAAACAAATCCTAGCTAAAACATGCAAAAATTACAAAAAATCTACATGATATGCAATGCATGGAAAAAAGAGCAATTGTTTTTGAAAATTACGCAAAAATTACAGGAAAGTAACTACATGACATGCATGTATTCAAAGCAGCTAAATTCTAAACTAAAGCAAGAAAAATCAAACAAACAAAAGTAAATGGTAGGTAAAATGTAAAATAAGAGTGAAAATGAGATAGGGCATACCATCCTACCATCCCAAACTTTAGAAATCATGTTGTATTCAGCATGACACTAAAGTCTGGGAATGATAGGGTAGATGATCATTTTGGTGGCGGTGGTCCTCCCTATGGTGGAGGGTTCTGGTAGTAGGATCGCCATTAGTCTGACTGTGGAGGCGGATAGTTGTCCTGATATGCTGACAGTGAACTGCACCAATCTCCCCCACTAGGGGTTCTTATGTGACTGGGCATGCTGGAACTGATATAAGTGGTTCACTTGGTAATGTATCTATTGATAGTCTAACCATATGGCATCCTGAGTGCACTAAAAACCCTCATGTGCCTGCAAAATACCCTCCTGGGTGCTCAATATGCGATTTTGAGTGCTCTGGATGCCCTCCAGTTGCGCATGAATGGTGGACATGTCATATGCATTAACTGTGGGCTGCTTCTTTTGCTGTGATGTCTCTGCCTCATGACGCCCCACCCTATAGTTCTCTCACTCCTCAGCTTTCCTCCTCCTCTTGGCAGCTTCGTGTGACTCTCCAAGACCCTCAAGTAGATCTCTGGGCTGCTACTGCCATGTATCTCTGGGATGCTCCTCTTCCCATCTTCTTAAGATGTCAAAAAAATCTAGAGATGGGCCACATCCCTCTGGGAGAGGTGTGGCATGGTAGGGGAGCTCAAGTGAAACCCCAACATAAGGAGGGTTGACCTGGTAGAAAATCTTCTGATCAAACACTGATATCATCAATGAGTGAGTCAAGTAATGCAAGCCAACTAGCTTTCCTCCTTCTGCCTTTGTGTATCCAAATACATCATGTCCTAGGGCCAAATCAACGGAAGTATTAATCCCTCCCATGATAAATAGATTCTTTCTCTTGGGCGAAAATGTCTTCATATGATCGATAATAAGTGACCCTAGATTTACAATCTTCCACTGCACCATCCATCCTAACACAAAAAGGTCTTTTCTTGTGCAACTACTCTGATTTTCATATCAGGCAAAGATGGTGGCCACCAAGACCTTCTGAATGTACCTTAGGACGCAGTTGTGAATCAGGCTAGTCTATGATTTACCTGCTATAAAATTTCTTTGCCCTGTGAGTTTTCTTCCACATTGCAACATAGTTTGCTTTGGTTTCTCTATCAGTGCTTCCTTCATCAAGTGTTGCTGCTGCCTCGGGAGTCAGAGTAAAGATGCCATTCTAAAAAGGATGCCATAATTAGGTAGGCGCCACTCCCCAAGGTGACACTGACGACGTCCTACGAGGCCTTCTCTAGTGTGACAAATAATTGCTATGTATGCTCCACATAGGTCTCATGCACAGTGGTCAACACCTCAACTAGCCCAATGGGCTGCACGACATCCTGAAAAAAATCAAAGATGCCCAAAGTCTTCATCATCTCCAAGAACGCATAGCAAGTGACAATCACTCGGCGTGTCAAGCACTCTGGATGCTTGGACTTCTTCCCTTTCTTACTCTGACTTTCAGGTGTTGCCTCATGACACACTTCAAGTGCATCCTCTGGTTGTGCATCTAGCATTGCCTCATATGTATCCTCTACCAGTAGTTGCTGTCGTGCTCTCAGCTGCTTCTGTGGCTGCGGTGCCATAGACATCACAGACGAGGTGCCAAAGCTGATGGATGTACTTTTGAGACTAATGGTTGGGATGCTTCCCTACCTCTTCTAGGTAGTATGGATGACTCCTCCATCATAGGATCCATCACCGCAGCCACATGGGGCTATTCCCCTTGTGATTCGAAGGCTGCCGATGGTGTCGGGAGGGCAAGAGGAGCTGTCAGACCTGAAGAGCACGTGTTCTTGGACCAACGTCCGTAGGAAATGACCTCCTTGGTCTTAGACACAACTTTCTTGGCCATTTGCTTCATTTTGAATCGAAATTGGTGGAGAAAAAAGGGATTTTAGGTTTTCTCTAAAGAACAGGGCTGTTGGGGCGGATTTGAGAGAAATGGGGTGTTTTGTGGATGAAAATGGGAGATATCTAGAGATTGAGGTAGTGGAAATGATGTGGAATTGATTGGAGATGGATTGGGGGTGATTTGGTGGAGATTTAAGGGTTATAGGATGGATGGGGAGTGCTGCATGGCTGCCGTTCGCAAATAACAGTTGTGGTGCTCGTGGAATGGCAAATAGAATTGTTTTGAGATTTTGCAAATTGGCTGACTTACATGCTGAGTCGGGATGCAACACGGCCGTACTGTGTGGGACAACCATGGTGGCTCACATGTTGCATGGCTGTGGTGGCCCACATGGCCATTCTGAGTAGGCAACTACATGACCGTGCTGCCTTGCACGATTGTGGTGGTTCTATTTTTCAATTCTCAATTTCTTTAAGTTCTCTTGATTCCCCTGTTGATTTTGTATGCACTATCACGACCATGGTGAGTACTGTGGCTTTGGATTTCAACTCGAATATCATCAAACATCAAATCTTTAACCCAAAATGGTTTTTCATTGATAAATTTGTCAAAATCTCATCTAAATTTCCTCATTTCACCCTATTTTCACCTGCACATCTTGAAAAATTCCTAAACCTAGATGGGTTGCCTCCTACAAGCACTGAGTTTCATGCCTTCAACTTGGCTTCTTGGTGATTCTTCCTTCACTCATCCATTTGGCATTCTCATGTGTCCATCCTAGCAAAACATGCATCCCTCATTTACACTCAATCTGTGTTCCTCATCCCTTTGTTCTCAATAATAATCATCAATTGTTCCATCTTGATCTCCTTTTCTCAAATGATCATTCGGACTTGTGAAGTGATCATGTCCAATATCCCTATCTCGGACTCGCTGGGTTGGGGTTTTTTTACATGTTGATCTTGATCTTCATGTTCATGAATGAAACCGTCATGGTGCCATTGCATACATGAATCTCAACATCAGCTGTAGATAAGAACAACCTTCCCAAGATGATGGGAATCTTCCTATCCTCTATCTCAATATCAAGTACAATGAAATCTGCCGAGAACACTACGCCTTTCTCATTGTCTATCATCACCAAGGCATCACCCACTCTCCCCCTAGGCACTTTTATGGATCTATCTGCCAATTGGAGAGTGTAATGTGCTGGCTTCAACTTGCCTAAGCCCAACTCAACATAGACATTATATGGCATCAAATTCACACAAGATCCCAAGTCAAGTAAGGACATGTCTATGCGATGTCCCCCTATATAGCTAGGTATGAGTGGGGCTCCTGGGTCTTTTCTCTTCACCGAATATGAATGTTGTATGATGGAGCTCACTTGTTCAGTTAATTTCACCTTCTTGGGTATCCTCCCTGTTGACTTCCTCTTTATAGTGCATATGTTCTTAAGGAACTTGGCATATGATGGGATTTGTATGATAGCATCCAAAAGTGGAATGTTCACCTTCACTTGACGAAACACCTCAAGAATATCCACATTGTGCTTTTGCCTCCTTATTATTTCTGGTGGCTCATGTAGCACTTCAATGAATGGAGGATCATTGGCTTTTTCCTCCTTTGCATCAATATGAGGCAAAACTCCAACGATGACAAGACTTGAAAATGGAGTATGAGGTGGAGCACATGGTATCCTAAAATCAACTGAATGTATCACAAAATCATCCTCGGAAATTTCAATCATAGTATCACCACTTGGTTGCCTTTGCTTTGCTTTTTCATCCTTTCTTTGACTTGCAGGCTGCTCAAGAGATTTCCCACTCCTTAGAACTATCACAACACTTCCTTGCTCATGGTGGAGAGGGCGAGCTAGTTGTGGTTATGGAGGAGGTGGAGGTGACACTTGGTGTTGAAATTGAGGTGGAGGGGAGAATTGAGGTTGGAAGGTGAATTGTTGGGAAAATGGTGGGGATGGAGGGGGTGGAGTATAAGGCTTGGGATTGCCTTGGAAATGGTAGATGGGATGCACTTGCATGGGAGGCAGACTATAGAAAACTTGAGAAGAGCGCATTGGTTCACTTGATTCATGGTAGCTCACGATGGGTTTTGAATAGGCTTGGCTATTTAACTCGACCCGCCCCGACCCGCCTCGACCCGCCCCGCCCCAACCCAAAAATATGGGTCTGATTGGGTCAGTGGGCAAGATTGGGCAAGTCCAGTGGGCAGAAGCGACACTTGGGCGCCATACGAGGTCCTTTTTTTTTCTTCCTTTGGGTGCACCCATTGCCCGTGCACGCGTCTAGACTCCAGACCCGCCCCCTCGATCCATCCACTCATCCAGCCATTCCTCTAGAAACCTCGACTACTCCTCAGAGAAAGTGAGAAATTAGAAGCGAACGACTAGTGACTGGAACCCTAGTCGCCACCTCTTCGCCCCTCACCCCGATCTTCTCCCCGTCGTCGGTCCTCTTCTCCCCGTCGTCTGTCCTCCTCATCCCGATCTTCCGGCTCTTCGAGATCATGCCTCTGTCCGTGAGATCATGCCTCTGTCTGTGACAGCTATTGGGAAGCGTAGAAGCACCTGCTGAGCAAGGACATCTCCACCTTGTCGAAACAACTAACATCCTGCAGCTGCAACCAATGCGGACCTCGGCGATCCCTGACTTTGATCAGATGGTGAAGATTTCTGATCGTGGCTGGACCAAGCAGTCGCCGTGATGGCAAGGTCGAATACGACGTCCCGACAGGTCTCCGTGACGGCAAGGTGTCCCTCTGTGCCAACACATTCAAGTTCCTCCCTCACTCCACATCCCACCTCCAGGACCTCGTCCACCACTTCACCAACAAGGGCCTTATAGTCGACGAGCTGGTGACACAATCTGGAGGCTCCCATCTTTGCTGGAATCAACGCGTCTACTATCTAGGTAAGCAGAGGATCTACCTCTGGTTTGACCCCACAAGGAACTACCACAGATTGTGTAAGTGGCTTCTTCTCCTGCATTTTTCTAATCCGTAAAATCATACCGTGCCATTTCCATCTCGTTTTATTTTCTCAATTTCAGTCAACCTCGTCAATCTATTCTAGTAATCATTTCTTCTCCCTGTCCATCCTATTAGATCTGGGCTTGACTGTTTTTTGTACATTATCCTTTTGTTTTGCTCGATTTGGTCTTTGGCTGGGTAACACAACAGTAGTAGTATACATACACATAGTAGTTACACATCTTTGTGGTAGATGATCTAAGACACGATTAGATTACATTTCCTTTCCTGGAAGTAGAACAATCCGACCACTGTTCTGTAGGAATCATGTGACGAGTGGGTCTGTGAGGATTAATTATGTAATGCTCGTATCCTACCAAAACACACCTAATACTTGAGGATTACGTGGAGGGTTCCTAAGGTACCTTTTCTATTGTTTTCTAATAACCACTGAGATTATTAGGATGCTTTTTCCTAAGCAATGTGCCTAGTGAAACACTAATAGTATATTATGTAAAAACAGTCTGTTCATTTCATGTGTTTACTACTTTGCATCCTTGGATACTAATCTATTTGTTTGCTATTTTGTAATTTGTTTGTTTTCTATTTTGTGTCCTTGGATAATAATATGTTTGTTTTGTCAGAGTTCATCCTAGTTTCATCCTTCTCGACTTTTCCTTCTTTCATCTTATTTAGGAAATCACTACTCTTAAGTCAATGTCTAGTGAACCTATAACTCCTGTTGATGAGGAACAAACTCATATAGGTAGTAACCCTGTTGACAAAGAAAGTAATATACAAGAAGGTGGTGGGGAATCTACTTTGAGGCATGGGAAGTCATGGAGTAATGTTTGGAATGAATTTACAAAGAAAGTTGTAGGTGGTGTTATGAAAGAAGAATGCAAACATTGTGGAAAACTTCTATCACATGGTAGTAAAAGTGGGACCACTCACCTACATAATCACTATAATAGGTCATGTCCTGCTCGGAAGGGAATAGTTGATGATGAGATCTCAAGTCGTGGTAAACATGCATTCAATTAGGAGGTTTCAAGGAGAGATCTCATGCAAATGATTGTGAGGCATGAGTATCCTCTCTCCATGGCGGACCACACTAGTTTTAGGAGATACACTTCTAATCTTCAACCACTTTTCAAGATTCCTACTAGGAATACAATCAAAAGTGACATCAATCTAGCTTATTCCTCTGAAAAACACAAGATTATGCATGCTGTTGATGCAAATAAGTCCAGGGTGGCTATTATTACTGATATGTGGACAACCAATCATCAAAAGAGGGGGTTTATGGTGATCACAGCCCGTTACATTGACAAAGCATGGGAATTACATAGTTTCATATTATGATTTGCTTATGTGCCATGCCCACATACCAAGGAAGCATTAGGCAAAGTTCTATATGATAGCTTGATGGATTGGAATATAGATCAAAAGATATCCACTATTACTTTGGACAACTGTTCCACGAATGATGCCATGATTAAGGAATTAAGGGAGACCTTGCCTTGTAATTCAATGCTATTGTCTGGTAGTTCATTGCATATGCATTGTTGTGCTCATATATTAAACCTGATTGTCAAAGACGGATTTAAGGTTATTGAAAATGGATTGAAAAAAAATTGTGATAGTGTTGCTTATTGGGTAGGCACTCAAAAGAGGTTGAAGAAGTCTCAGGACACTGCAAAATAGTTGAAGGTTTCTACTGAGAGGAAGTTGACCCTTGATTGCCCTACTAGGTGGAAATCCACTTTCCACATGCTTAAAACCGCATTATCATACAAGAGTATATTTTGTAGGCTGGGTCAGAGGGAGGCACAATATGATTCATTGCCCACTAATGATCAGTGGTATTTTGCTTCCATTATTTGTGACAAGTTGCAAATTTTCAATTCAGTTACTGAGGACTTATCTGGGTCCAACTATCCCACATCAAATCTCTATTTTGCAAATATATGTGCCATTAAAATTCATTTGGCTAGATGGAAAGCTTCAAACATTGATATCATAAAAAACATGGCAGAGGAAATGTTGGATAAATTTGACAAGTACTAGAATGAAATTCATATTCTGATGGCAGTTTCTGCTATTTTGGATCCTAGGTTTAAAATGGAAATGATAAGATGGTATTATGGGTTGATTTATGGGGCAAAAGCTTCAGAATATGTTGATAAGGTCACTGAGGCATGCATTGGGTTGTTGATGGAATATCAAGATAGAAAAAAACCTGATGATAATGCCTCTTCTAATCAAATTGATTCATCTCAGTCCCCAGATCCGACAGTTCTATTAAAGCCCATTCATGAATTTAAATCCCATTATAGAAAAGAGAAAAGATTAAGGAAATCTATTACAACAGAGTGGGATGTATATCTAGGAGAAGATATCTTGATTAAGGATGACGATTTTGATATTCTGTACTGGTGGAAGACTCATGAGTTGAATTATCCAACATTGAGTGAAATTGCCAAAGATGTTTTGGCTATCCCTGCTTCTACAGTTGCATCAGAATCTGCCTTTAGCACTGGAGGTAGACTCATTAACCCCCACCGTATTCGCCTCCAACCAGAGACTGTAGAGCCACTAATGTGTCTCCAAAGTTGGTATTCCATTTCAGGGGGTAAGAAAAAAGGTAGTCATAAGTTTTGTTTTTTGAAATTTTGCACATGCTGATTGTTTTCATGTTATAGATGATTCTTTTTCCAAAAATATTGGCTCATATCTTGAAGACACTGATGAGGAAATTGACGACAATCCTGGTACAACTAACGTGGCCTCGGTAGATTCTTTAGGTGAGGATCAATTTTTTAATGACTTGTTGGAAAGTTCAAATGATATAATTTTGTTTTAGTTCATTATAGCCTTCATGTTATTTTGTGTCAATTAGATTCTTGAACATCCACGCTAGGGAGAAGCCCCTTAACATTGAAGGATGAATATTTTACTTGGAGTTAAGTAAGCTGTGCTAATGTCTCTGTTTTATTGTTATCTATCTATTTGCAAGCTCTGACTTTTAGTCTTACTGATTGAATACCTCCTCATTTAAATTCTGGTTGCCAAATTTTTGCTTTATATTCAAAATTGTTTAGGGATTAGCCTTTGACATATATGTTTGCCATGTTTTTGTTTTATATTTGAAACCGGATATCTGGAAGCTTGACTGCTAATTGGAGGGTTGCTTTAGCTGGAGTAGCCTAAAGGAGGAGATCAACTACAAGACAACTTCACGTGGCGTTGTTATCAAATGGAATGGGAGAATTTTTATCAGTTGATTTGGGTCTTTCTATCAACTTCAACCTCAAGTGGCGTTTCTCTCAACTGGCTTAGAAACAATTTTATTAACTGATTTAGTGTCACTATGATTCTAGTGCAATGGCTTTGTACTTGTAAACTAAGACTTGCTCAATGTAAGAATGTGCTGTGTGAACACCAGTCGTTCCTATTTGGATTAACAAATCATTCATTGTGTGAATACTATTGTTGTATGTTTCCAAGTCTTGTGAATGAATAGTCTTTTTCCATTAAATACAGTGCTTTGTAACTGTACGTGCATGAAATTCTTTGTAACTGTACGTGAATGAATAGTCTTTTTCCATTTAATTGATGTGTGTGGTTTGTTCTTTGTAACTGTACGTGCATGAAATATAGAGAATGGTGTTACACAGTGATGAAATTTTGCATGGTCTTAGTATAATCATGTGATCAGTCCTCCATATTTGCATTCATGTGATGTTGGCACTGACAAATCCCAACAGCTGGAGCATTACATGTTCAACGAATTTAAGTGATAAGGCAACAGCCAACTGGAAAAAATAATAACTTGTCGTCATATCATCATATCTCTCAAGACTTGGCATCAAAATGTATTGAATAACAACAATTAGTTCAGATGGGTCGGGTCAGATGATTTTTGGGTCGGGTGTGTTTGACTGAAAAAAAACCCGAGGAATTTGGGTTGGGTTTGGGTTTGGGTTCACCAAATTTGGGTTGGGTCAGATTTGAGTCGGGTTTGTAAAAATCCGACCCATTGCCATTCCTAGTTTTGAAGACAACTTTTCTTCTTAGAGAGCAATTATGGAAGATAGCTGCTCTATTCTCTCTTCTAGCCTTGCAACATATTTTTGAACATCATCAAATATTTTCAATCTAGAGAGAACCTCTTCCTCAAACCTTGAGCTATAATTTGGACTTTGTGGCTCTTGGTAGCTATAGGAGTGAGGTGTCTTCTTCTCTTCACCATAGAACTCAATAGAATTAACTAGGTGGCAAGGAACATTTGTCACCTGGTTCTTCATGAAGCTCACCATGTCACCAAGAATCTTCATCACTTGTGGGCTTGAGTCATTATGAGTAGGAGGTGTCACACTAAAGGCATAGCCCCTGTCATTCATCATGCTAGAAGCTCAAATTCTTGATCCTTCATCCAACTGCTCAAACAAAGGCCATATCTCTTCAGGTGGCCTAGCCATGAAAAATCCTCCATAAGAAGAATCTACTATATCTTGATCCTTTAGAGATAGACCGAAGTAGAATGATTGAACTAGCTACCATAAAGGGATCTCATGGTGTGGGAACTCCCTTAAAATCTTCTTAAATCTCTCCCATGCATTGTGGAACTGTTCATTGCCCATTTGACTTAAACCTGTCACGGCACACCACATTTGTGTTAACCTTTCTATAGAGTAGAATTGCCTTAGGAAGACATTCTTCATTGTTTCCCAACTCATGATGTCCCTCCTTAAGTCATACCAATATTTGGCTCCATCTTTGAGGGAGAATGAGAACAAGGTCAATCAAATTTATCATCACTAGCCGTCGACATCCTGAAGGTGGATCATACTTCAAGAAAGGAGTCCAAGTGCTTGTAGGGGGTCTCACTCTCTGATTCGTAGATGATGGGCAGGAGCCCAAGAAGACCTGGAGGGATGAAGAATTGCTCCCCTGGCATTTGATCAACCCTACTAGCAATTGGAGATTTATAGTTTCTAGGCATGAAGTAATATTGAAGTGGCTTGTGGGGTGCATTTTGGCCTTCCATCTTATCTTCCTAGAATGGCTTGTCACATGCACAAAGTAAAACCAAACAAAAGAGAACAAGTTAGTAAACCAATATACACAAAGAATGTAAAGAAAAATTTACATAAGAATAGCAATGATGAGGGCAATAGGAAAAGTCAAAGCAAAACTAACTAGCTAGGCCGAGCTCCTTTTTCCTTGGCAATAGTTCCAAAAAGCTTGGTGTACTCCTGCTAATGGCGTTACACATCACTCAATTGAGACTTGAATGGATGAAGCACAAGGGTGAATTCACTTTCAAAATTTATAATGGACCTACACAAACAACCTACTTCTCATAAAATGCTAACCCGCAAGCGCATGGGGTCGTGTCGTAGTATAGGTAAGGTAGAAAGTATAGGGTCGATCCACAGGGAGAAAAGGGGGCACTAGAGCTAGGTTAGTTTTTGGTGCTAGGTTCCTACTGCGGAGACTAGGGTCAAGGGTTTAAAGGTGATTTGATTGTTAAACTAAGTTGAGAAAGAAATAAAGACAAGCAAGAAAAAAACCTAAGTTAACTCTAGACAAGTAATTCTAATAAGCAAAAAAGGACAAGGCAAGTAGAAAACCTAAGTTAACCCTAGGCAGTCAATTCTACTGAGCAAGACAAGACAAAGCAAGACAAGGAAAGAGAGCAAGAAAAGAACAATTTACACTACAGTAAGCAAGATAAGGCAAAAGAGAAATTAAAGACCTAAGTTAGCAAGGACAAAGCAAGAACAAGGAAAGAATCTATCTAAGCAAGAGAAGAGCTAATTAATCTAACACTAGCTAAGCAAGATGGAAACTAGGGTTTTAAAGCAATAAAGGGGTGTGTGGGCTGCTTAGGGGATGCACTTATCAATTAAGTTGGGAGGTGACATATGAGCATCATGATTCCATTTAGATTATCCAAACCAAATAATGAGCTAGAGTCTAATGAATTAGCCTAAGCTACTAACTGGCCATGGATATGCTAGGTTGTGTATAGGGGAACTAGTCCCTAACACTCCCTACTACCCTTGCGAGGCTCAATTGGGTTAGGTCTTTGGTGTAATTCAATTAGAGTCTAAACAATCCTAGGTTTCTAAGTTAGATGATTTTAGGATGATTAGGGGCTGAGGGTAGTAATGGGAATGGAAGTGAGGTTTTAGGCCTCCCGTCACTCACATTCTAACCTTGAGAAAGCTCCATGCTAAACATACCAATTTCATCTAAACTAGCTACTTACATCTCTCAAATAGGGTTAGAAGAATTGATTAGGATGTAGGAAGATGGGTAGCTAGATAGGGATCCAAGAATTGGACCTGGAAGAAAATCCCAAAATTCACACATATAATCAATTTCCCTAAATTCCCAATTGATTTCAAGCACAAACCAATAAGCAATTTATGAAGAGTGAGATAGAAATAGAACATAATCATTGGAAAATGAAATTATAATGTTTACATATCATTTTCCCCCAACATGGTATCAAAGTAACATTTTACACCCCAAACATCCCACCCAAGGGGCCTAGCCACTGATAACAATGCAAAGTACAAAAAAAGGGAGAAAGAGGAAGAAGTTGCCATGGATCTCAGTGTAGATGAGTGAATCCTCCTCTCCAGCTACTGGAAGGTCGACCTCCTCCTTCTTCTTGTATGGAATGGTGTGGAATGATGATGGGAAGTGGATGGTAGGTTTGGAAATGAGGGTTTTTGTGGTGGAAATGGTGAAATGGAGGTGGAAATGGAGTGGAATGGCTAAGCAGCGAAATGGGGAGCTAAGAGGTGGTAGAAGGTAGCTAACCTCGTGCTAGAGCTACCACCTAGGTATATATAGATGTGGGGGAAGCACTAGGTCAAGTAGGGGTAGTATGGAAAAAATAGTGCAAAATTAGCTAGGTTTTTGTAGGTAGCACGGCTGTGGTGGGGAGGGGTGAGAATGGTCGTGGTGGATAGGAATGATCGTGGTGAGAAATGGTGAAAAATCATAGGGAAATGGTGAATTTTGTACTGAAGGTGGCATGACCATGGCGATCTCCACAACCGTGGGGGGGCTAGGGTAGAACGGCCATGGTGGTCACCACGGCCGTGGTGGCTTGAAATGCACATGCCGTTCTCTATCTATGGCCATTCTGCCTCTGCTGCTATGCGTCCGTGCAAGGGGGCACGACTGTTCTGGGTCAGTTCACCATGGCCATTCTATGTGGCACGACCATGGTGATGCTAGCTTTACTTGAGGATGACTATGTTGATTTGCAAGTGTCCTAGCATGGCCGTTCTGTGGTACCACGGCCGTGCTGGTCTTTCGATCAACACTTTGACTTGATTCTTTGGATTTTCTTGGACATCTTTACTTCAATGAATCTTTGGCCACCAGGGGTAGGTTAAGGGAGCATCAACTTGACTTAGGGTCTCTGTAAGTGTAGGGAAATCTAGGATCACTCCTTCTCTCTCTCTCTCTCTCTTCCATCAAGTGTGGTCTAAATGCCTGAAAAATATGCAAATAATGTCCATAAGTGCATTTTATACAAATATGCATATTAAGGGGAATAACATGTAATCTAATAGGTATAAACGTGATTAAAATGCAATATGACACATGATGAAGCCCTATAATAGGATTGAATCATTAATACTGACTTTTCATCTCAAATCTACGTGCTTGATGCTACTGACGGTCTTGATCTGCTAATGTCATTGGCACTGATCGCATATTATTGGTAGTACCGACTTGTCCCATGGATCGGTGCTACTGACCGTCTGATGTGAAGCGGTTTGATCATTGGATTGCACTCCCACGAATCCTGTGTCTTCAGGTGTCGGTAGTAGTGACTCTTTCAAAATTTTGTCTATGCTTTCGAGTGGGAACTCAGTGTTTTGAACCTGGAGCGCACCTTTTTTAAGTACTATTGACTTTTGGTCTATAGCACCGAGTCCTTATCAGTTAGCCCAACCTCATCTCTCTAAAAAGTCTGTGCTACTGACTTAGGGGTCGGTAGTACCAAGTTAACCTTGAATTTCTGCTTGAAAACTCTGTGCTGTCATCAATACTACTGACTGATATGTGGGTAGTACCGAGCTCCATAATGTTAGTCAACCTTTTTCCTGTGACTTAGTCGGTAGTACTGACCGATACTCATCCTACACACTACACAAGATTCATCAAGGTACCTTTTTATATCAAAACTAAATAAAATGAAAATTAAAGCTATGAAACTACAAATTAGAATGTAAAGAGCAAAAATGAAAGGTTGGGTTGCCTCCCAACAAGCGTCCTTATTTTACATCACAGGCTCGATGATCCTAAGATCATAAGATTAGTGAAGCTCAATGAGCTACAACTCTTCCTCCATCCTAATCACATCTCCCACAAAGTAGTGCTTAAGTCACTGGCCATTGACAAGGAATGGCTCAGCCCCATTGCTAATCTCCACAACTCCATGGGGAAAGGCTTTAATCACCTCAAAGGGTCCACTCCATCTAGACCTAAACTTACTAGGATGTAATTTCAACTAAGAACAAAACAAAAGAACCCTCTATCCTAGAGTGAAAACTATATGCAATATGTGGTGATCTTGAATTTGCTTAGTCCTCTCCTTATAGATTCTTCAACTCTCATAGGCATCAAAACTAAGCTCATCTAACTCATTCAACTCTAACATTCTCTTTTTCCCTACATTGTCCAAGTTGTAATTTAATTTCCTCATGGCCCACTTAGCCTTATGCTCAGCTCTATAGGTAGGTGACAATCCCTCTGATAAACCAACATAAAAGGAGTGGTCCCTATAGGTGTTTTATAAGCAGTACTATACGTCCAAAGAGCATCATTGAGAAACATGCTCCAATTAGTCTTGTTGGTTGAAACTGTCTTTTCCAAAATCTTCTTGATCTCCCTATTAGACACTTCAACCTATGCTTGGGTTTGGGGGTGATATGAAGTACCTACCATATGTTTCATTCCATATTTAGTCAAAAGTGCCCCAAATTTTCTATTGGTGAAATGAGAACCACCATCACTAATCATTAACCTGGGCACCCGAAACCTGCAAAAGATGTGTTATTTCACAAATCTACATACCACTTGGGCGTCAGTGGTGCGGGTTGCATATTGTTTCCACCCACTTAGATACATAACCCATAACAAGTAATATATAAAGATTATAATTTTAAGACACAAAAGGGCTCATGAAGTCTATGCCCCATAAGTCAAGCACCTCAATTTCGTGAAAAACATTCAGAGGCATTTCATGTCTTTTTGAAATATTACCTGCGACAAGCATCACAATGATGAACATAATTGTATGCATCTTTAGAACTTGTCGGCCAATAGAAACCACATTATAAAACTTTAGCTGTAGTCCTAGAACTAGAGTGATGACCCCCTATAGGTAAAGAATGACAATGTGCCAAAATACTCTAAAATTCACAATCCAGAACCCACTTTCTCATAATATCAACCCTACATTTCCTGATGAAGATGGGGTCATCCCATATGTAATACCTTAAGGAGTGAAAGAATTTTTTCTTCTCCTCATATCCCCAATCTCCTGGAAGCTCTCCACAAGCTAATAGTTCACAATGTTTGCGAACCATGGGTCTTTGCTTTTCATAGAAAGGAGCTTCTCATCAGGGAAATCTTCCACAATAGGTATATCAATGTCCTTTTCATCCACCCATTCAAACCTAGAAAGATGATCCGCCACCAAATTCTTAGTGCCGACTTTGTCCGCCAACTTTGTCCTTAATTTCTATATCAAATTCCGACAATAATAAGATCCACCTAATCAACCTGAGCTTGGCATCGTTTTTTTTGTAGCAGATATTTGATAGTTGTGTGATCTGTCCACACTATAACCATAGCCCCTAACAAATATTGAAGGAATTTCTCAAAAGAAAAAACAACCATCAACAACTACTTTTTAGTTGTTGCATAATTTAATTGGGCATAATTTAAAGTCTTAGACACATAATAGATGACAACAAGGACGTTATCTCGACATTGACCTAGAACAACCCCTACTGCATAATATGATGCATCACACATCAGCTCAAAAGGTTAACTCCAATCTAGAGCCTGGACAATAGATGTGAAGACCAACTTCTCCTTCAACACCTTGAAAGATTTCAAACGTCGCTCATCAAACTTAAATTCAACATCCTTTTCCAATAACTTGGAGAGCGATTTAGCAATCTTACAAAAATCTTTGATAAAACGGAAGTAAAATACGACATGTCCTAAGAAGCTCCTCACTCCCTTCACCGATGAAAATGGTGGTAGTTTGGAGATGACCTCCATTTTGACCGGTTCTACCTCCATTCATTTATTAGACACCTTATGTCCCAAGATAATTCCTTCACTCACCAACATGTGACATTTTTCCCAATTTAAAATGAGGCGAGTGTCCTTGCATCTTTGCAAAACCTTATCTAGATTGTCAAGGCAATCATCAAAGGACTCCCCATACACCGAAAAATCATCCATGAACACTTCCAGACATCGTCTATCATATTAGAAAAAAATGACTATCATGCATCATTAGAAAGTGGCCAGTGCATTGCAATGACCGAATGACATATGACGATACACAAATGTGCCATAAGGATAAGTGAAGGTTGACTTCTCTTGATCCTATGACTCAATAGAAATCTGATTGTATCCCAAATAGTCGTCAAGAAAAAAAAGAGAGCAGTTAGCGAGCCGCTCTAAAACTAGGTCGATAAAAGGGAATGGGAAATGGTCTTTTAAAGTGGCGGCATTCAAACGTCTATACTAAATGCAAACATGCCACCCAGTCACTAGTCTAGTGGAAATTAGCTCATTATTGGAATTAGTAGTGACCATTATACCCCCCTTTTTAGGGACCACCTGGGTTGGACTAACCTAGTTTGAATTAGAGATAACATATATAATACCTGTAGACAAAATCTTTACTATCTCCTTCTTTACTACCTCAGTCATGATGGGGTTGAGTCGACGTTGAGGTTGCACTATAGCTTTGTCTCCTCATTCCAGTCTGACCTTGTGTTGATAGAAACTAGGGGAAATCCCCTTTATATCTTCCACATACTAGCTGAATGCTGCGCGGTGGTTCTTTGAAACCACAAGTAGTTTCTTCTCTTCCCAAATGCTTAGTGAAGCCAAAATGATGACCAGACGCTTTCTTATTTGTTTCCAAGAAAATGTACTTCAAGTGAGGTGGCAATGGCTTTAGCAACAAATTCAGAGGACTCAGCAAAGGTGGGACTAATGGTGTTGGAGGTGGTCCTAAGTCCTCAAAATGTCTAGTGTAATAGCACGGTAAGGGCTTGAGAAGCAAGACACACTTATCCAAAGAACAACATATGGTATAATCAATGACTAGATTCATTAGACTTGCCTCCAAAGGAAGCTGAGGATATGGCTGAACAAGAGCAGTAGAGGCCAATAGTCCTCTTCTTCATTGTCAGGATGCTGAACGACCTTTATCAAAGATATCTCTTTTGTGTTTTCCAAGATGTTCACTACCAGTGTGCCTTTGTGTATTTGTGTCATCACATGAGCCATCTCAAGAAATGACTTCCCCAGAAGTAATGACACATTTTCTTGGACCTACTGTAGCTTGTAACATTGTGGTTTCCCTTTAATAGTCTATGTAGGCTTGGGCATCAATATTTCAAATTGCTCTTCTCTATTTCCCAATGTCAGTCTTCCTCTACCCATTTCTAGAATCATATCAGTTGTGGCGTGGAATGGCCTCCCAAGTAATAGCTTATTGATCTGAACATCTTGCATCTCCATGACAACAAAGTCTGCTAGAAATACAAACCTATCCATCTTGACCAGAACAACCTCACAAATACTGTAAGGCCTCACCACTGAATTGTCTGCTAGCTGAATGGTCATATTTCTCTGCCTGGACTCCTTCAGACCTAACTTCTTGAAAGTGGTCAAGGGCATGAGATTGATGCTAGCCCCTAAGTCGCATAAGGCTTCTCCAAATCTCATCTTCCTGATAAAGCATGACATGTTAAACTAGTCCCGATCCTATCTTTTTGGTGGCAATGTTCCCAGAATAAAAGTACTAACTTGCTCCTTCTGAACCACCACCTCAGAATCGTCTATCCTCCTCTTCTTGTTGATTAATTCCCTTAATCTGCTCAATTGCATCAATCAAATGGATATTGACATGCAATTTTCTGAAGCTGGCCATGAATTTTCTAAAATTGTTGGTCCGCCTTAGTTTCCTTCAGACTATTTGGAAAGGGCTCTGGCTTCACCACTTTCCTTTGATGAGGCAGGATATATGTCTTTTTCCTTGTCTCCTTTGTCTCATCAACCTCTTCATCAACTATCTTTTCTTCTTCTACAATATCTAGTTCAACTGTATCAACAGTCACTGCCTTGTCCTTGTCACTTGTGACCTCTCTTGCATTTGGACTAGTCGATTTGTCATGAAGCAATTTTCTACCAATGTGAAGTAATAATTCCTTGACCTGTTGATTTCTAGAAGGTACATCAGTGTTTCATAGAAAACTCTACTACCCTTACTTCTTCAAGGAAGCCACTTTTGCTTCAATCTAAGAAATCTGCATTTATATACTGTGGATCTGTGCTCCTTGGTTCTGTAGTTCTCTCTGATTCTGGCCAATAAGCACTTCATTTTGGTTGACTAGTTTCCTAAGCATCTCCTCAATGCGGTCAATTATACTGGGACCCCTGTCCTGTTGATATTATTGTTGGCCACCAATCTGCTATGGCTTATCCTGCTATGCCTGGAATGAGTCTTGTTGGAAATTATTAGGATACTAACAGGAGAACGTTGAATCCTTCCTCCAAGAGTAGTCGTTACTCCTGTTCTGTTGCTGTTGTTGTGCAAACTTTCACTCCTCGTCCTCCCCTCCTGAAGAATTTCCATCCTTAGCACACAACTTCTTAGCTATTAAGTCCAACCTCTCATTCAGTGCTGAAATAACCTTGGACTCCCCAACACTTTTAAAGGTTTCTCTCTCTCTTCTCCCCATGTTTGGTTCTTGGACATGTTCTTTAAGATTTCGTGACACTGGGCTGGCTTATTGTTGAGGAAGAAGCCTGCTCCTGCGCTATCAAGCGTGGTCCTTTCTCCCTTGTGCTAAACATAATAGAAAATCTTCGACTGACTTAACAAGTCGATGCCATGAAGAGGGACCTTCCACAACATGTTTTGGAACCTCTCCCATGCCTCAGAATATGACTCCTCAACTTGTTGTTTGAAGTTGTGGATTTTCTTGACTAGGTCGTTTATCTTTTGGGGTGGAAAGTACCATACGAAGAATGCATCTATCATTTGTTCTCAAGTTTAAATGCATTCATCTTCAAAGTTATGGAACCAAGACTTGGCCCTGTCTGCCAATGACGATGGGAAGAGCTTAAGGTATATGATAATTTTTGACACCCTATCTATCTTGACCATATCACAACTTTCTACAAAATTACTGATATGTGTCATCAAATCTTCAGAGTTGTGGCCATGAAAGGCTTGTGATTTGACTAATGAAACCAATCCTTGATTAATCTTGTAGCTGCCAAAATTTATGGCTTGTCTCTTGATTGGCCCTTTTTGAGCCGTCGAAGAAGATGCCTTGATCCTTTCCCAGATCGTCTGTTCTTTTGCTGGTTCACCCATTTCAACTAGCTCAGATTCCTCTGGTGGAGGTGTAGATGGTGGAGTTTGATTGAATCTATCCACTGATGCACTATACTCCCATCCTCTATGTAGCAACTCTGCTTTACCAAATCCTAGTGGGCTCAACTCTCTATAGTCGTGGGCTCCGGTATGCACCATGCACTAGTACCTAAAAATAGCAAAAAGCACTGCGAGACCACAACACTAATGGTAAGAACAAATAAATATTTGAAATTCAGGTTTAAATGGATAAAAGAAAAAAAAGGATTGGCCTAAAATGGATGATTACAACACTCATAGTGTTGAGGTTGCCGTTTCCTAGACAACGACACCACAAACTTGATAGGTACTTTCTATACGCTTAAAACACAAGTGTACACTATCAGAGTAATATAGGGCAATGAGGCCCAAATGTCGAACATAGGGAAACATAACATTAGAGATTATTACTCACTATAATTCGATCATATTAGGTCGAAGAAACTTAATTGATTAATTTAATAATCCAAAATAGAAAATAAATCTAAATTAATGGTTCTTTTTCTCAGTCTTAGTGAATTTCTTAGGACAATGGTTTCACCACGGTTAACATTGCAATTTAATATCAATACATCAATAAAAATCTCTCCTAACCATGGATTAAGAGCCCGTAGTGAGAATTACCCACTCTCACAGCGTAATTCACTACCTAATATAATACCAACCCCACTCTCGTATCGATTATGTTATTAGACAGGAGCTTTGTCGATTGCTCTCAGTAATCTCCTCATGTTTGTAAACCACCTTTCTCAAAGGGCTTTATAGAACGTGTATTTCTATGAAGTTTCGACCATAAATTTTCCTTTTTCAAAGCAATTAAAGGTCCAATTACTACCTGTGGTGATCAACCATGGATAGTTCATTCATTATCATAGAAATAAATCCAGATATTAAGAAAAATAGATGAATTAATGCATAAAAGTCAATTACAATGCATAACCGAGCTACTCTCAGGTCCTAAGGAATGTGGGGATTAGCCTCACATGGTTTCCATAGTCAAAAACATCAAAGGGAAGATAAAAATGTGGAGAACATGAAGAACCCCTGATGTAGACAGTTCAAACGACCCCTTCTTGTGCACATGCCGATTTTCTACCTTCCGGCTGCAAATATGCCTGCTGGAAGTGCCCAGATCATCTGGAACATGGTCTTGTTCTGCTCTTTCTCCTCTCTCTTCCTCCCTTCCATCGTATGATGGAAACGATGAGATATATAGGCCTGGTCACACCCCCCCTAAGTCATAAGAGTGACCTAGCGCGCGTTAAAACTTCAACCGTCAGATTAAATGATGTCTTTAGATCTGCCTGATCCAGACACAGCAGTACTACCGATAGGGTGTCCGTACTATCAATAGGGTTTTGGTACCACTGACTCCTCTAATTGTGCGACCACTTGTCAAGTTGTCGGTACTATCGATTAGGCTGTCGATAGTACCGAGGTCTTCGATAATATTTCCCAAAATGCAATGATGTTATCAGTAGTATCGACTAATGACTTGGTACTACTGAGTCTTCTCAATTTTCATATGTTCCAAACTGAGCATGTGTCCGTACCATCGACTCCAAAGTTGATAGTACCAATCTATTAGATTCTTGTACATTCACCTGAAATGCATAAAATCTGAACATAAGCTCTGGAAATATACTAAATCCTTTGGAAACATTATAATTATATTTATTTGGTGCAAATAGGTATCACAGGCTAATAAAAATAAATCATGAACAATTAATATGAGAATTAACAAAAAAAGTGCACACAAGACAATATTAAATAGCCCGTGAAAATGACAAATAAACAATGCATCAACCATGCATATAACAATCAATTTCACAAGTCAGAAAGTAGTTTATCTTCTTAAACCAGTTCAATTCAGTGATCCTTACGTATGTTATATTATCTATTTCTTATACTAATACATTTGTATGTATATCTCGTTAAACTACATACAATGTAGTAGGCATGCTAATATAACTCGTGAATATGATTAGGTTGTATTATCCAATGTTATTCTTATCATTAGTCCCCTCATATGTGGAATATCATTATATATACTATTATCTTGTTAGTAATCATTTGTCTCATGAACTATAGTTTTAAAAGCAAAAGAGTGATAGATGTCCTAACTTTCAACAATTTACTCTTCAGTGATCTGGAGGGATCGATCTCAAACATGCCCAAGTGCATAAGGAAGATCAAACATTCAACATTGAGTTCTCCTTTCCTTGGAAACATCTCATATTTCTGTTGATGTGACTTCAAGAGACAGCAACCATCATCCTTGTCTTGATGTTCAGGGTTGATGACTCAACATGATCACTATAGTTGGAACTCAAGCCTGATTTGGATGGCAAGGGATAGAGGGAATGTTGCCTTCCTCTATACCATTATAGGTTTTAATAGATATAACAAGGCCTGAAATGAGAGTTGGCATCACATGCAAAGGTATGGAGAGCACCTCTATTCAGGTTTGGATTAGATGCTTCCTAGATCGAAATCGAAGCTTATGTCTAAGTCATGGACTGAGGAGAACACCATGAACACTTGTGGTCGCATCTCAGATTGATTGAATATATGGAGCTATGCAATTCTAGTTATAGGTGGAGCAAGTTTTGGTGCGATTGAAGTAAGTGAAGATATCTGATGGACAGTGTGATGACTTGCAGATCTCTACTCATTGACGTCAGATGGTGAAGAACATATTTAGATAGTCAATTTATAGAAGTGTTGTAGTCATCCTTGTGCCTTCTTGGAGTTGCAAGGGAATCAGGGATGTGTTTCAAATCGATCTTTCATGGATGTGGAGACTAGGCTAGGCAGTGACCGCTACTCGGTGGGAGACAACGAACTGCGGCAACTACTACAGGTGGAGGCCATGGCTTGTGGCCCCTGGTTGACAAGAGAAAGTTTGGAGAGGAGGCATGACAGGTAGGCTTGGGGATATAAAAAAGGAAGAGAAATAAATAAGGAGGAAAAGAATACAATGAGGAGGTGAGGAAGAGAGGGGTAAAAGAATAATCATCAATTTACAAGTGGAATTCTAAGTTTGCAGGAGGAGGAGAGAGGTGTTATAGGGAGAAAAAAATAGTCTATAGTGAATTGACTACTTTTTTTAGAGAAGTCATAGGGCTTCTATTAATATTTCCCCTCTCATGAAACCAAAAGCAGGCGGTTCACTACATTCTACATAGTTTGAACTAGAATTAAACCTAGTAGTACCATTACATTACAGGACTCAAGGTTGATGACCTCAACTAGAACATTAGGTGGTGTTCTATAGTAATAGAAGTCACTCTGGGTTTTTTGATGATATTTGGCTAACTTATTGGCAGCTATGTTCCCCTCCCTTTTGATACTGGAACATTACCAATTGTTCTTCAATTTTATTTTGATATCTACTATCTTACTTTCTAGTCTAGGGTTATCTGCAACACCCCACCCCCCTCTATTGCCTCATTTTCCCATTTGGAGTCCATTTCAATACACAGTTGTCTGTAGTGGAGGGCCCGTCCCACATTAACAACAAGTCCAATAACACATACTTCTCCTTCTAGGACACTCTCCACTGTGATCTTTCTTCCCCATCCTCCTTACCATGCACCATTTGTAACGAACTGAAACCTAGCTTCTTGACCCTGATCGTATGTCTTGGAGGATAGTCAACTTGGTTCTTTGGGTTTATCCAAACAAGGATAAAGGTATGTTCATTAGTGGCTTAATTGAGATCCTAAAAGGATTGAAAAAAACACCCTAATGTAACACACTAGTCTTAGGTCAATAATGGACAAATAAAATATGTTACATGAGATAAATCTTACATAACTCATTTGGTGATAATATGAATATATGGGACACAATTGGAAGAATGATTATAATAACAATTAAATAATATATATTGATTGATATAACAATGGACCCCAAATGTCAATTATGTAAAACTCATAAAAGGAAGACAAATTGGTTAAGAATAACATCAGATTCATTTTCTTTGACTATGCTTTGGCTTGGAGGCCAAGTTTCACAAATTTAGGATAATAATAATCACATCTATTTTATTTAGAAAAGAGAAGGTGTTTTTCCTTAAAAATATGAAATAAAATACTTACTGACTCCAACAGAGGAAAATAATCTTAGATTCGTAAGCTACACTTAAAAATATGCCTTTGGGTGAAGTTTCACTCAATTTGGAGAATCTTATAACCATTAATGATGGAGGAAAGAGAAAATAAGATTTGATTTATTTAACACATTAAAAGTTTCCAAACATAAAATCTAACTGCATAATTGGAATCTACATGCCTTAATTGGCCTCTGTGCAAAATTTCATGTAATTTGGATAATGTTTGGATCCCCAATTGAAGAGAGAGAAAATATGAAATAATTATGTACCACTTTATTCGATTTCAATTCTGACTATGATTTCTGATTTATTTATTGTCACATGACTGATTTTATTTTATAATATGTGCAAGCTTTTCTGACCGTTGGATATTTGGTCGCATGGCGGCTATAGCTTCTCCTACCTCTGGTTCTTTCCCCTTTTCCTACAAATAGTACGCTAGATGGTTTCTTCATGATTTCTCCTTCCTCTCTCGATCTTCCTTTCTGATTTCTTCTCCATCTGTTTCCTCATCCTCATCCGAAACTAATGATCTATAAGTGAAACCTTAAATCTTACTATATAAGAAACCCCCAATACACCTTCACGAGCAATATATTTACAAAGTTACACGTTTTCCTTCATCACCTTCTACCCAAACCCGAGCACTCAAAGACCTTCGATGTACACCAAGAAACCATGCCCTGCCCTCAATTCATCTGACACACGTCTGTGCAGTGGTCATAATCCCATTTTTCTTCCCCGAACATCGTGAGTCAGTGGCGGTGCTCGTGGTAACTGAGACCCAATTGATCTTCCTTGATCAAGCTCTGGAGGTCCCCGGAGATGTCTGTGGACTCAGAACCCTTCACCATGGTACCTAGTGCTCTGGAAAACTCCATATGAGGCTCCTCATTGGAGCTCTATCGGTGGCCATCATTAGATGATGCCGAGGGAAAATATGTACCTGTTAAAGATCAGAGAGGGTCCACGAAGGTTCAGATGTGTGTCGTTTGCCCTAGTTTTTGGAAAATCCTTGTTTCTGAGGTCCTTGCTCTTGCCGTCAATGGCAGAGGTTCCCATCCATCCTATGGTGCCTTGCAACACTCGACCAGGAGGTCATTGGGTCTGCAAGAGACTTAGGAATCTGAGTGTGGGGTTTGTTCCTCGACTTCTTCCCTAGATTTTAGATTTGCAAAGATCAATTCACAGCTGGTTGATCAGCTTCGTTGCGAGAAGGTTCAGAGCAATCATGGTAATGGAACTCCTAATTTGCCCTCTTGTTTCATTCTCGTCTTTGTTTTTCAATACGGGTATTTTTGACTTTTCACCCTCATTTTTCTCTTCTTGAACGTGGGTCACACTGGTTGCCCAGCCGGCTGAGTTGGCCTCTGATTATTGGGCCAACTTAGCAATGCTGAGCGTTGATCGAAATTTTATTTGCGGACGAGGATTTTTGGTATTATACAATTGACTGATTTTCAAAAATCCATAACTAATTATTTATAGCTCAGAAAAATAAAATAAAATATGTTTTAAAATCAGAAAAATATGAGCTTTCTAATGGTACTAGTTTTTCACTTGAGTCTAATGCTGTAAAAAGGTGATTTTTATGGATTTTCCTAAATAAGTAATAACTTGCAAAATTCATAACTAAATATTTAAAAGTCAGAAAAACATAATAAAATATTTTTTAAACTCAGAAAAAGGTAATATAAAATATGGTGTGGTTTTTATAAGATAATTGACTAATATTAAAAAGGTGACTTTAAGGGTTTTGAATAATTAATGAAACCAAACCTTGATTCTATATGTGTTTTGGAGACCTAAGCTTGGATCTAGGACTGACTTTGGACTATTTAGATTCTTGAATAAGGTATGTTTGCAAGCCATATTATTCCTTTGAGAAATTGGCCTATGTTTCTTCTTTCTCTTGGTCCTATGGATAATAGCCTACACACTATTATTTCTTTTGAAAATTATGGTTTCATGTGAGCTACTTTATTTATTACTGATCTTGTGATCATATTTGGATATTGTCTTGGTCTCTTTCTTATTCATTGTTCATGTTGGAATACTATTTGTTGGCATGTGATGACTTTTGCCCACTTATGAGGTGGATGTATATGTTGGTCACTTTTGTATAATCTGACTATACTTTTTACTTGCCTCTACATTAAACATGCTATGTGATTCAGTAGCACTAGAGTAATATAGCTACATTAGTTTTTGGGTTATGTGCCCTTATTTATTTTTTGAGATGGAGGTGGCCCCATACCCAAGTTTCAAATTTATGAGGTTTGGCCCACTTTTATATATATTTGGGAGTTTGGTTATGTGCCATTCTCTATCAGGTTTCAAGTTTATGAGACTTGGCTGACTTTGTTATTTATGTTGTTCTGGGGATATGTTTATCTCACATGCATGTAGGACGATGATGCTTGATGATGGGTTATGTGCCCTAATCTCATGATATGTGCTTATGTGGCATAACTTTATTATTTATTCATGGTAAGTAACTCTATTTGATATCTCTTTCGGTTATGAGTCTTTCTTTTATGCTCGATTGGGTAGACCTTTACTTTTCTCAGGGAAGACTTTTATAGTTGATGTCCTTCATTTCATAATATTGTTCAGTTTCCTTTTTAGTATGCACATACCGACCTTTGCTGATGTATTCTATTTTTCTCTTCTTGCTGGGGTATGCTTCCAACCCTAGGTGAAGGACAAAGAGAACCTGACATGAAGTTATGGACTTAGCTTATGGAGTTTAAAGCTTGGAGAAAAACTTATTATGCTTTAGATTTCCCTCTACTTAGATCCATATGTTGCATCTTACATATAAACCCTATGTGGGAGATTATGATGTACTTTTGTAATCTTTTGAAAAATTAAATATAGTCTTTATTTTATTTCACTGCTACACTTTGGGTGTTTTGATTACCAATAAATAAAATTTGAAAATTTTACACCCACTCCAAGATACCTTATGGGTGTGTTTGGACTGGAGGTTCTATTCTTCAAATTTTCAGTAGGGAGTGGATCTCCTCTGGGTCCCACTCCTTACAACATGATATAAAATCCCATGGTAGTCAGAATCTGACTAGTTCAATTTTGTCTCCCTTATTAGAACCCTTGACTTAGATAGTTACCTCTAGGAAAAATGTTTTCCCTAGATCTTACCTAAATTGTTTTTGATGATGAAAGGTTGATATAAGCTTCAAATTAGGATCATGATGTTTATCACACCTTAATGTGATGAGCTTTTAGGTGATCTTACCCTACCATAAAAATTAGTGATGACATGTAACTTTTGATGCAATAAGATTTGATTTGAGGATAAAAACAAGGATATGAGTTTTGGAGAAATGGTAGGATAAGGTGATCTTGTTATAGATAAATTGTGACTTTCTTTTCAAATTGATTCTAAGCTAATCATTGTTTCATATCGCATGATTTTTCGATGAAAAATATATTTTCAATTATACTACTACATGTACAAAGGTTTTTGGATTTTATCGAAGTTTTCTTGAACTAAGTCACAATGAATATTTTCTAGATATATGCATAGTGAAATCCTAGAATAAGTTGGAATATGATCTTAACCCTAGTTTTGGCTATGAAGAAATGATTGGGAATATATGGATAATATAAAGGTGTAGTGACCTACCATTTGTGCCCTATGACTATTTGGATCTTTATGTAGGGTTGTTAGGTTGGTGACACAAGGACCAAAAACTCAACCCTAGATGGTTCATACTGATTAGCTGGTTAAGTGAACAACATAATTCTCAAAAAATTCACAACTAAAAGATATGTGGGTAACCCTATAAGTTGTTTAGTTTGACTTGATAAGTAAAACCTTTTGAGGGGTGGAGAGTAGTAGGTTGTTGACGTTTGGATCAATAGATTTTGAGGACGAAATCCTTTTAAGGGGTGGAGTGCTGTAATGAACTAAAATCTAGCCTCTTGACCCTAATCATATGTCTTAGAGGATAGTCAACTTGGTTCTTTGGGTTTTGCCAAATAAGGATAAATGTATGTTCATTAGTGGCTTAACTAAAATCCAAAAATGATTGAATAAAACACCCTAATGTAACACATTAGTCTTAGGTCAATAATGGACACATAAAATATGTTACATGAGATAAATAGAGATTTCATAATAATTCATACAAAATAATCTTACATAACTGGTTTGGTGATAATATGAAAATCTGAGACACAATTGGAATAATGATAATAATAATAATGAAATAATATATATTGACTGATATAATAATGGACCCAAATGCCAATTATGTAAAACTGATAAAAAGAAGACAAATTGGTTAAGAATAACATTAGATTTATTTTCTTTGGATATGCTTTGGCTTTGAGGCCAAGTTTCACAAATTTAGGATAATGCTAATCACATCTATTTTATTTAGAAAAGAGAAGGTGTTTTTCCTTAAAAATATGAAATAAAATACGTAATGACTCCAAAAGAGGAAAATAATCTAAGATTCATAATCTACACCTTAAAATATGCATTTGAGGGAATTTTCACTCAATTTGAAGAATCTTATAATCATTAATGATGGAGAAAAAGAAAATAAGATTTGATTTATTTAACACATTAAAAGTTTCCAAACACAAAATATAATTGCATAATCAAAATCTACATGACTTAATGGCCTATATGTAAAATTTCATGTAATTTGGATAATATTTGGACCCCCAATTGAAGAGAGAGAAAAATATGAAATAATTAATGTACCACTTTATTCGATTTCAATTCTAACAATGATTTTTGATTTATTTATTCTCACACGACTGATTTTTTTATACATGCTAGCTTTTATGGCCATTGGATATTTAATCAAACGGAGGCTGTAGCTTCTCCTACCTCCAATTCTTTTCCCTTTTCTCACAAATAGTACACTAGATGGTTTCTTCACAATTTCTCCTTCCTCTCTCGATCTTCCTTTCTTATTTCTTCTTCATCTGTTTCGTCATCCGAATCTAAGCCTAATGATCTATAAGTGAAACCCTAAATCTTACTACATAAGAAACCCCCAATCCACCCTCACGAGTAATCTTTTTACCAAGTTACATGTTTTCCTCCATCACCTTCTACTCAAACCCGAGCACTCAAAGACCTTCGATGTACTCCAAGAAACCGTCCCCTGCTCTCAATTCGTCTGGTACTCATCTGTGCTGTGGTCACAATCCTATTTTTCTTTCCCAGACATCGTGAGTTAGTGGCAATGCTCGTGGTAACATCAACCCAATTGATCTTCCCTGATCAACATCTGGAGGTCCCTAGAGATATCTGTTGACTTAGCACCCTTTGCCACAGTACCCAATGTTCTAGCGAACTCCACATGAGGTTCCTCATTAGAGATCTATCGGTGGCCATCATCAGGTGATGCTGGGGGACAATATGCACCTGTTTAAGATTGGATAGGGTCCATGAAGGTTCAACTGTGTGTCGTTTGCCCTGATTTTTGGAAAATCCTTGTTTCTGAGGTCCTTGCTCCCTCCGTCGATGGCAGAGGTTCCCATATGTCCTATGGTGCCTTCCAGGACTCAACCTGGAGGTCGTTGGGTCTACAAGAGCCTCAGGAATTTGAGTGTGGGGTTCGTTCCTCGAGTTCTTCCCTAGATCTTGGATTTGCGAAGATTGATTCGTAGCCGATTGAGCACCTTCATCGTGAGAAGGTTCAAAACAATCATGGTAATGGAACTCCTAATTTGCCCTCTTGTTTCCTTCTCGTCTTTGTTTTTCAATAGGGGTATTTTCAACTTTTTGTCCTTATTTTTCTCTTCTTGAATGCGGGTCACACTGGTTGCCCAGTCAGCTGCGTTGGCCTCTGATCATTGGGCCAACTTAGCAATGTTGACCGTTACCCAGAATTTTATTTGTGGACGAGGATTTTTGGTAATATCCAATTGGTTGATTTTCAAAAATCCATAACTAATTATTTATAGCTCAGAAAATTAAAATAAAATATGTTTTAAAATCGGAAAAATATGGGCTTTCTAATGGTCCTGGTTTTGTCACCTAAATCTAATGATATAAAAAGGTGATTTTTATGGATTTTCCTAAATAAGTAATAACTTGCAAAACTCATAACTAAATATTTAAATGTCAGAAAAATGTAATAAAATATTTTTTTTGGAAAATTGGGTAAGTATATTCCAAAAACCCCCTGGAAGGGGGACAAAGTTACAAGCCACACCCAAACATGTGACTATACACTCCTAAGAATTGGTTACAGTAGATCCCAATTCCTAGCTATTATAGGAGAAAAATCAAGACAAGATTTAAAAGTAAAATACATTCTCTTGATCTCAAGTGCAAGACGGTTGAAGATGACGACAAAGTCAGAAGCACCACCATTATGCAACCTTTTATTACGCTCCTCCCAAATGAAGTGGAAAACACCAGTGATGGCCCAAAGTTCAATGATTTTGGATTGCTTTGATCTTTTACCAAGGTCCGTAAGGCATTCATATAGAGAATGTGAGGATCTGATGTTGAGTTTAATTTGAGCTCGACCCCAAATATATTTCCAATATTTGCAGCCCTCAAATAAATGAGCGATCGATTCATTGTATTGGCCACACAGTAAGCTTGCAGGAACATGTGCCCCCGACCAGGAACTAATCTTTTCCATAGTAGGTAGAACATTTGTGAGTGCTCTAAAGGTAGTAAGACTCCATCTAGGATAGTCCTTGGAGAGCCAAAGATTTCCATAAGCCTTATCAGATGGACATTTTTGTCTTGCATTTCCCCAAAGATCCTTGCCCTCCCATGCTGAGAAGGAAGGCCATATAGCCACCATACGTCTATGGCAAGTAGAGCCATTCCTGGAAATAGTAGACAAGGTATCACCATACCTCCAAGAAAACCATGAGCTCCATATACAACAAGCTTGGGTGAACCTTTTAATGTGATGTAACGTATGGTAACCTACAAGTTCATCAAGTCTCTTTAGCCCCTAACTGCCTTCACAAAGAGGATATGCTAGTTGTGACCAACAAGAGGGATGCACCGAGCTACCCCAAAGGAAATCAAAAAGCAGCAACTCCATCCTACGTAAGACAGTAGGAGGAATGTCACCCATACGCATCCAATAGCTGATCAGACCCATGGCACAATGCTTAATAAGCACAAGATGACAGTCCATAGATATTTTAGAACCAGGCCATCTCTGTTACATATCTCTTAGCTTATCTAAGCATTCATTAAAGTGGCGCCTTGTGGGCTCTGATCTCCAAACCATAACATAAACACGATTAAAACTTAGCGGAAGCGAATCGGTAATCAGCGGAAGACAAAAATCACGGGAAATTAAAACTTTTTGAGATAAGAACTTGTATCCATAAAAACTCCTTTCATAAAGAGAGGTAACTATTTACATCTCAGGATAATTACTTCTTGAGTAATTATATACATCAAGATACAAAATCTCAAGATCACATAACACAAGACTCCAAGACCTGAGAGTACAGAGGACACATAGGACTGACTCTAACTACACCACATGGCAGGACAAATCTCCACCTGAGATTACTGCTGCCCCTGGTGCTGCTGCTGCTGAGACTGGTCACCTGTAGGTTGGTTCCTTCGTCTCCGACGTCCACCTAAAAAGTTGAAGCCTACGGGGTGAGACAATTATACATAATTGTCCCAGCGAGAGTTATAACTCTTCGCCAGAAGCTTTATTATAACATCAAAGAATATTTTAAGCAGTAAAGCCTTCAAAGCATTCTATAACAGTTGCAGGTATAACAAGATCTCTACAATTTAGGAGATATGGAGAATATCAACATTATTGCAATGTAACATCAATCAACTAACTTGGAGTCATCTCTAACAAGTTATACTACATGGTTGTTTATGTTTTACAAACAACATTATGCCCTGTGGAGATGAGGCTTACCACTCATACTCCAACTGATCGCTGAGAAGTCGCATCAGTATCATACATAGGTCATTAAGAGAGCCGGATTCTCATGACCTTCACCTTCCTCAGTCAGTAAGAGGATCACTTGTAGGACATCTCGTGTCTCTACTACTATAGCTCACCAGGGTAAACTGGTCCTTCGCTATTCTAGAGTCACAGTGGCGTTCTGTACTCTCTTCGTCATCAGGAGGTTTCATATTTACCTACCACTGATACGAATATCTGTGCTTTCTTCGTCATCAGGAGGTTTCATGTTTACCTACCACTGATACGGTATGGAACTATAGTGAAGGGTGGATGGATTACACATCTACATCACTTTCCTACACTAGGATGTAAGGTTCTACACATCCATGTACCCCACATACTCAAAAGTATGTGCTCCAGGAGTTCCCTGAGGAAAACCTGTTTTACCATCATTTAATTTCTGACAATGATGGATCTATGATCAGGGCTCTACATTATACTTGATTAGTTAGGTACATTCAGTATTCTTTAACAGCATACATTGTTCTGCAAACAATAACAATAGCATAGCCGCTATAAAAGAAGAATACTAAATGTAACAGGCCGAACTCATATCAATCATCATTTCTCATTATCCTCATCACAAGTCATCTCTAAGGCATGACCTTGATGGTATTTATGGCTCTCATAGCCCAGTATCATCATAGGATGCCACTGGCAAGGCATCAGATTACTTTACTTATTCATAAGGCTAACAACATGCCTTTAATGAATATAACATCAACATCCATACCTGGATATGATTACCTTTATATCAGAACCTGCATGGTTAATACATCTGATAAAGGTAATACAACCATAAGGAATGTACTTCCTACTCTTGTCATAAGAGTTAAATCTCTAATTCAAATCAAATAGAGTTTAATACTCAAAAGCATGCCATTACCCTTGAATTAGGGTTTACTATTCACATTACATGTCATCACCCTTGAATTAGGGTTTACTATTCACATCGAGGTGAATTAAACTCATAACATCATCATGTATGAGTAACATCTTCATTGATGCTCTTGGATTGGTTAAAGGTTCATCATTTATCATAATTAGGGTTTCTATGACCTCACACAGGTGGATCATACCCTAATTATACTCACTCATGTGCATTGGAGATGCTTTAGTTGAGTTTGCACTTTAAAAAGGGTACTTTCTCTCTCTAGAAGTACTTTATCTCTCTAGAAGTACTCTCTCTCTCATCATAATGTTAGGTGATATCAACATCACTCTAAAACAGGTTGGATTGAGTCATCATAGGCTAACATAGCCAACAACATCACCATTATGTGATTAGAGTTACTTTCTCTCTCTAGGGTACTTTCTCTTTCTAGAGTACTTTCTCTCTCTAAAGTACTCTCTCTTTCATCATACTCATGGTTGATGATAACATTAGACTAGATCAAGTTGGATAGAGTCATTATGACTAAAAACATCATTCTCATGTAATTAGGGTTTGAATTGAGCAAGGTATAACTCAATTGACCCTTCAGGGGTATATTGGTAATTCACCCCTTTGATCATCATCATGGTCAAAACCCTTAGCCAAATAACCCCTTACTTATCTTCGATTATCATTAGAGTTTGATTTGAGAAACATTGAACCATTTACATCATCAAATGATTGAATGTGGTCAACCTTGAATCACATTGATTAATTTCAATCATTAATCATTAATTGAATTGAGATCGGTTGAAAGTGTTGACCGTTTGCCCACTTTGACTTTCCAAGACCGCGAGCCTCCTTCTAGCTCCAAGACCGCGAGCCCCCTTAGGCTTCAAGACCGCGAGCCTCTTCAAGGGTTCAAGACCGCGAAGCCTCCCATTGGTTCAAGTTAAAGTTGAGACCGCGAAGACCAATTTGAGTTGAGACCGCGAGGGTCATAAAGACCGTTTGCCCTTCTTTGACCTCAGGACCGCGAGGCCCTTCGCGGTCTTGAGACCGCGAGCCTCCTCTCGGTCTTGAGACCGTGAGCTCCCTCACGGTCTTGAGACCGCGAGCCCTCTCACGGTCTTGAGACCGCGAGGCTCACATGGTCTCAGCCGCTTGGTCCGTCAACAAAATCAACAAAGCAATCGATGATGTCAACCGATGTTGAAGCCCTCAAAAGGTCAAATCTATGTTGACCACTTATGGATTGAGTCAATTAAGATTATGCTTAATCACTTGGTCATTCAATTGACCCATAATGGTTAACCAATTATGGTTGAAATCGATTCAATTAGGGTCTATCAATGTTCACCCATCAACACTCAACAGTGTGCATCAACACAAGGTTGAACCCTTCAATTGAGCTCCAATTGGGCCCAAACTTGGCCCAAACGGTCTTGAGGTCATGTGGGTGGACCCCACATGGTCTTAAGACCGTTTGCCCAAGATTTCATCAAAGTATAAGGTGATTTGATAGGGGTTGAACCATGATTGAACCACAAAACAGAATTTTGATTAAATTAATAACTTATTTGCAATTGGGTCCTCAATTGGTCAAATTACTCAACCCTAAACCTTCAAACGGTCTTGGGTGATTGTCCTCTTGGTCTTGAGACCGTTTGGATGAGTTCCAAACGGTCTTGAGACCGTTTTCCCATCCAAATTTTGGATTCTAGTGCAGATTCATCAAGGTCTGACCCATTGAGTTGATGATTATATCAATATTTAATTGCAATGTAAATTGGTGTAAAAGTACCTTCAATTGGTCAACAAATCTTGACCCCAGACCTCCAAACGGTCTTGGTTGATTGCCCTCGCAGTCTTGAGACCGTTTGGTGACCCCCAAACGGTCTTGAGACCGTTTAGGTCAATCAACCCTAAAAACCCTAATTAGGTCACCATAAATTCAGTACTGATTTTATCTAGGGTTAACCCTAGTATTCACCCTTCAACTCTTAGCCCGTTTGGAATTAGACCATCAAACTTGGTGAGTTGTTAACTAACATAATTTTGAACAGTAATCTCATACGGTCAACGCTTAGTCAACGACCTTACACGGTCTTGAGACCGTTTGCCCAAAAAGGCAATTTCAGACCGTTTGAAAATCAGCAATTAATTCATTTAAAGTTGTGACTTAAAAAGGTCATATCTCCCGATTCCTTTGGAGTTAGTCTCCCACATATTTAGGGTAATTAGCCTATATAATTAGGAACAGATTTATTATATGGTCCACGCTCGGTCAACGGGGACAAATGGTCTTGAGACCGTTTGCCCTGTCGCGGTCTCGAGACCGTTTGCTCACCTCGCGGTCTTGAGTCCGAGAGAGCAAACTGTTAGGACCGTTTAAGAAAAAGAAAAGCGGTGGGTTTTTCTTGGAAATCACGCCTTCATCTTCTAGCTCAAGAACAGTACAGATATCCCACGGGTTTGCTTGCAAAATAGCAGGGAAAAGTAGGTAAACACTAAGAGCTATCATCAAAACGCATATAAAGATGCATATAGTAAAGCATAGGTTTAGAGTTATAAAACCCGCCTAAAGCTTGCTTCTTGAGCTCCAAGCTTTCAAGCTCCAAGCTCTAATGGCGTCCTTGAGTTCTTATAGGTTGGCCAAGGTGAAAACTCCAAGGAAGGATGAAAAGAGACGGCTAGAAAGGTAGGGTTTCGAGAATTAGCCATGAAGCTGACCTTGAATTCGAGTTTTAACCATGGAATTAGGCAAGAAGAGGGGTTTAGACCTACCTTGCACCCCTTGGTCGTCCTCCTTAGCTCCAAGGCAGTCCTTGGTCGTCTTTGGTGAAATGAAACAGTAAGGGAACGAAGGGTAAGTTCCTTTGCAACTAAGGGAAGGAGAGCTTATATACATGGGGTAGGATTTTCAACATTAGTTCATAAGTTTCCCTTTATTCCAACTAAGTCCTTCCTTTATTACTTGCTCGTCCCTTCCTCTTTATTCTAAGGACAAACCTTAACTTAAGTTATAGAAAAGAAGGCAAGGAAGAACAATCTAATAATAAAGTTCATACTTACAAGGGATATTGCACGTATACCCTGATTATTCAATCACAAAGCCTATTTCTTAACTTGATAACTCAATTGAGGTGAATTCCTCATCATTTCTTCTCTAAATGATGGCAAGAGTCTAAAAAGATACTTTAGATGGCATTCTTTACAATTTGCATCCCTTTATTTGGGTAAATTGCATTTTACCCCAAATTAGGGTTTCAAGCCCTGGGATTGCTTCCACAGCTGCACCTCGGTGCTCTAGCTTGGGAAATCCCTCAAACTTGGCTAAACAGATTTCTCATGATGTCTCAACATCAGAGGAACATCTCATCATGTGCAAATTGCAAGCTAACCCTTTTAACTGGGTAAATTGCACATAGGTCCCTGTATATCAAAACAATGCTACAACTTTAAATAAAAAGGAGCAAATACTGAAATATACGTTTCTGAGAAACTTAATTACATGCTCAGAGTTAATCACAAAGATTTAATTACATATTTAGGCAAAACACCTAGGGTTAACTCATAACCCAGGTCAGGGATGTTACAAATTATCCACCCCTTACAAGGATTTCGTCCCCGAAATCGATAAAACATACTAAGAGAAAAGGGCAGGATACTTCCTTCTCATCTCATCCTCTAACTCCCAAGTGGCTTCTTCAATACCACGATGGTTCCAGAGGACTTTCACAAGACTTATATCTTTCTTCTTTAATTTTTTAATTCGTTTATCAAGGATTGACACTGGTCCCTCCTCATAGGATATGTCATCATTCAATTCTACCTCCATAGGTTGTAGAACTGACTCGGTGTCTGGGTGACATTTCTTCAACATAGAAATGTGAAACACAGGATGTAACCTCTGTAATTCTGGGGGAAGCTCTAATTTATATGCTACCTTTCCAATCCGTTCAATGATTGGATAAGGCCCCATATATCTAGGAGCTAACTTCCCCTTTATTCCAAAACGAAGGACCCCTTTCCAAGGTGAGACCTTAAGATATACTCTGTCTCCAACCTGGAACTCTAAGGGTCTACGACGTTTGTCAGCATAAGATTTCTGCCTATCCTGAGCAGTCTTAATCTTATGTTGTATAACTTTAATCTTTTCTGTGGTTTGCTGCACCAGGTCAGGACCTAACAACTGGTGCTCACCAGTCTCAAACCAACACAAGGGTGATCTACAACGTCTACCATATAAGGCTTCATAAGGTGCCATATCAATACTATGATGATAGCTATTGTTATAGGCAAACTCTATCAAGCTTAGGTGTAGATCCCAACTTCCGGTGAACTGGAGAACACATGCTCGCAACAGGTCTTCTAAGGTTTGTATGGTCCTTTCTGACTGTCCATCAGTCTGTGGATGAAAGGCCGTACTAAACCTTAGCCCGGTGCCTAAGGCTCTGTGCAACTGTTCCCAAAAACGACTTGTAAACTGAGGACCTCTGTCAGAAACTATTGTGACAGGAACTCCGTGCAAACGCACTATCTCTTGAACATACAACTCTGATAACCTTTCAGAAGAATAGGTTGTTTTGACAGGTAAGAAATGTGCTGTCTTAGTCAACCTATCAACAATTACCCAAATGGAATCATGTCCTTTGCTTGTCCTGGGTAGACCAACAACAAAGTCCATGGTCACATGGTCCCATTTCCACTGTGATATGGGTAAAGGTTGCATTGTTCCTGCAGGCTTCTGGTGTTCAGCTTTAACTTGCTGACACACAGGGCACCTCAGAACAAACTCTGCAACGTCCTTCTTCATCTCAGGCCACCAATACAGATCCTTCAAATTCCGATACATCTTGGTGCTCCCTAGATGCATAGCATACATGGAAGAATGGGCTTCTTCCAGGATTAACTTCCTCAAGTTGTCCACATCCGGCACTATCATTCTTCCATTATAACAAGCTACTTGATCTTTTGAGTCATGAAACCCATCTTGCTTCTCATTTCCATACTCAGATCTTATATGTTGAACTGCAGCATCACCTAGCTGTGCTTCTTTAATGTTCTCTCTTAGGGTAGGTTTAATATGCATCTCAACTAACAAACCGGCTAGCAATGACACCTTCAACTATACATTGTCTTGCCTTAAAGAGATAAGCATATCTCTCCTAGAGCATACTAAAGAGTTTAGTTGTGCTCTATTCATGGTTGATGTTGCTGATTTCCTACTCAAGGCATCTGCAACAACATTGGCCTTACCTGGATGGTAATCAATTGTACAGTCGTAGTCCTTGATTAACTCCATCCAGCGACGTTGCCTCATATTGAGCTCATGCTGAGAGAAGATATACTTAAGGTTTTTGTGGTCTGTGAAAATCTGGAATGTCTCTCCGTAGAGATAATGTCTCCAGATCTTCAAAGCATGAACCACAGCTGCTAACTCCAGATCGTGTGTTGGATAATTCTCCTCGTGTTTCTTAAGCTGTCGGGAAGCAAAAGAAATCACTTGTTTATCCTGCATCAACACACATCCTAGTCCATTTTTGGAAGCATCACAGAAAACTACGTATCCTTTTCCTTGTTCAGGTAGCACTAATACAGGTGCACTTGTCAACCTCTCCTTCAGCAACTGGAAAGATTGTTGACACTTATCACTCCAAGAAAAAGGAACATCTTTCTGGGTTAACTTGGTCAAAGGTAAAGCTATAGAACTAAAGTTCTTTATGAACCTTCGATAATAGCCAGCTAACCCCAAGAAACTTCGAATCTCCGTTGGTGTTTTCGGTTGTTCCCATTGTAGAACAGATTCTACCTTTGCAGGGTCAACACGAATTCCCGAGGCGGATATTACATGTCCAAGAAAAGATACCTCCGGCAGCCAGAACTCACACTTGCTAAACTTAGCATACAACTTATGTTCTCTTAGCAAGGTCAAAACTTGGCGAAGATGTTGCTCATGCTGCTGGGCATCCTTACTATAAATCAGTATGTCATCTATGAAGACGACAACACACTGATCAAGGAAAGGTCGAAAAACTCTATTCATGAGTTCCATAAATGCAGCTGGTGCATTGGTTAGTCCAAACGACATAACCGTGAACTCATAGTGACCATATCTTGTCCTAAAGGCAGACTTGGATATGTCACTATCCTTAATACGGAGTTGGTGATATCCAGACCTCAAGTCTATCTTTAAAAAGATTGTTGCACCACGCAACTGGTCAAAGAGATCATCAATCCTCGGCAGAGGATACTTATTCTTTATTGTCACTTTATTGAGTTGTCTATAGTCGATGCACAACCGCATTGACCCATCTTTCTTTTTAACAAACAAGACCGGAGCACCCCAAAGTGAAGTACTCGGTCAGATAAAACCTCTCTCAAGTAGCTCTTGAAGCTGTTTCTTGAGTTCTGCCATCTCGGCAGGAGCCATTCTATACAATTTTTGAGCTATGGGTTTCGTATCTGGAATCAGATTGATTTCAAAGTCAATCTCCCGAGGTGGTGGTATACCAGGAAGTTCTTCAGGAAACACATCCTCGAATTCCCTGACTATGGGAACTTCAGCAGGGTTGGTCCTTTCCTTGGTAACATCTACCACATGGGCTAAGAATGCATAACATCCTTGCCTCAACAGCTTATCAGCAACCATAGATGATACAAGACAGGTGGGCAGAATCTTTCTTTCTCCTTGAAAGATCCATGTGCTGTTTTCATCAGCAAACACAGCCAACTTGGACTCACAATCCAAGAAAACTCTATACCTTTCTAAGGTATCCATCCCGAGGATTATATCAAATCCCTGCATATCAAGTGGTATAAGATCCACTTGAATGCGATGGTCAGAAAAGAAAAGGATGCAGGGAGAACATACCTCCTGCAAAATGGCAGACCCACTCAACGGAGTCTCTAACAACAAACTATCTGCTCTATGACTAACAGTCACATTGCAGTTACGAATCATTTCACGAGTGATGAAAGAGTGCGTAGCACCCGGATCAATCAGAACGGATACAACACAGGATATAGACATATCAGAATATAAAAGTTTCATCTGACCTGCCACTACCCGTGGATTGACCACTGCCTCAGGTAGGTTCATAGCATAGAACCTCGCAGTCGCCTGGTGTTGAGGTGGTGCTGATGATCCAGCTTGAGACGCTTGTCCACGTCCTCGAGCTGCTCCTTGATGTTGTCTATTCTGAGATCCCTGTTGATTCTGTCTCGGAGGTTGTTGTGTCACACCGACAGGCCTAGAACGACAATCCTTCATCAAGTGTCCCACCTTACCACAGTTGTAGCAACTCTTCTCCTGTTGCTGTGGTCTGGGTGGTCCAGTAACTGACACTGATGCAGAACTGTGCGTCCCTTGAAGCGGTTGACTCCGCCCTCTACCTCTGCTTGGTGTCCATTGAGTTTGAAAACTTGATCTGGGTGGTGGAGGGTTAGGTGCAGAGAATCTAGGTTTCTTGGAATCCCTAGATGAAGAACCCTGGAACTGTGGATATCTTTTATGGGTTTGTCTTTTCTCAACCACAGATCTCTCTATCCTTCGGACTGACTCAACGAAGGTAGAGAATCTCTCTCTATTTTCTAAAGCAGACACAGGGGTTGACATATCAGAATTCAAACCCTTCTCGAATCTTCTGATTCTTTCCTCATCCGTAGCAGCCATGTGCGGACAGAACCGCAACAACTCCATAAACTTAGCTTCATACTCACTAATGTTCATCATACCCTGCCTTAGTTTCTCAAAATGAGAGATCTTCTCATCTAGGAAGGTCTTTGGAAAATATCTATTGATAAATTCCCGACGAAACTCTTCCCATGAGAACTCTACTCCAGGTCTCTTCTGCTCTTCCATGTTCCACCAGTGACCAACACTGCCTTTGAGAAGATAGACAGCATGTCTAACCTTCTCAGCTTCCGGAATCATTAGAATCCTGAAAGCCTTCTCCAACTCTGTCAACCATAAGTCAGCATCTGCAGGGTCGGCAGTTCCGAAGTACTCGGTAGCTCCGACACGACGAAGTCATTCGAAAGTCTTACCGATACCTTGTGCTTCAGGCTGGACAGGTGCCCTAGGTGCAGGAATGGGCATCCTATCGGTTATATGTGTCATGGCAGTCATAAACTGCCCGAACATCGTCTGTATAGCTGGATCACTCATGTCAGCTGGGTCGAACTGGGGTGGCTCTCTTGGCGACTCAGGTGCAGGTTGTTCTATTCTCGGAACTCTCGCACCGCCTCGAGGTGCACTAGCACTACTCTCTGCCACGTGCTCATCACGATGTTCCGACATTCTTATGTATCTTCTTCTCCTGAGGAGCAGAAGATTCTATTAGATAAGGAAGGAGTACTAAAGGTAGACTCAACATCCTAAGTCCTATGCCTCTGTAGACTCAACTGAACCTGGAGCTCTGATACCACTACTTGTGGGCTCTCATATCCAAACCATAACATAAACACGATTAAAACTTAGCGGAAGCGAATCGGTAATCAGCGGAAGACAAAAATCACGGGAAATTAAAACTTTTCGAGATAAGAACTTGTATCCATAAAAACTCCTTTCATAAAGAGAGGTAACTGTTTACATCTCAGGATAATTACTTCTTGAGTAATTATATACATCAAGATACAAAATCTCAAGATCACATAACACAAGACTCCAAGACCTGAGAGTACAGAGGACACATAGGACTGACTCTAACTACACCACAGGGCAGGACAAATATCCACCTGAGATTACTGCTGCCCCTGGTGTTGCTGCTACTGAGACTGGTCACCTGTAGGTTGGTTCCTTCGTCTCCGACGTCCACCTAAAAAGTTGAAGCCTACGGGGTGAGACAATTATACATAATTGTCCCAGCGAGAGTTATAACTCTTCGCCAGAAGCTTTATTATAACATCAAAGAATATTTTAAGCAGTAAAGCCTTCAAAGCATTCTATAACAGTTGCAGGTATAACAAGATCTCTACAATTTAGGAGATATGGAGAATATCAACATTATTGCAATGTAACATCAATCAACTAACTTGGAGTCATCTCTAACAAGTTATACTACATGGTTGATTATGTTTTACAAACAACATTATGCCCTGTGGAGATGAGGCTTACCACTCATACTCCAACTGATCGCTGAGAAGTCGCATCAGTATCATACATAGGTCATTAAGAGAGCCGGATTCTCATGACCTTCACCTTCCTCAGTCAGTAAGAGGATCACTTGTAGGACATCTCGTGTCTCTACTACTATAGCTCACCAGGGTAAACTGGTCCTTCGCTATTCTAGAGTCACAGTGGCGTTCTGTACTCTCTTCGTCATCAGGAGGTTTCATATTTACCTACCACTGATACGGATATCTGTGCTTTCTTCGTCATCAGGAGGTTTCATGTTTACCTACCACTGATACGGTATGGAACTATAGTGAAGGGTGGATGGATTACACATCTACATCACTTTCCTACACTAGGATGTAAGGTTCTACACATCCATGTACCCCACATACTCAAAAGTATGTGCTCCAGGAGTTCCCTGAGGAAAACCTGTTTTACCATCATTTAATTTCTGACAATGATGGATCTATGATCAGGGCTCTACATTATACTTGATTAGTTAGGTACATTCAGTATTCTTTAACAACATACATTGTTCTGCAAACAATAACAATAGCATAGCAGCTATAAAAGAAGAATACTAAATGTAACAGGCCTAACTCATATCAATCATCATTTCTCATTATCCTCATCACAAGTCATCTCTAAGGCATGACCTTGATGGTATTTATGGCTCTCATAGCCCAGTATCATCATAGGATGCCACTGGCAAGGCATCAGATTACTTTACTTATTCATAAGGCTAACAAGATGCCTTTAATGAATATAACATCAACATCCATACCTGGATATGATTACCTTCATATCAGAACCTGCATGGTTAATACATCTGATAAAGGTAATACAACCATAAGGAATGTACTTCCTACTCTTGTCATAAGAGTTAAATCTCTAATTCAAATCAAATAGAGTTTAATACTCAAAAGCATGCCATTACCCTTGAATTAGGGTTTACTATTCACATTACATGTCATCACCCTTGAATTAGGGTTTACTATTCACATCGAGGTGAATTAAACTCATAACATCATCATGTATGAGTAACATCTTCATTGATGCTCTTGGATTGGTTAAAGGTTCATCATTTATCATAATTAGGGTTTCTATGACCTCACACAGGTGGATCATACCCTAATTATACTCACTCATGTGCATTGGAGATGCTTTAGTTGAGTTTGCACTTTAAAAAGGGTACTTTCTCTCTCTAGAAGTACTTTCTCTCTCTAGAAGTACTCTCTCTCTCATCATAATGTTAGGTGATATCAACATCACTCTAAAACAGGTTGGATTGAGTCATCATAGGCTAACATAGCCAACAACATCACCATTATGTGATTAGAGTTACTTTCTCTCTCTAGGGTACTTTCTCTTTCTAGAGTACTTTCTCTCTCTAAAGTACTCTCTCTTTCATCATACTCATGGTTGATGATAAAATTAGACTAGATCAAGTTGGATAGAGTCATTATGACTAAAAACATCATTCTCATGTAATTAGGGTTTGAATTGAGCAAGGTATAACTCAATTGACCCTTCAGGGGTATATTGGTAATTCACCCCTTTGATCATCATCATGGTCAAAACCCTTAGCCAAATAACCCCTTACTTATCTTCGATTATCATTAGAGTTTGATTTGAGCAACATTGAACCATTTACATCATCAAATGATTGAATGTGGTCAACCTTGAATCACATTGATTAATTTCAATCATTAATCATTAATTGAATTGAGATCGGTTGAAAGTGTTGACCGTTTGCCCACTTTGACTTTCCAAGACCGCGAGCCTCCTTCTAGCTCCAAGACCGCGAGCCCCCTTAGGCTTCAAGACCGCGAGCCTCTTCAAGGGTTCAAGACCGCGAAGCCTCCCATTGGTTCAAGTTAAAGTTGAGACCGCGAAGACCAATTTGAGTTGAGACCGCGAGGGTCATGAAGACCGTTTGCCCTTCTTTGACCTCAGGACCGCGAGGCCCTTCGCGGTATTGAGACCGCGAGCCTCCTCTCGGTCTTGAGACCGTGAGCCCCCTCATGGTCTTGAGACCGCGAGCCCTCTCACGGTCTTGAGACCGCGAGGCTCACATGGTCTCAGCCGCTTGGTCCGTCAACAAAATCAACAAAGCAATCGATGATGTCAACCGATGTTGAAGCCCTCAAAAGGTCAAATCTATATTGACCACTTATGGATTGAGTCAATTAAGATTATGCTTAATCACTTGGTCATTCAATTGACCCATAATGGTTAACCAATTATGGTTGAAATCGATTCAATTAGGGTCTATCAATGTTCACCCATCAACACTCAACAGTGTGCATCAACACAAGGTTGAACCCTTCAATTGAGCTCCAATTGGGCCCAAACTTGGCCCAAACGGTCTTGAGGTCATGTGGGTGGACCCCACATGGTCTTAAGACCGTTTGCCCAAGATTTCATCAAAGTATAAGGTGATTTGATAGGGGTTGAACCATGATTGAACCACAAAACAGAATTTTGATTAAATTAATAACGTATTTGCAATTGGGTCCTCAATTGGTCAAATTACTCAACCCTAAACCTTCAAACGGTCTTGGGTGATTGTCCTCTTGGTCTTGAGACCGTTTGGATGAGTTCCAAACGGTCTTGAGACCGTTTGCCCATCCAAATTTTGGATTCTAGTGCAGATTCATCAAGGTCTGACCCATTGAGTTGATGATTATATCAATATTTAATTGCAATGTAAATTGGTGTAAAAGTACCTTCAATTGGTCAACAAATCTTGACCCCAGACCTCCAAACGGTCTTGGTTGATTGACCTCGCGGTCTTGAGACCGTTTGGTGACCCCCAAACGGTCTTGAGACCGTTTAGGTCAATCAACCCTAAAAACCCTAATTAGGTCACCATAAATTCAGTACTGATTTTATCTAGGGTTAACCCTAGTATTCACCCTTCAACTCTTAGCCCGTTTGGAATTAGACCATCAAACTTGGTGAGTTGTTAATTAACATAATTTTGAACAGTAATCTCATACGGTCAACGCTTAGTCAACGACCTTACACGGTCTTGAGACCGTTTGCCCAAAAAGGCAATTTCAGACCGTTTGAAAATCAGCAATTAATTCATTTAAAGTTGTGACTTAAAAAGGTCATATATCCCGATTCCTTTGGAGTTAGTCTCCCAAATATTTAGGGTAATTAGCCTATATAATTAGGAACAGATTTCTTATACGGTCCATGCTCGGTCAACGGGGCCAAACGGTCTTGAGACCGTTTGCCCTGTCGCGGTCTCGAGACCGTTTGCTCACCTCGCGGTCTTGAGTCCGAGAGAGCAAACTGTTAGGACCGTTTAAGAAAAAGAAAAGCGGTGGGTTTTTCTTGGAAATCACGCCTTCATCTTCTATCTCAAGAACAGTACAGATATCCCACGGGTTTGCTTGCAAAATAGCAGGGAAAAGTAGGGAAACACTAAGAGCTATCATCAAAACGCATATAAAGATGCATATAGTAAAGCATAGGTTTAGAGTTATAAAACCCACCTAAAGCTTGCTTCTTGAGCTCCAAGCTTTCAAGCTCCAAGCTCTAATGGCGTCCTTGAGTTCTTATAGGTTGGACAAGGTGAAAACTCCAAGGAAGGATGAAAAGAGACGGCTAGAAAGGTAGGGTTTCGAGAATTAGCCATGAAGCTGACCTTGAATTCGAGTTTTAACCATGGAATTAGGCAAGAAGAGGGGTTTAGACCTACCTTGCACCCCTTGGTCGTCCTCCTTAGCTCCAAGGCAGTCCTTGGTCGTCTTTGGTGAAATGAAACAGTAAGGGAACGAAGGGTAAGTTCCTTTGCAACTAAGGGAAGGAGAGCTTATATACATGGGGTAGGATTTTCAACATTAGTTCATAAGTTTCCCTTTATTCCAACTAAGTCCTTCCTTTATTAATTGCTCGTCCCTTCCTCTTTATTCTAAGGACAAACCTTAACTTAAGTTATAGAAAAGAAGGCAAGGAAGAACAATCTAATAATAAAGTTCATACTTACAAGGGATATTGCACGTATACCCTGATTATTCAATCACAAAGCCTATTTCTTAACTTGATAACTCAATTGAGGTGAATTCCTCATCATTTCTTCTCTAAATGATGGAAAGAGTCTAAAAAGATACTTTAGATGGCATTCTTTACAATTTGCATCCCTTTATTTGGGTAAATTGCATTTTACCCCAAATTAGGGTTTCAAGCCCTGGGATTGCTTCCACAGCTGCACCTCGGTGCTCTAGCTTGGGAAATCCCTCAAACTTGGCTAAACAGATTTCTCATGATGTCTCAACATCAGAGGAACATCTCATCATGTGCAAATTGCAAGCTAACCCTTTTAACTGGGTAAATTGCACATAGGTCCCTGTATATCAAAACAATGCTACAACTTTAAATAAAAAGGAGCAAATACTAAAATATATGTTTCTGAGAAACTTAATTACATGCTCAGAGTTAATCACAAAGATTTAATTACATATTTAGGCAAAACACCTAGGGTTAACTCATAACCCAGGTCAGGGATGTTACACGCCTCCTGAGATTGCCACCAGCCATAGGAAATCCAAGATACTTTGTGGGCCATGTACCTACCTGAATACCCAAGCAACTGATCAAGGCATCCTTGTTGCAGCAAGAAGAGGACAAGAATATATGTGTTTTGTTCGGATTGCACTTCATACTAGATACATAACCAAATTCAAGCAAAACCTGTTTGAGCTTGGCAAGGCTGCGTAGTTAACCCTCAGAGAAAATAAGGACATCATCCGCAAAAAGAAGATGGATAAGAGCCTTGGTCCCGTTGATAGGGTAGCTTCTGATGAGTTTGTTATCATACGCCTCCTCAAGACATCTACTGAAGCCTTCCATTGCAATTGTGAAAAGTAGAGGAGATAAGGGATCGCCTTGCCTAAGACCATTGGAGCTTTTGAAGAAGCCAATTGAAGAACCATTTAGTAAGAGAGAAAAGGATGGAGTCTCCACACATTGTTTAAGAATGGAGATAAACTTCTCATTGAACACGAGGCCATTAAGACAATCCCAAAGGTAGGACCAACGAACATAATCGAAAGCCTTGGTGATATCCAACTTGATGCAAGTAGCGGGAGGACTGGATTTCCGATTGAATCTAAGAGTGAACTCAGCCGCAAGAAGAGAACAATGCTCAATACTCCTACCTTTAACAAAAGCACCTTGGTAAGGAGAGATAATATTTGGTATATGATTAGCTAGTCTACGTGATATGACTTTAGAAATGATTTTATAAAGCATCGAGCAACAAGAGATAGGCCTGAAATCAGTTGGAGATGAGACAATGTCCTTCTTGGGAATAAGAGCAAGAAAAACATGGTTGACTTGTCTAACCATGCGTCCTCCTTCAAAAATCCATTGTACAACCTCAAGAAGATCATCACAAATGATGTTCCAATTACCCCTATAGAAGTAACCATTGAAGCCATCCAGTCTCGGGCTTTTGTGAGGCCCTATGCTCCACACAACATCACGAACCTCGTTCAAACTCGGAGTAGAGCACAACATGGCATTATCAATATCAGAGACAAGAGGTGTCCAATCTAGAATATAAGAGCTTGAAGCAACATGAGGCTGATTAAATAGTTGTTCAAAATACTGTACAATGTCATCAACAATGGCATCATTATCATGTAAAAGATCACCATGTGAGTCAAAAGGTCAGAGTTCTACACCCACTGGATCCACCGTACCTTCATATTCCACCACTCAAACTTGCCTCAACCACTCAAATGTCTTCCCTGAGATTGAAGATTCCATATTGGGGACTGCTGCTCTCACTTGAGGAATAGGCCTTCTGTTAACCATATGTGTAATCATGGTCATAAACTGTCCAAACATGGACTAAAAACTGGGATAGGCCACCACTGCATGGTCTATTTGGGGCATCTCAGACACCCTCTCCTCAACATCCCACCTCCTTGCATCTCCACCTGGTGCAACAACACCACTCTCAGCAACATGTTCTTTGTGTTCTCCAGCCATCTTTTCAACTCTTCTTTTTCTTCTATACAAGTAGAAGTCACAATAAGATAGACTAGAGGACACTAGAACAGACACAAACCCTAGTCCTAGGTCCATGTAGACTCAGCAAACCTTAATCTCTGATACCAACCAATGTGACACCCTTTGCCACACAAAATGAGATTACAAAAAACCAAAGCACGAAAACCAACACTACTATGAATTACTGAAAAAACACTGGAAATTTAAATCGACTGCACAAGGCACCAATATCAGAAAAATGGTTACATAAAGACCCATAACCTGCCATATTTATCATATATCTCATAAAACGTCATGATTACAACATGTCCATAAAAGGCTACCTGTCATGTATGATATCTGTTTCTCTTACATATACATGTACATCTGCCGACTATATAAAACAAAAGGGCACACAAGTAAAAACTCAAATCGATAGGACAACCACACCACATACTGAACTATCCCTAAGACCTGAGTGTACATAGATGACTCTAGGACTCTAACCCCAAAAGACCAAGAAGCAACACACTAACCTTATTAGCTACTCATCTTACTACTGATCCTCCTCAACTACACCATCACCACCACGTAGTGCACGACCACCTAAAAGATGTGGAAACCCACAGGGTGAGACTAAATGTCCTAGCGAGAGATATAACTCTTTGCCAATGCTATTAAAGCACAAATAAAGATATATAAAGAACCAGAGTAAAGCTACATCTATGAAAAGTAGATTTAATTACTAATGTAATCAAGGCAGTTATTATCATCGAAGCAGATCTGATAGCTATAACAGAGCAGATAATCATTTCTAATCATCATAAGCAATTGCAATGAAATTATAGAACATCTTATCATCAATAAAGGAATATGAAGAACATGTATATCAACTACCAACTGTATTATACTAAATCAAGCAAGGACTCATCCAATATTTTCATATTTGATCCTAAGCATGTACACTACATGGCTGGTTACATTTTTATTATGCCTTGAGGATTTGAGTCATACCACCCAAATCCAACTGACCACTACTAAGCCAAAATCAGTGCCATACAAGGTCAATGGAAGATCCAGAATCCACCACCTCTCTAACACCTCCCAGTCAGAACGAGAGTAACATGACAGAGACATGTCAGTCAACTACACAAGTGACTCATAGTCAATAGAAGGATCAACTCATGCATGGTCGTCCAAATATATCAACACCTATCCCACCTTGGTACAAGTAACAATGCTAGAAGAACATGCTCACACATGGCCATTTTAACAAGGAGTGGATCACAGATGGGCATCCATATAATAATGAGATTGGCTCACGCATGGCTGTCTCATACAACCTGAAATTAAGGATGCAAGGGGATACTCAATTTGCACCCCACATATAAAAAAATATGCGCTATGAGTAAAACTCGTTTCACCTATCCAACAATTAAGACTGACACTAGAACGGATCTATGGCACATGTCACCTATGTGATTAAGGTTCCATTTGATTAGTTATCCAATTGGGTGACTTTTAGCATCAATCAAGTTACAATGTATAAAACCATAACAAACTCTACAAGATAAGGGCATAACACACTTTCAACAGATGTAAACACATAGGGTGTGAGCTTGTCACACTATCACCACATAATACATGTATCATTGCCATGCACGATACCATCACCACTATTACACACCCTCTCAAGGCTATAACCAATGTCACATCACTATGGGATATCAATCCCTTATCATAGAACTAGAGGGTACCACTTCACAATAGGCATCAAGCCATCACCAGGTCATAGGACCATTTACATCATTCCTGTATTACAAGTATTTCAACATGCCTCATAAAGCTCATTCTTCCAGTTTTACATCAAACTCACCATATCATGCACTAGCTATGATATTCAAGTTCACATCAACTGCATGGTTAGAAATTGATAAATGAGAAAGAGGAAACATCTAAATCCATGTAACACATCACTATCACCTCGTGCCTCCACTATATATAATCATTACCATAGCATGCCCAAACAATGGCATGCATTCTACCTAAAAGGTTAGGGATTAAAAGACAAGAGACATAATATCATAACATACTAGCCATTCCAAGAAAGAAAAACAATCATGTCACATTACTCATAATTGGGATTAGGGATTCCCCCTTCATAGCCGATTAGGGTTTGGAAGCTACATTCGACCACCAATCCAAGGTTCACCATTTCCCATCATCTTGGAGCATCCTTAGGGTTAAAGAACATGATTAGGGTAGATTATATGTTATCCAAATAGCATGTCATGTGACTTATGTATTACTCATACAAGGATATTATCATGTACCCAAGCATACATCTTAACCACCTACCATCATCATATAACCACTTATACACATGGGTCATGAACACCTTCCATAATATGTTGCGACCATGATATCCACCATGGGTATCCCAACCCTCAAAGGCATCACCATGTCACGACCCATCTCCTTAATATTGCACCCCCAACATTAGGGTTTCTAACACCCACAAATGTCTCGAACAAAGGGTGACTCGACCAAAGGGTGTCTTGACCAACAGATGTCTCGACCTTAAACTAGCAACATGCCGTGACCAAACACCCTATCATGATCTCTATGAAGGGGTGTGTTATGACTAATAGTAAGGAAGGGTCAAGTCCGAAAACTAGGGCAACCACCTCACCAAAATAAGGGTCAACGTGGCCGTCAATCCTCAAGTGTCTTGACCTCCATCAACACTAGGTAAAACACATCAAAAGGGAAGCATCTTGCCCAAGATGAACTATGGTTGCGACCAATATGGGATAGGTGTCTTGACCACCGTAAGGGATGATGTCAACGTCTCAAAGCAGAATCAAGACTAAGGGAAAACCTTTATCAACATGAAGGAAAAGGCTCATGCAAAATGATCACCATAAACCCTAGGTCACACATCATGATACCACATGGAAGGATCTCATCTAAGAGAGAGGAAACCATCTATAAGGTACCCAAAAATAGAACCTAATATTCACTTAATATCTAGGTACATGAACATCCTGCATGTAAGCAAAAGTAAGGTTAAAAGGATAGAGGAATATCATCATAACATCACAACCATCAAGATTAGGTATTTGAATTTAGGGTTTCAAATTTCCTCAAAACCAAGCAAGATAACCACTACCAAACAAGTTCTAGAGATTATCATCATCTAATATCATGTTAGGGGAATATTTTAAAGAGAGAAAATAGTAACTTGCATGTATAAGAGAGTGCAATTAATAGAAAGGACAAGGAGTGGTATAACCCACCTTAAGAAGATCACCACCTAAGCTCCAAGCACACAATCCAAGTGTTGGAAAAGCTCCATAAAAAGATCCACACTCAACCTCAAGATCATCTCAAGAAATGGGGAAACATCAAGGTCAAAGGGTAGCTCAAGAAAGAGAGCAAAACCTCAAAATCGAACCAAAAGAAAGAAGGGGGAAAAGAGAGAAGAAACTCCCTCTCACTTGGGTGTCACCTTGTTAAAACATGGCCTATTGCCCTTATGATGAGGAGCTTACTCTCAAGAACGGACACCATGTAAAAACACAATCTAAGGCCGAGAAAGAGGAAGAAGATGGGGTAGAAAATCTGAAAGAAACATCAAAGAAAGAAGATAAACACTCACCAAGATCATATATGACCAAGAATCACCACAAGAACCTATGCAAGGGATGAACCACATCCAAGGCACCAAGAACACTCCTTCTTGCTCCACCAAGCTCCAAGGATGAGCAAAAGAGAAAGGAGGAAGAAGATGACTAAAAAGAACCACTTGCATGGAGAGAAGAGGGTTCATATAGCAAAGGAGGAGGGAGGTAAGCCAAAGGATGAGGTGTCAACAAGATAGGGCTCCAAAGAGACACTTTTCCACTAAAAGGGCCCAACATGAAACCACATGCAACCTCATCCAACCACTTAAGCATGACATGCAAGACATGGTGATACACTCTAGGTAGTGTCTCGACCACTTAAGAAACTCCACCCTCTATGTCACAACAGTGACACACCAATGGGCTCCATGGTCACGTCACACCCTAACAACATTACTAGGTCGAGACACCAAAACCACCACAAGCAACCTAGGTCAAAACACACCTCTCCAAGCCTTTGTCTCTACCCAAGACAACCTTGGTCGTGGCCACCACACCAAGGGGAAGTGTCTCAACCATGAAACCCCCTTAACAAACCCTTGGTAATGACATAAGTTGAGACAAACCAACAAAGGTCACAAGGTCAAAGCACACCAACCCTAGAAAACCCTAATCACCACTAAGGGTGACACCACCCAACCAAGGGTCAAAAAAAGAACCACACTCTCTCTCATGAAGCCAATGGAGAGAAGGAACACTCTAGAGGTGGCAAATTGCACATCAACCCCTATATTGGGTAAATTGCAATTTGCACCAAAACTAGCATGGGAAACACACACATAATCCAAACCAATTCAAATTGGACACTTAAGCTCTCCACAAGCTCTAATCACTAATAAAAGGATTAGATCAAGGTTCTAAGCACAAGATTAAGCCAAATAAAATAGGGTTATCCCAAAACCTGGGTCAAGGTCCTTACAGAAAACATCTATAAAATCCATAAAACTTTTTGGTGTGTACATATAGTATTATGACAAAAGTAAGTTTGAGGAATAAAACTTTACCATGTAAATCTTAACATTGTGCTAAAATGAATCCATGAACAAAGTCAATTAGTTTACATTTCACTGGACACCTACTATTATTCTGTCATCACTTTATTCTACTCTAAGAGTCTAATCATTACTACAACTAAGAGGGAACAACTCAAAATTTACTAATCTATAACATGGTGGGGTAAGGTTTCATATTACACATGGTCAACTTGTACTAGTTACGTCTTGTAATTCACATGTCATTTACCACCTCATCATAAACGTATTTGATCCCATAATGTAATAAATAATGTCAGCATGGGACATCAGGAAGTCCCCATGTCACACGACCATCTAGATAAGAGACTAGGGTTTGTCAGACCCAAGGAACTAGATGAGCCTCCAAGCACTTGGTATCATTAGGGAGTCAAATATTCATATGCCCCAAAAATATCAAATTATCCCATCTAATTTAAAAAATGATATTGATGAACTCCTAAGGATCTCCACTAAGAAAAAAAAACTTTACTCAACAAAAACTAGTGTATGTGGAAACTATGTCTCATGTAAATTAGTTTCTAGTCCCCTAGGAAGAACGATTACAAAGAATTATACTGAAGAAACAATGTTGAAGGGAAAATCGATAATTGATCTACACATAACTCGAAACCTTAAGTCGAGGTTTAATGTTTGTTATCCTTGCATTCTCAATTCTCAAAGTGTATGTAGTCATGGCATGCATTAAAGACCACAAGAAAAAAATTGTTTAAGAAGGGAACTAGGGTTTAAGCCTATCCAAGAATATTCATGGTAGCCAACACATTATAGTGACTAGACTAAAATCCTTATAGAAGTGTGATATCAGAACTGATTACTTAGAAGAGTTGTTCCTTACATAGGGAAAATTTTCCTTCACCATCAAGATGGGAGGAGGGGATTAGGGTTACTCAAAACTAAATCTCAATCACATAGATAGTCCGGGGAGTGGAAACTGACAAAATTAGTCAGAGTTGGCTATAGTTGGTATTCAACCAGTACAAAATATGTATATTAACAATCTATACAGGTTTAACGTACCTAATTAAGGAACTACATGGAATAACTTGAAATATTCAAGTCATTGACTGCTTAGGCTCTGATACCATATTGTCAAAAGTGGGACTTGATAGTGGGACCAATCAAATGTTATAATACATGAGTCAGGAAAAATTAAGCAGCAGAAAACATAACCCTTTACAATGTTACAAAATGTTCCACATTTATAGGTTTCTCACCCAAAGGGTGGTACATAAAAATGAAATTACTGCATGTAATTCTACAAGAGCCCTAGTTGCAGAGGGCAACATGTCCATCCTAAGCTATCCACATGAGCACCAACATGCACACAGTTGTCTGAATCCTCTAGAGTACCTCCAATATACCTACAATTGGGTGGAAGGGGAACATCACCCACAACATATGAAATAAAAGAAAGGGATCAACCTATATTGAGTATGTACAAATAATGACATATTTGGGTATTTTAGTTGGTTACAAGTGTAAAAGAGATGTTCCCATGAAGAGGGGGCCTTATATAGTTAGATAAGTTTAAAAGGATTAATTTCAAGAGAATGAGGCATTTACATTTCTAAGTACAATATTTGAGATGAGAAGTCTTGCCATTATTCACAATATCACAACCATTAGATATATTCACATTTATATATATCTAGACTAAAATATCTATCAGATGACTAAGACACAAACTGACTTATTGGCATAAAATAAAAATGGGTGGAATAGCACACCCTGGGTGGAATAACATGTCTCTATATATAAAGAGGTGGAATAGAACACCCCAAGCATAATTGTGTGCTCTATTGGTTATGATATGCATCTAACTTAGATATATAGCTAAATTATCAAACATGTGCAAATAGGGTGTCAATATAATGTATTAGCCATCAGTCACATTTCCATGTCCATCAACAATGTAGGTGGGGCCATAGACCCAAGGAAACTAAAGATTATCAAGTTTAGTGGAAGCATACGATTCGGTAAATTACAATATAGACAAATAAGAAGGGCACTATTTTAACAAACACCTCATTGCATAAATTTGATTTAAGTCAGGTGAATGCCCAAATTTTAAATAGAGAAGATTATACACCTCTTCTTCTTGACTATATTTGATAAGTTGATGTCCACATTTTTATGGGACAGTAGAAATGGCAACAAGCGCAGAGCTTGGGTGGCATGTAATAGAGTTGCTACACCAATCAGTTCTGGAGGACTTGGTTTAGATTCTATGAGATGCATCACCCGCGCATTCATTTACAAAGCATGTTGGGAAGTCACGACTAGATGCTCTCCTTGGGTTTCATTTTGTAGACACAAATATCGATCCAACATCACACATAGAGCTAGCTTCTATCCCCCTTCCTCAATCTTAGTGTGAATTCCTCTCCGACTTGGAAGTAGATTTGGCGCACTTTTCCCATTTCAACTCTTATTGTAGATGGATCACTGGAAAAGGGGACTTATCACTTTGGGATGCTAGATGGTGTGGCACGCCACTTGCCAGATTCACAATCAATGCCGGTGATCGGTGATTCGATTACAAGACTAGAGATATCTGGACTCCGAACGGATGGGAATGGAACACCCTAGGGCACATTCTAAATGATGATGGAATTCTAGCATTTAGAAGAAACAGAGCATGTATTTCTGAGGATGAAGATGACAAACTAATCTGGACTCTTGAGTCTAGTGGATCGTTCTCGATCCGCTCAGTGAAGAAGCACATTATCTATGCTGATACATCATCACCCAGTCACATCTTTAATGGAATTTCTAAGATTCCTTACCCCATAGCTTGTCTAACCTTATGGAAGCTTGTGTAAAATGTCCTCCCGATGGATGATAACATTTCTAAATGCAAGATCTTGATGGCATCTAAATGTTCTTGCTGTGACAATACATCCACAAAATCTTCTCAACACCTTTTTATAGAGAGTCAGATGGCCTCCTTCTTCTGGCAAAAGATATTTCTTATCACTGAACAGTCTCCTCCTACTGACATTAGTGAGCTTCTCACATCCTGCACACATGCACACTCGCACATATCTATGAAGGTGTGGATCCACGCGATGCTTTGCGCTTTAGCCGTATGGACTATCTGGTGCTACATATGTTTCCACAGGTTTGAGGGCAAGGAAGTCATCCTCCAATCCCAATGGCATAACATCATATATACTTTGAATCATTTTCTCAAGAATGTCAAGTTTAGTAGGTTGGAGAGCATCGCCTTTTACACTAATGTAGTTGAGCACAACATCCTTGAACCAAAGATTAGTATCAGGCAGATTGAGTTAGTGAAATGGTCCCCTCCGGACATTGCCAATCTCAAATTGAACACCACCATTGGGCAAAGTGAGAACTCCTTTGGTCAGAAAAGAAGGTGGGCTGCTGCTCTTGTTCGAGATTCAAGATGTCGAACATGATTAGCCTTTAGGACATGGCTTAGAGATGATGATTTCACGGAGGAATACATTGCAGCATGCATTGTTGCTCTTAAAGTTGCAGACGAGCAGAATTTGAACATATCAGTGATCGAGATTGACAATCTATACACTTATAACATATTATGGAATAACACACCAGCGCCATGGAAGACCATCCCTCTCATCAGAGATTTGAGAAGAGAGATGAATGAGCTAAGTATCATTGGACATTGTGTTCCGAAGGTCATTAATTCTGCTGTTAAAGAGCTGGGGATTTGGGGTTCATCCTTATCTAGTCTGTTCATATGTACTGAACATAGATTGCTCCCGCTGCGAGTAAGAGGCTTCATAAATCTAGAGAAGAGAGGTATCCCATATATTGATACCTTTTTTTGGAGGCAACCAACTGAGTGATTGTTCTTAGTTCTCCTCTTGGTGCGGTATGCTCTATAGGTGCCTGGGTTTATGCTTATGCTGATCTGTTGAGTGGTCTCATGTGTGAGACAGTTGGTGATGCTGATCTGTTGGTGGGTTGGGCCTGTTGTTGTGTAGAGTTAGTTGTTTTGTTTCTATGGTGGTGAGTACCTGCGTGAGTATAAGCAGGAGATGTATATGATTTTATGATTGACTTTACCCACACGAGGGGGGTGGGGTGAATAAGAGAACCCCTGGCCTTGTTAATATATATATATATGTATATATGTATATATATGCCCATTCTTGTTATGGATGAGCTGACAAAGAATGTTCAAGATGCTATTCATTGGTGTATGCTATTTGCTGATGATATTGTTTTGATTGACAAAACTAAAGATGGATTAAATGATAAAGTTGAATTGTAGAGAGAGGCATTAGAATCAAATGGATGGATGATTAGCATGAGAAAAAATGAGTATATGCATTGCAATTTCAGCCTATCCTGTAGTGTGAATGATGGACCAAGTTGGATAGAGTAGATAACCAAAATGTGATAAATTTCGTTACTTGGGTTCTGTTCTTCAAATAGATGGGGATGTCCAAAATGAAGTTTGCCACATGATAAATGTAGGATGGTTGAAAGGGAGGAGTGCAACTAGAGTATTATGCAATCGGAAGATCCCTCTCAGGTTAAAAAGTAAGTTTTATAGAACAACTATACGACCAACCATGCTCTATGGGAGTGAATGTTGGGAAATGAAGAAACAAAGTCTCAACAAGATGAACATGGCTGGAATGCGTATGCTGAGATGGATGTGTGGGAAGACAAGAAAAGATCGCTTGAGATAAAATTATATTAGAAATAAAGTGGGGGTGGCGAGCATTGAGGACAAGTTGCACGAGGGCCGACTCAGATGGTACAGACATGTGCAACACAGATCGAGAAATGTGCCTATACAAAGCAATGCTATTGAGTCAAGCACAATAAATAGAAGAAGAGGAATACCTAAATTAACATGGGATGAGCTTATAAAGAGAGATTTGAATCTCTACATCTCAACTAGAATATGGCCCATGATAGATTTGAATGGAAACGAAGGATTCATGTAGCAGACCTCAACTTAGTTGGGACTGAGGCTTAAATGATACTACTGCTGCTTATGATGATGATGAAATTCATTCTAATAGGAAAATAATCCATTTCTATATCATCTTGCAAAAGTTAGAACTGAAAGGGAGATTAGGGTTATATTATCACATAAAGTAAGAACTGAAGATTATAGTGGATTTAATCCAAATTCATGTAATCTACTGCTTAGTGAAATTACCCACTCACTTAAGGTGTGAAAAAACCTTAAAAATGTAGCCCAAGATATAAAATCTTAGAGTCGATATCAAACTCCTAACAATCCATCAAATTCTTCTTTCTTCCAACTCAAAAGACCTAAGAGTGAAGAAATATAGACAAAGTCTAAGAAAAGAGAAATATTTTATATTGTTTCAAATTAAATTAGAGGAGAGATGGAATCAGGACATGTGACATCCCAGAAAATCTATCTAGAAATGATAAAGTGACTTGATTTCAACAATTCTAGGAAGAGAAAACCCTAGAACGCCATCTTCACCACTTTATCCATCCAAATCCCAACTCTCTCTCTAGGATTTTGTTTCTCTAGAATGAATCAGGAAATATGGGTGCTCCTAATGTATTAGGTCAATAATATAGAGCAATTAAGGTGATTGGGTCAATTGTAAATTGACCCTACTTGTATTTTCTTTTATTTTAGCAGAATTTCTATCATACAAAATATTATTGAAAATCATTTATTAAATAGCTAAAATCTCCTCTAAAAATTATAACAAATTTCATGTTGTCTAAGACATATTTTTAGAGCTCCATTAAAAATTTAAGATCATTCTGAGTTGCACAAAAATAATTAAGAATCAAACACTACACTACTAAATAGTAGTTGCATGGTCAATCAATGTGTATTTTGACCGAGAACCACATTCAAAGGACATCCAAATATTTTGAAACTTTTCTATAACACACATGGTTGAGTTATACATATCATATCCAAATTTTAAGTGAATACATGTTACATAGAAAATATGAAAAATCATTTACCATACTACTATGCCTATCAAATTTTGCATTTAAGTGATATCAAATTAGGTTACATTTATCAAACCCAAATTCTTAAAGGTAAAATCATGATTGCAGTTCCTCCTTGGATTTTAAACATCGCAATTGAGCTACCATCATTAGTCATGTCTAAGTGATGATCAATCTTATTAAGCATGTTATCATTTAGGTAAACCCTAATTTACTAATTAAGCTCAGACGTGGTTATAACAGTGATGCTTGTAGATCTTTGATGATGGCCATCTTAATCTTATCCATGGTCTCTGGGTTGATGTATGTAGGTTCAATGTAAAGATGAGTTCCATTAGTAGAAATGTGGATCTATGATGGTCAAGACATGGTACAAGTTGTTGTGTCCAATGACTGGTGGCATTTGGCATAGGGAGAGTAGTTGTGAGAGGTGTGTTGAACTAGATGAGGTCGGTTCATGGTCCATAACTTGGTTTTCCTTGGGTTCCTATTATTGATGGATGGGTTGTGGTCACTTGGTTTGGGTTGTTAGAATCATCATGACAGGTGTTTATCAAGGTCTTTGAAGAGAGTGAGTTTGCTATTGGGATGTTCATCCTAAAGTTTGATGGTAAGAATAAGGGATCCACAATAGAGATTGAGTTTTTTGGGTAGGATATTTACTTTGTGGACTGAGAAAAGATAGTAGGCTTTGCTGCAATCAGTAGGTTGGAGTGTCTTTGGGAAAACAAACTAGAGGGTAGCACCTACAATATTAGCTATTTTCCTAAAGACAGCTTCATCCCAAAGGTGTGCCGAAAGATTAGAGATCGAAATCCATTTGGTTCCTCCCTATCTAGAAAGAGATGCTCCCAGTTCAAGCTTCCAATGAATAATAATATCATGTGAGAAACTATCCCCACACATGATAGTGATGGTTTGTCTGATCAGCTTCTCAAACTTAGACCCAACATGTAGAGAGTAGAGGAGTTTATACAATGATAGGATCTTGGGTTTAGGCATTGTGAAACTAGGTATAAGAGTGGCTAATACACATGTCACATAAATGCACTGAGTGTTAGGAAATGATTTCTACTTGACAAAGTTAAGAATGATATACGTGATGTGAGGACTTTGAGCATCTTCATACATGACACCAGGATAGTGATGGGGCATTCAATAGTGTGGTTGAAGTTCGTCTAGGGTTCCATATCGTTAGGTGGGCACGAGTAGTGTTGAAGGTGGTAGGCAATGGAGAGGCTGAGACATAGGGTAGTTGTGTAGCAGAATCCTTCACTAGGGGGTATAAATGGTCATTTTTCACCTATATCTAGAGGTGGAGCGACAAAAGGATTGTTGGTCAAAGAAGTCAGAGATATGTTGGCACTAGTGTTTTGGATAGGGTCCATGTTAAATGGTAGTGGATTGGTAGATTTCAATAGTAGATCCTTTGTAGAAGAGAGATGTTGCAAAGATGTAAATGTGTCCTAACATAGTGGATAACCACAAGATATTGGGAAATGACTATTGGCTATGGCACTCTAGTGCGATCAAGAACATGGTGGCTTGTGTGTTAGTTTGTGTGGGTGGCAACGAGAAGGGTGGGCATGGAGCTTAGACATTTCAAAATAGAATGAATCATGTCTGTTGGATTGTTTGCTAGATAAGAGCATGTGATGGCCATGTGCCCACTACCTTTATATTTGTAACATGCAATTATTTACATGCAATGACTCTTAATATGCCCATATCTAAGGCAGAGATAACATTTAAGATGTTTATATGTGCGTTTCCTTGGAAAATTATATGTGATAGTATGCCAAGTGCTATCATTGTCATGATAATGATTAAGAACACTATATCTATACATTATATATCCCTAATGGTAGGAAATAAAAAAGCAATATGTGTTTGTCTAGATAGTTTAGTCTCTAGTATAGTATCACATGTTTGGGTTTCTGTAAATTGTGAATATACTTGAATCATCTTTGTATCTCAGAAAAACTGGGTAGATGGATTGGTGCCGCTGATGTTAAGTGTCAACCAGCTATATTTCTTCCTTGGGTGTCTCCTTCTCAAGTGTCATCTAGGTATCCTCCTTTATATTTGAGGATGGATCTGTAGTGTTATCGTTCTTAGAAGGAGGATGGATCTAATACATTGTAGATCCAGTATCCTCCAAGCTAGATATGCTAGCAGCAGTATGGAAACAGAGCTTGAGGATGTGGACATGCATAATATTGTTGTAACACTTGAGTCACATGGTGATGGCTTAGTTTCCTTGTGGTTTAAGCATGACACATGACATAGATTAAGAGTGGTCATCCCCTCATACCAATTGGTAACCAATCAAAGTGTTCTCAGCTAGTCTTCATGGAAGAGGACTTTGAAGTTACTACAACCCACATGTAGCTCTATCCACCCAGGATTGATATCACATACATGATACATCCAATGTTGGTATGTGTGCCCAGAGAGCCATCATTGAAGATTGTAATGTGTCATTATGTACTTGATTTAATAATATTAAGAAATTCAATTCCATATATTTATGTTTGTTTTAGTTATGAATTGATGACACATCATAAAAGATGTCTAAAGATTTATGTTACTCAATGACATATGTCTTCAGGTTGAGGACCTAAATAATGAGATCATATGCATGATAAGAGTATATACATTCTTATTATGTCCCTAGTCATATATTATTGTGGAAGAAAAATAGATGACAATAATACATAAGACTAGAATGTGTGTTGGCTGTTGATAGAATCTTATTATGTCATGATATTGGATATCAAGTCAAACACATAGGTCCGTGTTAGAGAACAATGTATCAGACAAACCCACCTTGAGAGTGATACATGGAAACCATGGAATGGTAGTTAGAATCAACTCTTAAAGTGATAGTGGTGGTTGTGGTTCTTGGACCTGAAGTTAATACACTCATCACATGTCATTTCATGAACTTTTACACCATCTAATATGACTTTGAGTAAGTGTTACCATAAAGATGATGCTTGGGTACATTGTGAGACATGGAGATTGATTGTGAGTAATGTAGATGAGATTTGACCCTCCTATTGAGAGTTTGATATGCAGGGCCCTTGATAAGCAAAGAGGAGAAATATATGACCATATTCATGTGAGGTAATATGTGATATGTGACCTCACAAGAATCTCTACAGTTTTCTCTAGTTCAAGAATATAGATTGATCATTAAGAGGATGATGATTCCATGCCTCACAATAAATCTGGATATCAAAGACAAAGGAACTATATGATCATGGTAACATAGATCACATATTATAGGTTGAATCTATTCTCCAAATTTCTAGTTACTTTGATAGAAATGATGTGTTGCAAGATGTTGCTCATTTATTGTGTAATTATAATGGTTATGGACTTCACTACCAATGTAATATGGTACGTATAGGGTCACACACATAGGATGCACTTGGAATAGAAATTTACTCATGGATTAGATTTAACTTGGTTAGTACAAGTGTTTAGGTAATCAAATTTAACAACATTGGATGACTGGAGTGTCTATTCCATTGATTCGAGTGTCTAGTCGATTGATTGGATTACTTTTGAAATCGATCAATTTGACTAGGTCAAACAAAGATGTGAAATGACCAATTTGATTGGGTCAAATAACTAATGATATGCGTAATGATGTTGTAACATACTGAATCTCAGGGTCTTTCCTGCAATTTTCCCACTTTTGAACTTTTCTTGGCCTTCTAGTCCATTTGGACCTTTTTCATAAATTTCCCTTGTTTTATATTCTTTTTGGACCCCTTGTGCAATTTGAGCACAATTCAATGTTTAAAACTATCTTTTTCCCTCATTTATGATAATGAAGGGGTGTTTGCACAAATAACCCAATTAAGGAGATAAGTGAAGTTTAACAATGTAATTTGGTCATTAAGGATGGATATAAGTATATAATATTAATTTGGAGCTTTTTGGATAAATATATTAGTAACAATGTGCATTTGAATTAATTATGAGTATATTAACCTCTTTATTTTCTCTCTCCTCTTAAGTGGATAAAAAGTGTGAAAATGGGATAATATGGTGAGTTGTTTCTCTTGAAATAATTAGGAGATGTTTTCCTCGAAATATTACTCCCATATTTCAATTAATTAGTTTTCCATATTATTTCACCTCTTTTAATATATTAATACATGTAATAATGGACAACATATGAGTTATGAGCCTTAGTGAACTTAAATACGAAATCTAATTATATAGCATGATGCTACACTTTAATGTGAACATGTGGTTTAAATTTGGTGGCTTTTGGACTTCATTTGACCCTTCAAATCCATTTTATGAGCTTTTAATAAAGTATAACTATGGGATTTTAATCAATTTCATCTATTTGATGTGTAACGCCAATGTTTAGTTTATTTTTCTTATCACATGGTCAGCTAGCCCTTGTGCTCATCATCCAATGGCTGTTATTTGATCTTGATCTTATCCGACAATGGACAACTCGTCTCCTACCTCCAGAAACCGAACATGCAGGATGCTATATGCTTCTCGACCCCGCTCTCCCTCTCCTGTCCACCGTTGCTTGCGATTCCTGTCCCTTTAGCTTCGTCTCCTCACGACGGGTTCAACGATTCGTTGCTCGACCTTCGAAATGTCCTGTGGGCGAAATGCCTCTCTCGGCCCCTCACCTCCCTGTCCACGTCGGTTTACAGTAGGTTCTAGAGCACTCCTCACGCCTATATGAGGCTGTAGAAACGACCCTCGGGTCGCCACCTTTCTTCCCCTCTTTTCAATTGGTTCCCTTGTCCCCTGGATCTCCCTGACCTACTTGGCCTTCTTCCCCGGCGACGGCGACCCCACTTGGTCTTTACGCTCCACCTTAATTCAATCAGACTTTAGGTAAGCATCTACATAGCCTGTTCTCCAATTCTGTTTAATTGCTCTTCCTCGAGACAAGCCCAGTTGATGTATCCTATAACTGCCGTGAAACTCCTCCACCGACGCCTCGTGCTTTCAAGTTTCTGGGTACTTCAGACCTCGGTGACCTGGTATTTTGCCCCTCCATGCCGCTGCATATGTGATGGAGGCCTTAATAGCGCTTTTCCCCTTTGTTTACTTAGGTTTCTTCCCCGATCTTGCTCCCCTATTTCCGGCCGGATCGAGCTCATTCCATAGTTCTCAGGCACGAAAGATCCCTCTGTATGTGTCTCTGTGATTGAAGGAACCAAGGGAACCCTGTCTCGGTCTTCGCTGCTTCCAGCATGCTTTGGTAGCGGCCAAGAGCATTGGATCTTGACCTCCGGGAGGTGCCCTCGCAACCACGGCCGTGGCTGGAACAAGCCTGGTCATAGAATGACCAAGGCACCCATGCCTCTGTCATGGGGCCATTGTTTTCGGGCTTGGGCATTTTGGACATTTCACCCCTGGTTCTTCCTCTCTTGCACAAACAATCGATGGTTCCAAATGACCATACTGCTCCCATCGTTTTAATTGATTTGTTTTGACGAGCAAGGGTACTTTAGTCATTTCACCTGTTAGTTACATCGAATTTTATTTTCATTTAAATAACTATCACGCTATGGTTTTTCTTGCATTCTGATTGGCTGAGATGATTTAATTCATAATAAATGATTCCCATGTCAGAAAAATGCAAATAAATAGTCAATGGAAAGGATTTTTCATGTAGAACCTGATTTTATGGTTTTTAAGTCATGATTTGGATTCCTATTTCGAAGTTTGCTTTGAATGAATTTTTAAGTATATAAAATGTTCTAAAATACATAATTAACCCATTTTAACTCCAAATTGTAAAATAAAATATGTTTTCTTATTCAGGAGAATATGACTAATCTATTGGGGTAGGTTTTAAACTCTGAATTTTGGTCTTGTAAAATTAGGGTTTTTCCTATGCTTTATGTCTTTATATATATTAATACATGTGTAATAATGTAACTAGGGAAATATGGAATTGGATGCAATCATATTGGCGAATGTTATGGTAATTAATTAAAACAGGTATGTGCACCCTATTTTATATGTGAATCCTATGTTAATGTATGTGACTCCTATTATGTGTACCCTATTCATATATGTGATCTCTATGGATGAATGTGAATGTTTATTGTGCAAACTACCTATCCTTTAGTTGAGTCTTTTCCAACCCCACAATCATTATTGTGCTAGCCTTGTTATCCTTCTAATTGCATTTATTGGCTCTTTACTTATTTTATGCTTCTAATGCCATTGTGGCTAATTCATTTGAATCATGTGAATCTTGCTACTACATATGTTGTCTCATTTACTTGGAAATGCTTAAATATTTCCATTGCCTATGTTGGCTCATCCTTTTGAAATACTTGGAAACATTGTATAATGTTGTTGCTTTGTTGGCTCCTTTATTTCTTGGAGTTCTTGGATATTGTTGTGGTCTATGATGTCCTATTTATTTATTTCTTGGGTGTTATTCCCAATGCTATGTTGCAATCTTGTTATACTTTTCACTCTACTGCCAAGTGAATGTTTATGCATGATATAGTTATTGGCCAATTGACAATGTAGTGTACATGAGTACAAACCACCCACAGGGCACTGGGGTTTTAGTCCCCCTGCCATTTTATATATTAGGCACTGGAGTTTTAGTCCCCCTGCCACTTTTTAGGCACTGGGGTTTTAGTCCCCCTGCCATTGGTGAGGTCCGATAGGTGCCTCACCCTACATTGAGATGATTTTGAGTCATAATTTATATTCATGCAAAGGTGATATTTGTTGATATTGAAATGTGGCAGTTTTCTAAAATCTTATTTACTCACTCTCCTTGAAACTCCTTAGTGGAATATTTTGTTATGAAATGCTTAACTTTATGATTGCCTTTATCCTATTATTGACACATACTTTTATCTCTCTCTTGCTGGATGACCCCAACCATCCAGGCTAGGATCAGAGTGCACATGGAAGCTTGGTGAACCTAAGGGTAAGGATAGGACAAGAAGAAAAGGAACATATAGCTTGCTTGGACATAGTTGCCTTATATATATTAAGTTGTTTTGTTTGGAGACAATGTTGTATTAGTCTAAGTCTTCCTCTACCTAGATCCTATGTTTTGTATAAAGTTTTACTTCCTTTATGGAAATTTTTGTAATGTACTCTTTATACATTTTGAATAAAGTCAAGTTTTATTTCTTCCGCTTCCACACATTGGTGTTTTTGTTTTCCATGATTTTTAGTAGAGACTTGGTCTTTACAGCATGGTATCAGAGCATCAAGGTAGTCAGATTCTTGACTAATTTAAAAATTGTCTCCCTAGAGTATATAGTTTCCCTTTAGTTAGTTTTTCACCTTAGAGTTGACCTAGCATGAAAGTTTGATTTAGGATCATAATAATTTCATAATTAGAAATAAAATTTGTCAACTTTTTGGTGAATTGTCTATTGAGAAGCTACTAGACCAAGAAGTTGAAAGTGATGATGTCTAGAAAGGGTCAGAGCTTGGGGGCTGGCAATATTTTGCTCCGCCCCACTAGCTTGGTAACGAGGACTCCTGAGCTCATATGACCTGGCCTGGCCTGATCTGATACAGACAACTCGAAATAGTCTATCTTTTTGCATGTTGCCTAATTGTTGAATACCTTAGGAAAACCATAAGTGATGATTTGATCCCTTACATAAAAATCATCCTTAAATACCTTATACTCCTATGTTTAGGGTTTAGTGTACCCTATGTTACACCCTGAAGCTTGGTTAGTAAATCCTTTTAGTGTTGAGTTTTATGTACCTTTTACCCTTAGCTTAGTTTGACTTAGTTGACCTTTTTTAGGGATGGAGTGAGGGTAATGGTGTTAGTACCCTATTTGGTTTTACAAATCTGATTTCGAGGATGAAATCTCTTTTTAGGGGGATGGAATCCCAATTAAAAGCAAAATCAAATACCTTTAGAGTTAGAAACCCTATCTATGTGGACATATGTACATAATAACTTATGTGAACTAGAATTTACCAAACACATTATATTTGTAATTCAACTTGTTTGTTTATACACACATGAATATGTAGTAAGTCATATAGAGATAATTCATATGCTTGAACCTTCACATATTATTGATGCACATAATAATGAGTTACTCATTACTAATTGTGGATATACATAATGTTGACTATGCCACCCTAATGGTAAAATGTGTATGGATAATGCACCCTAAGGATGCTTTAACATGTAATGATCATGTTGACCTAAACCCTAATATGTAATCATATAGCTTTAACAACATATACATATATATATACCCTTAATGCCTTTCATAATACATTAGTGACATTAGGTGTCATCATCACATAATGCATATAAATGGATTATAGTCACTAAGTTATCAATATACATATAAGGTATATCACCTTGTTCTCTAATGAACACCTCATCATAACTTGATATATGAATTAATCCATTAATATTTAATGTGTTACATCCTATTCACTAAAATGCATATAATGACTCAAATATGATAATGAATAATTGGTTTCACATAAATATTCATAAATGCCTAATGTGATGTAAAATATGTATAATTTATAATACAAAGTGTAATGGAAGAAAATGATTAATGATGTCATTAATAAGAGTATGAAAGATGAAATGACAATGTGTAATATGAACATTATTTGGAATTATTATAGGCTTATAGCTTGTTGGATAATATTAACTTTTTCTACAAAATAATTTGTGATAATTTTACATGATAGTTTTAAGAGGATAATGGAAAAATGAATTCATGTTATTAAGGTTTTGGACCTAATATATTAATAAATGTTGAAATGGCCTAGAAAACCCTAATTGTGGTTAAAACCCTTGATGAGGGAAATACACATGATATAATATTGAGATGTAATTGTTTGGGAATAAAATGTGGCACAATATAATACATATGATACCTCTTCATTGAGATTATGCTAATAAGGAAAAAAAATGTTAATTTGAGTTTGATAAAAGGCTATAGGTTTTGTGGAAACCTTAGTAACACCTGACTTATGTAGATTTTGTGTTGTACCTAGATTAAGGGTTATAACCTAGTGTTTAAGGTTGGGAAGTTGCACACCCACCCTCTCTTTCCTCTTGCTGTGATTTCGGGGATGAAATCCTCTTTAAGGGGTGGTGTGCTGTAACATACTGAATCTCAGGATCTTTCCTGCAATTTACCCACTTTTGAACTTTTCTTGGCCTTCTAGTCCATTTGGACCTTTTTCATAAATTTCCCTTGTTTTATATTCTTTTTGGACCCCTTGTGCAATTTGAGCACAATTCAATGTTTAAAAGTATCTTTTCCCTCATTTATGATAATGAAGGGGTGTTTGCACAAATAATCCAATTAAGGAGATAAGTGAAGGTTAACAATGTAATTTGGTCATTAAGGATGGATATAAGTAGATAATATTAATTTGGAGCTTTTTGGATAAATATATTAGTAATAATGTGCATTTGAATTAATTATGAGTATATTAACCTCTTTATTTTCTCTCTCCTCTTAAGTGGATAAAATGTGTGAAAATGGGATAATATGGTGAGTTATTTCTCTTGAAATAATTAGGAGATGTTTTCCTCGAAATAGTACTCCCATATTTCAATTAATTAGTTTTCCATATTATTTCACCTCTTTTAATATATTAATACATGTAATAATGGACAACATATGAGTTATGAGCCTTAGTGAACTTAAATACGAAATCTAATTATATAGCATGATGCTACACTTTAATGTGAACATGTGGTTTAAATTTGGTGGCTTTTGGACTTCATTTGTCCCTTCAAATCCATTTTATGAGCTTTTAATAAAGTATAACTATGGGATTTTAATCGATTTCATCTATTTGATGTGTAACGCCAATGTTTAGTTTATTTTTCTTGTCACGCGGACAGCCAACCCTTGTGCTCATCATCCAACGTCTGTTATTGGATCTCGATCTTATCTGATAGTGGAGAACTCATCTCCTACCTCCAGCAACCGAACAGGCAGGCTGCTATATGCTTCTCGACCCCACTCTCCCTCTCCTGTCCACCGTTGCTTGCGATTCCTGTCCCTTTAGCTTCGTCTCCTCACGACGGGTTCAACGATCCATTGCTCGACCTTCGAAATGTCCAGTGGGCGAAATGCCTCTCTCGGCTCCTCACCTCCCTGTCCGCGCCGATTTACTGTAGGGTTTAGAGCACTCCTCACGCCTATACGAGGCTGTAGAAATGACCCTCGGGTCGCCACCTTTCTTCCCCTCCTTTCAATTGGTTCCCTTGTCCCCTGGATCTCCCTGACCTGCTTGTCCTTCTTCCCCGGCGACGGCGACCCCACCTGGTCTTTACGCTCCACCTTAATTCAATCAGACTTTAGGTAAGCATCTACATAGCATGTTCTCCAATTCCGTTTAATTGCTCTTCCTCAAGACAAGCCCAGTTGATGTATCCTATAACTGCCGTGAAACTCCTCCACCGGCGCCTCATGCTTTCAAGTTTCTGGGTACTTCGGACCTCGATGACCTGGTATTTTTCCCCTCCATGCCGTTGCGTATGTGATGGAGGCCTTAATAGTGCTTTTCCCCTTTGTTTACTTAGGTTTCTTCCCCGATCTTACTTCCCTGTTTCCGGCCGGATTGAGCTCGTTCCATAGTTCTCAGGCACGAAAGATCCCTCTGTATGCATCTCTGTGATCCACGGAACCAAGGGAACCCTGTCTCGGTCCTCGCTTCTTCCAGCATGCTTTAGTAGCAGCCAAGAGCATTGGATCTTGACCTCCGGGAGGTGCCCTCGCGACCACGGCCGTGGCTGGAACAAGCCTGGTCATAGAATGACCAAGGCACCCATGCCTCTGTCATGGGGCCATTGTTTTCGGGCTTGGGCATTTTGGACATTTCACCACTGGTTCTTCCTCTCTTGCACAAACAATCGATGGTTCCAAATGACCATACTGCCCCCATCGTTTTAATTGATTTGTTTTGACGAGTAAGGGTACTTTAGTCATTTCACCTGTTAGTTACATCGAATTTTATTTTCATTTAAATAACTGTCACACTATGGTTTTTCTTGCATTCTGATTGGCTGAGATGATTTAATTCATAATAAATCATTCCCATGTCAGAAAAATGCAAATAAATAGTCAATGGAAAGGATTTTTCATGTAGAACCTGATTTTATGGTTTTTAAGTCATGATTTGGATTCCTGTTTCGAAGTTTGCTTTGAATGAATTATTAAGTATATAAAATGTTCTAAAATACATAATTAACCCATTTTAACTCCAAATTGTAAAATAAAATATGTTTTCTTATTCAGGAGAATATAACTAATCTATTGGGGTAGGTTTTAAACCCTGAATCGTGGTTTTGTAAAATTAGGGTTTTTGCTATGCTTTATGTCTTTATATATATTAATACATGTGTAATAATGTAACTAGGGAAATATGGAATTGGATGCAATCAGATTGGTGAATGTTTTGGTAATTAATTGAAACAGGTATGTGCACCCTATTTTGTATGTGAATCCTATGTTAATGTATGTGACTCCTATTATGTGGACCCTATTCATATATGTGATCTCTATGGATGAATGTGAATGTTTATTGTGCAAACTCCCTATCCTTCAGTTGGGTCTTTTCCAACCCCACAATCATTATTGTGCTAGCCTTGTTATCCTTCTAATTGCATTTATTGGCTCTTTACTTATTTTATGCTTCTAATGCCATTGTGGCTCATTCATTTGAATCATGTGAATCTTGCTACTACATATGTTGTCTCATTTACTTGGAAATGCTTAAATATTGCCATTGCCTATGTTGGCTCATCCTTTTGAAATACTTGGAAACATTGTATAATGTTGTTGCTTTGCTGTCTCCTTTATTTGTTGGAGTTCTTGGATATTGTTGTGGTCTATGATGTCCTATTTATTGATTTCTTGGGTGTTATTCCCAATGCTATGTTGCAATCTTGTTATACTTTTCACTCTACTTCCAAGTGAATGTTTATGCATGATATAGTTATTGGCCAATTGACAATGTAGTGTACATGAGTACAAACCACCCACAGGGCACTGGGGTTTTAGTCCCCCTGCCATTTTATATATTAGGCACTGGGGTTTTAGTCCCCCTGCCACTTTTTAGGCACTGGGGTTTTAGTCCCCCTGCCATTGGTGAGGTCCGGTAGGTGCCTCACCCTACATTGAGATGATTTTGAGTCATAATTTATATTCATGCAAAGGTGATATTTGTTGATATTGAAATGTGGCAGTTTTCTAAAATCTTATTTACGCACTCTCCTTGAAATTCCTTAGTGGAATCTTTTGTTATGAAATGCTTAACTTTATGATTGCCTTTATCCTATTATCGACACATACTTTTATCTCTCTCTTGCTGGATGACCCCAACCATCTAGGATAGGATCAGAGTGCGCATGGAAGCTTGGTGAACCGAAAGGTAAGGATAGGACAAGAAGAAAAGGAACATATAGCTTGCTTGGACATAGTTGCCTTATATATATTAAGTTGTTTTGTTTGGAGACAATGTTGTATTAGTCTAAGTCTTCCTCTACCTAGATCCTATGTTTTTTATAAAGTTGTACTTCCCTTATGGAAATTTTTGCAATGTACTCTTTATACATTTTGAATAAAGTCAAGTTTTATTTCTTCCGCTGCCACACATTGGTGTTTTTGTTTGCCATGATTTTTAGTAGAGACTTGGTCTTTATAGATGTGCATTAATCATCACACTAAAAGATAGTGTTATTGTTCCACTGGCCACAATCCTATCGATGATTGGACAATCCATTTGATCTACTAACGATCGATTGAACTATCCACTCAGCTAACTGGTGGCACACAACATCTATCAAACCTTGAGATCTAGAATTTTGTATCTGTTGGGTTTTGGAAACTATAGCCCATCCAATCCTATATAAGGAGGGGGTTGGGTAAGGCTCTAATGACATGTCTCTTCTCAAAGTTGTGGTCATGTAAGAGAGAAGATGAACAATCTTACTAAGAGAGGGAGTGACATGAAAGGGAAATGAAGTCAATGCTAGAACGTTGACAAATGGAAGGACTACTCCCTCATGCCGGCTTTCGAAGTGCGTCATGAAGTTCCCATTTGTCCAGTGGACTATGTAGAGACATCGAAGTCATTGTTGCCATGATAGGAGAATGATGTCAACTATTATTTGTGTGCTACTTGTGAAGCGTTCAAATCTCTATGCATGAAGGTCACTAAACTTTCTCTAGGAGCAGGTACATCTTATCTTACACCCTATTTCCTAGACACATCACTGTTTGTGCGATTAGCTGGTTAGTAAATATGGATAGAAATGAATATCTTCTCTACCTACTTTACTACCATATTTCCTTATAGTGATATTAGAGCCACACCAACTTATAGTTTATCATGGTTTAAATCGACAGATATGATTTAGTTTTATTGTTCATTCTGTTGCATATGATATGAAAATTTAAATGGTTAACATACATATCCAATTAAATGCCACATACAATAGGGAATGTCCCATAGATCCAATAATTGTATAAGATATGATATATATGCAATCCATATGTGTCACCCTAAAATGGTTTGAATCATTGATTTATATGTGGTTATGGCCAATACCCTTGGATCCTTGCACGATTGGATGGTTTGTTTACTATCATATAAATTCTATTTGCACACTGAGCCTTTGTCTTTCTTCTCCTAATGTATTTTATGCTTAACCCCCTATGCTCTCCTAAAATGTAACGTGGTATTCTCCTTATACAATTTAATATACAAATAGGATTAGTATTAGTTTTCATTTTTGACAAGACGAGTCGACTGACTAGAAGTTGATTTGATGCCCGAAGGATAGCAGGAGCCAACTTATTGACTGGAGGCCCAACCGATCGACTGGAAAAGTCTAGCCAAGGACTTGATCCAGAAGCTAGTAGACTGACTGACAAAGATCAACTGACTGGTAGGATGATGAACCAATCGAATAGATATTCTAATCAATCAATAGGCCTATTCCAGATACAAGAAGTTCCAATACAGGTTGATGCATATGATCTATGACCTTTTATGGACAAAAATTCTTTTTGGCTCTAACAAACTGCATTAGTATGGTTATAACCATTGGTTGTATGTTTGTGATTACATTTTTCACTTTTGGTTATAGTATGTATATGATACATATCATAAGTATATGGACATTGGATATGTATATGTACTTATAAATAAATTCCTTCAATAAATATTAAGTCTTGGATTCTTTCCATAAGCAACACACATGAAAAGCTTGACCGACCAAGCACAAGTTACATCAAAGCATGGTGCACCATCCATCTTGTAGAAGCGTGATGGTAGATATGTGGGTTCTGCCAAAGTAGGGTGCATACTCTATTGTGTTGTCTTATTGGTCAGGTTTAACTAGTGACCTTAATGATATTAAGTATCTAGAAGCATACAGATGGTATATGACAAGGATTTGTGCATACCTTCTATCCAAGAGTGGCATTGGATGCAATTGGAAAAGGTTGCCTACCTAAATAGTCATGTTGTGGGCAATCAACCAAATCTGACTCATGACTTGATGAAAAGTCGATCCTGTCCCACTACACAAATTATACATGATGAGAGGTGTGACTGAGAGAGTGACCATAGAGGTGACTGACAATGCGGCCTCAGCTAATGTTGAGGAGAGAAACTAAGGAGGAGGTTTTCCTTCATCTGAATGAGATGATAATACTATTGAAGATGTTGATGATGTGATTTGGGGTAGAGGGGGTCCTCAAATATCATCTAGAGGTGTCACGAGCATAAAAAGAAGTGAATATCTAGATGGATACTTTCAAGAAAAAATCATTAGCAAACCCGATGATTCTTAGCAAGACAAATGTTGTGATGATTGATGAAAAACTAATCTATCCCAAATTCAACGCAGAAAGGAACACTTCTGGATAGAGTCATGTTGTTGTTGGGTACATCATGGGCCTGAAACCTCACTAGAAAATGTTGGTCATCCATTTGGCTCATATCTGAGGGGTTAAATGTTCTATTAAAGTTAGATATGTGGGTAACATATTCTTCCTCATGCAATTATCAAACTATGAAGATATGATGAAATATTTAGAGGATGGACCATGATTTGTTGCAGGAAAACCACTAATTCTAAAAAGATGGAAGAGATGAGAGCTATTAGCAATATTGAAGCTAGCATAGATATTGATTTGGATCAAAATATTTGGTCTCCTAATTGAGATTTGGGATAACGAGTTGTTTAACTACATTGGTTCTTATCTTGCTAAGCCAGTTTGTCCCGACCGTCTGACAATGGAGTTTACAAGACTTGACTACACCAAATTACAACTTTTGATCCTGATTGACTTCAAGTTCCCTAAAGGGCTCTAGATATGGAATGATGATGCCAGTTAGATACTATCTTGTTTGAATACAAATGTGAACTGAATAGATGTATCCACTGTGGTAACTTCTAGCATGAATCTTCTCTTTGTTTAGATATTCCAGTGAAGAAGAAAGTCGACTGAGTAAGAAGAAGGTATGAGTCCCCAAAGTCTCTGATCTAAACTCTACAAGTGATGATGTGAAAGTCTTTTACAATGCAATTAGTGGCGATGATCATACTGATAGTGGGAATAAAGCCCCCAAAGTGTCCATTGCAATAGTAACTCATACAACTTAGTCGTGAGCTATAGGTGAAAATAGGGAGGCCAATGTTACATTTTCTTCGGTGGTTCCAGAAATCAGAATCCAAGTGACATGGAATGATGGTAATATTCAACTTTTTGGATCAGATCCAACAACACCAGATTAACTCCATGCTCAATGGGAAACTCAAGAGAAGAAATCTAAGTCTCCTATGAGAGCTAAGATAATAAAAAAGGGCGTCAACATAGGAAAAAATGTTAATCTTATGAACAAATTTTCTCTACTGGATGATATTAATGAAAGAGTTTCTTATAACTCTAAGGTTGGAAACACCCCACTATCCTCCTCCAAATGGTTAGCCCAATCATAGTCATTGCTTGGAACGTGATGGGTGCTCTCAATAATCTCGCATGGATCAAAGAGGAGATTGATAGAAACAAAGCAAACATTTATATCATCTTGTAGTCTAGAATACAAGAGAAAGACATAGCTGATACTTTCAAATTTATTTGGAAGGATGCAAGGTTCAATTCTAATAGTGATCTTTATTCTTACACCCATATTATGCTATTATGGAAGGACACTAACATTAGTCTTAGAAGAATTTTTGCTAATGAACAACTACTTCACTATTGTATTAGCATAAGTGGGATTGATTTGCATATCTCTGCGTGTACGAGGAAAATGGTGATATTGATAGAACTAACTTGTGGGATAGCCTATCTTTGATTAGTAAAAACTTGAATTCACCATGATGTGTGCTCATGGGATTTTCAATATAGTCAAATTGAATGCTAAAAAACTTGGGAAGAAACCCCCTTCTAGTAGGAGTATGGCAAACTTCAACAAAGCAATCTTTGATAATAATTTGCTAGAAGTTATCACTAGGGGAAATTTCCCATTGAGGATAGTTGGAGTAAGAAAGGTAACACCACATTTTCCAAAATTGACCACATTTTTTATAACATGGCTTTGTTATATGCCTTTCCAAATGCCTGGGAAGAGGTCATTAACACCATAGTCAGTGATCATCATATTATTTCTATTCACCTTACTAAAGAAGGTAAAAGGAAGACCCTTTCAGGTTTAATAATAATTGGACAAATGAAGAAAACTTCCTAGGCTTTGTGAGAGATAGCTCGTTCAAGAAAAACTATATAGGAGCTTCTATGTACATAGTCTATTGTAGGTTCAATAATCTTTGGAAAGATCTGATTGAGTGGAACAATAAGAAGGTGAAGAACTATATATCTAAAGCTATTGAGTTGGAAGCTGAGGCTATTGATTTGTAGAGAAAAGTCGATCGAGATCCTACATATACTAACCTACAACACAGACTGAGTATATTCAGAGTGGTTTCTATCAAAGCTAAGGAGGAGGATGAGAGTTTGTTGAAGCAAAAGTGGAGAGTTCAATGGCTTAAAGATAGGGATAAGAATAGTGCCTTCTCCTACACTTCACTAAAAACCAATAAGGTTAGAAACAACACTAATTATGTTGAGATAAATGGTCACATTTTCTATGAGATGGGTACTATCAGTGACAACATCCTTACTCATTATAAAAAAGTTTTCAACTCAGCCAGTGATTCTTACGTAGAGTGGAACAATGAGCACAAATTACCATGTCTCTCCAAAGAGGATTATGAGATGCTAAGGAAGTGGGTGACTAAGGAGGAAGTGGAATTTGTTTTCAAGAATCTCAATGATGAAAAGACACAAGGCCTAGATGGTTACAACTCTGTCTTCTTCAAAAAATGTTGGTGCATTATTGCTCGTGACATTATTGTTGCGATTTTAAACTTCTTTGATAATGGGAAACTACTCAAGGAGTGTAACAAAACTTTTATCACTCTGATTCTAAAGATTTCAAACGCCTCTTGCATTAAGGATTTCAGACCAATATCCCTCTACAATATTTTGTATAAATTCATTACAATAATACTGACAAATTCACTTAAAACAATCCTAGATGGCCTCATTGATGTAAACCAAATGTCTTTCATAAAAGGAAGATTGATTGGAGATGCAATTCTCCTTGCCAATGAGATGTTAAACACCTTTCCTAATGCCCAAGGTCCAAAACACATACGTGTTAAAGTGGACTTGTCAAAAGCTTATGACTCTATTAGAAGGGACTATATTCTCTTTATTATAAAGAAGATGTGTTCTCCTAGCTATTGGTTCAGTTGGATTAATGAGTGTTTCAATTCTTCCTCCTTCAAAATCCTTACTATTGCCTCTACCTCTAAACCCTTATAGACTAGAAATGGTGTAAGACAGGGGGATCCCCTTACACCATATCTATTCATGCTTTCCATGGAGGGCTTCTCTTCCATCCTCAAACCAACTATTGTGGATGATCAGGTGAAGCATATTAGTTTGTATGACAAGGGAGCTATATCTCACATCATCTTCATGGATGACCTCCTTCTCTTTACTAGAGGCTATGAGAAGAATGTTGTTGGTGTGAGTAACATTCAAAAAAAAATTCCAACTGGAAACAGGTTTAAAATTGAACAACGATAAGAGCTAGATTTTTCTTAGCAAATCATTCCATGATGACAACATTAATGACATTTTCAACATTGCAGTATCCCACTTATCTGTCTATTACCTAGGCCTTCCTCTCTTTAGTGGGATAGTTACTAGTGAAATGTGTCTTCCCATCACTGACAAGGTTAAATCTAAATTAGATTATTCGAAAAACAAGATTTTGTCATTTGCGGGTAGAATAGAATTAGTTATATCTACTTTGTCTACCTGACACATATTCTGGTCGTCAACTTTCCCTATTCCTAAATCATTTATTGAGGAAAAGATGATATATAACTTTGTCTAGAATGATGATGAGGAGAGGAGACACATTTATACTATTTCTTGGAATACTATGTGTAGACCTAAAATTTAAGGAGGTCTTGGTATCTCTTCTATCAAAGATTGGTCAAATGCAGCCATTCTAAAGAACCTTTGGGATCTAGATAGTGATAAAAATTTGCTTTGGATGAAGTGGGTCCATGAAAAGTGTTATAACCTCATTTTCCAAAACATGTAATGAGATTTGTGAATCTCCTTTAAAAGATAAATAAGATCAATGTTTGACTTCATGGTTTGATTTGAATGAATTTCATGAATAATAGCCTTGCATGCTTTCTTAATGGGCCTTATTGGCCATTAAGCCCAATTGAAAGAAAAAGAAAAAGAAAGGAAAAAGGAATTCAATGGGATAATGGAAATATAAGAAAATGGATAAAGGATGATTAAAAGGCTAGAATATATTTTCCCAAAAATAGAATTTCGAGTTATAAAGGTTCCTTGGGGTTCAAGGAACTCAGGATAATTATATAATACCAAGGGAAATAAAGAATATAAGGAAAATATGAATAAAAAGGTGTTTTCTTGCAACTAAAGAAAAGTAACCGTTTGATTAAGATAATAATCCCAACTTTTTTAGGATGAAATATAAAAACATAAAAGAGTTTCCCTCAAAATTTGAATAAAAACGGAGTTAAGAATTGGGAGTTATGGTTTTTCCAAGTTATCATTAAATTGGGAAGATAATTCGAATATTAGGAAATTGATTTTCCTTTTGCAAAAGCGGGAGAGATGAGGGCCGTTGGATCTTGATCCAATGCACGCCACTCATCGTCAAGAGTCCCAGAGGCACACAGACTCAGAGCTAGTAGGGGAATTTTCCTCTCGTTTTTCTGATCTCTGCAGTGCATGTCCACTTGGGATTTTTGTCCCATTAGGTTCGGGAGACCTTTGCGAAGGGTCTAGACCCAGGTTTTGCCGACTTTCATCGCGTATACCCAAAACACCCAATTGGGCTGTGTTCTGAGATGGTAGTAGGGTTAGGGGAACCCTAGAAAGGCCTCCACACCCTATAAATAGGGTCCATCCTGACTCCTCGCACCCTCACAATCTCGCATGTCCACTCCATTAGCTCCAAGACCCCCTCTTGTGCTCGATTACCCCTGCTTCGATGAGCTTTTTCCACGGAGCCGCTGCGTGGTTTGTAGAAGAAAAGAAGATGAAGGAGACGAGCAGCAACCTTAGATCTCAGGACCACCGTGAGCCCAAGCACGATCTATCGGATCGGCCGAAAGGGGCAGAGCGCGCATCTGTCTTAGTGGAACCAGTGAACGCGATGCATTCGATTGAGATCCGACGATCAACAGTGAGTAGCGGAGCACGTGATCCTGTTAGTGGGCACGATCGATGACGTGCATTGGATCAAAGTGCAGACCTTTCGCACACTGATCAAACGGCTGAGATAATCTGGTAAATCTCCTCTCTGATCGAAATTACAGAAAATAACTTTTCCTTGCAAAATTAATAGAAAATGCTAGGATTATCCAATGAAGAAACTCTATATATGAAAGTTGGGTAGAAAAATGCAAGGAACTTGATAAAAATAATTGGAGAACCTGATTCTAGTTCGTTTTGCAAAAGTGCCTTGATTTGTTAGAAAAATGCATTACAAGATAATTAGAAACCCTGACTATACATAAAGGATGATTCTTTGTAATTTAATAGGTTAAATTGAGGATTATTAACCTGTTAATTAATAATATGAAGTTTTCATCTGTTTTGAATACCAAGATGGTTAATTTATGGTTTATGTCTATGAATGGAAGATAATGTACATAAAAACCCTAATTTAGGGTAAAAGAAGAAGAAAACCTTGTTATTTTGATAAATTGCTAAATAATGATCCTAAGACTGTTAGGAATATTAAAATGAGAGAATTCAAAGTTTTAAGTGATTAAGGTTCATGATAACTAAGAATGAAGGCAAAACCCTAGTTTCCAAGAAACCCTAAAATTGGAATAGAAACCCTAAGGGATATGATGAAATTGGATAAATATTAATAAAAGTAAACTTGTACTTTCATTTCAGGGTTTCTGTGCAATTGCTTGATTGTTTGGATTTTCCCTCTCTGCAAAGTTAATTCTGTAACTGAATCTACAATAAGAGGTATGTTGTTACACTTATGATTATCTAGATTAGTTTTCTGAGGATTTTATCGACGTTTCCCTCATGGCTTGAAATAACTGTTGGATGTTTTAATTCATGCAACTATAGAGTGACTATGACTATCACTATGAGTATACATGTATAACTGGCTATATCCGAGCCTACCCCTGTGTCTATGGAAAGGCTAAGGATAACCTAGAGCAAGGTCTAGGGTATCATGAGTTAGAAACTGAGCTACACATGTGTAGTGCCATGAGACTCTTAGCATACCATGAGTTAAGGAGTGGGCTACCTATGGGTAGTGCCATGTGACTCAACCCTAGAAATTGATTCACCTATTAGGTGAAGTCATGAGGGGTATAATGGGAATCTACCATAAGGGAGGCAGTATCCAGGTCCACTGCACGGAGAGTACATGGGATAGGGTACACGTAGATCACATAGTTATACTTAAAACGTAAAATTGTTTGTTAAATGATAATTGAATACAATACATTGGTATAGATAATTGCATGATTAGTGAATCCCCCACATACCAGCTTTGGCTGACCGACGTTTTGTTTGTTGGCATTTTAGGTAAAAAACAAAAAGGACAAATAGTAAATCGTCATATTGTGAAATACACTAATTAAAGTCCAAGGAGTATTAGTTAGTTAGCCCGAGTTCTGGATAGAAGTTTTAGAATTCCAAAATTTTCAATGGTATGCAAAATTTTTATTTATTACAGCTTTTCAGTTTAGTCTAGTAGAATTTAATAATTGTTATCAATTAATTGTTGAACCTTGATCTGGAAATTGTATAACGGCACCAACCTCTCGGTATCCCTTAATTGGGGGTTACCAGAAGACGGGGTCGTTACATTTGGTATCAGAGCCAAGGTTCTCCACTTAATTGTTAATAATTATTAAATTTTACAAACTCTGTAGAACCCAAGGGAGTTATTAGAGGATTTTCCGAAGGACTGAGGTGTCTAGAAAAGGATCACTTATGGGGGCTGGCAAAAGTTTCCTCCGCACCGCTAGTCGGAATACGAGGACTCTCAGAATGTGTGATTGCCTGGCCGATGTCCTAGGATTTGAATAAAAATAAGATACCTTTAGGACTTCCTCATCTTATTCATCCCTTCTCATCACAAATTCTATTAAGGACTTTAAGAGTTAGGATTTTCTCTCTCTTCCTCACCCTCATGTGGTATGGGCAAGTAAGTTAAGGATTAAGGAATCCTCCATCAAATTAATAAAAGATACGTAATGAGATGTCACTGACATAAGTATAATTAGTTTAATGATAAACTAAAGGTCTATTTGTTATGCTTATGTAGATGGCTCGTACAAAGACAGTTGCTATCCCCGAGGGTACTGGGAACCCAGCTAGGAGTGCTTGGCCTCCCTGTAAAGGAAAGGGGTCTTCAGAGAAGAGGAAGAAGAACCATGATGGTGAATCCTCTAAGAAGAGAAAGAGGCCTGAAGAGACCACTCATGAGGTCCCTAACCCTGACCTGATACCCTTCGACAATCTTGATCAAGAGAAAGACCAAGGGTATGAAGAGCAACATGTGTATGAGGAAGTAGACCATATGGAAGAAGACCAGACTAGAGGTCCGGAACCGACCATGATGATGCACACCCCTGAAGCTTTGTGGATGGAGCAGCAGAGGAAGCTGACAGAGGCAATTAATGCCTTGGCCCTCCGAGACCTAACCAGAGATGAGAATGGTGAGCTGCTTCTGGTTCGTCCTAGACTGGGGGCCACCATCCTAGACTTCATCAAGTTGAATATCGAGAAGTTCTGGGGAGAGGACAAGATAGAGGTAGTCGACAAAGTGGAAGCTTGGCTTCTTGCAGTTGAGAATGGATTCCGCATGCTTAAAGTTCAGCCGAGCAAAAAGGTCCTCTTTGCTGCTCATCTCCTAGAAGGAGCAGCCAAGATATGGTGGGAGACCCACATCACCGACCGAGATTTGACAGAGGAACCCATGGCATGGGATGATTTCAAGACGATCTTCACAACCAGATTTGTCCCAGTCTCAACTAAGAAGGAAAAGGAAAGGGAGTTCACCAACATGACCCAAGGAAACTCTTCTGTGGCGGACTTCGGGCGCAAGTTATGAATCTTGGAGCATTTTGGATATAAGATGGATGAGGAAAGATGGGTGGACCACTTCATAAAGAATCTTCACCCTGCCATCAGGCCCCATGTGATGGCAAGCAAGCCTAAGACTTTCAACGAAGCCTACAACACTACTTTAGACGTGGAGAGGACTGTGATGCCTACCGAGTTTCCACCCAAGGGGTACTTGGGTTTCACTGAAGGAGCCCAAGGCCCGAGAAAAAATCACAAGAAGGGTCCAGGACGTCATCAAGCTAAAGGAAAACATGGAGGAAAAGGGAAACCCCGTCAAGAGAACAACCAACCTCCTTGTCGCACCTGCGGAAAGGGGCACGTCGGTGAATTCCGCTACAAGAAGAAGACGTGCTTTTGATGCCACCAAGAAGGACATCTACAATCCGTCTGTCCTATGCTAGAGCCCAGAGGACAAGGACCAGTGGCAGTCCCACCAGTAGCAGCTCCACCTGTGGCAGCCCCACCTATAGCTATAGCCCCACCTGCTGGAGAGAGAAGACAAGCTCGGGTGTTTGCCATTGACAATGAGGAGGCTCAAGATAATTCCAATCGGTTGATCGAGGGTAATAACCCTAAGAGTTTTCTTTTATGTTTTAAAGTTAAGCATGTAATGGTCTAATGCATGGTGAACAATAATGTAGGCATGCTTGAAGTTATGGGACATAATGTGAAAGCTTTGTTTGACTCTGGATCTACTAATACTTTCATTTTGAGAAATCTTGCAACTGTGCTATGTTTGGATATCAAGGATTTAGGGTATGTCTTAGATGTTACAACCCCGAGTGGTCAAATCTTTACTTCCCTTTTGAAAACCCCGACGGTGTTTGTGAAATATCAAGATCATGATTTTCCTACAGACTTTATCCTTCTTGACATGAATGATTTTGATGTAATCATTGGCATGGATTGGCTTTATACGTACAGGGCCAATATTGACTGTAGAGAGAAGAAAGTGATCATCAAGAGACCAGGTCAACCACCTTTTGTCATTAGGGGTAGAAAGGATGCCACTACCAGCCCGTATGTGTCAGCCGTGAAAGCAGAGAGGATGATGAGTAAAGGGTGTCAAGCTTTCCTAACAGTAGTCACCGAGCCAGAACCCAAGGTGCAACCCTTAGAAGAAATAGAGGTAGTTAGCGGCTATGCAGATTGAAAAACACTAGAGGGGGGTGAATAGAGTTTTTACAATATTTTAACAATTATTTAACTCAAACAACCACAATTATAAATGGAAGAAGGAGACAGGTGTTTAGAGTGGTTCCAACTTTAGCAAATACTAAAGTTGTCAGTCCACTACCCGGTTTCTTACCCAACCGGGATTTTGAAAGTATTTATTTTATTACCTTCACAAGGATTTATACAAAATACAATACTTTCTTTACACCCCTTGAACAGCCTTCACTTGAAGTAGATGCACCAACTTGAGGTAGCCTTCTTGAAGTAACTTCAAGCTCCCCCTTGAAGTAGCCTTCCTCTCTAGAAGTAACCTCCCGTTGCACCAGCCTTCTTGAAGTAGCTCAAGGTCCCCTTCTTCACCAAGAAGATCTCCACCCTCTCCAATCCGCAGCCTCCAACCTAGGAGTAGCAAGGAGAGTACAAACAATAATAGAGAACAAGAAAGGAAAAGAAAATTACAACTTATCCTTTGTAGCACAAGGCTTGATTTGCCTAGATCAAGCGTATAGATCTCCTAGCCAAAGTGTATGTAATTGTAATTGCAGTGGATAGGAGATGCTAGCCTATGGGACACGAATTTTGAGCTAAGGGAAGAAGTAGCCAATTGTCACAATGCTCAATTGCTCACAAACAGATTGCACAAAGTCAATGTATGCTCAAAGATTGCTCAAGTGTAACAAGTAAGTGTATTTGGGTGTCCCAAGCTATGTCCTATTTATAGGAATGTCCTACAGGTGCTTAAGGACGTTCTAGACACCTTCTAGGGGTTTCTAAGTGCTTAACTAGCCATTAGGTACAAGTTTGTTGCTTTAGTAACGACTAAATAATTAATTCTGCAGTTGCTGTCAGAGACCATCTCGGTCGAGAAATAGTCGACCGAGACTCCTACTCGGTCGAACTTTTGTCGACCGACAGGCTCTCTGGAACAAGTGTATGCAACGTTTATCTCCAACTGCCAACCACCTTGTCAGCTGTGTCTAACGGCTACTTGGGTCTTTCTCGGTCGAGAAGAGTGTCGACCGAAAGTGTCTCGGTCGAGGAGTTAGTCGACCGAGATTGACCCTGTTTCAATTTTTCAATTAAAGCACTAAGTGTGTGTATGAGTGTGCATATGTGACACTATTCAAGGGGATGACCTATCTAAATGTGATGTTTAGCTAGGGAGAATCTAACGCTTGATTTACATGAAATCTAAGTACTTGTACATTATATATTTGTACAAGTTTTTACAAAGCGATTACATTTCATGAAAATATAAATATGTAAGCATATGGATTTCCCTAATTGCTTTGTCATCCACCTTGTTCCTGCACACTCAAGTAGCACATTAGATTAACAAGAATGAAATGTTTGTCATTATCAAAACAAAGGGATTTACAGATGTCCATTTAGCCAACAATCTCCCCCTTTTTGAAGATGACAAACATTTCCAAAATATAAATGAAGGAAATATAAGACATATGAGTTTCATACCTTAAGATTACCTTTTTTAGCTTTCCCTCTTGTTTATAAAATGTGTGCTTATTATTCCCCATGAATTATGTAACATGAAATCCAACTCTTTAGGGAATATAGCAACTTTTAATGTAAAGCCAAGAGGTTTATGAAACTCATTGATTGAGTTTTGCATAATTACTAAATTTATATTTATTTGTCCCCCTTTGTCATTTCAAAAAGATATCCGTTTAAGAATTAAAACTCCCCCTTAATTATATGTCCCATCAAAATCCAATGAAAAAGATGTCTATTAAAAGCCAAAATGATGCAAGTGAAAGTTATCGTTAAGAAGTACAAATATCAAAGAAAACATCTTCCAAAGGAGTGATAAGCAGTTGCTTCCTAATTTTGTTAAATTGGTCTAGTGGAAGCGGTTTTGTAAAAATATCAGCCAATTGATCTTCCGTATCAACATGATGAAGGGAAACATGATTCTTGGAGATATGATCCCTTAAAATGTGATGACGGATTTCAATATGTTTAGCTCGGCTGTGTAAAATAGGATTATGTGCTAAGTTTATAGCGCTTGTGTTGTCACAAAAGATAGGCATAGATGAAAGAGTAAAACCATAATCATTTAACACTTGTTGCATGTAAAGTACTTGAGCACAACAAGATCCGGCTGCCATATATTCAGCTTCAGTTGTAGAGAGAGCAACCGTGTTTTGTTTCTTGCTAAACCAAGATACTAAAGCTCTCCCTAATAAGAAACAACCACCACTAGTGCTCTTGCGATCAAGTCGACAACCAGCATAATCTGCATCAGTATAAGCTTTAAAATCCAAGGATTGTCCTTTTGGATACCATAAACCAAAACATGTAGTGCCTGCTAAGTATCGAAGAATTCGTTTAACTGCTTGAAAATGATAATGCATGGGTTGTGATTGAAATCGAGCACAAAGACCAACGGAAAACATTATGTCCGGTCTAGAAGCAGTTAAGTAAAGCAAACTACCAATCATGGCTCTATATAAGGAATCATCAATAGGTTCCCCATTTTCATCCTTATCAATTTTAATAGAAGTAGCCATAGGAGTAGTAGCATGTTTGCACTGATCCATCCCAAAACGTTGTAAGAGTTCTTTAGTGTACTTTTCTTGGCTTATAAAGATTTCGGCAGACGTTTGCTTAATTTGAAAACCAAGAAAGAAAGTTAGTTCACCCATGAGGCTCATTTCAAATTCTTTTTGCATAATGTCACTGAATTGTGTGCACAACGAATCATTAGAGGCTCCAAAAATAACGTCATCAACATATATTTGCACAACTAGAAAATCAGATGTATATGTTTTGAAAAATAAAGTAGAATCTGAATTTCCAATAGAAAAACCATTATCAAAAATATATGTCTTGAGGCTTTCATACCAATTCCTAGGTGCTTGTTTTAAACCATAAAGTGCTTTCTTAAGTTTATAAACATAGTCACCTTTTTCCGGTATTTCAAAACCGGGTGGTTGAGCAACATATACTTCTTCTTGAATGATACCGTTTAGAAATGCACTTTTTACATACATTTGGTGGAGTTTGATGTTTTTATGTGCAGCAATAGCTAGCAACATTCTAATAGCTTCAAGTCTAGCTACTGGTGCATACGTTTCGTCAAAATCTATTCCTTCTTGTTGATTATATCCTTGTGCTACTAACCGAGCTTTATTCCTTATTACTTCTCCTGCCTCATTTAGCTTATTCCTAAAAACCCATTTAGTTCCAATGACAGTTTTATCTTATGGCTTAGGAACTAAATCCCATACATCATTTTTAGTGAATTGATTCAATTCTTCTTGCATTGCTATTATCCAATAATCATCTTTAAGAGCTTCAGATATCTTCTTAGGTTCAATGATAGAAACAAAAGCCATGTTTGCAACATCCTTAAAGGAAGACCGAGTTTTTACTTTATCATTAGGATCTCCAATAATTAGTTCTTGAGGATGATCCTTAATAAGCCTAGGTGTGGGTTGTGGTTCAGCTTGGTGATTGTTTGTAGTAACTTTCTCACTATCATTTGGTATGTTTAAGTTTTCGAATTGATTGGTGAGATCAATTAATTCTAGATTTTCATTTTTGGACTCTTCATGAAAAGAGACATGAATAGATTCCTCAACTTTTCTAGAGATAGTATTATATACTCTAAATGCTTTGCTAGAAGTGGAATATCCCAAAAAGAATGCTTTGTGTGATTTAGAGTCAAACTTATCTCTATCATCTTTGGTATTTAAGATATAGCATGTGGATCCAAAAGTATGAAAATAGTCAACTCTAGGTTTCTTAGAATGTATTATTTCATATGGAGTTTTCTTCAAATGAGAGTGAACAGTTACTCTATTTAACACATAACATGCGGTGTTCACAGCTTCAGCCCAAAAGGTTTTGGGTGTGTTATGTTCGAGCATCATAGTTCTAGCCATTTCTTGTAGGGATCTATTTTTCCTTTCAACTATACCATTTTGTTGTGGAGTGCATGGAGCAGAAAAATTGCGAGTGTACCCTTGAGATGTGCAAAATTCTTCAAATACATGATTTTCAAATTCTCCACCATGATCACTTCTAATAGTACATATTTTGCTTTGTAATAGATTTTCAATCATAGGGCAAAATTTTATAAAAACATGAATAGTATCATCTTTGGTTGCAATAAAATGTACCCATGTATATCTACTATAATCATCAACAATAACAAAACAATATCTTTTGCCACCGATAGATTGTGTCCTCATAGGTCCAAATAAATCCATGTGAATTAATTCTAAAGATCTACTGGTGCTAAGTTCATTTTTAGGTTTAAAAGAGGTTTTTGTTTGCTTTCCCAATGTACATGGTTCACAATTTTCAACTTGATCAAAGGATAAAGTAGGCAAACCACGAACAAGATCATATTTTACTAACTTTTTGATAACATGTGAACTAGCATGTCCTAGCTTTTTATGCCATAATTGTAAAGTATTTTCATTTGCAAGCAAGCATTTTCCTACTACAGATTTCATAGAGTTAGGTCTAAGAATATAAAGATTTCCAACTCTTTTTCCTTCATACACAACATTTGTAGTGTTTTCTATTAATAATTTGCAGTAGGTTTTGTTAAATAAAACATCATAGCCACTATCACATAATTGACTAACACTTATCAAATTATGGTGCAAACCATCAACAAGTAGAACATTCTTTATTTCGAGGTTTGTACCAACATTACCTATTCCAACGATTGTACCTTTACCGTTGTCTCCAAAGGTGACTGTTCCACTTTTCTTTTCTTCAAAAGTTTGAAATGCATCCTTATTTCCAGTCATATGTTTGGAACATCCACTGTCAACTACCCAATCCTGCATGAAATTATAAATTTTGGTACCCATGTGATGGTCCAATATGGTTAGAACCACTTAAGTATAGATTGCATAAAGATTTTGATTCAGAAATCAAGTCGGTCGACAATTGTTCGACCGACATTTTTCTCGGTCGATTAATTTTCGATCGAGAAGGTTACTGTATGACAAACAAATAAACACAGAAATTCAGCTCGGTTGACCAGTTTTTGAATGAAATAGTTGCTGTAGATTTTGATTTGTTACAGGCATCTGGTCGGTCGACAAAAGTTCGACCGATTATGTTTCGGTCGACAATACTTCGACCGACTATTTTTCTATTTTAGTACAACAGTTCAGAAAATGACCAATATGCATGAAAACCTTTTGTTAAGTTGAGATAAGACAATATAAATTGCAAATTGAGCGTTTGATCATATCTCAACTGTATGGCTTTTGACTCTACTAAGTTTGGGGTTTTGGGACCCAAACTAAATCGGAATCCTTTGTCTTATAAGGGCATGAGAATGAGTAATGTCCAAGGCGTAGATAAAAATGACAAGTAATAGAGTCAACTTCATATCTCTTTTTAGGTACGAACACAGTTCGAGTTCTTTTGGGTTGATTTTTCTTTGGATCATATCCCAAACCTTTTCTTCCATTGAAACTAGAGGAGGCTTTTAGGATGTTGTCAAGGATATCTTTTCTTCTTAACTCATGTAGATTCTTTTGTAGCTTAGCAATGTCATCCATCTTCTTGTGTAAATCTTTTCTATCTTGATCTAAATCAAATAACAGGGAGTCTCTTTCTTGTACAACATTTTCATAGTCTAGATGGTTACACATAATTGGTTGAGTCTGAAAATCTTTTAGTTTAGCTAACAATTCAGTCTTTTATTGAGAGAGAAGATCAACATTTGTTTCTAGAGATAGTAGCTTGTTGTTCAAATTCTCAAGGTCAATGTTGTTCTTTTCAGAAGAGAGATTATTTAATTTAGCATATAGCTCATCATTTGTTTTGATAACCTTCTTTAGTTTCTTCTTGACATCAACATATTTATCATGAGTTTCTTGTAAACTAGCAATTAACTCTTCTTTAGGAAGATCAAGTAGGCTTACCTCTTGAGAGTCTTCATTATCTTCTCTTGCCATTAGACATTCCACCTTTTCTTCCTCGCTTTCACTTTCACTTGACTCGTCCCATGCAGCTTTATAGGCTTTTTCTCCTCTCTTCTTGTGTGAGTTTTTCTTTCCTTTCTTTGCTTTAGTACATTCATTTTTGAAATGTCCTTTCTTTCCACACTCAAAGCACCTAGGAGGAGAAGAAGAAGAACTAGAAATTTTGTTAGATTTAAATCTTCTATATTTCTTCCCATTTACAATCAATGCCTCTTCTCCTTCCTCTTCACTTGACTCCTCACTTTATGGTGTGATTATCTTTGAAGCTTTTAGAGCCACATCCTTTTTCTTTCCTTGCTGAAGTTCACGTTCTCTTCTTTCTTCCTCTTCTAGAGTTGCTTCATGAGCTTCTATATTTCCAATGAGTTGCTCCATTTTCAGCCGAGTGAGGTCATTAGCTTCTTCAATGGCTGTCACCTTTGGCTTGTATTTAGAAGGAAGTGATCGAAGGATTTTTGATACCTGATCTTCTTCAAGAACAGTTTTTCCTAGGGCATTTAAACCATTAACAATAGAAGAGAATTTTGCAAACATTTCACTAATAGATTCATTTGGATCCATACGGAAATGTTCAAACTTTTGTTTAAGCATGCTAATCTTAGAATTCTTGACTTGAAATGTTCCCTCATAAGTTATGGATAGTCTATGCCAAATGTCATAGGCTGTGTCACAGTTTGATATCCTATTAAATTCTCCTACTGAAATTGAACAATATAAAATGCTTACAGCTTTGGCATTCATTTGAGCCAACTTTACCGTGTTTGCATCCCACTCTACATATTGTGTTTGAGGAAGCTCGTATGGGGTTGACACCATCCTCCATAAGTCCCAATTGATGCCTTGGAAGTAGAACTGCATCCTTCTCTTCCAATATGTGTAGTTTGTTCCGTCAAACGACGGAGGTCTAGCAACAAGTGTCCCTTCAAGGTTAAGGTTGTTGAGCACTCCGTCCCCCATTCTTCAAGACCTTGTTAGGGTTCCTTGAAGCCTGCTCTGATACCAATTGAAAAACACTAGAGGGGGGGTGAATAGAGTTTTTAAAATATTTTAACAATTATTTAACTCAAACAACCACAATTATAAATGGAAGAAGGAGACAGGTGCTTAGAGTGGTTCCAACTTTAGCAAATACTAAAGTTGTCAGTCCACTACCCGGTTGCTTACCCAACCGGGATTTTGAAAGTATTTATTTTATTACCTTCACAAGGATTTATACAAAATACAATACTTTCTTTACACCCCTTGAACAGCCTTCACTTGAAGTAGATGCACCAACTTGAGGTAGCCTTCTTGAAGTAACTTCAAGCTCCCCCTTGAAGTAGCCTTCCTCTCTAGAAGTAACCTCCCGTTGCACCAGCCTTCTTGAAGTAGCTCAAGGTCCCCTTCTTCACCAAGAAGATATCCACCCCCTCCAATCCGTAGCCTCCAACCTAGGAGTAGCAAGGACAATACAAACAATAATAGAGAACAAGAAAGGAAAAGGAAATTACAACTTATCCTTTTGTAGAACAAGGCTTGATTTGCCTAGATCAAGCGTATAAATCTCCTAGCCAAAGTGTATGTAATTGTAATTGCAGTGGATAGGAGATGCTAGCCTATGGGACACAAATTTTGAGCTAAGGGAAGGAGTAGCCAATTGTCACAATGCTCAATTGCTCACAAACAGATTGCACAAAGTCAATGTATGCTCAAAGATTGCTCAAGTGTAACAAGTAAGTGTATTTGGGTGTCCCAAGATATGTCCTATTTATAGGAATGTCCTACAGGTGCTTAAGGACGTTCTAGACACCTTCTAGGGGTTTCTAAGTGCTTAACTAGCCGTTAGGTACAAGTTTGTTGCTTTAGTAACGGCTAAATAATTAATTCTGCAGTTGCTGTCAGAGACCATCTCGGTCGAGAAATAGTCGACCGCGACTCCTACTCGGTCGAACTTTTGTCGACCGACAGGCTCTCTGGAACAAGTGTATGCAACGTTTATCTCCAACTGCCAACCACCTTGTCAGTTGTGTCTAACGGCTACTTGGGTCTTTCTCGGTCGAGAAGAGTGTCGACCGAAAGTGTCTCGGTCAAGGAGTTAGTCGACCGAGATTGACCATGTTTCAATTTTTCAATTAAAGCACTAAGTGTGTGTATGAGTGTGCATATGTGACACTATTCAAGGGGATGACCTATCTAAATGTGATGTTTAGCTAGGGAGAATATAACGCTTGATTTACATGAAATCTAAGTACTTGTACATTATATATTTGTACAAGTTTTTACAAAGCGATTACATTTCATGAAAATATAAATATGTAAGCATATGGATTTCCCTAATTGCTTTGTCATCCACCTTGTTCCTGCACACTCAAGTAGCACGTTAGATTAACAAGAATGAAATGTTTGTCATTATCAAAACAAAGGGATTTACAGATGTCCATTTAGCCAACACAGATGTTTTCCCAGATGATCTACCTGGGATTCCTCCCGAAAGAGAGGTATATTTCTCCATAGAGCTAGCCCCTCGTACAAACCCTATTTCCCGAGCACCTTATAGAATGGCCCCTGCTGAGTTGCTTGAGTTAAAGAAGCAATTGCAGGAATTGTTGGATAAGGGTTTTATCCGCCCTAACACATCACCATGGGGAGCACCGGTTCTTTTTGTAAAGAAAAAGGATGGTTCTCTCTGAATGTGCATAGACTACCGGATGATCAACTAGGCTACCATTAAGAACAAATACCCTTTACCCTGGATAGATGACTTGTTTGACTAGTTGAAGTCGGATCGAGTCTTTTCCAACATCGACTTGAGGTCGGGTTACCACCAGTTGAGGGTCAAGAGTGAGGACATCCCAAAAACAACTTTTAGAACCCAGTATGGCCACTATGAGTTCGTGGTTATGCGTTTTGCGTTGTCCAATGCACCTAGTGTGTTCATGAACGTTATGAACACTGTGTTTCAACCCTTCCTTGACTCATTTTTCATAGTGTTCATAGACGACATACTGGTTTATTCAGATAACTTAGATCAACACTGATACCACCTAAGTAAAGTCCTTGATATCTTAAGAAGGCAGAAGTTCTATGGGAAGTTCTCTAAATGCGAGTTTTGGATAGACCGAGTCATGTTCCTTGGACACATCATCTCAGGAGGAACGATCGCCGTAGATCCAGCTAAAGTGTCGACAGTTCAAGACTGGCCAACACCGAAGAACCTGTCCGAGATATGAAGCTTCTTGAGTTAGCAAGATATTATCGGCGCTTCATCGCGGATTTCTCAAAGACCACCTTGCCTCTGACCATGTTGACTTAGAAAGATGTAAAGTGTATGTTGTCCGATGTTTGTGAGGCTCGTTTCTAGGAGCTGAAAGAGAAGCTGACCACTGCACCAGTTTTGACTCTACCATCAGGCAATGAGGGTTTCATGATTTTCACCGATGCATCAAAGATGGTACTTGGCTGTGTGTTGGAACATAATCGGCATGTGGTTTCATATACCTCCCGACAACTCAAGCCCAACGAGGTGAATTACCCAACACATGACCTGGAGTTAGCTGCTATCATCCATGCCTTGAAGATTTGGCGACATTACCTGTATGGCGCCACTTTTGAGATTTTCACTGACCATAAGAGCCTGAAGTATCTACTGACACAAAAAGACTTGAACCTACGACAACGACGATGGATGGAGTACATGAAGAATTATGACTTCACCATTTCCTATCATCTAGGGAAGGTGAATGTTGTAGCCGATGCTTTGAGTCAGAAACAGCTAATGTGTGCAACTGTGTTGTCCAGACAGTGGAAGAGCTTAGAAGAGCTGGAGGAATGGTCACCTCAACAGTTAGATGATCGAGTTCAATTGGCCAACATCCAGATACAGTCTGAATTGTTGAGTGAGATTGTCGCAGCACAGTTGTCCAGTGGAGGACTTGACAAAATGAAAGGCTTGATGCAGAAGCCTCAGACCCATCTTTCTTTGGGAATAGACAGATGAATCCGTTTTGAGAATCACATATGGGTTCCTGAAGATTCACCATTGAAGGAATGTATCCTACAAGAGGCTCATGGTTCTAAATACACGGTGCACCCAGGGACTACTAATATGTTTAAGGACATGCAGAGGTTTTTCTGGTGGCCAGGGATGAAGAGAGACATTACAGCTTATGTGGTCAGTTGTCTTACATGCCAAATGGTGAAGGCTGAGCACCAACGACCCGACATACTTTTACAGTATATAGAGATCCCAGAGTGGAAATGGGAGCCGATCACCATGGATTTTGTGGTAGGTCTACCCCGGACCAAGAAAGGTCATGATGCGATATGGGTTGTGGTAGATCACCTTACCAAGTCAGCACACTTCCTTGCCCTGAAAACCACTGCCAAGGTGTCAGATTTAGCTGAGATATATATCAGAGAGATAGTACGCTTGCATGGCATACCCAGTTCCATCATCTCGGACAGAGACCCAAAGTTTACTTCCAAGTTGTGGAAGCAGGTTCAAGAGGAACTAGGTACAAGGTTGAAGTTCAGTACCGCTTATCACCCCCATACAGATGGTCAGTCAGAAAGGACAATTCAGACCTTAGAAGATCTGCTGAGAGCTTATGTGCTTGATTGGGGTGGATCATAGGAGCAGTACTTACCTTTAGCTTAGTTTGCCTACAACAATAGTTACCAAGCCAGTATCGGGATGCCTCCATATGAAGCTCTATATGGGTGACCGTGTCGGTCACCACTTCACTGGGATGATGTTGGTGAAAAGACCTTATTGAGGTCAGATGAAATCCAACTGTATGCTAATAAAGTCACTTTGATCAGGAAAAGGCTGAAAAGAGCCCAAGACCGACAGAAGTCGTATGATGATGCGAAGCGGACTGATGTGCATTTCGCTGTGGGAGAACATGTTTTTCTGAAAATCCGACCGCTCCGAGATATAGCTAAGAGTAGAGGAAAGTTGAGTCCCTGATACGTGGGTCCGTTTGAAGTGTTAGAACGGATTGGTGAGGCCGCATATCATTTGGCGTTACCCCCTCAATACAGTATGATGCATGATGTGTTTCACATGTCCAATCTAAAGTGATATGTGCAAGATCCAAGCCATGTGCTGAGCATTGAACCTATTGAGCTTCAAGGAAAGCTATCTTATCCTGAGTTGCCTTTGTAGATTCTAGATACCAAGGTAAAAGAGCTTAGAAATAAGAATATTGAGATGGTAAAGGTTCTTTGGAAGCACCATGGAGAGGATGAGGCCACATGGGAGCTGAAGACAAACATGGAAAAAGCATATCCTGATTTGTTTTCTTGATTGTCAAATTTTGAGGGCAAAATTCCTATAAGGAGGGGAGGATGTTATAACCTCATTTTCCAAAACATGTAATGAGATTTGTGAATCTCCTTAAATAAGATCAATGTTTGATTTCATGGTTTGATTTGAATGAATTTTGTGAATAATAATCTTGCATGCTTTCTTGATGGGCCTTATTGGCCATTAAGCCCAATTGAAAGAAAAAGAAATGAAAAAGGAATTCAATGGGATAATGGAAATATAAGAAAATGGATAAAGGATGATTAAAAGGCTAGAAGATATTTTCCCAAAAATAGAATTTTGAGTTATAAAGGTTCCTTGGGGTTCAAGGAACTCAGGATTATTATATAATAACAAGGGAAATAAAGAATATAAGGAAAATATGAATAAAAGGGTGTTTTCTTGAAACTAAAGAAAAGGAACCGTTTGATCAAGATAATGATCCCAACTTTTTCAGGATGAAAGATAAAAACATAAAAGAGTTTCCCTCAAAATTTGAATAAAAATGGAGTTAAGAATTGGGAGTTATGGTTTTTCCAAGTTATCATTAAATTGGGAAGATAATTCAAATATTAGGAAATTGATTTTCCTTTTGCAAAAGCGGGCGAGATGAGGGCCGTTGGATCTTGATCCAACACGTGCCACTCATTGTCAAGAGTCCCAGAGGGACACGAACTCAGAGCTGGAAGGGGAATTTTCCCCTCATTTTTCTGATCTCTGCAGTGCATGTGCACTTGGGATTTTTGTCCCATTAGGTTCGGGAGACCTTTGCGAAGGGTCTAGACCCAGGTTTTGCCGACTTTCATCACGTATACCCAAAATTCCCAATTGGGTTGTGTTCTGAGATGATAGTAGGGTTGGGGGAACCATAGAGAGGCCTCCACACCCTATAAATAGGGTTCATCCTGACTCCTTGCACCCTCACAATCCCGCACGTCCACTCCATTAGCTCGAAGACCCCCTCTTGCGCCCGGTTACTCCTGCTCCGACAAGCTTCTGCTCTGCTGCCGCCACATGGTTCGAATAAGAAAAGAAGATGAAGGAGACGAGTAGTAGCCTTATATCTCGGGACCACCGTGATCCCAAGAACGATCCAACGGATCGGCTGAAAGGGGCAGAGCGCGCATCTGTCTTAGTGGAACCAGTGAACACGAGGCGTTCGATTGAGATCCGACGATCAACAGCGAGTAGCGGGGCGCATGATCCTGTTAGTGGGCATGATCGACGACGTGCATTGGATCAAAGTGCGGACCTTTGGCACACTGATCAAATGGCTGAGATAATCCGGTAAATCTCCTCTCTGATCGAAATTATAGAAAATAGTTTTTCCTTGCAAAATTAATAGAAAACGCTAGGATTATCCAATGAAGAAACTCTATATATGAAAGTTGGGTAGAAAAATGCAAGGAACGTGATAAATATAATTGGAGAACCTGATTCGAATTTGTTTTGCAAAAGTGCCTTGATTTGTTAGAAAAATGCATTACAAGTTAATTAGAAACCCTAACTATACATAAAGGATGATTCTTTGTAATTTAATAGGTTAAATTGAGGATTATTAACCTATTAATTAATAATATGAAGTTTTCATCCATTTTGAATACCAAGATGGTTAATTTAGGGTTTATGTCTATGAATGGAAGATAATGTACATAAAACCCTAATTTAGGGTAAAAGAAGAAGAAAACTTTGTTATTTTGATAAATTGCTAAATAATGATCCTAAGACTGTTAGGAATATTAAAAGGAGAGAATTCAAAGTTTTAATTGATTAGAATTCACGATAACTAAGAATGAAGGCAAAACCCTAGTTTCCAAGAAACCCTAAAATTGGAATAGAAACCCTAAGGGATATGATGAAATTGGATAAATATTAATAAAAGTAAACTTGTACTTTTATTTTAGGGTTTTTGTGCAATTGCTTGATTGTTTCGATTTTCTCTCTCTACAAAGTTAATTCTGTAACCAAATCTGCAATATGAGGTATGTGGTTACGCTTATGATTATCTCGATTAGTTTTTTGAGGATTTTATCGACGTTTCCCTCATGGCTTGAAATAACTGTTGGATGTTTTAATTCATGCAACTATAGAGTGACTATGACTATCACTATGAGTATACATGTATAACTGGCTAGATCTGAGCCTACCCCTATGGCTATGAAAAGGCTAAGGGTAACCTAGAGCAAGGTCTAGGGTATCATGAGTTAGAAACTGGGCTACACATGTGTAGTGCGATGAGACTCTTAGCATACCATGAGTTAAGGAGTGGGCTACCTAGGGGTAGTGCCATGTGACTCAGCCTTAGAAATTGATTCACCTATTAGGTGAAGTCATGAGGGGTATAACGGGAATCTACCATAAGGGAGGTAGTATCCAGGTCCACTGTAGGGACAACACAGGGGATATGGTACACATGGATCGCGTAGTTATACTTAAAACGTAAAATTGTTTGTTAAATGATAATTAAATGCAATACATTGTTATAGATAATTGCAAGATTAGTGAATCCCCCACATACCAGCTTTGGCTGACCGACGTTTTGTTTGTCGGCATTTTAGGTACAAAACAAAAAGGACAAATAGTAAATCGTCATATTATGAAATACACTAATTAAAGTCCAAAGAGTATTAGTTAGTTAGTCTGAGTTCTGGATAGAAGTTTTAGAATTCCGAAATTTTCAAAGGTATGCAATTTTTTTATTTATTATATCTTTTTAGTTTAGTCTAGTAGAATTTAATAATTGTTATCAATTAATTACTGAACCTTGATCTGAAAATTGTATAATGGCACCGACCTCTCAGTCTCCCTTAATTGGGGGTTACCGAAAGACGGGGTCGTTACAAAAAGTATCTAAAGCATGACTCTTTTTGGTCCGTTGTGGAGAGATCTTATGCATTATGACTCTAGAAGAAATTACTAAACAAAAGAAATTCCTCTTGGAGTACATGGAGTTTTGGATAGGCAATAGTGAAACTTTCTTGTTGTGGGGGAATCCTTGCTTACCTGGTAAGCAAAAACTTCTTTATGTGGTGGAAAAACAACTTATGTTTTGACTTAGTAGAGGTAATAACTATAACCTCGACACTTGCATTCTTGGTAACCATTGGACATGCCCTAAGATAGGAGGTGCAAAAGCTATTCAGTCCAATCTCAAAGGTCTTTCTTAGCCTTATGTAGGATGGGATGTGATCATTTTCAAGGGGGCTGGAATCCTTTAAGCTTAATGTTGGTTGGAGTATTTTATTAGGATAATTCATCCCACATTGGATTGGGATGTGGATCTGGTCAGGTGGTGTCCCAAGTAGATGCTCTATCAATCTGTGGAAGTTCTTTCAAAATAGGCTCTCAACTATTGATTATTTGAAGAGATTTGGGTTTTAGCTGGTTTTGAGATGTGCTCTATGTGAATATAATGAAGAATCCATAGATCATCTCTTCTTTGGTGCAATTTTTCTACTATAACTTTTAGAAGGTTTATACGAAGAAAATCCATTGTTTGTCTAATTTGATTCTTTTGAATAATGAAGAGAAGATGGTAGTATCTTTCCTATTTTATCACACTTGGAATGAGAGGAATAGAAGGATATTTTTAGGAGTATGAAAGAATTTTGTGAAGATTTGGATGTGCATTTTTGAAGACACCATAGTGATACATAAATAGATGTACATATATTTATTTTCCTTTTGTTACTAATTTTTTCTTGTTCTATTTTCTCTTGTTACACTCTGTAATAGGATCTTCCCTTATAGAGAAATGAAGAAGAGAGGCATACATGGTTCACAAAAAAAATATACTCTATAATGTTTGTGAATCAATATACATGGTTATTGATTTGAAAAAAATAGTGGGAGCAATAATTAATTAAAGGCCTAATCAATATCTTCAATACAAATCAAATCAAAAGTGTTTTGACAAATGCAAATTTTCCCTTCGTAGAATTAAATGAAAACAATAACATATTACTATCGGTCCTTAGGAAGGACAAATTGAATGAGACTATCTTCCATAATTGATTGAGGACTTTGAGAATGCTTCTCAATCATGAGCATAAGCTCTATGTCTTAGATACACCAGTACTAGAGGAACCCACTTCTGACACACCTAGGTCTGAGGTGGATGCTTATTGGAAGCATGCCAATTATGCCTTAGACATTTAAAACCTTATGCTATGTTGTATGAATTTTAGGTTGCATAAGCAACATGAAAACATGGACATTCTCGAGATGGTAGCACATCTTAAAAATATGTCCCAAAGTCATGCAAAGCAAGAAAGGTAGATTGTATCCAAAATCCTCTTTGAGTGTAAGATTATAGAAGGGGATCCAGTAGAGACCCATGTGCTCAATATGATTGGGCATGTTGAACATTTAGAGAGACTGGTATTTCCTTTGAGCTAAGAGTTGGACACATATGCGATTCTATAATCGATTCCTAAATCATATTGCCAGTTTATCAAGCGCTATTACCTGAGTAACTTGGATAAACCACTGTCTGAATTGCTTGTTATGTTGATAAATGCCAAAGCATGAATGAATAAGGACTAACCCATGATGGTTAGTGGAAGGGAGTCCAAGGTCAAAGAAAAGCCAAGAAAAGTACTGAGGCTAAGCAAAAGCCCAACTCTTCTACACTCAAGATAAGGAGAAGGGTAAGTAAAAAAGGAATCTATCTAGCCTTTTCAGTTAAAGGAACTGAGGAAGATGAAGCAAGGGATATTGATCTCTACTTCAGGTATATACATTATTGAGATTAACTTTACCACTTCTTCATATTTGATATTGAATACCACATGTGGATCTCACATTTGTTCAAATGAGCATGTTCTAAACAGAATAAGACCTTTACAGAAAGGTGAGGTTGAATTGCTCATTGCTAATGGAGAAAGAATTAGTACTAGTGTAGTTGGAACCTATGAGTTACCTCTATCTAGAGGGCTTGTAATATAGTTAGACAATTGCTATTATGTACCTACTATTAATGGAATTATCATGTGTATCTTGTTTGGATAAGAATGGATTTATATTTCTTATAAATAACGATTGATGTTCTTTTAGTAGACATGCGATGTTTTATAGAAGTGACTTGATGTCCTATGGCTATGGTTATTAGATCTAGATACAAGTGTATATAACGTAAATACAAAAAGTTTAAAACTTGATAACTCAAACAAAACATACCTTTAGCATTGTCGTCTGGGGTACATAAATGAGAAACACATTTCCAAATTCCATAAAGATGGTAATTTGGACTCTTTTGGTATCGAAACAACATAGACATGTGAGTCTTGTTTGTTGGTCTGGATGACAAAAGAACCTTTAGTTGGTAACAATGAGAGAGCTAGTGATCTATTGGGACCCATACATACTGATTTATGTGGACCTTTTAGAACATATGCTAGAGGCGGTTACCAATACTTCATTACCTTCATTGATGACCTCAATAGGTATGGCTATGTGCACTTGATAAAGAATAAGTCAGTATCCCTTGAAGCGTTTAAGGATTTCATTCATGAAGTACAAAACCATCTTGGTAAAAGTATTAAAGTACTTTGATATGATCAAGGTGGAGAATACTTAAGCTGAGAGTTTGAGGAACTTCTACAAGACTATGGTATTGTACCATAGTGGACTCCACCTCTTGAACATTGTACAATCTATAATGAGTCTACTTGATCTTCCAACTCCTTCTGGGGATATGCTTTAGAAACTGCATCGTTTACACTAAACCACATACCTTCAAAATCAGTTCAAAAGACACTGTATGAGATTTGGACTGGCAAGTATCCCAACATGTTTTTATGATGATTTGGGCTTGTGAAGCTTATGTGGGAAAATAGTTTCCTGAAAATCTTGGACCATAATTAAACAAACATTACCATGTTGGTTATCCTAGGGAAACCCAGGGATACTACTTGTATAACCCATCTAACAACAAAGCAGTTGTTGCTAGGGATGTTGTTTTCTTAGGAAAGGAATTAATTTCCAAAGGAATCAGTCAGAGAAAAGTAGAACTAGAAGAGGTCCTTGAGCAGTAGGAAAACATTAGACCTATAGAGATACAAAAGGAACAAGGAGAATCACAAACTATTGTGGAATTTTAAGTTCCTCATGTAACACAAGAACTTTGTAGATCTAGTAGGATATGCCTTGAGCCTAAAATATTTGGATATCTTGTGACTCAAGAAGGTGATGAGTTGGTCATAGATGATGAGCCAACAACCTAACTAGAAGCTATTGAGGGACCATAGATTTAGAAATGGATTGATGCCATGAGATCTGAGTTGGAATCCATGTACACCAACAAGGTATGGACCTTGGTGATCCACCCAAAGGGGTAAAATTCATAGGGAACAAGTGGGTCTTCAAAAATAAGACCGACATGGATGGTAATGCACAAATCTATAAGAGAAGAGTGGTTGCAAATGGATTAAGATAAGCTTAAGGTGTTGAAATAATGAAACCTTTTCATCAATTTCCATGGTTAAATACATCATGATCATGCTTATCGTTGAAGCTTATTATGATTATGAGCTATGAAAAATGGATGTTAAAACTACTTTCATTAATGGGAATCTTCTTGAGGATGTGTACATGACACAACCTGTGGTTTTATAAATTCAAATAATGCAAATAAAGTTTGTAAGTTGCAAAGGTCAATCTTTGGATTGAAGCAACATGTTGGAGCTGGAATCTTCAATTTAACGAGGAAGTCAGAGAGTTTGGATTTAGTTAAAATGAAGATGAATCCTGTGTTAACAAGAACTTTAGTGGGAGCATAGTTTTATTCATCACATTGTATGTAAATGACATACTATTAATGGTGAATGACATTCATACCCTACAAATGGTAAAGAACTGACTGGGAAGTACCTTCTCTATGAAGGATTTAGGTAAAGCATCATATATCTTAAGAATTAAGATCTATAGAGATAGATCCAGAAGGCTTCTTGGCCTAAGCCAGAGTACATACATTGACAAGGTGTTGAAGAGGCTCAAGATGCAATACTCAAAGAGAGGAAATTTTCCATAGTAGCATGAAATTAGTCTCTCAAGAGCACAACATCCGAATTCTTTCTAAGAATGGGAATGCATGAGTAAGATGCCATATGCGTCCACAATTGGATATATCATGTATGCAATGTTATGTACTCATCCCAATGTCACGTGTTCTTTGAGCATGATGAGCAGATATTAGTTAGATCCTAGTAAAGGTCACTAGGGTGCCATAAAGAACATCCTTAAGTACTTGAGAAGGACTAAGGATCAATTCCTAGTTTATGACCGTGAGGAAGAGTTGGGTGTAAAAGGTTACATTTATGCAATCTTCCAAATTAACAAAGTTTATTATCGATCACAATATGGGTATGTAATTTGCCTCAACAACAGAGCAATAAGTTGAAAGAGTTTCAAGAAAGAGATAGTTGCTGATTCTACAATACAAGTTGAATATATTTCTACCTTAAGCACAACAAAGGAAGTTATTTGTATCAAGAAGTTCATCAACAAACTTGGAACGGTTCCAAGCATTAGCGATGCAATAGAGTTGTATTGTGACAACAATGGAGCTATTGCACAAGCTAAGGAAACTAGATAACATTAGTGTTTGAAGCATATAATTCAGTGCTTCCATCTCATACGAGAGATCATATAGTGAGGAGATGTGATGATTTGTAGAGTACCAACTAAAATCAATATTGCTGACCCACTAACAAAAGTACCTTCACTACAAAATCATGTTGGTCATGTTGGATCACTTGGGATTAGATTGTGGGTGATTGAATCTAAGTTCAAGTGAGAGTTTGTTGATATGTATGCCTAGAGAGATAGTGATATAATGATTGCAATGTGTCATTATGTACTTGATTTGATAATACTAATAAAGGAAATTTCATCTATTTATGTTTGTTTTAATAATGAGATGATGCCACATCATAATAGATGTTGAAAGAATGATGTTACTCAATGACATTTATCTTTAGGTTGAGGACCTGAACAATGAGATCATGTGTTTGATAAGAATTCATACATTCTTGTGATGTCCCTAGTCAGATATTATTATGGAAGTAAAATTGACGACAATAACACATAAGACTAGAATGTGTGTTGACTAATGACATAATCTCATTAAGTCACGATATTAGATATCAAGTCAAACACATAGGTATGTGTTAGATGATGAGTGCAAACTCATCACCTTTATTTGTACATTCTTTTATCTTGAATTGATAATAAATTTTTGGTTACTAGATACTTTTAGCATAAAATATCTTAGTTAGCTCTTCTTGCTTAAATTGGAGTTTTTAATTTATTTTCATGGGCTTTATTGGAAAATATTCACATTAATTCAAAGCTACAAAAGACCCAAGAATCCAAGGCTTCAAATTCCATTTCCATCCTACCAATCAATCATCTCATCCGCCCATTCGGTTAGCTTAGTAGCCTAAGAGAATGCCTGCCCAAAACCCCAACCAATTGACTTAGTCCATGAGCCAATCATCTCACTCACCCAATGCAGTGTGTTCTAGAACCCAATCAGACATTACGTAGTGTAGATCCATCTACTCAACTTTCCAAGTCAGTGAATGAACTGAGTGGTTCATCAAGCAAACCAGTCGGTTTGACAACCAGATGCAGGTGTTTCAAGTCCAAAATAGTTGGCTCACTTCCTTAATGACCATGACTTGGTCAAAGCGGCACCACCACCTATCATTCTAGGGGTTTGAATAGTTTTGCTGACTCCACACAGATCCATATTAAACGGCTCGGGGAGTGAACTAGTCAATTCTTCATCCATAAGCAACCTATTTCAAAAGTCACCAATTTATTTTTATAAAACGGTCTACTCATTCATTTAAGCAAAGTGTGGTATGAATAACAGCCAAATCGATGGCATTATTACATCGGAGCCAAGGCGGCCAAGAAGAAAAAGCTACACTAGTGTTATTTTTAAGGACAAATTTTGTAGTTGAATCAGCCACTTCTAACACTTCTCGGGGGCTATGTATGGGACAGACTAAGGGAGGGCTGATGGTGAATTTCTTCCATAGGTTCCTATAGGTTCTGAACTTCACAGCAGGCTTTGTTGGAGACGTGAGCGCATGAAGCGCAGAACTAGAGTCCAAGATGATGGTCACCTTTGTCCAGCCATTATCTTTGGCCAAACAGAAGGCTTGGAGTATGGCCAGGATCTCTACTTCGACGAATGAGCTTGAACTCATCAGGTTACCTTCCCCCATGATGTGCTGGCCAGACAGGTTGAGAGCAATGCAGCCATAGCTAGAAGTCGTGGACACAGCCTAGAAGGAAGCATCAGTGAAGATGATCACTTTAGGGGGTATGATGTCACCCCAACACAGAGGGGGGTGCTCCTGTTCTTACTTAGGGTTCTTGTAGTGCTCGTGATCCTATGTAACGTCTCCATCCTTAGAGAAATGAAACGAAGGGAAACATGGGGGAGGGAGGGCTTCCGGGCATGGACCTCATCATTCCTCATTATCCAGAGGTGCCAACATGCCACTACTTGAGTAGTTGGGCTGATGCTGCTGTATTCCCCTTTGATAATTTTCTCAATCTAGAGTGGCTCGCTGTCCTGGAAGAGGTTACAGTCTTCCTTTAAGGCAAGCCATATTACTGCACTTTTGGGGCAATCTCTGAGGCAGTGTAAGATGGACTTGTCCATCAAGTTGCATCTGGGGCAGGTAGTGGCGACGTCAAGGTGGCGTCGTCTCTTCTCTACATTTGTAAGGATCACATGGTGTTGGAGCAGCTAGAGGAAGATTCTGACCCTCTCTAGAACCTGTTTCTGCCAAATATGGGGCCAAGAACCCGAAATTGGACTCTCTTTATCACTGTGTAGCCATCGATAATCCAATCGGGCAGTGAGTTCGCCATCTGTCTCACCCGACCAGATGAAACTATCTAGGCCAGCTTCGATATATGGTGGTGGTAGCATTTTTAGAAGCTCTTTGGAGCAAATAGGAAGGTGGGAGTTGATGAAGCTCCAGTCCCAATCACCACTGTCAAGCTTCACAGACGAGACTAACATTTCTGTGATATCCACAGGTATGGGGTGGTCGGGTGCTAACGATGAAATAGCTTTCCCTCTCAACCACTCATATGTCCATACCCGAATGTCGAGTCTATCACCGATAGATTTGGAGCAGATATCCTTGATTTTTTGTAGGTTGGAGTTAATGTATCTCCAAACCATCGAGCACGAGGCTTTGGAGTTGGTGCTATGGAGCAGGTACTTCTCTTTCAAAATGATGACCCATAGCTTGTTAGGGTCATTTAGGAAGGACCACATGTTCTTCAACATCAAGGCCTCATTCTGGTCTCTAGCATTTTTGATTCCAAGGCCACCTCGATCCTTATTCAACGAGATTTTCTTCCAAGAAACTAGATACATCTTCCTCTGGTCAGTGGATCCTTGCCAGATGAATTTCCTAATGTGTCCATTGATGTCGTCACAGAGAGAGGGCGAGATCAAGGCAGACTGCATTGTGTTGGTAGGAATCGATTGCAGGGTAGCTTTGGATAGCATGATCCTCCCTATAAGAGATAGGTGTCGAGCCGTCCAGCTATTCATCTTCACTTGTATAGACTCAAAGATGGACACATGAGTAGCATTGTTAACTCTTTTGTGGAGAATTGGTACACCAAGGTACCTCCCCAGGTTGAACGTGCTTTGTAACCCCAACTTCCTGTTGATAGCACAATCATCAGCTGGAGAGACGTTGGAAGAGAAGAAGCACCTAGACTTGTTGGTCGAGACAAACTATCTAGAGGCTAAAGAAAAGGAGCAGAGGATCTTTTTGATGTTTGTGGCTTGGGACGATGATTCCTTGGCAAGGAGAATTATGTCATCGGCGAAGTAAACATGCGTTAGAGGCATGCCACCTCTGGTCAAGACAACTGGTTTCCATGATCCTTCTGATGCCAAGAGCACTATTGCCTGGCTCAGTCTCTCCAGGCATAGCACGAACACATAAGGGCTCAATGGGTCGCCTTGAAAGACACCTTGGTTAACTTTGAAGGGCGACAGTGGAACACCTTCCTAGAGTAGTGAAGTTTTATCGGACTGCATAATAGTCATGACCAGGTCGATTAGGCACTATGGTAAGCCCACCTTGGAGAGGGTACTCTGGATGAAAACCAAATTCATCCTATCAAATGCCTTGGAAAGGTCGAGCTTGATAGACATCCACTTCTTCTTCCCCTTATTTGTGCGCATAGAGTGAATGATTTCCTGTACAAGGAGAATATTTTCGGTGATCTTGTGACTCCGAATGAAGCTAGATTGGCACGGTAATATCCAATCATTCAGGAGTGGTTTGATTCGGTAAAAAATTGTTTTGGAGATTGCCTTGAAGACCACATTATTGAGGGAGATCAGGCGGAGATCCCCACAACACTGTGGGCTCCTCATCTTTGGGATCAACAACTTATGGGAGTTTGCTAGTGCTGCTTCCACACAGTCGGTGCGGAAAGCTATCTGGATTGTTCGAACCATCGATTGACCGACCTTGCCCCAATGGTGCTGGAGAAGTCTGCAGTGATGCCATCTGGGCCGGGTGCTTTGGATGATGCCATGGCGAGGATGACGTGATGAACTTCATCCAAGGAAGGGATTGCTTCCAGCGCCTTCAACGTTGAATCATGAATACCCGAGAATTTTCATGCAAAAGAGTTAGCACAGTGTGGCGAAACAGTGGATGAGGTAGTTAGGAGATTAAGAAAGAAGGAATGTGATGAGTGCTATTTCAGCACTTCTTTTCTACAAATTATTAAGCTTGTCACATAAAAATACTCAATTCATCTCTTGAAATTGCACAAATTAATATTTTCTCATTTTTATCAGAAATCTGACAATCTTGTGCATTTTATTGCAGTTTCAGAACTTGAGCCGATCGTATGGGCTTACCAACCGATCATTTCATTCTTTCAACCCGATTGTCTGAGTAATCAAACTGCTCATCTTGCATTCCAGCGTCGATCATTGCTCTCAACCAGATGACTGACCAGATCTCCCTATTCCCAATACCAAATGCTCGACTGAAGCCCTAATGATGGGAAGATATTCATCCCACTGGGCGGTTTTGACTGTGCTGCCACCCTAATTAGGGTTGGCAGTCGATCGCTTGGCGGTCGCCCTCCACCATCATCCTGCCAATCGGTTCACTACTGAACTGGTCGGTTAGTGGCACGCAGATAGCCGAAAAACCAATTTCCAGTCTTAAAATTTTCTACCCTAATTGTAAAAGTGCCCCCTCCCTCTCCTATAAAAGGAGGGGCACTTCCTCCTCCTTGGGGCATCTCGGGTTTCTCTTGTATTAGCATTCTGGAGCAAATTTTCTTGTATTCTTCTAGTTCTGAAATAAAGTAGCCTTGCAATTTTGTTACATGTTATTCTATTATTCTGTTGTGTTTAGATCTAGTATTTTCTTTTCTCCTCCTCCCCTCTCTTGAGCAATCGAGCAAGGTAGGAAGAGGCAACCATCTTCATTGTCTCTAATTGAGGATCAGTAGTCGTAAAACTCGAAGATGGCTAGATCACTTCCTCCCTCTATCTCTCTTTGCTCCTTCTCCATGAGTGAGTAGTTCTTTATCGAGGCAAGGGGAATAACCCCTTAGCTATGGCTTTCGATTTCTCCTTAAACAACTCTAGATGGCTTTTGAGATTGATAACTAGTTGATATATCAAAGTGATTAATTGATAATATCAAAAGTTAATCTGAATGGATATGACCTTGGAAATTCGGGTTTAGAATGACATTCTCAATCGCATAAGAGTTTTGAAACGACCGTGGATTTTCTCTTTTTAGGATGATGAACTAAGAAACATGAGCACCAGGACCAATGGGCTCATATGGAGATCATTTTTAATGGATTTCTAATTCAATTTCCTTCATCGAACCTGTCTTTTAAGGATTAATCATTTTCCTAGGCTAAGGTGGTGAAAACCCCAAGAGCCTCAATTCTCTCTCTTTGATTTCAACCTTCGTTGATTTGCTTTCTTTACTTCTAGTCTTTTCCATTCACAACAGTCTACTTGTGCTAACAAATAATTGTTTCTTTTCCTTGTAATAGGGGAAAAATGAATTATTGTTATTACATTGTTACTTTGTGTTTATTTCTTGTTTTAGTGTAATCAACCAAACCCCCATCCCGATCTTTACTTTCCGTTTTAAATCTGAAAATACAAAAAAATAATAAAATAGTTCTTCAAAATTAATTGGGATAAAGGAAGCAATCTTAAAAAGTTGTCCTGTGGTATTGACCCTTCTATACTAGCCTTTATCGGAAGTAGAAAAGGATTAAACTCTAGGATAATAATATTAGTGATTGTAAGTACTAAACGACACATTAACAATTTGGCACCATTGCTGGGGACAATGTATTTGTTTCTTCGAACCCCAAAATTTTTGAAAAACTTTTTTTTTCTTTTTTATGCCTTCTGAGTAACATTCCGGATGTGCTACTCCTCCTTCTGCCGAGTTTCCATGCCGACATTCCGTTTTTTCTGCACACGACTAACTACTTCATTTGTGCATGCGATGCCCGAACGTTGATTCTCAATCGTTTGATCTGGAAATAGAAAGGAATTTTCATCATTTAAACCGTCAAAATCTAGCAAGAATGAATGAAGAAGAAGTCGCCCATAGAATCGACCAAGCTCTTGGAGCTCAAAGAGAGCTCTTCCAAGCCGAACAAGCGGAAAGAGAAGCCGCTTTACGAGCAGCCTATAGGGCTGAACAAGAAGCCATAGAAACCAATAGGACGGAAAGCCGAAAGGCAAAAACAATTAAAAGATTTTTCTATTCCAAAAACTACCTATGCAAAACATCCAGTCATACCTCCTGACATCATTGCTCCACAATTTGAGATCCGAACACAATGGATCACCATGATGCAAGGCAACCCCTTCTCAGGCAACAATGGAGAAAGTTGTCAAGATCATCTCCAAAGGTTCATTGACCTTTTCTCTCTGAACAAACTTCCTGGTGTCTCTGAAGATGCCATCCGCCTTAGGTTGTTCAAGTATTCCCTCTCCGGCCAAGATAGTAGCTGGTACAACACTATGGAGAGCAAACTATGTCAGAACTTGAGAAGTTCTACAAAGCAAGTTTCTTGAAAAAATTTACCCCCCGTCTCTCACCTACGAACTTAGGGGTCAAATAACTCACTTTTCCATGTCCCCAGGAGAGTCTTTAGGAGAAGCCTAGAAAAGGTTCAAAGACTTACTTAGGAAGTGCCCCCACCATGATATCTCTCAAGCCCAACTCATAGAGATCTTCTACCGTGGTGTTGATGATGATACCGAATTCTTTCTCGATTCCTCATCTGGAGGAAATTTCATGCATCAAAGTTTGACTAGCACATGGGAAGTAGTCAAACGGGCTTTCGAAACAAGGGCTAGAAGAGGAATTGGTGGAATCCTTAAGGTAGCCAAGGCAGAAGTTAATAATGATATCCAAAGCATAGTAGAAAGCCTCAAATTAATTGCCTTAAAATAAGATCGATTAGAGTCTTCCTTGGTCACCCTTAGGGAGTCACCCCAAAAACTAAAAGTTGTGGATTCCCTTTGTGGTATTTGTCAAGGATACGACCATACCACCCTCCACTGTCAATATCTCTACAACATGCCCATGCAACCTAAAATAGGACAACAACTAGAGGACCTCAATTCAATCCATACCATACCTGGCCAAGGTTACTACAATCCCAACCAAACTAGAAACCACCCTGGGTTTCAATATGGGAACCCTTCCGGTGCCGAGAACTCTAGCCAACTCCAAACCCAACAAAGGCCTCCCTACCCTCAGGGTAACAATCGACCACCACCTGGATTCCCATACAATAATCAAAGGAACTTTAGAAACCAAGGAAATTATTGAGGAAATTATCTAACCCGACCACCATATCAAGGACAACAATTTCAAAATTTAAACCTTCCTCCTCAAAACCATAATCAACCACCCCCTCAACAAAATGTCCCTACCACCACCCCTTCATCAGACGAAAGGATAGTTACCTTGGAGAAAATCATCGTTGCTCAACAAGCTCATCAAAAGGCGACGGACACCCAACTAGCCCGTCTGTTTGCCCTACAAAAACCCCCAACTGGGACTTTTGCAGGGCAGCCCGAAAACAACCCCAAACATCCTGAACAACTCAAGGTTGTCTCTATTCGTTCGGGAAAAGTCAAACTCCTCCACCTCCTGGAAAATCTCTTGAAAAATCTCCAGACTCACCTCTAGAATTCGAGGATGAGGACATGGTCGTTGTCGAGCTTGAAGCTACATTCAAACCATCCACCCCCACCCCTGAAATCCCTCAGGCAGAAGATGAAGAACCAATCTACAAACCCCGACCTCCCTACCAAGCTCGCCTCAAACAAACAAGACTTGATGCCCGTTTCATGAAATTTAGGGATGCTATGAAAAAAATACATGTTGACATTCCCTTCCTTGATGCTTTGGCTGACATGCCCGCATGGTCCAAGTACATGAAATCTCTCTTGACTAGGAAGTATGTTACTAAAGAATATGAGAATGTTAAACTTGCTAGGACCACTTCAGACATTATCCTAAGTAAGATGCCTAAAAATCAGAAGGATCTAGGTTCTTTTGGAATAGGATTCTACTTGGGTGACAATGCTTGTAGAAAAGGGTTAGTAGATTTAGGAGCCAATATATCCATCATGCCTTATAGCCTTTGTAAAAGACTAGGATTCAATGACTTGTTACCCACAACCATGACCATCCAACTAGCAGACTCATCCACAACCAAACCCATGAGAATCATAGAAGACATTCTGGTTAAAGTTGGAAATGATGCATATGTCCCTTATGATTTTGTGATCATGGACATCAAGGAAGATTTACGCTACCCTCTCATTTTTAGACGTCCCTTCTTAACCACTGCCCATGCCTTAATTGATGTCGAGGCTGGCACCATTTTGTTAAGGCTAGGGAAGCAAAACCTTGAGTTTAGGGTGTTTGAAAGCATGAGGGGACCTAGTCTTGAGGAAGAACTCTACCTCCTTGATTGCATTGATGAATTATCCCAACTAAGACAAGAATGGGAATTAGTTAATGACCCCCTACACACTGCCCTCACTATCCCCACTGAATGTGATTTTGATAATGAATCATTAAATCAACTCAAGATTCATTTGGATAACTTTGAGGAAATCCCATGTGCTATGATTGAGGACCTTAAATTGATCTCAACCATAAAAGATAAACCTGAACCACCAAAGGCCCCAGAAATGAAGACTCTCCCCATAGGTATGAAATATGTTTTTCTTGATGAGCTAGAACTATGCCCGGTCATCATAAACTCTTCCCTTCCACTCGAACAAGAAAACAAACTTATGGGTGAACTTAGAAAAAAAGGAGTTGCCTTGGGGTACAAAATGACAAACTTTGTTGGAATAGATCAATCCATCTGCATCCACAAAATCCCTATGATAGAAGACCACAAACCTTCTTGAGATCCACAATGAAAACTCAACCCAAATATGAAGGAAGTAGTCCGTCTAGAGGTGATCAAACTTTTGCTCATCTATCCCATCTCCGACTCCCCATGGGTCAACCCAGTTCAAGTTGTTCCCAAAAAGGGAGGTACTAATGTCATTTGTAATGAGAAGAATGAACTCATTCCCACTCACACAGTCATAGGATGGAGAATGTGCATTGACTACAGGAAGCTCAACAAAGCTATTAGGAAAGATCACTTCCCTCTTCCCTTCTTAGATCAAGTTCTTGAATGTTTAGCTCATCAACAATACTTTTGTTATCTAGATGGCTACTCAAGTTTTTATCAGATTCCCATCCATCCTAAAGATCAAGAGAAAACCACTTTCATATGCCCTTTTGGTACATACACCTTTAGACGGATGCCCTTCGGCCTTTGCAATGCATCGAACACTTTTCAAAGATGTATGTCTGGTATTTTTTCAGGGTTAACTGAAATTTTCATGGAAGTGTTCATGGATGATTTCTCCATCTATGGAGACAGTTTTAATTCCTGCCTTCAAAACCTCTCTCTTGTCCTTGACAGATGTATTGAATCACACCTAGTCCTTAATTGGGAAAAGTGTCACTTCATGGTCAAGGAGGGTATTGTTCTAGGCCATAAGGTGAGCAACTAGGGCATTGAAGTAGACCAAGCTAAGATTGAGGTCATCACCAAGCTACCTCCCCCAACCTCAATCAAAAACATCCGAGCCTTCTTAGGACATGTCGGGTTCTATCGGCGATTCATCTATGATTTTTCCAAAATCACAAAACCTCTCACCAATCTTCTTCAAAAGGATGTGCCTTTCCATTTTGACAAGGCATGCATGGAGAGCTTTCTATGTTTGAAAAATGCTCTCACCACCACTCCTATCATATGTGCTCCTGACTGGGCCTTACCCTTTGAAATCATGTGTGATGCTAGTGATTTTGCTGTAGGTGCCATTTTAGGACAAAGAATTGACAAGAAACACCACATCATTTATTATTGCATCCAAGACCTTAGATGAAGCTCAGCGAAATTACACAGTCACCGAAAAAGAAATGCTAGCCATTATCTATGCATTCGATAAATTTCACTCATATCTTGTTGGTTCAAAGGTTTTTGTTTACACTGATCATGTAGCCATTCTCTACCTCATGACCAAGAAAGATGCCAAGCCCAGACTCATAAGATGAATTTTTTTATTGCAGAAATTTGACCCAGAAATCCTAGACAAGAGGGGTTCTGAAAATGTCATGGTTGATCACCTAAGTCGACTTAGCTATATCCCCATTGATGACAACCCCATAAATGAATCCTTACCCGATGACCAATTGCTTAAGGTAGACTCCCAATTCCCTTGGTTTGCCGATTTCGTAAACTATTTAGCTACAGGTGTATTGCATCCCGAGTATACGGGTCACTCTAAAGCTAAATTTTTACATGACATCAAAAATTATTATTGGGACGAACCTTATCTTTTTAGACTTTGTGCCGATGGTCTATATCGTCATTGTGTTTCCCACAAAGAAAGCATTGCCATTTTGGAACAATGTCATTCTGGCCCCTATGGTGGTCATATGAGTTCCCAAAAAATAGATAGAAAAGTCCTACAATGCAGATTCTTTTGGCCCACCATATTCAAAGACTCATATGATTATGTACTCTCATGTGATCAATGCCAAAGGATGGGTAACATTTCCAAGCATGACCAAATGCCTCTCACTTCTTGGTAGGAATTAGAGATATTTGATGTTTGGGGGATCAACTACATGGGCCCATTTCCTTCTTCTTATGGGTTTGCTTACATTTTAGTCGCAGTCGATTACGTGTCAAAGTGGGTTGAAGCCATACCCACTAAAACCTGTGATTCTAAACATGTTAAGAAACTCTTTAAAGATATCATTTTCTAAGATTTGGAGTCCCTCACACAGTCATATCTGACGGGGGATCCCATTTTTTGGAGAAACATTTTGAGGCTCTTTTGAAAAAATATGGATTTTACCACAAATTCGCCACTCCTTACCATCCTCAGACCAGTGGGCAAGTAGAAGTATCCAACAGACAAATCAAATCAATTTTAGAAAAAACTGTTGGACGCACTAGGAAAGATTGGGTGTTAAAAATCAATGACGCTCTGTGGGCATATCGTACTGCCTATAAAACACCCATTCTCTAATGGGAGTGAATGTTTGGCAGTGAAGAAACAAAGTCTCAACAAGATGAACATGGATGAAATGTGTATGCTGAGATGGATGTGTGGGAAGACAAGAAAAGATCGCTTGAGATAAGATTATATCAGAAATAAAGTGGGGGTGGCGAGCATTGAGGACAAGTTGCACGAGGGCCGACTCATATGGTACGGACATGTGCAACGCAGACCGAGAAATGTGCCTATACAAAGAAATGCTATTGAGTCAAGAACAATAAATAGAAGAAGAGGAATACCTAAATTAACATGGGATGAGCTTATAAAGAGAGATTTGAATCTCTACATCTCAACTAGAATATGGCCCATGATAGATTTGAATGGAAATGAAGGATCCATGTAGCAGACCTCAACTTAGTTGGGACTGAGGCTTAAATGATACTACTACTGCAGCTGATGATGATGAAATTCATTCCAATAGGGAAATAATCCATTTCTATATCATCTTGCAAAAGTTAGAACTGAAAGGCAGATTAGGGTTATATTATCACATATAGGAAGAACTGAAGATTATAGTGGATTTAATCCAAATTCATGTAATCTACTATTTAGTGAAATTACCCACACACTTAAGGTGTGAAAAAACCTTAAAAACGTAGCCCAAGATCTAAAATCTTAGAGTTGATATCAAACTCCTAACAAACCATCACATTCTTCTTTCTTCCAACTCAAATACCCTAAGAGTGAAGAAAATAGACAAAGTCTAAGAAAAGAGAAATATTTGATATTGTTTTAAATTAAATTAGAGGACAGATGGAATTATGACATGTGACATCCAAGAAAATCTATCTAGAGATGATAAACTTACTTGATTTCATCAATTCTAGGAAGATAAAACCCTAGAATGCCATCTTCACCACTTTATCCATCCAAATCCCAACTCTCTCTCTAGGCTTTTGTTTATCTAGAATGAATCAGGAAATATGGGAGCTCCTAGTGTATTAGGTTAATAATATAGAGTAATTAAGGTGATTGGGTCAATTGTAAATTGACCCTACTTTTATTTTCTTTTATTTTAGAAAAATTTCTATCATAAAAAATATTATTGAAAATCATTTATTCAATCGCTAAAATCTCCTCTAAAAATTATAACAAATTTCATGTTGTCTAAGACATATTTTTAGAGCTCCAGTAAAAATTTAAGATCACTCTAAGTTGCACAAAATAATTAAGAATCAAACACTACACTACTAAATATAGTTGCATTGTAAATCAAAGTGTATTTTGACTGAGAACCACATTCAAAGGACATCCAAATCTTTTGAAACTTTTCTATAACACACATGGTTGAGTTATACATATCATATTCAAATTTAAAGTGAATACACGTTACATAGAAAATATTAAAAATAATTTACCATACTACTATGCCTATCAAAATTTTCATTTAAGTGATATCAAATTAGGTTACATTTATCAAACCCTAATTCTTAAAGGTAAAAGCATGATTGCAGTTCCTCGGATTTTAAACATCGCAATTGAGCTACCATCATTAGTCACGTCTAAGCGATGATCAATGTTATTAAGCATGTTATCATTTAGGTAAACCCTAATTTACTAATTAAGCTCAGACGTGGTTATAATAGTGATGCTTGTAGATCTTTGATGATGGCCATCTTAATCTTATCCATGGTCTCTGGGTTGATGTATGCAGGTTTAGTGTAAAGATGAGTTCCATTAGTAGAAATGTGGATATATGATGGTCAAGACATGGTACAAGTTGTTGTGTCCAATGACTGGTGGCATTTGGCATAGGGAGAGTAGTTGTGAGAGGTGTGTTGAACTAGATGAGGTTGGTTCCTAGTCCATACCTTGGTTTTCCTTAGGTTCTTATTATTGATGGATGGGTTGTGGTCACTTGGTTTGGGTTGTTAGAATCATTATGACAGGTGTTTATCAAGGTCTTTGAAGAGAGTGAGTTTTCTATTGGGATGTTCATCCTAAAGTTTGATGGTAAAAATAAGGGATCCACAATAGAGATTGAGTTTGTTGGGTAGGATAGTTACTTTGTGGACTGAGAAAAGATAGTAGGCTTTGATGCAATCAGTAGGTTGGAGTGTCTTTAGGAAAATAAACTAGATGGTAGCACCAACAATATTAGCTATTTTCCTAAAGACAACTTCATCCCAAAGGTGTGCCGAAAGATTAGAGATTGAAATCCATTTGGTTCCTCCCGATCTAGAAAGAGATGCTCCCAGTTCAAGCTTCTAATGACTAACAATATCATGTAAGAAACTATCCCCACACATGATAGTGATGGTTTGTCTGATCAGCTGCTCAAACTTAGACCCAACATGTAGAGAGTAGAGGAGTTTATACAATGATAGGATCTTGGGTTTAGGCATTGTGAAACTAGGTATAAGAGTGGCTAATGCACATGTCACATAAATGCACTGAGTGTTAGGAAATGATTTCTACTTGACAAAGTTAAGAATGATATACGTGATGTGAGGACTTTGAGCATCTTCATACATGACACCAGGATAGTGATGGGGCATTCAATAGTGTGGTTGATGTTAGGCTGGGGTTCCATATTATTAGGTGGGCACGAGTAGTGTTGAAGGTGGTAGGCAATGGAGAGGCTGAGGCATAGGGTAGTTGTTTAGTAGAATCCTTCACCAGGGGGTATAAATGGTCATTTTTCACCTATATCCATAGGTGGAATGACAAAAGGATTGTTGGTCAAAGAAGTCAGAGATATGTTGGCACTAGTGTTGTGGATAGGTTCCATGTTAGATGGTCGTGGATTGGTAGATTTCAATAGTAGATCCTTTGTAGCAGAGAGATGTTGCAAAGATGCAAAGGTGTCCTGGTATAGTGGATAACCACAAGATACTGGGAAATGACTATTGGCTATGGCACTCTAGTGTGATCAAGAACATGGTGGCTTGTGTGTTAGTTTGTGTGGGAGGCAACGGGAAGGATGGGTGTTGAGCTTAGACATTTCAAAATAGAATGAATCATGTATGTTGGATTGTTTGCTAGATGAGAGCATGTGACGGCCATGTGCCCACTACCTTTATGTTTGTAACATGCAATCAGTTATATGCAATGACTCTTAATATGCCCATATCTAAGGAAGCGATAACATTTAAGATTTTATATGTGTGTTTCCTTGGAAACTTATATGTGATAGTATGCCAAGTGCTATCATTATCATGATAACGATTAAGAACACTATATCTATACATTATATATCCCTAATGGTAGGAAATAAAAAAGCAATATGAGTTTGTCTAGATAGTTTAGTCTCTGGTATAGTATCACATGTTTGGGTTTCTATAAATTGTGAATATACTTGAATCATCTTTGTATCTAAAAAAAACTGGGTAGATGGATTGGTGTTGCTGATGTTAAGTGTCAACCAGCTATATTTCTTCCTTTGGTGTCTCCTTCTCAAGTGTCATCTAGGTATCCTCCATTATATTTGTGGATCGATCTGTAGTGTTATCGTTCTTAGAAGGAGGATGGATCTAATACATTGTATCTCTAGTATCCTCCAAGCTAGATATGCTAGTAGTAGTATGGAAACAGAGCCTGAGGATGTGGACATGCATAATATTGTTGTAACACCTGAGTCACATGGTGATGGCTTGGTTTCCTCGTGGTTTAAGCATGACACATGACATAGATTAAGAGTGGTCATCCCCTCATACCAATTGGTAACCAATCAAAGTGTTCCTAGCTAGTCTTCATGGAAGAGGACTTTGAAGTTACTACAACCCACATGTAGCTCTATCCACCCATGATTGATATCACATACATGATTCATCCAATGTTGGTATGTGTGCCCAGAGAGCCATCATTGAAGATTGAAATGTGTCATTATTTACTTGATTTAATAATATTAAGAAAGTCAATTCCATATATTTATGTTTGTTTTAGTTATGAATTGATGACACATCATAAAAGATGTCTAAAGAATTATGTTACTCAATGAAATATGTCTTCAGGTTGAGGACCTGAACAATGAGATCATATGCATGATAAGAGTATATACATTCTTATTATGTCCCTAGTCATATATTATTGTGGAAGAAAATAGATGACAATAATACATACGACTAGAATGTGTGTTGGATGTTCATAGAATCTTATTATGTCATGATATTGGATATAAAGTCAAACACATAGGTCCGTGTTAGAGAACAATGTATCAGACAAACCCACCTTGAGTGTGATACATGGAAACCATGGAATGGTAGTTAGAATCAACTCTTAAAGTGATAGTGGTGGTTGTGGTTCTTGGACCTGAAGTTAATACACTCATCACATGTCATTTCATGAACTTTTACACCATCTAATGTGACTTTGAGTAAGTGTTACCATAAAGATGATGCTTGGGTACATTGTGAGACATGGAGATTGATTGTGAGTGATGTAGATGAGATTTGACCCTCCTATTGTGAGTTTGATATCCAGGGCCCTTGATAAGCGAAGAGGAGAAATATATGACCATATTCATGTGAGGTAATATGTGATATGTGACCTCACATGAATCTCTACAGTTTGCTCTGGTTCAAGAATATAGATTGATCATTAAGAGGATGATGATTCCATGCCTCACAATAAATCTGGATATCAAAGAAAAATGAACTATATGATCATGGTAACATAGATCACATATTATAGGTTGAATTTGTTCTCCAACTTTCCAGTTACTTTGATAGAAATGATGTGTTGCAAGATGCCTCTCATTTATTGTGTAATTATAATGGTTATGGACTTCACTACCAATGTAATATGGTACATATAGGGTCACACACATAGGATGCACTCGGAATAGAAATTTACTCATGGATTAGATTTAACTTGGTTAATACAAGTGTTTAGGTAATCAAATTTAACAACATTGGATGACTGGAGTGTCTTTTCCATTGATTGGAGTGTCTAGTCGATTGATTGGATTACTTTTGAAATCGATCAATTTGACTAGGTCAAACAAAGATGTGAAATGACCAATTTGATTGGGTCAAATAACTAATGATATGCGTAATGATGTGCATTAATCATCACACTAAAAGATAGTGTTATTGTTCCACTGGCCAAAATCCTATCGACGATTGGACAATCCAGTTGATCTACTAATGATCGATTGAACTATCCACTTAGCTAACTGGTGGCACACAACATCTAACAAACCTTGAGATCTAGCATTTTGTATCCGTTGGGTTTTGGAAACTATAGCCCATCCAATCCTATATAAGGAGGGGGTTGGGTAAGGATCTAATGACATGTCTCTTCTCAAGGTTGTGGTCATGTAAGAGAGAAGCTTAGTAGTCTTACTAAGAGAGGGAGTGACATGAAAGGGAAATGAATTCGATGCTAGCACGTTGACAAATGGAAGGACTACTCCTTCCTGCCGGCTTTTGAAGTGCGTCAGGAAGTTCCCATTTGTCCAGTGGACTATGTAGAGACACCGAAGTCATTGTTGCCATGCTAGGAGAATGATGTCAACTATCATTTGTGTGCTACTTGTGAAGTGTTCCAATCTCTATGCATGAAGGTCACTAAACTTGCTCTAGGAGCAGGTACATCTTATCTTGCACCCTGTTTCCTAGACACATCACTGTTTGTGCGATTAGCTGGTTAGTAAATATGGATAGAAATGAATATATGATTTATTTTTATTGTTCATTCTATTGCATATGATATGAAAATTTAAATGGTTAACATACATATCAAATTAAATGCCACATACAATTGGGAATGTCCCATAGATCCAATAATTGTATAAGATATGAGATATATGCAATCCATATGTGTCACCCTAAAATGGTTTGAATCGTTGATGTATATGTGTTTATGGCCAATACCCTTGGATCCTTGCACGATTGGATGGTTTGTTTCCTATCTTATAAATTCTATTTGCACACTGAGCCTTTGTCTTTCTCCTCGTAATGTATTTAATGCTTAACCCCCTATGCTCTCCTAAAATGTAACTTGTGGTATTCTCCTTATACAATTTAATATACAAATAGGATTAGTATTAGTTTTCATTTTTGACAAGACGATTCAATTGACTAGAAGTTGATTTGATGCCCAAAGGATAGCATGAGTCAACTTATTGACTGAAGGCCCAACCGATCGACTACAAAAGTCCAGCCAATGACTTGATCTAGAAGCTAGTAGACCGACTGACAAAGATCAACCGACTGGTAGGATGATGAACCAATCAAATAGATATTCTAGTCAATCAATAGGCCTATTCCAGATACAAGAAGTTCCAATACAGGTTGATACATATGATTTACGACCTTTTATGGACAACAATTCGTTTTGGCTCCAACAAACTGCATTAGTATGGCTATAACCATTGGTTGTATGTTTGTGATTACATTTTTCACTTTTGGTTATAGTATGTATATGATACATATCATAAGTATATGGTGATTGGATATGTATATGTACTTATAAATAAATTCCTTCAATAAATATTAAGTCTTGGATGCTTTCCATAAGCAACACACATGAAAAGCTTGACCGACCAAGCACAAGTTACATCAAATCATGGTGCACCATCCATCTTGTAGAAGCGTGATGGTAGATATGTGGGTTCTGCCAAAGTTGGGTCCATACTCTATTGTGTTGTCTTATTGGTCATGTTTAACTAGTGACCTTAATGATATTAAGTATCTAGAAGCATACAAATGGGATATGACAAGGATTTGTGCATACCATCTATCCAAGAGTTGCATTGGATGCAATTGGAAAAGGTTACCTACCTAAATAGTCATGTTGTGGGCGATCAACCAAATCTGACTCATGACTTGATGAAATGTCAATCCTGGCCAACTACAAAAATTTTACACTATGAGGGGTGTGACTGAGAGAGTGACCATGGAGGTGACCGACAATGCGGCCTCATCTAATGTTGGGGAGAGAAACTAAGGAGGAGGTTCCCCTTCATATGAATCAGATGATAATACTATTGAAGATGTTGATGATGTGATTTGGGGTAGAGGGGGTCCTCAAATATCATCTAGAGGTGTCACGATCATAAAAAAAAGTGAATATCTAGATGGATACTTTCAAGCAAAAATCATTAGTAAACCCGATGATTGATGAAAAACTAATCTATCCCAATTTCATCGCAGAAAGGAACACTTCTAGATGGAGTCATGTTTTTGTTGGGTACATCATGTGCCTAAAACCTCACTAGCAAATGTTGGTCATCCATTTGGCTCATATCTGATGGTTTAATGGTTCTATTAAAGTTAGATATGTGGGTAACATATTCTTCCTCATGCAATTCTCAAACTATGAAGATATGATGAAAGATTTAGAGGATGGACCATGGTTTGTTGCAGGAAAACCACTAATTCTAAAAAGATGGAAGAGATGAGAGCCATTAGAAATATTGAATCTAGCAGAGATATTGATTTGGATCAAAATATTTGGTCTCCCAATTAAGATTTGGGATAATGAGTTGTTTAACTACATTGGTTCTTATCTTGGTAAGCCAGTTTGTCCCGACCGTCTGACAATGGAGTTTACAAGACTTGACTACACCAAATTACAACTTTTGATCCTAATTGACTTCAAGTTCCCTAAAGAGCTCTAGATCTGGAATGATGATGTCCAGTTAGATACTACCTTGTTTGAACACAAATGTAAACTGAATAGATGTATCCACTATGGTAACTTCTAGCATGAATCTTCTCTTTGTTCAGATATTCCAGTGAAGAAGAAAGTTGACTGAGTAAGAAGAAGGTCTGAGTCCCAAAAGTCTATGATCTAAACTCTACAAGTGAGGATGTGAAAGTCTTTTGCAATGTAATTAGTGGTGATGATCATACTGATAGTGGGAATAAATCCCCCAAAGTGTTCGTTGCAATAGTAACTCATACAACTCAACCGGGAGCTATAGGTGAAAATAGGGAGGCCAATGTTACATTTTCTTTGGCGGTGCCTGAAATCAGAATCCAAGTGACATGGAATGATGATAATATTCAACTTTTTGGATCAAATCCAACAACACCAGATTAACTCCATGCTCAATGGGAAACTCAAGAGAAGAAATCTAAGTCTCCTCTGAGAGCTAATATAATCACAAAGAGCGTCAACATAGGAAAAAATGTTAATCTTATGAACACATTTTCTCTACTAGATGATATTAATGAAAGAGTTTCTGATAACTCTAAGGTTGGAAACACCCCCACTATCGTCCCCCAATGGTTATCCCAATCATAGTCATTGCTTGGAACGTGATGGGTGCTCTCAACAAGCTCTCATTGATCAAAGAGGAGATTGATAGAAACAAAGCAAACATTTATATCATCTTGTAATCTAGATTACAAGAGAAAGACATAGCTGATACTTTCAAATTTATTTGGAAGGATGCAAGGTTAAATTCTAATAGTGATCTTTATTCTTACACCCATATTATGCTATTATGGAAGGACACTAACATTAGTCTTAGAAGAATTTTTGCTAATGAACAACTACTTCACTATTGTATTAGCGTCAGTAGGATTGATTTGCATATCTCTACGTGTACGAGGCAAATGGTGATACTGATAGAACTCACTTGTGGGATAGCCTATCCCTAATTAGTAAAGACTTGAATTCACCATGATGTGTGCTCATGGGATTTTCAATATAGTCAAATTGAAAGCTAAAAAACTTGGGAAGCAACCCCCTTCTAGTAGGAGTATGGCAAACTTCAACAAAGCAATCTATGATAAAAATTTGCTAGAAGTTATCACTAGGGGACAATTTCCCATCTAGGATAGTTGGAGTAAGAAAGGTAACACCACATTTTCCAAAATTGACCACATTTTTTATAACATGGCTTTGTTATATGCTTTTCCAAATGCATGGGGAGAGGTCATTAACACCATAGTCAGTGACCATTGTATTATTTCTATTCACCTTACTAAAGAAGGTAAAAGGAAGACCCTTTCAGGTTTAATAATAACTGGACAAATGAAGAAAACTTCCTAGGCTTTGTGAGAGACAGCTGGTTCAAGAAAAACTATATAGGAGCTTCTATGTACATAGTCTATTGTAGGTTCAATAATATTTGGAAATATTTGATTGAGTGGAATAGTAAGAAGGTGAAGAACTATATATCTAAAGCTATTGATTCAGAAGCTGAGGCCATTGATTTATAGAGAAAAGTCGATCGAGATCCTACAGATACTAACCTACAACACATAATGAGTATAGTCGGAGTGGTTTCTATCAAAGCTAAGGAGGAGGAAGAGAGTTTGTTGAAGCAAAAGTGGAGAGTTCAATGGCTTAAAGCTAGGGATAAGAATAGTGCCTTCTCCTACACTTCACTTAAAACCAATAAGGTTAGAAACAACACTAATTTTGTTGAGATAAATGGTCAAATTTTCTATGAGATGGGTACTATCAGTGACAACATCTTTACTCATTATAAAAAGGTTTTCAACTCAGCCAGTGATTCTTACGTAGAGTGGAACAATGAGCACAAATTACCATGTCTGTCCAAAGAGGATTATGAGATGCTAAGGAAGTGGGTGACTAAGGAGGAAGTGGAATTTGTTTTCAAGAATATCAATGATGAAAAGACACAAGGCCTAGATGGTTACAACTGAGTCTTCTTCCAAAAATGTTGGTGCATTATTGCTCGTGACATTATTGTTGCGATTTTAAACTTCTTTGATAATGGGAAACTACTCAAGGAGTGTAACAAAACTTTTATCACTCTGATTCTAAAGATTCCAAATGCCTCTTGCATTAAGGATTTCAGACCAATATCCCTCTATAATATTTTGTATAAAGTCATTACAATAATACTGACAAATAGACTTAAAACAATCCTAGATGGCCTCATTGATGTAAACCAAATGTCTTTCATAAAAGGAAGATTGATTGGAGATGCAATTTTCCTTGCCAATGAGATGTTAAACACCTTTCCTAATGCCCAAGGTCCAAAACACATACGTGTTAAAGTGGACTTGTAAAAAGCTTATGACTCTATTAGAAGGGACTATATTCTCTTTATTATAAAGAAGATGTGTTCTCCTAGCTATTGGTTCAGTTGGATTAATGTGTGTTTCATTTCGGCCTCCTTTGAAATCCTTACTAATGCCTCTACCTCCAAACCCTTCTAGACTAGCAATGTTGTAAGACAGGGGGATCCCCTTACACCATATCTATTCGTGCTTTCCATGGAGGTCTTCTCTTCCATCCTCAAACCAACTATTGTGGATAATTAGGTGAAGAATATTAGTTTGTCTGACAAGGGAGCTATATCTCACATCATCTTCACGGATGACCTCCTTCTCTTTACTAGAGGCTATGAGAAGAATGTTGTTGGTGTGATTAACATTCTAAAAAAAAATCAACTAGCAACATGTTTAAAATTGAACAATGATAAGAGCTAGATTTTTATTAGCAAATCATGCCATGATGACAACATTAATGAAATTTTCAACATTGCAGTATCCCACTTACCTATCTGTTACCTAGGCCTTCCTCTCTTTAGTGGGAGGCTTACTAGTGAAATGTGTCTTCCCATCACTGACAAGGTTAAATATAAATTAGATTATTGGAAAAACAAGATTTTGTCATTTGCGTGTAGAGTAGAATTAGTTATATCTACTTTGTCTACCTAACACATCTTCTGGTCGTCAACTTTCCCTATTCCTAAATCATATATTGAGGAATTGGAAAAGATGATATATAACTTTATCTGGAATGGTGATGAGGAGAGGATACACATTTACACTATTTCTTGGAATACTATGTGTAGACCTAAAATTGAAGGAGGTCATGGTATCCGTTCTATCAAATATTGGTCAAATGCAGCCATTCTAAAGAACCTTTGGGATCTAGATAGTGATAAAAAATTGCTTTGGGTGAAGTGGGTCCATGAAAAGTATCTAAAGCATGACTCTGTTTGGTCCGTTGTGGAGAGATCTAATGCATTTTGACTCTGGAAGAAATTACTAAACAAAAGAAATTCCCTCTTGGAGTACATGGAGTTTTGGATAGGCAATAGTGGAACTTTCTTGTTGTGGGGGAATCCTTGACTACCTCATAGGCAAAAACTTCTTTATGTGGTGGACAAACAACTTATGTTTCAACTTAGTAGAGGTAATAACTATAACCTCGACACTTGCATTCTTGGTAACCATTGGACATGCCCTAAGATAGGAGGTGCAAAAGCTATTCATTCCAATCTCAAAGGTCTTTCTTAGCCCTATGGAGGATGGGATGTGATCCTTTTCAAGGGGGCTGGAATCCTTTCAGCTTAATGATGGTTGGAGTATTTTATTAGGATAATTCATACCACATTGGATTGGGATGTGGATCTGGTCAGGTGGTGTCCCAAGTAGATGCTCTATCAATCTGTGGAAGTTCTTTCTAAATAGGCTCTCAACTATTGATTATTTGAAGAGGTTTTAGTTTTAGCTGGTTTTGAGATGTGCTCTATGTGAATATAATGAAGAATCCATATATCATCTCTTCTTTGGTGAAATTTTTCTACTCTAACTTTTAGAAGGTTTATACGAAGAAAATCCATTGTTTGTCTGATTTGATTCTTTTGAATAATGAAGAGAAGATGGCAATATCTTTCCTATTCTATCACACTTGGAATGAGAGGAATAGAAGGATATTCTTAGGAGTATGAAAGAATTTTGTGAAGATTTGGATGTTCATTTTTGAAGACACCATAGTGATACATAAATAGATGTACATATATTTATTTTCCTTTTATTACTAATTTTTTCTTGTTCTATTTTCTCTTGTTACACTCTGTAATTGGACCTTCCCTTATAGAGCAATGAAGAAGAGAGGCACACATGTTTCACCAAAAAAAATATATTCAATAATGTTTGTGAATCAATATACATGGTTATTGATTTGAAAAAAATAGTGGGAGCAATAGTTAATTAAAGGCCTAATCAATATCTTCAATACAAATCAAATCAAAAGTGTTTTGACAAATGCAAATTTTCTCTTCGTAGAATTAAATGAAAACAATAACATATTACTATCAGTCCTTAGGAAGGGCAAACTGAATGAGACTATCTTCCATAACTGATTGAGGACTTTGAGAATGTTTCTCAGTCATGAGCATAAGCTCTATGTCTTGGATACACCAGTACTAGAGGAACCCACTTCTGACACGCCTAGGTCTGAGGTGGATGCTTATTGGAAGCATGCTAATTATGCCTTAGACATTTAAAACATTATGCTATGTTGTATGAATTTTAGGTTGCATAAGAAACATGAAAACATGGACATTCTCGAGATGGTAGCACATCTTAAGAATATGTCCCGAAGTCATGGAAAGCAAGAAAGGTAGATTGTATCCAAAATTCTCTTTGTGTAAGATTATAGAAGGGGATCCAGTAGAGACCCATGTACTCAATATGATTGGGCATGCTAAACATTTTGAGAGACTAGGATTTCCTTTGAGCGAAGAGTTGGACACATATGCGATTCTATAATCAGTTCGTGAATCATATAGCCAGTTTATCAAGTGTTATTACTTGAGTAACTTGGATAAACCACTGTCTGAATTGCTTGGCATGTTGATAAATGCAAAAGCATGAATGAATAAGGACTAACCCATGATGGTTAGTGGAAGGGAGTCCAAGCTCAAAGAAAGGCCAAGAAAAGTTTTGAGGCTAAGATAAAGCCCAACTCTTCTACACTCAAGATAAGGAGAAGGGTAAGTAAAAAAGGAATCTATCTAGACTTTTCACTTAAAGGAACTGAGGAAGATGAAGCAAGGGATATTGATCTCTACTTCAGGTATATACATTATTGAGATTAACTTTACCACTTCTTCATCTTTGATATTGAATACCACATGTGGATCTCACATTTGCTCAAATGAGCATGTTCTGAAGAGAATAAAACCTTTACAGAAAGGTGAGGTTGAATTGTTCATTGCTAATGGAGAAAGAATTAGTACCAGTGCAATTGGAACCTATGAGTTACCTCTATCTAGAGGGCTTGTAATATAGTTATACAATTGCTATTATGGACCTACCATTAATGGAAATATCATATGTGTATCTTGTTTGGACAAGAATGGATTTATATTTCTTATAAATAACGATTTATGTTCTTTTAGTAGACATGTGATGTTTTATAGAAGTGACTTGATGTCCTATGGCTATGCTTGTTAGATCTAGATACAAGTGTATATAACGTAAATACAAAAAGGCTAAAACTTGATAACTCAAACAAAACATACCTTTAGCATTGTCGTCTGGGGTACATAAATGAGAAACACATTTCCAGATTCCATAAAGATGGTAATTTGGACTCTTTTGGTTTTGAACCAACATAGACATGCAATTCTTGTTTTTTGGGCCGGATGACAAAAGAACCTTCATTTGGTAACAAGGAGAGAGCTAGTGATCTATTAGGACTCATACATATTGATGTATGTGGACCTTTTAGAACAAATGCTAGAGGCAGTTACCAATACTTCATTACCTTCATTGATGACCTCAATAGGTATGGCTATGTGCACTTGATAAAGAACAAGTCAGTATCCCTTGAAACGTTCAAGGATTTCATTCATGAAGTACAAAACCATCTTGGTAAAAGTATTAAAGTACTTTGATATGATCAAGGTGGAGAATACTTAAGCTGAGAGTTTGAGGAACTTCTATGAGACTATGGTATTGTACCACAGTGGACTCCAACTGGTGAACATTGTACGATCTATAATGAGTCTACTTGATCTTCCAACTTCCTTCTGGGGACATGCTTTAGAAACTGCATCGTTTACACTAAACCACATAGCTTCAAAATTGGTTCAAAAGACATTGCATGAGATTTGGACTGGAAAGTATCCCAACATGTTTTTATGATGATTTGGGCTTGTGAAGCTTATGTGGGAAAATAGTTTCCTGAAAAGCTTGGACCATAATTAAACAAATGTTACCATGTTGGTTATCCTAGGGAAACCCAAGGATACTACTTGTATAACCCATCTAAAAACAAAGCAGTTGTTGCTAGGGATGTTGTTTTCTTAGGAAAGGAATTAATTTCCAAAGGAATCAGTCAGAGAAAAGTAGAACTAGAAGAGGTCCTTGAGCAGTAGGAAAACATTAGACCTATAGAGATACAAAAGGAACAAGGAGAATCACAAACTATTGTGGAATCTTAAGTTCCTCATGTAACACAAGAACTTTGTAGATCTAGTAGGATATGCCTCGAGCCTAAAATATTTGGAACAAGTGGGTCTTCAAAAATAAGACCGACATGGATGGTAATGTACAAATCTATAAGAGAAGATTGGTTGCAAATAGATTAAGATAAGTTTAAGGTGTTGAAATAATGAAACCTTTTCACCAGTTTCCATGGTTAAATACATCAGGATCATGCTTATCGTTGAAGCTTATTATGATTATGAGCTATGAAAAATGGATGTTAAAACTACTTTCATTAATTGGAATCTTCTTGAGGATGTGTACATGACACAACCTGAGGCTTTATAAATTCAAATAATGCAAATATAGTTTGTAATTTGTAAAGGTCAATCTTTGGATTGAAGCAGCATGTCGAAGCTGGAATCTTCAATTTAATGAGGAAGTCAGAGAGTTTGGATTTAGTCAAAATGAAGATGATGTTGGCTAAATTGACATTAGTATAATCCCTTTGTTTCGATGATGACAAACATTTCATTCTTGTGAATCTAACGTGCTACTTGAGTGTTGCAGGAATTAGGTGGATGATACACTACTTGGAAGATCTAAATGCTCTAAGTTGTTTTAATTCATGATTGTAATCAAATGTAAACACGTTTACAAGATATATAATGTACAAGTACTTAGACATCATGTAAATCAAGTGTTAGATCTTCCTTAGCCAATCACAACACTTAGATAGGTCATCCCCTACAATAGTGTCACAAATGTACACTCATACACACACTTGGTACTTAATTTAAAACATTGAAACAGGGTTAATCTCGGTCGACAAACTCCTCGACCAAGACACTCTCGGTCGACAATTTCCTCGACCGAGAATGACCCAAGTAGCCGTTAGACATAGCAGACAAAGTAGTTGGGAGTTGGATCAGAACGTTAAATACACTTGACTCCAGACAGTCCCTCGGTCGACAAAACTTCGACCGACTGGGATCTCGGTCAACAATTCCTCGACTGAGAATGTCTCTGTCTGCACTTTTCAGAATTAATTAAACTAGCCGTTGTTAAACCAACTAGTGGATACCTAACGGCTAATTGAGCACTTGGAACCCCCTAGAAAGTGTCTAGAATTTCCTTAAGCATCCATAGGCCATTCCTATAAATAGGACAAGCCATATGACACCCAAAGTACACTTGTGCATATACTTGAGCTTACACTTGCAATTGGAAATCTGTTTTGAGCAATTGAGCAACACAAGAATTGTCTATTCTTTTCCTTGCTCCAATTTCGTGTCCTATAGGATAGCATCTCCTATCCACTAAACCTACACTTCAATATTCATTGGTTAGGAGATCTATACGCTTGATATAGGCAAATCAAGCTTTGAGCTACAAGTGGTATTGTAATTTCTGTTTTTCCTTCTTGTTCCTTTGTATCTTTTGTATTCTCCTTGCTACTCCTAGGGTTGGAGGCTACAGATTGGAGAAGGTTCTTCTCGGTGGAGAAGGTGGACTTCGAACTACTTCAAGAAGGTTGTTGCAACGGGAAGCTACTTCAAGAGGAAGGCTACTTCAAGGGGGAGCTTGAAGTTACTTCAAGAAGGCTGCTTCAAAGTTGGTGCAACTACTTCTAGGTGAAGACAGTTCGAAGGGTTTGGTGAAAGAATTGTAATTTTATGTAAAGTCATTGTGAGGTAATAAAATTTGATTCTTTCAAAATCCCGGTTGGGTAAGAAACCGGGTAGTGGATTGACTGCCTTAGTATTTTCTAAGGTTGGAACCACTCTAAATCCTTGTCCCCTTGTCCAATATTTTTGTGGTTGGTTGTTTGAGTTAAATTATATTAAAATTATCATAAAACCCTATTCACCCCCCTCTAGTGGTTTTTCAATTGGTATCAGAGCAGGCTTCAAGGAGCTCTAATCGAGTCTTGAAGAATGAAGGGTGATAGTGTCTACAACCGCAAGAAAAGTAATAGCATGGACCAATCTTCAACAAGTTGCAATTGGTGCTTAGGAACAAGCCATACAACACCTAGCTGCCCATGGAGGTCAAAGAAGGAAGAAGTGCATAAAGAATGTCTAATTGCTACAATAAGTGAAGAAGAAGAAGAGGAGGTAAGTCTTTTTTATCTATCTAAAGAAGAGTTAATTGCTAGTCTTGAAGAGACACATAATAAGTATATTGAGTGCAAGAAGAAATTAAATAAATCTAATAAGGCAAATGATGAGTTACATGCTAAACTTATTGCTCTTACATCTGAAAATGAGGATATTAAAAAGGTTATTGAAGATCATGATATTAAACTGAAATCCGTTGAAGCAAATTGCAATCTTCTTTCCCTAGAAAAGTTAAACTTGCAAACTCAAGTAAATGATCTTCAAAAACAACCTGTTTTGTGTACACATCTAGATTATGATACTATTATGAAAGAAAGAGATTCCTTATTATCTAATCTAGATCAAGCAAAGCTAGACATCAATAAGAGAATGGATGAGATTGTCAAGTTGCAACAAAAGATTAGTAGTTTGAATAACAATGAAACCCTTGATAAAATTTTAAATAATTCTTATCATCAAATTGGAAGGAGAGGACTAGGTTATAATCCTAAAGGAAAATCTTATCAAAAACCTAGTTGGAGAAAGACACAAGTACTAGAAAATCAATCTATGTATGTACCTAAAGGCAAAAATACATATGTACCCAAGAGCAACCTAGAACAAAATCATAGAAAGAGATATGAGGTTGATTCCATATGTTGTCATTATTGTTTGCGTCTTGGACATTACTCTTTCTCATGTCCCTACAAGAAAAAGGATGTTGAGTTTGTATGGGTTCCAAAATCTCCAAACTAAATGGATAAGATTAAGTTGAGATATGACCAAAGACTCTAAATTGTATATCTATGTCTATCTCAACTTAACATAATAGGACTCCAAGTTAATCCAAGAAATTAAAATTTTCAAATATACATCTTCAATTAACTTGTTTTAGTTTGGATTCTCAAAACCTAGAAAATTGTATATAATTAGTTGAGATTAGATCTAAATGTTACCTTGATATTCATATGTTTTATCTCAACTAAACTGAGTTTTAAATTGCATAATTGAATTGGAAGTGATATATGTTTTATTTAGAAACAATTACTGAAAACAATACAGAAACAGTAACAATTTCGATCGAGAAATTGTCGACCGAGACAATGTCGGTCGAAAACTTTTTCGATCGAGTAAAACTCTGGCAAGACTATTTAAATAAAAGACACTTAAATCATAATCAACTTAAGCAGATAATGAACTTTATATATTCTTGTGCTTTAAATATTTGAATGATCCAAATCAAAAGAAAGAATATATGAGCATCAAAACAAAATACTTTTCGTGATTAAATTATCAAGTATACAAGATAAAAGGATCGATTTTACTAAAATTTCTGCAAAAATGTTGCTTACAAAGAAAAATGATACTGAAATCTATTCTCTTACTGCAAGTAGACATACTTGATTGGAAAAATAAGTCACATATATTGAAGACAAATTTCTCAAGAATATTAGTAGTTTGTATCATTACATATATGTTAATAACATCCTTATTAAACTTGATGCAAACCAAAACTTGTGAAATTCTGAGTTGTATGCATATTGAAATTGATTATGCTTTCGTTGAAAATTCAAATGTTATAAAATTTCAATTGCTACTTTCTTGATGATTAAGCATAAATAGTCTATCTTAAAATTTCCATTAGAATGATAAAGATAATTTGTTCTAAGAAAATCAAAAGAATAAATATCATTGTGACATCAAAATGTATATGCACTAATTAAGTCTGAGGTATGATCAATAATCTTGAATTGAGTAACCTTATATCTATCTCAACTTCACACAATTGAATAACAAAGTATTACAACACATAAACTAGAACATACAGATTGCTGAATAAAATCTGCAGAAACATTCTCAGTCGAGAAATACTTCAACCGAAAATAATTCGGTCGACAAATTGTTCGACCGAGCAAGAGTCTGGAAAATATGTTCTGCTGTTTCTTATTTGCTATCAATTCAGCAATAATAAAAAGTGTTTTAATCAAGAATAAATCTTGGAGATCATCTTTGAAACAAGACATATTGATCTTTTGCATCATGAATTAAGATATGACACTATATGAAATCCTTAAACATATTGCAAAAGTGTTATATGAAGACTGATTTTGAACAAACCTTATTCATTTATTGAAAAAGTTTATTAAGCATATTCATTTACATGGTTTGTCTTAAATTTGAAAATCCATAAATCATGAATGATATTATTATAGTTTATCCTTTACATGGCTTGGCTTAAAACTAAAAATTATAAACCATGTTGGTTTAATCAAGGAAATTACTGTTCTATCATAGTCCACATGGTTTATCCTAAGTATTTCTTGGTCTATCTATAGGAACCATGTGTATTAAAGTATTTCATGAAATTACATGCTTCTATCTTGCTCATCATATTGAGGATATGCTTCTACTATCATAATCATTGTACCATGATCATTATGTTTCATTGGTTTTTCTACAATTATTTTTGATCCATATATGCAAACCATGAATGGATATTGTTTTTGATCATTGTGATTTAGCTCATTTGAAGATGCCATTTTGCATAAATAGTAAAATTTCATGGCACATATGCATTTTATAATCTGCAGAAATTATACTTCATACATAAGTGTTCAAATTGGAAATCTGTAGAAATTGCCTCTTGGTTGAAATCAAAGTTTGACCAAGGGGCGCTATGGTCGTAGTCAAGGTCGACCTAAAATAAGCTTGACAAAATGCTTATTTGTACATCTCTTCACCTTAGTATCTAGATTCAAAATGTGTTCATCATATTGAAAACATAAAGCTCTAATAAAAGGTCAAAATCAAATCTTAAAAATCATTTGTGACCTTAGAATCCTTAAATTGTCTTAATTATAAGATTAAGGGGGAGCTCACAAAACCTATTTTGTATAAGATTAAGAAGCTTACAAAACTTTGTAAACATCATTTGAAGCTTGTTATGACCTTAGTATTTTTAATCTTGGTTATAAAAATAAAGGAATCTATGAATTTCATGAATGTGATATATATCTTGTTCTTAATGGAATTCTCTAAGCAAATCAGGGCTTAACATCCGGTGCATTTGGTTAGAGATACTTTTTATGTACTTTACTATAATCTTAAAGGATTCTCATATCATTTTTTTGGGGGGGTTAACATCCCTTGTAAAATGGATGAGAAATCAATACACATATGCCATGAACTTAAAAGGAACTCATATCATTTCAAGGCTTAACATCCTTTGCAAATGATTGAGAAATAAATTGTGGCTAAAATTAACAATAATTGCTTTGCATTAATCCCTTGCTTTTAAATTGACTATCTCTTTAAGGGGGAGCATAGCATAAAATTAAGGGGGAGATATAAAAGTCATACAAAATGATTTTCCTGGATATCTTTTTGAAATGACAAAGGGGGAGAAATAATATAAAATCAAAAACATAAAATAAAATGAGTTTCATAATATTTTGGCCAGCATTCACTTGTAAAATAAGAATGGCTACAAAAGGTAAAATTCAGGTATGGAACTCACATGATTTATATTTCCTTATTTTATATTTAGGAAATGTTTGTCATCTTCAAAAAGGGGGAGATTGTTGGATAAATTGACATTAGTATAATCCCTTTGTTTCGATGATGACAACATTTCATTCTTGTGAATGTAACGTGCTACTTGAGTGTTGCAGGAATTAGGTGGATGATACACTACTTGGAAGATCTAAATGCTCTAAGTTGTTTTAATTCATGATTGTAATCAAATGTAAACACTTGTACAAGATATATAATGTACAAGTACTTAGACATCATTTAAATCAAGCGTTAGATCTTCCTTAGCCAATCACAACACTTAGATAGGTCATCCCCTACAATAGTGTCACAAATGTACACTCATACACACACTTGGTACTTAATTTAAAACATTGAAACAGGGTAAATATCGGTCGACAAACTCCTCGACCGAGACACTCTCGGTCGGAAATTTCCTCGACCGAGAATTTCCCAAGTAGCTGTTAGACACAGCAGACAAAGTAGTTGGGAGTTGGATCAGAACGTTATATACACTTGACTCCAGAAAGTCCCTCGGTCGACAAAATTTCGACCGACTGGGATCTCGGTCGACAATTCCTTGACCGAGAATGTCTCTGTCTGCACGTTTCAGAATTAATTAAACTAGCCGTTGTTAAACCAACTAGTGGATACCTAACGGCTAATTGAGCACTTGGAACCCCCTAGAAAGTGTCTAGAATGTCCTTAAGCATCCATAGGCCATTCCTATAAATAGGACAAGCCATAGGAAACCCAAAGTACACTTGTGCATATACTTGAGCTTACACTTGCAATTGGAAATCTGTTTTGAGCAATTGAGCAACACAAGCATTGGCTATTCTTTTCCTTGCTCCAATTTCGTGTCCTATAGGATAGCATCTCCTATCCACTAAACCTACACTTCAATATTCATTGGTTAGGAGATCTATACGCTTGATATAGGAAAATCAAGCTTTGAGCTACAAGTGGTATTGTAATTTCTATTTTTCCATCTTGTTCCTTTGTATCTTTTGTATTCTCCTTGCTACTCCTAGGGTTGGAGGCTACGGATTGGAGAAGGTTCTTCTCGGTGGAGAAGGTGGACTTCGAACTACTTCAAGAAGGCTGTTGCAACAGGAAGCTACTTCAAGAGGAAGGCTACTTCAAGGGGGAGCTTGAAGTTACTTCAAGAAGGCTGCTTCAAAGTTGGTGCAACTACTTCTAGGTGAAGGCTGTTCGAAGGGTTTGGTGAAAGAATTGTAATTTTATGTAAAGTCCTTGTGAGAAAATAAAATTTGATTCTTTCAAAATCCCAGTTGGGTAAGCAATCGGGTAGTGGATTGACTGCCTTAGTATTTGCTAAGGTTGGAACCACTCTAAATCCTTGTCCCCTTATCCAATATTTTTGTGGTTTGTTGTTTGAGTTAAATTATATTAAAATTATCATAAAACCCTATTCACCCCCCTCTAGTGGTTTTTTAGATGAATCCTATTTTTATAAGAACTTTAGTGGGAGCATAGTTGTATTCCTCACATTGTATGTAAATGACATACTATTAATGGTGAATGACATCCATACCCTACAAATGGTAAAGAACTGACTGGGAAGTACCTTGTCTATGAAGTATTTAGGTAAAGCATCATATATCTTAAGAATTAAGATCTATAGAGATAGATCTAGAAGGCTTCTTGGCCTAAGCCAGAGTACATACATTGACAAGGTGTTGAAGAGGCTCAAGATGCAAGACTCAAAGAGAGGAAATTTTCCCAAGTAGCATGAAATCAGTCTCTCAAGAGCACAACATCCGAATTCTTTCTAAGAATGGGAACACATGAGTAAGATGCCATATGCATCCACAATTGGATATATCATGTATGCAATGTTATGTACTCATCCCAATGTCACGTGTTCTTTGAGCATGATGAGAAGATATCAGTCAGATCCCAGTGAAGGTTACTAGGGTGCCATAAAGAACATCCTTAAGTACTTGAGAAGGACTAAGGATTAGTTCCTAGTTTATGACCGTGAGAAAGAGTTGGGTGTAAAAGGTTACACTGATGCAATCTTCCAAATTAAAAAAGTTTATTATCGATCACAATATGGGTATGTAATTTGCCTCAACAACAGAGCAATAAGTTGAAAGAGTTTAAAGAGATAGTTGTTGATTCTACAATACAAGTTGAATATATTTCTACCTTAAGCACAACAAAGGAAGTTATTTGGATCAAGAAGTTCATCAACAAACTTGGAACGGTTCCAAGCATTAGCGATGCAATAGAGTTGTATTGTGACAACAATGGAGCTATTGCACAAGCTAAGCAACCTAGATAACATTAGTGTTCCAAGAATATAATTTAGAGCTTCCATCTCATACGAGAGATCATATAGTGAGGAGATGTGATGATTTGTAGAGTACCAACTAAAATCAATATTGCTGACCCACTAACAAAAGTACCTTCACTACAAAAGCACGTTGGTCATGTTAGATCACTTGGGATTAGATTGTGGGTGATTGAATCTAAGTTCAAGTGAGAGTTTGTTGATATGTATGCCTAGAAAGATAGTGATATAATGATTTCAATGTGTCATTATGTACTTGATTTGTTAATACTAATAAAGTAAATTTCATCTATTTATGTTTGTTTTAATAATGAGATGATGCCACATCATAATAGATGTTGAAAGAATGATGTTACTCAATGACATTTATCTTTAGGTTGAGGACCTGAACAATGAGATCATGTGTTTGATAATAATTCATACATTCTTGTGATGTCCCTAGTCAGATATTATTATGGAAGTAAAATTGACGACAATAACACATAAGACTAGAATGTGTGTTGACTGATGACATAATCTCATTAAGTCATGATATTAGATATCAAGTCAAACACATAGGTATGTGTTAGATGATGAGTGAAAACTCATCACCTTTATTTGTACATTCTTTTATCTTGAATTGATAATAATTTTTTGGTTACTAGATACTTTTAGAATAATTATCTTAGTTAGCTCTTCTTGCTTAAATTGGAGTTTTAACTTTATTTTCATGGGCTTTATTGGAAAATATTCACATTAATTCAAAGCTACAAAAGACCCAAGAATCAGAGGCCTCAAATTCCATTTCCATCCTACAAATCAACCATCTCATCCACCCATTCGGTTAGCTTAGTAGCCTAAATAATGCCTGCCCAGAACTCCAACCAATTGACTTAGTCCATGATCCAATCATCTCACTCACCAAGTGCATTGTGTTCTAGAACCCAATCGGCCATTTCATAGTGTAGATCCATCTACTCAACTTTCCAAGTCCGTGAATGAACTGAGTGGTTCATCAAGCAAACCAGTCGGCTCGACAACCAAATGCTGGTGTTTCAAGTCCAAAATAGTTGGCTCACTTCCTTAATGACCATGACTTGGTCAAAGCGGCACCACCACCTTTCATTCTAGGGGTTTGAATAGTTTTGCTGACTCCACACAGATCCATATTAAACTGCTCGGGGAGTGAACTAGTCAGTTCTTCATCCATAAGCAACCCATTTCAAAAGTTGCCAATTTCTTTTTATAAAATGGTCTACTCATTCATTTAAGCAAAATGTGGTATGAATAATAGCCAAATCGATGGAATTATTACATGGGAGCCAAGGCGGCCAAGAAGAAAAAGCTACACTAGTGTTATTTTTAAGGACAAATTTTGCAGTTGAATCATCCACTTCTAACACTTCCCGGAGGCTATGTATGGGATAGACCAAGGGAGGGCTGATGGTGAATTTCTTCCATAGGTTCCTATAGGTTCTGAACTTTGCAACGGGCTTTGTTGGAGACGTGAGCGCATGAAGCGCAGAACTAGAGTCCATGATGATGGCCACCTCTGTCCAGCCATTGTCTTTGGCCAAACAGAAGGCTTGGAGTATGGCCAGGATCTCTACTTCGATGACTGAGCTTGAACTCATCAGGTTACCTTCCCCCATGATGAGCTGGCCAGACGGGTTGAGAGCAATGCAGCAATATCTAGAAGTCGTGGATGCAATCTAGAAGGCAACATTAGTGAAGATTAGCACTTTAGGGGGTATGATGTCACCCCAACACAAATGGGGGCTGCTCCTGTTCTTACTTAGGGTGCTCGTAGTGCTCGTGATCCTATGTAACATCTCCATCCTCAGAGAAATGAAATGAAGGGCAACATGGGGGAGGGAGGGCTTCCAGAATGGACCTCATCATTCCTCATTATCCAGAGGTGCCAACATGCCACTGCTTGAGTAGTTGGGCTGATGTTGCTGTATTCCCCTTTGATAATTTTCTCAATCCAGAGTGGCTCTCTGTCCTGGAAGAGGTTATGGTCTAGCTTTAAGGCATGCCATATTACCACACTTTTGGGGCAATCTCTGACGCAGTGTAAGATGGACTCGTCCATCAAGTTGCATCTAGGGCAGGTAGTGGCCACGTCAAGGTGGCGTCATCTCTTTTATACATTTGTAAGGATCGCATGGTGTTGGAGCAGCCAGAGGAAGATTCCGACCCTCTCTAGAACATGTTTCTTCCAAATATGGGGCCAAGCACCCAAAATTGGACTCTCTTTATCACTCTGTAGCCATCGATAAGCCAACCGGGTAGTGAGTTCGCCATCTATCTCACCCGACCAGATGAAACTGTCTAGACCAGCTTTGGTATATGGAAGTGGTAGCATTTTTAGAAGCTCTCTGGAGCAAATAGGAAGGTGGGAGTTGATAAAGCTCCAGCCCCAATCACCACTGTCAAGCTTCATGGACGAGACTAACATGTATGTGATATCCACATGTATAGGGTGGTCGGGTGCTAACGATGAAATAGCTTGCCCTCTCAACGACTTATCTATCCATACCCAGATGTCGAGTCTATCACCGATAGATTTGGAGCACATATCCTTGATTTTCTACAGGTTGGAGTTAATGTATCTCCAAACCATCGAGCATGAGGCTTTGGAATTGGCGCTACAGAGCAGGTACTTCTCTTTCATAATGATGACCCATAGCTTGTCAGGGTCATTTAGGAAGGACCCCACATTCTTCAACATGAAGGCCTCATTCTGGTCTCTAGCATCTTTGATGCCAAGGCCACCTCGATCCTTACTCGATGAGATTTTCTTCCAAGAAACTAGAGACATCTTCCTCTGGTCAGTGGATCCTTGCCAGATGAATTTCCTAATGTGTCTGTTGATGTCATCACAGAGAGAGGGCGAGATCAAGGCGGACTGCATTGTGTTGGTAGGAATCGATTGCAGGGTAGCTTTGGCTAGCATGATCCTCCCTACAAGAGATAGGTGTCGAGCCATCCAGCTATTCATCTTCACTTGTATAGACTCAAGGATGGACACATGAGTAGCCTTATTAACTCTTTTATGGAGAATTGGTACATCAAGGTACCTCCCTAGGTCGAACATGCTTTGGAACCCCAACTTCCTATTGATAGTACAGTCGTCAGCAGGAGAGACATTGGCAGAGAAGAAGCACCTAGGCTTGTTGGTAGAGACAATCTATCTAGAGGATAAAGAAAAGGAGCGGAGGATCTTTTTGATGTTTGTGGCTTGGGATGGTGATGCCTCGACAAGGAGGATTATGTCATCGGCGAAGTAAACATGTGTCAGAGGCGTGCCACCTCTAGTTAAGACCACTGGTTTCCATGATCCTTCTGATGCCAAGAGCGCCATTTCCTGGCTCAGTCTCTCCAGGCATAGCACGAACACATAAGGGCTTAGCGGGTCTCCTTAACGGATGCCCTGGTTAACTTTGAAGGGTGATAGTGGAACACCTTCCCAGAGTAGTGAAGTTTCATCGGACTGGATAATAGTCATGACCAGGTCGATTAGGCACTATGGTAAGCCCACCTTGGAGAGGGTACTCTGGATGAAAACACAATTCATCCTATCAAACGCCTTGAAAAGGTCAAGCTTGATAGCCATCCACTTCTTTCCCTTCTTTGTGCGCATAGAGTGAATGATTTCCTGTATAAGGAGAATATTGTCAGTGATCTTGTGACTCGGAATGAAGCTAGATTGGTATGGTGATATCCAGTCATTCAGGAGTGGTTTGAATCGCTCAAAAATTGTTTTGGAGATTGCCTTGAAGACCACATTATTGAGGGAGATCGGGCAGAGATCCCCACAGCAATGTGGGCTCCTCATCTTTGGGATCAGCGGCATATGGGAGTTCGCCAGTGCTGCTTCCACATAGCCGGTGCGGAAAGCTATCTAGATAGTTCGAACCACCGATTGACCGACCTTGCCCCAATGGTGCTGGAGAAGTCCGCAGTGATGCCATCTGGGCCAGGTGCTTTGGATGGTTCCATGGCGAGGATGACACGATGAACTTCATCCAAGGAAGGGATTGCTTCTAGCGCCTTCAACGTTGAATCAGGAATACCCAGGAATTGTCCTGCAAAAGAGTTAGCACATCGTGGTGAAACATTGGATGAGGTAGTTAGGAGATTAAGGAAGAAGGAATGTGATGAGTGATATTTCAACACTTCTTTTCTACAATTATTAATCTTGTCACATAGAAATACTCAATTCATCTCTTGAAATTGCAAAAATTAATATTTTCTCATTTTTATCAGAAATCTGACAATCTTGTGCATTTTATTGCAGTTTTAGAACTTGAGCCAATCGTCTGGGCTTACCAACCGATCATTTCATTCTTTTGACCTGATCTTCTGAGTAATTGAACCGCTCTTCTTGCATTCCAGCGTCGATCATTGCTCTCAACTAGACGACCGACCAGATCTCCCTATTCCCAATACCAAACGCTCGGTTGAAGCCCTAATGATGGGAAGATATTCGTCCCACCAAGCGGTTTTGACTATGCCACCACCCTAATTAGGGTTGGCAGTTGATCGCTTAGCAGCCGCCCTCCACCAACATCCATCTGATCAGTTCACTGTTGAACCGGTCAGTTGGCGACGCACAGACAGCCAAAAAACCAACTGCCAGCCTCAAAACTTTCTACCCTAATTGTAAAAGTGCCCCCTCCCTCTCCTATAAAAGGAGGGGAACTTCCTCCTCCTTGGGGCATCTCGGGTTTCTCTTGTATTAGCATTCTGGAGCAAATTTTCTTGTATTCTTCTTGTTCTGAAATAAAGTAGCCGTACAATTTTGTTACATGTTATTCTGTTATTCCGTTGTGTTTAGATCTAGTATTTTGTTTTCTCCTCCTCCCCTCTCTTGAGCAATCGAGCAAGGTAGGAAGAGGTAACCATTTTCATTGTCTCTAATTGAGGATCAGTAGTCGTAAGACTCAAAGATGGCTAGATCACTTCCTCCTTCCATCTCTGTTTGCTCCTTCTCCATGAGTGAGTAGTTCTTTATCGAGGCAAGGGGAATAACCCCTTATCTATGGCTTTCGATTTCTCCTTAAACAATTCTAGATGGCTTTTGAGATTGATAACTAGTTGATATATAAAAGTGATTAATTGATAATATTAAAAGTTAATATGAATGGATATGACCTTGGAAATTTGAGTTTAGAATGACAATCTCAACCGCGTAAGAGTTTTGAAATGACCGTGGATTTTCTCTTTTTAGGATGATGAACTAAGAAACATGAGCACCAGGACCAATGGGCTCATGTGGAGATCATCTTTAGTGGATTTCTAATTCACTTGCCTTCATCGAACCCGTCGTTTAAGGATTAATCGTTTTCCTAGGCTAAGGTGGTGAAAACCCCAAGAGCCTCGATTCTCTCTCTTTAATTTCAACCTTTGTTGATTTGCTTTCTTTACTTCTAGTCTTTTCCATTCAAAATAGTCTACTTGTGCTAACAATTATTTGTTTCTTTTCCTTGTGATAGGGGCAAAATAAATTCTTATTATTACATTGTTACTTTGTGTTTATTTCTTGTTTTAGTGTAATCATCCAAACCCCCATCCTGATATTTACTTTCTATTTTAAATCTGAAAATACAAAAAAATAATAAAATAGTTCTTCAAAATTAATAAGGATAAAGGAAGCAATCTTAAAAAGTTGTCATGTGGGATTGACCCTTCTATACTAGCCTTAATAGGAAGTAGAAAAGGATTAAACTCTAGGATAATAATCTTAGTGATTGTAAGTGCTAAACGATGCATTAACAGAATGGACATGTTCCTTAAGCTTGTTGGGGTCAAAGATCCAACACCCGTCAATATCCTGGAGCTTGGAGATTTCGTTGTGGTGTCGCCTTGCCCGAACGTACGACTGAAAGAAACTTGTATTACGGTCCCCTAGATGCATCCAGTTGATGTGTGTTTTTTGTTTCCAATCTGCCTCTTCGACGAGGAGAAAATGGTGGTATTGTTCCTGCAGCTCAGCTGCCAAGCATGCTTTGGCCGCGTTGTCAGTGTAATCCACCTGCCTTTGAATGCAATCAAGCCTATGAATCGTTAAGGCCTTGTCTTTGTGCTTCCTTTGTGAGGTCTCCTGATTCCATTAAGTAGCAGCTGCTTGGAAGACAGGCAAGGCATTGGAGAAGTCAGCGTCCATGTCCCAGCTATTAGCAAGACATGTTTTGAAGTCCACGTCTATGTTCCAGCTTACTCTTCTTCTGAAGGCTGGCTGCCCCAGAGAGGTACCCATGGCAATGAGGAGAGGATTGTGATCAGAGGTAACCCATGGAAGGATTCGGATTCTATTGTTTGGGTGCAGCGACACCCATGCCTCATTGGCAATGGCTCTGTCTAGTTTCCCATGAACATTCCCACATTGGAAGGTGAAGGGTTGTCCAGATGTGCCAATGTCATCTAGTCAGTTACTGACAGTCATGGAAGAGGAGTGAGGAGGTCGAGTCATAGTAGTTACTACCTCCCTTCTCGGCCCTGTTTAAAAGAGTGTTGAAGTCCCCCATTGCTAGCTAAGGGGCATCGTGTGGAGTTGATAAGGCAGGAAGGCGTTGCCAGAGCAGCTTCCTTTTAGTCGGGTTAGGGCTACCATAGATAGTAGTGAAGAAGGTACTGCCATTGAGCCAGCAATGAATGAATTGTCGATGGTTGAGGAGTATCTCCATGTTACATCTAGCATCGTCCCAGAGGAGCCAGATGCCTCCTGAGAAATCCAAAGCTTCAACGTGATGAGAAGATGGAAAGACAATCTTTTTGATAATATCTTCAGCAATGATGCCACTGCATCGAGGTTCAATAATGACCATAAGGTGCATCCTATAGCAATGTCAGAGTTCTTTTAAGTAGCAGAGTTTTTTTTCAGAGTAGGCTCCTTGAATATTCCAATTGATAATATTCATAGATGATAATAATAGATGGGTGTTACAGTCAGGCGATGGCCGCTAGTAGGACAACCTCATCCTCTAAATCTTCTCCACCAGGTGAATCCAGCTCCTTGTTCAGAAGGTTGAAGTTGATTACATTCTTGGCACTGACAGAAGCACTTGCCACTTGTTGAGCCAGTCTCCCTTTTTGTGAATCCTCTCTGGCATCTTCTTCGTCACCTGCACTATCACCTTCCTATTGCGTAGTACGATGGAGTTATACCCTAATGGCTTGGAACCGAGATGAAGTGGCGGTAGGTTACTAGTGTCACCAGATCTGAGGAAGGGGACCGTGGAGGCAACCAACGGTGATCTCCCTTGGGACACCTCATTGTCAGTAAGAGTAATTGCAATATTGGATACCTCAGTCTTGTCGGGTGGGTTAGAAGCATCCTACTTCTTCTTCTTAGCTCATTTCCTTTGGCGTCTGGTGCCCCCTGGTTTCCAGTCACCCTCAGAAGCCATAGATTCCTTAGAGGGGGCCTAGGTAATAGCTTCACCAATCTTATTCTTGGAGGAAGAAATAGTAGTGGTTGGGTTCTCTTTGTTAGTAGATTTGCATTCTGGTTTCTTGACATGGATTGACGGTGAGTAGGCTGGCGCCTGTTCACTGGATGGGGCCCCTACTTCAATGAATCTACAGTCACCTTCAATGTGGCCCATTCTTCCACAGCACATGTAGACCGCAGGCAGGTTCTCATATTCAAGATGTAGGTGTTCACCATTAAGGATGAAACCAGGAAGCAGTGGTCGAGATGTATCAATCTCCATGGCCATTCTTGCAAATTTCCCCCTGTGACCCTGGATAGTGTTGTCATCAATCCAGATTGTTTTTCCTATGGTGTTGCCAATGCTTACTAGTAGCATATTCTGATAAAGATGAATTGGTAGATCTGGTATCCTGACCCAGACCACTAGCCGTCGAGGTATCTGGTTAGATGGCCTGAACTCCAGGTACCATGATTGCATTGAAAGGTAGTTTCCAAAGATCGTGTAAGGGCCTCCGGTGATGACCTTGATGAAGTCAGTCTCTCTTGCTAGCTGCATGATGTAGTAGCCATACTCCAGGTTGATCACTCGGAAGCACTCAGATAATCCCCAAATGATTTGGATGCGGTTGACTAGGGCATGATACCCTAGGTTCAGACCTAGAGCCTTGATGATGACTACATTCTTCCATGATTCCAATAGCGACAGAAGAATTTTAGGGTTGATAGTGAAGGATGGGAGGATTCCGACACTTTCAATTGTGATATCCTCTTTCTTTAGGTGTCTGGTGAGACCGGGTTAGGAAGATCTAGGCCGAGACTTCTTTCTATTGCATCCTTGAATGAAACTTTCACGGATTGATAATTACCAGGTGTAAGCATCTCGATGTTAGGGTCATCTTGATGAGCAAGGATCTCACCATCTACATGCGGAGGCGAATCCACAGAGTTGAGGTCAGATCCATCATCCAGACGGCGATCGAGTCTCCCTTTCCCTCACCCTCCGTGTCCCCCTCGACCGCCGCCTCTCCCTAACCCTAGAGGTTGTAACATATTAGAAGTCACCAATTAATTATTTTTATCTCCCCCTTAGGGTTTCCACCCCTACTTCCCCTATAAAAGGAGGGCAAACTCCACAATAAAAGGGCATCCTTTGTTATCAAAATTTTTGTCATGTTCTTTACATTATGTATGAGTAGTTCCTTTTTTGGGGCATTGGACTAGCCCCATTGTCAGTTTTTATTCTCTATAATTGACTCCTTTTTTCAATAAAAGAAAGATTTAATTCCATTCCTGCTTTGATCATTGGATAAATTGATATATTCTTGTGGGGAGATATAATCATTGATCCCCACAAGAATGAGCTCATAATCCCTTAATTTCGGTTATTATCTTTTTACTTTTGATCTTGTACTTGTTTTTTTGATGGAATGAATATGTTCTTTAGGGAGCGCTGAGATCTCGAGCCCTTGCAAGAATGAACTCATAATATTTTGATGTGATCACCTGATTTAAGTTATAATCTATTCTATCTATTTGACTTATTTGTTGTAGCACATGGTGACACAATCACCTAATCCATGGGTTCAAACCTTAGATTGGAATCACATATATCTTCATGAGATCTCAGACAATTATGTGTTTGATGGTTGGATGAGGAACCGCAAACACTGAGATCAATGGGTTTGCGAGAAGTCTGACCCTTGTGTGATTGTGCTCTGAAAGGACACAATCCACATGTTCCTAATTTGATTATTGATATTGGGAGTTAATTTTCTAAGTAAAAACATGGTTTTTAGTGGTGATCCATGGAACCCCCAATTTCTTTATCATTTGATCAAATAGTTGTTTCTACGTTCTTTACTTTCTGCTCTAAGCATAACAAAACTCTTAACAACTAGAATTTTCCTTTCTTGTTCTCGAAATCAATTTTGGATTCAAACATTTTCTTTCCATCGTCCCTTGGATCAATAACTTACTATACTAATATGACTTGGTTCTTGCATCAATTTGAAAAACTAGTTAGAAGGTTAAACTCTAGGACTTTTCCTAGTGATTGGTATAAAAGAACACATATCAATTTGGCACCGTTGTTGGGGACAACAAGTGTTATTTTTTTGAAATCAATTTCTTAGTTAGAAATTTTCTTATTTTAATAATTTTAGTTTGGTTCTATAACTTTTAGTTTGTTTTATAAATTAATCTTGTTTCATAATTTCTTGATTAGTTCTATAATTTTATTCCTTCCTTCTAGTTCATTTTAACTTTAGTTGTTTCATAATTGTTAGCTTTGTTAAAATTTCTTTCTTTAGTTTACCTTCATATTTTTAGCGGTGTTTCATTATTTCTTTCCTTAGATTTTCATAATTTATTTTACCTACCGAGACCCATTTCAATAGTGTATCTCCTACTTCTACTTAGCTTCCATTCAGGCAATATTGCTTTCTTAGTTATTTTTGTAATTTTCTTGGAATATTTTTTCCTCTTGTTCTTATGACCCCTTTCCTTAGGAATCAATAATGTATGAAACACCCCCAAGTTGTTGCAACCACACCTTTCTCCTGCGATCTTGATATTGATAAGACCTTCCACCATCTAAATCAATCATGTCAATCCAAGATGGATCAAGAAGAAAAGATCAAAAAGTAGATTGTGTAGGCTCTAGTGGTGCAAGAGAGAGGATATTGAAGGACAAGACATGGCTCAACAAGAAGCTAAAAAAATGAAACAACTTAAGGACTTTTTAGTCCCCAAGTGAACAAACCAACATCATGTCATCCCTCATGAAATCACTGCCCTGTAGTTTGATATATGTATGTAATGGATCAATCTCCTCCAAAGAAACCCATTTGTGGGAAGACTAGGAGAAAATAGTCAAGAGCACCTTCGATGATTCCATGACTTATGCTCCTTGCATAAAGTACCAAGCATTACTGATGATGCCTTCAAACTTGATTGTTTAAATAATCTCTCATTGACCAAGCCATGACTTGGTATAATGCTCTAGAAGTAAACCCCATCATCACATGGGAAGCTCTCTAGGCAAAATTTCTTGAAAAGTATCGCCCCCACCTTATCTTATACCATCAAGGAACAAATCACCAAATTAAAGATGGTTCCTAGTGAGACCTTAAAAGAAGCTAGGAAAGATTCAAGGAACTCCTCCATCTTAGCCCACACCACAATGTACCCAATGATCAATTGATCAAGATTTTCTATTGAGGTATGAATGACGCCACCAAGGAATTCCTAGACACATCCTCTGGGGGGGGGGGACTTTACGTTCCAAAATATTGAAATTGCTTGGGCAGTTGTCCAAAGAAGTGTTGAAACCCATGCCAGATCTAATAGAGGGGATCCTCAAGGTGGCAAAAGATAAAGAAAAGTCCAAGCTAAAATCTATTGCAGGGAGTTTCAAGATGAGCATTTTGAGGCAAGACCAGTTGGAATCCTCTTTCAATACATAAGAAAGAGGACCACCTCAACAACAATTTGAGAATTTGAATGCTACTTACAACATCCCCAATCAATCTAGCAATCCACAGGCTAAAAGCCACCCTATTTATCAATATAGCAATCAACAAAACTAAAAAAATCAAGGAATCTATAGGGAGAAAAAATTTTATATTCCCCATCAAGCTCCCCCGCCTCCTGATAATGAGAGGATTTCTACCATAGAAAGAAACATTTAGACTATGATAGCCAAAAATATATGATGGTTGGCATCTAGAAGATGATGAATGATAACCATCAAACTCACCAAAATTAGTCGATACCCAATTGTATTTGTTGACCACAACCCTACGTCCTCCCATATGAGCTCTCACTGGGCAACCCAAACTGAATCCCAAGCATATAGAACATATTAAGGTTGTTACAACCTAATTTTGCCTTACCACTTCATAAAGGGTGAGTCCTCCCCCATTATCTCTGATCAAGGGGATGATGGAGTCATTGTTCCAGAGACACTAGAATCTCCATGCTGCAAGATGACATTGATATCTATAACCTGTATATTCCCTTTATTGGATGGATGAACAAGACCCAGTTGCACTCTAGATTCAATAAGTTCAAAGATACCATGAGGAAGTTATGTATCAACATCCCTCTCCTGGACCCCATGACAGAAATGCCCGAGTGAAAAAAATTCTTTAAGGTCTTATTGAACCACAAGTACACCATCGAAGAATCTAAAACAATGAAGCTGGATAGAACCACATCAGACATCATCCATAGTAAGATGGAACACAAACAAAAAGACCCAGGATCATTTGGGATCACGTGCACTCTCGATGATTCTACCATCCAATCAGGATTGGATGATCTCAGAGCAAACATCTCTATCATTTCCTTAATCATGTGCATGGACTCGATTTCACTGATGCATGACCCAATCATATGAGCATTCAACTGGAGGACTCTTTCATTACCAAGCCACTTGGAATTATTGATTATGTTCCAGTTGAAGTCAGAAGATATTACATCCCATGTGACTTTGTGGTACTGGATATAAAGGAAGACCTTCGTTCCTGCTTATCTTGTACAGGCCCTTCCTGACCACCACTAGGGCACTGATTGACGTGGGGCAAGACTACTCATCCTAAAAATGGGAACTGAATTTACCAACTTTCAAGCCTCTAGTGGTAGAACAAAGCACATGAGATAATAAGAAGTGTAATTCCTAGATTGCGTAGACCTATTAATCAGATGCAACAACACTTTGTCGACTCAGCGACCCCACCAATGACCATATCTCAAATTTCTTTGGAGGACAACCAAGTTGTAAAATAGATCAAAGCCATACAACCAACCCCATGATGATGGAGATCCCATTTCTCACCTTGCTCAATCTTGTAATGCAAAATGTTTCTACTCATGATCTCTCACTCCCATAACCTCTTCCTTTATCTCATGCCACCCCTCAATCCACCCCCATTTTCTCCTCTCCCCTCTTGAACCACCAGTTTATGATATCCACTAGGTCCTTTATGAGTTACCACTCCCTATGGCAACTCCAGAAGAACTGTTGAAACCAACGAGGAAGTTTCAACGTATCATCATTTCAATCGACTCCCCATTGAAACTAGTGACCAATATGGTGGGATGACCAGGCATCCACACTTGATTCTACACTCTGTAGTTTCTAATAATTATCTTTATGATAACACAATTGAGCTACTCCAAACTATTCTTTATCACATATCAAACCATGGGAACCTATCCATTTTTATTCCAATTATTGTCCTTGTTGTGCAAATGTGTGCCAAACTACTAGGGACACATTCCAAAGAGGCCAAGAAAAGATGATGGAGTGGCTACAAAGAAAGAAGATGAGTCAGTATAACACCATTCAAACTCCATCTCCTATCCCCCGTTGGGGGATACTACTATCATCGGGCCTCCGATGTTAAATAGGATGCTTCTTGGGAGGCAACCCAACAATTTTCTTCCCTCCACTTTGGATTTATGTTTTTTCTTGGGATGATGAAAATTTTAACTCTGGGGTGGAAATGGGTGGTAAATCTCATTCCACCAACTATAACTTAGAGTTCTTGCAATTTCCATTACGTTATATAGTTTAGCTTTAAATTTTTCTTTGAATTTTTGCCTTTATCTAGTTGGCCATGATGATATGCATGTTTATCAATATACCCCCTTGAATGATGCAACTTCTTTTTGTAACATAATCGTAAAATCTTCCATTGATAGAAATTATCCTATCACCTATGATCTGAATGAACACCATTCCTTGGAAAAATGGCAAGCCATAGAGGACTGATAGGATTAAAAAACAATGGTTCCTTATCTAGAGTTATAAATTCACTTGAAAAATTTCTTGATTTTGCATATTTCAGAATTTATTGACCCAATGTATGGCGATCCCAATGCACTTAAATAAAATAAATGAATTTTATAATGAACAATCTTTATCTACACTTCTTTCATCACTTCTAATCTCTCCATTCATAAAGAAAAATAAAAGTAAATAGCCAATATGCCAAAATACAAGTTTAGGGTGTCACAACCCCTTTTCCCCCTCCATTTATTCCATACCCCTCGTAAATTTAATAGGGGCATACCATCAAGAAAATATGCCAAAAAGAACACACCAAAACATGTGTTCAATGTAACTGCTAAAAAAGAAATTAAAGGCCTAAAGTTGAATAGAGGAGAGGTCGCTTCTTCCATACCTCCTTCACTCCACTTTGATGCCTAGGGGAATCTACATAACCCCATTAAATCCTTTAGACTTGTTCTTATGCAATAACTCCTATAAATATGAGGGAGTACCAAATGCTAAGGGAATATGAAATTTATTTTATTGTAGTTTTTCAAATGGAACTAAGTTCAAAATAATCTTGCAGTAAGGGGCTATGAATCTAGGAAGTTAAAGTTGCTTGGTCATATAAGGTGGAAGGACTCAAGTGATGTTATACAAGTGAGGATGATAGGTCAAAAGTATTATGTGGCAATGTTTTAAATTCAATGTTTCTTGAGGACAAGAAAAGCTTTTAGATTGTGGTATTTTGATGAGTTCAAAATCATCACCTTTATTTGTAATTTTTTTTTCTTTAATTGATAATAAATTGTTGGTTATTGGATAGTTTTAGCATAAGTTATCTTAGTTAGCTCTTCTTGCTTAATTGGATTTTTTACTTTTTTCATGGGTTTTGTAGGAAAACATTTACATTAATTCAAAGGCCCAAAAGACCCCAGAATTAGAGGCTTCAAATTCCATTTTCAGCCTAACAATCAACTGTCTCGTCCAGCTAGCTGGTCGGCTCAATAACATAAGAGAACACCTGCCCAGAACTCCAACCGAATGACTTAGCCCATGAGCTAATCGATGCACTCATCTAGGGCACTACGTTCTAGAACCCAATCGATCGTTTCAAGGTGATAATCAACCTACTCATCTTTCCAAGTTAGTGAATGAACTGAGCGGTTCCTCAAGTGAACCAGTCAACTTGTCAGCCCGAAGCAAGTGTTTTAAGTCCAAAATATCCGAATCAATTCCTTAATGACCAAGGATTGGTCAAAATGGCACCGCCACCTCTCCCTTAGGGATTTTACTGGTTCCATCGACTCACGCCCATACAGATCCAAACCTAGTGGCTCGTTTAGTGAACATGTCAGTTCTCCATATGTGAGCAGCCCATTTTAGCAGCTGCTAACCAATTCTTTTTATCTCCCCCCTTGGGGTTTCGACCCCTCCTCCCCCTATAAAAGTGGGGGGAATCCACAAGAAAAGGTCTTCCTTTATTATCTATATTTTGCTTCTATTATTTACATTATGACTGAGTATTTCTTTTTCCGGGGTATGCAGACTAGCCCCATAGACTATTTTATTCAATGTAATTGACTCCTTTTTTCAATAAAAGAATGATTTTATTCTATTTATCCTTTGATCTTTGAATGAATTAATATATTCTTGTGGGGTGATATGATCATGGATCCCCACAATAATAAACTCATAATCCCTTAATTGTGATTTTTATCTTCTTATCTTTTGATATTGTACTTGTTTTCTTGATAGAATGAATATATTCTTTTGGATGAATTGATATCTCAAGCCCTTGCAAGAACAAATCCATAATCTTTTGATGCGATCACCTGATTTAGATCATGATCTATTCTATCTGTTTGACTTATTTGTTATCATATGATACACGGGTTTGAACTTTAGTTAGGAATCAAATTGATGAGATCTCAGACAATTATGTGTTGGATGGTTGGATGAGGAACTAAAAATTCCGGGATCAATGGGTTTGCAGGAAGTCCAGCCCTTATGTGATTGTGATCCGAAAGGACACAATCCACATGGTCCTAATTTGATTATCGATATTGGGAGTTTATTCTTTGAGTAAAAGCATAGTTTTTGGTGGTGATACCCCAAACCCCAGTTTTGTTATCATTCGATTCAAACAGTTGTTTTTGCATCTTTTAATTTCTATTCTTAGTATAACCAAACTCTCACCAACTGGAATTTTCCTTTCATATTTTTGCAATAAGTTTTGGATTCAACCATTTTCTTTTGTCATCCCTTGGATCAATACCTTACATTATTAAGTTGACTTGGTGCTTGCAACAAGTTGGCAACCTGGTTAGAAGGTTAAACTCTACAACTTTTCATAGTGATTGGTGTGCAATGACACACATAATTAGAGAATAGCGTACCAGACAGACCCACCTTGAGAGTGATACATGGAAATCATGGAATGGTAGTCAGAATTGCCTCTCAAGGTGATAGTGGTGATTGTAGTTCTTAGACTTGAAGTCACTAAACTCATCACATTTTGTTCTATGAACTTTGAAACCATCCAACATGACCTTGAATAAGGTTGTCATAAAGATGGTGTTTGGTTATGTTGTGACACATGGGGATTTGCTGCAAGTGACATAAATGGGTTTTGTCCCTCCTATTAAGAGTTTGATATCCAAGGACCATACAAGTGAGACTGAAAAATGTATGTCCATATTCATGTGAGTCAATAAGTGATATGTGACCTCACATGCATCTCTATAGTTTTCTATAGTTCAAGAATATAGTTTGAGTAGTAAGAGGATGATGACTCCATTCCTCACATTCACTTTGGATATCAAAGAAAAAGAAACTATATGATCATGGTAACATGGATCACAGATTATAGGTTGAAGTTGTTCTCAACTTTCCAGTAACTTGGATAGCAATCATGTCATGCTAGATACCATTCAATACTTGTATAGTCATAATGGTTATGGACTTTACTACCAACATAATATGGGACCTATAGGGTTGTACACATAAGATGCACATGGAATAGGAATTTACTCATGGATAAGATTTAACTTAGTTGCTAAAGGTGTTAGATAATCAAATTAAACAACACTACCAGACTAGAGTGTCCAGTCAATCGATTGGTAAGCCAGTCACCTAAGTAGTGCCAATCAATTGACTGGAGTGTCCAGTCGATCAACTGGATCAGTTTTGAAATCGACCAATTTGTCTGGGTCAAACAAAGATGTAAAATGACCAGTTTGATTGGGTCAAATGATTAAGGATATGTGTAATGACATGCATTAATCATCGTATTAAAGGAAATGTTATTGTCCCTCTAGTTACAAGGCAATCGAGTAACTGGACACTTTTCTTCTCCCCTAGTGGTATGCAACAACCATCAAACCATGATATCTCGCATTTTGTATCCCCTGTGTTTTGGAAATCCTAGCCCATCCACTCCTATTAAGTAAGGGTTGGGTAAGTCTCTCAAGACACTTCTCTTCTCATAGTTGTTGTAATATGTGAGAGAGCCTGAGCAGTGTTCCCAAGAGAGGGAGAGACACTAAGGGGAAAGGATGTCAATACTAGCACATTGACACATGTAAGGACTACTCCTTCTTGTCAGCTCTGGAAGTGCAGTGTGGAGTTCCCAGTGGTCCATGTGCACTATGTAGAGGCATGGAATCCATTGTTACCATGCTAGGATAATGACGTCAACTATCATTCGTGAGCTACTTGTGAAGGGAACACATCTCCGTGTAAGATTGTCACTGGACTTGCTATAGGACCAGGTACATCTTTGACCTCTTTCCTAGGTACATCATTGTTGACACTATTTACTGGTTAAGAAATATGGATAGAAATTTTATTTCCACTGTCTACTCTACAACCATATATCCCTACATCATGATATGGGGATATGAATGTTCCTAACCAATCTTCTGTCAAAGTTGAAATTGTGATCAACCATCTTTGCCTTGCCCTCTGAGGTTGGGTCAATATGTTGCTTTTGAAGAGGTTTCTATGATTTGTTGGGATCGCGTTTGGTGATGATTTTAATATAGTTGTGATTGTGTGGTGTTCTTCTAGATTTAGCTATTTTGATGGCCTGCATGCCACCTGTCCGTGTTTTGTGGTGGTCTAGTGCAGTTAAGCTGTGAGATGTTATCAAGAAATAGTGTAGGTTGATGTTATGAGCATGGTCACAGTAAATGAATCTATGAACCCTATGCCATATGTCAAAATGTAACAAATATGTTTCATCCTTATGGATATGTCTCTAGGAAGCACCACCATATTTAATTAACGGCTGGTCTCAAAGTTTATATGCAATAAGTGCAAAAGTGTTATATCTACAGCCAAAGTGCTGGCTTAGAGGTAGTTTCTACAATATGTACCCGTTGTGAAATTACCGCAATGAGCCTAGTCAATGATGGGATGATTAAATGCAAACTTACCAGTGTCCTTACATAACAAGTTTTTGTAATTCTGTTGGGAGGAACACGAGGGTGTGTCTACAAGAGGGAAGGTGTGGTATTCTAGAGAGATGTTGGAGCTATTCCAGAGAGAATTTAGAGCTAGTAGGAGAAGATAATATTAAGTTTGTTTAAACAACTATAATGAGAAATGGAGGTGAAAATATACATTTTCTACACTTCTCTCCTAATTGAGCAGGGACAACATATAGGGAAACAAAGGGGAAGATAGGAATACTTTACTGCTCATTTTCTATTTTGCTGAACTAAGTTGGAGATGATGGGAAGAGAGTGATTAGACTTCTATGTATTTTTATATTAACTTGAAAACATTCCCTTAGTTTCTACTCCCTACATTGATGAAACTCATTATTAACAATGGCATCTCCTCTCCCCTCATTATGTATTTTAAAAGTTCTTCTCCATGACTTTTATTTCATCACCCTTGAGCAATTATAGAAAATGAAAAGAGAAAAGAATCCTGAGAACAAAGAGAAAGCTAATAAGTTATTGCTCATTTTTCCATGAAATGGGAAGCATCATTACAAGAGCGATGAACATGAGAAAAGGATACTTCAGTAAAATATCTACTCAACTGTCGAATATCCGTAGTTGTCAATCCTACCTAGTCTCTTCTATTTGAAGGTTCTAACAAGGCATTGGCAAGAATTAATGAGTCAATTTCAAGGTGGATGTGTCTCAACTTCCTTGAGCTTGCTTCCCTCGCTTATTCTTGCTATGACATTGTTTCAAAAATCTTTGGGGCCATGTTGTTCTCATAAGATGTTGAATCGAAATGAGCATCTCTCCCTTGGAATATGAGAACACTACACCAAGTCCTATCTAGTCATCTTTTTCACAAGCAACATCATTGTTTACTTGCATCGTGCTTTCTTGTGGTGGAATCCACCTATGAATGCCCTAGTTTTATGTTATTTTCTATGTGATCTCATGAAATGTGTTGTACACATTATGAATTATGCAATGATGGATCCAAACTTTTGGTGCATTATTTGCATTTATTGTGAACTCATCGTTGAAGAGTTCATTATTTCTATTGGTACAAGTCTACCACATAACAACAACTTGCTCATCAATTTTGTGTTGATTTAGAGTTTGAAAATCTTCAATGGACTAGCCATGATCAATTGATCATCCTCCAAAAAGTGCTTTTAACCAACTGGCTCACCAATGTTATCTTTCCTACAACCATCCACAAGTCAAGCATGCAGAAATGGATTCCACTACCACTACTCAGATGGAGCAGGTGGCATCATCTATGTATAGGTATGACCCTTAATCTTCCTTTAGTAGATAAGCCTTTTGTAGACACCTGCTATAGGATGTGGGAAACTTTTAGTGGCCACATTGAATTTCATATAAAGCTCCACAACTTATGAGGATCATCATTTCTTTAGGTTGTATAAATCTCACAACCTATCTTCTTTCATATTTATCCTTTATTCCATCTCCCACTCTCCATCTAATGACTTCCTTCAGAAGAAGCTTTTCCTCCTGCATGATTTGCCACATGAACCTAGGATTGAGACCAAGCTTAGACTCCATAACGGAGTTGTTGGGGAAGTACCTCACCTTCAACTCTTTAAATGCCAAAGGGCGTTGTCTAACTATCAATCTCCACTACAGTTTCCCCAATAGTGCTTAGTTGAAGGTCTTCATGTCCCTAAAACCAAGTCCCCCATATCTTTTTCGTTTGTATATATTCTCAACATTTTCAAAAAATCTTCATTCTATCTGTTGCACCCACAAAAACCTCACTATAGTTGCATTTATTTTTCCAATCAAACTATATGGGAGTTAGAAAATATTCATTGCATAAGTTAGAATTGTTGGTAAGGTATGCCCATAGAGCCAATCATGTGATGATGGACACAGAATATACCTTAAAGGATATGATTAATATTGATAAAGGAAAGCTTCCAATTCATTCTATTTCATTCAATTATGAGATAATGAGGAAACACTATGAATGTCTAGAGAATAATATTACTCAATGATGTATGTGTTAAAGTATTATCCTTATGGAAATGAGATCATATGGATGTTAAGAGTACATATAAATATTCTCATTATGTCCCTAGTCAGTTGTTATTGTGGAAGGTAGATAGATACCAATAACACATAAGATTGGAGTGTGAGTTTGTTGATGACAGAGTCTCACTAAGTCATGGCATGGCCATATCAAACCAAGCAGACAGATACATGCTAGGGAGCAATGTATCAGATAGACCCATCTTGAGAGTAACACATGGAAACCATCATATGGTAAGTCATAGTCATCTCTCTTGTAGTGAAGGTGGTGATTGTGATTATTAGACCTGAAATCACTATACTTGTCACATGTTGTTGGGTACGCTTTGACATCATCAAACATAGTCATGAAACATGGGTTGTTATAACGGTGATGATTGGGAGACTTTGACACATGGGGATAGAATGTGAGTGAAAGATATGGGATTTTCCCATCTTATTTGAGTATGATATCCTTGTCACTTGATAAGAGAGATTGAGAAATGCATGTGCATGAACTTGTGAATCAATATATGATATTGAGATCACATTATTTTAGACAGTCTGCTCTTGGTTCAAGAAACATGATCATTGAACATTGAGAGGATGACAGGTCCATGCCTTGAGTTCACTCTGGATATTAGTGCTAAAGGAATTATACAATTACTGCAACACCTGACGTAGATTGTAGGTTGAAGTTGTTCTCCAGCATTCCATTCACTTTAGCATTGATGTGTGACTAGGCACCACTCTTTTCTTGTGATGTCATAAGATAGTTATGGAAATTCTCTTTTAATTTTATATGGGACCTATAGGGTCACACACATAGGAACTCATCTAGAAGAGGAGCTTGATCTTGAATGATGAATAGATTGATTATTAAAGTGTTTAGGTATTCAATTCACCCAACATATCAACTAATTGGATGAATGGTCTGCCAAACGACCATCTCACTGAGTGAGATGGTTGTTTGGGCATGCCATACGGGAGTCTCCATTGTTGAGATGGTCACTGGGATGTTCATGCTAATCAAAGTTTGAATTGGCTAAGTTATGCACTTGAACCGACCGGCTCAATGTGATTGAACTGACCGACTCATGTCGACTCACCAGACGGGTGTCTGGGTGAGTGAGACAGGCGTCTCATTTGGGTGATATGGATCATTTGGGCCAAATAAAGGTTTGTGATGTTTCCCGAATAGTTTTGATTGTACTTTACTTGGGGTACAAGGAAATTAATATGTCATATTAATTGGAATCGAAATTGCCAAATTTGTATCCGATCGAGAAACTGCCAAATGACTATTTGGTAGTGCGGGATGACTGTCTCGCCTATTGATTTGACTTTTGCAAGATTGATTATGAATATATCAATTGACTCTTGCATTCCTCCCTTAACCAGCCTTGGTGTTCTTTTTGCTTCCTTCACCACCCACAACCATCTATTCTCTTCTAAGTAGGAATTCACAACACACTATACTCCTAGTGGTGCATTCATTCATCACGTCGTAGTTCAGTCAGTTTGGAACTAACGTTATCCATTACCTGAAATGGTTTCCTAGATCTAATGAAATAAATAACCAAAGAAAACTACTACTAACGTGATTCTCGTCTGACCCTGGGCGGTGAGTGGGGTAGGTGAAATGTTCTGCAGTAGCAGCCTACCTAGCATTCAATTAAGAATTCATTATCCACGTTGCCAAGACAATCTAAGGCAAGGACGATGGGGAAGGTAGATAAGAGAGCGAGTGGGTCAAAATGTAGTAGGACTTCACTGGAAAACACCATATGACCATCTGGGAGTGCCATACGAGCATTTGGCATCTCACGGGTTGTGAAAGTTCAAGTTCTTTTGGTCCCTTCCACTCCCGAACAATCTCGTACAGATTGGGAACCCTGACCCTAACCTCACCTATAAAAGGAGGGGTATTCGGGGCTTCCCAAGACACAACATAGACAACTAAGAATCAATTCCTATGACAATTATTGTCCTCTATGGTTGTGGTAGCTAAGAGAGCCCAGGCAAGTCCTACTAACAGGGAGGGATAGCCAACAGGAGAAAACAACTAAGAAGTTATTATTATGGGAGAGCATATTGGTGACTAGTACACCAACGGGAGGGACAACTCCTTCATTTCCGTTCTTAGTTGAAAGATACGAGTTCTAGTTGGTCCATGTGGACTAATCTATGGGCATGAGTCCTTTGGCTACTACTCGGAGATCAAAGTCAACTTATAGTCTGTGGCGAGACCACTAGAGTCACTGTAGAGGTTGAGCAGACAACTGTTCATGGTGAAAACCAGGAGTTGCACAACCACGTTCCAAGAGCAACTAGTCAACAATTACAAAGAAGTGAGATTTGTCATTGGACTTGCTCCAGGACCAGGTATAACTCGTTAAAACCATCCTTCCTATTTCATAGTAGTTGGCACGTTCTTGCTATTATGGGAATACAGATAGATAAATTTTTGTTTCCGTTGCTAAACTCTGTGTCCATATTTTACAACGAGAATATCCTATGCAATTGCTTTAATTGACCCCCCATTACGATGCTTACAACAACTTCTCTTTTCATCCTTGAAGTTTTCTGTATGGCATCTCTTTAATGTTTGTGAACAACTATTTTTTGGACTTTCCTACAGTAGTTGGGAGGTCCAAATACTTGCCATATATGTCTACCTATTTGATGTTGAGAAGATTTTTTTAACCCATTTTTCTTGTCTCTATGCATCTCTTTTGTTTGGTTACCAATAAAGAGAAAGGCTTCACCCTACTAAATGGGTTATCGACAAAGAAAAGGGTTCCCTTGTTTTTAATTGATAACCAACTCTCATTTTGATTGGACAATGATGAAGTTTGTACCATCTGTATGAACAAAATGACAGATGCATATAGATGTAGCTTTTCTTTAAAACACACAATCATAGATGTATACTTGTTAAAATTGGTAACCAACTAAGTGGAAGAAAATAAAAGAAACATAGTCTAGTTTCACCTTACTAAATAAGATATTAAGACTTCATATCTCATTACCAGAAACGTTTATGTTGAGAACCATTGTTTTCCCTTGGACTACTCCCAATGGAATGAGTCTTAAGCATAATTATTAAGGTGACACTAAGGATTGGTAGTCATTCCACGCATTGATAACCGTTATAATACTTACATTTTTGTTAGTGAACTAATATATATGATTGATGTTGAAGACCTTTTTGAATCAATATGTGTAAATAGAAGAATCAAATGAGTAACTATAATTTTTTATTCACTAAGAGAGTACACGTTAGTTTTTCATGACCTAGTTAATAAATAGACATCCTTTAAGACATTAGAAGGATACTATTTTAGTGTTTTATACAAGACTAAATACATTTATTGAATGCATGGACGAGGACACATTAGTTTAACAAAATGTCATTGAGAAAATTGATTATTAGTTACAACGAGTATAAACTAGGAGTTATGTGAAATATGGATGGTGAAGCGTCAACTCTAATTACAAGAATAACATGAACTATATGACTACCAATCCAACCATCATATAACTGAGTTGTGTTAGTTGTATTGTCATCCATATTGAAATTTTCCTTGATGATGTGTTCTCCTTCAAATCATAACATATAGCTTGAGAACACTTTCACATTTCAAGCATATCGAGAAACCATTTCAATAATGTAACATACTAGAAATTCATTTATTTAATAATGAATCCCTAAAACCACAAAACATAGTAATCATGGGATTTGATCACTAAACATTACTAATGATTTTAAGACATAGAATATACTTAAAACTAGTCAAATGTACATTTAATTCATCAATAGGAACTAACATGTCACAAACTGACTTTTTGAATAAAACTTTCACCAATATATAGTGTGCTTGATGTTTATATACATAATTACCAATTTCATGTTCCAACTTAGTCTCAATCATAGTTATGATGATATTTGAGGACGATATGCATAATTACCAATTTGTGGAATTGGAAAAAATAAAATAAAAGCATTTGCGCTCTCTATGATAATTCACCAATTTCTAAATTAAAGATCTTTGAAAATATATTTCTTGAGTGGTTTATGGTTGTTCAGATGTAAGGAATCTTATGATCAAAATTAAGAAGATTGGAACTTTCTAGAGTCTTACAAAAATAGGAAGATCATTGTATTGTCCCATACTATTGAAGATAGTTAAATAGAACCATGTTTTAGCAATATCTTTTGATTTAGTTGTTCTATCGGATATGTGCAATGTGAGGAAACACACATCCTCAATATCTGACTTATTTTATGCTAAATTTTTAGCGTTAGTTTTGATCTATGATTTGTAACTTTTGGAAACTTTTTTTTATTTAAATTATAATACAATAGCCTTTTATATTGATTTTTGTGGGGAAAAATAGTAATATATCTACTCTTGAAAGACATTTTGCAGATAATTAATAAATATGGAGAAGGTATGAACAAAAATTAGATATTAATTATGAAGAGGAATAAATACTATTTATATGAATAGTTAAACTTCAATCAAACAATCACAATGAGCACACACCCCTCCTCACACATGCAGGAGAGGGTGGTGCCCGCCAAAGAGAGGAAATTTGCATTTAGATGAGAAATTGGAAGAACTATAGTTAGAGGAGAGTTAGGATATATAGGGTTGGGAAAACTAAAGGTAAATGGAGAGATACCCACAAAGAGATAAGGAGATAAGATTCAAGGATAAGAAGAAGATACATGTGATGGTTAATCATGGTGATTTACAGAGAAGTGATCAACATGTCCCTTTAAGGAGGGTGCTTATTGTTGGTATGTACGCCAAAAGAGCCAATCATATGATGATTGAGATGACATATCATTTAAATGACTTGATTAATAATAAAGGCAAGTTTCCAATTTATTCTATTTTAATCAGTTATGAGATAGTGATGAAACATAATGGATGTATAAAGAATGACATTACTCAATGACATATGTCTTTTGGTTGATGACCTGAACAATGAGATCATACAGATGCTAAGAATAGGTACATTCGTGTTATGTCCCTAGTCAGATGCCATTATGCAAGGATGATAGACAATAATGATACTTAAGACTAGAGTGTGGGTTGGTTGATGATAGAATCTCATCATCCATGATATATGTGATATCAAACCAAACACATAGATACTTGTTGGAGAATAGTGTATATCCCAAGCTCACCTTGAGAGTGACTCATGGAAACCATAATCGGTGGTCATAATCATCTCTCGTAGTGAAGGTTGTGATTGTGGTTCTTAGACCTGAAATCACTACACTCATCACATATAGTTCAATGTACTTTGACATCATCCACCATGACCTTTAATAAAGGTTGCAATAAAGGTTATGATCATATGCATTGTGACACCTGGGGATGACTTTGAGTGATGTAGATGGGATTTGTCCCTCCTACTGGAGTTTTATATCCATGCCACTTGATAAGAAAGACTGATAAAGGCATGTGCATCCACATGTGAATCAATATATGATATTGTGGTCACATATATCTCAGATAGTCTGCTCTGGTTCAAGAAACATGGATTGAACATTTAGAGGATGGAAATTCCATGCCTCAAGTGTAATTTAGATATCAGAGACAAAGGAATTAGACAATCACTATAACACCAGTCACAAATTGTAGGTTAAATTTGTTAACTAACTTTCCATTTACTTGGGTAGCAATGATGTGTTGCTAGACGTCGGTCTTTGCTTGTGATGTCATAAGTTGGTTATGAACATTCACTGTCAATATAACTTGGAACCTATAGGGTACATGCATAGGATACACTTGGAATAGTAGTTCATTCATGAATACCATTTAAACTTTATTACTAAAGAGTTAGGTATTCAATTTAAACAACCCTAGTTAAATATTGGTCGGCTGAACTGTGAACCAACCGGTTCAAGAAGTAAACTAATCGTTTAAGTGTGTCAGGTCGATTGAACCACCTTTGGCAGTTATGGACCATGAAATGACTGGTTAGTGAACTGATCAGCTCAGGTACAATAACCGACCGTCTCAGGTTGTGAATCAAGCAGTTGATGAATCAATTCAATTGATTCAAGGGTTTGAGTTGACATTATGTAGTGCATAAATCAGATTGTAATTGCCAATACATTTGAGATTAGAAAACATGATGAAGTGACTGGTTCAAAGGTTGAACCCATCGGCTGACATGCCAACTGATCGGTTCACTTGTGAACCAACTATTGTGCCACTTAAAGGATGAGAAAATTTGTGAAATTTCAGTCCCTTCCTCACTCACTCAAACTGTGAACCCTGAACCTAACCCTCCTATAAATAGAGGTGTACTGGAGGCTTCTCAGATACAACTCAATTACCTCTAACAATTGTTTTTCTTCTCTAGTTGTGGTAACCAAGAGAACCCGAGCAAATCCTACTCGATGAAGGGAGGGATAGTAAGGGAGAACAATTGTGGGAGAGAAAGTTGGTGCTAGTACACCAACAGAGAGGGAGAATTCCTTCTTGATGCTTCTACTAGAAAAGCATGAGTTCCTGGATGTTTGTGTGGACTAGCATAGAGGTGTGGATCTTTTCCCTCTAGGAGGACAATGTCAAGTTGTTGTCCGTGAGGAGCTGCTGTCGATGCCGTCTGAGTGCGACTTGAAGAAAGTGCATACTACAATGAGGGGTAGTCACTAGATTTTATCTAGGACCAAGTGTGACCTCGTAAACCATCCCTTCCCATTACATAGTTATTGACATGTTCATCTATAAAGGGGAATATGGAAGATAATTTTTTTAAATTTCTATTGCCTATTTAATGCCATATTTCCCAATAGTGGTATCAGAGCCATGTAAATCTAATATGTTTTGGGATTTAATCGATATGATCAAATTTTGGTTTTTGCCTTTTATTTATTGCATATGATGTGAATGCTTAAACTGACTAATGTGCATATTTGATTAAAGACTACATACGATCCAAACTTTATATATATATATATATATGTGTGTGTGTGTGTGTGTGTGTGTGTGTGTGTGTGTGTGTGTGTGTGTGTGTGTGTGTATGTATATATATGCAATTTATGCACGTCAGCCTAAAATTGGTTTTGATGGTGGAAGTGTAGCATGGTTATGGCCAATAACCTATACATCTGTGTGTGGTTGGATGGTTTTTTTTATGCATGATTTATCTTGATTTGCATACCGAGCCTCTACCTTCTTCTTCTCAATGTAAAAGTTTTATTCTTTCCTTCCTTTGCCCCCCTTGAATGTAACTCAAGGTTTATCATTATCGTGTACTAAAGTTTAATTGCAATAAGATAGTTTTTTTTTCTTATTATGAAAAAGATGACATTGAGTTTCAAATGAGCCGACCATCTCAACGACAAGCTGACAATTTGGAGAACAGAGGAGGTTAGCCACAAGAGATGAATCGATCAGTTGGTCGCCCAAGCGACTATTTGGAGGCATCCAACCATCGGTTGGACAAGAGCCCAGACTACCAATCTGATAGGCCAACCGATCAACCAAGAGGTGAGACAACTAGTTCAAGGGTTGAACTGATCAATCCAGATTGGTTCAAGCACAACTATACACCAACAACAGGTTCATACATGTGACGTAGACCTAGGTGGTAGTATTTCCTTGTGGCTCTGGGGAATTACAGTAGAATGGCCATAACCACCGCTAATGTTTTATATTGCATGTTTACATTTGTGAGATAACATGTATATGATGGATACTATAGTATGTGGTGATTGGATATGTGTATATATATGTATATATATTAATAAATATATAAATCCCTCAATCATACATATTAAGTCTAAGGTTTATTCCATTGTCAACACACATGAAAAGCTTGATCGATTATGCATGGGCACGCCAAGCATGGTGCACTATTCATGTCATGGAAGTGTGATGGTAGTTATGTGGGCCTATCAAGTCAGTTCATTTCTATCATGTTGGCTTTTGGGTCAGGCTTAACAGGGTGTCCTTAATGAGATTAAGCACCTAAAGGCATGAAGATGACTAAGGAAAGGAATTGTGTATACCATCTATCCAAGAATTGCATGAGATGCAATTGAAAAACCTTGTCTACCTTAATGATTGATTAAGGATGCTGGCGTTAGTCGGGTAATAACTCAATTATTTTGGATCTTGGCTCATTAGAAGTTTGTGCGTTGTGATCTTCCAAATTGATAAATTTAGGGTTATCAATTTGAACACAATAATGAGAGCGACATTTAATTTAAAGACCTGATTGAACATGCTATGCACCATTGTTTATGCAGGTACAACTAGAGGAAGCAGGAGTTTCCTTTGGTGCCAACTTAGTAGCATGACTCCTTCCATCTCCTCACCTTGGGTGGTTGATGGGTCTTCTACCCAGAGGCCATTGGAATCTTTGAGTTTGGTGATTCTATTTCTCTATCATCTTGCCTTAACTAGTGAATGGAAGTATTTGGTATTATTATTGCCCATTTTCACCCAGTCACATTGCGCCTTCTACTGCCACTCAATCTCTTCTCTTGTCAAGATCGAGTCGTGTCTAGATTGTATCTCCATTGTCTCGTTTTCTAGGTGAGTTTCGAAATAAATCACAATCTAAAGCTAATTCCATTTGATTTTATTGTTGATTCGGTCCTTTTCTTGGCATTCCCTCATCCTTAAGTGTGCTCCCATGTTGAAGCATGTCTAACAAAAGAGGTTTCTGCCTGGTGGAGGGAGGCTTCAGTATTCCATGAGGCTTTCAAGAACCTTTTGAATCCTTCCACAATGTCCCTACTTACGGATGTGTGAAGGCTCACATTAGGTTTCCTTGTTGTGTTGAGTTCAGAGATTGGGAGAGGGGCACGATCGGAGTGACATCTCTCCAACACCTAGATGGAAGAGGAGGATTTATATTCTAGCAATGAAGGATTGCCTAGCACTTGATCGAATCTTTTATGCAGGAGGCCACGTCTAAAAGTAGTGTGGGCTTCATTGGAGCCTAGGTCATGGAGGCAACATGCTTCCATTGCATCAATGAAGTCATTTGAGTTGTTCGAGTGAAAGGATGGCCTTCCAAATTTCTCTGATGGGTGCATCACCATATTAAGGTTCCACATGATTCCCAGGATCCTTCCCCTCTCTATTAGAATCCAATAAGAAGATGCTAGCTAGCACACCCTCATATGATGAGATTTGGAAATCACTCCATCAATGGAACCCCTTAAAGCCCCGAGACCAGATGGGATCGACGATGCCTTCCTAAAGAATTGTTTCTTTCTTAAGGACAAAATATGCAACTTTGTTACTGGGCAATTCAAAGGTTGGGAGTTTGTTTCATCCCACATGGGTTCTCATCCTAAAGACTACATCACTGTAATCCTACTCACAACTCCGCCCAATCTCCTTAAATAATGTTTGCTTAAATCTCCTTACTAAAGTCATTGCGGCTTGTATCAAAGGCTTCCTCTGTTCATGGATTTTGCCTTTTCAATCTAGTTTTGTTCCTAGAAGGAATATAGGCGATAACACATCATTGGTACAAGAAATTATCCATTCAATGGAATCAAAATAGTGCAAGAATCATTACATGGCGATCATGCTCGACCTTATGAAGGCATTTGAGAAACTGAGCTGGCCGTTCATAGAAGATACCCTCTCCAGAATGCCCAGACCACACAGCTTGGTTGCTATCATTATGCAGATCATCATGTCGGGTAAGAGATCATCTTATGGAATGGAGAAATAATTCGTGCCTCCAAACCTTCATGTGGGGTCAAAGAATGAGATTCAATATCTCCTTATCTTTTTGTTCTATGTCTCAAAAGGTTCAGTCAACTCATCAACAAGAAAATGATACAAGGAGCATGGAAACACATCATCCTCACTCGGGAGAAGTTGAGGTTCTCACATGTCTGTTTCACAGATGATATATTCCTCTTTGGAGAGGCATGTAGCCTGCAAGCCAACATGATCAAGCATTATCTACGTTTCTTCAGTTCAGCCTCAGGCCAGTTCCTTTCTCATGAGAAATCCATAATCTTCTTCTCTACTAATACTCCTCAGCCTTTGAGATCACAAATTTGTTGGAAATTAAAAATAAATGAAACCTCCAACCTTGGGAGACACTTGGGGGTTATAATTATTCACAAGCACAAAGGGAAAGAACATTTACATTTCCTCACCGAGAAGATCTGAACCCAAATCAATTGATGTCAGCATAGGCCGCTCTCAATGGTTGGGTCCATAACCCTCGCCAAATCTATCTTACTCTCCCAATCCTGTTATTCCATGTAGGTTGCCCTTCTACCGACATTCACTGGGTACAATATTGACCAATTGGTCGTGAACTTCATCTACAATGAACCTCTAGTGATGAAACACTAGAATCTTGAAGCTTGGAAACACCACAAAAAATCATGCCTCCATGGGGGCTTGGGAATTAGGAAGATAAAGGAGTTTAACAAAGATTTTTTCATGAAGAGGGCTTGGAGCTTCTTACTAAACAAACCTATTTCATGGATCGAGCTCATGAAAGTAAAATATAGAGGAAATGGCATCGACAACCCATCAGACTCACATACATGGCAGGTCATCAAAGCCTCTCTACTTTTCTTGATTAATAATTCAAAGAAGATGGTCATTTCTGCGGAATTTACTGATGTATAGTCTGATCCTTGGGTGGGGGAATGTTTTGTACCCACTCTGAAGCCACACATCACAATTCCAGAAGAAATACAAGACATGAAAGTCGCAAGCCTTGTTTCTAGGAGGGATCATGGGGCACAAATTTCTTAAACTTCTAGCTCTACAACAAAATGGTTTATAGAACCCTTCTTATGCCAACTCCAAGATCATCTTAGGGTGATTATAGTAGATCATGGCTCCACTCTAATGATGGAAAATAAACATCTTCCTCATCCTATAAGATCCTCTCTAGCAACTTGCACATCTCTAGTTCAGAATACTTTCAAGAAATTTGGTCATCAGCCATCTCCCACATAATGAGAACTCACATGTGGCTCATAAATAGGAAATGAATACTCACCAAAGACTTAAGGCACAAGAGGAAGCTCAGTTAGAATGACCTTTTCCCACATTTCCATCAAGCTACTAAAACAACTCTTCACGTCATTTGTGATTGCCCTGAAGCTAAACTAACCTACCGTAGACTTGTTCCCAGGAACACCTCCAATTTCTTTGCAACTGAATCCACTTCTAAATGGATTGGATACAACCTAAAGACAATGAAGGGTACATCATACGGGTGCGTGTTTTTTCCATTCGCTTGTTTCCTCCTTTGGAAGAATGAAAATCTATCAATATTTGAAGGCAAATCCAAACCCCCTGGAATAATGAAAATCTTGTGCAAATTAGAGCTAGAATCTATGAAGGCCACATTCCATAGTATCCATACAAATGCCTTCCCACAAGAGGCCACACAAGTCCACAATATCCCTCTACCCCAAACTTCTGCATGTATACAAGTAGACACAGCTGTGAACAAAGTATCCAACTCCAAATCCACTAGCCTTGTCCTCTAAGATAATGTAGGATTGTGGTTATATGGTGAAGCCAAGCACATGAATAGGGTAACTTCTGGACATTCTTAAAGGTATGAGGTATGCCAGACACAACAATATTAGGGAAGGAAACATACTCAATGACTCAAGAAATGTTGCCCACTAGTCCACAAGCTCCAATGACGTCCCTCCCAAATACCTCCTCCTTATACGAGCCATCAAATCACTGCTACAAGAAACGAGATTCCATGGCATCTTCCACCAAAAGAGGGAATGGAATAACCTGGCAGATCAATTGGCCAAGCAATGCTTGAAGCAAACAGAAGACTTCCACTTCTAGAACTCCTATCCGCCTTTCCTTCTACCATACTATCATAAAGATCTAGTTTCCTTTCCTTCTTTCTTTCCTGGAAGAATTAGAGCCAAGTGAACCCATTCCCAATGCACCTAAAGGTACATGGATGCTTACAAGAAGCCCAGTGCAGATGTCGTTGATGTCAAATGCCTAATGTTGTGCTCCATTAACTCTGAGATTCAAAGATAGCATGAGAACATGGATGTTATTGAGATGGTCACACATATTAAGAACATGTTTCAAGATCAGGAAAGATAGGAGAGATATGATGTCTCCAAGGTACTATTCAAATATAACATGGCGAAAAGAGATCTATTAGGTTCTCATGTGCTCAAGCTCATTGGGTATGTGGAGAACCTTTCTAGACTGGGGTTCCCCTTGGGTCCAAATTTGGCCACTAACATGATTCTGTAGTTTTTTCTAGAGTCATACAGTTAGTTTTTCATGAACTATGACATGAATGCCTTTGACAAGTCGTTGATAGAGTTACTTTGCATGTTGAGAACACTTGAGGCACAAATGAAGAAAGACAAGAACAAGTCTGTGATGATGATCATCAAACTAAAGGGGAAGTATAAAGGAAAAGGTATAGCTAAGAAGGGTTCTAAAGATGGACAAAATCCCAACTCATCAGCACTCAAGGAAAATGGAGGAGTAAACAAGGGAGGCAATTGTCACCACTATCACCATCATGGAAACTGGAAAAGGAATTGCCCTCTCTACCTAGAGGAACTAAAGAAGAATTAGGAGGGGATAGAGATCTCCACTTCAAGTATATATGTTATAAGATAAATATAATTACTTCTTCATCTTGGGTTTATGATACTGAATGTAGATATGACATATGTTTGAATATGTAGGATCTGATACAAAGTAAGACTTTACGAAAGGGAAAGGATGGAATGTTTGAAGCAAGAGTTGCTATTACTTTAGTCTATATTTAGAATTTATCTTAGCCCACAAGGCATGCAATATAGTTATATGAATTGCTATTTCATTATGCCAATAATAGAAACACTTTATGTTTTGCATATTTTATGGACAAGGATGATTATCAATAAAATAGTTTATGTTCTATTCAAAGATGTGATCTTGTATGGCTATGACCCAAAATAATCTTATGATCTTTGTAGGATCTAAAGATAATTGTTTATACTGTAAACACAAAAAGGATTACAATTTGATAACTCAAACAAACAATATATATAGCATTGTCATCTAGAAAACATATATAAGAAATGCATTACATTCTTAAAAAATCAGACTCAACGCACCTGAGACAGTGCTCTGGTGATTTTGGGCGACTAGGGTTTCCCTCTAGCAACCGAGCGGTGCTTGGAAGGGAAGGGCTTCGGTTGCCGATGAGCATCAACCCTCTCCCCCTAGCCTATTCGAGCTTGGCGTCGACTAAGTTAGTTAAATGGGTACTCCTGAAGCTTCTCCCTGTGGCTTCCTACTACAAATCTTGGCGGTTTTTGGTCTGATGAGACCAGTGGAGTTTGGTGTTAAGTAGGTCGGGGCGGTGTCTTCCTTGGGGAGGCCTGGGCTGGATTCGGGTGCTTCCTTGTGGTAGGGATGCCATCATGGGGGTAGACTCTTCCTACCCCCTTCTTCACCGATTGTTGAAGAAGTCAAGATTTCTCACCTCTATATCTTCTTGTTATGTTCTCTATTTCATCTTATTTATTTAGTTTGGTGTTTATTTGGGGCAATTTTGTTTGCCAATTTAGTCATTGCTCGTCAGCCTATGTTGTTTTTCTCTTAGTCTCTCCGTAGTGTCGTGGGAGTATTGAAGTCATGTTGTGCTAGACTTCATTTTGTCTTGGTTACCTTCATTGCTCTCAATTATGTGGCTATGCTAGGTATGAAAAACGTTGGTTGGATCATTGATCTTTTGTAGACTTTTGATCGCCATTTCATACTCAAGATGAAGGAATCCCCATTGATAAGTTGGTCAAGTCAACATCTCTGGAGTGGGACCAAGGAAGAAGTGTTTTATTTACATACCATTTTGATTCTTGGTGCTTCAATAGTTGTGTTTCTGGTTGATGTGAGTTCTTTCAGTGTTATCTGATTCCTTATAGATGTTGTATGGCTTATAAGAAATGAAGATGATCTGTTTACTCTAAAAAATATAAGAAATGCATTTTAGAATCATGATAATGTTTATCTAGACTCTTTTGGTTAATGAACCAACAAGAGACATGCATGTCTTACTTATGTGCAACATGACAAAACAACTCTCACTAGATGTAGTGGAGAATAAGGAATTTGATTAGGACTTGTACATAATGATGTACATAGACTTATAGAATAAATGCTAAAGGTATTTATTTCTACTTCATTATATTTACTGATATCTCAGTGGATTTGGCAATTTCTATTTAATTTAATACAAACATTTTTTTATAAATAATTTAATACAAACATAAATCTCTTGATGTGTTCAAGAACTCATGAATGAATTACATAAATAACCTTGATAAAAGTATTAAGACACTTGTATATGATCGATGTTGAAATAAATTACATCAAGAGAATGAGGACCTTCTGGATAGATGTGGTAGTGTATCATAACAAACTCCCCCTGAAACATGATGATGTATTAGAAAGAAGCAATCACATCTTGATGAGTCATGATGTGATTATCATTTAATCTAATCTTCTAATTTCATCATAGATACATGTTTTTAACTAAAATAATGTACCGTCTAAAATGGTTTAAAAGACACCATATGAGATATGATATGGGAATGGCTCGAGATGTCTTCTATAAGGATTGGTTTAAAATACACCATATGAGATATGATATGGGAATGGCTCAATATGTCTTCTACAAGGATTGAAACTTGTACAAGAAAAGAAGTTTCTTGGAAAGATTTATCCAAAAGATCATATAAATGTTAAATACTATCTTTAAATCCCAATACAACAATAAAATGTTTGGTACTAGGATAGATGAATTCCAAAAGAATCAGAGGGGGTAGAAGTATAAATCAAAAAGTTTGAAGTTTACAAGTAGGTACAATGGGAACAAGAAGAATCACAAGTTGTTGCGGAATCTCAAGTTCCTTATGTAACACAAGACTCATAGTTCTAGTAGAACACATTTGAGTTTAAAAGATTGTGAATCCTATAACTCAGATAGGTTGTGAGTTGTCCATAGGATGACGAGCCAACAATCAACTGGAAACTATTGAGGGACCAGAATATGAGAGGTGGCTTAAGGCCGATATGGAGTCCATGTACACTAACAAGGTATGATCTTGGTAGTACCACCTAAAAGGGGTAAAACCCATAGGGTGCAGTTGTGTAACATCCCAGGATTTGAGGCCTCGGATAACATGATCTTAAAAGGAATGATTGGACTACCCATATCACCAAGGTGCACCTCCTTTTCCGGGAGCCCATCACTAAAGAACTCCATAGTTAAGCGTGCTCAGCTTGGAGTAGTACTAGGATGGGTGACCAGTCGAGAAGTTGACCCCGGCTTGCACGTGCATGAGGATAAAGCACGCAGTTAAGGCTAGTGGTGGTCTGTGGGGCCAGTCGTCATTCCTAAAACTCTACTAGAGCCTTGGGCACTGGGCCCGAACGTTACAAGTTGGGTTTTCAAAAAGGGAAAATCAACATGGATAACATAGGAGGACAGATTGATTACAAAGGTTTTCAAATCAGTTCAAAGTGTTGAACATGATAAAATCTTATCTCCAATTGTCATTCTTGTTATTGCAACTTATCATGACTATAATATTTGGCATATGAAGATTATAACCACATTTCTTAATACAAATATTTGAGAGGATGTGTGCATGACACGAGAAAAAGATTTTATAACTTCATTAATGCAAATAAAGTATGTAAGCTACAGAGAGATATTAAAACAAGCAACTAGAATTTGGAATCTTTATTTTGAAAAGATAGTGAAAGAGTTTGAATTTAGTCAAGATAAAAGATGAAATATGTGATTACAAAAGATTAAATGGAGCATATATGTATATTCCACATATCTATGGGGAATAATATCCCAATACTGCAAGTATGAAAACTTGGCATGGAAACTACCTTATTCAATAAGGATTAGGTGTAACATCCTATGTGATAGGAATTGAGATATATAGAGATAGTTTTACAAAGTTTCATAATCTAAATATGAGTATAAATATAAGCAAGATGTTGAAAGGGTTCAAGATGAAGGATTGAATGAGAGAATCTATTCATAGAATATGGGATTAGTCTCTCAAGAACCCTTTATTCTGATTCTTATGAAGAATGGAAATACATGAGTAAGATGAAAAATGCACCAACAATAGGATATATCATGTATGCTATACATTCATCCCATTATCTTGTATGTATTGGACATGACAAGATATTTCAGCCAAATTCCAATAAAGATCATTGGAAAACCATTAAGAATGCCTGTTAGTACATGAGAAACACTAAAGGATAAGTTGCTAGATTATGACAATAAGGAAGAGTTAGGTGTAAGAGGTTACACTAATGCAAGATTCCAAAATGACAGAAAGTGATTGCAATATAAAAGTTTTGTTTAATCTTATAAGTAATGTTGAAATTTGGATAGGTTCCAAACTAATGAACATTATTTGACTTCTACAATAGAAGTTGAGTATGATGGTGTTATGAACATAGGAGATGATATTGTATGGATCTAGAAGTTTATATGGATGAACTTATAGATGTTCTAACCAAGTAGAGATACTATGACAACAACTGAGCTAATTGTTAGACAAGGAATATCTAATAACATACTACAACAGTTCCATCTCATAAAAGATGTCGTACAACAAAGAGATGAGAAACATACAATATACCGACTAGGGGTAAAATGTTGCTAACCCGATGGATTAGCACTACTACATTAGAAATCGAATGGACATGTCTAGATCACTAAGAATGAGATTTATGGGTGATTATCTCTAACAATAAGTGGGAGTTTGTTGGTATGTATGCCCAGAGAACCAATCGTATGATAATTGAGATGGTATATCATATAAACGATTTGATTAATAATAAAGGAAAGCTTCCAATTTATTCTATTTCAACCAGTTATGAGATAATGATGAAATAGAATAGATGTCTAAAGAATGACATTACTCAATGACCTATGTCTTTGGGTCAATGACCTATGTCTTTGGGTCAATGACCTGAACAATAAGATAATACATATGCTAAGAATATATATACATTCTTGTTTTGTCCCTAGTCAAATGTCATTGTAGAAGGCTGATAGACATCAATGACACATAAGACTAGAGTGGGTTGTTTGATGACAAAATCTATCTATCATGATATATGTGATATTAAACCGAATACATAGATACTTGTTGGAGAATAATGTATCAGACAAACCCATCTTGAGAGTGACACATGGAAATCATAATTGGTGGTCGTAATCATCTCTCATAGTGAAGGTGGTGATTGTGGTTCTTAGACCCAAAATCACTACTCTCATCACATGTAGTTCAATGTACTTTGACATTATCCACAGTGACCTTGAATAAAGGTTGCCATAAAGGTCATGATCGGATGCAGTGTGACACAAGGGTATAACTATGAGTGATGTAGATTGGAGTTGTCCCTCCTACTGAAGTTTGATATTCAGACCACTTGATAAGAGAGACTGAGAAAGGCATGCACATGCACATGTGAATCAATATATGATATTGAGGTCACATATATCTTAGACAGTCTGCTCTAGTTCAAGAAGCATTCATTGAACATTGAGAGGATGATGATTCCATGCCTCGAGTTCAATTCAGTTATCAAACATAAAGGAATTAGACAATCAATGTAACACCACTCATATATTGTAGGTTGAAGTTGTTATCCAATTTTCCATTTACTTGTGCAGTAATGATGTGTTGTTAGTCTCCGCTCTATGCTTGTGATGTTATAAGTTGGTTTTGAACATTCACTTCCAACATAACTTGGAACCTATAGGGTCACACACATAGGATACACTTGGAATAGAAGTTCATTAATGAATATGGTTTAAATTTTATTAACAAAGAGTTAGGTATTCTATTTAAACAACATTGGTTAAATATTGGTTGACTGAACTGTGTACTAACCGTTTCAAGAAGTAAACTATTTTTTTCAGTGTTTTAGGTCAATTGAACCAACTTTTGCAGTTCTAGACCATGAACCTATTGGTTCTTGGAGTGAACTGATCAACTCAGGTACATGAACTGACCATCTCAGGTTGTGAACATAGCGCTTGGTGAATCAATTCGATTGATTCAAGGATTTGTGCTAATGTTATGTTGTGCATAAATTGGATTATAATTGCCAATACAATTGTGACTAGGAGACATGATGAAACGAATGGTTCAAGGGTTGAACCGGTCAGCTCACATGCCAACTGATCGGTTTTCCTGTGAACCGACCATTTCTCCACTCGTAGGATGAGAAAATTCGTGGAATTTTGGTCCCTTCTCCTCCCACTCAGACTGGGATCCCTAACCTTAACCCTCCTATAAATACAAGGGTACTTGGGGCTTCTATGACATGACTCAGTTTCCTTAGACAATTTTTGTCTTCTCTGGTTGTGGTAATCAAGAGAATCCGAGCAAGTCCTACCCGATAAAGGGAGGTATAGAAAGGGAGAATAATTATGGGAGAGAAAGTTGGTGCTAGTACACCAATGGAGAGGGATAACTCCTTCATGGATGTCCTACTAAAACAATAGGAGTTCTTGGTTTTCCGTGTGGGCTAGAATAGAGGCATGGAGCTTTTCCCTCTAGGAGGACAACGTCAAGTTGCTTTCTGTGAGCGTTGTATGAGTGAGACTTGAGAAATCCACATACTGCAATGAGGGATAGTCATTGGATTTGCTCTAGGATCACATATCACCTCGTAAACCATCCCTTCCCATTACATAGTTATTGTTGCAATCGTCTATAAAGGGGAATATGGCAGATTTGTTTTTTGTTTTGGCTTCCTATCTGATGCCATATTCCCCAACACTTACACCAACATCGTAAACCCCTCCATGGAGGTCTTGCATCATACCATTCACAACATGGGGCTGATTTGTCTAGACATAGTTTGGCTATACAGTGGCACATGAGTGATGGCTAATCTCCCATTACTGTTTGCTAGATGTATGTAGTGTTTTTGAGTCATATGTTAGTCACTTTTGTACATATTGTTGCAATGATTTATAAGTTTCTTTAATCACACATAATCTACTTTTATTATGTTTTTAGGTACATTATAATATCTCATGATACTTTAGAAAAAGATACAATTTCGTTTGCATCTCATTAATTAGAGTTTAAATTCAAATTTAGCAGTCATTTATGTGATCCACGACCTTGGGATGACCAAATTTAGGAATGTTGCATGCTTCTCATTTGTCTCTCCTTATATTTTTTCAATGTAGGTTCTCTTTATTTTCTTTATCATGCACCGACTCTTATTCATAATCTCTCACAACCTCACTCATTTTCATTGAACATCTCTCATACTCAAAACTTCAACACATATAATTCATTCCTATTAAGATTGAAACTAAAATACATTACATGTTGTATTCTAGAATAGACCGTGGCGCACAATACAACAACACTCCTACATCTCATTGCTAGGTTGCTAATCCAATCTACTAATCTCACTTTTCATATTCCCTTCAAAACATCTCACACCAGTAAACACCCATAACAAACTTTCACAACCCACTCATTTCCCATGAAGACATTTACTCAAAAAATGTCTCCACTTCTCCAAGACCACAACTCCCACTAATATCATCAAGGTACAACACTAAATTACAAACATGTCATTATTTTTACATGTTGTATATACAAAGTGGGATCTGAAAGAGAATCCACTCCTTACTAAGTAAAGAACTAAATCCAACCATTCCCAATCATCCCACAAAGTATGTAGGAAAGGATGAATTTCACTCATTTCTCAAATGGTATATATAATAGTTTAAGATAAGGAATCTTAGCAGAAATATAACTATTACAAAATTACATGATAATTCATACATAATTTCCCATCACCATAATAGGTGGCATAACAAAGTAAAAGGGTATATCTAATTAATTTAAGAACATTACAGTCCATTACAAAGGGCAATCTAGCAATTTCAAGATATCCTCAAGTACAAATTCTTGAGTATGCTTTATTTTAATTCCCTATCCTCTAGTGTACCTACACCTGGATGGAAGGGAAACATCATTTAGAAAATAGGAACAAAGGCATGTATCAATTATAATTGAGTATGTGCAAATAAAAAATATTTGGCATTATCTTGGGTTACAAGTATAAAAAGGATGTTCCAACAAAAAGGGGCCATGCAAAAATAAATAAGTTAAAAAAGAGTCAGATCAAGAAACTAAGGTATAGAATTTATGGAACGAAATATTTCAAATAAAAGAAATGCCTTTCCATAATGAACATTCAAAATTTCAAAATAAATAACATATTTGCACGCATAAACAATACAGATTAGATATGCATAAAATAGGTCCATAACACCATATTATCATGGCCTAAAAAGTAAGGGTGGAAAAACACACAGTGGGTGGAATGCACAAAACCCTATATATATGGTTATACGTAATTACTACTATACTAGATATTCTCATCAAACATTTAGCATGCACAAGTAGAATAGTAAGACTAGCATTCTAATCATAATTCACATTAGGTATTAAAAGCATATCAAGAGGGGCCAAAGAACCAATTTAAACAAAATAATTCAATGTCCACAAGAGTTTATAAGATTTCACATTAGTAAATAAAGATGTTTAACTTTGGATTTCCAAAATGGAAAAGTAGTCAAGTAAATGCCTCAACATAGTAAAATAGACCACGATCATGATAGTGCCCAAAATATTATAGAAATTGAACATACCTTCTCTTCATGACTAATTCCAATATTATAGGTCACCCTCTAATAATTGTTTCTCCTAGATCAATATATTTCATAGACTGGTCAAGAAATATACTAATATGTATTTATTTATTTTCACAATGTTGTTGTTGGGAACTTAAGTCTAGATTAGGGTGATTCTCCAAATATCCCCCATATAAATGTATAACACTAGTTCATATGATAACAAGTGCAGGATAATTATGTCAATTATAACATAAGATAAGGTTGGTGTTTGATGTTATTGCTATTACAAAATGTACCCTATAACATTGGTTGTTTTAGGCCTAAGTCGTTGGTTAACTACTGAAACCTAAGTTGGTGACTTCACAATTGAATTCATGTGTCATTGGCTTCCAGAGTAAGAGATATCAATGAGAAAAACCTGGTGTGGGTTGCTATGAAAGGAAAAAATGGAATGAAAAGAGCTATGTATCATTGATTAAACATAAACAAACCAATGGTGTAACCTGCTATCAGAAATAAAATAAGATTTTTTTGGATTACAGTCATCAGGTTTGCTTAAGACAACCAATAAAGTAAATGTGTAATGTCAATTATTGTTGAAGCAAACCAACGTTGTTATGTAATATCAGTTAAGACTTATCTAATAAGGATGTCTTGACCATCAGTTTTAGAAAAACAGCTGACGGTGAAGAGTGGTACGCATCGTCGATCCGTGAAAAAATATTGATATTTTACTTCCTTATTAGTTAAAATGATAAGGATAGATATATCATAAGTGTTCATATTTAAACCGACAAAGGAGGTTTACATCGTCAATTTTTTAACACAAACGATGTCAGAATATTTCTTTTTATGGTAGGTCTACAGACTAGTTGTCTGGATATTCAGTAGGATGAAGCCTCCATTTTATTAGAACTGCAAGATATGCAAATGTTCAACTCAACAAAAAGCCAGTAGTACTTATAAAACCTACAATAATAAATACATACAAGAGTCCACAACCACACTTACATTGCATTCTCATGCACATATGCACAAATATACAATTTATTCACATGCACATATGCTCTTATGCACACATACACAATTCATTCACGCACATGCAATTCTATTCTCATATACATGCATAAATGAAATTCTCTCCGTATTCATTTCTCTTCACATTCATTCACACATATATGCATATATACACACATCATCCACATGCACCAACAATTCACTTGCACCAAATTTAAAGTTACAAAAATCCATCACCATCACATGTATATAGAAATAGTGACAACAAGGTTTCAAAACCATCATATTTTATCTTAATAAATTATAAAGTTGACTTTCTTAATGAAGGACTCTACCCACTTTTCTCATATTTCGTCCAATTCTTCTTTTGTTTATGACTTTATTGATTTAAAAAGTTGTAAAGAGGATGAAATAGTTCAAGTTTGATTTGATTTTTAATATCATAAAATGAGACTACTTACTTATGATTTAATATTATATATATTACCTTTTGTATGCAATGGATGTCTTATAGCATTTGTTTGATAATCAAGTCCATAAATTGCATCATGTAGTATCTATCGGTATGTATGCCCAAAGAGATAAACATAAGATGATTGTAATGAAGCATGATGTAATTGATTTGATAATATTAATAAAAGTGTAATTCTTTTTATACTATTTTGTTTAGTTATGAGATAATTATGTAACATAATAGATGTCCAAAGAATATTGTTACTCGATGGCATATGCCTTAAGGTTGAACACTTGAACAATTAGATCATATGTATAATAAGAGTACATACATTCCTTTTATGTTCCTAGTGGGATGACACTGTGGAAGCAAAATAGACAACACTAATACATAAGACTAGAATGTTTGTTGGTTGATGATAGAATCTATTAGTCATGATATGTGATATCAAATCAAGCACATAGGTACTTATTAGAGAACAGTGTACTAGACAGACCCACCTTGCAAGTGATACGTGGAGACCATAGAACAATAGTCAGAAACATCCCTCATATTGATAGTGGTCATTATGGTTCTTAGACCTGAAGTCACTACATTCATCACACGTCGTTCAATTTATTTTGACACCATCCAATGAGACCTTCGATAAGGGTTGTCATAATGGTGATGCACGGGTACATTGTGACACATGGAGATTTATTGTTAGTAATGTAGATGGGATTTGTCCCTCCTACCAGAGATGATATCCTAGACACTTGATAAGTGAGATTGAGAAATGCATGGACATGATCATGTGAGTCAATATGTGATATTGAGCTCACATATATCTTAATAGTCCACTTTATCTCAAGAAACATGGATTGAACACTGAGGAGGATGATGATTCCATGCCTTTAGTTCAATTTGGATATCAGAGACAAAGGAACTATACAATCACAATAACACTAATCACATATTTTAGGTTGAAGTTATTTGCCAACTTTCCAATTACTTGGGTATAAATGATGTGTTGCTAGGTACTGCTCTTTGTTTTTGATGTCATAATTTGGTTATGGACATTCACTGCCAATGTAAATGGGGAACTAGGGTCACACACATACGATGCACCTGGAAAAGGAGTTTATTCATGAATATGGTTTAACCTAATTACTAAAGTGTTTAGGTATATAATTTAAACAACATTGGTTGTACATTAGCTAAACTAGAATCTGAACCACCCAGTTTAGAAGTGAACCCCCAATTCAAAATATCAAATGGTTAGTTCAGAAGTGAATCGGATGATTAAAAATGTGAATCGACCATTTCAAATGTGAAACAATTGGCCGACCAATCAGTAAGACTGGATCAAGGATTGATGTTGATGTCATGTTATGTAATAATCATCACATTGAAATCCAATATGTTTCCAAATAGGAAATAATGTGAACTGATCGATTCAAGTATTGAATCAACCATTTCACATATGAATTGACCACTTCAGTGGTGAATTAATCAGTTTGTGCTTTGCAACTTCCAAAAAATTCATGAAATTTTTTCTCTTTGACTCTCAATTGATTTGGAAACCCTGACCCCGACCCTCCTATAAATATATGGGCAATAATAAGCTCTAACAATTTTTTTCCCTCTCATACTTGTGGTAATGTGAAAGCACGAGCAAGTCTTACCTATAAAAGGGAGAGACAGTAAGGGAGAGACAACAAGAGAGAGAAAATCAACACTAACATGTTGATATTATAAGGGACAACTCCTTCTCGTTGGCTCTGGTAGTGCAACGTGGAGTTCTCACTGGTCTGCATGGATTCTGTAGAGGTATGGAGGCCCTTGCAACCATACTAAGAGGACAACAACCACCAGCGTATATGGTGATGCACCAAGATACCATCCTCATTAGTTGTTTGTGTGTGTCTTACTAAGAATACATATCATTGAGCAAATGTAGGTGCTGGACCTGCTCTAGGAACAAGTATACCTTTTTCTACCCTCTTTCCTAGATACATTATTGTTGACATGATATACTGGTAAAGTAATAGGGACAAAATTTTTGTTTCTAATACCTTCTCTGCCGCCCCTATTTCCCAACAATGGCATCAGAGCCACATCAAATTTACGGTGTATCAAGGATCTAAATCAAAGTGATCAGATTAATGTGATTGTATAAAATGTGAATATTAAAATGCTTTATGTGCAAATCTGTTTAAATACCACATATGATCCCTATATATATATATATATCAATCAATTTATACGTGCCACCTTAAAAATGTGTTGATGGTGGATGTATGCCTGGTTATGGAGAAAACCCCTATGGATGTGTGTTCATAATTGTTTGGTTTTCTTTCATGTTGTTACTCGGTTTTCATAGTGAGCCTCACCATCCTTTCTAAATGTAATTTAATACTCTTCTTCCCATATTCCCTTTGAATGTAACTCGAGGTTTTCCCTTTAACAATGTAATATGGAATAGGATAGTTTTAATTTCTATTTTGGAAAGAGAATATGTTGTGCATGAGTTGAGTCATTGAGGAGGCCAATAGACAGGAGAAGCCAATTGATCAAACTGAAGGCCAACCAATTGATTGGAGGGATCAGACGACCGACTAGATCAGCACATGTTTTCCAATATAGGTTGTTACATGAGATGTATGACCTTAGGAGGTAGCAGTTCTTTGTGGCTCCAAAGAATTGCATTATTATGGCTATAACAATTTGTCATATGTTTTATGATTGCATGTTTCATTTGTGGATATAGCATTTATATAGTACATATTATAAGTATGTCGTGATTGGATATGTATATGTATTTGTATATGAACTCCCTCCATAAATATTACGTCTAAGATGCTTTCCTTAAGTGACTCACATGAAAATATTGATTGACCAAGCATAGGTAATGCCAAAGCATGGTGTACCATCTATCTCGTTGAAGTGTGATGATAGATATGTGGGTCCGCTAAAGCAAGGTGCAAATTCTATCATGTTGACTTTGAGGTCAAGCTTAACTAGGTGGCCTTAATGATATTAAGTTCCTAAAAGCGTAGAGATGGATTGTGACAAGGAGTTATGCACACCATCTGTCAAGCAGTTGCAAGAGGTTCAATTAGCAAAAGTTGCCTACCTAAATAGTCAAGTTCTGGGCGATTTTCCAAAGCTGACTCATGATTTGATGAAATATGGATCCTCACTCAATATAAGATTATACAGTGCAATCTTCCAAATTGGTAGTGAGGGATATAAATTTGAACAAAATAATGCAAGTGATAATTAATTAAAGGCCTAATTATTATCGTAAATATTATCAAATCATATAAAAAGTGTTTTGAGAAAAGTGCAAGTTTTACTCCTGTGTATATAAATGTAAAATGTGTTGGCTAAATTGGACATTAATATACCCTTTGTTTGGATGGTGACAAACATTTCATTCTTGTGGATCTAACGTGCTACTTGAGTATTTCAGGGTTCAAAGGAATAAGGAAATCCTACTTACTGGGAAGATGAAGAACAATGCAAATTGAAGATCAAATATGCTTAATTGAATAAATGTTCATGATTATACTCAAATATAAATACTTGTACAAAATATAATGTACAAGTACTTGGACATAATGTAAATCAAGTGTTTGATCTTCCCTACCTATAACCCTTAGATAGTTTTCCCCCAAAGTTAGAGTCATCCATACACATTGAAACACACACTTAGTATGTAATTCAAAAGTCTAGAATAGGGACACCCTCGGTCAAAGAAATTGTTGACTGAGACACTCTCGGTCGTAGTTCTCATCGACCGAGAAACACCTCAGTCGAAATTGTGAGCATTGTTCAACAACTTACACAATTGTTCTCTAAATTAGCATTCGGTCGAAAATAACCTCGACCGAGTAAGCAACGGTCTAAAGCTTGTGACCGTTAGACTTAGTGGTTGGTAGTTGGGAGTTGGAAATAGACATTGAAATACTTTTGCTCCAAACCCCTCTTCGGTCGAATAAAAGTTCGACCAAGACACATCTCAGTCAATAAGTTCCTCGACCGAGATAGTTTCTGGATTGTGCTTTTCAGCTCAAAACAATTAGCCATTGCAAGTCAATTAATGGATACCTAACGGCTAGTTAAGCACTAAGAACACTCTAGACACCCTCTAGAACATCCCTAAGTACTTGTAAACCATTCCTATAAATGGGAGAGGCCTTAGGACACTTAAAGACAACAACTACACTTGAGAATACATTCTAGTGAGCAACTAAGCAAGATCTACACTTGTCGTCTTATTTTTCTTGGCTCAATTTCTTGTACTATAGATAAAATATCCTAGCCACCACATATAGCCTCGTCCAATATAAGTGGATAGGATATCTATACGATTGATATAAGATCAAAGCATTGTACTTAATTGGATAAGTATTTTCTTTCTTCCAATCTTTTTCTTCTATATTGTATGTTGTTCTCCTTGACTACTCCTAGGTTTGGAGGATGTTGAAAGGAGGTTTCTTGGAGATACTTCTTGGCGGTGAAGGATGATTCAAGTTGTGCATGAGATTACTTCAAGGAAGGCTTATTTAAAGGAGGTAGGAGCTACTTCGAGGTGAAGGCTATCTTAAGGTGGTGGACCTACTTCAAGGTGGTGAAGGTTGCTCCAAGGATTTCTTATGGTTACTTCAAGAAGGTTGCTTCAAGGGGGTTGAGGCTACTTGAAGGTGAAGGCTACTTCAAGTGGAAGGTGATTGTATTTTATGTAACATCCTTGCAAGGTAATAAAATAAATCTCTTTTAAAATCCCAATTGGAAATAATTGGGTGGTGGACTGACTACCTTTGATTTCAAAGGTAGGAACCACTCTACATCCAAGTGCCTTCCTTGTTTCCCCCCTCCTTCTTTGGTTGAGTGGTTTTATAGTTTAATTGGTTTTAAATTATCCAAAAATCTCTATTCACCCCCCTCTAGATCTTTCAATTGGTATCAGAGTAGGTCTTCAAGGAGCCATAACAGGTCTTGAAGAATGGGGGACAACTTGTTGAGCAACCTCAACCTTGAAGGAACTCACGTAACTCGACCACCACCTTTTGATGGATGCAACTACACCTACTGGAAAAGAAGAATGCAATTCTACTTCCAAGGACTTAACTTGAAATTGTGGAGGATGGTGTCCAATCCCTATGTGCTCCCTACAACTGAATATGCAACATGGGATCCAAATACGGTAAAACAAGTTTAATTAAATGCAAAGGCGGTAAGCATTTTATATTGTTCTATTTCTATTAGTGAATTTAATAGAATATCATCATGTGAAACTGCTTATGAAATATGGCATAAACTTTCAATTGCACATGAAGGTACAACTCAAGTAGACAATACTAAGATTAACATGCTTAAACAAAAGTTTGAACAATTCTGAATGTTATCTAATGAGACTATTAATGAAATTATGCAAGGTTTTCTTCTATTTTTAATAGCTTGAATGCCTTAGGTAAATATATAAATGAGGAATATAAAGTCTCTAAGATCCTTAGGTCCTTGCCTCTGAAATACAAGCCAAAGGTGACAGCCATTGAAAAAGCAAATGACCTTACCACTTTGAGGATGGAGCAACTCATCGGCAATCTTGAAACTCGTGAAGTCACTCATGAAGAAGGAAGATTGGCAGCTGAACACAAGAAGGAGAAAATGAAGGACATTTCTTTTGGGGCATCAACTAAAGAAACCAACGAAACAAGTGGAGAAAATGGTGAAGAAGAGGCACTCATTGTAAATGGTAAGCAATATAGAAGGTTTAAAACTAGCAAAAACTCTTCTGCTTCTTCTTCCTTTAGGTGCTTTGAATGTGGTAGAAAAGGACATTTAAAAAATGAGTGTCCCAAAGTTAAGAAGGGAAGAAAATCTTCTCTCAAGAAGAAAGAAAGGGCCTACAAGGCACCTTGGGATGACTTGAGCGATGATAGCAAGAATGAAGAAGAAGAAGACAAGGTAAGTTGTTTCATTGCAACAATAAATGAAGAAGAAAATGAGGTAAGCCTTCTTGATTTGTCTAAAGAAAAGTTAGTCACCAGTATTGAAGAATTACATGATAAATATGTTGATTGTAAAAAGAAATTAAAAAGGCTTACAAAAACCAATGAAGATTTGTATGCTAAATTGAATGATGTTACTTTTTAAAGGAAAGTTTTATGTCTGAAAAAGCTACTTTGAAATCTTCTATTAATGATTTCAATATTAAGTTGCTTGCTCTAGAAACCAACATTAATTTTCTTTGCCAAGAAAAGGTTGAATTGCTTGCTAAAATGAATGATCTTCAAACTCAACCTATTTTATGCAATCATTTGGAATATGATGATATTGTCAAAGAAAGAGATAGTTTGTTATCTAATTTAGATCAAGCAAAGTTAGACATCAAAAAGATAATGGATTTTTTTATCAGTAAGTGTGCTACTTCTTCTATTAATCCACAAAGTAAACTATACAAGTGGGAGGGTGAGATGGGGATCATCTCACAATAAAAAAACCTATCTATATAGGTATTTGCTATCATTTATTATTATATTTCACACTAAATTTGTAGTTATGGTAACATCATCAAAAATAGCTTGATTTCGACTAAACCATATATAGTATAGTATAGTCTTTATTAGTAGATTTTCATTTTCTCTCTTCATCTTCAAAACATCCTCCTTACAGGTGGGCACAGCTGGGATAGAGTTCCTGGCTCTCTCCCAGAGTTCACAGGAGAAACTACAAGACCAAAAAAGATGAGTTTTGTCCTTTTCCTATTTATGGAATAAGGGGCATCTCGAGGCCAGATGGAAGCCTCTGTTCTTCATAAATTTTTTAGTAACCAGCTTCCTTGCATAAGGCGCCAGTAGTGAAGTTTAAATCTTTGTGGAGCCTTGGATTTCCAGGTCCATCTATCCCAATGGGGCTCTTGGACATGGATTTTGTAGGCGTTCCATGCTGCTTTAAGTGAGAAAGGATTCACTTCTTTGAAATAAATCAGGTGATCTTCATCACAAATGTTAATTTTGGCACATATATTGGCTAGCAGATTGCAACCTCTACCATGGGATAGTCTCCATGCTCCATTGTGTATTAAGGCACTAAGTTGCTTGTCCTTGGTTAATCCATTCCTCATAGAGAGGCCTAGGTCAACACAGTCTTTTAGAAACCTAACATCAACCCACTGATCATACCAAAGTGAGATTTTTGCACCACAACCTACTCTCACTCTAACCAGGGATAAGAAGTAGTCTCTATACTTAAGAATAGATCTCAACATCCAACTATGGTATTGTTGGGTGCAGAAATTCCACAAAGTATCACTCTTGATGTATTTAGCATGAATCCATCTTATCCAGATAGAGTCCTTGTGGTTAGCTATATTCCACAGAGTCTTCATCATGCCTGCATTGGACCAATCTTCAACTTTTCGGATGCCAAGGCCTCCTACCAGCTTTGGTTTGCAGATATCATCCCATTTAACAGTGTGAAAGTGTTTTGACTCTTTAGTATCATTCCAAAGAAACATTCTTCATGGTATCTCTATCTCGTCCATGGTGCTTCTTGGTAGAGGAAAGATGCCAATCTAAAATAGGTGATAGGATGATAGTGTGGGTTTTATCAACTCTATCCTTCCTGCCATGGAGAGTAATCTCAATTTTCAAGAATGTAACTTAGATTTAATCTTATCAATAAGCGGGTAGCATAGCCTCTTGGTGAGTTTTCCTGAGAATAGAGGTAGTCCTAGGTATCTCACTGGGAAATCCGGTTTGTCAATATTCATAGCAGTAGAATAGTTGGTCGTCTTGCTAGTGAACAACTGACTTTTGGCTGGGTTTAGCTTTAGTCTAGAGACTCTAGAGAATAAATGGAGACACTTTTGAATCCCATCAATATCTTTATGAGACCCCTTTGAGAAAATCAACAGGTCATCTGCAAAAAGAATATGGGAAACTGTAACATCCCTGACCTGGGTTATACTCTAACCCTAGGTGTTTTGATTAAGAAAGATGATTTTATGCTTAGTACTATCTTGTGAAAAGTAATTAGGGCTCATGAGGAGCTTATGTTTCAATTTTGGTCATGCTTGGACAATGTTGAAGCAATGTTTGCTTATTTTGGACTAAAGTGCAAATTACCAAAGTTGAGGGGTTTAAGTGAAATTGTGCATGATAATATGTTCCCCATGTGTTGAAGCATCATGAGAGTGAAAATGATGCTGAGGTATGTCTTATGGAAGCCTGAACACTAAGAAAGAGCTGATAAAGCAATGCTTGTGCATAAAAACCTAGTTTTGGAGTAATGTGCAATTTACCCAAAACCAAGGGTTCAATATGCAATTTACCACTTCAATAAAGTCCCTGATGTTTCTTGGCATCTTTTAGAGCAAATAAAATGAGAGGGACTTCTCATTTGAATTAATATGGAGGAGAGAGAATCTTGATATTAAAATAGTCAAGATTTAATCCTAAGTGAAACCCTAATCCAATTTAGGGCAAAAATGAATGTATTAATTAAAGGGCCTTCAACCAAAATTAAAATGATTGGATTCAGATGTGTGTGGATAAGCCTAAATCCTTGCAAAGGCACGAGCATATCCTAAGGAGGTGAAATTCCACTCACCATTATTATAAGAAAAAGAATTTCCACTCAAATAAGGATATTCTTACTATAAGGGTTAAGGTGTTTAATTTCTTTTCCCTTAATTCATGGATAATGTAAGGGAATTCGGTGGGGACAGAGATGCCCTTTCATGCAATAAACCAAGGGGGAAGTGGTGGCAACAATTTTGGAATTAAAAGACTTTTATAAAGTATCTCCTCTCTCCTCAATTTTCTTATAAAAGTACCTTTTCCAAGCCAAATGAAAGGCTTTTACGACCCCACTTCTTCTCCTTGCTTGCAAAACCGACCAATAAGGCTAAGGACAGCAGGGAGCACGTCCCCAACCTGTTGGTAAGCCTTTTATCTTCGTTCTTCATGATTTCATGGTGAAAATCATAAAACAATGTGTAATTCCTTTATTTCTTCACTCAATCTTCAATTCTAGCCGATCATTTCACTCCAAATCTTGAAGTTGAGCCTTGGAATAGTTGGAGAAGCTCCATCCACCATTAGAGTCGTGTATCTTGAAGCTTGGAGATCAGATTTGCGGCGGGTTTTATAACTCAAACCCTTAATCATTGATATTGCATCAATTCTCTATACTTTGTTGATTGTTTTCTTTAATTTGCTACACTCTTGTTTCTTTGCTGCAATTTCCATCAAGAACGGTTTCTGTTATTGGTTGTTCGAAGGAAGGGGATGATGACATCATCTTAGAATCTTATCCAAAGAAAAGTACCAAGCCAAATGGTTTTGATAGCTACTCCAAATCATTTTAATTTGATTGGTTATGCGGTTTCAGCAAACCGTTTAAGGGCAAACGGTTTGAAACCGTTTGGGAGAAAACGGTTTCAAAACCATTTGATATGGTTGACCAAGCGTTTCCGTTTGGGAATTTTGTTCGTAATTATGTAGGCTGATAACCCACCAAATTTGAGGGATTAACTCCCAAGGAATCGAGAGTTGAAGGCTAATCAATTAGGCAATCGAATTGAATTAAGTGCTGATTTTCAATCTGATTAACTTGACCTTTTTGGGAAAACGGTTTCAAAACCATTTTATATGGTTTAACAAGCGTTGACCGTTTGGGATTACTGTTCCTAATGATGTTGGTTAATGAATCACCAAATATGAGGGATTAATTCCCAAGGAATCGAGCGTTGAAGGCTAATCAATTAGGCAATCGAATTGAATTAAGTGCTGATTTTCAATCAGATTAACTTGAACTTTTTGGGCAAACGGTTTCAACACCATTTGAGATGGTTGACCAAGCGTTGACCGTTTGGTATTACTGTTCCTAATGGTGTTGGTTAATGACTCACCAAATTTGATGGATTAATTCCAAACGAGTCATGAGTTGAAGCCTAATCAATTGGGTAAACCCTAATTGAGATTAGTGCTGAAATTCCAATGAGTTGATTTTGAGATTTTGGGTTGATTAGCCCAAATGGTTTCAAAACCGTTTGGGGATCACCCAAGACCGTTTGGAGGTCTGTGGTCAAGTATGGTTGACCAATTGAAGGTCCAAAGGTACCAAATCACATTGCAATTATTTGTTGATGTGTTGATCAACTTGATAGACCAAACCTTGATGAAATTTCACTAGAATCCAAGGGTTGGATGGGAAGACGGTCTTCACCTACTTGGCAAACGGTCTTCATCTGCTTGGCCAAACGGTCTTCACCTGCTTGGCCAAACGGTCTTCACCTAATTGGCCAAACGGTCTTCACCTACTTGGGCAAGCGGTCTCAAACCGTTTGGAGACCTAGGTGGTTTCAAGGTCAAGTTGTGTTATGCAATTGAAGGTTCAAGTGGTCAATCCAATTAGATACCTAATGTAATTGAAGGTTCAATTGGTTAACCCAATAGAGAACCTAATGCAATTGAAGGTCCAATTGAATAACCTAATTGAGTACCTATTGCAATTGAATATTCAATTGACCAATTCAATTGGATACCTTATGTAATGGAGGTCCAATGTGATTGAATCTCTTGAGAATCAAGATGATGAATGATCCATTGATCCAATGCTGATTAGTAATGATAGTCAATGAAGGTACAAAGGTGGAAACCCTATTAGTACCTAAGTGGTTAGTGCCAATTAAGGGATGAACCCTAATTGCTTATAGGATCAATGACTTGGTACACTATGTTAATCATAGTTGTATGAACTCGATTGAAGGGTTGATATGACCTAATCAAGTTGAGATGATGATAGCATGAATTCATATAAGAATATGATTCATGTGGTGTTTAAGGGTATGATCCTTAAGTAGAGAGATCATGAAACCCTAATCATGAACATAAACCCTAATTGACAAGGTTATTGAACTCTAACCCTAGTTGAGGGTGTATCCTTATGAAACCCTAGTTGAGGGTGTATCCATGTAAAACCCTAGTTGAGGGTGATTCCATGAGAAACCCTAGTTGAGGGTGATTCCATGTGAAACCCTAGTTGAGGGTGATTCCATGAGAAACCCTGACTAAGTATAAACATCACATGATGTTCTAATACTATGTTGTGATGAGAGGCCCTGAGAAGGGTGAAGGTATATGAGACTCTAATGTGAAGTCATAATGCATAAAGCCCTAATATTGGGCAATATGACAATGAATTATAACCCTAATTTTAATTAGGGTATAAAGAAATCTTAATGATGAAATAGAAGGAATGGCCTTATAAAGGTGAAACATTTCATGTGGTGGACTATATACAACCTAAGTATAAGAAATGTCTTTATCATTAGACAAGTCCATACCATTAAAGATAGTTGGACAATTCTAATGTGTGGCCTTTGCCTTATATGCTAAAGGTGAGAGATTAGTGGAGGAATGTATTAAGAAGGGAAATACCTTAATACAAGATAAGATGTTTATTCAAGAGAGTTTGAAATGATGTGAAAGTGATACATCAAAATATAATAGTTATCACATGTAGCACTTCAGGTTTTATATACCTTGATGTACTCCAAATCTTATATGTCCAAATATGAAACATATGAAGTGTGTTATGCAACTATTACAATGATATGTAATGAGTTGTTGCACTTTGATGAGTGTTAATTAATGTACCTTGAGAATGGGGCTAAGCCCAAAGGATGAGTATGATGTAGTCATACAATGATGAGGATGAGAAATGAACTCATACCTTGAATTAATGATCATCAATGCTATATGATGCGAGTAATGATCTTGAATAATCATTTATGATACCTTTGAATGCCTCAGAGGTATGGAATAATGAATTAAGGGTTAGACAGATAATGTAATCATGAAACCCTATTTAATGAGAAATGGGGAACCCTAACCCTAATTTGGGTAAAGGGAATGAGAAGCCCTATATGATAGTAAACCCTAATTCCTGGGAAAGGAATAATGGTGTTACTATTGTATCACATGATGTGATGAATATCTTGTATGACTGTTATCATGTCTAAAACCATGTAGATATTATGACATGATGAACATAGCCAGGTATGAGCTATGATGTTCATTTGATAAGTATTGATTGGCCATATGTGCCATTATGTTTTTGTTACTTAGAAAGAAGTAACAAGATAATTATGGGCTTTTAAGCCTTTGTAATAAGTTGTTGCCTAGTGAGAGGTGACAATATGTGTAATGGCCTTGTGAGCCATGTGATATTTTGTTTCCTAGTGAGAGGTGACAAGATACTTAATGGGCCTTTTGAGCCATGTGAGATGCTTGAACAACAAGTATCATGTATACCTTGGTTTGAGGACCTTGTGGTATTAATTACCTGATAAGTGGTAACAATGTTCCGTGATGAACTAAGGGTTTGAATACCCAGATCCAGTAATCATGATAATGATGATGTGAAGGGATGAGAGTTCCCAGTAATGTGATCAGGGACTGAGATCCCAATGTCTTACAAGAACTGAGAAGTACATTGTTGAATATAAGTACATGTTTCTTTGTAGTAGTTGTCTTAATAAGTTATGTTTGAGAACTTGACTGATGCTAAAAGAATATGATAATGTACTTAAATAATCAAGTGAAATCTATTCATGTAGTGCCCTGGCCATAGATCCATCATCGTCAGTAGATGGTGATGGTGAAACGGGTTCTCCTGCAGGTTAATCTGGAGCGTATATTGTTGAATATGTGGGGTTTCTCCTAGCCAAAAATAGGAGGATTAGAGTGCAACTTCGGTTGTAGACTCAAGGTGTGTATAAGATCATGGTGAATAGGCCCATGGCTTAGTGTGATAGAGTATGAATGCATTCATGGCTCAGGGAGCACGGTGAACTGGCCTGTGGCTCAGATATACTAGTGCCGAGACCTGTACCAAGGAGGACTAGAGAAAGAGTAGCCTACGGGAGATAACCCTGTGACTGAGGTCACTTAAGCAAGAGGCTGCGGTCCTGCTTGTTTTCTCGCACTGACCGAGATGTGGGAGGTCATGGAGTCCGACTCTTCCATTGACCTTATATGGCACCGACTTTGGGTTTCACAACCGAAGGTTGGATTTGATCGGTACGGCTCACTTCCTCAGGGCATAAGTGTGATTGTAAAATGTAATCAGCCATATAGCATGTTTGCTTATGGATTGAATACGGAAATTCATTGACTGATGTTGTATTTCTTTGTGCATTCCTTAGTGGATAAATGTTATTTATGTTTCTTTATATTCTCTACAAAGTAGACAGATGAATTACTTATCTACCATGGGTAGAGGCAATGACTTCCTTGATAATAGGATATTATCTTATTCTGTTCTATGTTTAATAATTCTGCCTGATAATGTAAAAGTAACTCCTGCACAATTTTAATTTAATAAACTGCAATAACAATGTTTTGGCGGAGAGTTATATCTCTCGCTGGGGCAATTTTCAATTGTCTCACCCCCGTGGGAAACATTTTTAGGTATGCATGGAAGGCAGAGCAGAAACCCTAGAACAGGGAAAGAGTAGCAGCAACAGCAATAGCAGGGACAGCAATAAGATCTCAGGTGGAGATTTTGTCTGTCTAGTCATATAGATAGTAGTCCTATGTGTCGTCTCTGTACTCTCAGGTCCTCGGAGTTTTAAATGTATCAATCTAAGTTTTGGCTTAGTGCCTCAAAGTTTTTATACTATATGTGTATAATTGTTAACAGTGCAATCAATGTTGTAATCCTTAAAAAGTAACGATACAGGTTGTGTACTTGTGAACCAGGATGAATTTGAAATACTTTGGTTCTTGGTTAAAAAGTTTTCCTATGAATGGATCTCTTTGAAAAAGTTTTAATTTTTAATGATTTTCAGTAATCCGCTGCAAATAATCCACTTCCGCTTAAGTTAATCTTGTTTTCGCGAGACGGTCGCTACAGAAACCTTGGTGTTACCAGTCTGTAGAGGTTGAATCAGCTCATCCTTCACTGCTTCCTCGAGAATCGAAGTAAACCCTTACATCCCTATCATAAATAGATAGGATCAAGGGGGTCGCCTATCCTGATCCCCCTGGTAGCTTGAAAGAGTTGTAAGGGAGCACCATTAACAAGCACTTGGAAAGATGCCGAGTTCATACATTCTTGGATCCAACCAATCTAGCACGAGGGGAATCTCATGACTCTCATGATGTCCAAGATGTACTCACAATCAATGGTGTCATAGGATTTACTCAGGTCTGCTTTGATACAAATCTTTTCTTTTGCATTAGTCTTATCAAAATCATAAACCAGCTCATTTGCCATTAGGATAGCTTCAATGATTGATCTCCCTTTGACAAATGTACACTGGTTGGTACTAATGAGATGAGACATAACATTTTTGAGCATGTTAGCTAAAACTCTGTGATAACTTTGTATACGAAGTTACACAAAGATATAGGCCTCCAGTCCCCAATCTTCTGAGGTTGTTTCACCTTTGGAATGAGTGTGATGAAAGTTTTGTTTACCTCTCGGAGCATTTTTCCTTTGAGAAAAAAGTCTTTAATTGCATTGCAAAAATCTTTACCAACTGTCTCCCAAGTGGACTTGAAGAAATGAGCATTTAGGCCATCAGGGCCTGGGGCTTTATCCTCATTGTAGTTCTTGACTATTTCATAGATTTCATCATCAGTGACTATCTTGCACATAGACCTGGTTTGTTCTTCATTCAGGATGTTAATGCCATACCAGTTAGCTTTTCGAGTCATGCCCCCTAAACTTGAATTGAAGAGTTCATCATAGTGCTTCCTGAAGCACTCCATGATCTCCTCCTCATCCTTTATATGAGTACCATTTACATCAAGAAGTTTGATTTGGTTTCTACTTCTTCTAGTTTTGAGAGAGGCATAGAAGAATTTGGTGTTACTATCTCCATGCTTTAACCACATGAATCTAGATTTCTATTGAATCAAAGATTCTTCAGCTGACCTAGCCAGTAAAGCTTCTTCTTTTTTTGTCTTACTATGTCCCACAACAAGTGGTTCTCTAGATCAGCATCAGACTTAGCCTGAGCCTCAAGAGCTTCCTTCTCAAGGTTCTTTGCAGTGTTTGACATATCCCTAATAGATTCCCAGTTCCATGTATGGAGCTTTATTTTCGTTAGCTTTAGTTTCTGGCACAGCCTGAACATAGGATTACCATACTGTTGATTCCCCTATGCTTCAGTAACTATTTTTTGGAAGCCCTCCTTTGTAGACCAGGTCTTGAAGTACCTCGTGGGATACTTAATATTTTTCTGTTCCTCTTTTAGATGGATCACCTGGATATAATGATCGCTATAAATGGTAGGCATTATCTCAACCCAGAGATTTGGGAAGTCAGTCAAGACTTGCATTTGATAGAAGGTCATGTCTATTTTACTTCTTGTATTTTTATCTCCCTCTTGCTGGTTGTTACACGTGAAGAAAGGACCCTTGGCTGGGACCTCCACAAGAACAGAGACATCAATAGCATGGTTAAAATCCATCATGGATCTTGCATATCGTTGGGATCTCCCTTTCCTTTCACTTGCAGCCCTAATTGCATTGAAATCTCCTAGGACGATCCATGGAGCAGTTAGGATGGTTTTAATATATCTTAGATCACTACAGAAATTTTCTCTTCTGCAGTCATCATTCTTAGCATAAACTAATGTGCATTCAAAACAATAGTTTTTGTATTTCACTCTGTAGTGCAACACTTGCCTTGATTGGTATACGGTTTTGATGTTGTAGTCTTTGTTCTCCCAAACAATCAGAATTCTAGTTTTGTTTGTACTTTGTGTGTTGTCAAGACAGTTTGCATCCGTCTAGGACCTTCTCATCATCTTCTTGGTATTTTTTCTTCTTATTTTTACTTCAAGTAGGAAAGCAATGTCGCACTTTGCTCTCCCCAGTTCAGCTCGGACCATGTCATGCTTATCCAGTTGGGATAAGACCCTGACATTCCAAGCTATAAGACTTGGGTGTTCAACCAGTAGCACGATGGGGGGTTGTATTTCCGCCCACCTCTGCTATTTCATTTTCATTCTCTAGGTTCTTGAATCTATTGTCCTGGTTTTTTGTCTTCTTTGACTTCGAGTTGATTGGGCTCCTTGTCTGTCTAGGACTCGTTGTCTTTCTTGGATTGATGAACCCCTCATCTGCTCTATTGTTTTCTTGGCCCTCAGGTTCTTCAGGATGAGCAAGCTGTGTCACACTCGTGGACGCAGCATTCCCTCGAATAGGCTATGTACCAGAGCTCTCAGGGGGATTCTATTTCTCAGGTTGAGGGGATTCCATGCTAGGTGGTTGTGTCTCCTTCTCCTTGGCCTGAGTATTCTCCAGTTGAGGAAGAGGCTTGTATAGCGCATTGTCATGCCTGAAAGTACCACAGTGAGGACACTTCTCTAGAACCCACTTGTACTCCACCTAGAAGGTGTAGTCATTCCCTTTATCAGTCCTCTATTTAACCGCTTTGGGGAACGACAATTTGGCAGACATCATCACATTGACTCTGGCAAAGTCAATCCTTGCTTTTGCCTTTGTCTGTCTATCTAGGCATTGTGGTTTGCCCAGGTAAGACATGATCCGAGCAATCATTTTTTCACTCCATAGTTCAAGATGAAGGTTCTAAAGTTTAAGCCACACTGGGATGGATGCAAGCTTCTCATGCGCCAGTGGCTCCCCCTTCTCCTAGTTCTTAAGAATCATTGGTTTTCCCTTTACATACCAAGGTCCACCTTCTAGAGAAGTGTTCATATCCGTCTCATTCTGAAACTTAATAATGAAACTACCACTTTCCCTTCCCATGACTTCCATCGCTCCTTCCGATCTCCAGGTTCGTAGCAGGTGTTCCTGGAGGGTTGCAATATGAGGCCAGAACCTAATGATGTAACCCACCAGAGTGTTCTTTCACAGGTTGGCATTGGTATATACCTCCTACTGCAGGATTATGATCGTGTAGCCTTCAATGATGATATCCTCCTGCACGATCCTGGTGTTGACATCTCCAATAGGAACCTAGGTGAAGGCCGCCCAGTCTTTTGGTGTCTCTGCGACTCGAACCTGATCGAGATTTGAGGCATGGGGTTGTCGTCCCCCTCGAGAGGCTGGGGTTCGTCGATCGCCCCCAGCGCCTCCACCCCTTGCAAGCATCACGCCTATGACATATTGGGGTTTGAATTACTTCATAATGATTCTCAAGCTACTAAAAGGAAAAAAAGAAAGAAAAAAAAGATAATGGATGAAATTGCTAAGTTGCAAAAGGATATTAGTAGCTTGAAAAACAAAGCCATTCTTGATAAAATCCTAAAGGACTCATTTGGCCAAATTGGGAGAAGCGGCCTAGGTTATGTGCCCAAAGATAAATCCTATCAAAAACCTAGAGCTAAAAAGACACAAGTACCCAAGTACAAAGTCATGTATATTCCTAAAGACAAACTAGCTAAAAAGAGAAATGAAATTAATTCTATTTGTTGTCATTATTGTTTACATCTTGGACATTATTCATTCTCTTGCCCATACAAGAAAAAGGATGTTGACTTGGTTTGGGTTCAAAAACCACCAACATAAAAATATTGATCATAATAGTTTAGATTTTCCCTAAGCTTCACTTTGAAATTTATAATGTCTTATCTCAACTGAATTAAGCTTGAACTTGTATATCCTTGATTACTTAATTGTGTTATCTAAGAATTATAACATGATATGTTTACATTAGAAATGATGAAATCGCTGAAAATGCACAAAACTTAATCACGGTCGACAAAATGCTTGACCGAGACCTCTTCCAGTTGAAGACAATTTCAACTGAAGGTAATCTGTCAAAATTTGTTTTACTAACAAATCTTTTCGGCCAACAAATACTTCGACCGAGAACTATTTTGGTCAAAAATATTTTCAACCGACAATAGTTCTGACAGGATTGTTTATTAAGAAAATATAATTATCTACTTGCAATTCAATTTGGTGACCCAAATTTGTAATGTAATCTTCATAGTAAATTATTCTAAATACTTGATTAATCCTAACCAAAAGGATCACTATATGAGACCAAAACTTTATACTTTGTAGATCTATAAAGAATGGCCCAAATATGACCAGAAATGAGAAGATTTCTACGCACATAGAAGCAAGGTCACATTTGGAAAAATCTTCAAAGGTAAAACTAATGGCATTGGTAATGTTGCAAAATTCTCAAATGTGCTATGAGTAAAAGAATTAAAATAGGAAAATATCAAAAGGAAAAATGATTGTATATATCTCAAATTTTTGAAAACTATAATAAATTATTTGTGGCATAAAAAGATTGTTCATAAGAAAACTACCCTGAATCATTACCTAATTTTTTGTGATAAATCTGAAATTTGTGACAAGCAAAAGTTAGATTTCTTTTCAATTTTTTTTCTTCAAGGGTGACCTCATGAGTCTCCAAGTTGCCAATGATTTGTTTCATCCTCAATCTTGTGAGATCATTTGCTTCTTCAATAGTCGTCACCTTTGGTTTGTACTTTGGTGGCAAACACCTAAGAATCTTGGATACTCTATCCTCTTCACTAATGGCTTTACCTAATGCATTCAAACCATTAACAATAGAAGAAAACTTTGCATACATTTCACTAATAGACTCATTTGGTTCCATACGAAATTGTTCAAATTTTTGTTTAAGCATACTAATTTTGGAGTTCTTTACTTGAACAATTCCTTCATAAGTAATAGAGAGTCTATGCCATATTTCATATGCAATTTCATAATTTTATATTCTATTAAACTCACCTACAAAAATTGAACAATAAAGGATACTTACAGCTTTTGCATTCAATTGGGCTAATTTTACCGTATTTGCATCCCATGTAGCATACTCCATTTGAGGAAGAGTGTAGGTATTTGAAACCATTCTCCAAAGATCTCAGCTGATCCCTTGAAAGTATAATTGCATCCTCCTCTTCCAATAGTTGTAGTTGGTGCCATCAAATGATAGAGGTTGAGCTACAAGTGTTCCTTCCAAGTTGAGGTTGTTTAGTTCTCCATCACCCATTTTCTTCAAGACTTGTTAAAGTTCCTTGAAGCCTGCTCTAATACCAATTGAAAAACACTAAGGGGGGGTGAATAGGGTTTTATGATAATTTTAAAAAATTATTTAAGAAAACAACCAAAAAAGGATTGGAGAAGGAGGCAAGGTGTTTAGAGTGGTTCCGCCCTTAGCAAATACTAAGGGAGTCAGTCCACTACCCGGTTGTTCCCAACTAGGATTTTGAAAGCAATTGTATTTTATTACCTCACAAGGATGTTAAATAAGATACAACTACCTTCACAGCCCTTAGGATAGCCTTCACCTAGAAGTAGTCCCACCAACCTTGAAGTAGCCTTCCTCGAAGTAACTCCAAGCTCCCCCTTGAAGTAGCCTTCCTCTTGAAGTAGCTTCCCATTGAGACAACCTTCTTGAAGTAATCCTAAGTCCACCGAGCTACCTTCACCACCTGAAGAAGCTCCAAAAACCTCCGTTCTGCAGCCTCCAACCTAGGAGTAGCAAAGGAGAACAAAATACAATAGAAGGAACAAGATTGGAAGAAAGAAACAATGTTACCAATTGAGTACAACGCTTTGATCCTATATCAAGCGTATTGATCTCCTATCCACTATAGATGAACGTGGTAGTGTGGTGGCTAGGAGATACTAGGCTATAGGACACTAATGTAGAACTCAAGGAAAAATAGATTGCAAGTGTAGCTCAGATTGTTGCTCATAAGGAATGATTCTCAAGTGTAATTGTATGCACAAGTGATGCTTTGGGTGTCCTAAGGCATGTCCTATTTATAGGAATGGCCTACTAGTTCTTAGGGACGTTCTAGACACTTTCTAGGGTGTTCTTAGTGCTCAACTAGCCTTTAGGTGTCTACTAATTACATTGCAACGACTAGTTGTTTAATGTTGAAAAGTGCAGTCCAGAAAGAAAATGTTACCTATTGGATTCATTCTAAAAATAAAGCTGTATTAGTTGGAAATTTGCGGAAATGCCTCTCGGTCTACAAGGAGTTCGACCAAGGGTCGCCCCAGTCAAATTCATGGTAGATCAAAAATAAGCCTAAAAAAATGCTTATTTGTAAATCAAATCATCCACTTGCACCCAACATTGATATATTAATATGTAAGTGCAAGAAACAAGATTGCTTATAAATATTGACTCACAATCTTACTTAATCAATTGATTTTAGAGAAGGATATAATATGAAATACCTTAGTATCACTTTTGCTATGAGATTAAGGGGGAGCTCACAAAAATTCGTGAATATAATGCACATATTGCTCTTAATTGAATTCTCTACACCAATTAGGGCTTAACATCCCTTTTATTTGGTTAGAGATACATTTATTGAGTCTAAAGGGATCTCATATCATTTCAGGGCTTAACATCCCTTGCAATTGATTGAAAAAATTAATCTTGGTTCTTAAATCGTGACTAAATTATACCTTCTTTTTTAGGCAAACAATTAAGGGGGAGTAATCAATTAAGGGGGAGTCTTATTGGCTTACACATATGATTATATGGCTATCTTTTTGAAATGACAAAGGGGGAGAAAATAATATAAATCAAAATAAATGAGTTTCATGCTCTATTGTCTTAACATTAATTGATGATACATTCCTTAAGCGACGGATATCATGTTCCACATCTCTTTAGGAATAATTAGCACACACTTTTTGAAATTAAGAATATTCTCATCTCAGGTAAATCTCAGGTATGAAACTCATCTCATTTAAATTATTTTGATTATATTTTAGAAATGTTTGTCATCTTCAAAAAGGGGGAGATTGTTGGCTAAATTGTACATTAATATACCCTTGTTTTGATGGTGACAAACATTTCATTCTTGTGGATCTAACGTGCTACTTGAGTATTTCAGGGTTCAAAGGAATAAGGAAATCCTACTTAGTGGGAAGATGAAGATCAATGCAAATTGAAGATCAGATACACTTCATTGAATAAATGTTCATGATTGTACTCAAATGTAAACACTTGTAGAAAAATATAATGTACAATTACTTAGACATCATGTAAATCAAGCGTTAGATCTTCCCTACCCACCTATAACCCTTAGATAGTTATCCCCCAAAGTTAGAGTCACCCACACACATTGCAACACACACTTAGTAGGTGATTCAAAAGTCTAGAACAGGGTCACCCTTGGTTGAAAAAAATGTCGATCGAGACACTCTCGGTTGAAGTTCTCATCGATCGAGAAACACCACGGTCAAAATTGTGAGCATTGTTCAACAACTTACACAATTGTGGTCTGAATTAGCATTCAGTCAAAAATAACCTCGACCGAGTAAGCAACGGTCTAAATCTTGCAATTGTTAGACTGAGTGGTTGGTAGTTGGGAGTTGGAAATAGATGTTGCAACACTTTTTATCCAAAACCCTCTTTGGTCGAAGAAAAGTTTGACATTGTAAGTCAATTAATGGATACCTAATGGCTAGTTAAGCAATAAGAACACTCTAGAAACCCTCTAGAATGTCCCTAAGTACTTGTAAACCATTCCTATAAATAGGAGAGGCCTTAGGCACCTAAAGACAACAACTACACTTGAGAATACATTCTAGTGAGCAACTAAGCAAGAGCTACACTTTCCATCTTATTTTTCTTGCCTCAATTTCGTGTCCTATAGCTACAATCTCCTAGCCACCACATATAGCCTCATACATTCTAAGTGGATAGGAGATCTATACGTTTGATATAGAATCGAAGCACTGTACTCAATTGGATAAGTATTTTCTTTCTTCTAATCTTTTTCTTCTATAATGTATATTGTTCTCCTTGACTACTTTTAGGTTTGGAGGCTATTTAAAGGAGCTTGCTTGGAGCTACTTCTTGGTGGTTAAGGCTTCTTTAAGGTGTGATTGATATTACTTCAAGAAAGGCTTCTTCAAAGAAGGTAGCATCTACTTTTAGGTGAAGTCTATGTCAAGGTGGTGGAGCTACTTCAAGGTGGTGAAGGTTGCTCCAAGGATTGCTCCTAGTTACTTCAAGAAGGCTACTTCAAGGTGAAGGCTACTTCAAGTGGAAAGTGATTATATTTTATGTAACATCCTTGTGAGGTAATAAAATAAATCACTTTCAAAATCCCAATTGGAAACAATTGGGTAGCGGACTAACTACCTTTAATTTCAAAGGTAGGAACCACTCTACATCCAAGTGCCTTCCATGTTTCCCCCCTCCTTCTTTGGTTGAGTGGTTTGATTGTTTAATTAATTTTAAATTATCCAAAAATCTCTTTTCACCCCCTCTAGATCTTTCACACAATTATTTTGATCAGTCCTTGAGAAGGAGAATCTAAACGGGATAAACTTCCATAACTTGTTCAGGACTTTGAGAAGCATTCTATATGTCCCTAAACAACTAGTATCAGTGGAACCCACTCTGTATGCACCTATGTCTGAAGTGAATGCTTACTCGAAAAATGCCAATGATACCATAGATATCAAAACCCTTATGCTGGATGTATGAACTATGATTTGTATAAACAACATGAGAAGCAAGAATGGCATAGTGTCTCGAAGGTGTTGTTTGAGTGCAAACTAATAACATGATATCTAGTGTAGCCCCATGTGCTCAATATGGTTGGTCAAGTGGAGCATCTAGAGATATTGGGATTTCCTTTAGGTCAAGAGTTGGTCATTGATATCATCCTATTATCATTTCCTGAATCATATCACTAGTTGATGGAGTGTTGTCACTTGTGTAACTTGGCTAAACTGTTGTCAGAGTTGCTTGGCATGTTAATAAACTATGAAGCACAAATGAAGGAGGACAAACATGTGAGGTGATCAGTGGAACAAAGTCCAAGGAAAAAGATAAACTAAGAAGAGTTCTGAGGTTAAGCTGAAATCCAAGTCTTTTGCGCTCAAGATAAGGAGAAGGGTAGGTGTAGACGGAATTTTTCCTTTTCACTCAAAAGAACTAAGGAAGATGAAGCAAGGTATAGATATCTCTACTTTTGTTATATACATAATTGAGACTAACTTCACTACTTATTCATCTTTGGTACTAGATAACTGATGTGGATCACACATATGCTCAAATGTGAAGGATGTGAAAAGAAGTAGACCATTGAAGAAAGGTGAGGTTGAACTATGCGTTGCTAATAGAGGGAGAGTTTCTGCCAATGCAGTTGAAACTTATGAGTTTTCTCTACCAAGTGGGCTTATAACAGAGTTGGAGAACTACTATTATGTACCTGCCATTGATAGGAACATCATATCTATATCTTGTTTGGATAAGAACGAATTTGAATTTCTTATAAAGAATCAATGTTATATTAGTAAAGATGAGATCTTTTATGGCAGTGCCCCAATGTCCTATGGTTTATACTTGATAGATCTAGAGACATGTGTATATAAGTAAATATCAAAAGGGTACAATAAGATATCTCAAACCAAACATACCTTTAGCATTGTCATCTAGGGAAAATAAATGAGAAATGCATCTTTAGACTCCATAGAGATGGTTATATGGACTCTTTTGATTTTGAATCAATAGAGACATATGAGTCTTAGTTTTTGTTAAATATGACAAAGAATCTCCTTAATGGTAATAGTGAGAGGGAAAGTGATCTATTAGAATGTATACACACTGATGTGTGTGGCCCTTCTAGAAAAAATGCTAGAGGTGGTTATCAGTACTCCATTACCTTTACTAGTGACTTCAGTAGGTATGGTTATTTTTACTTGATGAAACATAAGTCATAAACCCTTGAAAAGTTTAAAGATTTCATGAATGAAGTACAGAATCAACTTGGTAAAAGTATTAAGGCCCTTCATTCTAATCGAGGTGGAGAATACTAAAGCCAAGAGTTTGAGGAACTTCTGAGAGACTATGGTAGCATATCACAATGGACTCCACCTGGAACACCACAACACAATGGTGTATCAGAAAGAAGTAATTGCACATTAATAGATATGGTGTGATCAATAATGAGTTTTTCTAATCATACAACTTCCTTTTGGGGTTATACTTTTAAAACTATAGTGTTTACACTTAACCTCGTACCATCTAAATCAGTTCAAAAGACACCATATGAAATGTGCATTGGGAAGTGTCACACCCCAAAATATTATTAAGTATCTTTGTGAATGAAAGTACTACTAAGAAAAATGAGTTATGTGAGATCAAGACTAGTGAGTCAAGTTTTACATGTTTGATTGTGTATTAGAGTCCAGTTATATGTATTTAGAACCCAAGGACTTTTTGGTGAATTGATCATCATGGGATGCTAGAAAGATAATTCAAAAATTGAAGGTTGATTAATTTGGTCATAATGAGGTTTTTCTAGAATTTGAGGACATTCTAACTATTAGGGGATTACATAACATACTTAAGAGTACCTTAGGCTTTTTCTATATTAGGCTCTCCGATGTAAGTAGCAAAGGAATTTAGGACTAAGTAGGTGTTCTCAATGGCATATAAGAGGTGACACAGTTTTGATGATTCAATTTGTTGATCTAGATAATGGGACAAGTGAAATACCACACACTATATAGGTGTAGTCTAGGAAGTGAGTTATGTCGTGATAATTTGATACAAAAGATGATAGTTATATGAGGTGTTGGTCAAATTTTGGTACCAGTCTGGATTAATCAGTAGCCTGTAGAAATTATATAAGAAAAGCAACATTTTAATACCTTTTAAGCAGTGAACCAAGAAAATAGAAAGGTGAACTGTTGGTTTATGACCAACCCTTTTGGTTCATTTGAATTAGGCTAATTATGCGAAGAGCGCTGACATAGGAGGAAGGCCCCACGATCATACAAAAATAGGGAAATCATCAGATTTTGGGTTGAGTCCGGTCTCATTGTGAAACCCAAAAGAAAGGGCCTATTAAACCCTTAGGCATTGGCTCTGTGAGGGAGGAAGTTCCATAGGGTTTGGAGCGGATGAGAGGGACTAGTATAATAAGAAAATGTAGAGAAGAAAGGGGCGGAAGAGGAGAGTGGCGGCGGATGACACCCAGCCCTCTCCAGATCTGCGTCCTCCTCAGGAAGCAAGAGGAGCAAGTCTCAGACGTCAATGTTGTTCCCACCGTGATCTGAGGCGCCAAGCAGCTTCCTAGGTAGTATGAAACTCGCAAATATGAGAATCGAGTAGACCTGGGCGGTCTACCTTGTGCATGCCGCAGAAACAGGGGAGGCGAGCTCCCAGTTAGGCTGTGCGGGTGGGGTACCTTCTCAGTCGAGCTCAAAATCCACCTCTGTGCAGGCCTTATCGTCAAGGAGAGGGAGTGGTGGTGACGCCGACCAAACATGGCTGCTGGTTTTGGTCTTGGACGACCGACCTTCGCTGGAGAAGAGACCAGGAGTCGACGCTCTGTCTCTGCGGCAAAACAGGGGTTGCGATCCCTGGATCACGCCGCCTGGGCAAAGGAGAGGGAGGGGACCGGGTCCCTCCTTGATGGGCCGCCAATCTCAAGGCCCATTTAGCCTGAAAGGTGGAGGAAATAAAAGGTAATATAAATGATCAAATCGTTATTTGTTAAGAAACTTTAGGAATTCATAGATATTGATCTGATTGTCAGAATGGAGCATATAAGGGCTTGCTGGAAAGCTAGAGGTATGAAGAACATACTGAAGGAGATTTCAAACTCTGGAAAATACCTTGATAAGGTAATTTTATTTAGGAAAAGTTAGATATATGAAGTATGTGCATATCTGATGGTGCTTTGTTAAATCAATGTTATAGGTGTGAACCTCATCATTAAATTTAAAGCAGGCATTACACCACAAGCTTAATAGGTATGATGAAATGATATCTCATGATTTAGAGATTTTGTTGATCATATATGATGTTTTGGGTATGCATGCATGCCATAAGATTGTGTAGGATATGATTTAGAGATGATGATGTGAGTAGAAGGATATTTGAGATTTACATGTGTGTATTAAGGATAAACCCTAGAAGTTAATTACATTATAGTGGTGGGATGTATGAGAAAGGATATATTGATTCAGATGGGATTTAATGATTGGAAGTGTCTTTTCAGGATTTAGACCCGACTAGAGGAATCCAAGATGAAGATGTTATTTTCTCTAATACAGGTAAGTGGTTCATGCCCATGAGTATTCATATTTATCAAACTCAGCATATTTTCATAAGACTTCATACTTTATGTGATACACTGTTCTAAGATTTTATGTTAAGATATGCAAGTAAGATTTTCATACATTCATGGCTATTTCCTTACATGTGCCTAATATCTCGAAAAGAGATATGTTACTAAGATTTATAAGAACGATAGAGACTCATGAACCCGGTTCATGAGAAAACTAGAGATTTATGTTTCTATAAGAACTATTAGTAATGATTCATATTGATGAATATGACTACAAGATAAGATATGCAACCAAGATAGTCATACATGATAATGTGGGATTAGAATGTATTGAGATTTCAAGTAGAACATGTTGTTAAGATCCCCCTCATTTATAAATGTAATTGTGTGCTAAGAATTCAAGTAGGAACATGTCATCAAGGTTTCTTATATATATGTAGTGATCTAAGAGTTTGGAAGTGAAATATATTTCTTAGAAAGATTAGTGCTTAAAAGTTAAGTTATGTGATAGTATGGGTGTTGCACATGGTAGACCATGGCCCAATTTCCAAGGTAAAGGTACTATTGGGATTAGAATATATTATAACATGAGTTTATGATTATGAGACATTAAGTCATGATTAAGTTGCTGAGATGAGACTCTATATGATTTCTACTTTAAGATTTAAGATTTAAGTTCATATGAATGTATTGATATCAGATTTAATGAGATTTTATAGAAATTGAGCTACCTTGTCAAAAATCGCACTCTTTTAGATATTTGATACTTAAGAACTCTCATATACTTCGTATTCTCATATTTAGTTTAGATCCTTTCCCTAAGCCTTCGGGCTTAGTTGTCATATATTTAGTATCAAAAGTAGTTAAGTCATTTCTATGAGATTGAAGTATTAGATTAAGGATTATCCAGATAATATGGATATTAGATTTAGTTCAGGCTTAGACTACTCATGGTGTGAGTAGTTAGATTTTGAATACAGATACATGATAAGAGTTTTAGACCCAATCTTGATTATGAAGTAATTGAGATCTATATTCATACTCAGATGTATATTCAATTCATAATTTAAGAATAAGAGATTCAGAATTCAGTACATGCTCAGTCATCAGTAATCAATCTCAGATAAGTTCAGTTATCAGTTTTAATATAAGATAAGTTCAGATTCAGTATTCAGCAAAGATATCAGTATTCAGTTTCAGTTCAGATTAAGAATTAAGTAAGTTTAGACTTAAGATAATTAAGTTGAAACCTTCACATAAGACATTATATGATAAGTCCTCATTCAGTTATTCCCGGGACAATTCAGAGGCATCTGTTGCCAATTTAGAGGAGTGTTACTCCAATTCAGAGGTGCTGCGACACCAATTCAGGGCGTAGTCACGCCAATTCAGAGACACCTCGGTGTCATTCAGGGCATGTAGTGCCATTTCAGGGTACCTTGGTACCAATTCAGGGCGTAGATACGCCAATTCAGGAGGACTTATTGTATAATGGTGGCCACAGTCAGATAAAAATCGTAAGTAAAAGATACCTTAGATTAGAGATGCCCATAATCTCATCCATAAGTATGATGAGAGGGAATTATATAAGATCAGTATGACCCATGCACTGTGATGCAGGTCTTGAGACCCAGGTACCAGAGTACAAGTCTCCAGAGAAAGATAAGTAAAAAGATAAGAACTAAACTAAAGTAAGAAGATATATTTATGTCTCATATTTTGTAAAGTTTTATTGTTAGTATCATGTTTATAGTGTTCAAAGATATTTGTATCATTTTATCTCTTAGTAATATGTATATTAACACTCATGCCACTTACGCTAACAATCGTTTTTCTAATGCATGGCTGGGGACGAGATGTCCACAGGTGAGAGAAGGAGCAGAGTAGATCTTAGAGATTTAGAGCACAAGGACAGAGCAAGATAAGATCTGGTGGGGTGCCAACTATAAGATGATCCTCAAGTTTATAGACTCAGCTATATGTTTCAATGTTTAGAACTTTATAGTAAAGACTCATGATGTTATATAAGTTTACCATGTAATAACATCTATGTTCCTGTTGTAAGAACAATCATGAGAATGTTTTAATACTTCAGCCTGCGTGATTGATTATATTGTTGTTATGAATGCCAGTTTTACGTAATACCCCCTTGAGTGCACGAGTTATGGATAACTCGGTGTTGCTTCCTCTATGTACATGTGTGTGCTTAGGGAGGGTGTTACAATATGGTATCAGAGAGACATTATAGTTGGCCACCAGATGAGTTCTCATGTTCTTACACAAGATCACCCCATATGAACTTAAGTTAGAGTAGAGTACCAATTTAGAAAGATAACTAGTAGCCCTATGTGTAGAAGAGGTAAGTGGAAGATATTAGAAATCTAAGTAGAGCTTTAAATAGGAGACATATGTTTAGATAAGGATTAGGGTTATGTGCCTATATGTTTTACACTTTTTATGATAACACTATAGTTGTATATAACATTCTCTCTCTTTTTCCCACATGTTTGTGGTATGGGACACATGCTTATGGGGTTTTGTAGAGAGAATGTTATGTGCATAATCATACTTGTCTTGTCCTTTCAAGTGCACGTGGTATGGGACATGTGCACTAGGAAGTGCCAAGATAAGTGTGATATATGACATGTCACCTCTGAATATATGACCGGTCGGCATGTATCCAAAGGCGACAAGGAACACAAGTGTTGGCATTAAAAGTTTGAGACATATAGTCACATAAACCTAATCATATACATAGTAAGACCAAGCATGTATATGAAGGGTAGATATTTTGGCATCGATAAGTGAGTTAGTTTTAAGTGAACCAGAACCCTAACAGAACCATAGAGAAGAGGCAATCTAGAGTCCTTGCTATGATGGATGATGAATGTATAGTTTAGATCTCAAAATTCATTAGTACATGCACATATACGCTTGATGATGATAACCATGAGAAATTTTCACCATGCACATGCTAATGAGGCAGTTAGAAAATATTAGAGATAATTGTATGTATAATGTGTAAAACCCTAAGGTGGGTAGACTAATTGAATTTCGAGGACGAAATTCCCAATAAGGTGGGTAGTATTGTCACACCCCAAAATATTATTAAGTATCTTTGTGAATGAAAGTACTACTAAGAAAAATGAGTTATGTGAGATCAAGACTAGTGAGTCAAGTTTTACATGTTTGATTGTGTATTAGAGTCCAGTTATACGTATTTAGAACCCAAGGACTTTTTGGTGAATTAATCATCATGGGATGCTAGAAAGATAATTCAAAAATTTAAGGTTGATTAATTTGGTCATAATGAGGTTTTTCTAGAATTTGAGGACATTCTAACTATCAGTGGATCACATAACATACTTAAGAGTACCTTAGGCTTTTTCTATATTAGGCTCTCCAATGTAAGTAGCAAAGAAATTTAGGACTAAGTAGGTGTTCTCAATGGCATATAAGAGGTGACACAGTTTTGATGACTCAATTTGTTGATCTAGATAATGGGACAAGTGAAATACCACACACTATATTGGTGTAGTCTAGGAAGTGAGTTATGTCATTATAATTTGATACAAAAGATGATAGTTATATGAGGTGTTGGTCAAATTTTGGTACCAGTCTGGATTAATCAGTAGCCTGTAGAAATTATATAAGAAAAGCAACATTTTAATACATTTTAAGCAGTGAACCAAGAAAATAGAAAGGTGAACCGTTGGTTTATGACCAACCCTTTTGGTTCATTTGAATTAGGCTAATTCTGCGAAGAGCGCTGATATAGGAGGAAGGCCCCGCGATCATACAGAAATAGGGAAATCATCAGATTTTGGGTTGAGTCTGGTCTCATTGCGAAACCCAGAAGAAAGGGCCTATAAAACCCTTAGGCGTTGGCTCTGTGAGGGAGGAAGTTCCGTAGGGTTTGGAGCGGATGAGAGGGACTAGTATAATAAGAAAACGTAGAGAAGAAAGGGGCGGAAGAGGAGAGTGGTGGCGGATGACACCCCAACCCTCTCCAGATCTGCGTCCTCCTCAGGAAGCAAGAGGAGCAAGTCTCAGACGTCAATGTTGTTCCCACCGTGATCTGAGGCGCCAAGCAGCTTCCCAGGTAGTATGAAACTCGCATACATGAGAATCGAGTAGACCTGGGCAGTCTACCTTGTGCCTGCCGCGGAAACAGGGGAGGCGAGCTCCCAGTTAGGCTGGGTGGGTGGGGAACCTTCTCAGTCGAGCTCAGAATCCACCTCTGTGCAGGCCTTATCGTCAAGGAGAGGGAGTGGTGGTGACGCCGACCAAACATGGCTGCTGGTTTTGGTCTTGGACGACCGACCTTCGCTGGAGAAGAGACCAGGAGCCGACGCTCTGTCTCTGTGGCAAAACAGGGGTTGTGATCCCTGGATCACGCCGCCTGGGCGAAGGAGAGGGAGGGGACCGGGTCCCTCCTTGATGGGCCGCCAATCTCAAGGCCCATTTAGCCTGAAAGGTGGAGGAAATAAAAGGTAATATAAATGATCAAATCGTTATTTGTTAAGAAACTTTAGGAATTCATAGATATTGATCTGATTGTCAGAATGAAGCATATAAGGGCTTGCTGGAAAGCTAGAGATATGAAGAACATACTGAAGGAGATTTCAAACTCTGGAAAATACCTAGATAAGGTAATTTTATTTAGGAAAAGTTAGATATATGAAGTATGTGCATATCTTATGGTGCTTTGTTAAATCAATGTTATAGGTGTGAACCTCATCATTAAATTTAAAGCAGGCATTACACCACAAGCTTAATAGGTATGATGAAATGATATCTCATGATTTAGAGATTTTGTTGATCATATATGATGTTTTGGGTATGCATGCATGCCATAAGATTGTGTAGGATATGATTTAGAGATGATGATGTGAGTAGAAGGATATTTGAGATTTACATGTGTGTATTAAGGATAAACCCTAGAAGTTAATTACATTATAGTGGTGGGATGTATGAGAAAGGATGTATTGATTCAGATGGGATTTAATGATTGGAAGTGTCTTTTCAGGATTTAGACCCGACTAGAGGAATCCAAGATGAAGATGTTATTTTCTCTAATACAGGTAAGTGGTTCATGCCCATGAGTATTCATATTTATCAAACTCAGCATATTTTCATAAGCCTTCATACTTTATGTGATCCACTGTTCTAAGATTTTATGTTAAGATATGCAAGTAAGATTTTCATACATTCATGGCTATTTCCTTACATGTGCCTAATATCTCGAAAAGAGATATGTTACTAAGATTTATAAGAACGATAGAGACTCATGAACCCGATTCATGAGAAAACTAGAGATTTATGTTTCTATAAGAACTATTAGTAATGATTCATATTGATGAATATGACTACAAGATAAGATATGCAACCAAGATAGTCATACATGATAATGTGGGATTAGAATGTATTGAGATTTCAAGTAGAACATGTTGTTAAGATCCCCCTCATTTATAAATGTAATTGTGTGCTAAGAATTCAAGTAGGAACATGTCATCAAGGTTTCTTATATATATGTAGCGATCTAAGATTTTCGAAGTGAAATAGATTTCTTAGAAAGATTAGTGCTTAAAAGTTACGTTATGTGATATTATGGGTATTGCACATGGTAGACCATGGCCCAATTTCCAAGGTAAAGGTACTATTGGGATTAGAATATATTATAACATGAGTTTATGATTATGAGACATTAAGTCATGATTAAGTTGCTGAGATGAGACTCTATATGATTTCTACTTTAAGATTTAAGATTTAAGTTCATATGAATGTATTGAGATCAGATTTAATGAGATTTTATAGAAATTGAGCTACCTTGTCAAAAATCGCACTCTTTTAGATATTTGATACTTAAGAACTCTCATATACTTCGTATTCTCATATTTAGTTTAGATCCTTTCCCTAAGCCATCGGGCTTAGTTGTCATATATTTAGTATCAAAATTAGTTAAGTCATTTCTATGAGATTGAAGTCTTATATTAAGGATTATCCAGATAATATGGATATTAGATTTAGTTCAGGCTTAGACTACTCATGGTGTGAGTAGTTAGATTTTGAATACAGATTCATGATAAGAGTTTTAGACCCAATCTCGATTATGAAGTAATTGAGATCTATATTCATACTTAGATGTATATTCAATTCATAATTTAAGAATAAGAGATTCAGAATTCAGTACATGCTCAGTCATCAGTAATCAATCTCAGATAAGTTCAGTTATCAGTTTTAATATAAGATAAGTTCAGATTCAGTATTCAGCAAAGATATCAGTCTTCAATTTCAGTTCAGATTAAGAATTAAGTAAGTTTAGACTTAAGATAATTAAGTTGAAACCTTCACATAAGATATTATATGATAAGTCCTCATTCAGATAGTCCCGGGACAATTCAGAGGCATATGTTGCCAATTCAGAGGAGTGTTACTCCAATTCAGAGGTGTTGTGGCACCAATTCAGGGCGTAGTCACGCCAATTCAGAGACACATCGGTGTCATTCAGGGCATGTAGTGCCATTTCAGGGTACCTTGGTACCAATTCAGGGCGTAGATACGCCAATTCAGGAGGACTTATTATATAATGGTGGCCACAGTCAGATAAAAATCATAAGTAAAAGATACCTTAGATTAGAGATGCCCATAATCTCATCCATAAGTATGATGAGAGGGAATTAGATAAGATCAGTATGACCAATGCACTGTGATGCAGGTCTTGAGACCTAGGTACCAGAGTACAAGTCTCCAGAGAAAGATAAGTAAAAAGATAAGAACTAAACTAAAGTAAGAAGAGATATTTATGTTTCATATTTTGTAAAGTTTTAATGTTAGTATCATGTTTATAGTGTTCAAAGATATTTGTTGTAACGACTGGGCCCACTTCCCAAGGCTCTAGTAGAGTTTCAGGAATGACGACTGGCCCCACAGACCACCACTAGCCTTAACTGCGTGCTTTATCCTCATGCACTTGCAAGCCGGGGTCAACTTCCTGACTGGTCACCCATCCTAGTACTACTCCAAGCTGAGCACGCTTAACTATGGAGTTCTTTAGTGATGGGCTCCCGGAAAAGGAGGTGCACCTTGGTGATATGGGTAGTCCAATCATTCCTTTTAAGATCATGTTATCTGAGGTCTCAAATCCTGGGATGTTACAATCTCCCCCACTTAGGCTCTTGGCGTCCTCGTCAAGGCTCAACTATAAGGCCTCATAAGCTGACCCCATTTCAGTGCAGACCCACAATGACCCATGGACACCCAGCTCCTGATCACAGAATACTAGCGCAAGGGTGGCTACGTCTACCATGGACAGCCCTTTCCTACATGCCTGGACCACACGGCTCAAGACTGGCATGCCATGTCCATGTGGGCCCCACCTACTGGAGGGGTTATGGCTCTGATACCATTTGTAACGACCGGGCCCATTGCCCAAGGCTCTAGTAGAGTTTCAGGAATGACGACTGGCCCCACAGACCACCACTAGCCTTAACTGCGTGCTTTATCCTCATGTACTTGCAAGCCGGGGTCAACTTCCCGACTGGTCACCCATCCTAGTACTACTCCAAGCTGAGCACGCTTAACTATGGAGTTCTTTAGTGATAGGCTCCCGGAAAAGGAGGTGCACCTTGGTGATATGGGTAGTCCAATCATTCCTTTTAAGATCATGTTATTTGAGGCCTCAAATCCTGGGATGTTACATTTGTAGCATTTTATCTCTTAGTAATATGTATATTAATACTCATGCCACTTACGCTAACAATCGTTTTTCTAATGCATGGCTGGGGACGAGATGTCCGCAGGTGAGAGAAGGAGAAGAGTAGATCTTAGAGATTTAGACCACAAGGACAGAGCAAGATAAGATCTGGTGGGGTGCCAACTATAAAATGATCCTCAAGTTTATAGACTCAGCTATATGTTTCAATGTTTAGAACTTTATAGTAAAGACTCATGATGTTATATAAGTTTACCATGTAATAACATCTATGTTCCTATTGTAAGAACAATCATGAGAATGTTTTAATACTTCAGCCTGCGTGATTGATTATATTGTTGTTATGAATGCCAGTTTTACGTAATACCCCCTTGAGTGCACGAGTTATGGATAACTCGGTGTTGCTTCCTCTATGTACATGTGTGTGCTTAGGGAGGGTGTTACAGGAAGCATCTAAAAAAATCTTTTATGAGGATTTGGGGATGTGAAGCTTATGTGAGGAATATGTTTTCTTAAAATCTTGGCCCTAGATTAGTTAAATGTTATTTGTTGGATATCCCAAAGAAACTAAGGGATACTAATTGTATAACCCATCTGACAACAAAGTGTTTGTTTCCAAGGATGTTGAATTCCTAGAAAAGGAATTTATTTCCAAAGGAATCAGTGGGAGGAAAGTAGAACTCCAAGATGTTTGTGACAAATATGAAAACATTGAACCTATAGAGGTACAGGAGGAACAAGGAGACTTACAATCTGTTGTGGAATCTCAAGTTCCTCATGTAACACAAGTACCTCATAGATGTAGTAGGACACACCTTGAGCTTAAAAGATTTGGTTATCTTGTCACTCAAGTAGGCACTGAGTTGGTCATAGATTATGAGCCAAAGAACTACCTAGAGGCTACTGAGGGAACAAAGTCTTAGAAATGGGTTAAGTCCATGACATCTAAGATGGAATCCATGTACACCAACAAGGTATGGACCTTGGTGGATCCACCTGAAGGGGTAAAACCCGTTGGGTGCAACTAGATCTTCAAGAAGAAGATCGACATGGATGGTAATGTACAAACCTATAAGGACAGATTGGTTACAAAAGGTTTCAAACAAGTTCAAGGTGTTGACTATGATGAAACTTTTTCACAAGTTGCCATGGTTAAATCCATCAGGATCATGCTTGCCATTGCATCTTATTATTACTATGAGATTTGGCAAATGGATGTTAAAACCACTTTCCTTAACGTGAATCTTCTTGAGGATGTGTACATGACACAACTTGAGGGTTTTATAAATCCAAAGGAAGCCAATAAAGTCTCTAAGTTGCAAAAGGTCAATCTATGGATTGAACCAAACATCTTAGAGCTGGAATCTTCATTTTGACAAAACAGTCAAAGAGTTTGGCTTTAGTCAAAATGAAGATGAACCAAGTGTGTATAAGAAGGTTAGTCAGAGCATAATTGTATTCCTCATATTGTATGTAGATGGCATAATCTTGATGGGGAATGGCATTCCTACATTATAGATGGTAAAGAACTGGATGGGAAGTACCTTCTCTATGAAGAATTTAGGCAAATCATCCTATATCTTAGGAATCAAGATTTGTAGAGATAGATCTAGAAGGCTTCTTGGCCTATGCCAGAGTACATACATTGATAAAGTGCCGAAGAGGTTTAGCATGCATGACTCAAAGATAGGGAATTTTACCATTTTTCATGGAATTAGCCTCTATAAAGCCCAATGTCCCAGTTCTTGTGAAGAGCAGAAACACACGAGTAAGATTCCATATGCATCTGCAATTGGATATATTATGTATGCATTGTTATGCACTCCACCCAATGTCTCATACACCTTGAGCATGATAAGAAGATATTAGTCAGATCCCGGTGAGAGTCACTAGATTGCCATAAATAACATCTTTAAGTACTTAAGAAGGACTAAGGACCAGATTCTTATTTATGGCGGTGAGGAAGAGTTGGGTGTAAGGGATTACACTGATTCAAGATTCCAAACTAACAAACATGATTATCTATTGCAATCAGGAATTGTGTTTTGCCTTAACAATGGAGTAGTGAGCTAGAAGAGTTCCAAGCATGAGATAGCTGCTTATTCTACAACAAAGGCTGAGAATATTGCTTCATCCAATGCAACAAAGGAAGCTGTCTAGATCAAGAAGTTCATCAGTGAATTTGGGGTGGTTCCAAGCATTAGCGATGCAATAGAGTTGTAGTGTGACAACAATGTAGCTATTGCACAAGATAAGGAACCCAGATAACATCACTGTTCCAAGCACATACTATGAAGGTTCCATCTCATACAAGAGATCGTATAACAAGAAGATGTAAATATTTGCAAAATACCAACTGAAGGCAATGTTTCTGACCCACTAACGAAAGCACTTTCATAGAATAAGCATGATGGACATGGTAGATCACTTAAAATAAGATTCACGTGTGATTGGATCTAAATGCAAGTGGGAGTTTGTTGGTATGTATGACCAAAGAGCCAATCATGTGATGATTGTAATGTGACATGATGTAATTGATTTGATAATAATATTAAAAGGGAAGTTATATGTATTCTTTTTTATTCAGTTATGAGATAAAGATGTAACATAATAAATGTCTAAAGAATAATATTAATGGCATATGTCTTCAGGTTGAGAACCTAAACAATGTGATCATATGTATGATAAGAGTACATACATTGTTGTTATGTCCCTAGTCGGATGCTACTGTGGAAGAAAAATAGACAACAATAATCCATAAAACTATAATGTGTGTTGTTTACTAACAGAATATCATTAGTCATGATGTGTATCAAACTAAGCACATAGTAACTATTGACTCAAATTCTAATTGACTCTCCAAGTCTAATTGACTAAACTCTTGTTTTGATGATGACTAACCATTCCACTTAGTTGTGTCTAATAATTCTACTTGAGTGATTTCAGATTAGGTGTAGACGCACTCCAAATGCCCTAACTTGCACATCTTTACTTGGAAAAAGACAAGTCAAAATAAATGCAAGTGTGCTTTTGTGGAAAAGACCTAAAATTCATTAGAATCGTGTTGTAAATCACTTGTAATGATTGTATGACTTGTAATTAATCTTAGAAAAAATCTGGAGCACTCAAAATGAATATTTAAGCACTCAAATGGATATTTCTAAGATTCATTATAGGGACCTCTATTGGTCAAGTTTCATCTTTGATAAACTCAACCGACACCCTTGATGGATTTTGGGAAGTTCCAACTTTGGTCGAGTTTACCCCAGATCAAACTCGACTGGCGCCCTACATAGGCGAAACAAGTTTAAGCCATTGGTCAATTTTCATCCAGGATAAACTTGACCAACAACTCAAATTTAATTTGTCCCATAGTGAAGCCGGTTGAGTTTCCCAAAAGTAAACTCGATCGACTATACTGTATAGAATGTGCAAAAAAAGTGTTTCTAGCCATTGGAGTGTTGCAAAACTCAAATATAGATATGTTGCAACACTCCAAATGACTAGAATTCATCCTTGAGTATTCCTACTGGCTAGTAGGCATCCCCAACTATAAATAGGACCCCTTAGTATTCATCCCATGGTTATCCACGCACTATAAAGATCCATATATTATAGTTGAGTGCTTCCAAGAGCCTCCTTCCACTCTTAAGCTTAATCACTTGTTACATTGTAAAGAGGTGAGATCGCCTCCTTACTAAAATTTAAAGGAAGTACAAAACATCCATCTTGTTAGAAAGATAAAATATATTAAGGGATGCATGTATAATATTCCAAGCAAATAAGCATGCACCAGATATATTACAAAATGTCAATAGAAGCGGAAATAAAATTACTAAGCCTATTACATGGCTTTCGTTGTTCATTACATGATTGTTCCCAAAAGAAAAAGATAAGAGAAAAGGATCTATCTATAGCAACCTAGACATCCTTTTAGATAGCTTACGATCTACTCCTGAGATGACTTCCTTCAAACTTGTCCTTCTCCTTTCTCAGCACCAGCACCTGGGTGGTTGGGAAAGCACCCAGCAAAAGGGGAAAGAAAACAAGTTATGTGTCACAAAATAGTCTAGGATAACAAGATATGCAAATCAAATAATAATAGTCTAGGGATCATCATAAGATGAAGATAACAAGAGTATGAGGCTATATTCAAAAGAAACTTGCCATTAATAATTATATTAAAAAGGATTTGCATGTAAAATAATTATGTCTACCTCACTAAGTAGGGTCGAGGCACCTATCGGACCTTTAACCTATAGGTTAGGGGATAATAAGACATTCCCAATCACCAACACAATTATATAGGGGAGAATAAAAACATTCCCCAGGGCAATTAAATACATGCCCTCTACAGGTGGTTGTACATAAGTATCGCTACTTTAAATTAAATAGAACATAAATCTACATTCTAGAAAAGTAGTCATGGAAAGAGTATTCATAATATTCAATAAGTATGGTAGTGGTGTATAAGACCCAAACAAGAAGAAATTATAATTTGATTTGAGGCATGAACAACATTAGGATTCAAGAATAGAAGATTTAGGGTTCATTTAAGCCTCATTAGGGAAATATAGGGTCTGGCTGTAATTATCCCAACATAGGGTGTAAGGAATGCACATACCTCTATTATTGATATCAATTACTAACTTTCACCACTTTAATTGAGTCCAAGTTCCACTTTGCCTATTTTCAATGTATTAACATGTATTAGAGTACACAGTGCACACTAATGTATATAAACCCTAATTTTAGAACTACTTAGCAAAATTCAGATTTAGCTTTTGAAAATATCTCCAATCAACTTATTAGGTTCTCCTGATGAAGAAAATATATTTTTATGTTAATTTTGGAGTTATGATGATTAAGATGTAATTTTTATGGATTTTATGCATTAAATTCATTTTACAAAAATCACTCTTCGTCAAACCATAAAGTAAGACCTTCAAAATATTTTTATTAGATAGAGATTAATTTTCCAATTCCAAAACATATTTATTTTTCAAATTTGGATAAGCGGATTTGAAGATATGAATTTTTCAATACTGACCAATAGGAAATTGCCACATCATCAAACCGATCGAGATAATTGAAGAGCGAGGGTGAGGGAGAAAACACCATTTGACCCAAGATCGGGTTTGAAGTTGCATAGGTAACCAGACTAGAGCTTCTAGAGAAGGTAAAACAGCAAGAAACTAAAACCCTAGAAAAAATGGTAAAAAGAGATGGAAATCATCGATTTTAAACATAGAAGCATGAGTTTTAAGCATGTAGTAAACAATATATGAGAAGGGGGTTAACAAAATCCACCTCTAGGAAGGTAAGAAGGTCCAAACAGATAGGATCCTGATATTAGAAGGTCTGGTTGCTCCAAGCTAAGCTCCTTTCTTGAGCAAAGATCACCTTCTCCACTTTAGAGGTGCAAACCCTAGCAAAAGAGCATGGAGATGAGAAGTTTTAGGGCTCTAGGTGGAGTTTTACCATGTAAGGTCATGGTTCCGACCTGGAAGAAGGTGGTAGGAATACTAAAATCATGAAAACAAGGAAGTGAAGGAGTATACTTACTAGTTTTGTTTGAAATCACCAAGGAGGAGCTTAAGAAATCCTAAATAGAGAAATTTGGAACCCTAGGAGCCTTCTTCACCAAGGTAGGCACCCTCTTTTACCTTGGGATAGCAACTTCATGGAAAAACATAGAAGGAATGATTATCTAAGACATATAAAAGAGAAGGATAGGATTTCTTCTTGGATTGGGAGGTGGGAAGGGGTAGGCATGGCTTTATAAAGAAGGGGGCAAGCACGAGGTGTCTATGGGACTTTCCATGTGTCCTTAGGCTAAGGCTTCATGGCCATGCAAGAGGATAGCTCATAGAGACTTCTTGTATATCCAAGTTCGGTCCTAAAATCCCATGGAGGCTTCTAGTCCATCCCCACCGTCCTCCAATCAAACAAATAACCCCATTGGTTGATAGCTTTTAAAGATAAGCTCATTTATCACGAGGGTAATCCCTATAATGCCATTGGAGAGAAACACCTTCAAACCAAGGTGCAACCAGGTTCCCCACGATTCCAAATCTCGATAATGATAATGGAATATCTAAGGATTAAAATTAAGGTGATAATTTGCAAAGAAAACCTTCCAATTGGGTGAATTGCATAAAAGTCTAGAATGTACCTAAAATTGCATAACTTGCACAAACAACATCCAAATCGAACCAAATTTGAAACTTAGGCTCATTTTATGTTTTCAAATCACATAAAAAGGTTATATTAAGGTTTAGAGCACTTAATTATGGTAATTAAGCTTTCGCTTAGGTATTTGTGCATAAACCTTATAGTGGTACAATTAATGAATAAATGTTCACTAAACCACTATAAATTCTACTAATTAAACATGAATGACATAAAGGGCAGAAATGAAAGGGAAACTTGGGAAAAATGTTTACATGGAAATTACATCTAGGATTCATTATTTTACATACATCGATTATAGTGAGTAGGAAAATTTTAAGAGACCTAGTCCTACATGTATATCTCATGAGGCTCTCACTTCCTCCAACTCCCAATCTCTATTTATACTATGAAGATGAAGGTTCTCTCTCTTGGATAAGAGAGGTGAAGAATAAGAAGGTAAGGAGTCCCTTGGTAAAAGCTTCTCATTGGCAAGGTGAAGTCAAAGGTGGAAGATCCAAGAAGAGTGGATGATTCCTTCAAGGAGGAAGACTTGTTTCAAGAGTGGGTACGTACTTGGTGAAGGCAGAAGAGTCATTTCAGAAGTGGGTAAGTCCTTAGTGAGGTTGAAGACTCTTGGTAATTGATAGGTAAGTCCTTAGTAAGGCTATTGACTTCTTTGTCCTCAAAGGGAAGGTTGGGTAACCTTGTCCTGGAAAAGGGAGGCCATATATTGGATCTCTTATAATGGAATATAAGAAAGGTGCAATGGTTGCAAAATCCTAGAGGTTGACCTCACTAGGTAGTGGATGTACACTCCCCTAATTTGGAGTTTGGAACCACTATGCATAGCTTGATTTCTTGTTCATATTCAATCTCTCTGATCCTTTCTATGTATGTTTAGTTGCACTCAAATTCCATATATGCAACCTTATCTCTTGATATAATTTGAAGGTCTAAAGAATTTGTTTTAAGTGTTTTAGATCTATTCAACCCCCCTCTCTATATCCCATAACCTTTAGACCCAAAAAGTGGTACCACAGTGGGTCTTCTCCAAGCATTCCACTAGTAGGAGAAGATGGGTGATTATCAAGCTGGAAGATACCTCATAAACATTCTAATCTCTGATGGGAGCAATTTCCTCTCTTGGAAGATAAGGTTACAATACTACATACAAGGATCAAGTCTTGATTTATGGAGAATGGTGGACCTTCCATACAAACTACCGAAGACTAAGACAAAAGAATGCGATGAAACTACTTTGAAGAAAAATTGTCCAAAATATGAGGCGTCAAGGTACAAAATGACAACTTTGGGTAAGGCTAAAAATTGGCTCTCCTATCAAGGTGATGTGGTATTACCACGATATAAATGCTTGTTTGCTAATATCATAGATGTAAAAAGTTTATCTTGTCTTGCATAGGTAAAGAAAAGCAAGTATGGTATCCTACAACATGTGTTTGATTCCCCATAATGGAAGAAAATTGATTTATTATACCTTGAATTTGGTGAAGAAGTCGGGAATTTAAGACTTGGGTTATTTATCGATGGGATGAATCCTTATGGAAAATTGAGAATGTGACATAGAACTTGGCCTGTTATATTGTTATGTACAATGTTCCTCCCTAGTTGTGTATGAAAAATAAGTATGGTGTGTTGTCCTTGTTGATATCGGGCACTACTACAGAAATAGCATTCAGTGTCACTGTTCTGGGCGTCGGTTATTAAGGAAAACCGACACCTAACATATAAGGCGTCGGTTGTTTAAGCAAACCGACGTCTATATTCGAAGACCAGCCAGACACGGGTACCGCTTTGTATTCAGCGTCGGTTGTCTATAACAAACCGACTCTTAAAGTCGCCCACGAAATCCAAATTTTGATCAAAAAAAATAGTGTCATTTTCAGTGTCGGTTATGTAGGTATAAACCGACGCCTATGTGTGATGAAAATTTGCGCGAAAAGTGTCACTTTCAGCGTCGGTTATCCTTGTATAACTGACGCTGAAGGTGGTTCCTGCCAAACAATTTCATGAAAATATCGTCCAATTGGACGTCGGTTGTTGCAAACAACCGACGCTAAAGAGGTTTAGGCGTCGGTTGTTTGAAACAACTGACGCTATTTGGGAACTTTATTACCCGCGATCGCCCGACTCTTCCCCTTTCTTCTGTTTCATTGCGAGCCGATTACCTTTTCTTCTCTGCTGCCGCCGATTTCTTCTCCGGCAATTTCTTCTCCGGCGCCCCCTTCTCCGGCGCCCCCTTCTCCGCCGCCACTCCTGCACCTTCTTCCCTTCTCCGCCGCCCCTGCTGCTCCAGCGCCAGCGCCTGAGATTAGGCACCGCCACGCCTGAGATTAGGCGCCACCACGCCCCTGGTGCTCCTCCACCGCCGTCGCGCCGCCGCAACCATCATCTCCAGCCTCGCTGCTAGCTGCTCCTCCACCGCCGTCGTTGCTAACTACTCCTCCAGCCAGAGCCACCGGAGCCTCTACCTTCTTCCCTCTAACAAGGTTGGTCTTCCCGCTGCTAGCTGCTCTACTTTTTTTTTGCATCGATTAAATTGTTGTGATAAAAATGCATGTAATGTATTTGATTAGAGTTAATCTAATCTGGATGTTCATAATAATGTAGTATGTTAAATATGATGATTAGGGATACATATAATGTCTAGTACACAAATATTAGATGATATTCAAGAAAACCCTAGTTTGATGAGCATGTTGTTAATCATGTTAATTATGATTCTTCTATATATTCTGATGTCATTATATAATTATGTGATCCCAACATATTAAATTGAATTAGAATGATTTCATGAATTATAGGGTTTTAAAGTTGATAAACATGTACATGCGGAAATAGGGTTATTAAACCAATGGTTATAACATAGTATGATCTTAATCTAATCTGGATGTTCATAATAATGTAGTATGTTAAATATGATGATTAGGGATACATATAATGTCTAGTAAAGATTCCTAGACCTTTTGTTTGAAACTATTGATTTCTTGATTTATTATTTAATAATGCTTTGTTGATTAGGATTAACCATTTTGCCTGTAGTTTATAGACATTTATTATACATAAGAATGACAACACATGTATTTGTTGTCCTAGAAACCCGTCCAAGATTTACTCATTAGGAGTAAATCTTGGATAGTCCCCGATTTGGGACTGTTCTTGAACACCTAATCTCACTTAGGATGTAAGTGTATAATGTGTATTGGGTTTTCGAGAAAATTTCGGTAGCATTTCCCTGTTTGTTCTCTAAGTACATATGTACTTAGAGAACAGCGGGGAAATGCTGCCGAAATTTTCTTGAAAACCCAATACACATTATACACTTACTAGTGAGATTAGGTGTTCAAGGATGGGATAGGTGGTACACATTTATTATATATAAGAATGACATCAAATGTGTTTGTTGTCCTAGAAACCCGTCCAAGATTGACTCATTAGGAGTAAATCTTGGATAGTCCCCGGTTTGGGACTGTTCTTGAACACCTAATCTCACTTAGGATGTAAGTGTATAATGTGTATTGGGTTTTCGAGAAAATTTCTGCAGCATTTCCCCGTTTGTTCTCTAAGTACATATGTACTTAGAGAACAGCGGGGAAATGCTGCCGAAATTTTCTCAAAAACCCAATACACATTATACACTTACTAGTGAGATTAGGTGTTCAAGGATGGGATAGGTGGTACACATTTATTATATATAAGAATGACATCACATTATACACTTAGGATGTAAGTGTATACCCTAATCTTTTCCTAATATATACTTGTTTCCTAATATATACTTGTTTTCTCTGATCATAGAATGGATAGATCATGGATGTCCATTCGTAATCGTTGCACCCCAGAGTTTATATCTGGTCTTGATCAGTTTATTAGATTTGCCGAGGAACATAGGAAAAAACCTATAGATAGGTTCTACTGTCCATGTAGGCATTGCGGTAACAACTTGAAAGTCAACACTGGTGAGGAAATCAAAAGTCATGTCATGTGCAACGGGATTGTACAAGGCTATACAGAATGGCACTGGCATGGAGAGATTTCAAAATCGAAACCAGTAGATGTTGATAGCAGTGCTTGGGTGGAAGAAGAAATTGCCTCCGATGACGTAAATGTGAACGAACCAGTTCCAGCAGACATCGTTGATGTGATGCTGGATAGTTGTAGGGTAGAGCACATCGATCCACCTCCTATCTTTAGAAACATTGTGCATGATGCTGAGATACCGTTATACGCAGGCTGTGCTAAGTTTATGAAGCTTAGCGCTGTGTTGAGATTGTATAAGTTGAAAGCTAACAATAGATGGAGCGACAAAAGCTTCACTTCATTGTTGACTTTGTTGAAAGAAATGCTTCCTGAAGGAAACGAGCTGCCAATCTCAACATACCAGGTAAAGAAAATGTTGTACCCAATGGGAATGGAGGCCAAGAAGATACATGCATGCCCGAATGATTGTGTATTATTTCAAAAGGACTATGTAGATTTGAAAGATTGTCCAAAATGTGGTATGTCACGGTATAAATTGACGACTTCAGGGGAGTCCAAAATTGGTTCTCCTTCCAAGGTGTTGTGGTATCTACCTATAATATCACGGTTTCAACGCTTTTTTGCAAATCCGAAAGATGCGAAGAATTTGAGGTGGCATGCAGATGTTAAGAAAAATAATGATGGGATCCTGCGACATGCGTCTGATTCCCCACAGTGGAAGAAGATTGATCTATTGTACCCCAAATTTGGTGAAGAAGATAGGAATCTAAGACTTGGGCTTTGTACAGATGGGATGAATCCGTACGGGACATTGAGCAGCCAACATAGCACTTGGCCAGTCATGCTTGTTATATACAATCTTCCTCCCTGGATGTGTATGAAAAATAAGTACGTTATGTTGTCATTGTTGATATCGGGCCCTAAACAACTCGGAAATGATATCGATGTTTATCTTGAACCTTTGATTGATGACTTAAAGAAACTTTGGACTGAAGGTGTGATGACCTATGATGCTTCAGCAAGAGAGACATTTCGTTTGCATGCTATGTTGTTTTGCACTATTAATGACTTTCCAGCATATGGGAATTTGTCTGGATATAGTGTCAAAGGAGCTAAAGCGTGTCATATATGTGAAGAAAACACCGATTCAATAAGACTAAAACATGGCGGCAAGACTGTATATCTTGGTCATCGAAGGTTTCTTTCAAAATTCCATCCGTATCGTAGGAAGCGCAAAGCATTCAATGGATGGAATGATGAACGGAGTGCACCTAAACCTATACCAGGGGATGTTGTTTATGAAAGAGTAAAGACATTGTCAATGAATTTGGTAAGAAATCACAATGTAGTATGGCCACACGGAGTGACAATTCTTCATTCAAGAAGAAGTCAATATTTTGGGATCTTCCTTATTAGAGTTCTTTGATAGTCAGGCATTGTATCGATGTAATGCACGTTGAGAAAAATGTCTGTGATAGCATCATTGGTACTCTGTTAAATATACCAGGTAAGACTAAAGATGGGATAAAATCCAGACTGGACCTACGTGAAATGGGAATAAGGTCAGAATTAACAGAATTACGTGAAATGGGTAGTAAAAGAACATACTTACCTCCCGCTTGTTACACGTTGTCTAGAAAGGAGAAAAAAACTTTTTGTGAATGCTTGGTAAATGTTAAGGTGCCACATGGTTACTCATCCAACATCCGTAGATTGGTATCAATGAAAGATCTGAAGTTGATAGGTCTTAAATCTCATGATTGTCACACTCTAATGCAACAAATATTACTCGTGGAAATTCGATCTATATTGCCGAAGCATGTAAGGTTTGCAATTACCAGACTTTGTTTCTTTTTCAACAGTCTATGCAGTAAAGTTATTGACCCTGATACTCTCGATAATTTGCAAAGAGAAGTGGTTGTTACCCTATGTCAGCTTGAGATGTATTTCCCTCCTTCGTTCTTTGATATCATGGTGCATCTTGTTGTCCACTTGACTAGGGAAGTGAAAATGTTGGGACCAGTTTTCTTGCATTGGATGTATCCCTTTGAACGATACATGAGCGTTTTTAAAGGTGATGTTCAAAACCGTTATCGGCCTGAAGGGAGTATTATTGAAGGTTATGTGGCGAGAGAGGTTATGGATTTTTGCAATGACTTTCTCATTGGTAATGACACTCCTGATAATGACAAGAATTTTGAGGAGGGCAAAGGAATTTTGGGATCACGGGTGAAAGTAATCAACCGTGAGCAGTTGGAACAAGCTCACTTGTATATTTTACACAATATGGACGAAGTGAGTGTTTATATCGAGGAACATACCAATTTCATAAAGAGACAACATCCACGAGCAAGTTCAATGTGGCTTGCTAGATAGCATAATAGACTTTTACTAAGTGGTTTGAAGATAAAGTCTTACATCAACTATCTCAAACACCAAATGATATTACAGAAACTATCAAATGCCTCGCCTTTAAACCAAAACCGAATGTTATGTCTTATGAAGGGTTTGACATTAATGGATTCACATATTACACAAAGCGCCAAGATGATAAGAGTGTCGTCCAAAATAGTGGGGTCACTCTTCAAGCGTCGACTATGTACTTTGCAAGTGCAAAGGATAAGAGTCCACGTGAAGCTAAAATGTCATATTACGGTGTCATTGAGGACATTTGGGAGTTTGACTACATAGATTTCAAAATTCTGCTCTTTAAATGTAATTGGGTTGATAACACCAAAGGAGTTATAGTGGATGAATTGGGCACTTTGGTGAACTTTGAAAAGATTGGCGAGAAGGGTGAACCATTCATATTGGCATCACAGGCGAAACAAATATTCTATATCGATGATCACAATGAAGGATTGTTCATTGATAAAAGATCACAATTTTAGAGACATGTATGTTTATACAAATGCTAAATGTTTGCCTTTTTCTAGTTAATACAAATGCTAAATGTTTGCCTTTTTCTAGTTAATACAAATGCTAAATGTTTGCCTTTTTAATGACATTTTCAGATGGTTGACCATGATGAGCATGATGTCCATGATGAGCATGAAGTCCATGATGAGCATGAAGTCCATGATGAGCATGTTGTCCATGACGAGCATGGCGAGGATACCAATGTAAGTTCTAAAAAAATATCCTGTATTTCTATAAAATTCATTATCTTCTAGTTATGTCATATATCCTATATTTCTATATTGGGCTAATTTAGTGTGTTTATTTTTGTTAAATTTTAGGTTGATGATGTACCTGTACCCACTGAAGCACTGGAGCAACTTGATGCGCAGCACCAAACACTTAACAAGAAAAGGGGCATCACTCTGTTGAAGAAGTTATTAGCGCTAAGTGGTAGTGGATCCAAATTGGTGGTGGAGTTTGATAATGGAGGAAATGCAATTGGAGTGAACCGCAATAATTTTGTAAACTATCTTGGGTGTACCACTCGGAGCCATTGTGGTGTTAAGTATGATAATTGGCATAAAGTTCCTCAAGGGAAAAAAGACTTGATATGGAAGGATTTATGCGTGAGTTATTATTATTTGCAATTCTATTTTGTAGATTAAAAATTCTATTATTTGCAATTCTATTTTGGATACTAGTTAATAACATTTCTATTTTACAGAATCTGTTTGCATTGGATGAGAAGTTGCATCGTAAAAGTGTGATGCAACGCGCTGGAAAGATGCTTAGGAATTATAGGACAAATCTGAATAGAGAATACATAAAAGAGGGTGATAAGAAGAAGAAGTCAGCCCTTGAATAATGGAACTTCTTGGACAAAGAAGATTGGGACAATTTTATTGCTTCAAGAAAATCTGAAGAATTCAAGGTATTAGGCGTCACTCCCAATTTAATTAATATACATTGTATTCACCTATTCAAGATTAACATTTAGTGCTACTAACCAAATCATTAATGTGCATACTAACTAGGCCCTCAGTGACGCACAAAAAGCAAGGCGTGCACTGAATGTGCATGACCACACTATGGGTCCAAAAGGCTATGCAAGCGTTTGCCAAAGACTACAGGCGGAGTCTGCGGCTACTCAGCAGTCTGCTGTTACTCAGGAGTCTGCTCCTACTCAGGAGTCTGCCACACCCATGCCTCGCCATGATATCTGGATAGCTGGCAGGCAAAACAAGAAGGGTGAAATAAAGAATCATGTAACTGCTGAGGCGGCTGCAAAAATGGTAAAATACAACTCTTAGAGAAATTGTTTGAATATTGATTATTTGTGGTGTTAACTTACCAATTTCTGTTTATGGTGATTAGCGGGAGCTGCACGAGCAGAGGAAACAAGGCATGTTCATCCCTCAGGGCACAAGGGATGAATTGGCAGTTGCTCTGGGTAACCCAGAGCATCCTGGACGTGTTAGAGGTGTCGGCGCTGGTGTTGGCATCAAAGCATTCTTTGGGCCATCCCAGAGCAAACCCAGAGCGGGACTTTCTCAAGAAGAGGTAACCTATTCTTTTTTTAGAATGTTACTACAAAAGGAAATTCATTAATAAGAAGCTAATGTTTCTTTTATCCATGTATAGGAGAATAAGAGAGTTGAGGATTTAGTTGCTAAGAAGGTCAACGATGTAGTTGCTGAGAAGGTCAAGGAAGAATTGCTGCGGTGGCAGGCATCTCAGGCTTCCAATCAGCCTATGGCGACCCACTCTTCTCCTGATGCACAGACTGCGAGTAATCCTGGAGACCCATCGCCTAGCATGTCTGTTGTAAGTATTGTTTATGACATTGTAGCTAGTCTTTTCAAGATGATATGTTTTCAAGATTATATGTATATATGTATAACATTCTTTACGTAAATTTGTAGGCATTGAAGCCATGCCACTTAAGAATGCAAGACTATGTTGTTGCAGAGGCGCAGGCTTACCAGTCCCTTCCTGGGGCAACGTTTCATGGGACTCCAATGCCGCAGGGCTACATTCGTGTGAGCCCGCTACATGTATTACCCGATTGGAGGGAAGTTGCGTTGCCATATGCCCACCCAGATATTGATACACTTGGTGAGGCAGAAGGCGGGGTCATATTGTGGCCCAAAGCAGATGTCGTCTACACGACTGAAATTGTAAGATAAATTTACATTGATTTAGACTGTTAATGTGTATATATGATGTCAACTGATCTGAAATTATATATACAGGTTAAAAAGAAGACACCAGGAGCACCTAGGCCTCCACCTCCACTTCCCGCATTACCAACTTGGGTTCCAACTGACCTAACATACCCGTTAGGTCCTGCTTGTAGGGGAATGGCATGTTGGCTACGGGCACATAATATACATTGCCCTATAATAGTTTCTTTAGATGCAGATTATGCAGGTCGATCATACGATAGCTCTTTATTTATACAAGATATTATTGAGTTGTTTATGTATGATTGGCTGAATACATCAATGATAGAGACATGGATAAGGTGAGATCTTGTTTATACATCCATATACCTTGTGTAAGATCCGGTGATCTGGTTTCTTATATATTAATGCATACGCCTATATGTTTTACAGCTACTTAGTCGAAGATCATTGCAAACAATTTGCATTTGATCATGTGGGATTTTTGATTCCATCATTGATTAGTTTGGTAGCTAAAGACCCTGATAATGTTCAACAATACTGTATAGATGCTTTTACAATTTTTGGTCAGTAAAAGAAGACGATAATAATAGCTCCATTCAATGTCAAGTAAGTTTACTTTATTTATAATTTGGACTTAAGAAAATTCCATTTTTATTTTGCATTTTGAGTTATTAATTGTTAACTTCTTACTTCTAGCGGTAGACATTGGGAGTTACTAGTTATTGTCCCCAGGACATTCACTGTTTATTATCTAGATCCTGCGGGGAGTACATTGAACACTAAAATTGGACACGTAATGAGAATGCCATTATTCTGGTGAGAAATATTTCATTTTTATATCCGTTAACATCTTTTATTACATTACTATTTACTTATGCAATTTATTGTGTTATATTAACATGTAGGGGTTTAGATGCATTCAAAAAGGCTGGAGGAACGGTCCCAAGGAAAAAGAACCAACCAATAAATTGGCAGAACGTACAAGTAAGTTCCCGACTCGAATATATATATTATTGATGTGAATTGTGCTTAGTTGTATTATTTTGTATGTTTCAATTTATAGTGTGCTACACAAGACAATGGTTGGGCATGCGCATACTATGTGATGCGATTTATGCAGATGATTATCAAACATGCCGCATTGGACATCGATAGCATACATGAGGTATTATATGTAGTCTCATTAGTTAGTATGAAATATATCAATCTTAATTTTATATTATTACTTATATATATACATCATTCTCTTTGCATGTGTTTAAAACTGACCACACTATAGGTAAACGCTTAAAAAATATACATGCTCCATATACGATGGAAGCATTAAATGAAGTAAGAGAAGAATGGGCAAAAGCCATACAAGCAGTGGCAACTGTAAGATATAATTGGGATGTTGATAGCGATAATGAATGATACTTTGTAAATGAATATTTCTGAATGTTAATACATGTATTTGAATGTTTTTATATGTGTGAATGTGAGAATTGAATTGATGTCTGAATGTATGTACTTGTGTGAAATTTTCCTTGTGACTTTTGCAGGTTTGCGGCCTGTTTGTAGGCTGATATCAATGGATGTCGTAAACCTGCAGTTCAGAAAATTGAACTGCAAGTTCTCATCCTGCTGACCAGCCACAGCAGGCCTGCAAACTGATATGAAAAAAAAATAGAAATAGGCGTCGGTTATTTATAGAAAACCGTCAGCAAAGGCCTACAGCTTCGGTTTTTTGAAAAAAATTGACGCCTGATGTGGCCAAAGCAGTCCTGGAAATGGCGTCGGATATTCGTATCAAACTGATGCCTATTTAATCTATAGGCGTCGGTCTTTTGGTATATAACCGACGCCAAAAGTGTTCGCGCCACAGAAAATGGCGTCATCTAGGGCAGTTTATGCGTCGGTTATCTACTAAAAGACCGATGCTATATGGAATATAGGTGTCGGTTGTTTAGTAAATAACCGACGCAGAAAGTGCCCTAGATGACGCCATTTTCTGTGGCACGAACACTTTTGGCGTCGGTTATATACCAAAAGACCGACGCCTATAGAATAAATAGGCGTCGGTTAAAAAACCGACGCCGAAGTGTTCGACCTTTAGCGGCGCCCACATAGACGTCGGTCGGAAACCGACGCCAAATGGGGTTAAACGACCGACGCCAAAGGCCGTTTCTGTAGTAGTGGGGCCCCAAACAACTTGGCAATAATATTGATGTTTTTCTTGAATCTTTGATTAACACTTAAATAAACTTTTGTGAAAAAGGTGTGATGACCTATGATTCTTTACATAGAGAGACATTTTGTTCGTATGCTATGTTTTTTAGCACTATTTATGACTTTCGATATATGAGAATTTGTCTAGATACATTGTAAATGGATCCAAAGCATGCCTTATATGTGAGGAAAATGCTAATTCAATACAACTAAAATATGGTGGTAAGACTGTATATCTTGGTCATCAAAGGTTTCCTCCAAAAGTGTATCCTTATTGAAGGTTGAGCAAAGCATTCAATGTCTCAACTGCGGAACATCGTTCCCTTAAACCAATATCAGGATGGATGTTTATTGGAGTTATTTGAATATAGGCATTATATTGATGTAATGCATGTTGAGAAACATGTCTATGATACCATCATTGGTACTCTATTGAATATACTAGACAAGAATAAAGATAGCATTAAATATATAATGGACCTACATAAAATGGGTATAAGCAAAGAATTAACAAAAGGATTTAGAAATGATTGCAACACATATTTACCTCCTACTTATTACACCTTGTCTATATAGGAGAAGAGATATTTTATGAGTGCTTACATAATGTTAAGGTACCAGAGGGATACTCTTCCAATATCCATAGATTAGTATTAATGAAGGATTTGGAAGTTGATAGGTCTTAAATTTCATGATTGTCACACTCTAATGTAATAAATATTACATGTGGCTATTCAATCTTTATTACTAAAGCATGTAAGGTTTGCAATCACTAGTATTTGTTTCTTCTTCAACACTCTATGAAACAAAGTTAATTAATCTTTATATTTTTTAAAGTTGTAAATAGAAATGGTCATTACACGGTTCCAAGTTGAGATGTATTTCCTCCTTCATTCTTTGATATCATGGTACATCATATTATCCATTTGACTAGGGAAGTGAAAATGTTGGGTCCGGTTTTTTTGCTTTGGATGTATCCTTTTAAACATTAAATGAGTGTTTTTAAACGTGACATTCAAAGTTTTGTGGCCTGAAGGGAGTATGACTAAGGGTTATGTGGATAGGGAGGTTATGGATTTCTGTGATGAATTTATGAATTATAATGAAGCTCCTCAAATGCAAAGAATTTTGATGCTTATTTCGACAAAGGGACTTTAAGAGAATGAGTGAAAATAATCAATTGTGAGTTGGGGAGAACAAGCATATTGTATATTTTACACACATCAAGAATCAGATATTTATATCACCAAATTCACCAATTTTATTAACACAAAACATCTTCATTCTAGTTCAATGGGGCTTGATAGAGAGCATAATTAGACATTTAAGTGGTTTGAGGATAAAGTCTTCAATCAACTATCTCAAACACCAAATAATGTTGTTGCGAATATCAAATAGTTTTCCTTTAAATAAAAAAATGTTTTTCTCCACCATATGTAACTATTTTAGTAATGCTGGAAAAAATGTGATTATAGTTCCTTTCAACGTTGAGCATGTCTTGTGCTCTTTATTTACAAAATGAACTTATGAATTACATTTATTGTGGAATATGAGTTATCTTTTATTTGCCTTCTTTTCACTCAGCAATAGGCATTGGGATTTGTTGATAATCATCCCTAGAATGTTGTCTGTGTATTATCTTGATCCTTCTTCTAGAAAAATATCAATTGGGGGATACACAATAAAAGTGCCAGTTGTAGTGTATCCACTTTTTCATTTGTCAACATATATTAATTTTTACATCATTACATGATGGTTTACTAGTGCAACTAAATGTATTACTTTCTTATAGGGGTATAAAATCATTCAAATAGGCTAGAGGAGATATGGATATAAAATGAAATCAATATCTTGGAATAATGTTAAGGTATTTTCTGACTCCAATGCAAATATATGTCAACTATATTTATTTTTATTTATTAATGTTTCAGATAACTATAAATGTATAGTTCTCCATACAATATAATCATAAGACATGTGGATATTGTTGGGGAATAGGGATGATAGAGAAGGCAGCAGAAACAAAAATTTTGTCCCTATTCCTTTACCAGCATATCATGTAAACAATGATGTATCTAGGAAAGAGGGTAGCAAGAGGTATACCTGGTCATGGAGAAAGTCATGTGACTACTTTTGCTTGATGATGTGCACTGTTTGCAAGATGCACACAAACAACTAGCAACGACAACCTCTTGGTGCAACACCACAGACAACGGTGGTTGTTGTCCTCCTAGTGTGGCGGGAATGGCCTCCACACCTCTACATAGTCCATGCAGACCACCGATAACTCAATGTTGCACTACCAGAGTCAATAGGAAGGAGTTGTTCCTTTAAACGTTAACATGCTTGTGTTGACTTGCTCTCCCTTGTTGTCTCCCCCTTTTATGGGTATGAATTGCTCGGGCTCTTACATTATCACAACTGTGATGGGGAAACAATTGTCAGATATTATTATTGTGTCATGTGAAATCCTTGACCACCCCTATATTTGTAGGACGGTCAGGTTCAGGGTTTCCATAGCAACTGGAGTCAAAGAGACAAAATTTCATGAATTTTCTAGAAATTCTAAACCATGAACCAATCAATTCACATGTGAAATGGTTGATTCAATACTTGAATTGGTTGATTCACATTATTTCCTATATGCAAACATATTGTCTTTCATTTTGACAATTAATTCACAACATGACATCAACATAATCCTTGATCCAGCCATACTGATTGCTCAACATGTTGTTTCACATTTGGAATGGTCGATTCACATTTTGAACTGGTCAGTGCACTTCTTAACCGGGCAATTCATATTCTGAACTGGGCGATTCATATTCTGAACTAGGCAATTCATATTTTGAACCTTGTGGTTCATTTTTTAACAGAGCGATTCAAATTCTAGTTCAACCAATGTACAACCAATTTTGTTTAAATTGAGTACCTAAACACTTTTATGATCAAGTTAAACCATATTCATGAGTAAACTCCTTATCCATATGCATCCTATGTGTGTGACCCTATAGATCCCAAGTTACATTGTATGTGAATGTTCATAACCAATTTATGAGATTACAAGCAATGAGCGGTATCTAGCGTGACATCATTGCTACCCAAGTAACTAGAAAGTTGTAGAACAACTTCAACCTACAATTAGTGATCAGTGTTACTGTGATCATATTGTTCCTTAATCTCTGATATCTGGATTGAACTCGAGGCATGTAATTGTCACCCTCTTCAATATTCAATCTAGGTTTCTTGAACTAGAATTGACTGTTGAGATACATGTGAGCTCAATATCACATATAGACTCACATGAGAATGCCCATGCATTTCTCAGTCCTACTTATCAAGTGGCCAATATATCAGCTCAGTTAGGAGGGACAAATCCCATCTACATCACTCACAATCAATCCCCATGTGTCACTATATACCCGAGCATCGCCTTTATGGAAACCCTTATCCAAGGTCACATTGCATGGTGTCAAAATACATTGAACAAAATGTGATGTGTGTAGTGACTTTAGTTCTAGAACCACAATCATAACTATCACTATGAGAGTTAATCTTAATTACCATTTCATGGTCTCCATGTATCACTCTCAAGGTGGGTCTATCCAATACACTATTCTCTAACAATTACATGTTGGATCTAAAATTGATGGGCTCTAGAGGGGGATTGAATAGAGCTAAAAATACTCAAACCAAATTCATTAGATCTTAAAATTATATCAAGAGATAAGTTTTTATATATGAAATTTGATTGCAACTAAGCATACATAGAAAGGATGAGAGATATTGAATATGAACAAGAAATCAAGCTATGTATAGTGGTTCCAAACTCCAAATTATTTACATCCACTACCTAGTGAGGTTAACCTCTAGGATTTTACAACCATTTCACCTTCCTTATATTCCATTATAAGAGATCCAATATATGGCCTCCCTTTTCCAGGACAAGGTTACCTAGGTTTCCCTTCAAGGACAAGGGAGCCAATAACCTTAAAAAGGACTTACCTATCCAAGACCAAGAGTCTTCAACCTCACCAAAGAATTACCCACTTTTTCAATGACTCTTCCTCCTTCACCAAGGACTTACACACTCTTGCAACAAGTCTTACACCTTGAAGGAATTACCCACTCTTCTTGGATCTTCCACCTTTGACTTCACCTTCGCCAAGGAGAAGCTTTTCCCAAGTGACTCCTCTTCTTCTTCTGCACCTCTCTTAGACAAGATAGAGAACCTTCATCTTCATGGTATAAAGAGAGATTGGGATATGGAGGAAGTGAGAGATACACAAGATATACATGTAGGACTATCTCTCTTACAAATCTCCTAATAACTCTAATGTATGTAGCAAGTGATTAAGCTTAAGAGTGGAAGGAGGCTCTTTGAGGCACTCAAATATAATATAGGGACCTTCATAGTTCTTAGCTAACCATGGGATGAATCCCAAGGGGTCCAATGTATAGTTGGGGATGCCTACTAGCTATTAGGAATACTTTTTTTTGATGTAAATGGTGTGTTACTCCTCTATTTAGCACCAAATAAAATTGTACAAAATAGGAACAAGGCAGAGTACCCAAGGACTAAAGAAAGAAGGCGCCCACAACCGGGCAAAAAACAAAACCAAAAAATTATAGCTTTCGTACAGATGGACACAAAACCAAACCTATACAGACAACTATTGTAGGCAAAATACCATCTATAAAAGGATTTTTGTATCACTACACACTTTTCTCCATAGATTGGAACCATTGCAGCCTCTCCCTTCAAACAGTCTCATGTTTCTTTTGATCCATAAGTGGTAGAGAACAGAAATAGCAGTCATTTTTTTTATCACCATGGAGCTTAACGAGGTCTACAAGACTGGCAGGAACCTCCCCAAAATCTCTCCTATAAAGGCCCCATACTTCAACACTATAGGGGCAGCTGATAAAGATGTGGCTCGGGCTTTCTTCACAGTTCATACACAGAGAGCATCGGGAGGCAAATTGGAAAACTCACGCTTTTCATAAACTCGCTACTAGGAAAGCGTTTTAGGAGCAATTTCCACATAAAGCATGCCTAATTCCTAGGCACCTTGTTCTCCCAAACCCATTTAGCCCAGTTCACACGGTCTTTGGTTCTTATGATAATCTCACAACCATTTTTAATCTTGAAAACTTCCCTATTCTTGAAAGTGATCTTGTCACTGTTACCATCAATGGCTTTAGGTAAGCCTTTAAGCAAACTAACAACATGTTCAATGCCCCTTATCTCCGGATAACACCACACACCATCCACATAGCAAGAGTTGACTCTGCAGAGCTCACCTTTTCCGAATCTAATAATATGTTCATGATCACAAACATCCATCAAGGATTTCTTATTGGGAAGCCATGGGTCCATCCAGAGCAACAAAGTTTCACCATCCCCAAAATAGAAATCAATATTATGTTTAAGAATCTCCCTACACTTTAGTAATATTTTCCAAAGCCATGAAAAGGTAGTTTTACTCTCCACAGCCCACACTGAACTGTTCTGAATGTATCTCTCATGAACCCACTTCACCCACAGTGACTCTTTGTTGTTAGAAACATCCCACAGGTTCTTCAAAAGGACAGCTCTCGACCAATCTTCAATTGATCTAATCCCCGAACCTCCTTCAGATCGAGGGGCGCATATAACATCTGTGACGTCCCCAGATTTTCTAAAACTTAATCTGATGTGTGACGTGCAAATTGAAACCCTCACCTCAGTAAGAATTCCAATCTAAACACCCCACACCAGGCTAAGAAGAATAAAATCAAGAGAGTCAGAAGGAAACAATCAGTAGCACATGTACATGAACAACAATAAAACCATACAACACATGTTCACCATTCAACATATAATTATAACATGAATTGTTACATCATTTGATATTACATATTGAACAAAAAACTTATACATATACATGTACTACCACTAAACTATAGGATCTTAAGACAATAGTTCCACCTGATCATCAGCTCGCCACACAACTCACAACTATCCTGGATCTTCAAGAGCATAACCACAACCTAAACAAAATATTACATGTGGTACACGTCAGCACAATATTCAAGAATATTGTACTGAGTACACCTACGTGTCTTTTATATACCTTTCATCATATCTTGGCAATAAGATAAAACTAATACTTGACAGTTATAAAGAAATATAAGAAAATCATATACTTGCACAAAGATATTCATTAACAAAAGAGAACACATATTTTAAGCACATTTCCATCATACATCTCGTGTGTCTACCACCAAGTGGCTTTGATGTCTTTAGTCCTTATGATCTACCACCAAGTGGTTTGTGATCATTATACAAACATCATATGACCTACCACCAAGTGGTTTGTGATCATTATGCATGCGCTCTACCACCAAGCGGTTTATGAGCTATCTTATGATGGAACATCTATATTATGTTTGTAGGTGTTCATAGCCCTAAGTATGGAAATTCAGGACAATCATTTCAATCAATACCATATGCCAAGTCTTTACTACCATATAACACAATCATAATGTATAATACGCCAATTAAGAGGTAATGGTGTACCTTCCAAAGAGATAGATCATTCTAATCACATATTCCTCATGTCATCTATAACTTTGTTAAACCTAACCAAGACAAGATCATATACTATCATTAGGTTCTCATCATCTTATATCTCATCTTAACCCTAAGTATATCCATTTTAGGGTTTGCTTATCTCATAAGGATATGTACTTTATTACTTGTATTATCATCTTATTGTTATGTTCCTCACTTGGAAATAAGCTTATTGATCTCATATTCCAGATTAGGTTACATAATCTGAATATCAAGTTATGTATCATTCTTTATGCATATTAAACCTATGTTACATGTATTATACAAATTAGGGTGTCATCCCATGTATTAAGGTTCATCTTCATGTAACATGAATTTCATGTACAAAACTGATCTCAGATCTACATATTATCTTCCAGTTACTAATATGAGGGTATTCTGTGAATTTCATCATTTATTGAGCATGTATGCATTAATTGCATTATCTTTAGTGTTATTAGTCCTAATAAGGCAAATTAATCAAATTATATGCTTTCGTGTATCAACATGACCATATATGACATCATATGCATTATAAACATGATTATAGACTTATTGACATGTTATCATAATTTTAGAATATTGCTTGATATTTATTATCCATCAAACAAGCATTGCACATCTTACATGATATCACTGTTATTTAAGCATCAAAAGCTTGATATTATCATTCTAATGTGGGCTACTCATTTTCCTGAGAATTTTGGTATATTATATGTATTTTTTTGATAATCGATCTATTTTCTACAAATTATCAAAGATATGTAAGATTTTGGGGTATTTACCTCCCTGAGCCAATGGTAGTCCGCCACGTGGCCTTCAGATGGGGCACGACTCCTTGCTTGGTCCGTTGGGGTCCAGTTGGTTTGAGCTAATAGACCCGGTCTTCTGGCCTTCCCCCTTTCTCTCACGTTGAGTCTGCAGAGGGACTCTCTATTTCCGCGATGCAGTCATCTCGGTTGGACTCCGGCGAGGATTCAATGGACCTCAGATCATCTCTCTCCTCTTCTAATGCCATCGTCAGATTCGTCAGTGATATACATGTCTTCGTGGCTACTCACCTCCTCAGCTTCGGTTGTGGATCTCATCTCCTTCTCTTTGAGGTCGCCAACACCAGTCGCTGCCATGGATGGGGAAGCTTCACCTACCTTCGTCACGTCTGTGAGGGGTGTCCATCACAGATATGCCGTTTTGGATTCCTCCTCCTGTGACTTGGGAGTCCGACGAGGCTGGCCGCCCTAGGCTCCCCCCATATGAATGTTGTTGGTCTTCTCCTCGACACCAAAGAGTCTAACGCACCTCTCCTCTGTTCTTTCTCCTTCTCGCGACACTTCCGTGCGTCGTCTGGTGGAATAGCGGCTGCCACTGTGGCTTGCTCTAGGAGCTGTTGCATGGATCCAGTCCTGCCTATTCTTCTCCTTCCTCAGTGCTCAACATCTTTCCTTTAGTGTGGCCCTTCTCGTCTCCTACAACTGCTCAAGATGATGGACACCGCAAGGTCTCCTCCTTCGACTACAGCTCCGAGATGCCGCTTCTAGAGGTTCCCATCGTGGTCCTGATAACCACAGGACTATCGCTTCCGACAGATCTATTGGGTTTTAGGGGAGGCAGAGAAGGCAGCGGAAACAAAAATTTTCTCCCCCAAACCCAGAACAAGGAAACGCATCAACGTCTATACAATAGGAAAGGATGTCTTGTAGAATCATACCTTATCCCGAGGCTTGCTCAGCGACAATACCTCGCAACTTGTGCGGTCTTCACCTCCGGTCTTGGATGGTGTCTGTGCAGCTCCTGGTCGCACCAGGACTGACAACTCATGGTCTCACCGGGACTGTCGGGATTGACAGTTGTCCTCCGAGCGGCAGAAATCTCCCACCTCTGAAGTAGTCTACACGGACCACCTGGAACTCCAATCTCCTTGTCCCACAAGGAATTGTAAGGAGTCGCACCCTCCTGTCAGCGTACTAGTCGCCGACACACTCTCCTACCACCAATTGCTTTCTGCAGTTGTCTTTCCCTTGATGTGCCTCCCTTATCGGGTAGCACTTGCTCGGGCTCTCTCTCGGTTACCTAAACCAGAGAGAACGACAACTTCACAGAGCAACTGGTTGCACTGGGTTGTTCTTTGAGAAGCCCCCAATACCCCTATATATATAGGAGGGTCATGGGACAGGGTTCTCCATCTCGGGCAATGCGGGACTAAAAAGCAGGAGTAGAAGGGTTTTAGATTTTCCACAAAACAACCAACTCGCAACCTAAACCGATCGTTTCACAACTGAAACGGTCGGTTGGGGACCTGAACCAGTCGGTTGACACCTCAACCGATCGGTTGGGACACCTCAACCGGTCGGTTCGTGTTCCTGGTCAGTTCCCGATTGACTTTCCATCTTTTGTTTCTAATTGGTATCAAATACCAATCCTTGTTCCAATGAAATTGGGCAAGTGAAACGAAAGGAAATTTCTCACCAATCCTACTTTCCCAACTTGCTTGATTGCATCAGTTGAACCGATCGTTTCAACACTTGAAGCGATTGTTTCACCCTGTCTTTGAGCCGATCGACTCATCACCTGAGCCGATCGGTTCACCAAGCTGAGCCGATCGGTTCATCACATGACCCGATCGGTTGGGAGTGCAGATTGTGCATAATCAGTCAATTGCAGTTTCAATCAATCTGATACTCTAATCAATCTATCCAACACCTTGAACACTATGATTTTGATCTATCAATCAATTGAGTGTTTAATTGAACTACTAAACTCCTTTAGTAATCAATCTAAACATTGTTTGTGGACAAAACTCCTTTTCCAGGTTAAATCCTATGTGTGTGACCCTGCAGGTCCATTTTCACGTTGGCAGTGAAAGTCCATAACACTTATGACTTCACAAGCAAAGAGCGATGCCTAGTCACACATCAGTGCTACCCAAGTGAAAAAGAAAGTTGGAGAACAACTTTCAATCCTACAATCCATGAATGGTGTTACAGTGAATGTATAATTCCTTTGTCACTGATATCCCGAATGAACTCGAGGCATGGAACAGTCATCCTGTCAACGTTCATTCACTTTCTTGATCTCAGAGCAGATTGGAAGAGATGTGTATGACATCAATATCACATACTGATTCACACATGCGTGCGCATGCCTATTTCAATCCTACTCATCAAGTGGCCTTGGATATCATACTCCCTCAGGAGGGACAAATCCCATATCTATCACTCACCCCTCAAAAGCCCCATGTGTCAAAGCCACCCAATCATCACCTTTATAACAACCCATGTTTCAGGATTGTGTTTGATGATGTCAAAGTGTGCCCAACGACATGTGTTGAGTGTAGTGATTTCAGGTCAAAGAATCACACTCACCACCATCACTGTGAGTACTGACTGTGACTACCATGTCATGGTTCCATGTGTCAAACTCACGGTGGGTTTGTCTGGTACACTTGTTCTCTAACAAGTACCTATGTGTTTGGTTTGATATCTCTATATCATGACTAATGAGATTCTGTCATCAACCAGCACCACAATCTAGTCTTGTGTGTCATTGCTGTCTATCTACCTTCCACAATGACATCCGACTAGGGACATAAAAAGAATGTACAAACTCTTAGCATCTGTATGATCTCATCGTTCAGGTCCTTAACCTGAAAGCATACGTCATTGAGTACTTTCATTCTCTAGACATTCAATCTGTTCTATCACTATCTCATATGACTGAACCAGAAAGAATTGGAAGCTTGCCTTTGATGTTTATCAAATCAATCTTACTGTATCCCACCAATCATCCCATGATTGGCTCTCAGGGCATACATACCAACAAGATCTCCCTAATCTACTATTTCCATCCTCTCGCTGGGACTGGCAATGGAGGGTTGGTTAGAGGTTGACTCTACCTGATGCAGTTGTCTCGTGTATCTTACTAAGACCCTGTAGTTATTGACGAGGCAAAGAACTGCCAGGCTGGTCTCGTTCTCCACTCACTCCATGAAAAGTGATTGTGGCTACATGGTCATGCCTTGGACAATCGCAAACCTCCTTGCCCCATGATCATTTCCATCCAAGGGTCAGAGCAACTCCACATCACTAATCCATGGCAACCCATCTCAAGGGTGTGATATATTGCTATTACTCAAATCTTATGCTATAATAATCAGTAATCATAGTCCTAAAGTCACCAATACATACATTTATTCACAAACTTCAAACATCAATATCTCTTTCTAGGAACCTCAAAACATTATGAAACTTTAGGCATAACTTCATTATCATCCAAGCTACTTCCCATCCAACGTTAGAGTCAAAACTTAACTATTTGACCAAACAATTAAATTCCTCAAAACAATATTAACTTTGGAATATTAATCATAATGTAAATATCAATCACCATCCAAACTTCGCCAAAGCACATGCAACTCTTATGATAACTCAACATGCACAAATTCACTTGTGTCATTGGACATTTTAGGATTTCCAAAAGTCCACTCCATCACATCCTACACACCTTAAAAGAAATTTCTTCCTCAAAATTAAGCCAGAAATCCAGTCATTCACATCATATACATCTTAAAAGAACTTTCTTCCTCGAAAGTAAACCATACTCATACTTCCAAGGAAAACCTTATCTTTTCTTCATCCACATGTAGGCACTATTCCAGGTGCAAGATATCCAAAAACAAAGCTCCACTGTCATATCCAAACCACTTTTAGGAGGTTTTAAAAACATCTAAGGTGAAACCTCACTTCATAGAAGGCTCAACCAAGGGTTTAGAAGCTTAGGTTATGTCATTACATATCTCATATTTTAGGGTTTCTTCCTTATCTTAGCCCATGCATTAGGATTTCCACATCATATTATCATGTTCCAAAGGAGTTAACCCAAGTTAACTCATTATCAAGGTGTCATCAACATTTTATTGAGCTAATTATTAGGACATGTTCAACATTAACATATGCCTTTTAGGTGGGTGTTAACTAAAGTTAACCCACTTTATCCGCCCAGATCATATGAAGGTTTCATAATCATTATGTCATGCTAATTGTCAAACTACATATTCCATCTTCATTAAGCACTACGATTAACATCTCATGCAACATGTTTCGTTCTTTTGATCTTATTTCATTACTCGTAATAAATTATAACATTTACTAATGATTTCATCACAAGATTATCCAACAATTTCACATTATCATGTTAACTATTTATGCATTTATATCTATTAAACCATCACTAGGGTTTTCCACCATGTCATATAACTTCTCATGATTAGATCACATCCTTACATATATTATATCATGACTATTCTAAACAAACTTATATAAGTGGCTTGTTAAACATATATCAAAAGGATATCTAGTCCAACTAAGGTTTCCCTAACCCATATCAGGAGGGTAATGTCATGCTCAGTCTCTCTGAGCAAAATCAACTCTATGAGTATCTCATAAACAAAAACTTTACCTTCACTATTTCATCTAGGGTTACCAGGTCTACCTCATTGGCACTAGTTGATGACTTTACAAACTCTAGCCATATATTCACAAACCAAAACATGCTATGATATTCTCTTCATAGGTCTCTACCCATGAAACATCTACTTCTCAATTCTCTTTCTCTTATATACACACCACAAGATTGCTATATGGGAACCACCAACCTGAGCATGAGGCTTCACAGAGACTAACATAACTACCTCCTCTAGGGTCTTGGGCTCTCTCCCTCACCCAGATGGCAGGCACTGATATTTCCTTATTCACATATGCATACATAACCAGCCTCTCTCTGACTCTAGGGTTTGGCCCTGCCAAGTACATCTAGGGTTCAACAAACTATAGGAATCATGCATAGAGCAACTCAACTCGATCACTCAGGAGTAGTCTAGTTTAGGACATGTCATATCACATATCTCAGAATTCTCATATCTTGGAGTTTAGGTTCTCTAACATTCTCCCAATGGGTCTCACTCTCTCTGGAGTTAACCCCGAAACTGGTCCTAATACTAGAGGTCATCCTTTGATAAAGAGATTGCGGCTCATGCTGACTCACAACCTAGTCTTAGCTTAATACGTATCTTATCTCATAAAAGCCTATTTACTTGCATCCTCAAAACTTATCTCAAATCCTCAAAACTGAACTTACATCCTCAAAGACAAACATAGATCATCACAAACTATCTTATATCATCTATATAGGACTTAGATCATATCATCAAACTTATTCTATCTATTCCATCTATCACATATACCAAACAAGGCTCTAGACATCTAATCTAGAACTACTCTCTCTTCTAGACTAATGTCATTCACTTTCACTTAGGTTACATGACCACTTCCTACTCGTACTTGTGTGGGGACATATTTTTGTAATACATATATATAATAAAATATTATATAGTTTTTCTTTGATAAAACAAGCATCATAGAAAACTATCGAGGTTCGATCCGTTTGGAATCAAAAACCAAATCCTGAAAAACGAGTGTCCCACACATAGTAGAGAGTACAGTGTCATGAAAACTAGTGAAAGGGGTGAGAACATGGTGTAGACTAGTGTAGGTACTCTAGACAACGTGTACAATATGTCTACGGTTTCTCTTCCCTTGATGCACATCATTTCCAAATAGTGCAGCGTCCCATACCACTGCACTACAAGGAAAGTACAACATCTAAGGATTTGCTATTCAACAAGCACTGGTCTAGACCTAGTTCTCAGACATAGGTTCTAACCTAGAGTCTAGGTCAGATCTAGTCTCTAAAAGACAACTAATATAACCCTAAAAGATTATTAAGTTCAAGGTTCTTTAGTTTTGAGTTGCATGATGAGCAAATGTCAGACTTTGCTATTGTTCATGCTCTGATACCACCTGTGACATCCCCAAATTTTCTAAAACTTAATATGATGTGTGACGTGCAAATTGAAACCCTCACCTCAAAGAGAATTCTAATCTAAACACCCCCACACCAGGCTAAGAAGAATAAAATCAAGAGAGTCAGAAGGAAACAATCAGTAGAACATGAACATGAATAATAATAAAACCATACAACACATGTTCACAATTCAACATATAATTATAACATGAATTGTTACATCATTTGATATTACATATTGAACAACAAACTTATACATATACATGTACTACCACTAAACTACAGGATCTTAAGACAACAGGTCCACCTGATCATCAACTCGCCACACAACTCACAACTATCGTGGATCTTCAAGAGCATAACCACAACCTAAATAAAAGATTACATGTGGTACACGTCAGTACAATATTCAAGAATATTATACTGAGTATGCCTACATGTCTTTTATATACCTCTCATCATATCTTGGCAATAAGATAAAACTAATACTTGGCAGTTATAAAGAAATACAAGAAAATCATATACTTGCACAAAGATGTTCATTAACAAAAGAGAACACATATTTTAAGCACATTTCCATCATACATCTCGTGTGTCTGCCACCAAGTGGCTTTGACGTCTTTAGGCCTTATGATCTACCACCAAGTGGTTTGTGACCATTATACAAACATCATATGATCTACCACCAAGTGGTTTGTGATCATTATGCATGCGCTCTACCACCAAGTGGTTTATGAGCTATCTTATGATGGAACATCTATATTATGTTTGTAGGTGTTCATAGCCCTAAGTATGGAAATTCAGTACAATCATTTCAATCAATACCATATGCCAAGTCTTTACTACCATATAACACAAGCATAATGTATAATAAGCCAAGCAAGAGGTAATGGCGTACCTTCCAAAGATATAGATCATTCTAATCACATATTCCTCATGTCGTCTATAACTTTGTTAAACCTGATCAAGACAAGATCATATACTATCATCAGGTTCTCATCATCTTATATCTCATCTTAACCCTAAGTATATCCATTTTAGGGTTTGCTTATCTCATAAGAATATGTACTTTATTACTTGTCTTATCATCTTATGGTTATGTTCCTCACTTGGAAATTAGTTTACTGATCTCATATTCTAGATTAGGTTACATAATTTGAATATCAGGTTATATATCATTCTTTATGCATATTAATCCTAAGTTACATGTATTATACAAATTAGGGTGTCATCCCATGTATTAAGGGTCATCTTCATGTAACATGAATTTCGTGTACAAAACTGATCTCAGATCTACATATTATCTTCCAGTTACTAATATGAGGGTATTCTGTGAATTTCATCATTTCTTGAGCATGTATGCATTAATTGCATTATCTTTAGTGTTATTAGTCCTAATAAGCCATATTAATCAAATTATATGCTTTCATGCATCAACATGACCATATATGACATCATATGCATTGTAGACATGATTATAGACTTATTGACATGTTATCATAATTTTAGAACATTGCTTGATATCTATTATCCATCAAACAAGAATTACACATCTTACATGATATCATTGTTATTAAGCATCAAAATCTTGATATTATCATTCTAATGTGTTCTACTCATTTTCCTAAGAATTTTGGTATATTATATGTATTTTTTTGATAATCGATCTATTTTCTACAAATTATCAAAGATCTGTAAGATTTTGAGGTTGGTCGTCGTAGGCTCCCCCCGTGTGAATGTTGTTGTTGGTCTTCTCCCCGGCACCTCAGAGTCAGACGCACCTCTGCTCTGTTCTTTCCCCTTCTCACGACACTTCCATGTGTCATCTGGTGGAACAGCGGCCGCCGCTATGGCTTGCTCTAGGAGCTGCTGCATGGATCCAGCCCTGCCTATTCTTCTCCTTTCTCAGTGCTCAACATCTTTCCTTTAGTGTGGCCCTTCTCGTCTCCTCCAACTGCTCAAGATGATGGACACCGCAAGGTCTCCTCCTCCGACTATAGCTCCTAGATGCCGCTTCTGGAGGTTCCCATCGTGGTCATGATAACCATAGGACTATCGCTTCTGATGGATCTCCCTAATCTACTATTTCCATCCTCTTGCTGGGACTGACGATGGAGGGTTGGTTAGAGGTCGACTCTACCTGATGTAGTTGTCTCGTGTATCTTAATAAGACCATGTAGTTATTGACGAGGCAAAGAACTGCCAGGCTGGTCTCGTTCTCCACTCACTCCACGAAAAGTGATTGTGGCTACATGGTCATGCATTGGACAATCGCAAACCTCCTTGCCCCATGATCATTTCCATTCAAGGGTCAGAGCAACTCCACATCACTAATCCATGGCAACCCATCTCAAGGGTGTGATATATTGCAATTACTCAAATCTTATGCTATAATAATCAGTAACCATAGTCCTAAAGTCACCAATACATACATTTATTCACAAACTTCAAACATCAATATCTCTTTCTAGGAACCTCAAAACATTACGAAACTTTAGGCATAACTTCATTATCATTCAAGCTACTTCCCATTTAACGTTAGAGTCAAAACTTAACTATTTGACCAAACAATTCAATTCCTCAAAACAATATTAACTTTGGGATATTAATCATAATGTAAATATCAATCACCATCCAAACTTTGCCAAAGCACATGCAACTCTTATGATAACTCAACATGCACAAATTCACTTGTGTCATTGGACATTTTAGGATTTCCAAAAGTCCACTCCATCACAACATCCCAGGAAATTGTGTGCATATGTATTTTACTATCACTATCATTCCATAGGAAATCCTACATGATCTTCTCCATCTCCAAGATAACACACTTAGGCAGGGGAAAGGCAGCCATCCAGAACATATGATAGGATGCCAAAGTAGAGATGACAAGCTCTACTCTATCGGAAAAAGAGAGCAGCTTACACTTCCATGCATCAAACTTCTTCCTTAACTTGTCAATAACAGGTGTGCATAACACCTTGGTCAGCCACCCAGTAAATAAGGGCAACCCCAAGTATTGGACTGGAACCAAGCAGCAAGGAATCTTCAAAACCTCGCTATGTTCAGTAGCATTGGCCACCCCCTTGCTGAAGAAAACCTAACTTTTCAACTTGTTGAGACTAAGACCCGAAATGTTCTCAAATTGAGCAAAAATGTCCGCAATCGCCTGCACATTAGAATGGTTGGCCTTTGAAAAAATCAATAAATCGTCAGCAAAAATAATATGTGACACCCCAAACTCCGAAGAAGCCATCATAGGAGTGACATGATTCTCCTTAACACAGCAATTGATCAGCGATGATAAACCCTGCATAGCCAGAATGAATAAGTACGGGGCAAGCAGATCCCCTTGTCTCACATTGTTGCTAGCCTTAAAAGATGCAGAAGGAGCACCATTAACCATAACCTAGAAGGAAGCAATCTCAAAGAAGATGGATATCCATTTTAGCCAGCAACTCGGGAATCCCATCTTGTATAAAATGAATAACAAGTAGTCTCTTCGAACAGAGTCATATGCCTTCGACAAATCTACCTTAACACACATCTTTTCAGCCCCCACATTAGGAAAGGAACTTAATAGTTCATTTGCAAGTAGGATTGCATCCCCAATACGTCTACCTCTCATAAACGTAGCATGATTGAGATCTATTATAGAAGGTAAGACATCACTCAGACGATTGGCTAGGATCTTAGTGATAAACTTGAAGATAACATTGCAAAGTGAGATCGGCCTGAAGTCTTTGAGAGTAGACGCCCATGGAATCTTAGGAATTAAAACTATAAAGGATTTATTACACTCCCCTAACATCTTCCCTATTTTGAAGAAATTAAGGATGGCCTTTACATCCTCATCACCAACTATATCCCATCATGTCAAAAAGAAAAATGTGTTTAGACCATCAGGTCCGGGTGCCTTATCAACATTATAGATTTTTACAACCTACTCAATCTCCTCTCTTATTACCTCCTTCCTTAACACCTCAAATTGGGCCATAGACACAGTAGGACGAGACCAAGAATTTGTCCACTTGACAAAAGAGTGGTCAGCATAATTAAAAACCGTTGAGTAGTACTTCACAATGTGTCCCATGATCTCCTCAGGTTCCTTGATGTCCTTATCACTGTCAAACAAAAGAAAAATATTGTTATGAACTCTTCTTGACCGTAAAGAAGCGTAGAAGAATCTAGTGTTCATGTTGCCCTCCTTCAACCATAACACCCAAGACTTTTGTCTCACAAAGCTTTCTTTGTCTTTCCACACAATCAACACCTTCTTTTTAGTTTCAATAAGTTTCATCTGGAGGTCATCATTTTAAGGTTGAGCATCCACAATCCTTTGTAAAGCAATAGCATTATCCTCTAGCTCTCTAGCCACATCAGAAAAATTGCCAATCTGATTCATATTCCAACTGATGAGAGCAGTAACAACCTTATTTATCTTCCTATACACCATCACCATCGGGCCCCCTTCCCGACATCCGAGCACCACGCCTTGCGAACCACATATTTGAAACCAGACTAGGAAGTCCAAGCATTAATGAACCTAAAAGGAGCTTTAGTTCTTTTACTTGAACAAAGATGCAGATCAAGAACACAATGATTACTTACTATATTGGGAATCACTCCACCCCATAGAGAAGGGAAAAGGGCTAGATAGGAGTCATCATACAAACAATGATCAATCTTAGAAAAGGTGCTTTTGCCTGACTTGCTTTTACTATCCAAGGTGAAAAAAATACCTTTAAAAGAAACTTCCAACAGACAATATCCACCAAGAAATCATTGAACTCCTCCATACTCCTACAAGAAGGGGGTCTTTTACCCACCCTTTCAGAACTTTTTCTAATAGCATTGAAGTCTCCGATCAACCCCCAAGGATGACCACTCCTCTGCACCTGTTTAAGAGAACTCCAAAGCTTAGATCTGTCATCGTCTCCTTTAGCGAAATATATAACAAACAAGTTGAATCTGGCATCACCAACAAACACAACACAATGGATAAATTGATCACCTTCCATATCCTTGATAATACTTATCAATGGATTCTGCCACCACACAATAATCCTCGTGTATGAGTAGAAACCTGAGTTGTCAATGAAATTAGCACCCAGCCACAGGTACTCGACTATTCCAACAACTTCCTTACCCTCCACTCTGGATTCCAAGATGATTAGGATATCAGGTCTATGTTTCCTTATTTCCTTCTGAACGCCAGGGATCTTATTATGTAAACCCCTAACGTTCCATGAGATAACAAAAAGGGAGCTATCCATTGGGGTTCTGAGAGGTACCCTCCCCATCCCTGACCTCAATCACCTGCAAATTACCACTTCCATCGCTGAGACTAGCCAACAGAGTAAACCTATTTGGGAACATCTGGATGTTCTTTGTTGAGGCCAACACTTTTGCTTGAACTTGAGGGGGGGATTTCACCTTCCTCCTATTCACCTCCCACTCCGGTGATGGCATAGGGGTTATCACTGGCGAGATAGTTCTTTTCTTACCAGCCTCTTGCATCACCCTTCCTCCTTCTTCCACCCTACCAACTTCACCTATCAATGAAGTCACACCATCAGCTGGTCTCGAAGCTCTTTGGAACAAATTACCAAACACTCCCTCTTCGACCACCTCTTCCATGACATCATAGAAAACCTCCCCTTCTTCAGGTCCCTTTTCCACATTGGACTTTGGCACCCACATTACTTTAGGCTTTGGCTTTGGGAATGTCTTCTCCACTACATTTGCCTCACACAAGAAGCTCTTGTGCCCAAAATTACCACAGGATCTACATCTATATGGTTCCCATTTGTACTCAAATGAAATGTTTTCAAGGTGACTGTCATCACTCCGCAACTCCAATTTCTTAGGAAATGCAAACTCCACCGGAATTAAGATTTGCATTCAGGCGTACTCCAGCTTAGCAAATTCCAGCTTAAGATTATCAACTTGTAATGGTTTTCGAAGCACAGAACCAATCCTATTGAACATCCCACAGTCCCATAATTCCAGTGGCAGATCCCTGATCTTAAGCCAAACAGGGATTTCTGATAGTTTAAGCTTCTCGAAGGATTCACCTCTCTCCCAACGTTTAATGATCAAAGGTTTGCCGACGACGAACCACGGCCCATCCTCCACCGCTGTCTTAAGATCTTCCTCATTCGAGAATAGGACGATGAAGAAACAATTGCCCCTTGATCTGACATCCAACGAACCTTTCACATTCCAGATCTGCGCAAAGTGTTGGACCAGAACTGGCCACTTTGGATTCAAACCTATGATGTAGCCTACTGCTAACAAGCTCCACTTCTTCAGGTTTCTCTCTGCAATCTACTTGGGATAAAAAAGCTTTCCATCGACAATCTGGACATCGACTTTTGCCAACCTTCCAGGCCTAGATCCCGTTGAAGACTCCTTGCTCCTTCTAACTAGATCGGCCCAAGACTTGGGGTCACGTGAGATCTGGATCGGGGAGGAACTCCCACAGAAACATTGGACTACTCCTACCCAAACTCTTATTTGGTCTTGCTTCCCAGAAACAGCACGATCTTCTCCCATCGGTTTGCTCAGATCGCTCTCCTTCTTAGGTTTTTAGATCACCGTGGTAGCCTTTGCGATTGTCGTCGCTCCTTCGCTCGCAATCGCCTCTCTTCTGCTCCCGGTCGCCATGACTTTTTAGCTATTAGGAATACTTAAGGATGAATTATAGTCGTTTGGGGTGTTACAATGGCTACTAGCCCATAAGAACACTTAATAATGAAATCTAGTCGTTTGGGATATTACAACAAATCTATTTTTGAGTTTTGCAACACCCCAATGGCTAGGAAAACTTTTTCCACACATTTTGTACAGTGCATTCGGTCAAGTTTGCTTTTGGTAAACTCGACCATTTTCACTATGCGACAATTCAAATTTGAGTTGTTGATCGAGTTTATCTAGGGTGAAACTTGGCTGATGGCTCAAATTTGTTTTTCCCATGTAGGGTGTCGGTCGAGTTTGACTTGGGTAAACTCAACCGGACCTAGCACATCCCAAAATCCATCAAGGTTGTCGGTAGAGTTTATCAGAGATGAAACTTGGCCGATAAGGGTCCCTGTAATGAATTTTGGAGATTGCCATTTGAGTGCTTTTATATTTGTTTTAAGTGCTCCTAATTTTTTCTAAGATTAATTACAAGTCACACAATAATTAAAAGTGATTTACAACATGATTCTAAAGGATTTGAGTTTTTTCCCATAAAAGTGCACTTGCATTGATTTTGACTTGTCTTTCTCCAAGTTAGGGTGTGCAAGCTAGGGCGTTTTGAGTGTGTCTATAGCTAATCTAAAATCACTCAAGTAGAAGAATTAGACACAACTAGGTGGAATGGTTAGTCATCATCAAAACAAGGATTTAGTCAGTTTAGACTTTGAGAGTCAATTAGACTTTGAGTCAGCATTCTCCCCCTTTTTGAAGATGACAAATCATGCCATAAATGTATTGAAAACATTTAAGTAAAATCATACCTTTAGAGAAACCTAGGGGTTTCCTGGGAATTGAGTTCATATTCTCCCCCTCAATTCATGCTAATGGAGTCATCATACTCCCTTGATGTTATTTCTCCAGCATGGTTAGCTTTTATAACATTTATAGAAACTATGTCTCCTACTCATATATGTCTTCTCATATATGTTTCTTCTCATATACGTCTTCTCCCCTTTGCACAAGACATATCTTCTCCCCCATTATCATTTCAAAAAGCAAGGGGCTAAAAATGCAACTTGTTAAAAAAGAGATATCACAAGTTAGAAGGGAGAGTAGAAGAGAAAAAACTAAAGGCTTGTCCAAGGAATGTATATAAAGCAAATCAAGACATGCATTAGAGAAACCCTAGATGCAGTTCTAGAAAATAACCAAGATAAGGCTATGTAGGCAAGTAACTCAAGATAATAGATATGCAAGTTAAGGAACAAGCTTGAGTATGTATTAAATAAGGTACAAGCATAGCATATAGTTGAATACCAAATGATAAACAATGCTAGAACCACATGTATATGAACTACTAGTAGATTATATCACAAGTTAGAGCTACTAGTAGGATCTAGATCATAGAAAAAGATGCACAAGTTAAAAAACAAGAAATGAGAGGATGTAGAGAATATCCAAATAAAGAGATATGCAAAATTGGAATCAGGAAAGGATATTACTCATTAGAAAATATGCATCATTACCAAAAGATGATTACCACTAAGAAACCCAAGGTTGTATCAAAACAAGATATACAATTATATAGATGTAGCAAGTTATAGCACAAAGGAAGCAATTTTGATCACAACCAAGGAATTCAAAGAGATCGTCATCAAAGCATGCATAACAACTCAAGACAAGTAATTGCAAGATATAGAGATACCAATTATAGCAATTAGAAAGGTAAAGTTGTATGTAATATAGGCAATTTAAAGCATGGAAATATGCATATAATGAAAAGGTACCAAAGGGAGTGCCATAGAATAAGGCTAGTGGTTGAGAAAATCTAGTTAAGAGGGAAATTCTCATCCAAAAGGCATTCTGTATATTCAGTGCACAATGTTATTGGTGAAGTTTTTGGGTTAAACTTTTCAGCCTACAACAACTTTTGGAAACACCCGGTGATGCTTGTCGGTTGAGTTTCCTCAGGAAAAACTCAGTCAACAACAACTGTTGTAAAAAGACACATATATTTCAGAAAAACATCTAGAGGCATGATAACATTATAAACCATATCCATACATGCATAAGCAAGTTAATAATGCACTATGAAAGCATTAGGGGCAGCTTTTGAGCAACAAAGTATGAGAATCACCAATTTTGACTTAAAAATCATATATCTAGTTTATACTTAACTTGACAAAAACAAGCTATGACTGGATATGAGCAAGAATACCAATACATATGTTCTTATCCTTTCTTTTCCACTTGTTGCCACCCCATACACATCTCACCTTTCTTCTTTCATGTGGATTGAGAAGTCAATTCACAAGTTAATAGATCATGTCAATGCAATTGTGTGTGACCTACAAGAAGTAAGATGAAATGGTCCCCAATCATATTTTTGGATCCTGAGGGGTTAACTTAGCAACCCAAGTCCTATTACTCTTGGGTGATTTCCTGAAAGGGAAATATGTAGAATAATGACCAATTTCATTGTAATGATTATATGATCTCATAGCCTTGAAACTAGAGTTATCTTCATTAAAAAAAAATTAGGTCATTTGCCTTTGTTGTTCCTTTGGCTACTATCAATTACAATATTATTTCTATCCATTTGTTTGGTAGTATGATCTAGGATTTAATTAATATTCTTTTTATCATCTAAGAATCTTTGCATAGATGACCTCAAACTATGATTATCATGCATACAAAAAGTAATAGTTGAATACAATTGATTGATATCATTTCTAGCATGCACAAGATCAATTTCTAAGCAAAGAGATTTGGTCATATAAGAATCTTTATCAATATGAATCACAGTAACATTATTCTCTCTACTAGTAGAACTAGAACAATATTCAAGATCATTGATTTTAGTAAGCAAGGAAGCATTTTATTTTTCAAGAAAAGCAATATTAGAAAGACACACGCTATTTTCAGATTTTATTCCTTGCAAAACGAAATCTTTGTCCTCATTTTTAGTTTTAGGAACATAAATATCAAACATGAAAGAATTCACAATTTTACCATGCTCTTCACTAGAACTAGGAATAGGACGTTGAGTTTCTAGAAATATAATATTATCAAGCAAATTAGCATTTTCAAGTTTAAGAGAGTCTACTTGACCAAGATAAGCATTGCTCTCACCCTTTAAGAAAATTTTAGCATGTTCAAGATCATCCTTTTCTACATGCAAATTATCAACAATTCCAACAAGGTTTTTTTATTTCTTTTTAGAAGACTTAAGAGAGACACAAGTATCATGAATAATTTCAATTAAAGATTCTTTATCTAAATAGTTTATATTTATCTCATTTGAATCTTCACTTGTTGAGGACATGAGACCAAAATGACATTCTCCATCTTCCATAGAGTTTGAGATAGACCCTCCACTTGATTCTCCATTTGAGCTTGATTTGGAGGAGTCGCTAGAGCTTTTGTGCCATTTCTCCTTCTTCTTGTTCTTATCTTCTCTTCTCTTGTGATGAGGTATATTTTTTCCTTGTGAGAATCTTCCTTTAAGTGACCCTTCTTTCCACATTTGAAGCATCGGGTGGAGGAGGAAATCTTGCCTTTGTAGAGTCTAACTTTAGAGTACGTGGAATCTTATTCAACTTGAGAGGATGGAAAGGATTGATCAATAATAACTTCACAGTTTTTGCTTTGATTTCATCCTTCTTCATTCTCTTTATCTATTTCTCTTCTTCTCTTACTTCTTCATCTTGCATGTCAAGTGTAATTTCATGGGCTTGTAAATCTCCTATGAGATCTTCAATAGGAATATCACCAAGGCTCTTGATTTCTTCAACAGATATCACCTTGAATTTCCACCTCTTGGGGAGAGATCTAAGGATCTTTGAGTTTATCTCCCCTATAGCCATAGGATGAGCTAGGATGGCAAGACCATTTACAATGGTGTTGAACCTTGAGTACATATTTTCCACCCTTTCCTCCTTTCCCATATTGAAGTTTTCAAGAAGCCCTTTGAGCATGTATACTTTGCTTTCCTTCACTTACTTTGTCCCCTCATAAATGATGCATATATTTCTCCATACCTCATAGGCCATCTCATAAGAAGAAATGGTTGAACTCAGAGAGGGAAAGAGATGCATAGAGAATGTTGATCGCTCTTGCAACATGTATCTTCTTAGCTTCCATTACCATTTGGCACATCATTTTATTTTTTTTGTATGTTGAGACCAGAAGCTCGTTGACTTCAAGAAGAATTTTTTTCAACAAAGACAAGAGATACATGAAGCTATTGTCGTAGCCTTCAAAGTATACAATCTTAACACATTACTTAGCTTCATAAAGTTATTACAACCTAAGTATAATGGTCTCTCAACATCATGCACAATGTTTCTATATAAGGAATGTGGATCAATAAGATTTACCACAAAACTATCTAGCATCTCATCAACTATGTCTAACAAAATCCATTCACAACATTGTTGGTAATTTCTACTTCAACACAAGTACCACTATCAATAGCAGGAATCTTTCCATGCCAATATCATTCTGTATAGCCCTGTACGATCTTAGTGCACACAACATGACTTTTGATTTCATCGACAATGTTGACTTATACTATAATTCCTACATGGACAATAGAACCTATCTCCAAGTCATTTCCTATGTTCCTAAAAAAATATTATAAACTTATCAAGACCACTAATAAACTTCAGAGTTCAACAAATTTGAATAGACATCCATCATAGATTTATTTTATGATTACAAGGAATGTGGGTAATGAATTATACGTTAGCTACATCAATTTTAAAATAACATTTTTTTAACTAAAATGGGTGTTATCTACACATTTATGAATGTGTACCACCTATTCCAATTCTCAAATACTTCATCTCACTAGTAAGTGTATAATGTGTATTTGATTTTCAAGAATATCTGATAGTATGTTCTTATAGTTCTCTAAGTACACTGATGTAGATGGACAAATATCCACCTATGTATGCACTTAGAAAATAAACGGGAAAGTGTTGACGAATCTTCTTGAGAACCAGATACATGTTATACACTTACATCCTAAGAGAGATTAAGTGTTCAAGAACATTCCCAAATTAGGGACTATCTAATATTTATTCCTAATGAGTAGATCTTGGACAGGTTTCTAGGCCAATTCCATGATTTATAAATTAGGGTTTAGAGATTAGGGTTTACCAATTATGGTATGGGGTTTAAAACTTCATATTTCAAGATCATAGTTTAGAGATTAGAGTCGGTCTCTACGCTACATCTATTGGTCATTTATCAGAATATATCATCATTAGAGTGCGGGCTGGTCTCAATAAACAATGCTAGCCATAATTTTCATACCAAATATGCATAATGATACCAAACATAATATTCAAGGTTTAGATGAAGAATTCCAAACAAACCAAACAAACAACAATACATACATTTTCCTAGGAATTATTTTTTGTTCTATTTGGATAGACAAATAGAACTTAGTGACTTAACAAGTATGTAATAAGCAACTATACTTGCATACTCCATATATGGAGATAGTCAAGAACATAATAAAAAGAGTTTATCCTAACATAAAAAATAAAAAATTATATCTAAAAAAACACATTAGCCACAGAGTAGAGAGAAGAGGATGGAAGAAGAAACACCAACAACAACAGTTCAAGTAGTAGTAGTGGCGATGACGGCAGCTCAAGCAACAATAGAGGCATCGACAGTGGTGATGGTGGATAGAGGAGACACACAATGGTCATAGGAGGAAGAAGAAGGATGAGGGTGGTGGTCAGAGGAGAATAGAAAGAGGATTAAGAATAGGAAGTTGAGACAACGACGGTGGCAGTGCAATACCAACGATGACAATAGTAGAGTGGCGACAACAGACAACAATTGCAGAGCTCTAGGCATCGCACAGATGAAATAAAGAATGAGACTAAACTCTAGGCGTCAGTTGAGCTATTAGTAGACTTTAGGCGTCAGTTGAGCTTAAGAAGATGAGACTAAACTCTATGTCATCGGGTTCAAGATCAAAACTGACAACATAAGTATATCTGTGACATTTGCTTATCAATCAGAAAGCAACAACATATGTACTTATCCTTACTAAAAATGTCACCCTCACTAAGACCTATGTCATCAGGTTCAAGACCGAAATTGATGGTGTAGTTATATCTATGATGTCATCTTACTAAAAGGAAACTAATGGCATATGTTGTTTTCCTAAAGAAAAAAAAGTCACCCTCTCTAAGGCTACTATGCCAGTTTCAAGATTGAAACTAAGCACATAACCCAATTTTGGGAGAGAAAGTTTTTCATGGGGCATATGGTAGGATCCCAATATGTCGATTATGATAAGAGGAATAAAAACCATATGCTTTTTAGAGGTAAATTGTTTCACAGGGTGTGTGACCTATCATGTTGGTGCTATAAGACAATAATCAATGACACATGCTTTTTGAATATAGAATTTATTTTAGGGGAAGGGATGCGTTGTTAACTCCTAGTCAACCGACATGACACATGCTTTCCCAATTTTTTTCTGCAAAATTAAATTTTGGGAGTTGTCTATAATGTTGTTTCTTCCCCAAGCAACCAACTTGGAAATGAAAGAAGTACCCATGTTTTTTCCTCAACACCAAGACTTCACCAATTACAACATTGTGCTTAAATGACCTATTCCATATGTATGTAGTGTCAATTTCCCTTGGAAACTAATGTTAAGAAAGTGACACCGGGGATAAAAAAAATACTAGTGAGTCATTCATCATGAGGTTGAACTAGGTATCGTCACCCCTCATATAGTGTCACATATTGATACCCAAGTCTCAAATATTATCAACCTAATTATAAATGTATTAGTATAATATTAGAATGAATAATTTGCATATGGTCAAAAATTAAGTGTCATTTTATCATTTATTTCTAGATATTAAGTTATTTATCAACCTGTATTTCTTTTGTTTTTTTATCTTAACCTCCATTTTAATCAAGATGTAACTATATAGGTCAGAACACTTTATAAGTTTATATCTTCTCTCCAAGAGTACTCTGACCTATATATTTCTAGGATCTCAAACTTTTAAGAATGGTGTTATTAGTATTTATGACATACTAGTTAATTTTTATTGGACTAATTTACTCCTACATATACCTATATGATCAACTGCTCTAATATGTCAATGTGGATGTACTTTGCATCTCAAAGTTTCTTATCAACATCTGATATAATACCCACTTATCATTTTTAATCAATTCCTAGAACCTAACCTTATAGGAGGCCTCACCCTTTCACATATAATATATATAATCTTACATACAAATGTGTATGTTGAATAATGATGTTGTCTACTAGATAATCTAGATATCTATCATACCTAAGTTTAACAATTAGATTATCTAATCTAGTTTCTACTACATTACTGTCTAGGGTATAATAGATAGATATTTCAGATGACCTGCTTACTAGTACTAATACACCAAGTTACAAGTATGCAAATACTAATATTGTGTAAGTAATTGAGGTGAGGGGGCATCCTGGTTGCATCGATAGATTGTCATGGAGTTTGAAAGATGCTATTTGGAGAGCTTAAGTGAGGTAGCCAGTTGTCGATTTGTGTGTTCCAAATCACGGTTGGGATGATAGAGGGTAAAGAGTTTATTGTACACATACTCATGGGTGCCTCATCACGTCCTTCTTCTCATTTGCTCGTTGAAGGTACTTGTAGGATTCAGAGCCCGACGCATTTGTGGATTGATATAGATTGAAGCGACGAGGCTTGAGCTACTTCTGGTGTGGAGTTACAAGGTGAAGGCATCAATCTAGTTTGAGATGAGTAGAAATCAGTGGGAGTCAAGCATGTTTGAGACCGTGGTGGATAGGTTTTGTAGGTGTCCATGGATGTGGGGTACCGGGGAGAGGAAGAGTAGCACATCTCTCTCAGCTGATGTTGTATTTTCTATTGGCCTCTAGTTTTAGGGCATATGTTGGTGAGGTGTTTGCACCATAGTGGGGTTGATGGAAGCACGAACAGAGGGGTGGATAAGAGCTTGGTAATGCATCGGATGTAGAGAGGTGCCACTAGATCCATATTTGCCATTGCAACAAGCGAACCTCCTACATATATCTCTCTCGAGCAAGGGATCTACTAGCTAGGGTTTTGGGTGGATGTAGAAATGAAGAGAAGAGAAAGAAGTAAAGAGCATAAGGAGAGCAAGAAACGTCAGTCAACGTCAGTTTGGATCTAGAGGGACATGAGATGTACTAAACGCGTCAAGAAGTAGGAGAAATGATCGATCGCATTGGCGTTTGCGATGCATATAAGATGCGTGATGAGTCTCTAATGAGAGGGTAGTGCGTGCATTATGGGGAGAAGGAACATGAAATGGCAACAATAATGTAATTATGGCCTATAATTATGTTTACTAAAGTTATAGTTTTCAACCTACTAATTAAATGGTCAAAGGAAGTCTTATTGATATGAAAGTAGACTAGTAAGCTAAATAAGGTATGATAAATCAATTTTAGCATCAATTAATTCTTTTAAAATTGCAAGCATATTATTTATTTATTTGGATCAAGTACTCATTTCGTGCATTTATTCTTCATTTGAATCAATCCAACACATTATTTCAATATTTACCCATTACTTTCATCAGCTAGACTTAGGACAATTTCCAAATGCCAAATTAGAGGCTAAATTACTTAACTAGTGGATTTGCATAATTCGCCTCAGTATAGACCTAAATTAGTAAGCGTATCTTAGTTATTTTAGAATGGCATTTTATTTATACATGATGTTAATGGACTCTAACTAACTCCAAATATATTCTATACTAGGAGAAAATGGACCTAACACACTATTGATGAAAAAACTATAAGTAAATGGAAGGTTAGATTATATATTAGATTTGGGTATGTTACAACACTTCACCCCTTGATGAGGATTTTGTCCCTAAAATTCATCCTGATGTAACCTAGTATATTCACTTAGTATAGTGAATCATAGAATGTTAACCTAACTCACTTCTTATAGTCCATTCTCTATGTGGAACTGTAACACTACATCTATCATGTCTACATTAATATAATCATATAAGACGTCAAGGTTACATCATAACCTAGAATTTTCTATGTCTTATGACCAAGCCCTTTCATATACTATTAAACAGATAAAATGTCAAAGTGTAATATTAGTGTTTTGTTGGAAAACATATTTTACCATTCACATTGAGATTTTTAGTGTATTCTATGAAACATATGAAGCTAATCATCCATGATTTTATAATTCACCTTAAAGTACACATGTTCTAATTACCAATTACTCAATTCCTTTTTACTTTTTTTTCTAAGCACATGGCCAAGGGTGCACACTCATTACGCTTAACATCCTTAGTGTGTTCAACCTAGTTTTCAGAGTTGAGGTGTCCATATCATTTATTATAAAGCAAATTGGGATATAAGGACATTAAGTGCAAACTTCTAGATTTTTTAACTCAATAACTTAATTTCCAATGTTCATCATTTTATAAGGGTAGATAAATTGTAAAACTTATCTATCCACCCATGTAAAAATCATTGTGGTCCATTATCAAGTCTTTCTCAAATACCCTAGTTAGGTTGTAGCCACACTAGTAATGCAAATCACCCAAGATTAGTTATTGTATCTAGTAAATTTTTTTGTTAGTTTTAAGTTAAATTATACTCCTAATGAATATAATATACAAAGGATCCACCCTTAAAGGATTTATCTATAATGTTGTAATCATCTAGAGAGAGAATTGGGGTAGAACAAGTAGGTTATAAGTATCCAAAACTTTTTCTTCTTACTCTCTACATCACACTTAGGCTTGGGGTTTCAAGGTCAATCTTCTAGTCAAGGGTTTCTTCACTAAAGGGTCTCACTACTAATCAAACTTTCTTGTGTTTGTGACTTGGTTCCAGAAAACCTTCAACAAATCTGAGTTCTTTTATTATATACATATAGTTTAACAATGAAAATAAGTTTTAGAATGAAAACTTTGCAATGGAAATACATAATGGCACCCAAATTGATTCAAGAACTAAGTCAATCACTCTCCACTACACTGTACAATAATATTATTCTGTCATCACTTCATTCTACTAAATGAGTCTAATAATTAATACAACTAAGTTGGCATACCAACATATCCCCAACCTATAGCATAGAAGGTGTGGGAGAAATGTTTCTATTATATACCATCAACTTCCATATGATCTTGTTAGAACACGAAATTCATTATTCCTCAGTTCATTCTAAACATGATCTACACATCTTCATTTTAAGACGTTAGGGAGTCATATGACCATCCAATCAACATGTTAATAAATTAGGGTTTTCTATCAATTGTTGATTTACTACCATTGTGACATCACAAGATAAGGTGAAAAATGAATTCAAATATCCATAATACTATTCACTAGGTAATGTAATTGTACGAGATGAGAGAGGTAGACTCTTAACAATACCTACTAAAATTAGTATGGTTCTTTCAACAAATCATTATGTATGAGGCATTTCAAGCGCACATAGGATAGTATTCAATCCTTAAATAGATGTACTTGTGGCATATCTATGTCGATATATTACATGTGGATGGCAAGAAATGCCTAACCATGACTGAGATAATTTATATTATCACCTAATTTCAAGGGAATCGTCTCAACTCTAAAACTTAATCACAATTTTGTGTTTGTCATTCTTGCATGCTCAATTCCCAAACTGGACACATTTGAGGCATGCAAGTATAACAATAAAGGAAAGGGGTCTAAGGTGATAACTAGGGTTAAGTCTATCTATAAGTCTTCAAGTCAAGTTGCACTTGATAGTTCTAACTCTAGCTACCTAGGAAACATGAAATAGTACTCAAATTCTACAAGAGTCATGTCTTGCATGATGAAATTTCCACCTCCATAAAGACGGCATGGGTGATTAGGGTTACTCAAGATTGAGTCTCAGCCACATAAGTATTTTGGGGAATGAAAGTGACCAATTTAGTCATGGATTACAACCCTAGTCGGTATTTCATGAATCATGGATAGGCATATCAACAACCTACATAGGATTACTTAACTACATAATTAAGGAACAACATTGAATAACTTGAAATAGTGAAGTCAGCAACTGCTTAGGCTTTGATTCAATGTTGTAAAGAGTGGAACCTAATAGGTGGTCCACTCCTTACTAAGTTAGGGAATAAGTCCAACCAATCCCAAACATACTGCAAAGTATGTAGGGAAGGATGAATTTCATTCATTTCTCATATGATATATATCACAAAGAATAGTAATGCATAAGCAATGGAAACATAACTATTACAAATTTACATGATAATTCATCTACAACTGTTCATTGTCATAAAAGGTGTTATAACAAAGTAATAGGGTATATATCTAATCAATATAATAACATGCCAATCCCATTTCGGAGGACTACCCGACCATTTCAAGCTATCCTCAAGTTGAAATTCCTAAGGATGGTGTTCTCGAGTCCTTATCCTCTAATGTGCCTACACCTAGGTGGAAGGAAAACATCACCCAAAAAATAGAAAACAAAGGCATGTATCGGAAAAAGTATGTGCATATAAACAACATTTGGGCATTATATTGGGTTACACATAAAAAGGATGTTCCCATGTAAAATGGCCACATATAAATAGGTAAGTTCAACAAGACTCAGATAAAGAGATTGGTGCATAAAATTTATGGAGAGCAGTATTCAAACCAAAAGAAATGTCCTGCCATAATGAACATCCACAATTCCAAATAAAGAACAACTTTTCATGAGTAAACAATGTAGACTAAATATAACTAGAATAGGGCCATATCACCACATGATCATGGCCTAAGAAGTAAGGGTGGAAGTGCACACCCAGATTGGAATACACATACCCTATATATGTATGGTTGTACATAAGTATCACTATTCTAGATATTCTAGTCAAACATTTAGCATGCACAAACAGAGTTACAAGACTAGCATTTCAATTACAATCCACATCTTGTATTAAAGAATAGCAAGAGGGGTCAAAAGACCCATTTAAGTAGGATAATTCAATGTTTACAAGAGTTTGTAAGATTTCACATTAGTAAATAAGGATGCTCAACGATGGATTTCCAAAAAGGGATAATAGTAAAGAAAATGTATCAATATAAAAAATTAGATCATAGTTACGGTAATGCCCAAAATAAAATAGAGATTGCACATCCTACTCTTCTAGACTAATTCCAATATTAAAGGTCACCCACCAATACTGACCAATATATATTATAAATCGATCAAGAAATATACAAATATGTATTTATTTGTTTTCAAATGTTGATGTTAGTTACTTAAGTGTGGATTAGGATTTTTCTCCTAATATCCCCCTCACAAAGTTATAACACTATTTTATTTTATTTTATAACAAGTGGAGGATGATTACTGAGCTATACCATAAGATAAAGTTAGTGGAACAATTAGTCATTTGTTATGAGGTTGAACTAGATACAAGCACTCTCATATAATGTTGCATATTGATACCCAAGTCTCAAATATTAATATCAACCCAATTATAAATGTATTAAGATATGATTGAAAAAATAAATAATTTTGCATGAAGTCATACATTGTGTCATTTATCATATACTTCTAGATATAAGGTTATTCATAATAAAATAAGTATTACCCTGGCTAGGGGAAGGAATTTTCCTGAGCAGTGTTCTTTCTGCTAAGTGTTGTATTAATTGTGGCGTTGGGAAGTTTGCAAAAGTTAATTGCTACATCAATAATGATGGAGGCTGGGTGGTCTCTAGATCAAGACATGTTACTATGGTATTAAATGTTGTTAAGGAGAGAATTACCTTCTCGGTTGATAGATAAGATAGTATTATGTTCAGAGGAAAGGTTGTTGAAAAATGAAGGATTTATGGAATGTGATGAGGGAGAGTCATTCGCCCTATCCTTGGGCAAAGTGGTTATGGAGAACTAAGGCACCTATGAAGACTTTGTTGACTATGTGGAGGTGTTTGAAAGGTGGTTCGTTAATAGTTGATTGCCTAAAAAGAAGAGGCTTTCAATGTGCTTCAAGATGTATTCTCTATTTGGAGAGTGAAGAATTTGTCAACCATATCTTGTATGAGTGTAGCTTCGGAGGAAAGCTATGGAGTAAAGCGTTGGATGAGGTGATTGTATGGAGCAGACCTACGAATTTTTCTGAGCTAACTGGCCTGATGAGTATGAGAGCTAGAACCTTCGTGATGTTCTTTATTCATGAAGTGTGGAAGGAAAGGAATGGGAGGGTGTTCAAAGAGAAAGCTAGAGATTTTGATACGGTCTGGCACCATGTAAAGATAGGGATAGATATGTTCTATTAGCTTGTTTTTATTTCTTCTGTTATGTACATAACGTCCACTATGCATGTACAGTTTACATTTTCAATATAAATGGAGCAACAAGGTTTAAAGGATAAACAAAATAAGTATTTATTTTTATATTTTTCTATCTTAACTTCCATTTTAGTTCAAATATGTTGATTTAGGTCAGAGTACTTTATAAATCAATATCTTCTCTCCAAGAGTACGATGATCTATATATATCTAGGATATTAAACTTTTGACAATGGTTTTATTAGTTTATGATATACTAAGTAATACTTAGTGCACTAACTTTACTCCTACTTACATCAATATGATAAATTGATCTGATTTGTTGATGTGGATGGGATTCACATCTCAAAATGTCTTATTAACATCTAATCTAGTACCTACATATCCTTATTTATTTATTCCTAGAATCTATTCTTGTAGGAGGCTTCACTCTATAGAGATACTCTATATAGTCATATATATAAACATGTATGTTGAATAATGATTTTGTCCACTAGATAATATAGATATCTATAATACCTAACTTTAACGATTAGAATATGTAATCTTATGTCAGCTACATCAGTGTTCAGGATATAACAGACATATATTTCTATGACAACTTACTAGTTCTAGTACACCAAACTACGTGTATGTATATATTGATATTGTGAAGTTGATCAAATAAGAATTTTAGGTAATTGCTAGGTATCCTACCCATTTCATGTTGATACATTATTCCATAGTATTATTCATGGATCTTCAAGTTTTAGTAAAATGAATAGGACAAACTAACATATAGATAAGTACTATCTATATTGATCTAGGTAGATCGAGTCTGGTGCCTGAGACTGTGTGGGAGGTGGGTTGAGTCTGATGTTCTTTGTTCCAAGTTGTGGCTTGAATCATCCGAACAACAAGGCAGCTCATGAAAGTGGTCAGAGTCATCATAGACCCATAGGTTGCACAACTTCTAAATCTTGCAGAACAATGCCAAGATCCTCCCCCCCACTAAGTTTTAGATCTAGACTGGGTGAATCGTTTGTCGGTCTAGATATCAGTGATGTCAAGTAGAGTCTGAATGTTTTTAGATTTTAAAATAACATTGGGGAAGGGGCTTCATCTAGGTTCATATGGGTGACTTTAGGCGTGTAAGTAATTGAGACGAGGGGGCATGTTGGTTACATCTTTAGATTGTAGTGAGTTCCTAAGTGACAGAGTGGAGAGCTTAGGCGAGGAAGTCAATTGTCGATTTCTGTGTTCTAGATCACATTTGGGATCATATAGGGGAAAGAGTTCCATGTACACATACTCAAGGGTGCCTCTTCACGTCCTTCTTCTCATTTACTCACCAGCGGTATCTATGGGATTTAGAGCCTTGAAGAGTTTGTGGATTGGCATATAAATGTGCAACAAGGTTGTAGCTGGTGGTGTGGAGTTAGCAGGTAAGGCATCGAGTAGGTTTGAGATGAGTGGCATCCAATGTGAGTCAACCAGGTTTGACACCATGGTGGAGAGGTATAGCGAGTGTCTGTGCATGTAGGACGTCGAGGAGAGGAAGGCGGACCCCTCATTCCCAATCAATGTTGTAACTATTGTCGACCTATATTGTCAGGGAAACAACAAAAGGGATGTTTGCACCACAAAAGAGTTGATGGCAGTGCGAACAAAGTAGAAAAGAGGTTGGTGGTGCATAGGGGGTGCCACTAGATCCATATTTTCCATTGCAATAAGCGACAACTCCTACTTCTGCAGTCGGCTGGCGCAAGGGATCTAGATACTAGGGTTTTGGGTGGATGTAGAAATGAAGAGAGGAGGAAGAAGTCAAGAGGAGAGGAAGAAATACCGATCATTGGCGGTTTTGATCCAGAGGCGCAAGAGATGTGTTGGACACATCAAGGAGGGGGAGAAACTACGTTGCGCATTAACATTTCCCAAGCGTAGAAGACGTGCGATGAGTCTCCATTGAGAGGGGAGTGTTTGATACAGTGGAGAACAAAAAATCAATACGAATGTAATGTAAATATTGAATGTATTTATGTTTATAAAACTAGAGTTTTCAACCTATTAATTAGATGGTCAAAGAAAGTCTTATTGATATGAAAATGGACATTAAGCTAAATAAGGTATGACAAATCCAATCTTAACATCATCTTTTTCTTTCAAGATTGCATGTTTATTATTTCTTTATTTAGCTGGTAAGTACTCCTTCAATGCATTTATTCTCTATTTGGATCAATTCTTTACTTTCATCAATTAGGCCTAGGACGATTTCTAAATGCCAAATTACAACTAAACTATTTAGTAAGTTTTCCTAATTAACCCCCTTATAGATAGAAACTAGTTATTTTAGCCTACTTTTTATGTAAAAAGACGTTTTATTAATATATATCGTTAATTGAATCTAACTAAATCCTAATATGTTTTATATTAAGAGAAAATGGACTTAAAACCAGTATTGATGGAGGAAGTACAAGAAAATAGAAGGGTTAGATTATATATTAGATTTGTTGGGTACATTACATTATACATGTTCCATTTGCTCACACAAATTCCATAACACAAACACACTCAATTTGCAAGCTACTCCGTCTCAACTAGTAAGTCGTCAGTATATATCATCCTACAATGCACAAAATTGATATTTGTTAGCTGGATTCAATACCTACCTCCCCATTTTCCCCCAAAATTAAACTATCTCAAGTTATACCTACTGTACATATGGAAGCATATACTATCTCAGTACATAGTAAACTATATTTTAATATGAATGGAATCAGTATCTGACTGATGAAGTAAGATCTTTTACATGAATAATATTGCATGTTACGCAACACATGGACGAGCAGATAGAGACATGTAAAATATGTCAGGTGTCTCTTCCACCCTACCAATTGTAAGACGGGTAAAACAGATGTAAGCGGATAGGGCAGTAAAACACACCACGTATGCCCTACCGTTCTCTGCAGGGGTTAATGCGTAATGCCAATCTATGTACGATACCAATTCTGGAAGCACCTACACAAATTGTTCTGTTGCAACCACCGACATAGGTGTTGTTCGGCAACGTGTTTCTCAGCGTCAGGGCAGGCCTGCAAATCGCGGGCAGCCAAATTTGCAGAGAAAACTCTCTGCCAAACTCCAAATCTGTGACTAGGGATCTTCATGTTACAATCTCATATCAATGGCGTTGGATACGCTGTTCGTCCAGGGTTTTTCATTGCCAAGATTTCTTGCGGTGATTACCCTGCGTCTGACCATCACGGCAGAAACCGTCGCTTTTCCGAACGGACCCATAGTGAGCAAGGAAAGAACGTCACTACTAATAAAGGTCATGATTAACCAAGCACGAGAGGTGAAGTGCTGGGCATCCACCATTAACTGTGCTTTGCACAAAGTAGCAACCTGAATAATTGCTCTCATCTCTGGAAGTGAAATCATATATACAATTGCCTCTGATCGAAACACGCATACAAAACCAATAGTATAACTGAACCAAAATCTAGAAACACACACACACAAACCAATATCAAGGACATGGGTCAAGATCACACCAACAAGATGCCACATTTATACAATTTTTGGCTTGCCTGAACCGGTATATAGTTAACATCAAGGCACTAGCACAGCTAACATGCAAATGCTAAGCCCGAATAACTAGACCCAGTCCCGAGAGATAAGTGCGCAAGTCGTTACATATCATGTTCATACTCTTAGGCAATATATAGCAACATCCACCCACGCCCAGATTTATTACAAAAGTGACACAGAGAGCAATCAGCTAAGCTCTCTTCACAAGGACAACTAAGATCGCTGCAATAGTTAAAGCTAGGAATGATCCTCCCGCTACTACTGCCGTATCACCACTGTTACTGCTGCCAGGGCCATCAACAGTGGTCGTCTTTGCTGTTGGAGACCCAAAAATGTTATTTATAAGATCCGACAGACTGCCTACTAGATCGGAAACTTTTTGCTTGACAGCATTCATGAACTGCATAAATCCATTTTCCGTTGGATTTTCTTCATGCTTCTCCATAAAACAATCTAAAATCTTCTCAACTTCATTGTCAGCAACTGATTCAGCATATGAGCTAGCGCTTCCTTCCTTGGAAAAAAAATCTGAACAAATAGGTTACATATCCACCAACGTTACTGAACATAAATTAGTGAATGAAAGGCCCGCAGTCAAACCTGACTGGTGTGATTTGCAGAACTCAACAACTTTCTCATTCTTAAGGACAGCATCCCAGACATTTTTATCAGATGCTAAGGAAGCAACTATACTCTGCAGCAGCAAAAATAAAAGAAACAAATCAACACCTGAAATAAAATGAGGGTTTCCAATGGTCTCTGCTACCAGAGCTGTAACTGCTCACTGCATTTGGCCTTGGAAACCAATATACCATCATAGATTTAGAGCATTACCCAAGCTCATAGCTAGGTCAAAATATTCTTGTAAGCACATGAACAACGTTAAAATGAAGTTTCTCACGCCCCAAAATAAGAAAGACCGTGAAGTGTATTGCACATCTCACGGCTATGTAGTGAATTAACCAGTGGTTATGATTCCAAATAATCAATCATACAGGTTCTAAGAGGCCTGGGTAGTCCGTGACTACCTTAATATTCACAGGTAAGAAAATCCGAAATTTAATGTTCAATACCATGTTATATAGCGCCGAATATTTAGTATCACATCAGACAACACCTAAAACTGAACTGCTTAAGAAATAATACACACACAGTACCAGCGGAAATATGACACACTGGATAATTGCAGGATATAACGGAGCAGTAGTACTACTAACTACTCCTTTGCCCCAAAATGGTGATGCAAATATATTCTTGCCACCGTTCCTGCGGCCCATATATTATCTACAATATTATGAGCTATTCTAGTTCTCTGCGAGCTCTATGTAAGATAGAGACTGAATTGTAGCCTGAATGCCTGATCATTATAATTTCTGGTTACGGACACACACAGTACCAGCGGAAATACGACTCACTGGATAATTCCAGGATATAACGGAGCAGTAGTACTACTAACTACTCCTTTGCCCCAAAATGGTGATGCAAATATATTCTTGCCACCACTGGATAATTCCAGGATATAACGGAGCAGTAGTACTACTAACTACTCCTTTGCCCCAAAATGGTGATGCAAATATATTCTTGCCACCGTTCCTGCGGCCCATATATTATCTACAATATTATGAGCTATTCTAGTTCTCTGCGAGCTCTATGTAAGATAGAGACTGAATTGTAGCCTGATCATTATAATTTCTGGTTACGGTGTGTCATCTCAAATTCGCTTTATGATATGTCAAGTAATTATATAAGTTTGGGACTTTAAGGCATTCTGACTTACAAAACCCGAAAACTGAAGCAGAGTAAGAATATCACCCCCTCTCCACATGAAAAGCTTAAGATACCCCATAAATTGATCGATGGACTTGAAAATAAACATGAAGCTTGGAAAACGTCTATTTCGTCAGGCAATTTTCTACATGGAACTTATGCATAATAGACAATAATAGGACAATTTAGAATAAAATATATCATCAAAACTCTTCTTCAAATTTAATGTTATCCAAACTGTATTTCAAGCCTAGAGTGTACAACACCTGGGAGTAATTGTAGCACAAATAAGACAGAATTTGACAGCTTTTAAGAAATACCGACCAATGCAAATTACCTGTGCTTCTGAACTCTCTTTCAGTAAGGAAAAAGCCTGGATAGCGTGTCTTGATCCTGAAGGATAAAGAGAGGAAGACTGCCCTGTAGCTGACATCATTGTCGACGAATTGCTAAATGAATCTGACTGTGCTTTCAAGGAAGCTTGGGAGGCAACAGTCGATTCCTGAATGGCAGTAGTTGGAGAAAAATATACTCTGAAAGTTCGCAAAATAACTTGATATTAGTTTTAAAAAAAAAGGTTATAGCTTCCAGGTATCATCAAAACTGAAACAAGAAAAAACATGATTTAGAAACATTGTAGACAAGAGAAAGACGACTCGAACATTCAAAAACTAGCAGGAAATTTTGTATAGACACGACTGACCCAAGTAAAAACCAAAATCTTCACGTTCATGGAAAAATGACTTGTATGATATTGATCATGATGGTGGTTTTGACTTACAATACACATCTGCAGAAATGCCTAATCAAACAAGTTATATCAAATATATAGAGTTGCATATTAACATCATTCAGCAAGTACGGGAACAACTGGAATTTTGTCTTGGAAATCGGTCCTTGAATGAGTTGGAGCAAATGTTGAACAAGATAAAACAGCGCCTTGACAGGGAGCAGACAGTATAACCAGCAGTGAACCACAAGAGACTCCGTTTCCTAAGATAGCTAAAGAGGTGTAACCGTGTAAGGGCAAGAACATCAAGATTATAAAGGGAGAAAGAAACCCATCACATAAAATATGCTCATGTTTGCGATGATACAAAAGAATTGTTCTGGTGAAATTGTGTGCTATGAGCAAACCAAGTACTATTTGCAATAGACGTAGCACACAATACTGAATTTGTGACACTGTGCTTCGACACCAAGTTCAATGACTGAATTTCTCAGTAGTGGCATGCCACTCCCATTATTGATGACAGGTCAGGTGACCAAAAGAATATATAGAGAAGAGATATAAGGCTCAGGATCCGGGAGTGTGAAAAAGAGTTTTTAGTGGAATAAGAAAGAGATTTTTATTACACCATTACAGTGGAAGTGGAGGAAGATGGTTTTCAGTGTTGCAACCAATCTAGCCCTGTAATGGATGTGGGAAAACCTTAAACCAGACGATTCGACATCCAGATATGCCCTGCAGGAAATCCATTTGTAGGAGTGGGCATGCATGAGTGATGGGACAATATACCATAAACAAAAGAACACGCACGGTTGACCTCCAACTAAAGAACTTGAGAAGATCCTCTTATTCAAAACCCAGGTAATCTAAAGAAGGAATTATGCCTTTGATGGTTGTGGCTTCACTTAACGTGAAGCGGAGTCCCCAATCCAAGAGCCGACTGATCAAATAACTTAAATATCGTCATAGCCTCCAAAACTTTAACCTTAGAAGTAGATAATTATAACCAACTAGTCGAAGCAATCTTCAGATATTCTTCTTCGAGGTCTTGGCAATTTCTACGATGATTGATTTCACTTTATCATTTCCTACGCCCATTCAATCATGTTTGTGCATAAATTGGCTGAATAAGGAAAATCCAATCTCACAGTCCCTCAATACGAATCCCCACAGATTATACATACATATGCAACCCTCTTCTTTGCTGGGTTTTTTTTTTTTGAAATCCGTTTCATGAACTTAACAGTATTGAAACTCGTGAACAACTATTTATCCACAAGTCAAGATCTTTACTGTCTAGACAGAAATAGAATTGTTATTTGGTTACTGTAACCAGGTTACATAATATGATCATCTCATTACCCTTCAAAAAAAAGTTTATCTCATGTTATCTTTTCCTAGCAAAGCGTGGCAACAAAAATGAGCAAACAGTAATAGAAATTCAATGTAGACAAATATGAAATTGAAGGAGAGGAAACGAAAAACGAAGTTGAGCTCCGTTGACTTCCACAAATCCATATATCCATCAAACCCAACTTAATCGCTAGGAGAAGCGTAGAGGAGAGAAAATCACAAGCCAATTAGGGAGAGGGAGACTGACTTTTCAACAGCATCCTTCAAATCCGAAGTCGCCTCCCTGGCCTCCTCCAAGGTCGGTACAGGCCCGAACACAATTCGAGACGGAGGGTACTTCGCGCCATACAGCTCCTCCTCAACCCCGCCGGCGAACTCCCAGTCATCATGCCCCACCCAAACCGGCTGATGCTGCGCGATCGTCGCCTCAACCGTCGTTGCTGAGGACTTTAAGGGAACCTGCACCGCCCCGTCCACTGCCGCCCCAGCAGCAGCGGGCACGGTTGTTGGAAACGGCCTGGATCCCCGGAACACGCCTTCGGTGAGGGCGGATGTGCGATAGCCGCCGAGAGCGGCAGCCTTGGCAACGGTTCGCATGACCCCTCCACCCATCGTGATTGCGAATGGTAGCGAGGAAATTGCCCTATGTGGTGACAGTAGCTGTGAAGGGAGAGAGATAAGAACCCGGAAGTGGAGGAACACTTCGCGTCGAAGTAATCGCGGTTACGGTTACATATGCTGACTCATATATAGAGCGCGACTGTGTAACTTAGCTATTTGTTATAAAAGCGGCGCTACTCTGCCCAAGTGACCACATATCTTGGAAAATATATCTAACGTACAAATTATCATGGATAATGGACTTAATTTTGTTCAAGCTGGGACACAGACGCTCATTTGGCCGCGCGGGGAAACCACTCTCCCTAGTCCCTAGTCTGGCAACGCAGGCTCAAATGTGCACTTGCGACTTGATGTTGTCCTTATTGTTGAATTTGATCTTTTTTTATATGAAGTTTATGGAGTGCTTAGAGGCGCAAGCAGGCGTGTCCTTCGTCGAAACTCCGGGCGCAACTTGCGTACAAAGTCTCGATGGTTGTGCGATTCACACATTTGATCTTATCTTTACATTTATGTTGGACACTCATTCTTAAAAAATTATGAAATATGCTATGTGGACATGATTTTGGAATCTAAATGAAACTTCACTCATTCTCCACATGTTTGAAGATACAACAAATAACACTTCAAAATAAGAAATTTGGACCTGAAGCGTGTGAATTGTCCCCACAACATAACGTATGTCACCCTACCACTTGCTATCCTACTGCCTTCATACACACACTGTTACAACCCCAATTTTTGGGTTTATTTGGTGAGAAATGTAATTTCTCATATTAAGGATATTTGAATAAATAATAATATAATTTGGTTCGAATAAATGGATTTTATTTACAATAGCTTTGATGTTTGTGTTGTGGGCTTTATTGACTATTGGGCCCAAATAACAAGAAAATTCAATTAGTGAATGAATAATTGAATATTTGAGAAAAGAAAATTGTGGAAACCTTTAGAAGGCAAATCCAAAGAGGGATTCCGTGCCTCTTGGGTTCCTTGGGTTCCAAGGAGTCCAAAGTTGCATAAAGAGAGCAATAAGAAAAGAAAAGATCAATTAAGTATTTCTTTATTAAGAAAGAAATGGAAAATATTGATGAAATGTGGAAAATAAGTGAAAAGAGGTATAATTGAGTAATATTTGGTGGAATTTCGTATCCCAAGGATTCTTAATGTTGAAAGGAATACCAATGAGGAAAATAAAAGAGAAATAAAGAGAAAACCTCAAAAAAGAGATATTTTAATGAGAAATAAATAAGATAATGTGAAATAATGCATATTGATGCATTTAAGGATAATGAGTATTCCTTAAAAAGGAATTTCAAATTATTAGAGTTTCTTGGGATCCCAGGAGTCCCAATAAAGAAAGAGGAAAGAGAAAATACCTATAAAAGAAAATAAGAGAATAATGTAATATATTATTAATGAATTTTGGTGGCATTGCTAAAGAGAAAGTATTTCCTACTAAAGGAAAATAGAAATATGTGGTCAATGAATTAAAAAGGGCAAGTATAAAGAAAATGAAAGAGGAATTTCGAATTCCTAATATCCATATAATAAGGAATATCCAAAGGATAAAGAAGAGAGAGAAAGCTTGCTTTCTAAATAAGGAATTGGATTCCTATTGGGACAAGATCTTGCATCTTGGTGGATGCACATCTTAGGGTGCGAAAACCCTCCCATATAAAAGGGGTAGAGCTCAGGGGCGAGTTCTGAGGAGTTGCATGTATCCTTTCTTCCTTCTTCTTCTTCATTTTCTTGGACAAAACCTTAATCCCCGAGTGATGCTTCCTCTGGAGAACGGGAAGGTGTGGAGTCATCTGGAGGAAGCCTGATGTTCCTCGAAGGTCTGTGCATGACTGGATGATGCCCTCGAGCATCCAACTTCACGCAAACACCTACAGCACGGCTGCATCATAGCTGTGCGCTATTGAGATGTAGGGCCTGATCCCGGCCATTACGGCCGTGCCCATGGCAGCCTTGCCTACGCGGGGGCACGACAGAGGCAGGGGACTTCTCTCTGATGGACAATGGAGTCGGAGAGGGAGGGAGGCAACCGCGTTATGCTGCAGGACAACGGCTAGGGTGGCCGCTCACAGCCGTCGCGAGGAAGGTGAAGGGCGGAGAGGCGTTGGACGTTTCTGCCCCCGCGTGCTAAAGCAACTGATCAACTTAACCAAGGGCACTTCGGTCAAATTGAAATGTTTTCCAAGGAGTCAAGCAAACGTTGCATGGGTTTGGCGACATGGCGACCTGCCATTGGTCCGGGTAAGTGAAATCTTACAAAAATTGTAACTAATTAACGGTAGCTCGGATAGATGTGCGTTATACATGAATTTTGTTTAGAAAAACAAAAGGAATCCAATAAAAATACATTTAGAGGCTAATTACTCTTGCAATTCGAAAAGTAATGGAAGGTATTAACTTTAATGTAATGATGATTCAGAAACCCTATTTTGATGTGATTAAAGTGATTAGTAGGGTTTAATGGATGATTAAAGATGATATTAACATGTTAACCATAAAGAGATACATTAAGATTGAAAAAGATGAATTTTGCACGTAAATAGTTAATTTAGAGTTTCATGTGCATGAATATACTTTAATCGGTCTTGAAACCCTAATGTTGGCAAATTCGACTCTTAATAGCTTTAATTATTCAAAGTGGTGAATAAAGATGAGATATAATGATCCTAGGCTATTTCGAGCATTAAAGTTCCTAGATTGTGGATAAATAACCTTAATATAGGAATTCGGGTTTTTGAATGAATCAAGATGTAATTAATGACAAATAGAGTTCATATGTGAATTCAATCATAATGAACTATGAATTGACGATAAATGAGCATAAGGATCTTGTTATATATTAAAAGGATGAAAATAGTAGCTTTAATATAAAATAGGATTAATGGACTTATTTAATGGTTAAATATGTCTTTAATCTGAAACTGAGGATTAGATGTTGAAATAATTAGGGTTGGTGATCAATTGTGTTAAATTAGGATTTGAAATAGTAAAAGATGAAGGGAAACCCTAACTGCAATGGAAACCCTAAAAGTGGACTAGAAATCCTAGGAAGCGAGCTAGATTTAATACATCTTAATGACATGAGTAATAAAAGGAAATTGTATAATTGTTTCAGGATCTTATTGAATGTTTGATTGCCTATTGGTTGATTGGATTGTTTCTGTCTCACATCAACTTGACAGGTATGTGGTTACGTTTATGATTATCCCACATTAGTTTTCATAGGATTTTATCGATGTTTACATCGTGGCTTGAATTAATTGTTGGATGAATTTAATTTATGCAAATTATAATGTGAATATGACTATCACATAAGAGATGTGCCTACTAGCTCAGATCCTAGTCCCCTCTGTAGCTTAATGGGTTGACCTAGTACATGGCGACCAATGGGGTAGGCCCATCAGGTTATCGAATGACTTAGTACATGGCTACCAATGGGGTAGGACCATCAAGTCACTTGGAGTCAGAGATTGGACTACCTATGGGTAGTGCCATGCGACTCAACCCTAGATATTGATCTACCTGTTAGGTAGGATCATTTGGGGTTTAATAAGGATCTACCTAGAGAGAGGTAGTATCTCAGTCCACTGTAGGGACAACACAGAGATAGGAGATAGGAAAGGATTGAGTAGTATGGTTTAAAATGTAATCTTGGCATGTTAAATGATAATTGGTTGATTACTTTGTTACTATAGTTGCACGATTATTATTTCTCCCACATACCAGCTTCTTGCTGACCGATGTTTTGTTTTTCTGCGTTTTAGGTACAATAAAAAGAACAAACAGTCTAGTGGCATATGTGGAATTAAATGAGAATTAACGCGCACAGGAGGATTAGTCAGATCAGTATCTTCATGGTTATAAGTTTAGAAGTCCTAATTTTAAAAAGGTAAGCAAAGTTTTATTTTATACCAGTTTTCAGTTTAGTTGGTAAATTTTATTAATTATTATTGATTATTTGTCGAACCTTTGACCCGGGTTATTGGTTAATGACTCTGACCTTTCGGTCTCCCTTAATTGGGGATTACCGGGAATCAGGGTCGTTACACACACATACCTACTGTGGGCTCTGATCTCCAAACCATGTCATAAACACGATTAAAACTTAGCGGAAGCGAATCGGTAATCAGCGAAAGACAAAAATCATGGGAAATTAAAACTTTTCATGACAAGAGCTTGAATCCATAAAAGCTTCTTTCATAAAGTGAGGTAAACTGTTTGCATCTCAGGATAATTACTTCTTGAGTAATTATATACATCAAGATACAAAATCTTAAGATCACTATACAAAAGACTCCAAGACCTGAGAGTACAGAGGACACATAGGACTGACTCTAACTACATCATATGGCAGGACAATCTCCACCTGAGATTACTGCTGCCCCTGATGCTGCTGCTGAGACTGATCACCTGTAGGTTGGTTCCTTCGTCTCCGACGTCCACCTAAAAAGTTGAAGCCTACGGGGTGAGACAATTATACATAATTGTCCCAGCGAGAGTTATAACTCTTCGCCAGAAGCTTTATTATAACATCAAAGAATATCTTAAGCAGTAAAGCCATCAAAGTATTCTATAACCGTTGCAGGCATAACAAGATCTCTACAATTTAGAAGATATGGAGAATATAAACACTATTACAATGTAACATCAATCAACTAACTTGGAGTTATCTCTAACAAGTTATACTACATGGTTGATTATGTTTTTCAAACAACATTATGCCCTGTGGAGATGAGGCTTACCACTCATACTCCAACTGATCGCTGAGAAGTCACATCAGTATCATACATAGGTTATTAAGAGAGCCGGATTCTCATGACCTTCACCTTCCTCAGTCAGTAAGAGGATCACTTGTAGGACATCTCGTGTCTCTACTAATATAGCTCACCAGGGTAAACTGGTCCTTCGCTATTCTAGAGTCACAGTGGCGTTCTGTACTCTCTTCGTCATCAGGAGGTTTCATATTTACCTACCACTGATACGGATATCTGTGCTTTCTTCGTCATCAGGAGGTTTCATGTTTACCTACCACTGATACGGTATGAAATTATAGTGAAGGATGGATGGATTCCACATCTACATCACTTTCCTACACTAGGATGTAAGGTTCTACACATCCATGTACCCCACATACTCAAAAGTATGTGCTCCAGGAGTTCCCTGAGGAAAACCTGTTTCACCATCACTTAATCTCTGACAATGATGGATCTATGATCAGGGCTCTACATTATACTTGATTAGTTAGGTACATTCAGTATTCTTTAACAGCATACATTGTTCTTCAAACAATAACAGTAGCATAGCAGCTATGAAGGAAGAATACTAAATGTAACAGGCCTAACTCATATCAATCATCATTTCTCATTATCCTCATCACAAGTCATCTCTAAGGCATGACTTTGATGGTATTCATGGCTCTCACAGCCCATTATCAGCATAGGATGCCACTGACAAGGCATCAGATTACTTTACTTATTCATAAGGCTAACAACATGCCTTTAATGAATATAACATCATCATCCATACCTGGATATGATTACCTTCATATCAGAACCTGCATGGTTAATACAACTGATAAAGGTAATTACAAAAATAAGGAATATCCTTCCTACTCTTGTCATAAGAGTTTAAATCTCTAATTCTCATCAAATAGAGTTTAATATTCAAAAGCATGCCATTACCCTTGAATTAGGGTTTACTATTCACATTACATGTCATCACCCTTGAATTAGGGTTTACTATTCACATTACATGTCATCACCCTTGAATTAGGGTTTACTATTCACATTAAGGTGAATTGAACTCATAACATCATCATGTATGAGTAACATCTTCATTGACGATCTTAGATTAGTTAAAAGTTCATCATTTATCATAATTAGGGTTTCTATGATCTAACACAGGTGGATCATACCCTAATTATGCTCATTTCTGTGTATAGGGGATGCTTCAATTGAGTTTCCACTTAAAAAGGGTACTTTCTCTCTCTAGAAGTACTTTCTCTCTCTAGAAGTACTTTCTCTCTCATCATAGGGTTAGGTGATGTCAACATCACTCTAGATCATGTTGGATTAAGTCATCATAGGCTAACATGGCTAAAACATCATCATCATGTGATTAAGGTTCGATCTGATCAAGGTATTACTCAATTTACCCTTTAGGGGTATTTTGGTAATTCACCACATTGATCATCATCATGGTCAAAACCTTAGTCCATTGACCCCTTAATATCCTAGGTTGTCATTAGGGTTCGATTAGGGCAGCATTGGACCATTTATTTCATCAATTGATTGAAAGAAGTCAACCTTGAATTATCTTGATTGATCTCAACCATCAACCCTCAATCCATTTTAGACTCTTTGGTTGAGTTGACCTTTTGACCAATTGACATTAGGACCGTGAGGATGTGTAGACCGTTTGGTCACCTTTGACCTCAGGACCGCGAGGCCTCTTCCTCCTCCAAGACCGCGAGCCCTCCATTGATTCAAGACCGCGAAGACTCCAATTGAGGTTAAGACCGTTTGCCCTTCTTTGACCCCAAGACCGCGAGGCCCCTCGCGGTCTTGAGACCGTGAGCCCTCTCACGACCTTGAGACCGCGAGCCTCCTCACGACCTTGAGACCGCAAGCCTCCTCACGACCTTGAGACCGCGAGCCTCCTCTCGACCTTGAGATCGCGAGCTCACATGGTCTCAACCACTTGGACCATCAACAAAATTCAATGGTTACAACCTATAATGTCAACCGATGTTGAAGCCCTCAAAAGGTCAAAACTATGATAGACACTTATGAATTGGGTCTATTGAGATTGTGCTTGACCACTTTGTCATTCAATTGACCCTCAATTGTTGACCAATTAGGGTTGAAGTCGATTCAATTAGGGTCTATCAATGTTCACCCATCAACACTCAACAATGTGCATTAACACAAGGTTGAACCCTTCAATTGAGCTCCAATTGGGCCCAAACTTAGCCCAAACGGTCTTGAGGTCATGTGGGTGGACCCCACATGGTCTTGAGACCGTTTTCCCAAGACTTCATCAAAATCTAAGGTGATTTGATAGAGGTTGAACCATGATTGGGTCACCAAATCAGTATTTTAATCAATTGATAACTTGTTTGCAATCAGGTCCTCAATTGGTCAAAATACTTAACCCTAGACCTTCAAACGGTCTTGGGTGAGTGTCCTCTCGGTCTTGAGACCGTTTGGATGAGTTACAAATGGTCTTGAGACCGTTTGCCCATCCAATTTTGGATTCTAGTGCAAATTCATCAAGGTCTGACCCATTGAGTTGATGATCATATCAATATTTAATTGCAAAGTAATTTGGTGTAATTATACCTTCAATTGGTCAACTATTCTTGACCCCAAACCTCCAAACGGTCATAGTTGATTGCCCTCGCGGTCTTGAGACCGTTTGGGTGACCCCTAAACGGTCTTGAGACCATTTAGGTCAATCAACCCTAAAAACCCTAATTAGGTCACCATAATTCCAGTACTGATTTCATCTAGGGTTAGCCCTAGTATTCACCCTTAAACTCTTAGCCCGTTTGGAATTAGACCATAAAACTTGGTGAGTTGTTAATTAACATTATTTTGAACAGTAATCTCATACGGTCAACGCCTGGTCAACGACCTTACACGGTTTTGAGACCGTTTGCCCAAAAAGGCAATTTCAGACCGTTTGAAAATCAGGAATACATTCAAATAAAGTTGTTACTTAAAAAGGTCATATCTCCCGATTCCCTTGGAGTTAGCCTCCCAAATTTTGAGGGTAATTATCCTATATAATTAGGAACAGGTTTCTTATACGGTCCACGCCCGGTCAATGGGTACAAACGGTCTTGAAGACCGTTTTCCCTGTTGCGGTCTCGAGACCATTTGCTCACCTCGCGGTCTTGAGACCGAGAGAGCAAACTTTTGAGACCGTTTAAGGAAGTGAAAAGCGGTGGGTTTTTCTTGGAAATCACGCCTTCATCTCCTAGCTCAAGAACAGTACGAATATCCCATGGATTTTCTTGCAAAATAGTAGGGAAAAGTAGGGAAACACTAAGAGCTATCATCCAACCGCATATAAAGGTGCACATAGTAAAGCATGGGTTTAGAGTTATGAAACCCACCTAAAGCTTGCTTCTTGAGCTCCAAGATTTCAAGCTCCAAGCTCTAATGGCGTCCTTGAGTCCTTACAGGTCGGCCAAGGTGAAAACTCCAAGGAAGGTCAAGGAAAGATGGCTAGAAAGATAGGATTTCGAGAGTTAGCCATGAAGCTGACCTTGAATTCGAGTTCTAACCATGGAATTAGGCAAGAAGAGGGGTTTAAACCTACCTTGCACCCCTTGGTCGTCCTCCTTAGCTCCAAGTCAGTCCTTGGTCGTCTTTGGTGAAATGAAACAGTAAGGGAACGAAGGGTAAGTTCCCTTGCAACTAAGGGAAGGAGAGCTTATATACATGGGGTAGGATTTTCAACATTAGTTCATAAGTTGTCCATAATTCCAACTAGGTCCCTCCTTCTTTACTTGATCGTCCCTTCCTATTTGTTCTAAGGACAAACCTTCTCTTAAGGTCTTAGAAAAGAAGGTAAAGGAGAGAAATCTAATACTAAAGTACATACACAAAGAGATTTTGCACATATACCCTGATTATTCAATCACAAGGCATATTTCATAACTTGATAACTCAATTGAGGTGACTTCCTCATCATTTCTTCTCTAAATGATGTCAAGAGTCTAAAAAGATACATTAGATGACATATTTTACAATTTACATCCCTTAATTTGGGTAAATTGCATTTTACCCCAATTTAAGGTTTCAAGCACTGGGATTGCTTCCACAGCTGCACCTTGGTGCCCTAGCTTGGGAAATCCCTCAAACTTTACCAAAAAGATTCTCATGATGTCTCAACATCAGAGGAACATCTCAACATGTGCAAATTGCAAGATAACCCTTTTAACTAGGTAAATTGCACATAGGTCCCTGTATATCAAAACAATGCTACAACTTTAAATAAAAAGGAGCAAATACCAAAATATATGTTTCTGAGAAACTTAATTACATGCTCAGAGTTAATCACAAAGATTTAATTACATATTTAGGCAAAACACCTAGGGTTGACTCATAACCCAGGTCAGGGATGTTACACCTACCACCCCACTTGTCCTCAATCATCCCTTACCACCTCTCTCTCTCTCTCACACACACACTCACTCACTGCCACTCTCCCTCCCTTCGTCCATCTCTCTCTTCACACACACTATGCCCCTCTGTCTCCTTCTCTCTCTCTCTAAGACACACACACACCCACTCCCTCTCCCTATCTCTCTTATATGTGGTGTAATTTTTGTGATAAGACACATTTTTAAATATAATGTGCATCTTCTTTGGACTAATACACCTACTATTTATCTACATAGAAATTATATATAGCCAATATTTTGTACATCCTTGTAGAGATTTGGCGTCTACCTTTTGTAATTATGTGCATTCTTTTGCATGAAAGTGCATCTTCCATGCACTAATGTGCTTATTATTTTCTATATCAAACGAAGAAATTATGCCTCAATATAATGACTATGTGCATACTTTACATGAAATGCTCCTCTGTTTGGGCTAAAGCGCCTAATATTTATATGCGTGAATCATATGCCTACATATTGTTCACCCTTTTATGTCTTTTATGTCTTTTACTTTTGATAATAACATGCATACATCTTCAAGCAACACACCTAGTAGTAATGTGTTCAATATTGTAGGATGTGTCCAGTGGTACACATCTAATATTTGTAGTAATGCATCCAATAGTAGTAGTAATGCTCCTAAATCTTAGTTGTTCATCATTTTATATTTGACACATAGTAGTAATGCTCCTAAATCTTAGTTGTTCATCATTTTATATTTGACACATACTTTTAGTAATTACGTGAATACTTCTCCAATAGTATTAATGTGTTTAGTATTGTAATCTGAGTCCAATAGTATTGCATCCTATTTGTAGTAATCTGTCCAGTAGTAATGATAATGCTCACAATTCTTAGTGTAATGCACTCATTAATTGTATTGCAACGTTTAATATCACATGATCACACTTCTTGACGTACTACGCTCATTATTTGTAGTTATGGACCTTGTAAAGGTGGTATTACGCCCACTTCTTAATATAAATCACATATCAAATATATTGCTACCAATAATTATATTTTTATTTAGAACATCAAATGAACACACTCCTTAATATATTGCGCTCAATATTTTTAGTAATGTGCCTAGTTGTCAGTTAAAGCACCTATTTCTTAATGTAACACGGTCATTAATTGTATCACTTCTTAATATACAACACCAATATTTAGTAATGTGGCCCGTAATTAATGTGCTCAATTCTTAGTGTAATGCGTACATTCATTTATCACATGAGCACACTTTGTCCTGTGGTGTGCTCAATATTTGTAGTGCTCGTAGTTGTGGTAATGCGTCCTCTTCTAATATAACTCGCACATCATATGTATATCTACTCCTAATATAAAATGAGCGCGCTTATTAATGTAGTGAGTGGCATATTTGTAATAACGCATCTAGCGGTTCTGTTCCGATTTGCTGTTTCGGTACTGTTTCAACTAATCTGAGCCACATGTTTATCCCTAAAACCCACCTTAAAAAAAATAAGGAAGGAATTATACGGCATGAATTAATTGTAACAGTGCCGGAACAGTAAACCTGGAATAGTAAATTTGGACCTCTAGCGGTGACGGCAATGCACCTACATGTGTACCGACGTCCATGATTAATGACGTACTGCACCTAATTCTTACATTTATGCGCCACTCGTTCATGTAATATGCCAACTTCTAGATATAACATCCCTACTACGTGTATTAACTCACATGATTAACGATGTAGCGTTCCTAAGTCTTAATGTTGCCGCTTGTTAATGTGATGTGAACCTACTTGTTGATGTCATACACCTACGATGTGTACTTACACGCAAGATTAACGATGTGAAGTGCCGAATTCTTAATGTCATGCACCGCTTGTAGATATAAGGCACTGACGTGGAAATTATCACACTAATAAACTCACTCGAGGTTGAAATTTCCGAGCTTTTACCAAAACTTCGTGCAATAATACCACCCACAAGCGGACGGGTCTTATTGCAGTACAGTTAAGGATCGAATCTCAAAGGACAACGTTTTTAAGAATCTTTGTCAGTCGAATCTAGCTCAAGTAAGACCAATATTTAGAATGATTGATTGGTCTGAGGTTGATTAAACTAATTGCAAGAAAGTAAAAAGTAGAATTAAAGTTGATCTAGATTAATGATATGGAATCGCTGGGATGGTACCAGGTTTCACCACCACTACACATGCAAACAAATCCAAACATCAAACATCCAAGCAAGATATAACTATCCAAATAGAACTGCTGCAAAACCCCCCATACATGCGTTAGGTTTGTATAACCATCACCTTAGGCATTAGATGTCTCGTCACCATCTGGATCTTATACTTACGGCTTTGAAGATACAAAATCCAACTAAGGCTGTGACCCTTCCTAAGGGATGTTTAGGCCACAGAAGCGTCACCGTAGGCTAGATGACCCGTCCCCTCACAGATCACACACTTACGACCTCAAGGAATTCTATCAGAAGTTCTCGTCAAGGAGTCAACTGCACTAATCGACAAGCAAGCAGGTGAAAAATCTACAAGCAAACATCGACGATTAACAAAGAAGATACAAAATCCAACTAAGGATGTGGACCCCCTATACAGACGTTAGGCACACAAAAGTGTCACCGTAGGTTAGATGACTCGTCCCTTCGCGGATCATACACTTACGATCTTAAGGAATCCCATTCTATTTCTAGTTTGGGAGTCAACCTCGTTAATCGACATTCTACCCTACATATAGAAGTTCTCACAACATAGGGAAGAACAAGATGAAAACAAGCACATAATCAAACTATGAACATTAACGATTAACAACAAAATAAAAAGTTATATACATTGCCATGGAATGTTTAACAATTGAACATGCTTGCATGGGCTAGTCCCCGCACCCCAGCGAAAAGGAACTACTCGCTCATGATGCGAGAAACAAGAAGAATAAGAGAGAAGGACGATTCCGCCATGAGCATGATGCAGAAGATAGTCGCAGTTCGGTGAAAATGATGCGGTCTTCTACGTCGTGTCGGAGAAGATCTGGATGAGAAACGAGGGACGCCAAGACAGACCGGGTAGTCTTCCTCACTCCTTCCTTCTCTTCTCAGTCTCCTTGAATTGCAGCAGGAGCAGTAGGTGAAGTGACAACAACGTGGATGGAACTGGATCAGACCTGTGTACAGGCAGCCTGTCGGCGTCCCAGAACCAATGCCCAAATGAGGACCTTATTGGTCCTATTTATAGGCTCGGGTCTGGTCTCACGATTTGGGCCCAGTTGCAATTTTTACAACTTGCTCAAACGGTTTGGTGTTTATGACCAAACGGTCTTGAGTTAAGTGACCATATGGTTTGGTTGCTTTAAGTGTCCATACGGTCTTGGTATACAGTAGCCCATACGGTCTTGTGATTTCTTCCAAACAGTTTGATCGCAGTGAATCCTCCAAATGGTTTCATGCAATCACAACTCTAAACGGTCTTGGAGTGGCAAGCCCATATGGTCCTGCTGGGTTGTGCTCCAAATGGTTTTGAAGTGAATCCTCCAAACGGTTTGGTAGACACATACTTATCCAATCGGTCTTATACTCCATCGGCCAAATGGTCTTGGTGTGCTCAAGAATCAAACGTTCCTGAGGACTGGCTGCTGCAAATAGTTTTGGAGGTTCAAGTGTCCAAACGGTTTTGGACTGTGACTTCACACGACCTCATGATCCTATCAGTCTCAAGGATCGTTCACAGCCAATCGGTTTAGGACCTCCGATCGGTCTCGAGTAGTGACCAAACGGTCTTGGGAACGCGGGACTCTTCACGGTCTCTACGATCGATCGCTCTGGTTCTAAATGGCCTTGACAGAGTGTGCCGCCGTCAAACGATCTTCGCTCTGGCATCCAACTGGTCTGGGCTCTACCAGTTCCCACCAAACGGTCTCGAGGACTCAACGCAGTCACACAGTTCTGGGGTTGCCATTCTATTGGTCTAAGACCGTATAGGTGACAGCGGAGGCATGGGCGACGATGGTGGTGCTGAGCTCAATGGTTGGAGGCAGGCGGGCAGGCATCGATGTTGCTGCTGGGTGTGGCAGAGATGCAGGTGGATATGGCGGTTGGGCGAGGTTGCAAGCAGGTGGAGAAGGAATTAGGGTTTTGGCAGGAGGAAGAAGAAGAATGAAAGAAGGCGGTGGTGAAAACGGTCTTGAGGTAGGGTTTCCCAACCGGTCTTGAAGACCGGTGGCAGCAAACAGTCTCACACAAGACCGATAGGACAAATTGAGATGGAAACCGTTTTCCCAAATGAATGCAGGTCGTAGATTCATGATCTAATGGTGTGGAAAGATAGAAGCCCAAACAGTCTTGAGGTGAGGCTGTCCATGCAGTCTTGAGACCGTATGGATGAGACCAATTGGTCAGACCAAGGATGAGTGAAGGTAGATCTGGGACAGAGAAGGGTGGGCTCCACTTATTATGGTTTGATGAGGATGATAGTTGATAGAGATGAAGATCGAGTGGTGGTGATTTATGTGGATTAGGGTTGAAAGGAGGTGGGTTCCAACTGATTGTTTGACCTTATCAAGACTTGCATAAAATCAACATAAACTCAGTTAAAACCTTGATAATTGAACCAATTAAGAAAGTCTGCACATTTTGGTATTTAGTAAATGAAATTGGATGTATTGAATCAAAATGAGCCCAAGATGGTGACTAAAAATCTTGATGAATACGCATTCATCAAAACAACCCGAACTTAAACGTTGCTCGTCCTCGAGTAACACAAAATCTGAAATAGTCGCCAAATGAATACTTTCTGATCATGTGATTGCCTCATCTTCACATCATGATTGTTTCCTCTCTGCTTAGTATGACTAAGCATCTCAACCTCCTGAGACCACTGAACACATCTTACCATATCTTCGTTCCTGATTTTGCTTTCCAACTTCACTCCCTCCTCACTTTTTCCAACAACAAGCATGTCAAAGAGTTTCGTGAGAGTCCAGAGATACCCATAGAACAACAAGTGTGCATCTGATCTGACACTGGTATATTTCAGGGTGGTACAAGTGTGCATCTGAACTGACACTGGTGTATTTCAAGGTGGAGGAGGCATTTATTGTGCCATTAGGTAGAAATGGGAGTGAAGGGTGGTATGGAAGGAAGAAGTAAATCTCTCCTCTATTCGACTCGAGATTTTTATTATATTATTTGCAATTTCATGGATTGCATTTTTTGTGCGAATCTCTCCTCTATTCGAATCGAGATTGCATTTCTTTTTGTGTGCGCTTTGGAATCTTTTCTTGGTGGTACGCCCCTATTTAATAGCAAGGGGTATGGAAGAAGCGGATATAGAAAAAGGTGGTGCGCCACCCCGAACTTAGGGTTTGGACTATTTTGTCTATTTTTGTTTCTTTTTTATGGATGGAGGGGTACGAAGATGATAGAAGAAGTGTAGAAGAGAGTTCAGATCAGAATGCAACTTGATTTACAATTCAGTGCACCGAGTTGTTCTCTTTATCATACTCTACTCAAATAATGACTTGATGAGGATCCGATGGGGAATCCATGTTATTGTTCCACTAGTCAGTTAGGAAGCATGACGTGTTTGGTCCCTATCAGTTCGACATACACTTGTCATTTTTGCATAAGTATCATGATGTTAGGAATCATAAGCTTCACAAGATGATTTCAATCAAAAGGCTAGTTTCAAAGAGTGGTCCTTTTAAGGATCTGCTTCGAATAAGGAGGGTATAATGATTCAAAAGCGTTAAATTTTTTGAAAATTTTGAAAATTTTTTATCAAAAATGTGATAGTGAAAACTTAAGTATGAAAAAGATGGGTGTAGGTGGAAAGTTTATCAAAAGTGTGACAGTGAAAACTTAAGTATGAAAAATATGGGTGTAGGTGGAAAGTGAAGTATGTACCACTGATAACACCCAAATTAGCGCATATTTTCTATGCATTTTATCTATAGTTTTGTGCCACTTTAGTCTTAATATGCACTCTTTTGTTCATGTTTTATGTTTTCTATCTCTCCATTAGATAATGTAGTGAAAATAGCCAATAATGTAGCTAATTAGCCTGTTTTAGACTTGTAGGCACTGAAACTAGCCAATTTTGGGACTTTCAAGTACCAGACCAGGAAAAGACAAGAATCGCAACAGCTGGCCGATATGGCTGCCTGATACGGGTGCCTGATATAGCTGCCTGATATGGTCTGGATGAGATGGCCGCCCGACAAAGACGCCCGATATGGCCTGGCCGATACGGGTGCGCCGACCGATACGGCCGCCGACCGATACGGGTGCGTCGAACGATACGGTCGCCGACCGATACGGTTTCCCGATACAGCCGCCGCCCGGTACGGCCCGCCGCCCGATACGGCTGCCTGATACGGCCGCTACCCGGTACGGCCTGCCGCCCGATACAGCTGCCCGATACAGCTGCCTGACACTCCCCCTTCCCGATACGGTCTTCGAGCGACAGTCATATTTTCCCACCTGATGCCTCAAGATCGAAGCCACGGATGAAGGACACGTGGACCAATAAAAGCTACAACTCCCATCAGCTCGCTGCATATAAATAGCAGCAGCCTACCTACAAGAGTGCTCTCTCGAAGAGGAGCCGGAGGGAGGACCCTGCAAGACCGAGTTTCTAGACCAAGGAGCTAGTGTGTCGAGTTCCCCAAGAGTCTACCGACCGATAGGCCCGCCGCCCGATACGCCCACCGCCCGATACGCCCGCTGCCCGATACGCCCGCCGCCCGATACGCTCACCGCCCGACAGGTCTGCCGCCCGACAGGCCCGCCGCCCGATACGGTCTAGAGAGAGAGAGAGAGCTGAGGAGTTCAGAGGGACGAAGAAAAGACCTAAGGGCCGAGATCCGACCCACACAGAGGTCGAGGAGTGAGAGCCACCTCTCCTCTACGGGCTATATCTCTTCCCTCTTCTCTTTCATTCTACTGCATTCCTTTGTTTCTTGTACAAACGATGTTTATCCATCTTTGTTCGGTGCCAGCTATGCTTGTCTATGGCTAGTTAGCTCCTTCGTGGCTATGTGGCCCGATCTGGGCATGTTTATATACTTTTGCCTTAAGCAAGTAGATTCATATTATATCTAGTACGTTGCATGTTCTATTTTCTCTTTCCAAGTTATGATTGCTAGTTTGGTTGATCTCTTACTCGCTTGAACTGCTGTTTCTGCCTATATCGAGAGATCCGTTGTAGGAATAGCTAAGAGACGATAGTTTGGATCTGAACCTGAGAGGAGGACGATCCAAGGTATTCTGTTCCTAACACCCCAGAATATCCTAAGACCTGAGAGGGAACTTAGTATATTCCGAGGTGTTGATATGTCATTCCTTGAGAGAGGGTCGATGACATATCGTTGATGGTTTTAGTCACGCATCGCGAGAGCGAGTGGGATGACCCCACAGGACAGATGCCACTGTGCGTGCTAGATGCTTGCTTAGGTGTTCGAGGGTTGTCTACGCCCGAGAACGAGTGCATAGACTGCCCCGTTTGTGGTTACATAGCCAGGAACTCTCTTTCTCTATTTAGTAGACTCACGAGCTCTGTTTTGTTTTGTTTTCTTTTCTTTGTTTTGATTTAAATCGTGACAACCCGCTAGACTAGTTCTAGCATTTACTTTTATCGACTATCGTCTTGGCTTATCTGACTAAAGAACGAGATCTGTGGCGTCCTAAACGTCACCACGTCCCTGTGTTCGACCCCGTATATCTACTTCGACCCCGTAATAAAAGTTGCGGGGGCCTAGGAGGTTTTGGGTTATAAATTTAAAGCTTGATTCCTTCCTTCGTCCCGCGTTCATTTCCGGACGCGTGAAAAAGGCCGGTCAACTTTTGGCGCCGTTGCCGGGGACGTGGTTTTCTACGTTTACACGCCTAGTAGATTTTTGTTCTGTCACTATAAGTCTGTATATACATGCATAGTTTTCCTCTTGCTTTACACATACTTGTTCATATATACTAACTCCCTTTTCTTTTTTCTCATACCTTTTTCAGCCATGGACCTTGCTTCCGCAAGACAAGTCATCTTGTCCACCTGTCCTCCTGAGTTTTTCTGCAGTTCCGACTGCTGGAAAATAATTGAAGGTCATGCTCTACAGCTAGTCGAGTTATACTCACCTCCACCGTCGTCATATGTTGAAATTACAACAAAGGAGACTGCCAGTCAACCACTGACTCCCGTGCTATCATGGGATCAAGAACTGATTAAGGCAGTGGAGTTGGCTAGGGAAAGTATTCAAGCACTCACCTCCTTAGCCCCTCATCTCCAAGAAGATGTCGATCCCATGCAACAACTTCTAGAAGAGCAGGATCGTCATCTCAAAGTAGGCACCGAGGCTGCAGACTGCAATAGAAGTCTAGTTCAAAGTGTTGAGCGAGGATTCATTCAAGCGCATCAGTTTGGTATAGCAGGTCAGCAACCGATGTGCATGGCAGAATCGACGGGTCTCGAAAGCATTGCTGCTCAAGTACAACAACTTCATGATAAAGATGTTGAACAACGCAGGAGGCTCCAAGAGCTCATCGATTTGGTTACAATCCAATTACAAATGCCATCACAAGACAATGAAGACGTTAGTCATCAAGACCATTCCATTGGGTCTGAAGTGGAGTATGCATCACCATCCTATTCAGACCATCAACTGGATTCACCAGGATTTTTCTGTGAAGACCAACCCACTTGGGGAAGCCCTTCATTCTATCCAGATGACCCAGCTGATGAACCAATGGACGATATGAATCATAGACATGAATGGGTCCGTGATGATGATGATGAAGACTCAAAAAGCCAATCGACCTCACAACCAGAAGGTTGGTCTGAGGAACCAGAGTCAGATATTGAACCAGACCAGAGTGACATCTCTCATATTGAGACTTGTCACTTCGCTTTGAGCAGTACGCCAACCATGGTTTGGAACAATTTGTTCGATGACGACAACGACGACGACGACAGCTGCTCGACATGGAGCAGTGAGTATAATGCCGACGACGAGTTAGAGCAGCACGAGCCGCCATTTACACCCATACCTTTACAAGGCAGGGTGGACGTCAAGGGGGCAGGATGGACGATTCACTACAACATGGCTGCTGAGCATGAAGACACCCCTGACTCTACGCCAGGTGATAAGCTTGGGGTGGTAGAACCACAAACAGATTCTTCAGGGGGGTACTTTTTGCTTAGAAGATGATTGGATGAGTCAGACAGTACATGAAGATTTATCTGAGCATCCAACCTCAAGTGCAGAGACGGAGAGAGAAGATATGAGTCCTCAAGATAACGTCCAACCTCTCTCATCTATCTCATCCTGTGTCGACATCCCAGGTCCTTCATTTTTAGAATCATATAATGAAAGGTACCCTGAGGATGAAATGCTGAAGAATTCATCCCAGTGCAGTTCAAGCCACTTCCAGCACAAAGATGACTTCACCGAGTCGCCAGATTTTACTTTTCTTCTTCAGACTCGACAGGGCCAACACATCCGCCTATTCTACTCATATTATGTGGCGGAACCCGTCGGCAAGACACATGTGACACTGGTCCCAAAACTCAGAATTTGGGATCCCAGTGTCGGTATCGTGGGGCAGCCACCCCCTTTTCTCTTAATCACCCTCCCACCCTTTTATTACAATAAATTTTGCTTTTCATGTTCTTGTTGGTTAATTTCTTTCCTCTAACTGTTTTGATATCCTTGCAACCATGCATCATCTTTAGAACTTCAATAAATGTCGTTAAACTCATGCATTCCTGCCTCACTATTTCAAGTTTGAGACTTGCTCGAGGACGAGCAAAATTTTAAGCTTGGGGTGGTAGGCTTCGCCCTTCTTTTCTCTTCACCCTTCTTGCATGCATGTCTATTTCTTGCATTTAGTCTTAAATTTTCAAAAGTTTCAGCTTTTTAGCTTTGCAATTATGGCTATATGGTGCGAATCTAATAGATAAATGCTTGATTATATGCCTAGATGCACTTTTTTTTATCTTAAAAATTGCTTGACCTCTTGCTTGACTTGCTCTTTGACTCTTTCCTTGAGTTTGGTAATAAATTTAAGGTTATGTCCCTTTTTCATAGCTTAAAGCTAAATCCCTTTGATCTATGTTGTGAATGACAAATCCATGGTAAAGGACCGTTGGAATGAGCTAAATCATGATTAAAGTATCCTAGCTGCGAATTTCACAAGGTTGCCTCTATTCTAAGGATTCTTGAATCATAATTGCTACTTCTCACACAGGTATCAAGCGGATTATGATGGGCTTTGAGCTATGATCAAGATGAAATGTTTCTTCTTGATGGACTACGTGCCTTCTCACATTAGATTGAGTCAAAAAGATGAAAAATATAAAAATGTGCAAAAGAGGTTTGGCCGCCCATAAAACCCCAAAAATATCTATATAGTTCTCACCCAAGCCTACAAATAGAATGCAGATGATAAAAGCCTGAATGTGAACAATAAATGAGCTCTTGTTTTCTCTTTTAGGAGAGTTGAGGATGGTGCCCAGCCGGTGTATGACTGCGCTCACGAACGCGGGTATGTCGCGCCTGGTAGTATCACTCCAAATGCTCATTAGAGAGTCACTAGGAACCCCTAGGAGACCTATGAGATCATCTCAGTAGCAGGGTTGGTTCGAGCACAGTACGAGGAGTTCATCTCACTGCTTTGGACCAACTGGTTTGGACTGCAGGGACTGTTGCTCGCTACATGGACCAACCTGACGCAGATCGGGATCCTCAGAAGTCATTAGAGTCTTTTTGCTTTATTTCTTAGGACATGAATAAGTGTGAGACATGATATTCCTGATTGGTATGCATGGATTCATGGTGATGGCTCATTACTCATCACCCGCGTGATCACCTAAGTGACAACTCTTTCATTATCAAATAATTATGATTCAAACCCTCATGAGTATTGGCAGGCTATAGTGAATTTGCTTAATCTTGCCTGGAAATTCTTTGATCTTACTTTGGCGGGATTGTGCTTGTTTGGTGGGGGTTTGTTCTGAAATGACATGGATCAAGAGTATTGATGCTTTAAACTATTTTTTCTTAATCTTATCATCTATTGCCAAGCTTAATTTGGATGTTATCTTTTTGTTCTTTGAGCACAGTCTTGCTTGAGGACAAGCAAGTTTTAAGCTTGGGGTAGTTGATAACACCCAAATTAGCGCATATTTTCTATGCATTTCATCTATAGTTTTGTGCCACTTTAGTCTTAATATGCACTCTTTTGTTCATGTTTTATGTTTTCTATCTCTCCATTAGATAATGTAGTGAAAATAGCCAATAATGTAGCTAATTAGCCTGTTTTAGACTTGTAGGCACCGAAACTAGCCAATTTTGGGACTTTCAAGTACCAGACCAGGAAAAGACAAGAATCACAGCAGCTGGCCGATATGGCTGCCTGATACGGGTGCCCGATATAGCTGCCTGATATGGTCTGGATGAGATGGCCGCCCGACAAAGACGCCCGATATGGCTGCCCGATATGGCCTGGCCGATACGAGTGCGCCGACCAATACGGCCACCGACCGATACGGGTGCGCCGACCGATACGGCCGCCGACCGATACGGTTGCCCGATACGGCCGCCGCCCGATACGGCCGCTACCCGGTACGGCCCGCCGCCCGATACAGCTGCCCGATACAGCTGCCTGACACTCCCCCTTCCCGACACGGTCTTCGAGCGACAGTCATATTTTCCCACCTGATGCCTCAAGATCGAAGCCACGGATGAAGGACACGTGGACCAATAAAAGCTACAACTCCCATCAGCTCGCTGCATATAAATAGCAGCAACCTACCTATAAGAGTGCTCTCTCAAAGAGGAGCCGGAGGGAGGACCCTGCAAGAGCTAGTTCCTAGACCAAGGAGCTAGTGTGTCGAGTTCCCCAAGAGTCTACCGATCGATAGGCCCGCCGCCCGATACGCCCGCCGCCCGATACGCCCGCCGCCCGACAGGTCTGCCGCCCGACAGGCCCGCCGCCCGACAGGCCCGCCGCCCGATATGGTCTAGAGAGAGAGAGAGCTGAGGAGTTCAGAGGGACGAAGAAAAGACCTAAGGGCCGAGATCCGACCCGCACAGAGGCCGAGGAGCGAGAGCCACCTCTCCTCTACGGGCTATATCTCTTCCCTCTTCTCTTTCATTCTACTACATTCCTTTGTTTCTGGTACAAACAATGTTTATCCATCTTTGTTCGGTGCCAGCTATGCTTGTCTATGGCTAGTTAGCTCCTTCGTGTCTATGTGGCCCGATCTGGGCATGTTTATATACTTTTGCCTTAAGCAAGTAGATTCATATCATATCTAGTACGTTGCATGTTCTATTTTCTCTTTCCAAGTTATGATTGCTAGTTTGGTTGATCTCTTACTCACTTGAACTGCTGTTTCTGCCTGTATCAAGAGATCCGTTGTAGGAATAGCTAAGAGACGATAGTTTGGATCTGAACCTGAGAGGAGGACGATCCAAGGTATTCTGTTCCTAACACCCCAGAATATCCTAAGACCTGAGAGGGAACTTAGTATATTCCAAGGTGTTGATATGTCATTCCTTGAGAGAGGGTCGATAACATATCGTTGATGGTTTTAGTCACGCATCGCGAGAGCGAGTGGGATGACCCCACAGGACAGATGCCACTGTGCGTGCTAGATGCTTGCTTAGGTGTTCGAGGGTTGTCTACGCCTGAGAACGAGTGCATAGACTGCCCCGTTTGTGGTTACATAGCCAGGAACTCTCTTTCTCTATTTAGTAGACTCACGAGCTCTGTTTTGTTTTGTTTTCTTTTCTTTGTTTTGATTTAAATCGTGACAACCCGCTAGACTAGTTCTAGCATTTACTTTTATCGACTATCGTCTTGGCTTATCTGACTAAAGAACGAGATCTGTGGCGTCCTAAACGTCACCACGTCCCTGTGTTCGACCCCGTATATCTACTTCAACCCCGTAATAAAAGTTGTGGGGGCCTAGGAGGTTTCGGATTATAAATTTAAAGCTTGATTCCTTCCTTCGTCCCGCGTTCATTTCCGGACGTGTGAAAAAGGCCGGTCAACTTTTGGCGCCGTTGCATTACGCCTCAAATACGACGAACAAGCCTCGCCCCAGAACCAGGAGGAGTCGATCCACAACTTCGACTGTTTCTCATGCGCTACCCTCACGCAGGGACAGGTCAACGAAATCCACATGAAGTTGGCTGACTCCAACCTTGCAGATGTAGCCTACTCGGCAGGCGATGCCATAGTCCCGATTGACGACTTAAGGGACATGGTAAAAGAGGGAGGATGTCTGGCGTTATCTGTGGCGGTCGCCTACATCTAGATACTACGAAACAAGTCTGAACACGCATGCATAGCAGATCCAATGTTGTTCAATGACATTTGCCTAGCCAATGAGCAAGGGGCGAAGGAAGCTTTCCTAGCAGAGTTGGAATGCAGAGTCCCGGATACCATTCTCCTTCCCATCCTGCACAACAACCACTGGATGCTCTTAACGGTGTACACCCAACAACGAGCAGGGATTTTCTACAACAGCTCGGACAGCAACAAAGACCATCCAGTGCCTTGTACATCGACAGCGCTGACACCTCTCGAACGATTAGTACGAAAGTACTATATCGATATAGCAGCGCTGATACAACCATTCCTGGGAATGCAAGCAAGAAGCTGGCATGAACTCCAGTTCTGCCACCGCAACACGCAGCAAATTCAACTATCCAACGACTGCGACATCTTCGTCCTGGAATGGATGGCAAACGAGGCAACGCCTGATCAACTCCTCCACATCGACTATCACAGCAAAAGAGGAGAATATGTGTGGGAGCTCTTATCTAGCCCAGGCACGCTGATCATCTAACCCTCACTGATTAACATTTCCTTACCTCATCTACTTCACAACTCTGGGACAAAGTGTGGAGTAAGTTTGGGGGGGGGGTACCATGTACCAGTGAGGGAGGTACAAAACTTTTCTCCTTTGATCCCCCTCGTCCTATCCAATTCAATTAGTGTACATATAACCTTTTTAGTGTACATATAACTTCTTACACAACCTTTTTCCTTCTTGCTAAAAGTCTTGAAAACTTTGAAAATTTCTGCTTATGATTCCCTATACTTATATATGTATAAAGTTGCTATAATAATAATAAAAACATCTTGTGACTTCTTGCAAAGTTTACTTTCTGTATATTTAACGAGTTACAAGTTCTGTCATATCTTTCTGATAATGCTGCCTCAAACAAACAAAAGATTATGCCTTGCCATCCAAAAATTTTCGAAAAATAATAATCTCGCAAACAGCTAAGAGACGAGTATGGAGAAGGAAAAAGCTGCCCAAACAACAAAAATCTCTTTTGTTATCCCTTACCCAACAAAAATCCTAAAAAGAGAAAGAAGCCTTATGAGTGTAAATAAAAGCATGAGAGTTGTGCCCTATAAAAGAAAAGAAAAAAAAAATATATATATACACACTTGTTTTCTAAAAGTACCCATCTTTAGGCATGGTAGATCCGGGGCAGTGGTACGTAGGATGTGAAATCACTGCTCTAAAGCCAACTGGCTTGGACTGCAGGGACCACTTGCCCGTTAACGGACCCTTACCTGGATGGACTGATGGGAAACAAGAAGAAAAACCCAAAAAGCCTTAGCCTACCCTATACACAACTTTCTGTCCCTAAAATAAAGCTGTTTGGTGTGGAAGCTAACTTCAGAATCATACACCAAAGTCTCGCTGAAGCTGTGGAGAAGAAAAATTTTACTTAAATAATAAGGCAAGTAGGGCAAGGTCTTTTGTTCGCATTAAGACATCATTACCTCCAAGACATCGCAAATCTTGTGCTACCCTTTAGCCTTAAAGTTTTGCTGTGCAAGAAGAAGCAACACAAAGTTTAGTTTAAATATTGATTGAGGACAATCAAAAAGCTAAGTTTGGGGGAGTTGATAACACCAAATTTTGTGACGTTTTTGCCCTTTATTCTGTTATCAAAACTACCCTTTTCTGCTATTTTCCTCTATTTTATTAGCATTTTCGCAATAATTGGCCAAGCAACGCTCTTATTCCAATTTTTCCTATCTTCTATAGAGTTTTCCTCGTTTTTGTGCAATAAGGCCGATTCCGGCCCACAATAAGTCTAAGCCCGTCTCGACCTTCCTGATGCCCGATACAACCCAGCCCGACAGGTGCTGGGCGACACGAGAATGATCGGCGGAGAAGGGCGCCGCGCAAGAAGGACGTGTCGGCCGACATACCGTCTACCCGACAGGGAGCCAAAGCCGCATCGACGACCAAACTCGTCGGGCGACACAGCCACCCACCGGCAGGCGTGCCGCCAGCCACGTGACCGATAGCCAGCGCCTCGTGCCGAGACATACCTGTATCGGCCGTCCACATCCATCGACCGGTGTATAAGGGAGCTATGTGGCATTTCCAGCACCATAACTCCTTCAACCGCCGGTATAAATAGCAGCTACAGGAAGCCGAAAAGAGAGGTCGGATGGTCGGATAGTCGGAAGGGTCGGATAGGTCGGACAAGTCGAGAGAATTCAGACAAGACAGTTAAGAAGCCACCTTCGAAAGAAGCTGTGAGAGCAAGAGTACCGTGCCCCAGTGCTTGTGCCGGGCGACACTAGGTGAGCTTTCCCTCATCCCAAGAGGGAAGGGATGGTTCACTTAGTGTTGTCCCGGGCGGCACTGCGGGCCGATATCGGCCAGTGAAGATGAGCGACACGAGTGCCCGACAGTAGACTCGTAGCTCTTTGCTCGACACGATATCGAACCCGATATGCTCCGCCCGTCATGCATGCCACCCGAGAGGGTGTGCCGCCCGACATGAGCGTATCGACCAGGATCCTTGAGTGATACAGTCAGTCGTCAGTCGGCGCTGCCCGAGAGGGGGTGCCGCCCGACACTGTCGTATCGGGCTCGGCTCCTGACCGGTATCGGGCAGGAGAGCTACAGTAGTCTGTCGTTCTTCTACATCAAGAAGGCGACATCTATCTTTAATTCTGTTATTTAAATTCTTAGCTTATGCATTGTATTAAGACCCTTATTGCTTATGGAAATAGAAATGCTTAACTGCTATTTGTTTAATGCTTGGTGCCTTATGATTAGGTAACTGCTGTGTTGGATATCTGAACTCTAGCTTGCATGTTTTGGATCATGTTTCGCTTAGCTACCGAATCGTCTTTCCCGTCGCAACTACTTCGAGAGTTGGGTTGTGGCTCTAGTGTTTGGTCCGGTTCTGGAGTATGAGAGTGCCCGGAATGGAGTTGTTTTAGTATCATTCCACTCTAACTTGAGCCCAGCAACCTCGAGAGGGGTGTTGAAGCTTGGTTAGAGGCACCCGCTCTGAGAGGAGGGGTGCAGGGTGTTACTGCTACCGCTTGTCTTACTGAAGTCTTATCCCTTGCATTACACCTTAAACTGCAGTTTATCTTTCTATTTTCTGTTGCATGAAAATTCCTAAAAACTGCTAAATGACAAAATCTTAATCTTTCTTGTAACTCCAGTTGGAGATAGCTTTCTTTGATTTAATCGTGACAGCTTGTTGTTCCCCTTCGGGGAACTTTAATATCTCTTTATACCCACTGGAGTGTAGAGTGTCGATTCAGATTCATCAGCACGACCCACCTTGTCCCTATGTTCGACCCCGTATGACTACTTCGACCCCGTAAATAAAGTTGCGGGGGCCTAGAAGGATTCGGGTTATAAATGTGAAGGCTCGACTACCTCAAATACGCCTCCAATTTTAGGACGCGCGATTTAGGCCGGTCAACTTTCTCATGCGACGAAGGAATTTTACCACCCACCCTCCACCTCGAACTTAGAAATTTGCTCATCCTGAGCAAACCATAAATCCAAGATGGAGGGAAAATTCATGTCAGCTGGACCACCAGATGTGGTTGCGTTCCAAACAGCGTGCATCCTCCATCTGAAAATTTTGAAGATAAAGATCAATCAGAATTCAAGATGGCATCTTGCGATAATGGAAAATTATCTAAAATTTTAAAAATGAAATTAAGAAAAATTCTAATTTGCAATGGAAAGTGAGAATGAATTTATTGTTCGGGTTGCCTCCCGACAAGCACCTTTGTTTTATGTCGATGGCTTGACTTGATTTCTTCAAATTTACAGTGGATATGTTGGATTGATGAGTTCTAACATTGCTTCAATTCCTATGTCAGTTGAGGTGAAATATCTCTTTAAGCGGTGACCATTTGCCACAAGTTCGCCTGACTTTTCACTCCATAAAGAGAAGGCACCATGTGGGGAGATGCTCTTGACAATGTACGGTCCAGACCAACGAGAGCGGAGTTTCCCTAGGAATAACTTCAACCTTGAGTTGAATAGCAGAACCTGGTCTCCTACTTAGATGTCCTTTCTTTTCAGATGACCATCGTATCAAAGTTTCGTGCATTCTTTATAGATTTGTGCATTCTCATAAGCTGTCATCTAGAGTTTTTCCAGTTCCTAGAGTTGCAGAATCCTGGCTTGGCATGCCTTCTTCATGTCAAAATTTAGTTGTTTTATTGCCCACCCTACTTTATGTTCGAGTTCAACAGGCAGGTGGCAAGACTTTCCATAGATTAATCAAAATGGTGTAGTTCCAAGGGGAGTTTTAAAAGTAGTTCGGTAGGCCCACAATGCATCATTGATTTTTACTAACCACTCTTTTCGGTTGCGGCCTACCGTCTTTTCCAAAATAGCCTTGAGTTAATGGTTAGAAACCTCCACCTGTCCACTTGTCTGTGGATGGTAAGGTGAGGCTACCTTGTGAGTTACACCATACTTCTTCAGCAATGCTTCAAAGCTTCTTTCAAGAAAATGAGAACCTCCATCGGATATCACAGTGCATGGGACACCAAATCGGAGAAAGATAATATCTTTGAACATCTTGATGACAGGTTTGGAATCACTAGTGACAATTGGTATAGCTTCAACCCATTTTGAGACGTAATCTACTGCCACTAGGATGTATGAAAATCCATAAGAAGATGGGATGGACCCATGTAGTCCACACCCCAAACATCAAATATCTCGACTTCTTGCCACAGTTTAAGTGGCATCTCATCTCTCTTCATTATGTTGCCTGTTCTTTGACACTTGTCACATGTTAAAACAAAGTCGTAAGAGTCTTTTGATAAGGTAGGACAAAAGAATCCACATTGCAAGACTTTTATAGAAATTTTCTTAGAACTCATATGGCCTCCAATTGGACCTGAGTGACATTGCTCTAAGATAAGTTGAGCTTCTTCCTCAGCGATACATCATCTATATAGACCATCATCACATAGTTTGAAAAAGTATGGCTCATCCCAGTAGTACTATTTCACATCATGCATAAATTTCTTCAGTGCATTTCCGGTGCATTCAGGATGGATAACCCCAGCAGCAAGGTAGTTCACATAATCTGAGTACCACGGTGTAGCTTCTGAGACCTTCATTAGTTGGTCATCTGGAAGGGAATCATTAATTAGAATTTTCTCAATATCCAGAGTATGGATGCGACTGAGGTGGTCTGCCATGACATTCTTTGTACCCTTTTTATCTTTTATCTCCAGATCAAATTCTTATAACATGAGGATCCATCTTATCAACCTGGGTTTTGCATCTTTATTTGCCAAGAGGTAACAGATAGCAGCATGGTCTGTTAGACAATGACTTTTGAACCGATTAGGTAGGATTTGAACTTGTCAAAGGCATACACGACTGCCAGAAGTTCTTTCTCAGTAGTAGCATAGTTTCTCTGAGCTTCATCGAGGGTCTTAGATGCATAGTAGATTACATAGTGTTTCTTTTCTGTGCATTGGCCTAAGACAACACCCATTGCATAATCGCTAGCATCACACATAATTTCCAAAGGGTGGTCCCAATCAGGAGCTCTAATGATGGGTGTTGTTGTAAGAGCTTGTTTCAAGTTATTGAAACTCTTCACACATTCTTCGTCAAAATGGAACTCAGTGTCCTTTAACAATAAGTTTGTCATCGGCTTGGTTATTTTAAAGAAATCCTTAATAAACCGTTTGTAGAAGCATGCATGACCTAGGAACGTGCGAACCTCTCTTACTTTCATTGGAGTATCCAGTTTAGAAATCACTTCGATTTTTGCTATGTCTACCTCAATTCCTCTACTACTGACTCTATGACCAAGGACAATCCCTTCTCTCACCATAAAGTGACACTTCTCCCAATTCAACACAAGATGTGCTTCTTCACACTATTTGAGAACAAGGGAGAGGTGCTTCAAGAATGAGTCATATGAATCTCTGTATATGGAAAAATCGTCCATGAAAACTTCCATAATTGTTTCAGTGAGACCCGTGAATATGGCAGCCATGCAACACTGGAAAGTTGCAGGTGCATTACAGAGGCCAAATGACATTCTTCTAAATGTGTATATTCTGAATGGGTAGGTGAAAGTAGTTTTCTCTTGGTCGTCTGGATGTATGGGTATTTGATAGAATCTAGAGTAACCATCGAGGTAACAGAAATATTCTTGATGAGCCAGCCATTCTAATACTTGATCAAGAAAAGGCATTGGGAAATGATCCTTTCGAGTTGCCTTGTTTAACTTCCTATAATCAATGCACATCCTCCACCCTGTGACTGTTCAAGTGGGGATAATTTCATTGTTTTCATTTCTAATCACAGTATCCACCTTTATTTGGGACAACATTTACTGGACTGACCCATGGAGAATCGGAGATCGGGTAGATGATTCTAGTAGTGAGTAATTTTATGACTTCACTGCGGACCACTTCCTTCATGTTAGGATTCAACTTCCTTTGGTGTTCAATATTCAACTTGTGGTCTTCCATCATAGGGATTTTATGCATACATAGTGCTCGACTGACCCCGGTGAGGTCACTCATCTTGTAGTCGATAGCTTTTCTTCTTTCCTTTAATTCCATCAAAAGTTTATCTTCTTGTTCTACTGTTAGATCTGAGTTTATGATGATTGGGTAGACCTTGAGTTCATCTAAAAACACGTATTTCAATCCCTCAGTTAAGGGTTTCATTTCAGGAGCTTGGGTTTTTTCACATGTTTCTTCAGTAACATTCACAGCTTTAAGTTCTTCAAAAGTAGCTTCCACATCTTCTTCCGTAGAGTCGAGAGATTCGATGCACCTTTCACTTGTTTGTCAATAGGTTCTTCAACTGATGGGTCCGTTAGAGAAACTTCTAATGGATCGTCCGATTCATGATTCTCTTGAGTGATAAGTGACATCTGCTCTATGCAATCGACAAGATATACTTCTTCTTGCATGCTTGGTCTTCGCATACTTTCAAAAACTTTGTATTTGAGGGTTTCTTTACCTAGTCTAAGAAGCAAGGTTCCTACTTCAACATCAATTAGAACTCTTGCTATTGTGAGGAATGGACATCCAAAGATAAGATGATATCTGGCATCTTCTTTTATGTCCATGATGACAACGTCACACAGAACATAGGAATCTTTTCCTACCTTGACAGGTACATCCTCAATAATTCCCAGCGGATGTTTTATCAAATTGTATGCGAGTTGTATGGTCATGCCAGTTGGGAGAAGTTCAGAGAACCCTAGCCTTTTGCAAAGGCTGAGTGGCATGATGGAGATGCTAGCACCAAGATTTGCAAGTCCTTTCTTGCATGAAGAATCACCGATATGGCAAGAAATCCCAAAAGATCCTAGATCTTTTTGCTTCTTTGGCATCTTACTCTGGATGATATCTGAAGTGGTTCTAGCTAATTTGACTATCTCATATTCTTCGATTATATATTTCCTGGTGAGGAGTGACTTCAAGTACTTAGTCCAGGTTGGTATCTCAGCCACGACATCTAAAAAGGGTATATCAACATGAAGCTTTTTCATCGCTTCTTTGAACTTATTGAAATGGGTATCAAGCTTTGTTTTCCTTAGATGAGCTGGAAAAGGTATTCGAGGCTTGTATACAGGGATATCAGGTTCTGGTGTTGCTTCTTCCTCTTTTGTGGTAGGCTTCACATAATTTTCTTTCTCTGACTTATCATTGCTTGGCTGCTCCTTTGGAATGGACTCAGTTTCTTTGTCAACTTGATCATTCACCTGGTCTTGTTTATCTATTACAACCACTAGTATCTTGGCAAGAGGGTCAGAATATACATTTCTAGAATGAGTCATCACAGCCTTCAACTGCTCGAGATGTTTAGGATTATTCTATGGTTGACCAGCAAAGGCTCCAGTAGGTGGTTTCATACTAGCTGCAAGTTGAGCTAGTTGGGATTCAATAGCCTTTTGGTGGGCTTGTTGGTTAGCTATCACTGTCTGTTGTGACTGTAACATTTTCTCAATGGTTGTTAGCTTATCGTCAGAAGAGATGGGACCAACTTTTTGCCCCTATTGTTGATAAGGAACTTGGTTGGGATTCTGGAATTGAGAGTTGTTCTGATAATTGTTGAAGTTCCTATTTGGGAAGTTGTTTCTGAAATTTCCTTGATTTCTGAAATTTTGTTGTTGGTTATAATGGAATCCTGGTGGGCCTCGTTGCTGATTATTTGAACCAAGTTGTCGAGAGTTTTTTTCTCTTGAAGGATTCCCGTATTGAAAACCAGGATGGTTCCTATTCTGATTCAGATTGTAATATCCTTGACCTGGGATGGTGTTGATAGCATTAAGATTTTCCATCTGACCATTATCTCCTTGGCCAAATACATCGCTCAGGACAACATCATAGAGAACATTGCATGCTAAAGTGGAATGATCAGTACCCTTACATGCTTCACAGAATAGTGAAGCAGACTTGATCTGTTCTTGTTGTTGAGAGGGCGAACATCCTCTTCCAATTACAGCAAGTGACGATTCAATATGGTCTTGTTTGGCAACTAAGAGTTTGAGGGTTTTAGAAATAGACTTATACTCAGGAGTAGCTTCAGCCATAGCTACTTTCAACACTCCTTTGCCTACAGATCTACCCCAATTTGCTTGATTTTCAGCTCCAAGGGTGACGACTCTCCATGCGCTGTCATAACTTTGACACATGAAGTTTCCTCCAGATGAGGAGTCTAAAAACCTCTTAATATCTTCGTCCACACCCCTATAGAAGATTTCGATGAGTTGATTCTTAGGGATTCCATGATGTGGACACTTGCGTAAAAGCTCTTTGTATCTTTCCCATGCTTCAGCAAGGGTTTCTCCAGGAACTTGAGTAAAATTTGTTATTCATCCCCTAATTTCATAGGTGAGAGAAGGTGGGTAAATTTTTTCTAAAAAGACATTTTGAAGTTGTTTCCAAGTGGTGATGGGTTCACTTTGCAATGAATTGTACCAACTTATTGCTTTATTAGCAAGCGAATACTTGAAGAGATAAAGTCTAATTGCATCATCAGATACTCGATTTTGCTTCGTCACGGCGCATAGATCAATAAACCTCAGAAGATGTTCTTGACTATCCTCTCCTCACTTGCCATAGAACGGGTTGTTTTGAAGCAAGATGATCCAATGTGCTCGTATCTCAAAATTGTTAGCATTGATGGGAGGAGGTTAAACTGGATGATGAACATCAACAACTTTAGGGATAGAGAATTCTCTAAGGTCCTTCTGCAATTCTGTTGCTTGTGCTGCTGCTTGGGCTGCTCGGATTTTTGTTTCAACTATAGCTCTGGCTTCTTGCATGAGCCTCTCTCTTTGTGCATTAAGGGCTTGAGCCACCCTTCAGGCGATCTCTTCTTCTTGAGTCATTCTTGCTTGGTTCTCTCTGATCTGACGATGAAAAGTTCTGTCTATCTCAGGATCAAAGCTCGGTGTGAGTCTGGGACTATCCGAACGGTGCATGCACAATGCTTTGGGTTGTACCTGAAATGAAAAGTTTTTCGAAAGTGAGATCGTAGAGTAGAGTCAAATTCAAGTTGATGATCAATTGTATCAAAAGAAAAACAAAAACCTAAATTAGGCTTAAAAGAACTAGATTTGCCGAACTGATTCCATTGTCCCCGACAACGGTGCCAGAATTTGATGTGGAAATTATCGCACTAACAAACTCACTCGGGGTTGAAATCCCCAAGCTTTTACTAAAACTTCATGCAATAATACCATGTGCAAGCGGACGGGTCTTATCACAGTATAGTTAAGGATCAAATCCCAAAGGACAACGTTTTTAAGAATCTTTGTCAGTCGAATCTAGCTCAAGTAAGACCAATATTTAGAATGATCGATTGGTCTAAGGTTAATTAAACTAATTGCAAGAAAGTAAAGAGTGGAATTGAAGTTGATCTAGATTAATGATATGGAATCGCTGGGATGGTACCGGGTTTCACCACCACTACACATGCAAACAAATCCAAACATCAAATTATCCAGGCAAGATATAACTATCCAAATACAGCTGATGCAAAACCCCCCATACGGGCGTTAGGTCTGCGTAAGCATCACCTTAGGCATTAGATAACTCATCACCATTCAGATCATATACTTACAGCTCCGAATATACAAAATCCAACTAAGGTTGTGGCCCTCCCTGAGGGATGTTTAGGCCATAGAAGCGTCACCGTAGGCTAGATGGCTTGTCCCCTCACGGATCACACACTTACAACATCAAGGAATCCTATCAGAAGTTCTCATCAAGGAGTCAACCACGCTAATCGACAAGCAAGCAGATGATTAATCTACAAGAAAACATCGACGATTAACAAAGAAGATACAAAATCCAACTAAGGTTGTGGACCCCCTATACAGGCGTTAGGCACACAGAAGTGTCACCGTAGGTTAGATGGCTCGTCCCCTCGTGGATAATATACTTACGACCTCAAGGAATCTCATTCTATTTCTAGTTTGGAAGTCAACCTCGTTAATTGACATTCTACCCTACATATAGAAGTTCTCACAACGTAGGGAAGAACAAGATGAAAACAAGCAGGTAATCAAACTAGGAACATTAACGATTAACAACGAAATGAAAAGTTATATACATTTCCATGTAATGTTTAACAATTGAACATGCTTCTAAGGGCAGTGGGGCTAGTCCCCGCACCCCAGCAAAAAGGAACTACTCGCTCATGATGTGAGAAATAAGAAGAATAAGAGAGAAGGAAGATTCCGCCATGAGCATGATGCAGAAGATAGTCATAGTTCGGTGAAGACGATGCGGTCTTCTACGTCATGTCGGAGCAGATCTGGATGAGAAATGAGGGATGCCAAGATAGATCGGGCAGTCTTTCTCACTCCTTCCTTCTCTTCTCAGTCTCCTTGAATTACAGCAGGAGCAGCAGGTGAAGTGACAACAGCGTGGATGGAACTGGATCGGGCCTGTGTATAGGCATCCTGTCGGCGTTCCAGAACCGATGCCCAAATGAGGACCCTACTGGTCCTATTTATAGGCTCGGATCTGGTCTCACGATTTGGGCCCAGTTGCAATTTTTACAACTTGCTCAAACGGTTTGGTGTTTATGACCAAATAGTCTTGAGTTAAGTGACCATACAGTTTGGTTGCTTTAAGTGCCCATACGGTCTTGGTATACAGCAACCCATATGATCTTGTGATTTCCTCCAAATGGTTTGATCACAGTGAATCCTCCAAACGGTTTCATGCAATCACAACTCTAAACGGTCTTGGAGTGGCAAGCCCATACGGTCCTGCTGGGTTGTGCTCCAAATGGTTTTGAGGTGAATCCTCCAAACGGTTTGGTAGACACATACTTATCCAATCAGTCTTATACTCCATCGGCCAAACGGTTTTGGACTGTGACTTCACACGACCTCATGATCCTATCGGTCTCAAGGATCATTCACAGCCAATCAGTTTAGGACCTCCGATCGGTCTTGAGTAGTGACCAAACAGTCTTGGGAACGCGAGACTCTTCACAGTCTCTGCGATTGATAGCTCCCGTTCCGAACGGCCATGACAGAGTGTGCCGCCATCAAATGATCTTAGCTCTGGCGTCCAACCGGTATGGGCTCTACCGATTCCCACCAAATGGTCTCGAGGACTCAACACAGCCACACAGTTCTGGGGTTGCTGTTCTCTTGGTCTGAGACCGAGCAGGTGACATTGGAGGCGTGGGCGACGGTGGCGGTGCTGAGCTCAGTGGTTGGACGTAGACAGGCAGGCGTCGACATTGCTGCTGGGTGCGGTGGAGATGCAGGTGGATATGGCGGCTGGGGTGAGGTTGCAAGTAGGTGGAGAAGGAATTAGGGTTTTGGCGGGAGGAAGAAGAAGAATGAAAGAAGGCGGTGGTGCAAACAGTCTTGAGGTAGGGTTTCCCAATCGGTCTTGAAGACTGGTGGCAGCAAACGGTCTCAAGCAAGACCGATAGGACAGATTGAGATGGAAATCATTTGCCCAAATGAATGCAGGTCGTAGATTCATGATCTGATGGTGTGGAAAGATAGAAGCCCAAACGGTCTTGAGGTGAGGCTGTCCATGCGGTCTTGAGACCGTATGGATGAGACCAATTGGTCAGACCAAGGATGAGTGAAGGTAGATCTGGGATAGAGAATAGTGGACCCCACTTATGATGGTTTGATGAGGATGATTGTTGATAGAGATGAAGATCGAGTGGTGGTGATTTATGTGGATTTGGGTTGAAAGGAGGTGGGTTCCAGCGAATTGTTTGACCTTATCAAGACCTACATGAAATCAACATAAACTCAGTTAAAACCTTGATAATTGAACCAATTAAGAAAGTGTGCACATTTTGGTATTTAGTAAATGAAATTGGATGTTTTGAATCAAAATGAGCCCAAGATGCTGACTAAAAATCTTGATGAATATGCATTCATCAGGCACCTACTTGTACATGTAATGAGCCTATTATGTGTAATAATGTGTAGGATTAACATCTATTTTTTAAATTCATGCATCACTTGTTCATTGCCCCTACTTATAGGTATAATGTACCTACTATGTGTGGAAAAGAAAAGTTGTATCCAAGATACAATTATTCAATTGGTTACTGATACACAAAGCTCTACTTACTAATAGTCAACAAGTCAGAAGACATATTGCATCGGATGGCACTTGTGAAAGGTGCAACCAGGAAGATGAGACACAAATACACTCCATATGTGACTGTCAGTATGCATGCCGAGGTCTGGAAGGAACTACTCTCGAATACTATCCCAACAAACTTCTTTCAACTACCTCAGAAGGAATGGCTGCAACACAACCTGTATTTGAGCAACCCAAGTTGTATCCCATTCATGATAGCCTGTTGATATTTGTAGAAAGCCAGGAATACCCACATTTTTTAACAGAACATCAAACACAAATGCCATCTTGTTTAAATGATCCTCAAAGAAACAGATCTGATGAAGCGAGCCTGGGACCCTGAGCTTGTATAGGAGACTCCACCCACAAACAGATATTGGAAGACACCTCCGAAGGACTACACTAAATTCAACTCAGATGCAGCATGGAGCTCGAAGGGAGGGACATCAGTTGTGATAATCCGGGATGAGCAAGGGAAATGGGTCGGAGGACATGGCCATAGAATCCATGCAGACTCGGCCGCTCATGTTGAGATGATTGCAGTTGATATTGCTATAGACTGGCGGGCAGAAATGTGACACATAAAGTTGAGTTTGAGACTGACTACGAGGTGGTTGTTAAAATGTTGCAAAGAGATCCTGCTCAATACACAAGAATATTAGAAAGAATTCAAAAGAAAATGAAGGAAGGGAAGGAATGGAGGATCAAGTATGGCAAGAGAGCTTGCAATAAGGTGACAAACACCTTAGCTAAGCACCTCTCAAAAAATAATCTCTCTAGATTCAATTGCGTCAGACTCCCATAATGTGTCATCCCACATTTGGAAGAAGATCATTGTAATGGTGGTAGTACCACCAAATTTACATTATGTTATGAACGGGATATGTGTACAACTTTTCCATATTGTCTTGTAAGTGGAGGATAAGATGAACAAATAACCTCCTCCCCCCCCCCCCAAAAAAAGTGTGCGTACTATGTGTACAAACATGGACGAATAATGATGTAGTGCGCCTAAGTTTTAATGTTATACACCACTTGTAGATATAATGCATCTACTTGTAGATGTAACATGCCTAATATGTATACTAATGTGCATGATTAGTGTTGTAATGTGTTTAATTCTTACACTCATGTGTCACTTATTCATGTAATGTGCCTACTTTAAGATATAACTGGAAGGAGTGGGATCCGTAAGGGGAACCACTCCTCACTAAAATCAAATAAGAGTCAATACATGTAATAAACACATATCAATTTTTCATAATGGATGAATAATTGTTGTTCAATCATTTATAAATGTATCACAAAAACCAAAGTATAATAGTAGAATAAAATATACTGGTTATTTGTAACTTATAAGATTACACAATAATCTCCCACTTGGGGTTCACATGAAGACAACAACTTCAAGAAATTATCAAATGGAAGTCTGAGCTACTTGAAGTCTATCCCCCAAAATTCAATTCGACTAAGAAAAGTCCAAGTCATCATGTGAAGTCCTCCAAGTCTTTCACCTAAGGGGTTGGAAGCATACCTCACAAAAGAAGAGAAAGTAGAAGTTGTCAGGATAAAAATATTGGTATGTGCATATAAATAGAAATTCAACAATATTAAGGGAAAATGACATCAATATACTTATCAAGGCTTCACAAATAAAGAGAAAGATATCAAAGAATCTAAATGGATGATCAAGAAAATATCACAAGAAAGTGACTAATTAAAAGATAAGTTTTCATTAAGAGTTCATACAAAACTTGCCAACCATATGGATAGCAATAATGAGCAAGGCATCCATGTATTTTTACATGTGATAATGTTAAAACAATATAAAACATGTCGGTGGGAAATAAGACATCTTCCATGAATATGGGGTGAGCAGGAACATATACACATCTTCTCCAAAATATGGGGTGAGCAAATATTCACATATGCTCTGAGTAAGGCATGATACACATCTCCCTTTATAGTTTCACTTGTAGGAATTGTCACCCTTTCACTATCAAGTGTGAGAATTTACACATCGACCTATTAAATTCATATAAGAAATTAGAGTTAAGTTCACATGAATTTCATAAACCCTAAAAATAATTATTTATCAATAATGAGTTAGGTTATAAAAATACACCATCTTTTAGGTTATATTTTCCTAAATCCATAGCATATTATATTTCATTTTTATGACTTTCATATTATTAGATAAGATTCCTATAATTCTAAAAATTGGAAAATCATAAAAATTACATATTTATAATGTCATAATTAGGTGATGAAGTTGAAAAAATTGAATGGATAAAAATTCCACAATTTAAAACATATTTCACTTCATTTTTCTGACTTGTACATTATTTTCTATGAAATTTTGATAACAATATGATTTATTGACTTTAAAGTTAGAAAATAGAGTCAAGGGATTGATTTTCTCTCGCATGTGGTTTTTCAACCACAATCATGGCATGAAATTCTAATCTATACCACTGATCAAACCAGTGTGATCAAACAACCAAAATACACGAAGAGACCTCAATACCCCTAGTTGCGTGACAAACCAAAAACCAACTAGATGGCATAATCAAGATTTTGTCCCCAGAAACCCTCCCGTACTGCTCTCCCTCAATATAAAGAAGGTTCAATGATGGGAGCTCTATGGCATTCACTCTGATGAAAAGGGAGACCACCACAAAAGGGAAATCACTAAATGGAAGTCATTGAGACAAATTTGGGAGAACAATATTATCAGGACTAGATCCCAATAATCAATCAAGCACCTAATTATTGAGATTGAACCCCAAAGGTTTATGACACACTAATCTACAATTGACAAACAAAATGTTTATAATTGAATAACTATTCCAGTTAGAGAGCAATTTACTAATAATAGATAATTATATATCATTTATCATTAATAAACAAAGTACAACTAGCATGATTTTTTAGCTCTTCATAACTATATTTACAATGTTCATAAAAATATTAATCCTTTATCATACATACAAGATTATGCATATAAAATATCATGCTAAGCTACAAAACACCAAGAAGAACACATATTCGTCTCATGACCCTAGTACAAGAACAATCTAGACATCACACATTAGGTATGTGCTTTACCTATCTGAGTAAGTTACATGGATGGAGAACAGGGTTGGATAGATGGTGCCTTATCTTCAAGACCTGACTCTTTTTCATTGGATGATTAGCCAATGCCTAAGCAAGTAGATATATAAATGTGAAGCATTGCATCTACTCTTTTATTCTCAAACAACTTAATAGATAACAACCAACCGCTTATGATATGTTGATCAATTTGACAACATAAAAAATATATTAGGAAAACTTGGCATTCAAAGCACATCATGATTATCTTTATTTATTAGTTTTTCCTTGGATCTAACTAACTTGTACTGACCAATTAGACATCTTCACGGTATGCTCACATACACAAACACACCATCCACACCTTAGGTGTAGCCAGCTACCCTAAGGCAAAAGCACGTCCAGGTCCATCACTGGATAGGTAGAGCCTATAGCCTCTCTACCTATTCCCCACCTTGGTACCAGCCTGGGCCTTAATCACATGTCACAAATAAAACATTTTTATCTTTTCATGGGGAATTCACCCCTAACATGATATCACAACTGAAAATAAGGTTGGGATCTCGATTCCACCTCTGTGAAACTTCTCCTAACCTTATACTAAAAGAAGGATGGAGTCTTTCCTACCTCTATGGAGATTCCCCTAACCTCCCACATATTATCCCTTAGGGTTAATCCATTCTAGTTCTTCACCACTCGGGTTTCACCCTGAGTGTAAATGACACATTTCACCATCCTAGTATAGCCTGAGGATGGATCATGATATCCAAGGTATGTATCTTAATCAATCAAAATTTCTCTTTATTATTAAATCTCTTAAAATAACTCATGGATTCTATACAAGCTAACATCCAACAAGTATAGCAACACACAAAAATAAATAACAATTCAAGAAGTATTAATTCAATAGTATACAACTGCATTCAAGCGTTAACAAGACACAAAAATTATCATATGAATATTCAACCTTCTTCTAAGGCTTTAGGTATTAAGTCACCCCCTTTCCCCAAGACTCTGATAGGCTTATTACTTCCACATTTGTCATTTAAGTATAAGACATATTTCAACAACTTGTAATTTCGTTTTAAGCAATCATAAGCTTACTTTTTCAGCTGTAACTTTTCAAAATAGGAGATTTATAAAAATAACATCAATGAGTCTTTATAATAGAAAACACACATTCATTCATATCACATTCTTCTACATTTTGTGGGCTGAATACTCCTTTAAAAGTTTGATTTAAAAGATAATAGTTGGGAAGTTTCATACTTTGTTCATTTTAAATGAAAGCAATAGCAATCAAGTTTGCATATAACAACATGTACAATTTTTTATATCACATGAGCAGAAGTAATTTTATTTTTCAACTGGAGAGTGTTACAAACATGATACTCATCCAAATAACAATAGAAAGAAACCAAAACAAACTAGTGTATCAAATATATTCTCATAAATTCTTAGGAAGGAAACTTAATTACACCAAACTTTGTAAAAAGTTTGATTACATGATGAAAAAGCATGCCCTCTGTCTTAATATCTTGAATCGTGTAGAGGATGCCCCACCAAGCAAACTTCTTAAAACTTTTGATTTGTCATCTCTCTTGATTTGATCTTCCTAAAGATTAGTACATGCAGACATCTCATTGTTGACCTAATAGTTATACATTGTCCATATTTTGATGATGTCTTAAGTCCATTCATATGTATCAAATATGTCTATGTGCGATCAATTTCAGGTATTAGGTACATGAAAAGATGAATTCAAGCAATCCCTAGCTTGACCACAAAAACAAGTCAAAATCAATGCAAGTGAACTTTTGTGGGAAAGGCCTTAAATCAATTAGGACAATTTTGTAAATCATTTGTATTGATGCTATGACTTGTAACTAAGCTGAGAAAAATATAAAATGCACTTTAATCAAATATTTAAGCACTTTTATGACACTTACCAAAACTTATCACATGCATATTTATCGGTCAAGTTTCCTTCTCATGAAACTCGACCAATAAACTGTGTGGGTCTTGATAACCGGGTCAACCAAGTTTATACTGGTGACAACTCGACCGGCACCCTACACAGAAAAAATAATTTTAAGCCGTTGGTCGAGTTTCATCCAACACAAAATCGATTGACAACTCAAAATTTCTTTATCGCATAGTGCTATCGATCGAGTTACCTCTATTGAAACTTGACCGATCTTGTGGGGTGCATTTAGTTGAGTCAAATCAGCTAGTGTGTAGCCCCTCTAGCGGGGCGCACCAGTCTCCAAACCATGAGGATCCAAATAACCCAAAATCGTTCAAGATCTCCTTGAAGCCTATAAATAGGACTGAAGGGGTCCTCATTCAGGGGAGATCCTTAGATGCCCAAAGGCCGCCTCAATTGTTCCAGAGCTATTTCAACCTTCATCCCTTGCCCCAAGGCTGCCGGTCTAAGATCCACACTCCATCCTCAAGCTTAATTTCTCTCTCATTAACGAAGAAGGTGGGAAGTAAAGGATTCATCACCAAGGAAACCAAACAATGTGAAGATAATTGTTCTCTACTCCAAGGGGTCAACCTCCCTCCCTCCTATGTGGAGATGATGTTCTCCTTCTCTTCTCCTGTCTCCTTCTTTGTTCTTGCCATGAGCGAGTAGTTCCATACACTAGGGTGCGGGGAGTAGCCCTGCTACCCATGTTTTCATTCCATGCATTGTAATTCATGAGTTTGCAATAGAGAAATACTATCTTTTCAGTTCAACATCAATCGTTTAATGAATGCTAGTTGCCTGATCACCAACTGGTGTTACCTATTATCTACTAGTATGAATTGTCTATGCTTATGCTTTTAGATTCAAATATCGATTGCATGTTGGTTCTTGATGTATGTAGTCACCATATATCTATTTCTGTATCAAGGAGTGGAGTATACTCACCTCCATCGTTGTACTTTCATACTATGAAATGGAATCAGTTGGCATATGAAAGTACAACTTTGATGGGTCGAGGAACACACTTTGCGAAGGGGCTAATGCAAAGTAAGTGACCATTCGTTCGGGGATGGCTGGCATTGTAGTATTCCCACGTTTCTCGTAGTTGGATATCTGAAAGGAAGCTAAATCCACAAAGATACTAACTATTTAGACTCTTTCCTTTTACAAGCCATGTTGTTACGATGTATGTTTTGATTCATGCGTAATTGTGGTGAAACTCGATCACATCCTAGTGGTTTCCAAATATTGTTAACAACCTTAAGTTTACTTCTCTGCCATTTAGTTTACTTTACACTTTAGTTTAATCATTAAATCAACTCTTCGATCTAAATATCAACTCTTAAGTAGATAAGTAGAATTATAATGTTTTCCATCTTGTTAATCCTTAACAAGACCGTTGTCTCATGGATTCGACCCTCAACTGTACTACGATAAGACTTCCACGTATCTTAGCATACGTGGGTAGAGATCTTATTATAGCACACGAAAGGCTAAACTTAGAGACTTACTATCTCTAGAATTTTTAGTGGTGCATGCAACTTCATGCAAGTGGAGGCTCCATAAAAAAATGGCGTCGTTGTCAGGGACAATGAAACGTTTTAATTCCAATTATCTACTTGCTAGTTGATTAGGATTTTACATTTTACCTTGATAACTACTTCATATCTTTTGATTACACCATTTCTCCACATCGTCTAAAGTGTGATTTTTCTTCTACTCAGGTAGAAAACGTGTATGCAACCTTCGCATAACATCGGATTCTCCCTTAAACTAGAGTACGACTCTGAGGTAGAACGAAGCTTACACCGATGCATCAGACTCAACAGCCAACGAGCCAGACAGATGGCTGAAGAACAATGCCAAGCCACCTTAGTAATGGAAAGAGTCAACACAACTATAGCAGCTCAGAGAGCACAACTCATTGCTGATACACGTGCTTAAGTCCAATCTAAAGTTCGAGCTGAAAAGCAGGCACGCATCCAAGTTGAAAATGAAGCAGCTACATCAACTGCTTAGTTATTGTTAAGAAACAAGCAGCTTCAGGATTATGCCATTGCTAAGAACTCTAAGGATAATCACCCAGTCTGACCACCGCTCATTAACACTCCTAACTTCAAGATTCAAATGCAATGGATCCAAATCATGCAAGGCATCTCGTTCTCCGAAAATGCTGGAGATGACTACATGGACCACCTGAAGTGATTCAAGGCACTTTGTCGATTGGTACCACAAGTCGGAGCTACATTCGATGCAATTATGCTCCGAATTTTCCACTTCACTTTGTCTAGAAAAGCACTAAGCTGGTATAACTCATTAGATGGAGAGCCAATTATGACATGGGATCCCTTGGAAGAAAAGTTTCTAGAGAAGTTCTTTCCTCCTTCGTTGACCTACGAGATTAGGGGACAGATTAACCATTTTTCCCAACTTCCTGGAGAGTCACTAGCAGAATCATGGGAAATATTTAAGGAACTTCTGAGGAAATGCCCACATCATGGAATCTCACAAAATTAGCTCATAGAAACATTCTATAGAGGAGTAAGTGATGACATCAAGAAGTTTTTAGATTCCTCATATGGGGGGGGATTTCATGCGAAAGAATTATGAGGACGCCTAGAAGATTGTTATGCTCGGAGCCGAGAACCACTCTAATTGGGGAAGGTCATCTACCGAAGGAGTCCTAAAACTCTATAAAGCTAAAGAATCTATAGAAATGAAAGCCATTGCTAAATATCTAAAAACCATATCTCATAAGAAGCAAGTCCTTGAAACATAATTTGGAGAATATGACAGGAAGAAGAATTCCCAAGTTCAACAAGTCAAAGCAACTACTGAGACTTGTGATGCTTGTCAAGCATCTGATCATCCCATATTATCATGTGGCCTCTTATACGATGTGATGATGAATCTGCAGACACCTCAACCACAATATGAACCCATCATTGAATACCCCGAGGATCAGCTGCCAGAGCAGGTTAATTCTATCCAGTCCATACCAGGTCAAGCATACTATAATCTGGATCAACAAAGAAACCACCCCAGATTTCAGTATGGGAATCCTGCAGGAACTGCCAACCCGCAGCACCAAGCACAAGGTGGGTCTTCCAATAGACCACCACTAGGATTCCAAAGCAATTATAACTGAAACCAAGGAAACTATAGAGGAGGGTTTCAAAGATTTTCTTACCCAAGAAATTATTCTACACACTATCAATACACTCACCCTCCGTTACACCCACAGTTGCAACAACCTCAGCTACAACAACCGCAAATTCAACAACCTCAATTACCAGCACCTCAATAGCAGCAACCTCAAGGACAATAACAAATTGCACAATATCAACCAAAGAATGCTCCACATCCGCCAACAGATGAGATATCTCTGATAAGGCAAATGTTGCAATCTCAACAGACTATGCTTGCCAACCAGCAAGCTCAACAGAAAGCTGTAGAAACCCAATTGGCACAAATTGCAACTCAATTAAAACCTCCGATAGGTACTTTCGCTGGTCAGCCAGAAATAAATCCAAGACATGATCAACGCAGACCAGAACAACTGAATGCAGTTACCACAAGGTCTGGTCGTGTTTTAAATGAAGTTACCAAAGTCATTCAGGAAGACGAAGATACCGCTGAAACCATCCCAACTGCAAGCATAAATCAAGAAACTAAAAAAATTGTAGAAGTTGAGATGGAGAAGGAAAAAGAACTGGTTTCTAAAGAACCATAAGCCCCACCATACAAGCCCAGGATACCCTATCCAGGCAGATTGAGAGGGACTAAATTGGATACTAGATTCTTAAAGTTCAAGGAAGTAGTGAAGAAGCTATATGTTGATATTCTGTTCCTTGATGCTCTATCCGAAATCCCAGCTTGGTCCAAAAATCTGAAGACTTTTCTATCAAATAAATACATGACCGAAGAACAAAAGACTGTCAAATTAGCCCAGACTACTTCTGAAATCATCCTAAAAAAATGCTGAAAAAATAGAAGGACCTTGGTTCTTTCGGCATCCAATGTTCTATTAGAAACACCTCCTGTAAGAAAGGACTAGCTGATTTGGGGGCCATCATATCTATTATGCCATTTTCTATGTGTAAAAGATTGGGCTTTACCGATTTGCTGCCCACATCAATGACAATCCATTTGGCTGATTCGACCATTACCGCACCTTTGGGAATCATTGAAGATATCCCAGTAAGGGTAGACAGGGACTCTTATGTCCCCTATGATTTTGTTATCATGGACATAAAAGAAGATCTGAGATATCCAATAATATTCGGCAGACCCTTCCTTGCTACAGCCAAAGCACTAATTGATGTCAAAGTTGGTACGATTACCTTAAGGTTGGGGAAGGAAACTATTCAATTTAGAGTTTTTGACAGCCTAAAAAGTCCTAGCATCCACAAAGAAGTCTTTCTTCTTCAGGCAATTGACAAGATGTCCCAGCTGAAGCAAGAAACTCCCGAACCATCAGATGCTCTTGAGATCGCCTTAATAAATCTAGAAGCCGAATTTTCAACCGACGAACTAGTTCAACAATGCCTGAAATATCTAGAACAAGCCAAAGTAGTCCCAGAAGCTACCTTTAAGGAGTTGAAATCTGTCACCATTCTGGAGAATACTGAAGTACTCAAGGCACCTAAAATGAAAGTCTTACCATATGGTCTCAAACACGTCTTTCTAGACAAAGAAAAACTATGTCCGATCATTATCAGTTCCACTTTGATAGATGACTAGGAAGAAAGACTCCTTGTTGAATTAACTAAGCATAAGAAAGCCATTGGATATAAGATGACCAACCTAACCGGGATAAATCCCGCTTTGTGCATGCACAAATTACCTATGGTAGAAGAATTTAAACCATCACGGGAGCACTAGAGGAAGCTAAACCCAAATCTCAAAGAGGTAGTTCGTCTTGAGGTTTTAAAACTTCTAAAAGTTGTTATTATCTATCCAATTTCCGACTCTCAATGGGTAAGTCCGGTTCAAGTGGTCCCTAAAAAGGGGGGAACCACTGTTGTTTTGAATGATAAAAATGAACTAGTAACCACTCGGGCTATTACCGGATGGAGGATGTGTATCGACTATAGGAAATTGAATAAGGAAACAAGGAAAGACCACTTTCCTTTACCTTTTCTTGATGAAGTCCTTGAATGTCTAGCCCACCAGAAATTCTTTTGCTATCTTGATGGCTATTCAGGGTTTTATCAAGTTCTGATACACCCAGAAGATCAAGAAAAGACAACCTTTACCTACCCTTTTGGAACTTACGCCTTCAGGAGGATAGCCTTCGGGTTATGTAATGCACCCGCAACATTCCAGAGGTGTATGTCTTCCATATTCATAGGATTAAATGAATCTATCATGGAAGTATTCATGGACGACTTCTTAGTCTATGGAGATTCTTTTGATAACTGTCTACTTAATCTCATTAAAGTACTACAAAGATGCAAGGAAACAAATATGATCCTATATTGGGAAAAATGTCACTTTATGGTGACAGAAGGTGTTGTCCTCGGGCATCGGGTGAGTGAACGAGGGATTGAAGTGGACAAAGCAAAAGTAGATGTCATTTCAAAGTTGTCACCACCAATAGACATCAGAGGAGTATGAGCTTTCCTGGGCCATGCCAAATTTTATCGAAGATTCATAAAAGACTTTTCAAAAATAGCAAAACCCATGACTCACCTATTAACTAAAGATGTGGACTTCAATTTTGATCAAGAGTGCTTACACAACTTCACGACCCTAAAGAATGCTTTACTCTCTGTGCATATACTAAGAGCTCCTGATTGGTCACAAACCTTTGAGATAATGTGTGACGCTAGTGACTATGCCATCAGAGCAGTATTAGGATAGAGAATAGATAAGAAACCTTACGTGATATACTACGCATCAAAGATGCTTGATGAAGCCCAAAAGAACTATACAACTATAGAAAAAGAGTTCTTGGCGGTCATTTATGCCTTTGAGAAATTTCGTTCTTATCTAATCGGATCAAAGGTCATAGTCTACACAGATCACCTAACAAAAAAAATATTTGATTCAGAAGCAAGACGCTAAACCCAGACTTATTCGCTGGGTATTGATGCTTCAAGGATTTGACTTGGAAATAAAGGACAAAAGTGGGGTAGAGAATGTTGTCACCGATCATTTGAGTCACATTGAGGCTCAAGATGGAGATGATATACCTATCTGCGACTCTCTACCTGATGACCAACTCATGAAGGTCACCACTAGATTCCCCTGGTAGCTGACATAGTAAACTATCTGGCTACAGGAAATGTCCATCCTTCTACTACCTATCATGATAAGAACAAAATTTTCCATGATGTCAAGCAGTACTTTTGGGATGAACCATATCTTTTTCGCTTGTGTACAGACAGATTATTCCGCCGTTGCCTCCCTAAAGAAGAAATTAGCCCAGTCTTGGAACATTGTCATTCTGGCCCCACTGGGGGGCACATGAGTTCAAAAAAGATCGCTCTTAAAGTCTTACAGTCAGGTTTCTTCTGGCCGACAATAGAAAAGGATGTTCATCAATTTGTAAAATCTTGCAATAAATGTCAGTTATCTGGAGGGATATCCAAGCGAAACGAAATGCCACTAATCTGTGGCAGGAGATTTAACTTTTTGATGTATGGGGAGTGGACTATATGGGTCCATTTCCCTCATCATATGAATTCTCCTATGTATTGGTCGTTGTGGATTACATATCCAAATGGGTAGAAGGTATACCCACTATATCTTGTGACTCTAAGCCAGTTATTAAGCTATATTCAAAGACATTATCTTTCCTAGATTCGGAGTTCCTAGAATAGTCATTTTCGACGGAGGGTCACATTTCTTGAAATGAAGCTTCAAAGCCCTCCTAAGAAAATACGGAGTAAAATACAAGGTCTCCACACCTTATCATCCACAGACTAGCAGCCAAGTTGAAGTCTGGAACAGACAGCTGAAAGCTATTTTAAAAAAGACTATTAACAGGAACCGCACAGATTGGTCCACCAAACTTCCTGATGCTCTTTGGGCATATCACATTGCTTATAAAACACTGATAGGAACAACTCCGTTCTGTTTGGTGTATGGGAAGTTGTGCCATCTCCTAGTTGAATTAGAACATAAGGCTTGGTGGGCTATTAAACAATTGAATTTTGATTTCAAAAGTGCTTGCGAATACAGACAACTTCAATTACAAGAACTTGAGGAACTAAGAATGTCTGCATACCAGAGTGCCATGATCTACAAAGAGCAAAATAAGATGTGGCATTATGGACACCTCAAAAGAAAAGATATCATCATCGGAGATAAGGTCCTTCTTTTCAATTCTAGACTCAAAATGTTTCCCGGGAAACTCCACACAAATTGGTCCAGGTCCTTCACTATCAAGCATAGCTATCCAACTGGAGCTGTCATCATCCTTGATGACAATGGGGGAGAAAGGACTGTCAATGGCCATAGACTGAAGACATATTATACTCCAGCTGATAAAACTCCAAGACAAACCATTGACATTCATGACCCCACGCCTTCAACCTGATCAAGCCAGAATTTCATCGAGCCAGCGACGTAAAACCAAAGAGATACTTGGGAGGCAACCCAAGAACTAAGTGTCACCTCTTTATTTTGTTTTACTTACTTTTGATAATTTTCTTTAGACCTATTTTGTTTATAAAATTCAAAAATTAATATAAATAACCAAACAAATAAAAAAATATAAAAATCAATAACCAAAATAATTTTACCCAAGCGGTCTTGAAGCCGTTTAGTCCTTACGGTCTTGAAACCATTTGGTCCTTACGATCTTCAAGACCATTTTGTCCTTACAGTCTTGAAACCATTTAGTCCTTACAGTCTTAAAACCGTTTGGACCCAAACGGTCCCAAGACTGTTTGACGTAATGAAAATTTGTACAGTCGACCCTCCTTTTCCTATAAATACTACTTGACCCCTCCCTTTTCTTTTCTTCGATTCCCAAATCACCTCTCGCACGAACCATGTTCCATTCTTTCTTTGCTCCCGTGTGACCAAATCTCAACCACCGTTCCGTTCTCCTTCTTACTTCCAGCACTGCTGCCGCCATTCCTATTCACACTCGTGATAGCTACCCTGTCCTCCTCTTGGCCGCTCGCTCTGTAGAAACCATCACCGCACTCATCACAACAAGGTAGATGGTGCTAATGACCATCACCATCACCACATCACATCTTCTTTTCTTTTCATCATCACCGCTATCATCGTTACTGTCGTTGTTATCACCACCGCCGATGCCATCGTTGCCGCCGCCATTTTCGCTGCCATTAATACGTCCTTCGCCACTGTCGCTTTGCTTCCCTCATGGTTTCAATAGTCGCATGCTCCTACCGGTTTTGACACCAAGATGGTTCTCATGGTTCTACAAACCATTTGGACCCAAACAATTTTTTTTAAAACCGTTTGGACCCACGCGGTATTGAAAACTGCATGGACCCTAACGGTCTTGAAAACCATTTGGAACCAAACAGTCTTGAAAATCGCATGGACCCTAACAGTCTCCGCATGGATCCTAACGGTCTTGAAAATCGCATGGACCCTCGTGGTTTCATCCTAAACCGCATCATCCTTAACGATTTCCATCCTCACGGTTTCATCCTTAACGGTTTTTACCCTCGCGGTTTCGCTCTGCCCGGTCTTTAAAATGCATAAATCCTTCACGATTTTGAAACTGTTTGACCTCTTCACGATCTTAAGACCGTGAATCTTGCACCATTTTGCAATCTTTTTGACATTTATACAAAAATTCCATTAGCACCAAATTTCAATTTTTTCTAAATATATATAATTTCTTGTTAAAATTACAAAATGGCCTCCCCTGCAAAGGACGTCACAGAAGCTGGACACTGGACTAGGGAACAACTCTTGGAGCATCGCACTAAGCTCCAATGCATCATCGAACTGTGCGCAAAAATAGGAAAAACTCCAGTTGACTTGCCCAAGGTCATCCACAACCTTGAGTGCGTCAACAAATGTTTAACAGAAGATCCAGTAGAAGAAATCAAAGATATCTCCTCAACTGATGAAGGCTCAGACTACACACCAAACCCTAATGAGGAATCCCCACCCACCAAGTCAAAGGGCAAAAGGAAGGCCCATGAGGCTGCAAAAGGACAACCAATAAAGAGACGGGCCACGAAGCAAGTCCAACCCACTACCACAAGAGAACAAATCTTGGCAGGGTATGCTACTACTCCTGTAACTACCACCACATCAACTGCACCAACTGATCTTCAAATTCAACATCTAGAGGTTGGTGACAAAATTTTGCAGCCAAAAAAATACATCTACTCCACCATACTGAAGAAGATGGTCATCTACAACAGAATACTTGCCCTTCTTGATGACTCAAACCTCTCCAAGCTTTGTTTTATCGCCGAGAACTCTTATCTCAAGCCCAGACTGGAATTCTTCACTCACCTTACAAAAGAACCAGTGGAAGCCAAAGACAAACAAAAGGATGGGGGTGAACGGAAACTCGTAACCTCGCTTTTTAGAAAGAGGGTCGTTTTGTCTGAGAACCTATTGAATGAAATATTCATCAACAAACCTGACCAGCTAAAGAAGGCCAAGGAGGTAGGTCTGGACCACCCCCAGTTCAACATGCATACCTTCTGGAAGTCTTTGACTGGGATCCCCAACGATGAACCAAAGACTTGCAAAGCCTTCAACATTCATTCTGGCCTGGTGCGAACTCTGCACAGAACAATAACATGTGCTCTATTCCCTAGGACAGAGAGTGGGAATGTTCTCATTTTAGACCTCTTTATACTGTGGTCCATCCTGAAGGGGCAGCCGATCAATATCGGATGACACCTAATACACAAACACACATCCTACGCCCCTGGAAGGGAAATTTGCATGGGTGGCCACATAACTACAATCATAAAGAACCAATGGACGGACCACTCAAGAACTGCACATTGATAAAGGGTGATAACCTAACCAACGAGCAGATTCTAAAAAAAACCTATATCATAAAGGAGAAGGATGCCAAGCTCCACTATATCTTCTGCCCCATCGTCAAAGCATCCAGGATGCTGCTACCACTTCTGAAACTCACTGATTATGACAAAGATAAGCTTCTCTCCACCGAAGAGGAGCTTGCTAACCTTCTAGCCTCAGTAAAATGAAAGGATAAACAAGAAAAAGAAGGGAAAATAGAGCATAGTGTCACTGCCCTAATGATGAGGCCAAAGAAAATACTAGTATCACAGCCATCCAAACTGTGTGCACAGAAGCAACAACAGTCCGGGAGGCCCACATCTAAGATTAACCCAGAGATAAAACACCCCCACAATGTAGAAAACATCGTCAACCCAACATCAGACCCCTTCATCTTAGATCTGGATGTTGGGATCAATTCTACAACCACCCCCACCACCCTTGGGATAGAGGGATCGAGACCTCATTCCTCCACCACACTCCCATCTTCAACCATTCCTCTATCTTCCATTCTTCCGACATCCACCACCTCTCCATTCCACACTACTCTTCCACCATTTTCCACAATCATGCCCACCACAATTCCTTTCTCCACAACCACAACTTCACCCACATCTTCTGCCTCACTCATTTTCTCCTCGGGCGTCCCATTCTTCACCTCGACGCCCAATCTCACCTTCACTTCCACCACTTTCCCCCCGACATTCTTGGTTCCACCTTTTTCACCCAGAATGTCACCACCCTTATCATCCGCCACCACCCCGATACCGCTGGTGACTCCCTCTATAGTTGTCATGCAATTTGCGGGCCCATTAATAATGTCTCTCTCACAAGGCACCACCACTGTTCCACCTAGACCCCAGCCATCCCACCCATCCACCACTGGGGTCCCTTTTTCACAAGTCAAAGAGGCATTCAGACATCAATTTGATACTATTCGAACCCTCCTCACCGACCCTTCTAACGTTTTACAATCTATTTTTACTTGTATGCAGAGACTTGCTACCTAGGTGTCCAATCTCGATGAGCGGACTCACACCCTATCAGACCTCCTCACAAGCATTCAACAATGATAGGATGCAGCGATCCAACAAGTCAACTGTGTGGATGACTGCTTACAAACCCTGCCAAATTTGATGCTTGGTATGAAGAGCCAGTAAGAAGCGTTGGTCCAGCAATTCAAATGGGTCTCTAAGAAAACTCAACCTTTACCTGAGACCCTTCGCGAGCTTCAGCAGCAACAAGTTGCACTAAGCATGCATATGGATCACTTGGAAAGCAGCCTCACACAACTCATCTGCCGCTAGAAGGAGCATGCAAATGATGCCTTAGACCAGCTACAAGAACAAGTGACTGATTTAATAACACGACTCCTCTCCGCCGAATCTAGATACACAGATCTCAAGGAAAGCCATGATACACTACTTGAAACCCACAGGCACGTGCAAGTGGCACTTGAAGAACAATAAGCTACCCATCAGTGATGGAAGAAAGCATCAAACAAAAAGAACAAAGATAAGGCGGCAAATGCCGAGGATGATGAAGACGACGAAGATGATGATGATGATTCTAACTCCTCAGCTGACTCAAATGCTGACAGCTCTCATTCAGACGATCATCCAGATGACCCAGACAATGCTGGAGAGGGCACTAGCCGAGGAGCAGATGATACAAAAAGGGGAGACGGTGGAGACATCCAGAATAGTGGCAACAAAGACCACCGTTCCCCCGACACTAATGACAACGTAACAATGTCATATGGGGATCAATTCTTCAAATTTTCGGCTATGGGCTCTCTGGGGGACATTGCCAAAGACACTGCTTTTACTGAGTTTCAACAATGCATTATGGAAACTAGCACTAGCCCACTCACATCAGCCATCACTTTTCAACAATCAGCCCTAGAGCAAGCTGCACTCCTCCCCCCAGAGAATGAGGATTTTGAGGATAGAGTGAGTCTCGACACCAATGATAGATTTGACTTTGACTCTAACAAGGATGAAGATCTGCCACAATATTTTGACGACAACTTATAGACTTCATCTCCTCCTCCAGAAGACCTTCCCCCACCACCACCTCTACCTCACAAGATGCACGACTTGGACATGGCGGCCATCTCTACATTAGATGTTCATGACATCTTCATCCTGAACACTATTGTAGATGATTCCAAGGATGGGGGGGACATCCTCTACAACAACACAAAGATAATGTGCAAGTTGACACATGAAGATTTCCATGTTCTTCTATGACCTCAGTCGGCAGTGAAGATGGTAATTTTCCGTGTCCTGCTTGCCAACTCAATAGAGGAATTTTGGAGCCTGAAGAAATTGCATCCAGTTTTCAACACTTCGCTTGCTTTAGCTTTATGCTTATTAAACAAGGACTTACATGCAAAGTCCATCGAGCGGCTGCAAACAGGTCTCGTGAGAAAGGCACACTACATCACAATGCCTTTTAAACTTTCCAGCCACTGGCTACTAATGATTGTTGACACTGAGGCCCGCGATGCCAAGGTGTACAATTTCTGCACCAGTGAGCTCAAGGCGAGACAAATAAACTTTGCTGGTTTAGAAGATGGAGAAGCATGATGCATTCCTTTCCAGCTTCTCAAAGTCATATGGGTTGCCTGCCCATCTCTTGCACATGGCTGGAACCAACCTTGGTTCTAAATCATTAACCCAGTAGTTCAAACACTAGAAGGTTCAGGGGACTGTGCTCTCTGCACAATCAGATTCATTGAAGTGCTCAACAAACATATCCCCTTTACTGAGCTAGCCACAAAAGATATGCATTCTTTACGGGGACGTTACGCCATGGAGCTCATATGTGACAGACGGTTCTTCAAGGGTCCGACAATGGCGCATGCCAATGTACCTCATTACTTATTCTATGCTATCCAACGTCCACAAAAGTGACCATTCAGACAAGTTCTAAAGGAGTTGGAGCAACAACAACAACAAACCGCCAAGGTCCCAGAAAAATGACAATGGGACCCCTACACTTTTGATATGGTGGAAAACAAGGGGGACACAAATTTGTTAACATGAGCTATCATTAACAGATCATCCAAAGATATGGTGCCTCTATCAGATATACAACCAACATTCTCGAGCTTTGACCTTGCTACATGCAAGAATATTTTAGATAATGAACCCAGACTCATCATGTCTAGGCTATATGCAGAGAACAATGAGCTTTTTTTCCTTGAAGGGAATATTCTCATTCTGGAATATGCACTCTGTGAAACCGTATAAGTAAAATGTTCACTATCCATGGGCATGATGGATGCCTACCAATTTCTTCTAGCACAAGACCTGCCTACAGTTTACATGGCGTCAACATACCTGAAGGATGATCTACTCAGATCAAAGAACTTCGGAACCAGTGAAGCCATTATCGCATGTCTTCAACATACAACTCCAAAGTTCATCATGTTTCCTTTCCTTCACTCTGAGCATTGGATGCTGCTGGCAACGAACTTACATAATGGAACTGCAATTATCTACAATAGTTTTGATAGCCCGTTCAATCTCAACCAGAGAGAGTATGATGTTATAACAAAGATGCCCATGGAGGAAGTGGCAAAGGATTGTGCCAAACAACTGCACTATCTTCTCATCAAACACACAAAGGTAGCAACAAAGATCACTTCAAGTGCCCAACCTTCTGCCATAGATGTCCCCAACAAATCAGAGAATCAAATGACTGTGGATTCCACGTCCTTTATTGGATGTATAACCTCACCGTTCTTGGCAAACATGTAGAGGACATCAAGGATGTGGATTATCATGCTTTACGGGGAAAGTTTGCAACAAATCTCCTCCGTTCTTATGGATCCAACAAAGGTTTAACAGAACCTTAACACCCTTGCCCATGTACTTCTCAACCTATCACCTTGACACTCTAAAGATAGAGTGAGTGATAAGTTAAGGGGGGGAGCACACTGGGTAAGGGAAGAGGTATTATATTCAAAATTTCTTTTCTCTTCTACCCTTTCATTTACCTTCATTCTTTCACACAAATCTTTCTTTTTGACATTTAGATTTTTTGATAATTTCTTTGATAGAATAGCTTTTGTACATAAGACAACTTTTTCTTTGGTAAGGGGACACCCCTAGCTAAGTTAGAGACAAAGTAGTCCTCAGAAACACTTAAATAGTAGCATTTAGGCATGTAATGGTGAGTTAATAAATCACCTCCACACTCGATATCCATGTTTTTGCTTCAATTCTACATCAGACTCTCCACAGGTCAAAATTGAGGTCAAAACAAGCCAAACACTCTCAAGGTCGGAAGGAAACCAGGTGAAATCCAAATCAAGGAACATCGCAAGTGGACCGCCAAGTACAAAATCGAAACAAATGCATGTCTAGAAACTCTAGGGAACAACTTTCTTCTTTTCAAAAAGAGGCTTGGAAGCCCAAATAAAACCCCCTAAATACCCAATTCCTAAGCCAGAGAGCATATGAATAAAAGTCATAGTGTTGAATAAAAACATGAGAGTTGTGCCATGCATAAGGACCTATATGAAGATTCAATAAAGGTCTTGCCCATGCGGTACATTCAGGTTCCTTCACAAAGGCAGATGTGTCACACCCGGTAGTGAGATCCTAATGTATCCAAATATATGAAAAAGCTGACAAAGGTCTTGCCCGACCGATACATTCAGCTGCGCTCACAAAGGCAGATGTATCATGCCCGGTAGTGAGACCCTAAAAGTTTAGATAAACCATCCCCCCTTCGAAGGGGGAGTTACACAGAAGCCTTCAGCCAACCCTCGTACCCATCTTAGCTTCCGGTAGGATTTTCAAAGAAGTACAAAACTGCTCAGAGTCAAAGACATTCATAGAATACGATCAAGGAAAAGGTGATCCCAATGCGAGTTACGTGATATGGAAGAAACCTGAGCTCTATGCAACTCCCGATACCTGAAAGAGTTGGTGCACGCAGAAGCCCCGATAAGACTCTGGGAGATCTCTGGTTTAGAACTAAAGCAAGAGTATGGAAATTTTTACTAAATAAAATTGCCTCGCCACTACGTGCCTTAGCTCTATCCAGCTTGAGGACAAGCTAGACTCTAAGTTGGGGGCGGTGATAACCTCCCAATTTGTGATGTTATCTTACTAGTTTTTCTTAGTTTTCCATGCTTTTTCTTAGATAAATTAGATAGAATACTTAACTTTCCACTTTATTGTGAATATACCAATAGAATGATATTTCTCCTTTTCTTCTTACAGAAAAACCAAAAAAAAATTTCGAAAGCCCCAAACCGGTCTCAAGGCCGAATGAAGGCCAAACAGTCCCAAGACCGAATGAAGGCCAAACGGTCCCAAGACCGAATGAAGGGCAAGCGGTCCCAAGACCGAATGAAAGCCAAACGGTCCCAAGACCGTATGTACTCTAACAGATCCAAAACCGAATGAAGATGTATTGATCCAAGAATGCATGGAAGCTATCGGTCTCAAGACTGTGAAGATCCAAATGGTCTCTAGACTGAGAGGATCCAAATGGTCTCCAAACTATGAGGATCCAAATGGTCTCCATACCAAGAGGATCCAAACGGTCTCCAAATCGTGAGGATCCAAATAACCCACAACCGTTCAAGATCTCCTTGAAGCCTATAAATGATATGACTTAGTTCATGAAGAATGCCTATTTAATATAAGACTTGTCAAATTTGAAAGTTGGTCAATCTTTAGCTTAGATCCCTATCTGAGTGTAGGGATTTTGTTTGATTGCCTACCTAAATGTAGGGTTTTTTTTATCAGGATGGATGCCTATTCATGATAGGAGTTAAAAGTGCGGTTCTACCTAATTGTAGGATTTAAACTGAATGGAATGCCTTTTCAAGATAGGGCTTGAGGTGATGTCTACATAAATGTAGGGTTTTAACCAAGGGCTTTTCCTACTAAGGATAGGGCTCTTGGAGATGCCTACCTGAATGTAGGGCTAAAACTGGAGGGACTGCCTATTTGGAATAGGGATTACAGATATGCCTACCTAAATGTAGGACTTACATAAAGTGAGTTTCCTACTCATGTTGGGGCTTTCAAAAGAGGAGATGCCTAATCAATATAGGGCATGAGGTGATGCCTACCAAAATGTAAGGCTTTGAAGGAGAGGAAATGCCTATTCAAGATAAGGCTTTCACAATAGGAGATGCATATTTAGGGTAGGGCTTGAATGTCCATGCCTATATAGGATAGGACATGGGGTGATGCTGATAACCTCCCAATTTTTGATGTTATCTTACTAGTTTTTCTTAGTTTTCCATGCTTTTTCTTAGATAAATTAGACATAATACTTAACTTTCCACTTTATTGTGAATATACCAATAGACTGATATTTCTCCTTTTCTTCTTACAGAAAAACCCAAAAAAAAATTGCAAAAGCCCCAAACAGGTCCCAAGACCGAATGAAGGCCAAACGATCCCAAGACTGAATGAAGGCCAAACAGGGACCGAATGAAGGCCAAATGGTCCTAAGACTGAATGAAGGCCAAACGGTCCCAAGACCGAATGAGGGGCAAGCGGTCCCAAGACCGAATGAAAGCCAAACAGTCCCAAGACTGTATGAACTCTAACGGTTCTAAAAACGAATGAAGATTTATTGATCCAAGAATACGCGGAAGCTATTGGTCTCAAGACTGTGAAGATCCAAATGGTATCCAGACCGAGAGGATCCAAATGGTCTCCAAACCGTGAGGATGCAAACGGTCTCCAGACCAAGAGGATCCAAATAGTCTCCAGACCATGAGGATCCAAATAACCCAAAACCGTCGCCTATAAATGATAGGACTTTTTTTAATATAAATGATAGGACTTAATTCATGAAGAATGCCTATTTAATATAGGACTTGTCAAATTTTCAAAGTTGGTTAATCTTTATCTTAGATGCCTATCTGAGTGTAGGGATTTTGTTTGATTGCCTACCTAAATGTAGGGGTTTTTTATCAGGATGGATGCATATTCATGATAGGACTTAAAAGTGCAGTTCTACTTAACTGTAGGACTTAAACTGAATGGAATGCCTTTTTAAGATAGGGCTTGAGGTGATGTCTACATAAATGTAGGGTTTTAACCAAGGGCTTTGCCTACTAAGGATAGGGCTTTTGGAGATGCCTACCTGAATGTAGGGCTAAAACGGGAGGGACTGCCTATTTGGAATAGGGATTACAGATATGCCTACCTAAATGTAGGGCTTACATAAAGTGAGTTGCCTACTCATGTTGGGGCTTTCAAAAGAGAAGATTCCTAATCAATATAGGGCATGAGGTGATGCCTACCAGAATGTAAGGCTTTGAAGGAGAGGAAATGCCTATTCAAGATAAGGCTTTCACAATAGGAGATGCCTATTTAGGGTAGGGCTTGAATATCCATGCCTATATAGGATAGGACATGGGGTGATGCTAATAACCTCCCAATTTGTGATGTTATCTTACTATTTTTTCTTAGTTTTCCATGCTTTTTCTTAGATAAATTAGATAGAATACTTAACTTTCCACTTTATTGTGAATATGCCAATAGACTGATATTTCTCCTTTTCTTCTTACAAAAAAACCCAAAAAAAAATTGCAAAAGCCCCAAACTGGTCCCAAGACCGAATGAAGGCCAAACGGTCCCAAGACCGAATGAAAGATAAACTCGTATGAACTCTAACGGTTCCAAAACCAAATGAAGATTTATTGATCCAAGAATGCACGGAAGCTATCGGTCTCAAGACTGTGAAGATCCAAATGATCTCCAGAACGAGAGGATCCAAACGGTCTCCAATCTTTGAGGATCCAAACGGTCTCCAGACTAAGAGGATCCAAATGGTCTCCAAACCATGAGGATCCAAATAACCCAAAACCGTTCAAGATCTCCTTGTATCCTATAAATAGGACCGAAGGGGTCCTCATTCAGGGGAGATCCTTAGACGTCCAAAGGCTGTCTCAATTGTTCCAGAGCTATTTCAACCTTCATCCCTCACCCCAAGGCTTCCGATCTAAGATCCACACTCCATCCTCAAGCTTACTTTCTCTCTCATCAATGAAGAAGGTGGGAAGTGAAGGATTCATCACCAAGGCAACCACGTAGTGTGAAGACAGTTGTTCTCTACTCCAAGGGGTCAACCTTCCTCCCTCCTATGTGGATATGATGTTCTCCTTCTCTTCTCATGTCTCCTTTGTTGTTCTTGCCATGAGCGAGTAGTTCCATACACTAGGGTGCGGGGAGCAGCCCCGCTACCCATTTTTTCATTCCATGCATTGTAATTCATGAGTTTGCAATAGAGAAATACTATCTTTTCAGTTCAAAATCAATCATTTAATGAATGCTAGTTGCTTTATCACCAACTAGTGTTACCTATTATCTACTAGTATGAATTGTCTATGCTTGTGCTTTTAGATTCGAATATCGATTGCATGTTGGTTCTTTATGTATGTAGTCACCATATATCTATTTTAGTATCTAGGAGAGTTTTCAAGGAGTATAGTATACTCACCTCCATCATTGTACTTTCGTACTACAACACTGTACAAAATGTGTAGAAAAAGTATTTTTAACTATTGGAGTGTTACAGACTCAAAAATATATCCGTTGCAACACCCCAAACGGCTAGGATTCGATACTAAGTGCATCTACTGGCTAGTAGATACCCCCATCTATAAATAGGGGCACCTTGGACTTCATTCCAATTTTGCTTTCATATGCGCCTAGATATAGTTGAGTGGTTTTTATCTACTAAGAGCCACTTTTCTCTCAAGCTTACTACTAATCTACACCAATATGAGTGAGATAGGATATTGTGAGAGAATTTCTTCATTGTACACCTTGTGAAGCTCTCTACTTCCCTTTCCCAATCTCCCTTTTCAAAGAAAAGATGGTGTAAGCTTCTCCTTAGTGGAGGTGAAGTTGAGGATGAATATCCAAGAGAAGAGTGGGTAATTCCTTCAAGGCCAAAGACTTGTTACAAGAATAGATCTCCTTAGTGAAGGCGGCTAGCTCATTGGAAATGTGGGTAAGGCCTTGTGAAGGTAGAATACTCTTGCTTACGGATGGGTAAGTCCTTGTAAGGTTATTTTCTCCTTTGATCCTGAAAAGGAAAGCTAGGTACCCTTGACCTTAGAACATGGTGGTCACATTGTATCTCTTATAGTGGAAAATTAGAAGTGTGAAATGGTTTCAAATACTAGAGATGGACCCCTATAGGTAGTGGATGTACATCTACTAGTTTGGAGTTAACAACCACTATACATAGCTTGTGTTCTTATACTTGTTCAATCTCTCTCATCCATTCTATGTATGCTTGGTTGCATTCAAATTCTATATATGCAACCTTATCTCTTGATATCATTTGAAGGTATGATGAATTTGGTTTAAGTTTTTTATCTCTATTCACCCCCCCCTTTAGAGACCATTGATCCAACAAGTGGTATTAGAACAGGTCTTCTCCAACCAAGTGCTCCTACAAGATGAGAAGATGGATGATAATTTGTTGTGGTCCCTTAACATAGAACGTGGATTCTCTATGCATCCTGCCATATTCGACCACATAAACTTCCTGTATTAGAGGAGAAGGATGCATCTCTACCTTCAAGGGAGAAGATATGAGATGTGGAGATTAGTTTCTGATCCATACAAAGACCATAGGGAGATATGGATACTTGGAATGAAGGTGTCATGAAGAAGGCTAAACTCAACGCAAAGCAATGAGCATCATCTACTCATCCCCAACTCCCACCAAATTCAACTAGATCTCCTCTTGGGATACATCTGATGAGATGTGGGATAAGCCTTGTGTTACCTATGAAGGTACCAAGAAATTCAAGGAGTCAAAAGTATACATGTTCAATGGGTTGCTTGAGAACTTCAAGATGGGCAGGAAAGAAAGAATTACTGAAATGTCTAGGTTCAACACCATTGTGAATAGGCTTGCGTATTTGGGACAACCCATGGACCAAGGGAAGATCAACTCAAAGGTTCATATGTCTCTTCCCAAGAGGTGGCAGTCCAAGGTGACCTCCATTGAAGAAACAAAGAGCCTTGGTGATATTCCTACCGAAGAACTCATTGGGAATCTCCAAGCTTTTGAAGTGAGGCTTGACACTCAAGAAGAGGAAGATAAGCTATAAGATAATGAATCCAATAAGATAAAGGATGCATACTTCAAAGCTCAAGTGGAGGCCATTGTTCTACAACAACAACTTTCTTGCCGACCTACTCCCTCCCTCTAGTGAAGATGAATCCCCTAGTTATCTTGAAGCTCACTACTCCAAAGGGGAATACTTCAAGGGAAAGCCCTCCTCCTCCTCTACTCCTGGATGATATGAATGTATATAAAAGGGACATTACAAGAATGATTGAAACAAGGGAAAAAGGTAACACCAAAGAGAAAATTCAATAAGAAGGAGGACCACAACAAGGAGAGCAAGTTCAAGAAGAGGGAGAAGAAGGAAAGAAGATGCAAAGATGTTTCTTGTTCCACTTGGGAGGAGTATTCCTCAAGTGATTCTAGCTCAAATGAAGGAGAGTGTCATCTTGCACTCATGGCCTCAACAAGTGAATACATAGGTTAGGTAAGTGAGGTAAGTTTGAATGAACTTTATAAAGATGCTCTTATTGATATGATTCATGCTTCCCATTCTTCTTACTCTATGTCCAAATAAAAAAATAAGAGAATAGGAAAAATCATATAGGACCTATATGCTAGAATTGAAACTCCTGAACAAAATGAAAAAGTTCATCTTGATAGCATAGATTATTTACAAGGATAATTTCTTGATTTAGAACTTCAATATAATCGATTTGAAATTGAAAATGGTATTTATCTCAAAAATGAACGATCAAAAAGATGAAAACCAAGTCCATGTTGATGAACTTGTCATGCTAAAACTAAAAATTCTAGACTTCTTGCAAAAGTTAATGATATTGAATCTATACCTATCTTACCTAGTACATAAGTAGCAAGTTTAACTCTTGAAAAATATTTTTACTTATCTAAAGCCCTCTATTTAGAGGCCTATCTTTTGCATGCTCAATATGATATTGCTAGTCTTTCTCTTATAGTAATAAATCTTAGTGAAGGTAAACATAGACTTAGAGAGACCTTGCAAAAATTCCTCAAGGAGAAAAAGTCCCTAAATGTTATCCTAGAGCACTCTACCAAACAAGTGGGTAGTAGTGGTTTGGGATATTAGGGAGCCCCTAAGAACAAGGCAAAAGCTAAGAATAATAACAAGGAGCCTCTTATTATGCCATGGAGAGACTTTTGACTCTAAGACATCGATGGTTTGTTCTCATTATAAGTGGGATGATCATTACTCTACCTTTTGTCCTTACAAAGAGAAGGGGACCAAACCAAACATGAAATGGGTCCCTAAGCTAAATTCGGATCCCAAAGTTTGAATTGGGCACCAAGCTCTCCTTTATATGTAGGATAAAGGTAAATGGATTGTTGATAGTGGATGCTCAAAGCACATGATGGATGATAGAGACCATTTCATCACTCTTACAAAAAAGAAAGGAGGTTACATGACATTTGGGGACCATAAGAAAGGTAAAGTGATAGGTGAGGGTGATGTAGGTGATTGACTATGCATAAAGAATGTTCTTCTTGTGAATGGCCTACATAACAATTTAATTGGTGCTAACCAACTTTTTGATAATGCATATTTTGTTCTCTTTACTTCACATGAATGCTTGCTTCTAGATTCCCTCTCCTATAATATCATATATAAGGGAACTAGAACTGGAAATCTTTATATTGTTGTTCTTGACTCTCTTAAGTCTATTCTTGGTAAATTCCTAGTTGTTGATAAAAAATGATGTATCTTTGTGGCACCGTAGGCTTGGTCATGTAAATATGCATCAATTAAAGAAGTCGAGCAAAAAGGAATTGGTCAAAGGACTTCCTTAATTGGATTTTGAGAAGGATGAGGAATGCCAACCCAGTACCTAAGGACAACAAACCAAATTCTACTTTAATCCAAAGGAGTTCTTAGAACCAAGAGGGTTCTTGAGCTTATTCACACTGATCTATTTGGACCAATGAGAACTGAATCGCCTACTGGTAGTAAATATTGTCTTGTGATTGTCGATGATTTCTCATATTTCACATGGAATTTCTTTCTGGTTTCACAAAGTGATACTCTTGATGTTTTCTCATCTTTTTGCAACTGAATTGAAAACGAAGCTTCTTGCTGTATTATGTATATCCGCAGTACCATGGGGGAGAGTTTAAAAATGACTTGTTTGAAATATTTTGGGAGAAATCTAGTTACTCACACAACTTTTATTCCCCCAGTACGCCTCAACAAAATGGGGTAGTTGAGAGGAAGAACAGGCCTTTACAAGAAAAGGCTAAAACAATGCTTTTGGAATATGATACTCTCAAGAAGACCACATGTTTTGTGTAAAACTAGATTTTCACTCATCCTTTTCTTAAGAAACCCCCCTATGAGTTATGGCATGGTAGAAAGCCCTCAATAGACTCCATTCATACATTTGGTTGTCCATGCTTTGTCTTGAACACCAAAGAGTCTCTTGATAAGTTTGATGCAAAATCTTATAAGGCTTTCTTTCTTGGATATAGCACTACAAGTAGATCTTTTAGAGTATTTAATAATGAACTATCTAAAGTATAAGAATTTATCAATGTCAAGTTTCTTGAGACTAACCCCTCCATTTCCAAGAATATTGTGAATGATGATGTTGTAGATGAAGTGATTCATAGATTGAAGGAACTCAACATCAATGACAATGTAAAAGAGGTGGTTGTAGATGAAGGATCAAAAGAAGATGAAAAGAAGGATCCTACTCCCCGGTTTGCTAAAGATCATATGAAGGAGCTCATCATAGGCAATCCTTTTGAAAGGGTGAAGACGCAGGCTGCTTTCAACAAAGAACAAGATGAGAATGCCTTCATCTCACAACTTGAGCCAAAGTATGTCAAAGAAGCTCTTAAGGATGATGAATGGATCCTAGAAATGCAAGAGGAATTAGAACAATTTGAAAAGAACAGAGTGTGGACTCTAGTGCCAAGACCAAGTGATAGAATGATCATTGGCACAAAGTGGGTCTACCACAACAAGCTTGATGAAAGTGAAAAGGTAGTAAGAAACAAATCAAGGTTAGTAGCTCAAGGTTATAATCAACATGAAGGTATTGACTTTGATGAAACTTATGCTCCTATGCTAGACTTGAATCTACTAGAATACCACTTTCCTTTACTAGTCATGAAATATTGTTGCTATCAAATGGATGTTAAAATTGTATTTTTGAATGGTATAATAAAGGAGGAAGTCTATGTGGTTCAACCTCCCAACTTTGAACACGAAAATGTTTATTTGTTACAAAAAGCTCTTTATGGTCTTAAACAACCCCATAGAGCTTTGTATGGGAAATTTAATACTTTTAGTTACACAATGTCTATGTAATGAGGAAAGTTGATTCTACACTCTTTCTTAAGAACACTTCTAAAATTTCTTGATTATACAAATATATGTTGATGATATCATTTTTGATGGGAATGATCTTGATCTTTGCAAAGAGTTTAGTTCTCTTATGCATAGTGAATTTGAGGTGAGCATGATGGAGGAGCTCACATTCTTCATTTGCTTTCAAATAAAGCAAACAAAGGACGAAAACTTCACGAACCAAGGAAAATACACAAGGAACTCTTAAAGCACTTTGGGATGGAGAACACAAATACAATGGATACCCCCATGTCCAACACCGCCAAACTTGATAGAGATGAAGAAGGTGAAAAGGTAGATGAGAAACTCTATAGAGGTATGATTGGTATCTTACTATAATTAACTGCCTATAGACCTGATATCATGTTTCATGTTGGCTTATGTGCTAGATTTTAATCAAGTCCTAGAAAATCCCATCTCATATTGGTTAATAGGATTCTAAGGTACCTAGCCAAAACCCAATATTTTAGACTATGGTATCATAAGTCAAGGTACTTTACTCTTACAACTTATAGCGATGTGAATTATGTCAGGTGCTTAATTGATAGAAAGTGCACAAGTGGCACTTGCTTCCTCCTAGGACCATGCTTAGTTTCTTGGGTCTCTAAGAAATAAAGCACAGTGGATCTTTCAACTATGAGGCTGAGTATATTGCAGTTCGAAGTTGTTGTGCCCAAGTCCTATTGATGAAGCAAAATGCTCCAAGACTTCAATGTTTTCTATGATACTTCTCCTATCTATTGTGATAATACTAGTGCAATCAATCTATCTTATAGTCCTATATCGCATAGAGCTAAACATATAGAGGTCCCCTATCATTTCCTTCGTGACCACACTGCTAAGAAAGATAGCTATATCACTCATGTGGACATTGAAAATCAACTTACGAACATTTTCACTAAACTTCTAGCTAGAGAGAAATTTACTTTCATTAGATCAAAATTGCTTATAACTGCTCTTAATGATAATTTTATGCCTTCTATCTAAGATTTGCACCTATCTATATGTTGTTGCTCATATAATACTTATCATGTATTTGTTTGTGCTAAAAATTCCAAGTTTAAATGCTTTATTTTTGGTGTTGTTGCTTTAAATCACAAATGCTTGTTTTATCACAAAATAGTAGCCAATGATGAGTAAAAAGTGCCTTTATATGTTCAAAATACATAATAGGCTAGAGGAATTCATTTATATAGTGGCATAGGACTCTAGAACTAAATTTCATATCGTGTTTGCAGTCACCTATGTCGGCCGAGTTTGTTCTGGGGAAAATCGACTGACAAGATGACCAAGGACTGAACTGACTGCAATGTCGGCCAAGTTTCCTAAATCATAGACTCAACTAAAAACACTACTGTGTGGAGATATAAAGGGACTTTCAACCAATTTTCTCCCTCTCAACTAGAGAAAACTCAGCCAGCCAATCCCCTTTTGAGTTCATCCTTAAACCCTAGACCCTCCCATACCTTCTACTATCATTCTCTAGCCATGTTTCATCTTCCCTAGCCCAACCCTATCGTGTTGGACGACTGCTTTCTGGTCTTTTGTCACTCTTTTGGTGGGAAACTTAGTGTCTTATCTCCTTTCTTATCTCAATGGTATCCAATAGGAGGAAGAGAACTGGCCCAGATGGTGTTCCGTCCACCTCTAATTCTTCAAGGCTCATTGGGTATGATGTTACCTACTTTATTAGTTCTGAAGCTGCAAATCAATATAAGGAGTTGTGTAACGACCCCCTCCCCCTGTTATCCCTAAGTAAGGTGTATTGAGAGGGCAAGGACCATTACCATATTTATAGGGTCGAGGTTTAGCAATTAACTAAATTATTATAAATTTCATTGAATGGAAAAAAGTTTGATACAATATGAAAGGTAAACTCTCCCATAAGGAGTTACATTATATGGGAAACTATTGTTTGCAACTGGATATAAAAACTATCTAACTCATCCTCCATGGTAACTTTAAGTATCTTTCCTTTTGGTTCATTCTTCTCAAGATGTCCATTTTGCAAAATAATAATAGTTTAACCTAAAATGTCATGAAACAAAACAACAATCAGTAAAACAAGTTATACTGTTATGTGGGAGAAACAAAATATTTACATGTAGGTGTAACAATGTAATCAACCATTTCAATAATTATTATTTCAAAATTGAACATGCATTTTCTTTCTAACTACTATGTACGGTACACCCCCTCCCTGGAGTGCTCATTGTGGGGTACCCTCTTTCAAGGGTTTAGTCCCTACAGTGGACTTCTCATAACATTTCTGTTCCTGGGCTTGGTTTATCATGGCCTTACTTTTCCATCTTGACCTCATAATGATCATCCTATTCTAGCTTGGCCTCAGAATGACCATCCTATCTCAGTTTGGTATTATTGGTGATCTTCCTATCCCAGCTTGATCACCCATCATTACAATGACGTTCCATACATCCCACATGTATCACTTAAATCCACCAGAGATAGTTGAGCAAGTTATAATTATATAAGGTGATACCCATATAGGCTTTAAAGATTGTAGGAATTAAATAAACAACCAACAATGCATTTGCAATCAATGTGAAAAACCTCAAAAAACCACATAAGTCATTTAAGGTGAGTAGTCATAGGTGTAACCACATAAATTTCTCATAAGATATCAATTTTTTTAGAAAATAAGTGAAGTTTGAGATTAAGCAAGCAATCACCCTAAAATTAATGCATAACACCCAAGTATTACTATTTTATTCATATATATATATATATATATATATATATCATTAACACTGACTTGGGTTCCAAGTTATGTTTTTGGGATCAAATTGGGGTTTCATTAGAGTCTTGGCTTTCCAAACCCTAATTTTCCCATTTAATGCCTTTTTGACTCATAAATGCTAATTTTGATGTTATATGCATTATAATCTCAAAATAAAGTCAAAGACGTTCTTTTTATCAAAAAAGAATAAATTTTATCCATAAAAGTCATTTAAGCACGTTATATTCATTAAAACCAAGAAATTAGGGTTTCCGTGCTTTTAATACATTAAAGTTAGCAACTTACATAACTTTTGAAATTCAGTGCAAATCTAGGTTTTGAAACTATTTTTATTGGAATCATTTCATTTTGTTGATCAAATTTCATATATTATTTGTTATCATTGGTCAATCCTATGAATTTTTATGATTTTGACAAAATCAATGATTTCTAGCCAATGAGTGCTCGCCACTTAGGTGATGAGCCCGGTTCCTGACCTTGCCAACTAGGATAGGCTGAGCCAATGGGCTCATTCTAGCTCAGTGGTCCATGCTCATGTGGACACTCACTAGTCAGGGTGAAGAAAGAAGAAAAGGGCATAAAGGTCCTTACTCGTGTGGAGAGGTATTTGGGCAGACTGGACTTTTCACCCCCTGAAAACATCTTCAACCTCGCTGCTTTGTGAGCAGCATGGGGTGGTCAACGTGGAGGTTGACTCTGGGATTTTGTCTTATTGAATGATGAGTGAGGGTGTCGAAAGCTTCGTCTCACCTTTATGAACTCCCCAAGGGCTCCAATTGCCCTGAACGTGACTGGTGTTGTGAGGATGATTGAGAGGTATATCCAGTGATATAATAGGGAGAGTTAGGAATGGAGGGTGCTAGAGGAGAAATTGAGAGCATGATCATCCACGTTAGGTCTCGTAGAGTCTCACGATCATATTTGTAGTCTCACAGAAGGGTACTACCCTTTTGTAGCCCCTGGATATGGTGGATAGATCAGTGAGGGGATCATAATTTGGGTTTTTTTTGGAGAAGTCAGGCGATAGTTTTATTCATCTTGCTCACCTCGTGCAAGCATATTCAATTGCAAATTACATATTTTGGTTATTTGTGATGAATTGAACATGGTAGTACTACTACCATTGCAACTCTGTACATGACCAGTGTCAAGTACTGTTTTGGGGGGTGTATCATAGAAATGAATTACAATGTTGTTTTGGAAGTGAAGCTTTGCCAACGCATCACCTAGGCCGTTATTCTTTCTCTCCTTATAAATAATAGGAGCAGAATTCTTCAGTAAAATTTGGGTCCATTTAATGATGTTTGCATAACGTGGGTGACTTATGTAATCATCTTTTAACATCTTTGTGGCTAACAAGTTATCTGTCTCCATAATGATGCCTTGCAACTCAGTAGATCTGATGGTTTTCGCTGCTAGGGCAATGGCCATTAGCTCAGCCTCAAGGGGATTTTTTGCAATAATCAATTGTCCTACTCCTCCCATCCACTGATTATTCTGGTTTTTTATGACGACTGATGTGGCACCTCTGCCCTTCTTCCATGCAACATCGGTTTGCATGATTAAAAGGCTCATTGCATAGGGCTCCTGTTGAGCTGGCCATTGTGTAAACTTTGCAGCTACCTTGAGGTCCCATGCCTGCATCGACATTCTAATTTCTAGCAAAATTATGTTGACTTATTGTGGGACGAGCACCTCTTGTTTTTCAAAGATATCCAAGTTGCGTTGTTTCCATATCACCCAACATGCTATGAAGAAGGTATTCCTGGTTTCCTCCTTGGAGCGTAGGTTCTGTCCAAGCCATTGCTCAAAGTTGTTTGTAGTCCAGAAGGAAGAGGGCATAGCTACAACAAATAATTGTTTCCAAACAAGATCCACCTTCACACAGTCTCTCAAGGCATGGAGGCTAGTTTCTTCATTAGCATTGCATCGACTACAGGTGGAGTTGGTAGTCATCTGCCAGTGCCTACATTTCCAGTTTGTGAGGAGAGCTCCATTGGCAGTGATCCACATGAAGGACTTGACTTTTGCAGAAACCTGGGTGCTCCAAATGAGTTGCCATTGTCTAGGGCACTTAACTTTAGAGTTTGTGCGCAAGGCCGTATAGGCATACTTGGCCGTGTAGCTTCCTCCCTCGTTGAGTTTCCAAACACACATGTCTTCTGCCTCCGAATCGATGGGTGGGTGGGTTTTATAGACTTCCTGGGTAGCGTTTGCGGGAAGCCAATGTTTGAGGAACTCACAATCCCACTGGCCATCCAAGTTTATGAGGCTGCTAACTTTCAGGTCACTGAGCTCCTTTGGGATGGATCTCAAAGCATGATCCTTCAGACAGATGCCACTCGGAAGCCAGCAATCGTTCCAAACGTTGATGCCATTACCGCTTATAGGGCTTAGGTAAGTGTTGGCCATCATAAAGGAGCTCAATTGTAGCATAGTTCTTGCTAGTCGAGACAGGTTTGATTGTGTCGTTGGATTGATGTTGAACAACTTGTCTCTCATGGCCATACTCCATAAAGTTTTCCTTCCACTCCAGATATCCCAGCTATGCCTTATAAGTAAGGCTTGGTTCCAGTCTCTCATGGCTTTGAGTCTAAGGCCCCCATGAATCTTCTTACTGGTGAGGCATTCCCAAGACACAAGATGTGTCCCTCTTCTGATACGTCCACCACTCCATATGAAGCGCCTGATCTCCCCGTCAATTCTATCACATAGTTGGAGAGGAAGCTTTGCCATTTGCATGATATAAGTTGGAATAGTGGCTAGAGTGCTATTCGGGAGACATACACGTCCAACCATGGATAGGTCCTGTGCAGCCCAGGAGCTGACTCTACTGGTCATGTTGTCTAGAATTTCATTATAAGTCTTCTTATTTTCCCTCGTGTGGAGGATAGGGACCCCTAGGTTTTTCCCTAGGTCCTGAGTTCTTTGAAGCCCACTTCTAGTACAAATCTGATCGGCCTCCCGAGATGAGACACTTTTGGAAAAGAAGATTCTAGTTTTATCAATCGAAATAGCTTGACCAGAGGCTAGTTCAAATTCCCTAAAGCATTGCAAAATGGTATCCATATTAGTTATGTTTTCTTTGGCAAATAAGAGTATGACGTCGTCAAAACAAAGATGAGTGATCAATGGTCCCCTCCTTCCCAACTGCATGGGTTGCCATCTTCTTTCTCTAACACAATCCTCGATCATTTGGCTTAGGCGTTCTATACATAGTACAAAGATGTACAGGCTCAAAGGATTGCCATGTATGAGACCTCTTCTGGGTCTAAAGGTAGTCGAGCTCCTGCCATTCCACACTATGGTTGAATTGCCCTGAGATATGGAGTTCATAATGTAAACTATCATACATGTAGGGATGTTAAACCTCTTTAAGGTATCTTCAATGAAGTTCCATGCCATCCTATCATATGCCTTCGTGAGGTCGATCTCGATGGCCATTGTCTTCTTGGAGTTCTTCCTTTTCATGTTGTGTATGATCTCCTGAGTAGCAGAGATATTATCAGAGATCTTCCTTCCCAGAATGAAAGTGATTTGCATAGGGTTGATCCAGTCCGGTAACCACTTCTTAAGTCTTTCGAACACAACCTTAGAACATAACTTGAGTGTGGTGTTGTTGAGAGAGATAGGGCAGAATTGGCTTTTGAATTTGGGTCTGGGCACTTTAGGAATGAGGACCACAATAGCATCACATAGTTGTTCATTGAGGATTCTAGAGCTAAGGGCCTCCTGGATCGTTTTGCAGACAGTCTCCTTGACAGTCGACCAATTTGACACAAGGAAGTGGGTTGTTGTACCATCTGGACCAGCCTCTTTGTATGGGTCCATGGTGTTTAGAATTTCATAGATAACTATCGGTTGGACTTTCTTGGCTAAGATTCATAGATCGTCATCAGATAAAGGAGTGAAGCAGGCATGGATCTTGTTTATGTCTCGTTGGTTGGTGTTGCTGGGGGTGGTGAAGAGGTCGATGGAGAAGTCTATGACCAGCTTGAATATATCATCTTCATCAGTAATACAGTCACTAGTTGGGCCTTTAATAGAATTGCACTTATTGGATCTTCTCCTTTGATTCACAAATGCTTGGTAGAAGCGAGTGTTGGAGTCCCCCTCCCTAAGCCAATTGATATGGATCTTATGCTTCCAGTCCTCCTCATTCTTGAGGATAAGGTTGAGTTCGCCCTGCATTTGAAGACATAAATTGTCTGTTACAACATCATACCTGTTGGCCAAGTTCATTTGAAGAATGTTAATGTTTCGTAGTAGGCGTTCCATGGTGGATATTTGTAGTTTATGCTTCTCAGAGTCCCATGTGTAGATATAAGGCTTGGCCAGCGTAAGAGCCTCTTGAAACTGTAGGTCTTTACGCCGGTTTCATTCAAGACAGAGAGTGAATGAGTGATCAGATGCCAATGAAACCTTGGTGACAAACCTCCTCTGGATTCTCAAATTTTTCTTGGTCTAGATCAGCAGGGGGCAGTGATCAGACTCAACCTTCGCTAGGTGGGTCATGGCATTCTCTGGCAAAGAGTTTAGAAACTCATTGTTTGCCATGCTCCGATCTAGTCTGCTTTGCTTGAGGCTGTGCCTGAAGGTGAACCTTTTCCCAGAGAAACCAAGGTCGGTGAGGCCCACTTTGAGCATAGTGGCGGAGAAGAGTTGGGCCTCGTGATGATTATACGTCTGGTAGCTTAGCGTCTGAACAGGAGAAGTGGTGGTGTTGAAGTTGCCCGTGAATATCCAAGGCTTAGAGAAACATTTTCCCATTTCACAGAGATGTTTCCAAAGGAGGCTACGAACCTGAAGGTGTGGGCTGGTATAAACAAACTTAGCAAGGTATGATTTATTAACTCTGTAGGTAATGAATTGACGATGTGTCTTAAGGATTTCCACATCGCAAAAGGCTGAGTTCCAACAGAGCCAGATTCCTCCCGAAAAGCTGCGTGCTTCAGATCTGTGAGAGTTTGAGAATCCCAGCTTCTTGATGGTTTAGGTTTCTTTAACAGCACTGATTCTAGGCTCAAAAATGGTCGTGATAGCAGGTTTGTGGATAGAAACAAGTTCTTTCAAGATTCTGCAGGTGTCGTCATTTCCAATACTATAGATATTCCAACACAAAAGCTTAGACATCAAGCAGGGGCTGTGAGAGTTGAAACTAGAGTAAAAGGGTTAAGCTTGGGCCTCAGAGTTCTCCTTGGTGCCGACGACACTAAGTTCTTCCAGAATTACCTCTGAATTCGAATTACCTCTTAGCCTTGGGCTCCTTCTCATGCCTTCAATGGCAGATTTCAATGTCCCCGAGCGCTTCATCTTTGTTCCACTACCTTTAAACATCTTCCCACTAGTAGAATTTCTAGGGGTGGTGTTATCTACTTCTGATGGGCCATCATCCTATTTCTTTTTCCCATTATGGATGGTTTGCATTGTGGTAGTGGTAGACACCAGTTCTGCAACGTCCGGGATGACCTGGATCACCTCATCAATCTCCGGATTCACCACCGTGTGGTCCAAGGTTTGTTTGGCTTGCTTGTCTATTACCTGTCCTTCTGAGGATTGATTGATTTGATTTGAAATGTCCCTAAGGGCTTCTGTTTTCTGTTCAGCAGTCTCAAATGTACTCGCAGTCTTCTTCTTCCTCCAAACCTTAGGGTTCTTGTGTCCCACTGAGTGTTCTGTGGCCTGCTTGTCTTGTTGGCTAGTGTTCATGGTTACTTTATTTATTTCATCTTCTTTGATGAGCTCATTGTACATGTTCCTCATATTAGTGGAAGTATTAAATGGTATCCCAGATACCTACTATTTCCCCCGGCGGCCATGTTTATGTCACTACATTTTCTAAGGATTACTAGGTTCAGTGTGGGCTGTTTCCGTGGCTGAGGGTGGTTCATTCCTATCTGCATCCGGATGCTCAACCCCTACATTACATTGCATTGACATATGGACCTCTTCGCTACAAGATGCACATTGAAACAGGAGACCTTCATATTCTACTTCATGCTCTATGCCATTGATGACAATATTGGATGCCAATTCTGACGTTGTGTCCAGTTCGACGGCAAGTCTAGCAAACTTGCTTCTTGTCCATTGGATAGTGTGTTTGTCCACCTTGATCAGACATCCTAACGCCTTGCTGATGTAGTGAAAGATAGTTTGGATGTAAATATATAGAGGTAGATTGAGGATTCTAACCCAGCAGACAATCTTTCTTGGAAGATCAGGTGAAGGAATAAAGGAGGGATGCTAGTCCCAGACGATCAGATTGTAGCCAAATATTTTCCAAGGTCCCCCTATCATGGCCATCTCGTAGTCATGCCGACATGATAGTTGAATGACAAAATGGTTCAGATCTAGTTCATAGATGTTGTATTTGCCCACTAAGCTCCACATGGCTCGTAGGTGGTCCCTTAAGGTCATGTAACCGAGTTGAGTAACCATGTCTTTCACAACCACAGCGTATTTCCAAGGTCTATCAAGGAACTCTTTGTACATCAGATCGATGGTTATTTCTGGCTATCCATCGGATAAATAAAGATTCACCGCCTACAAGTCTAGGTGTTCTTCAAAAAGCTTGTTGAGAAAGAGGTCAATTGATCCGTTCACCGCCGATTTGGTATTGGATTTGGAACTGTTAGGACCCCAAATGTTTTTTATGTTAGGTATTGGGGACTCATGTGCACCCTGGTTGCTACCTGAGAGCGGCGGGAATGGCCATGGTGGGGACGTAGCTCCTCCTACCCCCGGATCGTAAGTGTTGATGGTACCAATCCTTTCCTTCTGTATTTTTGTGCTCTGGCTCTTTGATTGCGATGATCCTCTCATGCCACCATAATGGAACTCTAATCCCATATTCGGGATGCAGATCTTCACGGAGCTTGTGGCATTGATACTTTGTTGTGCTTTTGTGCAACCAGAGCTCTTCGTCCTGGGATCCTTGAGCGTCTCCTATGGATCTGCTCATGCTGAAGACTGTGATCCTCCTTATCCCTGCCTTCCGATGATCCCTCGGTCCCCGTAGGGACTTTGCCTTCCGTCTCCCCATGATCGCCCGCCGCTGCAGCCCCCTCTCTGCTTCCATAACCCTAATCTTGGGTTTTTCTTTAATTACCTTTCAAATGTACAAAAACCTAGGATCATATGATGTGTTTTCCTCTCGTGAATCTATTGGAGAGATTTCCAAATTCACACATTAACTGGATTGAGAGGAATTGATCAGGAAAGATATCAATGCCCAAACCATGTTTCCTTTTCCTATTGAGGTAGATGTCGATCTACACATCATCAAATCATGATCAAATGTCCACAAAGCACACATACATAAATAGTTTGAGTCCCTTATTTCTTAAAATCAATTAAATCATTACATTTAATATATACTTCCTATAAACCATAATTTTAGGGAAAAATATTAATTTGTTGCTCTCTCTCTTTTATCTTTTTTACCCCAAATTTTAAAGGGAAGTCTTACTTACTTTTATCTAAGTGTGGGTGGGAATGGAGACAAAATACACAAATTACTCTTAGTCTCCAAGTCTCCCTCTTTATCTTATTCATTTAAGGAATCTAATCAATTCTTTTCTCTTCCCAACTTTCCCATATTTCTTATTCTGATTACTTTTCTCATTAGAAACAACATGGAAATAAAACCAATCCATTATTTTCCTTTTATACCACTTTTCTAGAAAACTCCACATAAGTCCTATGAAAAAATATATTAATTACCTACTATCACTAGTAATTCATTTATTTTGGTATATTCTCTCTTTCTCTTTCTCCATGTCCATTATTGAATTATTGAAAATAGTGAAAACCATGAAAACTATTACAAAAAAGAAATTGCACGGTAGATTCATACTTTTAAAACAAAGCACAACAAGTTTATAGTATATCCTTATTATTGAAATATTTACATTTGAAATATGTAAATACATGTGAAAAACCATGTTATAACATTCTTTCCCTCTTATATGAATTTTATCCTCAAAATTCAACTAATCATACAAAAAAATCAGGATGCGACTTTTCCATGTTCATCTTAAGCTCCCATGTAGCTTCATCCTCACCATGGTTCTTCCAAAGTAACTTTACCATCTCTATATTTTTATTCCTGAGCTTTTTGCCTTGGACTCTATTATCCTCACAATGACTCAAGATATGTCGATCTCCCTTAGAGTTCAATAGTATCAATGTTTAGTACATGGATAGGATCCTTCACATGGCACTTCAAATTGGAGTGGAATACATCATGCATTAGACTATACTATGGCGGTAAATCTAGTCGACGAGGACATATCCAATCCATTCTAGAATCTCAAATGAACCCACATATTAGGGACTCAATTTTCCTCTGTTCTTAGCTATATCTCAGAGGGGTCGGATTTTTAGAAACACATGATCACCTATAGTGAAATGCAAATCTATCTACTTTGCATCAGCATACAAATTATGTTGATCCCGAGCTCTCTTTAGCCTTTTCTTGATGAAAGTGACATTGTCAACATACAAATGTAGTTCCTCTATCCTCAATAAGGTCCTCTCACCAATATCATCTCAATGAAGCAGTGATAGACACAACCACCTATAAAGAGCTTCATACGAAGGCATCCTGAGACTGGCTTGGTAACTATTATTATAGAAAAACTCAACTAAGGGAAGGTATTTATCCAATGATCTACCCCAATCGAGCACACATGCTATCAAGAGTAGTCTAAAGTCTGGATCATTCTTTCTGACTATCCATCAGTCTAGAATGATAAATTGTGCTAAATGTTAGCCTTGTACCATGTTCGTTTTGAACTTGTTTAAATAACTTTGAAGGGAACCTAGGGTCACAATAAGATGTAATCAAACTTGGAACACCATGCAAGTGAACTATCTCTCTAATGTAAAGCTCATCTAAGTCTGACACTGTGGAAATAACCTTCAAGGAAAGGAAATGTGATGACTTGGTTAGGCGGTCCACCACAACCTATATTGCATCATGACCTTTTCTTGTCTTGGGAAGACCCACCACAAAATCGATGGTGATTTGAAACATTTTTCCACTCAATCATCTCAATTGACTACATTAACCCACCGAATCATTGGTGCTTATCCTTCACCATCTGGCATGTGAGACAACTAGCCACATAGGGAGCTATTTTCTCTTCATTCCTGGCCATCAAAAGTACCGCTACAGGTCTTTAAACATCTTAGTGGTGTTGGGTCGTACCATATACTTTGATCCATGATCCTCTTGCAAGATGCAAGTCTTTAAGGGTGAATCCTCAGAACCCCAAAATATGACTTTTATACTAGATTGCACCATCCACACCCACCAATAGGTGTCTTTGAGGCTTTTCCATCAAACCCTTCATATTTTCTAACTATGGACTGGCTAATTGGGTTGTTACAAGCTCGGTTAACAGGTCAGGCTTAATATGAATATTGGCAAGACAAATCCTATCCGCCAAAGGCTATAGAGCCCCTCGAGAAAAGCCTTCCAATTTCTTCCACTTGGTTAACCAAATCAGTTGCATAACTGAGACACTTCCTACTAAGGGAATCATCAACCACATTGGCCTTACTGGGATGGTAGGCCATGGTGAAGTCAAAATCCTTCAGGTACTCCATCCAGTGTCTTTGAAACAAGTTCATGTCTTTCTAATGCAAGAGATAGTTCATGATCTTATGGTTGTGAGGATGTTGAAGTTAGCCCCATACAGGTAGTGTCTCCAAATCTTCAAGGCATATGCAATAGCTGCAAGTTCCAGATCATGGGTTAGATAATTCAACTCATTGGGCTTGAGCTATCTAGAAGCATGGGCAACCACATGCTTGTTTTTCTCTAAGACACATCCTAAGCCCATTTTCAATGCATCAGAAGGTATGGTCAGAATGGGGGCAGTGGTTAGCTTTTCCTTCAACTCCTGGAATCATGCTTCACACAATTCCAACTAGAAAAACTTCTCATCCTTCCGTGTGAGCTTGGTCAATGGAAAAGTAGTCTTTGGGAAATACTTGATGAACCACAAGTAATATCTGGCCAATGCCAAGAAACTACAAATCTCAAATGCATTCTTCAGGGCTGACCAATCTCAAATAGATGGTATCTTGGGGTCCACCACAATGGTTCCTCCAGATATAATGTTCTCTAGGAACATAACTTGGTCTGTCCAAAACTCACACCTCGAGAACTTCCCATAGAACTTCTACTTTCTCAGGATATCAAGGACCCTAGCTAGGTGTTCATGGTATTGTTCTAGGTGATTAGAGTAAACTAGGATGCCATCTATGAACACTATGCCAAAGATTTCAAGGAAGGGATAAAATGCACTATTCATAAGGTTAATGAACACACTTGGAGCATTGGACAACCCAAAAGGCATAACCTGTGACACCCTTGTTGGATCTTGGGATGGGTGATTGGATGATCTAGAGGGGGGTGAATAGAGTTGAATTCACTTTAAAAAAATTCATTAGACCTTCAAGATATTTCATAAGATAAGGTTGCTAATATGGGAAATTTGAGTGCATCTAAAACATACACAACAAGGATGAGAGAGAATGAACAAGCACCAAATGACAATATATGTAGAGTGGTTCCATACTTCAAACTAGAAGTATGTCCGTCCACTACCTAGAGAGGTCAACCTCTAGGATTTCTTAACCATTTCACTCTTATATTCATCATAAGACATACAATACATGACCTTCCAAAGGACTTACCTATCCAAGCCAAGTGTCCTCAACCTACCCAAGGGCATACCCACTTTTCAAGGAGTCCTCTACCTTCACCAAGGACTTACCCACTCTTGTACAAGTCTTTGGCCTTGAAGGAATTACCCATCTTCTTGAATCTTCAGCCTTTGACTCCACCTTCGCCAATATAAGGCCCCTAAACTTGCTTAATGAGTTGAATAAGCTTCCCAAATATAACCTTGTGATATTCTTTGAAATCATATGACAAGCTTAAGTTTCAAATTTGGTCCAATTTGGACATTGTTTGAGCAAGTTATGCATTTTTATGCACATTTTGGACTTTTCTGCAATTTACCCAATTGAGGTGTTTTCTTTGCAATTTGTCACATACATTATGTTCCTTAGATGTTATATTATCATTCTTGAGTTTTTTGATCCATGGGCTCCTAGTTGAGCCATGGTTTGAATGTGTTTTCCTCAAGGGTATTTTAGGGTTTACCCCTTCATGGATGAGCTATCTTTAGTAGCTATCAACTAATGAATTATGTGATTGGCTGGGAAATTCGACAAAGGAAATATAAGCAGGTCTATGTGGATAGTGGGGGAGATTCTTGTATATGTGCTTGTATATTATTAATAGTTTAAGGCCATAGACACATGGGAAAGCTACTTTTACACCTCATGCTTGCTTCCATCCTTATTCATGGACTATATTTACATGTTCCTTTCCCAAGTATGAAACTATGCTTGATTTCTTTTTCCTTTAACCTAGAGAAACGAATACCATCTATTTTTTTGCAGAACCAAGTGCTCTAAGGTAGAAGACAACCTCTTTTTGGAGAAGAAGGTCTCCTAGAGCTCCAATCAGCCCTACCTAGGGTTTCCAAGGTCATCTTCTAGGGATTTTGACCAAGGCAAGTTGTTTTATTCCTTCCTTCACCATTTCTCTTGCTCTTCTCCTTCCTTATACCTTCCTCCAGGTCGGAACCTTCCTGTTCCATGGTAGAAATTTCTCTAAAGCACTAAAACCCTACCTTTCTTGCTCCTTATGCTTAGGGTTTGCTCATTTGATGAAGAAAGGTGCTAGATGGACAAATTCATAGCTTATTCTTGGATTTTATACCATACTTGATCGATTTTTCTTCTATGTGGGGTTTCATCTTCTCATTATTGGCAATTTTAATAACTTTCTCCACGTTTATTGCTTACCATAAGCTTTCTAGATCATGTTCTTGCTTGAAAATGATGATCCATGCACTAAAAAGCTATGCTTGACTTGGATTTGAATTTTTATAATGTTCCCTTTCTGATTTTAGTTTTAGATGAACCTTTGATCATGTTTAAATTATTACTGAGGTATAATATGACTTGGATCAGGTTGATTTGACAACCTATGGTGCTAAGCACCTATCAACCAATGGTCAATTTTAGGGTTTTAAGCTGATTTCTTCTATAAACCCATGACCTGATGATGGTACCATTGCAAAAACCCTAGGGTGTTGTCTTCATGACAACTGATGGTCGTGATCAAAGGTGTCATATGATGGTGAAAACCTATGGTCACCCCCTTAGGTTGGGTTTTTGATCAATTAGAAGTTTAATGATCAACCATTAAGTACCCTAGTGATGTTATCAATCAATGATGACATTAGCTTAATATTTGATGCTGATTAATGAATATAGTGTTGATCTAACAACCTATGGTGATTTAATGGTCACTAACGAGGGTGGATCAGGTCTCTACAACCTATGTTGAGTTAAGCATTGTATTTGTAGCATCAATTAAGCCTTAGACCAATGGTTTCATGGGTCACTTGATGTAATGGTTGGATCTATAATGTCATTGATGGTTTTAACATATGAACTTGACCCAATGGTCAAGATATAATATTTATTCCTCCAATAAAGTGGAATTATGGATAATGTAATATTTTGGTCCTAATAATGTGATTTAGATGGTTTCCTTTATATGATCAAGTTAAGGAGCTTACTTGTTGACAATGGATGGCTTATTTTAACTGAACAGTCAATTGTGGGTTTTACCCTACTCTCAATGGAAATTTTTGTGTTGTTAATCAAGGGATGTCTAGGTTTAGATGGTGAATCTTTCTAGAGAAAAAATCAAAGAATTCATAGGTGGTTTATCCAAGGTGTTTACTTATGTAAACAACCAATGGTCTTACCTTTTAAACATCCAATGGTTCTGGGTGACGTTGTGGTATAGTGATATGGATTGAATGATGATGGAACAAATGGAGGGTTCCCCTTAACAAGGTAGTCTTACCTATTCACTCATATGAATAGAAGGGATTATAGCCATATTGTGTTGATATGCAACCCTAATGAGGTAGAACTTGTTATACCTAGCTTTAATATAACTCAATGATGGTAATTGGGTATGAATAGTCCTTGAATGACTAATACAATCATGGAGTACTCTCTTATTGTTGTTGAAACACTAGTATTCTATAAATCGATGGTTACACCTTGATTTATGTTTGGGTTTATACTTGAGAATGGTATGGAATGTGATGGTGATGCTTCACCTTATGCATCCATGATCCAATGGGGATGCCGTGAGTTAGGGTTTTGGTATAAATACTGATTAGTGACATTAATATGATTTATCTTGTTGAATCTAACTCTAATGAAAAAAGATAAAGATTAGTATTCATGTTTAACATTCTTATATGATGGAATGATGGTGGAATAACCTCCTTAATATGATCATAACCTTGATATGTTAATTGGTGGTTATCATAGACACATGGTTGCTACTTTCTTATGCTAAACATGTGCATTATGAATAGGATGAGGGTTAATCATATATGGATTCCTTGCATGTTGATGTAGTAAGGGAATGTTTTATATGTTAATATAACCCTACTATGATTGTTTATGAATATCTCCTAGCTCATTAATGCAATATTGTGTTGATCCAGTGTATTATATGTTAGTGATGTTGTTAAGCCTTGTTATAAAGCATGCAAAGATAATGATGATCTTGCAGGGAATAATATGATGGTATAAATGACCTTTGGGCATGGTTGAGCCCTAAATGAGGTGTAATCCTCTTGTGTTGATAAGGGTTGATACCCTGTGATATTGTGAAAAGTATTTATATCCTGTGATAGTATGATGGTCTTAATGACCTTTGGGCATGGTTGAGCCCTGAATGAGGTGTAATCCTATTGTGTTGATAAGGGTTGATACCCTATGATATTGTGAAAAGGATTTATATCTTGTGATAGTATGATGACTAGTGTAGTCTCATGAATGGCAAGTGAATAGTACAATGTGATGATGAGATGAGAAATTATGTTTCACACATTTTATATCTTTTGTAGTTGTGATATTTATATGCTTGCTAGAAGTGAATTAGGATTTGTATGTCCACTTGTTTGATGCAACCTTAATTCACCCAATTAGCATACCTAATCAAGTATAACTCTAATCATGTAGTGCCCTGTGCCGCAGAACCATCTTCAGTGTCAGAACTTGCTGGATGGTGAAACGAGTATTCTTAAGGGAAACTTGGAGCGCATACTGTTGAGTATGTGGGGGTGGAAGGTTGAGGATATATCCTTGTCATCCACAATGAAGATTGTGGAGGTTGTCTATGGTCATGCCTCATACATCTGATCTGATTGAGAATGGCTACGGCCGTGTCTCAGTGATTATAACATGATGTGATTAGAGGACAACTACGGTTGTACCTCAGTGATTGGGTTTGAATACCCTGGTTTCTAGTGCCATGACCTATACTAAGGGCATACTAGTGGTTAGTAGCTTGACTATATGTTGCTGTGGTGGCAGCTTTGACTGATCTGTCACTGCCTTTTTACTCGTACTGGCTGAGGGGAAGAGATCTTAGGATACCGACACTCCTAGATCTTGTACGGAACCAAATAGCCTTTCGCAGGGGTCAATTGGACTTTGAATGGTACGATTCAAATTTCTCCAGGGCATAATAAAAGATGTAATACAACTGTGCAACATATTTGTTTAGGGTTATACATGGCGTTTCACATTGGATGATAACCCTTGTTTGTTATCTTTATATAAAGATGATGCTTAGTGCAATTAAGAGATAGTAGATATACTTAGGTTGTGGATATGCTTAAGATTGTAGATATGTACATACAATAGCTATGCTTATGTTGATAATTATACTACTACTGATGATTATAATCATGATGCTAGATATCTCATGTTGTTAGTTATGTTTAGCATGCTAGCCATGCCTTTGTAACTAGAGATGCATATACTACTAATCATGATTATCTAGATAGTTGTGCTTATGTTGTTAGCTCTTCTTATGATGTTGATATGTTCAACCAATTAGACATGATCATGTTGTTATCTATGCTTATGTGGCTAGACTTATTCATAATGATAGATATACTATGTTACTAGACTTGCTCATGATGCTAGATATGCATACTATTGAATTGCTTATATTGTCAACAAGATAAAGGATGATAGTCTGGCTAATGACGATAGTTATTATCTACTCCTTTATGTATTTTGTTAATCATCAGTACTGCTGAGCTTATTTGTTATATCTTATTAAACTGCTTAACTATTTAATTACTTAAAAATGTTGTAATCCATAAATGTTGCTGGAGGTTATATCTCTTGTTGGGACATGGGTCTCATCCTTGTGGTTCGCCACATCTTTTTAGGTAATTGGCAATGATGGAAAAAGAATTGTGGAAGTAAAGAGGAGCTGTAGTAATTGATCTTTGAGAAAGTTTATTAGATGTCTAATGTATCCTAGAGTCATCCCTTTACTCTCAGGCCCGGGTAGGAAAAGTTTTTATATGGAGTTTCAAACAAATTGAACTTTTGTTAGCATGTTAATGCTTGTTTGTGTGGCATATATGAATATTTTTCTCCTGTGTGTATATGTTGTGGCTAAGGAGATTGTAACGCCCGGGCCCATTGCTCGAGGCTCTAGTAGAGTTACATGAATGACGACTGGCCCCACAGACCACCACTAACCTTAACTGTGCGTTTTGTCCTCACTCACGTGCATGCCAGGATCAACTTCCCGACAGGTCACCCATCCCAGTACTACTCCAAGCTGAGCATGCTTAACTATGAAGTTCTTAGTGATGGGCTCCCAGAAAAGGAGGTGCACCTTGGTGATATGGGTAGTCCAATCATTCCTTTTAAGAGTGTTTTATCTGAGGCCTCAAATCCTGGGATGTTACAATCTCCCCCACTTAGACTCTTGACGTTCTCGTCAAGGCTCAACTATAAGGCCTCATAATCTCTTCCCCATTTCAGTGCAGACCCATAATGGCCCATGGACACCCAGCTCCCGATCACGGAATACCAGCGCAAGGGTGGCTACGTCAACCATGGACAACTCTTTCCTACATGCCTGGACCGCACGGCTCAAGACTGGCATGCGATGCCCATGTGGGCCCCACCTACTGGAGGGTTATGGCTCTGATACCATTTGTAACGCCAGGGCCCACTGCCCGAGGCTCTAGTAGAGTTACAGGAATGACGACTGGCTCCATAGACCACCACTAACCTTAACTGTGCGTTTTGTCCTCACTCACATACATGCCAGGATAAACTTCCCGACAAGTCACCCATCCCAATACTACTCCAAGCTGAGCACGCTTAACTATGGAGTTCTTAGTGATGGGCTCCCAGAAAAGGAGGTGCACCTTGGTGATATGGGTAGTCCAATCATTCCTTTTAAGAGTGTTTTATCTGAGGCCTCAAATCCTGGGATGTTATAGAGATAGAATAATTTGTTAGTGAGAGGTCCCAGGATCGAGCCCAGGCCACGGGAGGAATAGAATGGCCAAATTAAAAAAAAGGAGATAGAACAATTTGTATCAAATTCTTAACATAGTATGGATACAAGAAAGATGTTGGGATCTTATTCAAACGTTTTTGAGAGGGTGTTGATGTTGAAATTTGTTTTAATTTACCCATATTTTTGGTTGTTTTATTAATTAGTGGTTGATTGTGTTTTATATTTTGAGTAATCTCATTTATTGTAATGGGTTCTCACAGCCAAGTAGAAGCTTTCACTAAGGACTTATCCACTCTTTCTCCAAGTCTTCATCCTTGCCTTCTTCTTAACCAAGGGACTTCTTCCCCTGTTCTTCTTCACCTCTCTTAGCTGAGAGAGAACCTTCATCTTCAAGGTTGAATGAGAGATTGGGAGGTGGTGGAAGTGAGAGCCTCACATGATATACATGTAGGACAATCTCTCTTACAAATCTCCTACTTACTCTAATGGATTATGCAAGTGATTAATCTGAGAGAGAGAGAGAGAGAGGATGTTGCTCACTGAACTATAGAATAGGTGTTATAACCTCATTTTCCAAAACATGTAATGAGATTTGTGAATCTCCTTTAAAAGATAAATAAGATCAATGTAGGATTTCATGGTTTGATTTGAATGAATTTCGTGTATAATGGCCTTGCATGTTTTCTTGATGGGCCTTATTGGCCATTAAGCCCAATTGAAAGAAAATGAAAAGAAAGGAAAAAGGACTTCAATGGATAATGGAAATATAAGAAAAAGGATAAAAGATGATTAAAAAGCTAAAAGATAATTTCCCATAATAGGATTTCGTGTTGTAAAGGTTCCTTGGGGTTCAAGGAACTCAGGATAAGTAAATAATAGCAAGGGAAATAAAGAATATGTGGAAAATGTGAATAAAAAGGTGTTTTCTTGCAACCAAAGAAAAGGAATGGTTTAATTGATATAATTATCTCAAATTTTTTAGGATGAGAGATAAAAACATAAAAGAGTTTTCCTTAAAATTTGATTAAAAATGGAGTTAAGAATTGGGAGTTATGGTTTTTCCAAGTTATCATTAATTTGAGAAGATAATTCAAATTTTAGGAAATTGTTTTTCCTTTTGTAAAAGCGGGTGAGATGAGAGCCGTTGGATCTTGATCCAACGTGTGCCACTCATCGTCAAGAGTCCCAGAGGGACACGTACACAGGGCAGACAGGGGGATTTTCCCCTCATTTTTCCGATCTTTACAGTGCATGTGCACTCAGGATTTGTGTCCCATTAGGTTCAGGAGACCTTGGCGAAGAATCTAGATCTAGGTTTTGCTAGCTTTCATGGCGTGTACCTAAAACACCCAATTGGGATGAAGTAGGCTTTGACGGTGGGATCGTAAACCCTAGAAGAGACCCTCCTAGCCTATAAATAGACCCTCACGAGGTCTCTCTCTTCCTCACGAACCTTGGCGGCAGATCCCTAGACTCTAGCAACCCCTCCCTCTCACAATTTCACTTGCTCCGATGAGCTACAGACGCGGAGCCGCCGCACGTTCTTTTGAGAAAGATGAAGGAGACGACGAGCAGGTGTCATCAGATCGTGGAGCACGGTGGGCCTAGATGAGATCTAACGATCTCAAAAGGAAACGCGTGCCTTAGCCGCTGAAGGGTGCGCATCGACGTGAGTCGTTGGATCAGGGGTCCACCGTGAACCCGGAGCATCCGACGATCACTCGCCAACGACTGTGCGTGCGTGATCAAGTGAGTGGAGCTGGTGCTTGTGGAGCATCAGATCGACCTGTGGACCGCGGCGCACCGATCCAACGATCTAGGTATTTCCTTCTCTGACTGAAATGACAGAAAATGGTTTTTCCTTGCAAAATTAATAGAAAATGCTAGGATTATTCAATGGAGAAACTTTATATATGAAAGTTGTGTAGAAAAATGCAAGGAATCTAATAAAAATGATTGTATAACCTGATGTTAGTTCGTTTTGCAAAAGTACTTTAATTTTCTAGTAAAATGCATTTCAAGATTATTTAGAAACCCTAATGGTGTATAAAAGATGTATCTTTGTAAGATAATTGGTTAATTAAGAAGGTAATAACCTATTGATGCTTATGATGGAGTTTCTATCCTTTTGAATACAAAATTGGTTAAATTAGATCTTATGTACATAAAAGGAAAGTAATGTATAAGGGAACCCTAATTTAGGGTAAAGGAAACCATGTTATTGTGAGTTAAGGAAATAAATTATTAAATAATGGTCCTAAGACTGTTAGGAATTTTAAAAGGAGAGTATTTAAGGGTTTTAAGTGATTTTGAGAAATTAGGGTTCATGATAACTAAGAATGGAGGTAAAACCCTAATTTCCAAGGAAACCCTAAAATTGGAATAGAAACCCTAAGGAGTAAGATGGAATTGATAAGTTTTGATAATATATAGTTGGGATGTTTATTTCAGGGTTTCTGTGCAATTTGCTTGCCTACTTGGATATTCCCTATCTTCATACTTGATTGTGTATTCAAATCTTCAATAAGAAGGTATGTGGTTACGATTATGAATATATCGAGTTATGTTTTCCGAGGTTTACCGAGGTTTTCATCAATGACATGAATTAATTGTTGGATGATTTTAATTCATGCAAACTATAATGTGGATATGACTATCACCTAAGTTATGTGCCTACTAGCTCAGATCCCGGTCCCCTCTATGATTTATTAGTTGACTTAGTATATGGCTACCAATGAGGTAGGTCCATCAAGTCACTTGGAGTTAGATATTGGGCTACCTCTTGAGTAGTGCCATGCGACTCTATACCCTATGTATTGGCTACCTGTAAGGTAGGACCATGGGGGTAAGGAACTACCTAAAGAGAGGTAGCATGCAAGTATAGAGTTAGGGGATAGGTAAGGATTGAGTAGTATGGTTTAAAACATAAAATTGGTTGTTAAATGAGTAATTGAATGATTACATTATTAATGTAGTTGCACATCAATTGTTCCTCCCACATACCAGCTTCGGCTGACCGACGTTTTATTTGTCGGCGTTTTAGGTACAAAACAAAAAGGACAAATAGTAAATTATCATATTGTGAATTACATGAATTAAAGCCAAGGAGGATTAGTTAGCTAGTCCCAGTTCTGGATAGAAGTTAGAAATCCAATTTTTCAAAGGTATGCAAGAAAATTTTATTTATTACAACTTTTCAGTTTAACCTGGTAGAATTTAATAATTGCTATCAATTATTTGCTGAACCTTGATCCGGAAATCGAATAACAACACTGTCCTCTCGGTCTTCCTTAATTGGGGGTTATCGGAAGGCGGGGTCATTACATTTGGTATCAGAGCCAAGGTTCTCCACTTAATTATTAATAATTATTAAATTTTACAAACTCTGTAGAACCCAAGGGAGTTATTAGAGGATTTTCCGAAAGACTGAGGTGTCTAGGAAAGGATCACTTCCGGGGGCTGGCAAAATTTTCCTCCGCACCGCTAGTCAGAATACGAGGACTCCTGGAATGTGTGACTTCCTGGCCGATGTCCTAGGATTTGAATCGAAATAAGACACCTTTAGGACTTTCTCATCTTACTCATCCCTTCTCATAACAAATTCTATTAAGGACTTTAAGAGTTAGGGTTTTCTCTCTCTTCATCACCCTCATGTGGTATGGGCAAGTAAGTTAAGGATTAAGGGATCCTCCATCAAATTAATAAAAGATACGTAATGAGATATAACTGACATAAGTGTAATTAGCTTAATGACAAACTAAAGGTCTATTTGTTATGCTTATATAGATGGCTCGTACAAAGGTTGTGGCAATCCTGTTCTCCACCAGCGGAGGTGGGCCACCCCGTAAAGAGAATGGGTCTTCTGAGAAGAGGAAGCGGAATCATGGTGGAGAGACCTCTAAGAAGAGAAAGAGGCCTGAAGAAGCTGTGCACGAGGCCCCCAACCCTGAACCAATGCCCGACATTAACCTAGAACAAGGAGAAGGACCAGAATATGAAGAACACCATATGTATAAAGAGGAAGCCCAAATGGAGGAGGACCAGCCTGGTGGTCCAGAACCAGCCATGGTGATTCACACCATAGATGCAGTTTGGATGGAACAACAAAAACAACTGACTGAGGCTATCCGTGCACTGGCTCTTAGAGACATGACAAGGAATGAGAATGGTGAGCCACTTCCTGTTTGACCTCGACTGGGAGCCACCATCTTGGACTTCGTCAAGCTGAATGTCGAGAAGTTTTGGGGAGAAGACAAGTCTGAAGTAGTCGACCAGGCCGAAGCTTGGCTGCTTACAGTCGAGAATGGGTTCTGTATGCTCGAGGTACAGCCAAATAAGAAGGACCTGTTTCCTACCCACCTTTTGGAAGGTGCAGCCAAAATATGGTGGGAGAACCATATCATGGGAAGAGACCTAAGTGAGGAACCAATGGCATGGACTGACTTCAAGACCATCTTCACCGCCATATTCCTCCCCGTCTCAGCAAAGAAGGAGAAAGAAAGAGAGTTCACTAGCATGACTCAAGGAAATTCGTCAGTTGTAGACTTTGGTCGCAGGTTCCGCCTCCTAGAATGTTTTGAACACATGATGGATGAAGAAAGGAGGGTGGTCCACTTCGTGGAACGTCTTCACCCTGCCATCAAGCCCCATGTGATGGCAAGTAAACCCAAAACCTTCGTCGAGGCATACAACACTGCTTTAGACATGGAGAGGACTGTGATGCCTACCCAGGTTCCACCCAAGGGGTATTTGGGTTTCACTGAAGGAGCCTAAGGCCCGAGAAACAACCATAAGAAGGGTCCAAGATGTCATCATGATAAAGCAAGACATGGAGGAAAAGGGAAGCCCCTTCAAGAGAACAACTGACCTCGATGCCGCACCTGCGGGAGGTGGCATGCCGGTGAGTGCCGCAACAAGAAGAAGGTATGCTACTGATGCCACCAAGAAGGGCATCTTCAGGCTGTTTGCCCTCTACCAAATCCAAGAGGACCAGGACAGGTAGCAGCCCCACCAGTAGCAGATCCACCTGTGGCAGCACCACCTATAGCTGCAGCCCCACCTACTGGAGAGAGAAGACAAGATCGAGTGTTTTCCATTGACAATGAGGAGGCTCAAGTTAATGCTAATCGGTTGATCGAGGGTAATAACCCTTAGAGTTTTCTTTCATGTTTTAAAGTTAAGAATGTAATGGTCTAATGCATGGTGAACAATAATGTAGGCATGCTTGAAGTTATGGGGCATAATGTGAAAGCTTTGTTTGACTCTGGATCTACTAATACTTTCATTTCGAGAAATCTTGCAACTGTGCTATGTTTGGATATCAAGGGTTTAGGGTATGTCTTAGATGTTACAACCCCGAGTGGTCAAATCTTTACTTCCCTTTTGAAAACCCCAGTGGTATCTGTGAAATATCGAGATCATGATTTTCTTACAGACTTTATCCTTCTTGTCATGAATGATTTTGACGCAATCATTGGCATGGATTGGCTTTATACGTATAGGGCCAATATCGACTGTAGAGAGAAGAAAGTGATCATCAAGAGACCAGGTCAACCACCTTTTTTCATTAAGGGTAGGAAGGATGCCACCACCAACCCATATGTGTCAGCCGTTAAAGCAGAGTGGATGGTGAGTAAAGGGTGTCGAGCTTTCCTAGCATTAGTCACCGAGCCAGAACCCAAAGTGCAACCCTTAGAAGAAAGTAGTTAAGGGCTATGCAGATGTTTTCCCAGATGATTTACCTGGAATTCCTCCCGAAAGAGAGGTAGATTTATCCATAGAGCTAGCCCCTGGTTCAAACCCTATTTCCCGAGCACCCTATAGGATGGCCCCTGCTGAATTGCTTGAGCTAAAGAATCAATTACATGAATTGTTGGATAAGGGTTTTATCCGTCCTAGCACATCACCATGGTGAGCACCGATTCTTTTTGTAAAGAAAAAAGATGGTTCGCTCCGAATGTGCATATACTACCGGATGATCAACCAGGCTACCATTAAGAACAAATACCCTTTACCCCAGATAGATGACTTGTTTGACCAGTTGAAGTCAGCTCGAGTCTTTTCCAAAATTGACTTGAGATCGGGGTACCACCAGTTGAGGGTTAAGAGTGAGGACATCCCGAAAACAGCTTTTAGAACCCGATATGGCCATTATGAGTTCATGGTTATGCCTTTTGGGTTGTCCAATGCACCTAGTGTGTTCATGAACCTTATGAACAGTGTGTTTCAACCCTTCCTTGACTCATTTGTCATAGTGTTCATAGATGACATACTGGTTTATTCGGATGATGTAGATCAACACCGAGACCACCTAAGCAAAGTCCTTGATATCTTGAGAAGGCAGAAGTTCTATGGGAAGTTCTCTAAATGCGAGTTTTGGATAGACCGAGTCATGTTCCTTAGACACATCATCTCAGGAGGAACGATCGCCGTAGATCCAGCTAAAGTGTTGGTGGTTCGAGATTGGCCATCACCGAAGAACCCCTCCGAGATACGAAGCTTCGTGGGGTTAGCAGGATACTATCGACGTTTCATTGCGGATTTCTCAAAGGCTGCCTTGCCTTTGACTATGTTGACCCGGAAGGAGGTGAAGTTTGTGTGGTCCGATGTTTGTGAGGCTCGTTTTCAGGAGCTGAAAGAGAAGCTGACCACTGCACCAGTTTTGACTCTACCATCAGGCAATGAGGGCTTCATGATTTTCACGGATGCATCAAAGATGGGACTTGGCTGTGTGTTGGAACAAAATCGGCATGTGGTTGCATATGCCTCCTGACAACTCAAGCCCAACGAGGTGAATTACCCGACCCATGATCTGGAATTAGCTGCTATCATCCATGCCTTGAAGATTTGGTGGCATTACCTGTATGGTGCCACTTTCGAAATCTTCACCGACCATAAGAGCCTGAAGTATCTACTAACACAAAAGGACTTGAACTTACGACAATGAAAATGGATGGAGTACATGAAGGATTATGACTTCACCATTGCCTATCATCCAGGAAAGGCGAATATCGTAGCTGATGCTTTGAGTCGGAAATAGCTAAGGTGTGCAGCTGTGTTGTCCAGACAGTGGAAGAGCTTAGAAGAGCTGGTGGAATGGTCACCTCAACAGTTAGATAATCGAGTTCGTTTGGCCAATATCCGGATACAGTCTGAGTTATTGAGTGAGATTGTTGCAACATAGTTGGCCAGTGGAGGACTTGACAAGATGAAAGGTTTGATGCAGAAACCTCAGACTCGTCTTTCATTGGGAATAGACGGAGGAATCCGATTTGAGAATCGCATATGGGTTCCTGAAGATTCACCGTTGAAGGAACGTATCATACAAGAGGCCCATGGTTCTAAGTACACGGTACACCCAGGAACTACTAAGATGTTTAAGGACATGCAGAGGTTTTTCTGGTGGCCAGGAATGAAGAGAGACATTGCAGCTTATGTAGCCAGTTGTCTTACATGCCAAATGGTGAAGGCTGAACACCAACGAATCAGCGGACTTTTACAGTCTATAGAGATTCCAGAGTGGAAATGGGAGCAGATCACCATGGATTTTGTGGTAGGTCTACCTCGGACCAAGAGAGGTCATGATGCAATATGGGTTGTGGTAGATTGCCTTACCAAGTCAGCACACTTCCTTGCCCTAAAAACCACTGCCAAGGTGTCAGACTTAGCTGAGCTATATATCAGAGAGATAGTACACTTGCATGGCGTACCCGGTTCCATCATCTCAGATAGAGATCCAAAGTTTACTTTCAAGTTGTGGAAGCAGGTGCAAGAGGAATTAGGAACAAGGTTGAAGTTCAGTACCGCTTATCATCCCCAGACAGATGGTCAGTCAGAAAGGACGATTCAGACCTTAGAAGATCTGCTTAGAGCTTGTGTGCTCGATTGGGGTGGATCATGGGAGCAGTACTTACCTTTAGCTGAGTTTGCTTACAACAACAGTTACCAAGGTAGTATCGGGATGCCTCCATATGAAGCTCTATATGGGAGACCGTGTCGGTCACCACTTCACTAGGATGATGTTGGTGAAAGGACCTTATTGAGGTCAGATGAACTCCAAGTATATGCTGATAAAGTCGCTTTGATCAGGCAAAGGCTAAAGAGAGCCCAGGACCGACAGAAGTCATATGCTGATGTGAAGAGGACTGATGTGCATTTCGCTGTGGGAGAACATGTTTTTCTGAAAATCCGACCACTCCGAGCTATAGCTAAAAATAGAGGAAAGTTGAGTCCCTGATACGTGGGTCCATTTGAAGTGTTAGAATGGATTGGTGAGGCCGCATATCATTTGGCGTTACCCCCTCAATACAGCATGATGCATGATGTATTTCACGTGTCCAATCTGAAGCGATATGTGTAAGATCCAAGTCATGTGCTGAGCATTGAACCTATTGAGCTTCAAGGAAAGTTGTCTTATCCTGAGTTACCTTTGTGGATTCTAGATACCAAGGTAAAAGAGCTCATAAATAAGAATATTGAGATGGTAAAGGTTCTTTGGAAGCACCATGGAGAGGATGAGGCCACATGGGAGCTGAAGACAGACATGGAAAAAGCATATCCTGATTTGTTTTCTTGATTTTCGAATTTTGAGGGAAAAATTCCTATAAGGAGGGGAGGATGTTATAACCTCATTTTCCAAAACATGTAATGAGATTTGTGAATCTCATTTAAAAGATAAATAAGATCAATGTTTGATTTCATGGTTTGATTTGAATGAATTTCGTGTATAATGGCTTTGCATGTTTTCTTGATGGGCCTTATTGGCCATTAAGCCCAATTGAAAGAAAATGAAAAGAAAGGAAAAATGACTTCAATGGATAATGGAAATATAAGAAAAATGATAGAAGATGATTAAAAAGCTGAAAGATAATTTCCCATAATAGGATTTCGTGTTGTAAAGGTTCCTTGGGGTTCAAGGAACTCAGGCTAAGTAAATAATAGCAAGGGAAATAAAGAATATGTGGAAAATGTGAATAAAAAGGAGTTTTCTTGCAACCAAAGAAAAGGAATGGTTTAATTGATATAATTATCTCAAATTTTTCACGATGAGGGATAAAAACATAAAAGAGTTTACCTCAAAATTTGATTATAAACGGAGTTAAGAATTGGGAGTTATGGTTTTTCCAAGTTATCATTAATTTGAGAAGATAATTCGAATTTTAGGAAATTGTTTTTCCTTTTGCAAAAGCGGGTGAGATGAGGGCCGTTGGATCTTGATCCAACGTGTGCCACTCATCGTCAAGATTCCCAGAGGGACATGGACATAGGGCAGATAGGGGGATTTTCCCCTCATTTTTCCGATCTTTACAGTGCATGTGCACTCAGGATTTGTGTCCCATTAGGTTCAGGAGACCTTGGCAAAGAATCTAGATCTAGGTTTTGCCAGCTTTCATGGCGTGTACCCAAAACACCCAATTGGGCTGAAGCAGGCTTTGACAGCGGGATCGTAAACCCTAGAAGAGACCCTCCTAGCCTATAAATAGACCCTCACGAGGTCTCTCTCTTCCTCACGAACCTTGGTGGCAGATCCCTAGACTCTAGCAACCCCTCCCTCTCACAATTTCACTTGCTCCGACGAGCTACAGACGCGGAACCGCCGCACATTCTTTTGAGAAAGACGAAGGAGACAATGAACAGGTGTCCTCGGATTGTGGAGCACGGTGGTCCGAGACGAGATCTAACGATCTCAAAAGGAAACGCGCGCCTTAGCCGCTGAAGGGTGCGCATCGACGTGAGTCGTTGGATCAGGGGTCCACCGTGAACCCAGAGCATACGACAATCACTCGCCAAAGACTGCACGCGCGTGATCAAGTGAGTGGATCCGGTGCTTGCGGAGCATCAGATCGACCTGTGGACCGCGACGCACCGATCCAACGATCTAGGTATTTCCTTCTCTGACTGAAATGACAGAAAATGGTTTTTCCTTGCAAAATTAATAGAAAATGCTAGGATTATTCAATGGAGAAACTTTATATATGAAAGTTGTGTAGAAAAATGCAAGGAATCTAATAAAAATGATTGTATAACCTGATGTTAGTTCGTTTTGCAAAAGTACTTTAATTTGCTAGTAAAATGCATTTCAAGATTATTTAGAAACCCTAATGGTGTATAAAAGATGTATCTTTATAAGATAATGGGTTAATTAAGAAGGTAAGAACCTATTGATGCTTATGATGGAGTTTCTATCCTTTTGAATACAAAATTGGTAAAATTAGGGCTTATGTCCATAAAATGAAAGTAATGTATAAGGGAACCCTAATTTAGGGTAAAGGAAACCATGTTATTGTGGGTTAAGGAAGTAAATTATTAAATAATGGTCCTAAGACTATTAGGAATTTTAAAAGGAGAGTATTTAAGGGTTTTAAGTGATTTTGAGAAATTAGGGTTCATGATAACTAAGAATGGAGGTAAAACCCTAATTTCCAAGGAAACCCTAAAATTGGAATAGAAACCCTAAGGAGTAAGATGGAATTGGATAAGTTTTGATAATATATAGTTGGGATGTTTATTTCAGGGTTTCTGTGCAATTTGCTTTCCTACTTGGATATTCTCTCTCTTCATACTTGATTGTGTATTCAAATCTGCAATAAGAAGGTATGTGGTTACGATTATGAATATATCGAGTTATGTTTTCTGAGGTTTACCGAGGTTTTCATCGATGACATGAATTAATTGTTGGATGATTTTAATTCATGCAAACTATAATGTGGATATGACTATCACCTAAGTTATGTGCCTACTAGCTCAGATCCCGGTCCCCTCTATGATTTATTAGTTGACTTAGTATATGGCTACCAATGAGGTAGGTCCATCAAGTCACTTGGAGTTAGATATTGGGCTACCTCTTGAGTAGTGCCATGCGACTCTATACCCTATGTATTGGCTACCTGTAAGGTAGGACCATGGGGGTAAGGAACTACCTAAAGAGAGGTAGCATGCAAGTACAAAGTTAGGGGATAGGTAAGGATTGAGTAGTATGGTTTAAAACGTAAAATTGGTTGTTAAATGAGTAATTGAATGATTACATTGTTAATGTAGTTGCACATCAATTGTTCCCCCCACATACCAGCTTCGGATGACTGACGTTTTGTTTTTCGGCGTTTTAGGTACAAAACAAAAAGGACAAACAATAAATCATCATATTGTGAATTACATGAATTAAATCCAAGGAGGATTAGTTAGCTAGTCCCAGTTCTGGATAGAAGTTAGAAATCCAAATTTTCAAAGGTATGCAAGAAAATTTTATTTATTACAGTTTTTCAGTTTAACCTAGTAGAATTTAATAATTGCTATCAATTATTTGCTGAACCTTGATCCGGAAATCGGATAACGACACTGTCCTCTCAGTCTTCCTTAATTGGGGGTTACCGGAAGGCGGGGTCATTACAATAGGGATTTTCACAGTGCTTGTCAAACCATGAGATGAAGCATGAGAGGTCCTATTTATAGTTCGATATGCCTAGAAGCCTCTGGGAACACTTAAGGATGAATACTAGCTGTTTGGGGTGTTGCGACAAATATTTTTTTGCGTTTTGTAACACTCAGTTGGCTAGAAACACTTTTCTACATGTTTTCATACAATACGATCGATCGAGTTTCAATAAAGGTAACTCGACCAATTTCACTATATGAAAAAGCTTATTTGAACAATAGGTCAAGTTTATCCTAGATGAAACTCAACTGATCACTTAAATCTATTTTACCTAGTGCATGGATCGATAGAATTCTATAAGTGTGCAACTCGACTGAACCATGATGTTTTCAAGATCCATTATCGAGTTGGTAACTCGACCGACTAGTAACCTGTAATGAATTTTGGAAAATGTCATTAAAGCGATTAAATAGTTGATTTAAGTGTTCTTAATTTTTTCTAAGATTAATTACAAGTCATACAATCATTACAAGTGATTTACAACATGATTCTAATGGATTTACATCATATTCCACAAAAGTGCACTTGCATTGATTTTGACTTGTCTTTTCTCCAATTTGAGATGTGCAAGTTAGGGCATTTGGAGTGTGTCTATACCTAATATGAAATCACTCAAGTAGAAGCATTAGACACAAATAAGTGGAATGGTTATTCGTCATCTAAACAAGGGTTTAGTCAATTTAGACCTTGAGTCAACACTTACCTAGAGTCAACATTGACCTAGAGTCAAAATTCTCCCCCTTTTTGAAGATGACAAACCATTCCATAAATGTATTGAAATATTTTAAGTAAAATCATACATTTGGAGAAACCTTGGGATTTCAATAGTATTGAGTTCATATGCTCCCCCTCAATTGATGCTAGTGGAGTTCTCATACTCCCCCTCAATTGATGTTATTTCTCCTGCATGGCTAACTTTCATAACATTTATAGATGACTATGTCTTCTACTCATATATGTTCTAGAAATATATTTCTTCTTCCCTTTACCTTCTCCACTTTACATAAGAGACATGCTTTTCTCTCTTCATGTAAGACATGCTTTCTCCCCCTTCTTTACAAAATAATACATTCTTTCTCCTCCTTTGTTATTTCAAAAAGTGGGGGTATGAAGAGATAAGAAACACCACTTGTTAAAAGAAAGGAGATAAAAAAGTTACAAGGGAGATTAGAAGAGAAAAAATAGGGGCTTATCCAAGCATAGTATATAAAACAGATCAAGGCATGAATTTAAACAACCCATAATGTAATTCTAGCAAAGATCAAGGCAAGATAAAGTGTTGTAGAAAAATAATGAATCACAATTTTGATAGAATTTGCCCAAAAAGTGTCAGGGATCATGGAAAATCCATGAGTCTTGATCAGAAGGTCGTTTCTGCATAAAAAATACTAGTCATGCATCAAAAACTAACACTAGAGAAAAATCTACATAAAATCCAAGGATGCTCTAGTTTCTACATACAATGTAGTTCTCTATATCCTCCATCACAATGCTATGCAAGCAACTCAAGATAGTAGATATGCAAGTTTAGGAACAACCTTGAGCAAGAAACAAGATACAAGCACAACATATAGTTAAATACCACTTGATGATAAGACAATCAATTCTAGAACTACATGTATATGAACTACTAGTAGATGATATTACAAGTTAGGTTACCAGTAGGGCCTAGATCATAACAAAAGATGCACAAGTGAAAGGGAAAGCTATGAATAGATGTATAGATATATCCAAACAAATTGATATGCAAGTTTAGACGCAAGAAAGGATATGGCTCACTAACATATATGCATCATTACCAAAAAATGATTACAACTAAGAACCTCAAGGTTGTATCAAAACAAGATATACAACTAGATAGATGTAGAAATTAGAGCACAACAAAAGAAATTTAAGACAACCAAGAGAACCAAAGAGATCATCATCATAACCAACATAACCCCAATAAAAGTAATTGTAAGATATAGGGATACCACTTGTGGGATACCAATTTAAAGTAATTAGAGAGATAGAGTTTTATGTAAGATAGGCAATTTAAAGCATGGCAATGTGCACATATGAAGGTACCAAGGGAGTGCCACAGAATAAGGCTATTGGTTGAGAAAATCTAGTTGAGAGGGAAATTCTCATTCAATAAGCCAACTATGTGTTCTGTGCATAGTGTCATCGGTCAAGTTATTGACCAGACAAACTTGACTGATAACAACTATTTGCAACACCCACTGGTACCTATCAGTCGAGTTTCTGTCAGGACAAACTTGACCAATAAAGCTACTGTCAAGAAGCACATATATATCATAAAAGCATATTAAGAGGCATGCTAAAAATATAAGCCATATCCAAACATATGTAAGCAAGTTAGTAATGCACTATGAAAGCATTAGAAATGGTTTTTGAGCAAGAGTGTGAAGAGAATCACAAAATACCACTTTTGACTCAAAAACCATATGCATAGTGCACACTAACTTGACAAAAATAAGTTAGGATTGGATATGAGCAAGAAAACCTTTATCTCTGTTATTACCATTTCTTTTCCACTTGTTGCCACTTACACATCTCACCTTTCTTCTTTCATGCATATTGAGAAGTCAATTCAATTCAAATAGCTCACATCAATTATTAGCAAGTGGCCTGCAAGAAGAAAGATGAAACGATCCTCAATCATATTTTTGGGTGAGGAGGGGTTAGCTTAACAACCCAAGTCCTATTTCTCTTGGGTGCTTTCCTATAAGGGTAATAGTTAGAATAATGACTAATTTCATTGCAATAGTTGCATTTGCTCATAATTTTGGAACTAGAGGATTCTCCATGGAAGATTTGAGGTCCTTTACCTTTGTTGTCCTTTGACTATCATTATACCCTAAACCATGTCTACCAATTTGTTCAATAGTATGGTGTAGGATATCAGTAAGATTCTTTTTCCAACTAAGAATCTTTGTGGAGAAGATCTAAACTATGATAATCATGCATAAGAGAAGTATAATGGAAGACAATTGATGCATATCATCTCTAGCATGCATAAGATCATTTTCTAAGAAACGACCTTTGATCATATAAGAATCTCAATCAATATGAAGAGAAACAACATTATTATCTCTACTAGTAGAACTATAACAAATTCAAGGACATTGATTTCAGCAAGAAAGGAAGTATTTTGAGTTTCAAACAAAGTAATTTTAGAATGATAGATACTATTTTCAAATTCTAAACCTTGGAAAGCCAAATCTTTGTTCTTGTTTTTTATTTAAGAACATTAATGTCAAGCATGAGAGAAATACACAATGTTACTGTGCTCTACATTGACACTATGAAAGAGATTTTGAGCTTGTGGAAGTCTAATCTTGTCAAGTAAATTAGCATTTTCAAGTTTAAGATAATCTACTTTACTAAGACAAGAAATTTTATAGTCTAGAAAGCAAATGTTAGCATGTTCAAGATCATCTATTTCTGCATGCAAACTATCAATAATTCTAGCAAGCCTTTTCTTTTCTTGACATAGGAGAGGCACGAGTAGCATGAATAATAGAAACAAAGATTCTTTATCTAAAGAATTTAGATTTACCTCAATTGAGACTTCACTTGTTGATGGCATAAGATCAAAATGACATTCTCCTTCATCACTAGATCTTAAGATTGATCATCCACTTGATTCTTCACTTGAGCTTGAGTTGAAGGAGTCACTTGAGCTTTTGTGCCATTTCTCCTTCTTCTTGTATTTCTCTTCTCTTCTCTCGTGATGATGGATCTTTTTTCCTTGTGTACAATCTTCCTTGAAGTGATCCTTTTTTCCACACTTGAAGCATCAGGTAAAGGAGGATGACTTGCCTTTGTAGAGTCTACCCTTGGAGTACATGGCATCTTCTTTAACTTGAGAGGATGAAGAGGCTTGACCAACAATAGCTTCAATTTGGGCTTTGATTTCAGCCTTCTTCATTCTATTGAGCTCTTTCTCTTCTTGTCTTGCTTCTTCATCTTGCTTTTCAAGTTTGACATCACGGGCTTGTAGATTTCCAGTAATCTCTTCAATGGGAATATCACCAAGAGACTTTACTTCTTCAATGGAAGTCACCTTAGGTTCCCACCTCTTGTGGAGAGTTCTAAGGATCTTTGAGATGATCTCTCCTCTATTCATAGGATGACCTAAAATGTCAAGACCATTGACAATGGTGTTGATCCTTGAGTACATCTCAGATATCCTCTCCATTTCCCCATATTGAAGTTCTCAAGAATTCCCTTGAGCATGTTGACTTTTCTTTCCTTCACTTGTTGAGTCCCCTCATAAGTGATGCATATATTTCTCCATACCTCATAGGCCATCTCACAAGAAGAAATCTGGTTGAACTCGGTGGGGGTCATGGTGGCATAGCGGATCTTGATTGCTCTTGCATTGAAGGTGACTTTATTCATGGTAGCTTCATCCCATTCATTGATCCTTTTCTTTGGTAGCTTGTATGGACGGTCCACCATTTGCCATAGCTCAAGACTTTTTCCTTGGATGTGGAATTCAAGCCTTCTCTTCTAGTAGAGGAAGTTACTCCCATCAAAGATCAAAAGGTTGATGAAGTATCTCCCATCTTGGTAATCACCCATCTTCTCCTACTTGTGGAAGTATGCTTGGAGAAGACCTGCTCTGATACCAATTGTTGGATCCTGGGATGGGTGATTGGATGCTCTAGAGTTAGTGGGTGAATAGAGCTGAATGCACAAAATTCATTAGACCTACAAGATATTTCATAACATAATGCTTTCTAATATGAGAAATTTGAGTGCAACTAAAACATACATAGCAAGGATGAGAGAGATTGAATAAGAACCAAATGGAAAGCTATGTAGAGTGGTTACATACTTCAAACTAGAAGTATGTCAGTCCACTACCTAGAGAGGTCAACCTCTAGGATTTCTTAGCCATTTCACTCTTATATTCATCATAAGACATACAATACATGACCTTCCAAAGGACTTAACTATCCAAACCATGAGTCTTCAACCTATCCACAGACTTACCCTCTTTGCAAGGAGTCCTATACCTTCACCAAGGACTTACCCACTTTGCAAGGATTCCTCTTCCTTCACCATGGACTTACCCACACTTGCACAAGTTTTTAGCCTTGAAGGAATTACCCACTCTTCTTAGAAATTCAGCCTTTGACTTCACCTGCGCTAAGGAGAAACATTCACCAAGGACTTACCCACTTGAACAAGGAGTCTTCTACCTTCACCAAGGGCTTATCCACTCTTGCTCCAAGTATTTGGCCTTACCTTCTTCTTCACCAAGGGACTCATTCCCTTGTTATTCTTCACCTCTTTTAGACTAGAGAGAGAACCTTCATCTTCAAGGTTGAATGAGAGATTGGGAGGTGGTGGAAGTGAGAGCCTCACAAGATATACATATAGGACTAGCTGTCTTACAAATCTCCTAGTCACTCTAATGGATGATGCAAGTGATTAAGCTTAGACAGAGAGAGGAGGCTGTAGGGTGCACTCAACTATAGAATAGGGATCTTCATAGTGCTTGGCTAACCATGGGATGAAGCTCAAGGGGTCCTACTTATAATTGGGGATGCTTAGAAGCCTTTGGGAACACTTAAGGATGAAAAAAGCCATTTGGAGTGTTGCAATGGATATTTTTTCGAGTTTTGTAACACTACAATGACTAGAAACACTTTTTTGTACACTGCGATCGGTCGAGTTTCAATAAAGGTAACTCGACCTATTGCACTATATGACAAAGAATATTTGAACAATCAATCGAGTTTATCCTGGATGAAACTCGATCAATCACTTATATCAGTTTTTCCTTGTACAAGGATCACTTGAGTTCTGTGAGTGTGCAACTCGATTGAACCATGATATTTTCAAGATCCATTAAGGGATCGGTCAAGTTTGTAATTCGACTGAAAAACAACCTGTAATGAATTTTAGAAAATGCCATCAAAGTGCCTATATATTCAATTTTAGTGCTCCTGATTTTTTCTAATCTTAATTACAAGTCATACAATTGTTAAAGGTGATTTACAACATGATTCTAATGGATTTACATCATATTCTACAAAAGTGCACTTGCATTTGATTTTGACTTGTCCTTTCTCCAATTTGATATGCACAAATTAGGACATTTAGAAATTTGTATATACCTAATCTAAAATCACTCAAGTAGAAGCATTAGACACAAATAAGTGGAATGGTTAGTCATCATCAAAACAAGGGTTTAGTCAATTTAGACCTTGAGTCAACATTGACCTAGAGTCAACAACCCTGATTTTTGGGCATGGTAAATACAAGATTTTACATCCAATTTTCATGATTTTGAATATAAGAGAAAAAGACATGTAGAATGGATCTCTTATGCAATTTGGTCAATTTTATAATATCCTCAAAGTTTGGTAATTTAATATTTACCTTGATGATATGAGGTGACAACCAAAGTAGGACAATGAAAAAAGCATGAGTCTAGTTGATGAATCAAACCCTAGACCTAGTTTAGATTTTCATTGATCAGTGTATCATGAGGAAACTTCAACTAAGGAATTTCGTTTGTTCAAATATTATTTTTTTGTTTTCAACAATATGATTAAGCTCAAGAATCCTTTAAAAGACTAAGGAATGGCAATGTTCCCTAGAATCCAACTCTAGCCTAGTTGGGCCAACTATATTTACAAATAGGTCCTTGTGAGTACAAATTTAGGAATCGAGTATTTATTGCTCATAATAAATGCTCAATGTATTTTTATTAGATACATAATTATCATATAAGATTATTGGAGAAAATTCATATAATTTGAGTTAAGTAGTGATCTAGGAAATTAATTTAGTAATTATCTAATCTTTATTTCATAGATATATTTGAAGTTTCTATTTGATTAATTTTAGTATAATCTCTTGGACAAGAAAGGATAATGACAACATGTACATAATTCGAAAATTTAAGATTAATCAAGGCTATGAATTGGCCTATATAATATTTATAAAAATGGACTTTTATCAAAAATAAATTAAAAAAGAGGGCAGTCGAGACTCGCGAGCCGCATAAAGGTTGAACAGGGTCCCTTCCTAAATTGGATACTTGTCCATGATTCAGATTGTGAAACATTATAAAATCCCTATTTTTATGAAGAACAGGGTGGCACGCCGTCGTTTCTAGGGTTTTACCACGACTTGAGAGAAAGAAAGGGATAATATAAGAAGAATGGAGATGCAACGGTGCTAAGGTGGGTGAGATTGGGGATTCATAATCTTGACAACGTGAGGTGCAAAGGATGTACCTGTGATGTCAAGGAAGTATGGCTAGACAGAGTTTGAGGCGCCGATCGTGGTGGAGGCGGTTGATTGAGCGAGCAAGGCTCATTGGAGTTTGGTCTTGCGGTGGCCTGGAAATGAAGTCACACAGATAGAATTGTTGTTTGTTGGCAAACTTGTGGGTCAAAGAGGAGCAGACCCTACCCAAATCCTCCTAGTATGTAGCTGGGATCGTTGATCCCTGATAGTAGTTGGATCCTATTTGAATGGCCAATGTTGCTTCGATTAGGTAATTCTTTCAAAATTTACATCTTGAGATCAAAAATTCGAATTTTAACAAAAAATGCATCTATGGATAGCATATGATTTCTATTATCATGTAAAAATAGATCAGAAGGGTTTTTGTGATGTATCTCATTATTATAATTTGATTACCATAAACTATGATAATTTAATGTTTTGGACATTAAAAATAGCAAATGAGTTTAGAAATTTAGGAATATTTTACATTATGTATATTTTGATATATTCAACATGATTCCAAGTCCTAATATATCTGATTTAAAGTCTTACCTAAGTTTTTGATGTAAACACTAATAAGGGTATATTGGGTATTTGACCCATTGTTTGACCATGAAACTTGATGAAATTTTTACCCAAACCCAGATGAGTAGCGTTCTTACTAGTTTCAAAGGTTTTGTGAGGTTTTATGCCTTCATGAATTAGTATTTGATTTTGAAACCCGATATGATATTATATGAACTATTATGGATATTGACTAGATGTTGCATTACATATATGCTTAAGTACCAAGAAATAAAGTTTTTGGTCATCTATCTCAGATTTCAACTAAATCACAATAACTAGATATATATATATATATATATATATATATATATATATATATATATATATATTATATTTTATAGTTTTCCCTTGGTCATGAATTGCTATGTTCACATATTAGTACATTATGTAATTATAATGACTTCTTTGAGTATGTAGTAAGTACACAATGTGAGTTTGATGTATGTTCAACGCCAAGACTTTATGGCGGTTTAGATCAGAGTTACTTTTAGTTAAGCAAGAACCTTAATTTGGTTTAGGAGATTAGAGTGATGGGGGTTGGAATTTAGAAATAGAAGGATGGATCACACACATAGACTTATAGAAACTTGTTGATGTCCATGTGATTAGGTAATGGAACACGAAATTGTAGACACATTAAAGAAATCATCAGTACTAGACAAGGTAAGTGGACCATGTCCATTAAATTTCATTATTTATATGATTCATCCTACCCATATGCAAAGTTACTTAGAGAATAAGTTACTTTCATACATTTAGTTATTAATGTGCATCTCATATTCAATATTGTTTCTATTAATTATATATTTTTAAGATGAACTTTTGTTATGTGGATATCCAATTACAGATTATATATATTTAAGCTAATTTCATATGCTTTGCATTCATTTATTCAATTTAGTTTATTTGTCAAGCCTTTAAACACATAAGTCATATATTCAATATCAAAATGTAACTAAGTGATCTATTAAATTCGAGTTTCATATGAAGACTTATTTAGACAACAAGAACCAAGATTTCACATTTAATATTTAGATTACTCATTGTGAGTAGTCACAAATTAGATCCACTTACCTAAGAAGAGTCTGAGATCCAATCTCAATTATTTAGTAATCAAGATACATATTCAAATTTAGATTCATAGTTTAGATTTAGAGATTTAATTCAGGAATTTAGAGCAAAGATTCCGATCAAGAATTTAGTTTACTAAGATTTCAATTTCTAATAGAATAATTTCAATGCATCGATTAAGAAGAACTTTTTGAGATATTCAGACTAGATTCAGATTCAAATTTAGATTCAGAATTAAGTTCATGCTCTGTTATCAGTATTCAGTTTCAGTATAAGATAACTTCAGAAAGAATTTGTAAGTTCAAATTTTAAGATAATTAAGTTAGAACCTTCACATAAGACATTATATCATAAGCCCTCATTCAGTTAGTCCCAAGACTATTCAGAGGCATCTATTTCCTATTTAGAGGAGAGTTTACTCCAATTCAAAGGTACTTCGATACTAATTTACAACGTACCACACCAATTCAGAGACACCTCAGTGTCATTCAGAGGCATGTAGTGCCAATTTAGATGTACTTCAATACCCATCAGGGCATAGATACACCAATCATGAGGACTTATTGTTTAATGGTGGCCACAAGAAGATAAAAGATATAAATAAAAGATACATTGATTCAATATATGTTTGCAACTTTCAGATATTAGTTCAATTGTCAGTTATGGTATATTATTGTTTATTTTGTTAGAAATTCAATTCCACTTACTCTAACCTAGGTTCTCCTTTATGCATGGTTAGGTACGAGATGTCTATAGGTAGAGAACTTCATGAGGGTAGTCATTACAAAATGATACAATGACAACTTTAAGAGGTTTTCTTGGTGGGGCACCATCTACACAATCCCAGAGTTTGTGATAGATGTACAATGTTATACATCATATGTTATATTTTTCTTACAAGGTTTGATGTAATTAAGTTTCTATTATGAGAATATGATAAGATTTCATTTCATACACAATATGTAATGGTTTTTGTCTATCATTATTGTTATGTGTATCATGTTTGTGACACTCACCAATTGAGAAAAAAGAATTCATGTCCGCTGATGTGATATGAAAATTGTAGTGTTACAATATGGTATTAAAGAGATAATGCAGATGGCCATCAAGAAAATTCTCATATTCTTAGTTTATATCACCTCGTAGAAGCCAAATGAGACTAGATAGATTTTAAAAGATAGTAGAATCTAGGTTAGAGGTTTACTCAAGAAATAAAAGTTAAGGTATGTATTTGGGTTAGTGTCTAGATGATTTAGAATTTTTATGTTAACTTTAGATTGTTGCATATCATGCCCTATCTTTTTCCCACATGTTTTTGGTATGGGACACAAGCTTATGGTTTTTTAGAGGGGATATTGTATAAATAAATCTAAACCTATTATGTTTGTCATATTTTTTATCGTGCATATGGAAGGGACATGTGTACTGTACGATGAGATAATTATGATAAGACATGACACTTTCAGATGTATGACCATCCGTCACGCATCAAGATGTGACAAAAAAATAGTTGACACAAAATGTTTGAGGTAGATGATCACGTAAACCTAATTGCATGGAACCCTAGAATACATACCAGAGGTAGTTATTTTCAAATAGATGAGTGACTTTGCATTAAAGTGATTAATGATTGGAGGGGTATGAGGTCTTTTTCCTACTATACTTGATGAGGATTAGATAACTCTTGATGTCCCTAGGACCTTCATCCCAAGGATGGATTGCAGTCACAAGTCTAGTCATAATGGTTGTTAAAGAAAATACTTGAGGATAATAGAATTAATGTTATGAACCAAGTTTACATTTAATATATGATGATTGCTAGAGGAAACTAAAAGTTTTTAAGGGTATACATGAGGATAATTTAATCATATGATAATGAAATATATGTGATAGTATGGATCATTGGTCTATGATCATGATAATATGTAGATCTACCTAATTTTGATATAAGATAGAGCCAAAAAAGATGATTTATCAATGTTTCTTTGGATATTTCTAGGGAGAATAATGGTTATATGGTAAATAGTGACTACAAATACCTTGAGTTTATCTAGCTAAGAGCATCATGATAAGATGTGGAAACATCATGTTGACCTAATACTGTAGTATATGATTAAAGGAGGAGGGAGTCTGAATGACTTGTGTGGGATTTCACAAACCAAAGTATGTGGTCGATGACCATGAGTATTCATTTATAGTTACACTTGATATGTTTACATGTTTCATATCACTCTGTAGGAAGTCCATAATTTACTTTATATTATGATCTCAACCAAAGTATTTCAGCTAAGATTAATTAGTGAAGATTAAGGTGTTGGTGATTTGGTTTTGAAGTAAAGATATGTTACTATTATTTCTCAAGGTAATCATGATTTATAATGTAAGTCCATTAAGAGTTATACTTTCAGATTTCATGATAAGTATTTATCAATCTCAACATATTTACATGATTGTTGGAGAAAACTTTCATGATTTATGTGATCCAATGTTCTAAGATATTAAGATTAGACATGCAAGTAGATTTTTGTACTTTCATGGCTATATCCTTAATGTTCCCAAGATCTCAAGTAGAGACATGTTAATAATATATCTTAGAATGATTAGATCTAAGAATTAAATACATGATAAGACTACAAGATTTGTATGCATTACGTCGTGATTATGTTTCCAAGAAAAGATATATATATTAACATTTAAGAACATGGTAAGACCATGAGGTATAAATGCATTAAGATAGATATAAGATTTAATTTGATGAAATGAGATTAGGGAGTTAGAGACAAGGCCTAGTGTAGGTCAACTCAAGATACATGAGGCGTAGGCCCTTAGGCAGGCCGATTCAGATACATAACTCAAGTCTTATATGCAGGTTATGTGACCCAGACACCTTAGTGTAGGTCATGAAACCTAGGTACCAGAGTACATGTCTAGAGTAAAAATAAAGAGTCAAGAGTAAAGAAACAATAGTATTTTTTGCTTAAGATTTTCCTATGGATTTTCATATTGGTTGCACATGATAGTTTGATAAGGTTGTTACACATAGTGAGTATCCACAAGAAGGTCATATATTGAGGTTCCTATGAGACCTTATAACAATCATAAAGACTTATTGTATGTAAGGTATGTGAATCCCTAAGGTGGGTAGCTCCCTATAGTTTAACGAATGTTCGAGGATGAAATTCTCGAAAAGGTGGGTAGTATTGTGACACCCTGATTTTTTAGACCCAGAAAATACAAGATTTTACATCCAATTTTCATGATTTTGAATATAAGAGAAAAAAATACATGTAGAAATGATCTCTTGTGAAATTTGGTTAATTTTGTATATCCTCAAAGTTTGGTAATTTAATATTTACTTCGATGATATGAGTCGACAACCAAAGTAGGACAGTGAAAGAAACATGACTCTGGTTAATAGATTCAAACCCTAGACCTAGTTAAGATTTTCATTGAGCAATGTATCATGAGGAAACTTCAACTGAGGAATTTGTTTGTTCAAATGTTAAATTTTGTAGTCAACAATATGATTAATCTTATGAATCCTTCAAAAGACCAGGGAATGGGTGATGTGCCCTAGAACCCAATTCTAGCCTAGTTGGGCCAATTAGATTTACAAATGGGTCCTTGGAGTACAAATTTAGGAATTGAGTATTTATTTATCATAATAAATTCTCAAGGTACTTTTAGTAGTTGGTTAATTAGAATATAATATTATCAGAGAAAATTCAGATAATTTTGAGTTATGTAGTGATCTAGGCAATTAATTTAGTAATTATCTAATCTTTACTTCATAGATACATTTAGAGTTTCTAATCGATTAGTTTTAATATAATCTCTTGGAAAAGAAAGGATAATGATAACATGTACATAATCTGAAAATTTAAGATTAAACAGGACTATGAATTGTCCTATATAATTATTTATAAAAAATGGACTTTTATAAAAAAGAAATAAAAAAGTGGACAGTCGAGACTCATGAGCCGCACACAGGTTGAACAGGGTCCCTTCCTAAAATGAATAATTGTCCATGATTCAGATTGTGAAACTTTATGAAATCCCTAGTTTTACGAAGAATAGGGTGGCACTTTATCTTTTCTAGGATTTTACCACAACTTGAGAGAAAGAAAGGGATAAGCTAAGAAAAATGAAGACGTCATAGTGCTAAGGTGGGTGAGATTGGGGATTAGTAATCCTAATGACATAAGGCACAAAGGATGTGTTGGTGGTGTCAAGGAAGCCTGGCCGGATAGAGTTTGAGGCGTCGATCATGGTGGCGGTGGTTATTTGAGCGAGCAAGGCTCACTGGAGTTTGGTCTCATGATGGCCTGGAAATGAAGTCACGTAGATAGAAACACAGATCATTGGTGGGCTTGTGGGTGAAAGAGGAGTGGAACCTACCCAGCTCTTCCTGGTCTATAGCTAGGATCGCCGATCCCTGGCAATGGTTGGATCATATTTTAACGACCAACATTGATTTGATTAGGTAATTCTTTCAAAATTGACATCTTGATATCAGAAATTTGGATTTTAACAAACAATGTAGCTATGAACAGCTTATGATGTCTACTATTGTGTAAAAATAGATTAGAAGGGTTTTTGTGATGTATGATATTATTATAATGTGATTACTATAATCTATGACAATTTAATGTTTTGGACATTATAAATAGCAAACAAGTTTAGAAATTCAGGAATATTTTACACTATGTATATTTTGATATATTTAACATGATTCCAAGTCCTAATATATTTTATACAAAGTCTTACCTAAGTTTTTGATGTAAACCCTAATAAGGGTATTTTGGGTATTTCACACATTGTTTGACCATGAAACTTGATGAGAGTTTTACCCAAACCTGATGAGTAGTATTCTTATTAGCTTCAAGTTTTTGTGAGGTTTTATGCCTTCATGAATTAGTATTTGATTTTTGACCCAATACGATATTATATGAATTGTTTTATAGATATTGACTGGATGCTACATTACATATATGCTTAACTACTATAAAATAAAGTTTTTGGACATCTATCTCAAAATTTGAATAAATCATAGTAACTATAAATATATATTTATATTTTAAAGTGTACCCTTGGTCATGGATCAATATGCACATATTAGTACACCATGTGATTATTACGACTTCTTTGAGTATGTAGTGAGCACACATTTTCAATTTGATGTATGTTCAACGCCAATATTTTATGGTGGTTTTAGATCAAATTTAGTTTTAGTTAAATAAGAACCTTAATTTAGTTTAGGAGATTAGAGTGATGGGGGGTTGGGATTTAGAAATATAAGGTTGGATCGTACATATATAATTACAAAAACTTGTTGATGTCCAAAATTGGAGACACATTAAAGAAATCATCAGTACCCGACGAGGTAATTGGGCCATGTCCATTGAATGTCATTATTTTTATGATTCTGCCTACCCATATACAAAGTAACTTAGAGAATAAGTTACTTTCAGACATTTAGTTATTAATGTGCATCTCATATTCAATATTGCCTCTTTTAATCAGATATTGTTTAGATGAACTTATGTTGTGTGGATATCCGATTATAGATTATAGATATATAAGCTACATTGATATACTTAGTATTTATTTATTCAATTTAATTTATTTGTCACTCCTCTAGACACATAAGTCATATATTCAATATTAGAATTTAACTATGTGATATATTAAATACTAGTTTCAAATGAAGACTTATTTAGACAAAAAGAACCTAGATTTCACATTTAATATTTACATTACTCATTGTGAGTAGTCACAAATTAGATCCACATACCTAAGAAGAGTCACAGATCCAATCTCAATTATTTAGTAATCAAGATACATATTCATATTTAGATTCAAAGTTCAAATTTAGATATTTAATTAAGGATGTAAAAGTAGAGATTCATATCAAGAATTCAATTTACTAAGATTTCAGTTTTTGATAGAATACTTTTAGTGCATCAGTTAAGAAGAACTTTCTAAGATATTCAGACTAGATTCAGATTCAGATTCAGATTTAGATTCAAAGTTTAGTACATGCTTAGTTATCAATATTTAGTTTTAGTATAAAATAACTTTAGAAAGAATCCCATAAGTTGAGATTTAAGGTAATTAAGTCAAAACCTTCACATAAGATATTATATGATAAGTCCTCATTCAATAAGTCCTGGGACGATTCAGAGGCATATGTTGCCAATTCAGAGGAGTGTTTACTCCAATTCAAAGGTACTTCGGTACCAATTCAGGGCATAGCCACACCAGTACAGAGACATCTCAGTGTCATTCAAAGGCATGTAGTGCTAATTAAGAGGTACTTTGGTACCAATCAGGGCATAGATACACCAATTGGGAGGACTTATCGTATAATGGTGGACACATGAGGATAAAAGATGTAAATAAAAGACACATTGATTCAACATAAGTTTGCATCTTTCATATATTAGTTCAGATGTCAGTTATGGTATATTAATGTTTATTTTATTATAAATTCAATGCCACTTAGTCTAACCTAGATTTCCCTTTGTTTATGGTTGGGGACGAGATGTCCGCAGGTGCAGAACTTTAGGAAGTAGTCATGACAAAATGATGCAGCGGCACCTTTAAGAGGTTTTCTTGGTGGGCACCATCTAAATGATCCCATAGTTTGTGATAGATGTAAAATTTTTTTACATCATATGCTATAGTTTTCTTATAAGATTTGATGTAATTAAGTTTCTATTCTGAGAATATGACGAGAATTCATTTTATACACAGTTTGTAATGGTTATTTTTTTCTATCATTATTTTTATGTGTATCATGTTTGTGAACGTACCCAATTGAGAAAAAAAATCACTTTCACTGATGTGATATGAAAATTGGGGTGTTGCACAACCAAAAACTCATAGTGGCAATAGCAGGTTCAAAAAGTGGTTTTTGGATTATCTACACTCTTCACTTGCAACTGGTGGTAGCCAGATTTTAGATCAATATTTGAGAAGACTTTAGAAATTTTGAGTTGTTCAAACAGGTCATCTATGTGGGGTAAAGGATACTTGTTCGTAATGGTAGCATGATTTATCATTCTATAGTCAATGCACATGTAGAGTGATCTGTCCTTTTTCTTGACAAAGAGGACTAGAGCCCCCCACAGGGAAGTGCAAGGTCAAATGAAGCCCTTGTCTAATAGTTCCTATAGTTGCTTCTTAAACTCAAGCAATTAGGTGGGAACCATCTTATAAGGTGGCCTAGAAATTAGGTTTGTCTTGGGAGCTAGATCTATCGAGAAGTCCAATTCTCTCTTTAAATGTATTCCTAGAAAATTGTCAGGGAACACATCAACATAGTCCCTGACTACCTCTATTTCCTCTATGGGCTGCATTTTTGGCTCCAGCTTGGTAACTACAACTAGGAATGCTAAACAACCTTTAGCTACCATTTGTTCTACTTTCACAATTGACAAATACGTGATAGTGGTAGCATCCTTGCTACCTCTAATGGTAAAGGGTGCATGACCCAATCTCTATGTTCTTATTTTCTTTTCCCTATAGTCTATGTTTGCATTATAGTTATAAAGCCAATTAGTTCCTAAAATGACATCGAAATCATTCATACCAAGCATGATAAAATTAGTAGGGATTTCATTATTCATATATTTAACATGTATGACCAGTGTCTTTAAGGAGGGATGAAAAGATCTGACCACTAGAGGTAGTGACTTCTAATACATATCCTAAGTCCTTGAAGTCCACACAAACCATAGTTGTGAGATTTCTTGAGATTAAAGTATTAGTAGAACCATAGTCAAACCAAGCTTTAACATTTTGGCCCATTATATCAAGCATGCCTACATCATCTATATAATAGTCAGACTATGCACATCATTGTAAAGGATATAAAATGGAATTATAGGGTTGGTTACCTTCTATAAGCCAGTTGGCATTAGCATGAGCCCCTTCATTATGAATGGTGAAGACTCGGGTGTGTCTTCGCTTTCCTATAGGTGGGTTGCTCCATGGGGTACTACAACCACTGGTTGTGCCACCAATGGTGATAACACTTTATTTTACATACTTTTTGCATACATTTTATACCTTCCCTAGCATATCTTTTGCTAACTTTCCCCACTATTTTAGCATCTAATGTCAAATACTTCACTTACACATTTCCCCTTTATTCCAGGTACATACCTAGCCCAGGTCACGATCATCACCTCGACCGCGACTCATTCACCCAACAAAGGCCATCTCACCAAGGTCAAGGTCTCTAAGTTCACCCTAATACCCTATGCACACAGTCAATTTTGCACTCAAGCTCTCCATGACCTCGACCAACATGAGACCACAATCAACGCAAAGGCCACAACCTCGACTTTTCCAAAGCAAGGTACACCTTGACCGCGGTCCTAACAAAAGGTCACCCAACTGGACCGCGACCGAGGGAGTTGTTAAGTCAACCACGGCCGCGATCCTCACCGAAGAATGTAGCATCAAGACCGCGACCGAGGAAGGGGTTTGACTGACCTCGACTGAGGAAAGAACAACAATATAGCCTCAGCTGCAATCGAGCTCCATTCATGACTGTGATCGAGCTCCATTCATGACCATGATTGAGCTTCATTCATGACCGCTGTCGCGGTGTAGACCGTAGTCGAGGGGTGAAGTCGGTGGAGTGTTCCTATAAATAGGCTACCCACTCGACCTATCAAATCATCAGATCATAGATCAGATCTGATAGTGCCACGAAGTGCTGCCATTTTCTAGACTCATCTCCGTCCAATCAGTCTTGGATCTCCAAAGGCAGAAGATGAGGAGAGAGAAGACGGAAGGCTCCATCTTCTTCAAGAGAAGAAGAGTGTCCATGCCATTGACCTTTTGGATCTACATCTAAAGGAGTACTAAGTTGTATCACATTCTTCTCTTTCCATCTAGATCTATCACTTCCATCTCGCTGTACTCCCCTCTTCACCTCGTGGAACTTGATGTATCTATCTTCTTGTATCACCGTTATGATGTCCGTGAACATGTGTGGCTAAACATCTTAACTTGGGTTGGGAGTAGCCACTAAGGCTCTCCCAACATGCATATTTTCTCTCTGTTTTGAATATATATATATACACTCTTGCCAAGATTATCTCCATGCACCAGTTTAAATGCTTCACTTGTATGCTTATCTACCATCTTATGATTTTTGATTGTTGATATCTTGAGAGAGTAATATCACTTTTATCTTATGTTATGGAGTAGTACGAATACATGAGAATGTTGGAATGCTACATCTTAAGATCATATGCTCTACTTTGTGGGTTTTTTAGTAGTCATCTCGAGAGAGAGGCTGCCCTTAGACTTAGATCTATCCTCATCTCGAGAGAGAGTGGAATAGACACCTTTATGGTAGCTTGTAATATTGATAGGAGTATACGAGAGGGAGAGATGATGTTGCACGTTGATGAGAAGTCTTAGTAGGTGAAACCCAATCCAAGTTTCCCTTCCATATCTTTGTTTCCATCTTCTTTAATTGCGCTTTGTTCTTCTTATCTTTGTTTTATTTACTTTACTTTGATTTGAGTACCATTGTTCCTTTGGGAACACCCGTTAAAATACCCTTTTATTTGGAGTGTATGAGTGCGAGATCTTATGTGCTTAACACCTGCTAACCTTGTCCCTGTGGTTCGACCCTGATTACTACATCAGACCCCGTATAATAGTTGCGGGGGCTTAAGTGTTGGGTTACTTTCTTAAAAGTCCGACTACTCTACATCCACTCCTTTTTGGACGTGTGATTTAGTCCGGTCAACTTTTTGGCACTATTGCCGGGGACAAGGAAAAATGACACTGTTAAGAACTTGAGTCCACTCACTACACTCCCGTGCCTCAAGCTTAGTAATAAGCTTGACCACACCATTACTTTAAGTCTGCTACACTACGTTTGTGTAGAATAGTTCATTTTAACATGCCCAATTTACTAACTCGACTGTGCAGTCTATTCAGGCATTTTGTAAGGAAGCAGACTCATTCAACTTAACTCCTAAACCTTGAGTTGACATGCCACCTCGTGTAAATGTTACTCTCACTGGGTTTGAATAGGATGCGAGGAATCAACACAACCAACACCCACCGCCAGGGTTGGGCGAAGATAGAGATGGCCGTTACAATGATGGTCATCAGCGTGAAGAAGAACATAGAAATGAAGATTGTTGTGATGAAGATCGTCGTGAAGAAGATCAACGCAATGAAGAGAAATGCTACAGACATCAAAGAAGGCACCATCACAACCATCGTGACAATTAGCGAGAGCAAGATGATCGAGATAGAGACAACGAGGATGATGAAGAAGGGGAAGACTCTTAGAGAATTGGTAGCAATAAGGGCCAATGAGTCTAGATGCCTGATCGTCATACCACACTTCAACACAACAAATTTTGAGTTAAAACCCACTGTCATCTCTATGATCTAAAATAAACCTTTTTGTGGGAATTCGAGGAGTGAAAACCCATACCATCATCTCGATTCATTTAAAAATATAAGTGATGCCATAAAGATGAAGGGAGTCCCACAAGAGGTGATATACTATAAAAGCTTCAACTTCTCTTTGGAAGACAAGGCTCTATCTTGGTACCTTAATCTACCTCACCAATCTATAGATGGGTGGAGACCCCTGGCAGATGCTTTCGTTACTAAGCTTTATCCTACAGAGAGAACCATCCACAACATGTAGAAGATCACTTCTTTTACACAAAAGCCCGGAGAGAACTTGCACGAAGCATGGGAACATTTCCAGGAGTACTTGAGGGATTGTACACACCACAATTATCGTAAAGGGTTCCTCATGACCACTTTCTATAATGGACTAACTCCTACAGAATGGACTTCGTTAAACACAGCTGTTGGTGGTGATTTACTTGGGAAGAAGCCAAGAAGAACCATGAAGATAATAGAAAACATGGCTACGCTGTAAGCAAGCATAGACTATGACAGGAAGGACAAAGGGTCAATGTAGAAAGTAGGGTCCGAAGGGACGTCTATTGAAGTGAAGGCTTTAGAAACCATAACAACACAGATCCAGAAAATAACAACTGATGTGAAGCAACTGAAAGATACTGGAGCTAAGGGCAAGAAGCATACCGAGAAGGTCATGAAGTGTGTCACCTATGGAGAAGGAGGACATGGGGTCGATAATTGTATAACACCAAGCCTGAGGAAAGTGAAAGAGAAGAAAGACACAGAATGTCTACTATACCAACTTCAAGAGGCTAGACCACCCCGATTTCATTTACGGAAACAAAGATGCATCTGAGAATTTGTACCAACTGAATAACCCAAAAAAACCACCCCCAGGTTTCAAAAAGAGAGGCGGACATACCTAATATAAACAACAAACTATCAGACGCATAAGAATAACTATCAGGGTCAAGGTAAGAATCTAAACCGTCAAGGCAGAGGATAGAGTCAAGGGTAGAACCAAAACCAAGGGTCAGGTCAAGGAATAGATAACATACAGTCAGATCTAGTTGCCCAGCTATTTGATTTTTGTTAAAAGGCAAGGTCTGGTGAACGATCAGTTAGCTCAAAGCTCTCTTGCTAACTTTAAAGTTTTGATCACTATGAAAGTTCAAATGGCTTACATGCAGACCCATCAACATCAAATTGACCAACAGCTGGCGCAGTTGGCAGAGCTGGTAAAGAATCCTTCTGGGAAAAATCCATCAAACATCAAAACTACAAAGATGGCTACCCTACAATCTGGGAGGATGCTAAGTAACTCAGGAATTGGAGGGAACGATGAGGAAAGAAGAGATGATTAACAACCACCTGAGAAAGAGGTCGCTCCTGAAAAACCTGTTGATAAAGAAAAAGTGGAAGAAAGCAAGGAGAAAGATGAAGAAGTTAGGAAACCTAATTTTGTTGAGGAGATTTTCACAAAGAAGTGTCCACATGCACCGAGAGTCCCATTCCCATATAAGTTCATTAAAGCGCAACTGAAGAGAGGATACGAGAAGTTCATGGAAGCGATAAAGAAACTACATCTGGATGTTCCGTTCCTGGATGCTATAGAGGAGATGCCGACTTATGCCAAGTTCTTCAAGGATCTCATCACCAAAAGGAGGAGAGAGGACCATATCGAGACAACCCAGTTAGCTAAGATGTCAAGTGCTTTCGTCCAGGCAGAACTTTCAACAAAGAAGAAGGACCATGGATCATTCAATATACCATTCGATGTTGGAGATAATGTAGAGAGAAAAGGTTTGGTAGATTTGGGAGCAAACATCAACCTTAAGCCTTTGAGTCTAGCCCAAAGATTTGGCCTGACAGATATGGTTAAAATAAACATGAGGATTGAATTGGCTGAATAGACCCTCAAACGACCAGTGGGGATAGTTGAAGACGTACCCATTCACATCAGAAGATTCTTTATTCCCTGTGATATCTTGGTGATTGACACAGTTGAAGACCCAAATTGTCTGATGATATTTGGGAGACCATTCTTGGAAACTGGAAGAGAATTGATAGGTGTCGTGGAGGGGATTATTACCCTAAGCGTGGGCAATGACCACGTAGACTTCCGAGTTCAAGATGCCATGAAGGGACCGTCTCTTTTCAAGTCGGTCTACTTTATGGATAGTTACAACCAATATTGCAAGGAAGTGCTAGAAGAAAAGGAAATTGTGGACCCCCTAATGTGGGCCTTAAACAACCCTAATCTGACTGTGGAAGACCCTGAGGTGGTTGAAATCCTAGATTATCTGAATCGGGATGAAGGAGATCTCAATAATAAAGAAGAAATTATCGAAACAGTTAAGTATGCTTCACTCGAACAATCTCCCAAAGAGCAAGAGGCACCTAAGCCGAAGCCTGAACTGAATCCACTTCCATAAGGGCTAAAGTATTAGTTTCTAGACCATGAGGAGAGAAACCCTATTATTGTGAATGCAAGCCTGACAGAAGAACAATTGAAAAAACTGCTAAAGGACCAGAAGGAACATAGAAAGGCGATAGGATATTCTGTAGATGACATAAAAGGGATTAACCTGATCTCTGCATGCACATAATACATCTGAAAGAGTCTACTAATCCGCTAGTTCAGCCCCAGATATTGCAAAACCAAATGTTGAAAGCAGTTGTAAAGAAGGAAATCCTAAAACTGCGAGACGCTCAAATTATCTACCTGATTAAGATAGTAATTGGGTGAGTCCTATTCACGTCGTGCCAAGGAAAGGAGGAATCACAGTGGTGAAGGGAGGGAATGGTGACGAAGTCGCTACTAGAACTATTACATGATGGCGAATGTGCATGGATTACAAGAAACTGAATGCATCCACAAGGAAGGATCTTTTCCCCTTACCATTCATTGACCAAGTTATAGAAAGGTTGGCTCATCATGACTATTTTGCTTTTTGGATGGCAATTCAGGTTTTTACCAGGTCCCCATTCACCCGAATGACCAGGATAAATGACATTCACGTCCATCTATGGCACGTATGCGTTCAGAAGAATGCCATTTGGATTCTGCAATGCACCCGCAACATTCCAGCGTTGCATGATCTCGATGTTCTCTAAATTCTTGGAAGATATTATGGAAGTCTTTATGGATGATTTCTCAGTTTATGACATGAATTTTGATGCATGCCAAAGAAATTTGTCCCTGGTCCTAAAAAGATGTGAATTCTGAATTGGGAAAAGTGCCACTTCATGGTACGGAATGGCACAGTCCTGGGTCACAAAATTTCTAAAAATAGGATCGAAGTGGATGTGAGTAAAACAGAAGCCATATCCAAATTGCCACCACCAAAGTCTGTAATGGATGTGAGAAGTTTTCTTGGTCACGTCAGATACTACAAGAGGTTTATAAAAGACTTCTCGAAGATTTCAAAGCCCTTGTCCAATCTTTTATTCAAGGACACTGAATTCAATTTCCACAATGAATGTTTGAGGCTTTCAATACCCTGAAAAAAGCTTTAACAACTGCGTCAATCCTACAAGCCCCATATTGGGTGTTGCCATTTGAGATAATGTGAGACGCTAGTGATTATGCAATAGGCATTATCCTAGGCTAAAAGAAAGACAAAAAGCACCATGTAATCTTCTATGCCAGTCGCACATTAGATGAGGTAAACTATACCACAATTGAGAAGGATATGTTAGCAATAGTTTTTTCTTTTAACAAGTTCAGGTCATACCTAATAGGATCAAAGGTAAAGGTATATACAGACCATGGAGAAATTAAATACCTGCTGCATAAAAAGGATACTAAACCACAACTTTTACGACGGGCTCTACTATTGTAGTAATTTGATCATGAAATCATCGATAAGAAGGGGAAAGAAAATGTGGCCACAGACCACTTGTCTAGAATAGTTTTTGATGAAGAGAATTAGTTACCCATGAATGAAAATTATGTTGATGAAGCCCTACTGATGGCTCAGTCTGATAAGAAGAGATTGCCTTGGTTCACTGAAATCTATAATTATTTAGTTTGTGGCCAATTTCCACCAGAGATTACTTATAATCAGAAGAAGAAACTATTTTCCAACATCAAGAACTATTACTGGCATGACCCATTACTGTTCAAGAGGTGTTCTAACAATCTACACCGTATGTGCATACCAGAGGTTGAGGTTCCTTTGATTATGAAAGATGTCACTTGATGCGATGATTTTGAGTCGCATTTATAGACTTGTTTTGTGATTTATGCATTTATTAGTCATTTTCATGGTTAATGTTGCATATTTCATTTATTTTGGTCTATGCTACTTCTTTATGTCAAATTCCCTTTATTTAAGCATTTTGATTATTAATTATCAAAAAAATATATTTTGTGTGAACTTATGTGGTTTGGTGTGTTAATTTCAGGAAAAACAAGTATCTGCTACCGTCGATACCATCGACGGTGGTCGATACTATCGACACAACCACAGGCGCACAGCCGCAAGGACCAGGAGAAAGTCGATACTATTGACAGGAATGTCGATGGTATCGAGATACCATCAGGTTGCTGGCAAAAAGTGAGTCGATACTATCGACCCATATGTCGATACCATCGACTAGCGGAGCTACAACAAAGGTAAAAGGACAAAAGTGATGCCTAAAGAGTCGATACCATCGACCCTCGTCAATGGTATCGAGCTAGCATCGGTCGCGATAAAGAAAAGAAAAGAAAAGAAGACCAGCCAATACAGTGCAGGGTCGATACTATCGACTCGCGTTGATGGTATCGACACCGTCAGATATGAGTTTGTTTCAGATTGATCTTAATCGGAGGGCTGTGATTAATTAGCAACCTAATTCGGGAAATATATCTAATGACGACACCCAAGAGGGAATCATCATGTCATTAGCTGTTGCACACATCCCGGAGAGCAAGGAGAGAAGAACGGAGCACGAGAGCACGCCTCAGCCGATCCGGACACTGAAGAAGATGAATTCCACCACCGAAAGGTGGGAGAACGCATATTCCACGCCAAGGATCGATTGGATCTTCTCCGTTCAGGGGTTTTACCACTCAATCACAATTTTCTCCATGTTGCCCTTTTTCTTCTCCACGTTGTATTCTGAGATGAACATGCGGGGCTAATCCCCTTTGTCTATAGGACCGGGAGTAGCCCGGGAATTCATTGTATGACGATTTCATAATAGTAATTCATATCTTATCTCTTAAATCCGTGGTATAATTTCATTTTCTCAAATATATTGTTATGCTTGATCACCATAATAATAATCTAACGCCCTTAATTGCTTTGAAAGAAGAACTAATGGTTGAAAAGAGACGGAATTTACATCAATTGACAAATCCCTTGAACAAGGTGGTGTAAGATTAATGGTAGATACCGAGAGGTCGTTTTTAATGCACCTAGTTTAGGGTATAGGTTACTACGATGGTGGAACTGACCTAGACATAGGTAGTGAGTTGTACCACGACAGTGGGCAATTCTAATTTCAGGCCACTACCCGGATAGAGAGATAAAATTGAGTAACTATATAGAATTTAATACAATGAATTCCCGCGGTGAAACCGCAATCCTAAAGATCTTCTTTTGAATTGATTAAACCAACATTTAATCGATTGCTTGCTTTGCTTTATTTTTATTTTTCTTTTAATTTTAACAAAAACTGTCAACTTTTTAATCGGCTTAGCTGATCGCAAGTAGTTAGTAAGAGTCTCCGACAATTTCACGTATCCCTGAGTTCAACTCGGGCCTCACAAAGGCCTATATTACTTCGACGCATTCACTTGCATTTCTGCGCACGGTAAAATTGCGTCAAGTTTTTGGTGCCATTGCCGGGGATACGGCGAATTGTCGGCACTACGAGTGCTACAAGCGGCCACTCTAGGCCACATTTTTTTTTAATTTCAAAAATTCATAATCTATCTTCTAAATATTTGCAATCGTCAAGCACTGTACTAAATTTAATTTTTCTATTTGCAGGTACTGTGCATGGTGCAGACGTGTAGTACAAACTACACGAGGCAAGCACCAGAGGTTCCGCTGCCGAGATCGAAAGACGAGGATGAGTATAATCAAGATCAGCTGGAGGATATAGCTTCTGAACCTGAACAAGAAGAGATGGACGAGCCACAGACAATATGGGAGAAGATCAAGGCTTCTTCCTCATCCGCTTCCAAGGGGCCGATCAAGAAGCAAGCGGTGAATATTCCGACATACAAGATTGATCCGGCTTTAATCAACTTGGTGAAGTCGAATGCTTTCCATGTGCTCTACTTGAAGCTCTTCCCGAGTTCTCTAGCGGGAAATGCACGCGAATGGCTGTACAACTTGGACGATGAATATGTGGAGTCTTGGGACCACATGGTGGAGGTTTTCTTCGAGAGGTTCTTTCTGCCCGAGAAGACCAATGACATGATAAGAAAGATCCATAACTTCACCCAACAAGCAGAAGAGACTTATTCTGAGACCTGGGAAAGGTTTCAGATCATGCTCAGGCGATGCCCGCATCACGGGCTTGATAAGGAGACACAAGTCAAGATCTTCTATTTTTCTCTCTCCAAGCATGATAGAAGCAACCTTGATTCAGCCGGTTCTGGATTCTTCTTGAATAACACAGACACTAGATGTTGGGAAATCTTAAAGAACATGGCTAAGAAACAATCGTGGGGCGAAATAGGTGCCGTGGAACAGGTTCGAGTGGCAGGTGAATCTAAAGCAATAAAGGAGCTGAATGAGAAGATGGATCTTCTCGCAAAGAAACTGCTCGCAAAGGAGGATACTGAGTCCGAGGATGAGGCTCAAGTGAAATTCATGAGGCAATAGCAAGGCTACAGGAATAATGACTATTCATGGAGGAAAGACAAGAAGTTCTCCTGGAAGGATCCAAATAACTTCTTGCAGGATCCGGACGATAAACCCCAGCCAGTAGCGGAGGATAAGAGCACAAAGCTGCTCAATTAAGTGATAAAGCAAAATCAAGAACTCATGACTACTTTCGGCCAACAAATAAAGCAACAAGGGGAGTTTATGAACCAATTTGGGAAGACACTGTAGAGCCATGGGGCTCAAATGAGGACAATAGAGACATCTATGGCACAAATGGAAGCGGAGATAGCCAGTTTGAAGAAACCGACACATCCAGGTTTTCCAGGTAATACTAATGTTCCAGGAGGAAACCAGCAGGTGAAGGCCATCTTGCTAAGAAGTGGCAAGAAATTGTTAAATCCTAGGGCTGATGAAGAAAGTAAACCCGAAGCGGAAAATGAAGGTGAGGCAAATGAGGAGTTGTCTGCACCGGTCACTGAACCAGTTGATGACACAGCAGTGGGTGCTACTGAAGATCCTATTACAGAGGAGAAGGAGCCTCAAAAAAGGACACCCTATGTGCCACCGCATCAAAGGGAACAGGCTGTCCTGGTCCCTTATCCGAACAACGCTAAGGCAAGGAAGGTAGATGCCCAATTCAAAAAGTTTTTAGACAGTTTCAAAAAGCTTTCAGTCAATATCCCTCTATTGGAAGCTATTGAGCAAATCCCTTCTTGCGGGAAATTTCTTAAAGACATCATCACCAAGAAGAGAAAAATTCCGGATATAGAGGTTGTTGTGCTTAAGGAGTAGGTGAGTGCCTTCATCATGGGCACATTGCCACCAAAGAGGCAAGATCCAGGCTATTTTAACATCTCTTGTTACATCGGGAAAGTCAAATTTGGTGAAGCACTATGTGACTCGGGGGCGAGCATTAATTTGATGCCCCTTTCTACATTCAAAAAGCTGGGATTAAAAGAGTCACGACCAAGCAACATGACTATCCAATTGGCAGACAATTCAGTGGTAAAGCCATATGCGATTTGTGAAGACGTCCTAGTGAAAGTGGATCGATTTGTATTTCCAACAGATTTTGTCGTCATGGAAATGCAAGATGAACAAGGCAATGAGCTACTACTCGGACGACCATTCCATGCTACAGCCGACATGATACTTGAGATGGGGAGAGGTCGTTTGACCTTAGGTATAGCCGATGACCAATTTGAGATGGTCATGCCTTCCAGCGTCACTTCACCTAAATCCAAGGAGCAATGCCACATGGTAAAACATTTTGATAACAATATCTCACTTTGTCTAGGGAAGCCATTTCTAGATATGGCTCATGTAATGACCAAGGTGGACAAAGGGACTTTGGCTGTAGACATCATGGAGCAGACCAAAGTGGTATCCCTTTGTAAGGCTGTGGGGTTCCCAAATGATGAGGATGAAGACATTCCTCCCTCTACGGAAGATGATGCTATAGCGAATTCAGTTTTTGATGCATATCCGGAACTACCACTTGAGGCTTGTTTAGTCAATATCACTCATGATTGGATGAGAAGCGAATCACTCAAGGAGTGCGCCAAGATGCTTCAAATTTTGCCATGCTTCTATGTGAGGTATTATGAAGATTTAGGTGAACTTCCCCCACCGCTTCAATCATCCTTAATTAGTCTGCCGGATTTGGAGTTAAAGCCACTACCACCACACCTCAAGTACGCCTTTCTAGCTGAGGAAGACAAGTTACCTGTCATCATTTTTGCATATCTGAGTGCGGAAGAGGAGGACCATTTGTTGATAGTGCTGAAGAACCACCGGAGAGCATTTGGGTGGTCTGTTGCAGATATGAAGGGGATTTCCCCTACCTTTTGTCAACATAAGATTCGGCTCGAGGAGGGAGCCAAGCCAGTGATTCAACCACAACATCGACTGAATCCGATCATGATGGAGGTTGTGAAGAAAGAGGTGATCAAGATTCTCTCCGCATGTATCATCTATGCGATTTCAGACTCAACATGGGTGAGTCCCACGCAGGTAGTCCCTAAAAAGGGGGGAATAACTGTTACTCAAAATATTTTAAATGAACCTGTCACCACCCGCTCGGTAACCGGGTGGCGAGTTTGTATAGATTACCGACGTCTGAATGCCGCTATGCTAAAGGATCATTTTCCTCTTCCGTTTATTGATCAAATTCTAGAGCGCTTAGCCGGCCGATCACACTTTTGTTTTCTGGACGGGTATTCGGGGTACAATCAGATTTCGATTGATCCTAAGGACCAAGAGAAATCTACTTTCACTTGTCCCTATGGAACTTTCACGTATCGCCGCATGCCCTTTGGATTATGCAATGCACCAATGACTTTTCAGCGTTGTATGCTCGCCATTTTTTCTGATATGGTAGAATGCTGTCTAGAGGTCTTTATGGATGATTTTTCGGTTTATGGTGCTTCTTTTGATGAATGCCTTTATAATCTGGATAAGGTGTTGCAAAGATGTGAGGACACACATTTGGTCCTCAACTGGGAGAAATGTCATATGATGGTGAGTGAAGGGATAGTGCTAGGACATAAGGTGTCCAACAAAGGTTTGGAGGTAGATCCGGTAAAAATTGAAGTAATTTCTAAATTACCCCCACCAAATTTGGTAAAAGGGGTAAGAAGCTTCTTAGGCCACGCCAGATTTTATCGTCGGTTCATAAAAGATTTTTCAAAAATCGCCAAACCTATATCCGAGCTTCTCGAAAAGGATGCCGTTTTTTATTTCAATGACAAATGTTTACATGCGTTCAACGTGCTGAAGGAGAAATTGATTTCTGCACCAGTTGTTCAAACACCGGATTGGACTAGGCCGTTTGAACTCGTGTGATGCATCTAATTTCACTGTAGGAGTGGTGTTGGGATAGCGGGTGGACAATAAACCCGCCGTGATTTTTTATGCCTCTAAGACTTTGAATGATGCCCAACTAAATTACACGACTACTAAAAAAGAATTGCTTGCTGTTGTTTTTGCTTTTGAAAAATTTCGGCAGTATTTAATTGGATCGAAAGTAGTAGTTTGGACTGACCACACCACTATTACATATTTGATGGAGAAAAAAGATGCCAAACCTAGACTGATTAGGTGGATCTTGCTTTTACAAGAATTTGATATTGAAATCAAAGACAGGGCGGGGATTGAAAATGTTGTAGCGGATTATTTGTCTAGGTTAGAAAGGGTAGATGAAAAAGATATACACATACCCATAACCGAGACATTTCCGGATGAAAAACTTTTGAAAGTTAATTCTAAAGATCCGTGGTTTTCATATATCGTGAATTATCTTGCTTGCAGGATCATCCCGGATGATTGGACATATCAAGAGAAGAAGAAATTTTTCCATTCTCTACGATATTATTTTTGGGATGACCCCATTCTTTTGAAGCAATGCAGGGATGGTGTCCTATGCAGGTGTGTACCTGAGGTGGAATACGAGAGTGTTCTTCGTCATTGCCACACTCTACCTACAAGCGGACACCATGCAAGCTCTCGTATGGCTGCCAAAGTACTGGAAAGTGACCTATATTGGCCTACCTTGTTCCGAGATGCCTATGAGTTTGTGAGGCAATGTGATTCCTGCCAAAGAGCAGGTAACATTTCAAAGAGACAAGAGATGCCCCTAAATGTTTTCCAAGAGGTTGAGGTATTTGACCTATGGGGTATAGATTTCATGGGACCCTTTGTGTCCTCTAATTCGAATTTATATATCCTTTTAGTTGTTAATTATGTGTCGAAGTGGGTAGAAGCAATACCCACAAGGACTAATGATTCTACTGTAGTGTGCAGGTTTGTTAAGGAAAACATCTTCTGTAGGTTTGGAGTGCCCCGAATGATCATTAGCGATGGGGGTACGCACTTTAAGAATCAAAAGTTCTCAACACTATTAAAGAAATACGGGGTCAAACATAACATAGGTACCCCGTATCACTCGCAAACTCAAGGACAGGTGGAGGTCTCCAATCGTGAAATTAAGAAGATCTTGGAGCATACGGTGGCTTCCACGAGGAAGAACTGGAGTGCCTTACTACCGGATGCATTGTGGGCATACAGGACGGCATACAAGACACCTATAGGCACCAAGCCTTTTAGGTTGGCGTACGGTCGGGCATGTCACTTACCGGTGGAGTTAGAGCACAAAGCACACTGGGCGTTGAGAAAGCTCAACTTGAGTTATGATGAATCGGGGAAGAAGAGATTACTTGAATTAAATGAATTGGATGAGCTGCGGATGACTGCATATGAGAACTCTCAGATATACAAGGAGCGCACTAAGTTGATCCACGATCGACACATTCAGATGCGCACCTTCAAGAAGGGAGATCGTGTGCTTTTGTTCAATTCAAGGTTGAAGTTGCATCCCGGGAAGCTAAAATCCCGGTGGAGTGGACCATTTACGGTGGAAGAGGTCAAACCGCATGGCGCAATCATGGTGCGTGATGGCGAGACTACATTTTTGGTGAACGGGAAGAGGTTGAAGTTATATTTTGGTGAAGATTACACAAGGAAGGTGAATGAGGTCAAACTCATTTCACTTTCAGATGCATGATGTGCATCAAGTCATCTAGCCTAAGACGTTAAATAAGGGTGCTTGTTGGGAGGCAACCCAACCATTGGTACATTAGTTTAGTTCCTTTACATTCGTAGTTTGATTTGTTTAAACTTAGTTTGTAGTGTAAAAAAGATACTGTGATCGTTTGCTGCATGTGTAGGGCTGAGGCAGAGTCGATACCATCGACCCTTGTGTCGATGGTATCGACCATGGTATAGGTTGGCGACTGCAGGAATCGCACTGCGTCGATACCATCGACGGCCTCGTCGATGGTATCGACATACCAACATGCAGATCACAAGCAGCGGTCGATGGTATCGACATGGGTGTCAATACTATCGAGATCTCTGGAGATTTTCAGAACGAATCGTCTTAGGAAAGTCGATACCATCGACAGGCGTGTCGATGGTATCGACACATTCATGCAAAGAAGGCGGCGGCCGGGCCTCGCGAGGGTTTTCCCTAATCAGAGAGTCGATACCATCGACTTGCGTCGATAGTATCGACGCGCCACATCAACAATCCGCGAGGAAAGATCAACGACGATCGCAGCAACAAGGAAGTCGATCCGGGGGACGGGTCGATACCATTGACTTGCGTCGATAGTATCGATGCGTCAGCAATCCGGGCCCCACGGATCCAGCCATCGACAACCGTCGATACTCACGGAGGTACGGATCGTGCTACCCAAGTCGATACCATCGACTCGCGTCGATGGTATCGACAGGCAGACAGTAGCACCGGCCACAGCTATATATGAGGAGTATTTACGTCAGATGACATCACACCTCCAGTGCAATTCTCCTTCACTTGTGCCGAGCGTGTTCCAGAGTTGTCCAAGCCTGACGATGAGCATCACCGAGCAACGTTCTTCATTGAGCGGAGATTCGCTTCTCCGATCTTCATCTAGCTCCCTTTCTATTCCCCTTTCTCTCGCAATCATGGTGCACGTAGCTGGTGCGTCGTCTTCACGCGCGAACCCGATGGACATCTCAGAGTTCGTGCCACCTCTGACCGCGTCAGTTGCATGCCCGCGTCTGATTCATCCATCCACAGAGGTGAAGAAGATATACGAGGAGATTCTAAAGAGGAAGATTGAGCCGACCCGTTATGTTGAATGGGAAACCATCTACAACCTCGGGTTCGACGCCAACCTCGACTACGTCCTGAAGGGTCAGGCCCGACACACGGGAAGACAGCCTGACGAGCTGGAATTTCATGCAGATGGCTAGCCGTTCTTCGGCGAGTGGCCTACTTACAAGGAGTTGGTGGCTGAGTTCATGGCGTCACTAGACGTCTGCGTCGTACCCAACGACGTCATAGCCACCGACCGCGAGTGGATCATGGGTCGGGTGTCGTTCCGGCTGTACAACAATGACTATACCCTTACACTCCGGCAGTTCAACAAGATCTTCAACTGGAATCACTCGCAACATGATTACCGGCGACCGGACAACCGCACTGACTACGATGCAATCTTCGCCGAGCTGGTGATGGTGCCGCCGGGCAAGTCAGTGAGCTACCATAATGTTGAGGTAGCTGATTTTGAGCACCCCTTCGTCCAGATACTTCACCAGATGCTGAGTTCGATGTTGTTTGCTAGGGGTGATTTGGCCCTCAGCAAGTTTCAGGAGACAAACTTATTCTTCTTATGTAAACTCCTAAAGCGCAAAGAATGCAACTGGGGCGCTTTCTTTTTGCAGCGGGTTTTGGCGGTGAAGAGGAGTACACGGAAAACGTCAATTCACTTTGGCGGGCTTATCACCAAGCTGGCTTTCAACCTTGGGTTGAATTTCTAGCAGCTTACTCCTCTCTCCACCAGGACCAAGGTGAACTTGCAACATCTGCACCGCTCCAACCTCATCCTTCTTCGAGATGGTTTCACATATGCGCACTGCCACGTCAACCATGCTTACCAGGAATGCTTGCTTCCCGATCCGGTCTTCAACATCGAAGGGGCGCAACACTTCCGATGGCCTATCATAGCCATCGCTGACTCCGATGAAGACAGCGGCAATGACGACGACAACGACAATGACGACGAGGCTGCAGAGGAAGAGGAGGCATTCACACCTCTTCGGGCACACGTGGCACCACAGAAGCGTCCTCAGATGCATGCAGGTGCATCTTCATCATCACAGCCTCCACCACCACCACCGCCCTCGCAGCCAAGCGAGGATGTCTATTCTATGCAGGGCATGTATACTATGCTGCAAGACATACAGTAGAAGCAGCAACATCACATGGAGATGTACACCGGTATTCAAGACACTACAAACCGATTACTGGACAATCAAAGGGCAATGTTCGAGAACGAGCGTCTTCTCCTGGACAACCAACAACAAATTCATGATCGGTTGCAACGGATGGAGATTCAACAGGAGCCCTTTTATGACCACTATTGGAGCCAAAATTACTTTGGAGGCTATCCACAACCTCCACCTAGGGCCCAGTTTGATCCAAGCTTCCAGGAGGAGTATCTGTCTTGGGACCCTACGGCTCCGCAGTACCCGCCTCCACCTGAAGAGTAAAAGCGGTATCTCTGTTCCAACCTTTAAGATTATTTTTGACTATGAGGCCATAGTCGAATTCAAGATTAGGGGGGGTGTTGGAACAGCTCTATCTTTTATTTTCTCTGTTTTTAGTTTTCTTGTTTTTGTTTCTTCTCATTTGTTTCCTGCAATTTTAGTTTGTCTGTAGGATCCACATTCTATCTAGTGTAATCGTGGATGTCGTTAATCTTGAGTCGTCTCAGTTGCATGTACATGTGAATTAAGGGAAACTAAAAATTTTTGAGTGTTCGCAAGCTTGAGTATTGTTTAACCCGGATCACCTGACTTAGAAAATGATTGGTTTTGTCAACTTTAAAACAGAAAATCACAACTGTACATTCCTAATGATTCATGAAAGTGGACGGAATTGGTTGTTTGAGCCTAAACTAACCAAATGATAATGAGACTCTAATTTGAAGTAAGAGAGAAAAACTTCTTAACTACTACACAGGTCAGTAAGGAGGGACACATAATATTTTTGAAAGGTTCAGTCAATTAGTCTTATGATCTGTCCACCTCATTGCCTTTCACAATCCACCAAGACTTGGAAGTAAAGTACGATTTTGACCTTTTTGATTGCATGGCATGTAGATAGGACTTGCATTGCAACCACCTTCATATGTTTTGCATGAAAAAATGAAAATAAAAAATTATAGAATAGGTGTACATGCACATTACCCTTAGGTGCATGTCATTTAGCTGCATTCATAACTTTTATGCATAAAGTATATCATGTACCTCATTTATTCTTTAATGGTGAATTAAATTGTTCCATACCTTCCAAATAGTGTAAATATTCGAGTTATGCAGAAAAAAATAAGCCCAATAAGTATTCATTGACAAGCATGGATATAAGGGTTTGAAAAGAAAAAAAAAAGAAGAAAAATCTAAAAAAATATGAAATTGAAAAAAAAGAGAGAAAAGTTATTTAGAAGCAACTAGAATAAGAAGGAGAAAGGAACTTAATTTCACCTGCATTTCAAGACGAGTGAGTACATGATGTAGTTTAATTAGACATCCATCTCATTTTGAGATGGATTGTTAGTGCATGCATTATTCCACCCGATCTTAGGCATTAGGGCATTTTTCATGTGCATTTGCATCATTTAGGGCATTTTTGTTTTATGCATGTTGAAATCATATAATACTTCCACTTCTTCCATGAGCCACCCATTTCATCCACCCGTTGCTCGAATTGGTAGGCCACCATGAATTTCTCCTCGCTAATGAATATCAGGAGAACTGCTTCCATGTAGAAGGTAGTTAGGGCGAGCAACGTAGTATAGGAGATCACAAGATGCACTAAGTCTGGACTGGCGAATTTTATTATGTTAACTGCCTTATGTGATAGTGTTCATTAGTTTTGAGGTTGATATCTTTTATGGATGATTATTGTCGCCTTTAGGGTAATTATCATTCTGTGGTAGCGAGGGCCGGTATGTGAATGTCCAGTGGGAGTCATATGGGATGTTTGTTGTGATGCTTTGTTCTTTAGTTGACTCTGGCAATTCTATTCTAAGGTTTAGTTGCTTGAGGGTGAGCAATGTTCAAGCTTAGGGGAGTTTGATGCGATGATTTTGAGTCGCATTTATAGACTTGTTTGATATGTGTTTTATGCATTTATTAGTCATTTTCATGGTTAATGTTGCATATTTCATTTATTTTGGTCTATGCTACTTATTTATGTCAAATTCCCTTTATTTAAGCATTTTGAGTATTAATTATCAAAAGAATATATTTTGTGTGAACTTATGTGGTTTCGAGTGTTAATTTCAGGAAAAACAAGTATCTTCTACCCTCGATACCATCGACGGTGGTCGATACTATCGACACAACCACAGACGCACAGCCGCAAGGACTAGGAGAAAGTCGATACTATCGACAGGGATGTCGATGGTATCGAGATACCATCAGGTTGCTGGCAAAAAGTGAGTCGATACTATCGACCCATATGTCGATACCATCGACTAGCGGAGCTACAACGACGGTAAAAGGACAAAAGCGACGCCTAAAGAGTCGATACCATCGACCCTCGTCGATGGTATCGAGCTAGCATCAGTCGCGATAAAGAAAAGAAAAGAAGATCAGCCGATACAATGCAGGGTCGATACTATCGACTCGCGTCGATGGTATTGATGCCGTCAGATATGAGTTTGTTTCAGATTGATCTTAATCGGAGGGCTGTGATTAATTGGCAACCTAATTCGGGAAATATACCTAATGAAGGCACCCAAGAGGGAATCATCACATCATTAGCCACTACACACATCCCGGAGAGCAAGGAGAGAAGAACGGAGCACGAGAGCACGCCCCAGCCGATCTGGACGCTGAAGAAGATGAATTCCACCATCGAAAGGCGGGAGAACGTGTATTCCACGCAAAGGATTGATAGGATCTTCTCCGTTCAGGGGTTTTACCACTCAATCACGTTTTTCTCCATGTTGTATTCTGAGATGAACATGCGGGGCTAATCCCCTTTGTCTTTAGGACCGGGAGTAGCCCGGGAATTCATTGTATGACGATTTCATAATAGTAATTCATATCTTTTCTCTTAAATCCGTGGTATAATTTTGTTTTCTCCAATATATTGTTATGCTTGATCACCATAATAATAATCTAACACCCTTAATTGCTTTGAAAGAAGAATTAATGGTTGAAAAGAGACGGAATTTACATCAATTGACAAATCCCTTGAACAAGGTGGTGTAAGATTAATGGTGGATACCGAGAGGTCGTTTTTAATGCACCTAGTTTAGGGTATAGGTTACTACGACGGTGGAACCGACCTAGACATAGGTAGTGAATTGTACCACGACAGTGGGCAATTCTAATTTCAGGCCACTACTCGGATAGAGAGATAAAATTGAGTAACTATACAGAATTTAATACAATGAATTCCCGCAGTGAAACCACAATCCTAAAGATCTTCTTTTGAATTGATTAAACCAACATTTAATCAATTGCTTGCTTTGCTTTATTTTTATTTTTCTTTTAATTTTAACAACAACTCTCAACTTTTTAATTGGCTTAGCTGATCGCAAGTAGTTAGTAAGAGTCTCCGACAATTTCACGTATCCCTGAGTTCGACTCAGGCCTCACAAAGGCCTATATTACTTCGACGCGTTCACTTGCGTTTCTGCGCACGGTAAAATTGCGTCATCACTCTTCGCCCTATGGTGGGTACCACAATGGAGAAAGAACTATAGAGAAAGTATAACAATCTGGGTTTTATTGGCCCACACTCTTCAAAGATGCAACATCTTTTATTAAGGCATGTAGGGAATGCCATCTCATTGGGAATATAAGAAAGAGGAATGAGATGCCCACGGAAGATTGGGTAGTAGTTGAAATCTTTGATGTTTGGGGAATCAACTATATTGGGCCTTTCCCCTCGTCAAAGGGAAACCAGTACTTTATTATTATTATTGATTATGTTTCAAAGTGGGTTGAGGTAGTGGCCACCCAGACATGTGACTTTAATGCAGTGATTAAGTTGTTTGAAAAGACTATCTTCCCACACTTTGGGGTGCCTCACACAGTCATAAGTGAACGGGGATCACACTTCAGAGAAAGATAGTTTGAAGCGTTACTAAGGAAGTATGGAGTGAAACAGAAAGTTGCCACACCATACCATCCCAAAACATCATGGCAGGTAGAAGTATCAAATAGACAAATCAAGCAAATTTTGGACAAGACAGTGAGTCAGACAAGAAAGAACTAGTCAATGAAGCTAGACGATGCTCTATGGGCTTATCGTACTTCATACAAGACACTGTTGTGTAGTTTCCACATCAACTTTTCACTTGATTTCACACATAAAATCAGTTCATTTTATTCTCATTTAGCCTCTATTCATATCATTCTTGGCACCTTTTTGTTATTTTGCTTATCACATGATGTGTATTGCAGATTGGTATCAAAAGGATCAAATTGGAGATAGCCAAACTCAAATTCATCACTCTTGGGACTTCTCCATGCCTTGCAGACATTCAAAACTTTAATTCTGCTAAAATAGCAATGCACACGACGTGTCTTATTTAAGACACGGTGTGTGCATGTAACATACTCGATTCCAGACACATAGGCTAGTCCTCCATTCTTCTAGGCCCCTATTTGATCATGTGGATAACCAATCCCCCTTCCTTTTTTTTCTTTTCAGTCGACTACCTTTGAATATCTAAATTTCACTGTGTTAGCATAAATGAAACCATATTTTGATCTTCAAACCCTAGATTGACTCAATAGGGTTCCATAGAAGTGAAACCATACTATATCGTTACCAAAATACCTAATTGGGGCACTTACTAGCAATAATGATAATCGGAATTACCTGACCCTAGATTTGTGAACTGGGATAGCCATGGTTCTCAAATAGGATAGGAATCGAGTCTAGGTGGAATGTTTCATCATAATTGACCATTAAACTAAGTCCATTACATTAAATGAATGATTATGCACAATAGTAAAATTTCAGATTGGTTAACCTCAAAACCCAAATCTAAGTATATAATCGGGTTCCTCACATCGTAATTGTCTAACCCTTAAAATGTGGGGTCATTTGGACATCAAATGCACCCTTAACTAAACCCCAATACACTATATATGTTTTTAGCATATAGTTGGGTCGATTTAATCAATTTCTTTTGTCATAGCCTAGCCTTGGGTCCAAGGGCTGGTTCTGGTTCATGCGACCGGCTCGGGTCGGGTACCTGGGGACTCATTCGTCCCCTACCTCTGGCTTTCACGTGCTGTAGTGACCTGTTCAGTGCTGAGATTTTTCTCTGGTTGCTCTCTCATGCTAGGCTAAACCATTCTTCACATTTGCTTTGACAACATACTCCACTCCCTCTCCTGAATCTAACACTCCCTGCCTCACCTCGTGTGGTGCCCCACATAAAAAATGCCCTTCTAGGCCATGTGCGGCCGTCACTACCCTTTCCCCTAGCTCACCGATTCCCCACTTTCGAGCCATCACTCCCTCTCTTTTTCTCTAGAATCAGTCCGCGATGCCTCGTCTTCAGTTTCATTCAATCAATTACTTGTGTGGACACCTGGAAGCTACTGTCGGCGTGGGTCGTCTTCTCTGGCAAAGATGGGGAGCAGCTGCAACTTTTTCTCTCCTCAGTAAAATCGGTCAAGAGGTAATCATCTATAGACCTTCCCCTCTCTTTTCATGAATGCATCATGTCTCAGATCTTAGTGTGTCGCTGGATCATCAAGTGCCACTTCCCTCCCCAGTATCTATTTACTGACAAGAGAAGGTCATAGGCTCCTAATGTCAGAAACGTTGTGAACCCGTAGTGGGAAATCCTAGCTGGAGATATTCCGTGATTTATGTGCACAAATATCCTTCCAACTCTACCAGGTCTCATATTCCTCTTCACAGAGTTGCCATCTTTTTCCTCATTTGTGCACAAGTTTGTAGAAACCCAGCACACAGTGTTTCCCAAGATCAAAACGCATCCGATCTGATCCTCCACCTATTTTCTTCCCCCCACAGACCTCTCTGCGAGGTGTTTGCCTACTGATCTTGGCATCAGAGGATGTTTCTCAACTTTTCCCCTCCACTGTACTCATGGTCAGGTTCATCCCTGGTTGTCTCCACCACAAGACTCATCTTGTCCCCCGACTACCTCATCACCAGAGCAGTAGCCCGTCAAGTCCGAGGTGAAAAGGCGGAGCCAGTGAGCTATGTGCCCACTCGCCTGGAGGCCTAGATCGAAGGTATACCCTGACCCCGAGCTCAATTAGAGCAGCCATGGAACGGGACGTAGGGAGCTCAATCCCTGGGACGAAAGTCTAATCTCGCCCATGGAGATGAAATCAATTAATGTGTCCACCACGGGCATTTGAATAATTTGCGCATGTTTGACAATCTTTGATCGTGAATAACGTGAATGTGTATTACTATAGTATTGGGTAACGCTCCGCTAGATATTTTCATTTCATTCGAGGGCATTTTGGTCGATTCGCAAGTTTATTTTCCCTTTTAATCAAAAAATGATTATAACTTGTAAAATCATAACTAATTATTGATTCATCAGAAAATCATAAATATATATGTTTTTGAAATCAGAAAAATGTCACTGGTTTATTAGGATAGGTTTCACGACCATATTTCCAACCTAATGTAGAGTCAATTTTTAAGCTAGGGATTTAATGCATATTATATAAATTGTATGCACATATATTGTGACTAGGTTGAGACAACCCTGAACCTGAACTTAGGACGTGTTATTGAATATCTAGGAATGATAATAAGGTTAAGGTATGTACATCCTCTATTTTATTTTGGGCATTATTTGACTAAAACCTAATTTCTTTTAATAAGGCATCTCTTGTAATATTGTTTCTCTTGGAAATCTAATATTCATGGACATTTCTAATTCCTGATATAAATCTCTTTTATTGTTGTGATTATTAATTTGACATGTCATATGGGTCTTTAGGCCCCTCCTGCCTTGTTCTCTTTTGTTTGATATTGACTAAAATGATAGTCTTACCACTCTATTATAGCATGCTGCATGCTTGACTAGATTATCTAGAATAGTGGTACTTATGTACAACCATACGTATATAGGGTGTGTGTATTCCGCCCGGGGTGTGCGTTTCCACCCTTGTTTACTTTTAGGCCATGATCCTATGGTGTTATGGCCCTATTTTAGGTATATTTAGTCTACATTGTTATGCATGCAAATGTTTGTTGTTTTAATATGAATCTGTGGATGATTGTTATGGCAAGACACTCTTTTATTATCATGCTTGTACTCTAAAACTTAATATGCCTCATTTCTTTTGTTACTTTTCTCTTGAACATACCTAATTGCAAATAGGCCCCTTTTCTTGTGGGAACATCTCTTTTTGTACTTTTAACCCTATATAATGTCCAAAATGTTTTATATATGTACATACTCAGCCTTTGCTGACCTCTTTATTGTTTCTTATGTTCTGGATGATGTTCCCTTCCACCCAGGTCTAGGTACATTGGAAGACAAGATGCTAAAGGATTGAATATATGGACTTGGACTTTGAGGATAGCTTGGGATAGTTGGTTTGCCCTATGCAATCGGCCTTATGTGTTCTTAGGTGTATACCTTTTACTTTATTTTTCGTTCCACCTTATATGGTGAGGAATAATTGTACAAAGAAAATTTTGTAATTAATAGTTTTGTTTCCACTGCTTATTCATTATCATGCTCTGTATTATGTACCGTTTGAGAAATGAATGAAATTCCTCCTTTCTTACCTTTTTGGTATTTTTGGGATTGGATGGAATAATTCTTCAATTCAGTGAAGAGTGGATCCTCTATTGGGACCCACTCTTTACAAAATGGTATCAGAGCCTAAGCAGTCGGTAACTTGACTATTTCAAGTTATCCATGGTTGACCCTTAATTATATAGGTGACCCTTAGAGGTTATTGATAAACCTATTTCCTAGTAGTCAATACCAATTCGGATTTTCAACCCCTAACTAAATTGGTCACTTGCACTACTCAACCCACCTTTGTGAATGTGAGTTAGTCGTTAGTAACCCTTAATACCCACACCGTCTTGATGGAGGTGGGATGAAACTACATCGAATTAATTCTTGTAGTGTTTGGTTGACATCTCATATTTTATAGGATATTAGCCTAAGAGCTATGAAGTACAGTTTGACTTAAATAATCATAGATCAACATATTTTAGTTCTCACCTTAAATCCCTTTTCCTTTGTTGTTCTCTAGCATGGCTTGCATACACCTACTATGGGGTTGTTGAGGACACATAAACCATAAATATAAAATTCTGATGTAAATCTTAGAAATTTAGATGATTCCCTTGTTACTAAGAGATGGTATGAACGAGCTTAATTATTGTTAGGCATGCCTTGCCTTCAATGTGAAGAATCACAACATAGGTATGTCCCAAGACCACTTATCTAAGGTTTGGATACCGTGTTTGTTTAGCTCTTATGCCTCATACATGAGGTTTAGGGGGTAGAAGCTATTAAATTTTATATAATATTCTTAGGAGGTTGCCTCTCTCACCTCCATGGTGCAATTAGATTACCCAGTGAATGATGTTATTGGTAAATTTACTATGTAGTTCATCTTGTCTTGTGATGGGACTATAGTTGTAAATCGTCAAGTGTAGAAGGAACACATATACCTTAGTATAATTATTGGATGATCATATGACTCCCTTAGGTCTTGCGATGAGGCTGTGTCAATTATGCTTGAGTGACATGGGGAATGGCGGATGTCTTACCTCGTTAAGGTTCATGAATTTGACCATGTGTAATAGTAAACCCTTCTCCCTCCCATGTAAAAACATAGTTGAGGTGTAGTCAAATGCCCTATGTGGTGTCTGAAGGACTAGACCTTTTAAGTAAAAGGATGTGAAGATAAATAATAGTATGTGTGTGGTTTTGTGATGTGTGGTTGGCTTGGTTCTCTGGTTGATTTTGGCACCAATTTAGAATTTTCACCGCAAGTTTTGCATCGTCAAACTTATTTTTATTTTTATTTTGTATTTATAAAAGAAAAGTTTTTAGATTTTATCGATGGTTTTTGGAACCAAGTCACCACCATAAGAAAATTGAGTAGTAGAGAATCTCTTTAGTGAAGTACCCTTGGTTGGCATGTTCAACCCTATTACCCCAGGCCTAAGACTGACATAGTTAGTTTCATATATATATATATATATATATATATATATATATATATATATATATATATATATATATATATATATATATATATATATATATATCAGACCTAGTGGATCCACCCTTTTTCCCCTAGGTTATGCACTAAGTTATAGTTTAAACCTTTTATGGGGTGGAGTTTCAGATAGTTTATTCATTAGGAATCAAACTAACTTAAGGAAGGACCATGATTAATAACAGTTACAATAAGTAAAACCTGGACAACTCCTAGTATTAATGTCAAACATATGTAGAGGCTACCAAACTGAGAATTCCAGATGAGCCTTGCTAATCATACCATCATTAAAAAAAAATTACCTCGACTATTAATATAGATTTTTAGATTTTATCTTGAGTTATCCTTAACGGATGTATTTAGTCAGATATAGGTAAAAGTAAAATTTCACTTCAAATCTCAAATTAATATTCTATACCCCATACCGCTAATAATTAAATGGTAAGGATGACTATATAGTATAGGCTAGGGTGAACATACTCAGTATGGTGGAATTTTTTTGCTTTTCCCATGTGACCCTTTTAGATAATAAGATGATAATGATGTTTATGATGATGATGTTGTTGTTAATGATGAAGATGATGATGATGAAGATTATGATTATGATGATGATGATGATGATGATGATGATGATGATGATGATGATGATGATGATGATGATGATGATGATGATGATGATGATGATGATTATGATGATGATGATGATGATGATGATGATGATGATGACGATGATGATGATGGTGATGACGATGATGATGATGATGATGATGATGATGATGATGATGATGATGATGATGATGATGATGATGATGAGTAGATGATAATGAGTAGATGAGAAGATGGTGACCATGATGATGTGAATGATGAGGATGATGACGTTGATGATGATGATGATGATGATGATAATGTTGAAAAGGAAATTCTCCTTAGTAGTAATAATGATAGGAATCATGGTGCCCAAGGATTGATGTTTATACGCAAAAGTAGTTCACCAAGTAAGCGGTCACAATCTGAATGGTTCTATTGGGAAATTTGTAAATGAAGATTGGTTATTCATGCTTAAGTGATGGAAGATGAGGACCTGTAGGACAAACTAGCACTCAGGTCTAGTGGTGGATGGATTTCGGGGACAAAATCCTCTTTAAGAGGTGGAGTTTTGTAACATACTCGATTTCATACACATAGGCTAGTCCTCCATTCTTCTAGGCCCCTATTTGATCATATGGATAACCAATCTCCCTTCCTTTTTTTTCTTTTCAATCGACTACCTTTGATTATCTAAATTGCACTGTGTTAGCATAAATGAAACCATATTTTGATCTTCAAACCCTAGATTGACTCAATAGGGTTCCATAGAAGTGAAACCATACTATATCGTTACCAAAATACCTAATTGGGGCACTTACTAGCCATAATGATAATTGGGATTACCTGACCCTAGATTTGTGAACTGGGATAGCCATGGATCTCAGATAGGATAGGAATCGACTCTAGGTGGAATGTTTCATCGTAATTGACCATTAGACTAAGTCCATTACATTAAATGAATGATTATGCACAATTGTAAAATTTCAGCTTGGTTAACCTCAAAACCCAAATCTAAGTATATAATCGGGTTCCTCACATCCTAATTGTCTAACCCTTAAAATTTGGGGTCATTTGGACATCAAATGCACCCTTAACTAAACCCTAATTCACTATGTATGTTTTTAGCATATAGTTGGGTCGATTTAATCAATTGCTTTTGTCATAGCCTAGCCTTGGATCCAAGGGCTGGTTCTGGTTCATGTGACCAGCTCGGGTCGGGTACCTAGGGACTCAGTCATCCCCTACCTCTGGCTTTCACGTGCTCCAGTGACCTGTTCCGCGTCGAGATTTTTCTCTAGTCTCTCTCTCACGCTAGGCTAAACCATTCTTCGCATTTTCTTCAGCAACATACTCCACTCCCTCTCCCGAATCCAACAAACTCTGCCTCACCTCGTGCGGTGCCCCACCTCAAAATTCCCTTCTAGGTCGTGTGCGGTCGTCACTGCCCTTTCCCCTAGCTCACTGATTCCCCACTTTGGAGCCATCACTCCCTCTCTTTTGCTCCAGAATCAGTATGAGATGCCTCCTCTTTAGTTTCATTCGATCAATTGCTCACGTGGACACCTGAAAGCTGCTGCCAGCGTGGGTCATCTTCTCCGGCAAAGACGGCGAGCAGCTGTTAGCTTTCCCCTCCTCAGTCAAATCCGCCACGAGGTAATCATCTACAGTCCTTCCCCTCTCTTTTTGTGAATGCATCATGTCTCAGATCTTAGTGTGTTGTTGGATCATCAAGTGCCACCTCCCTCCCCTGTTTCTGTTTACTGACAAGAGAAGGTCGTAGGCTCCAAATCTCAGAAACGTTGTGAACCCATAGTGGGAAATCCTAGCTGGAGATATTCCGTGATTAATGTGCACAAATATCCTTCCAACTCTACCAGGTCTCAGATTCCTCTTCATAGAGTCGCCGTCTTTTTCCTCGTTTGTGCACAAGTTTGTAGAAACCCACCACACAATGTTTTCCAAGATCAAAACGCATCCGATCTGATCCTCCACCTATTTTCTTTCCCCCACTGACCTCTCTGTGAGGTGTTTGCCTACTGATCTTGGCATCAGAGGATGTTTCTCGACTTCCCCCCCACTATACTCATGGTCAGGTTCATCCCTGTCCGTCTCCACCATGAGACTCATCTCAACCCCCGACTACCTCATCACCAGAGCAGTAGCCCGTCAGGTCCGAGGTGAAGAGGCAGAGCCAGTGAGCTATGTGCCCACTCGCCTAGAGGACTAGATCGAAGGTATACCCTGACCCCGAGTTCAATTAGAGCAGCCATGGCATGGGACACAGGGAGCTAAATCCCTGCGACGAAAGTCCAGTCTCGCCCATGGAGATGAAATCAATTAATGTGTCCACGAGGGGAATTTTAGTCATTTGCACATGTTTGACCATATTTGATCGTGAATAACGTGAATGTGTATTACTATAGTATTGGGTAACGCTCTGCTTGATATTTTGATTTCGTTCGAGGGCATTTTGGTCAATTCGCAAGTTTATTTTCCTTTTTAATCAAAAAATGATTATAACTTGTAAAAATCATAACTAATTATTGGTTCATCAGAAAAACATAAATATCTATGTTTTTGAAATCAGAAAAATGTAAAAAATTTATTGGGATAGGTTTCATGACTAGATTTCCAACCTAATGTAGAGTTGATTTTTAAAGCTAGGGATTTAATGCATTTTATATTAATTGTATGCACATATATTGTGACTAGGTTGAGACAACCCTGAACCTGAACTTAGGAGGTGTTATTGAATATCAAGGACTGATCATAAGGTATGTACATCCTCTATTTTATTTTGGGAATTATTTGACAAAAACCTAATTTCTTTTAATGAGGCATCTCTTGTAATATTGTTTCTCTTGGAAATCTAATATTCATGGACATTTCTAATTCCTGATATAAATCTCTTTTAATGCTGTGATTATTAATTTGACATGTCATATGGGTCTTTAGGCCCCTCCTGACTTGTTGTCTTTTGTTTGATATTGACTAAAATGATAGTCTTGCCACTCTATTATAACATGTTGTGTGTTTGACTAGATTATCTAGAATAGTGGTACTTATGTACAACCATACTTATATAGGGCATGCGTATTCTACCCGGGGTGTGCGTTTCCACCCTTGTTTACTTTTAGGCCATGATCCTATGGTATTATGGCCCTATTTTAGGTATATTTAGTCTACATTGTTATGCATGCAAATGTTTGTTGTTTTAATATGAATATGTGGATGATTGTTATGGCAAGACACTCTTTTATTATCATGCTTGTACTCTGAAACTTAATATGCCTCATTTATTTTGTTACTTTTCTCTTGAACATACCTAATTGCAAATAGCCCCCTTTTCTTGTGGGAACATCTCTTTTTGTACTTTTAACCCTATATAATGCCCAAAATGTTTTATATATGTACATACTCAGCCTTTGCTGACCTCTTTATTGTTTCCTATGTTCTGGGTGATGTTCCCTTCCACCCAAGTCTAGGTACATTGGAATACAAGATGCTAAAGGATTGAATATATGGACTTGGACTTTGAGGATAGCTTGGGATAGTTGGTTTTCCCTCTGCAATCGGCCTTATGTGTTCTTAGGTGTATACCTTTTACTTTATTTTTCATTTCACCTTATATGGTGAGGAATAATTATACAAAGAAAATTTTGTAATTGTGTAATAGTTTTGTTTCCGCTATTTATTCATTAACATGCTCTGTATTATGTACCATTTGAGAAATGAATGAAATTCCTCCTTTCCTTCTTACCTTTTTGGTATTTTTGGGATTGGATGGAATAATTCTTCAATTCAGTGAAGAGTGGATCCTCTATTGGGACCCACTCTTTACAGTGCATTTCCATACGTCCTGTTACTTTAGACTCTGAAGAAACGTACATGTCCACAAAAGACACAACGTGTACCTGGGAATTCAAAAATGAGTCTAGACTTTAGGGTAACGTACACGACGTGTATTAAATCAGACACGCCGTGTGCTTTACACTCAGAAACAACCGTCGCAGACAGGACACGCCGTGTCTAGAGAAAGGCACGCCGTGTGCCTGTCAGTTTCAACAATTTTCAAATACAATTCCTTTCATTTTAAAAGATGAAATCACTCTATGGAGCTATTATCTTTGGTCATAATTTGAAACTCTTTCATCCCAGAGCAAGGATAGAGCAAGGAGGGCAATTTTGGAGGTGGAAGATGGTGGTTTCTTGCAAAAGAACCCCATTCTTCTTCTTTTCTTCTCCAATCTTCTTCTCTAAGGTGCAACAGAGCTTCTCGACTCCACAATGCTTCTTGGGAGAGAGGTTTGTCTGGTTTGGAGCAGATGTAGGAGTGGGATTTCATTCTCAATCCATAATTCTACTCTTCTTGGGTTATACCTTGGGTTTTCTTAGCTTTTCCTTCACTAAAACCATGTTGAACTCTGGAATTTCTGTGCTTTTTCTACTGTACACCATTATGGACGAGTAGTTTCCTTTTCTTGGACATGGGAGAGTATCTCCCATGTCATATCATGTATATAACATGACAATATCCTACTAAATGTTATGTTGCTTGTTTTTCCACCTTGTGAGTACCGGTTTCTTCTTTTCTGCATGTATGGCTAGCCACCTTATGTGTATGTTTTATGCTCTTTTTCTTGATCTGAGAAGATAGGTAGGAGGGTAAGGAGGTACTCTCTTGGCAATTCCTTCTGAACCAAGAGAGTGGAAATTATGGAGTTGAGGAGTAGGTTTGTGATCCAAAATGAAATTCATACATGGGAATGTTGAATTGAGTTAGGATCGTTGTATTTGCACCAAGAGGTGAATTGCAACATACAACTCTCCTTTAAAACAAGTGTTTAGTATGTTTAAATTTCGTGCTCTTGTTCTATACTATGATATGTGGATGAAATCCTAAGTCCAAGATACTTCCATATCTGAATTTTAATCTATTTTAGTTAGCCATTTACTGTTTTCTTAATTCTAAAATTTTCTAGTTTAATCAACCAAATCCACCTTTAAAATGGTCTAGATTGTTGAACCTTAACACTTTTGCATTTAATTAGTTTGCTAAAGCTCCTTGTGTTCAACCTCGACTACAGCTACTTCTGTATACTTGCGGGAATTGGTTAGTTGAGTAAAAGATCTTTCTTAAGATTGAAACTCGTTAGTGTAAACAATCAACAAGTGTTTGGCTCCGTTGCCGGGGAGCTATAGTTAATCTAATTAGAGAAACAAGTGCTAACTTGTCTTCGAGACTAGATCATCATTTCTATTTTTGAAATTTCTATATAAATTTTAGTTGGGCTCAAATTCTCTTACTATTTTTTAGGTTGTATGCGTCGCTCGCAAAGGGATCTTCAAACATCTGTGTTGCTAGACCTTGAGATCGAGCGTACTCTTTCAAGCTTAAGAAGAGCAAGAAGAGTAGAACAACCACTACTAAGAGGTGTTCAACCATCATCACCATCACCATCTTCTTTGTCTTTTGAAGAAGCCGTACAAAGAGATCCAATCATGGAGGAAGACTGTACTTTGAAGGATTTCACCATCTCGGTTGCCACAAACATTTGTGGGGCCATTGACCTGCCTGCAGTTGAAGCGAAAAATTTCTCTATTGCTCCTTCTATGATGCAGATGATACAACAGAACTGCTTCAGAGGTACAGTCAATGAAGATCTGAATCTTCATGTGGTCGAGTTCTTGGAGTATTTGAATACTTTCAAAATCAATGGTGTATTCGCCGAATGAGTGAGGCTAATGCTATTTCCTTTCACCCTAAGAGATAGAGACAAGGTGTGGCTTTTGTCTCTTCCAAAGAAGTCAATCAAAAGTTGGGACCAACTTCTAAATTATTTCCTTGCAAAGTATTTCCCACCGAGAAAGGCATCCCAGCTAAGGAATCATCTCACCAACTTCTCTCAATCTGATGGAGAAACTCAATATGATACATGGGAGCGGTTTAAAGACCTACAACACCTTTGCCCTCACCATGGATTGACCAACTAGATACTACTCCAAACATTCTATAATGGTCTGTTCTACAACACGCAGATGACACTGGATGCCGCAGCTAATGGAGCATTGATGACTAAGTCTTACAGAGAGGCTTATGACATATTGAAGACATAACCCTCAACCATTTCCAATGGGGATCAGATAGAAGAGAACAATCATCCTGTAGAATGCGTTCTTCAGCCGGGAAACAAGGAGGGAAGCATATTGTTGATGACGTTGACTTAATTTCTGCTAAACTTGATATTCTTACACAAAAGTTTGAGAAGATGACTACATTGCAAATCCAATTAGCTGAAGTGATATGTGAAGCTTGTGGGAATTTTAGACAACTTCTTATTCATGCTTTGCTCCTAATGTGAATGAAGGGAGCCTAGAACAAGACAATGTCATTTGGATGCAGGGGAACAAGCAGTACAATCCCTATTCTAACACCTATAATCTGGGATGGAGAGATCATCCTAATTTCTCTTATTGGAACATAAGCAATGCTCAGAACTTCCAACATGGACAACAACAACCGCAACAACAACAAAACTTCAACCGGAAAAACAATGGGAATCCTCCGGGTTTCAACAACAACAAGGGTTACCAAAAACAACAACAACCCAAAGTTCTTCCTTGGAGTCCATGATGGAGAAATTTATCTCCACGTAGATGCAACATAATGAAGAGTTAAGGGGCAATGACAAGCTCTTGAAGGATGCGATTACCCAACTCTCCGTTGAAGTGGATGCCATTTCCACTCATACAAGGATGTTGGAAAACTAAATTTCCCAACAAGCCTTAACGCAACAAAAGAACACCCAATTTGGTTCTCTTCCAAGCCAACCAGAGGTGAATCCGAGACAACATGCAAATGCCATCACCTTGAGAAGTGGAGCTAAATTCCATAGACCTTCTCCACCCAAGGAGAAGAGTGTTGACATCACCGATGAAGAGAAGCTTGACACCCCTATGGGTGACAAAGGTAAAGGTTCGACTGAGGTACCATCTTCTATTAAAGCAAATGCACCATTTCTACAAAGGCTTGCAAACACGAAGGAGGACTCAAAGTTTAGGAAGTTTATTGACATTCTAAACAAACTCCATGTCAATCTTCCACTAGCTGAAGTTATTGTAGAAATGTCATCTTATGCTAAGTTCCTTAAATACATCCTCACAAAGAGGAGGAAGGTGGACCAAGTGAAGACTGTGATGCTTTATGAAAGAATCAATTCTATCATTCAAAATTTACTTCCTTAGAAGCTGGATGACTTGGGAGCCTTCACTTTACCATGCAAGATCAGTGACACCACTTTTGATAAAGGTCTTGTAGACCTCAGAGCTGGTATTAGTATCATCCCTTCTACCCTATGGCAAGATGTAGATCTTGGAGATCTAAAGCCTACAAAGATGGCCATTGAGCTGGTTGATCATTCCATCAAATACCCCAAAGGTCTCATAGAAGATGTGCTAGTGCAGATTAGTAAACTCTATATTCCTTGTGATTTTGCAGTGCTAGATATGGTAGAAGTTCCTTCCAACCCCATTCTTTTTGGGAGGCATTACCTGAGAACTGCTGGATGCCTAGTTGATGTTCACGAAGGCAAACACCCACTCTGAGTTGGTGATGAAGCCATGGAGTTTTCTATATATGATGCAATGAAAGCACCCTCTCGTGTAGAAGAAATCTGTTTTATGGACTCTGTTGATTCTATTGTATAAGAAGATAATGATATTGCCAATTTGATACTGAATTACTGTGATGATGATGAAGGTATTAATAATGGATTTGAAAATTCTGGGGTATTTTCTATTGCCCATTCAGGTGCTACTGAAGAAGACACTCCACCTGTTGATGACAAAGTCAAAGAAAATGCAACTGGAAGAAAGGTAGAACTTAAAGCCCTTCCACCAGGGCCAAGGTATGCATTCCTTGATTCCTAATATACTTCTTCTGTCATAATTAATAATAAGTTAACCTATGAATAAGAAAGTAAATTGCTTGCCAAATTGTGTTTGTATAAAGACATCATTGGTTATTCTATCGATGATTTAAAAGGCATTCATCCCTCCATCTGTATGCATAGAATAAATATGTAGGATGATGCTAAAACCACCATTGAACCGCGTAGACATTTAAATAAAAATATGCTTGAGGTGGTTAAAAAGGAAATCTTTAAGTTGGTTGATGCCGGTATCATCTATCCTATAAGTGATAGCCCTTGGGTTAGTGGCATCCACATGGTACCTAAGAAGGGGGTGCAACTGTCATCAAGGGAGATAATGATGAGTTGATTCAAACACATATAGTCGTGGGTTGGTGTATGTGTATTGACTACCGACATTTGAACAAAGAGACTCAAAAGGGCCATTTTCCGTTGTCGTTTATTGACTTAATGCTTGAATGCCTTGCAAAACACTCTTATTTCTATTACTTGGATGGGTATTCTGGGTTCTTCCAGATTCCTATCTACCCTCCCGGCCAAGAGAAAACCACTTTCACAACACGTATGGAACTGATGCTTATCGTCGTAGGCCCTTTGGCCTTTGCAACGCTCTTGTGACGTTCCAACGATGCATGATGGCTATTTTTTTTTTATTTCATTGAAAACATAATGGAAATTTTTATGGATGATTTTAGTGTTTATGGATATTCATTTGATCAATGCTTATGCAACCTGTCGTTAGTCTTAGCCATCTCTAAAGAGGTTAACATAGTACTAAATCGGGAGAAGTGCCATTTCATGATACAATCTGGTGTAGTATTAGGTCATATTGTATCTAACAAGGGTATTGAGGTTGATAGGGCCAAGGTGGAAGCTATTGAAAAGATGTCTACTCCTTCTTCAGTCAAAGACATCCACAGTTTCCTTGGTCATATAGGTTTCTATAGAAGATTCATTAAATATTTTTCCAAAACCACAAAGCCATTATGTTCCTTACTTGCCAAAGATGCTGAATTCATATTCAATGATGACTGCCATACCGCCTTCACCAAGCTAAATGAAGCTCTTATTTTTGTGCCAATTATTCAACCATCGGACTAGAACACTCCATTTGAAGTGATGTGTGACTCAAGTGACTATGCAGTGTGACGTGTATTTTACTACGCGCTAAAAATGCAAGTGTACGCGTCGAGTAATATAGGCCTTGTGAGGCCCGAGTCGAACTCAGGGATACGTGAATTATTGGAGACTTCTACTAACTAATCGCAATCAGCTAGACCGATTAACAAAGTAGGGTTTTGTTGTTCAAATTAAAAGAAAATAAAAATCAAACAAAGAAAACAATCGATTAAAGGTTAATTTAATCAATTAAAAGGATATCTTTAGGATGGCGGTTTCACCGCGGGTCAACATTGTATTAGATTTCATATAATTCCTCACACTTCTCTCTCTATCCGGGTAGTGGCCTGAAATGAGAATTACCCACTGTCGTGGTGTAATACACTACTTAGATTTAGGTTGATTCCATCGTCATAGTAATCATTCCCCTAAACTAAGCGCATTAAGATCGGTCCCTCAGTTCCCACCATTAATTTTACAACTCCTTTGTCAAGGGTTTTATTAATTAATGTAGAATTCGTCTCTTTTCAACCGTTAATCCTTCTGTCGAAGTGATTAAGGGCATTAATTTATTATTATGGTGATCAAACATAACAATAGCAATAGAGAACACGAATTTATACCACGGATATGAGAGAAAAATATGAATTATCAATATAAAATCATCATACAATGTATCCCCGGGCTACTCCCGGTCCTAAAGATTGAGGGTTTTAGCCTCTCATGTTCATCTTACACGAATACATGGTAGAAATTGGGGAATTCATAAGAAAACGTGAAATAAATGGGAAAACCCCTGAACGGAGAAGAACCGGTGGATCCTTGGCGTAGAACACAAGCTTTCCCCACCTGTCGGTGGTGGAAATTGTCTTCGGCAGCGTCCGAATCACCCGGGATGAGCTTCTCGGCCTCCGTTCTCCTTTCTCTCCTCCTCGGCACTCGTGCAATCCAAAATGAGATGATGATCACGTCTGGGCGGCCGTCATTAGGTATAAGTCCCTAATCAGGTCGTCAAATAACAACAGCCGTCCGATCGAAATCAAAACAAATCCAACGCATATCTGTCGGCGTCGATACCATCGACACGAGTCGATGGTATCGACACAGCGGATTAGCGGCAGCTTTCCTTTCTTTTATTCTGAGCACCTGTCATGATCTCGATACCATTGACTTGGGTGTCGATGGTATCGACTCCTTTAGCGTCGGTTGTTGTCGTTTAGCGACGCTGTAGCTCTCCTTGAGTCGATGGCATCGACTTGCGTCGATGGTATCGACTTCATCCTCGCCAGCAGCCTGGAGACATCTCGATGCCATTGACATGGGTGTCGATGGTATCGACTCTGTATTGCTCTTCTCGGCTGACAACCTATGGCTTGGTCGATGGTATCGACATCCGTCGATGGTATCGACGGATGCAGATACTTGTTCTTCCTGAAATTTCACAACAGGCCCAAGTAAATCCACACAATTTATAATAAGATGATAAATAATGCTCAAAATAGTAAAACAAAGGGGATTTGATATAAAATGATGGCAAAGACCAAATAAAGTGAATTATGCAATAATATCCATGAAAATGAGTAATTACGGCACAAAACACATATGAAATCGGTCTATAAATGCGACTCAAAATCATCACATCAAACTCCCCTAAGCTTAAACATTGCTCGCCCTCGAGCAACTAATCCTTAGAATAGAATTGCGAATGTCAACTAACAATCAAAATACCAACCCACATCACAAATGACTCCCACTGGACGTTCTCAAACTGGCCTACCCTAATCACAGAACAGTAATTACCCTATAGGCGACAATAATCATCAATAAAAGAAATTATCCTTCAAACCGATGAACACTATCACATAAGGCAGTTAACATAATAAAGTTCGCCGATTCAGCCATGGTGCATCTTGTGATCGCCTAAACTACGTTGCTCGCCCTAACTACCATCTACATGGAAGCAGTCCTCCTTATAATCATGAGTGAGGAGAAAATCACGGTGACCTACCAATTCGAGCAACGGGTGGATGGAATGGGTGGTTCATGGAAGAATTTGGAAGTATTACACAGTTTCAAAATGCATATAACAAAATGCCCTAAATGATGCAAATGCACATTAAGAATGCCCTACTGCCTAAAAGTGGGTGGAATGATGCATGCACTAACCTTCTACCTCAAAATGAGATAGAAATCTACTCAAGCCACATCATGTACTCAATTCCCCTGTTATACAAGTGATATCATTCCTTTCTCCCTCTTATTCCATTTCCTTCTAAATTCTCTTTTTTTTTCAAATATTTTTTCAGATTTTTTTTATTTTCCTCTTAGCCCACATATCCATAATTGCTTAGAGATACATGTGTTAGGCTATTGTCTTCATGATTGGAAATCTTTATACTATTTCGAGGGTATGGGACAATTTAGATCACTTTTCAAGACAAACTGAGGTACATGGTGTACTTATGCGTGAAAATCATGAAAGTTATGAGTGCAACTACATGACATGCACCTAAAGGTAATGTGCATGAATCACTATACATTTTTTTTCTTGTTTTATGCAAAAGTATGAAAATAACAATGCAAATCCTATCTACATGCTATGCACACAAAAGAAATTGAAACTGCACTTTACTTCCAATTCTTGGGTGGATTATAGAAAATGGGGTGGAATGATCACAAGATTAAGTGACTGAACCTTAGAAGAAAATTATGTGTCCCTCCTTACTGACATGTGTAGTAGTTTAAAGGGTTCTTTCTCCTACATCTGATTAATGTCTCATTACCATTTGATTAGGTTAGGCTCAAACAACCGTTACTATCCACTTTTCATGAGTCAATGGGGGTGTGAGTATGACATATTGCTTCAAAGTTGACATAATCAATCATTTTCATAGAACAAGTTCCCCAAGGACAACCAAGTAAAGCTATCCAAAAGACACAGAAAAAATTTTAAATTCCCTTAATTTTCCCATGAAAACAGCAAGATGACAATTTTTAAGACATCCACGATTACACTAGATAGATGTGGATCCTAAATAAAAATTTAAAATTGCAAAAACAAATAACAAAGCAGAAACTAAAAACAACTAAAGAAAAGATAAAAGATAGAGTTGTTCCAGCCACCCCCCTAAGCTTGAATTCGACTATGGCCTCATAGTCAAAAACCAACTTAAGGGTGGAACAGTGATACCCTGATCAATCTTGCGGAGGCGGTGGTGGGTATTGTGGTGCCGTAGGATCCCAAGACGGGTACTCCCCCTGGAAGCTTGGATCATATTGGGTCCTCGGCGGAGGCTGTGGATAACCTCCAAAGTAGTCTCGACTCCAGTAGTGGTCGAAGAAGGGCTCCTGCTGCGTCTCTATCTGCTGCAACCGGGTGTGCATTTGCTCTTGGTTGGCGAGGATGAGCCGCTCGTTCTCGAACATAGCCCGGTGGTTGTCAAGTATCCGGCTCGTAGTGTCATGAATACCGGTATACATACCCATGTGCTGTAGCTGAGTCTGCTGTATGTCCTGCAGCATGGTGTACATCCCTTGCATGGAGTAGGGATCCGCAGCAGTCTGCTCTTGCTGTGGTGATGGCGGCGGGGGCTGAGATGATGAAGATGCACCCGGGTGCATCCTAGGACGCTTCCGTGGTGCCACGCGTGCTCGAAGAGGTGTGAAATCCTCCTCGTCCTCCTCGGCCTCGCCTTCTTGGTCTTCACCTCCGCCTTCTTCTTCGGAGGACTCGATGGCTATGATGGGCCATCGGAAATGCTGCTTGCCCTCGATGTGGAAGACGTCGTCCGGCAGGGATGCCTCCTGGTAAGCTTGGTTGACGTGGCAATGAGCGTACGCCAACCCGTCCCGGATAAGAATGAGGTTTGAACGGTGCAAGTGTTGCACGTTCACCCTACTCCGCGTAGAAATCGGAGTCATGGACTGAAAGTTCAGCCCCAAGTAAAGCGCCAACTTGGTGACAAGACCACCAAAGTGTATTGGAGCCTTCCTTGTGCTCCGCTTCACCGCCATGACGCGCTGTAACCAGAATGCTCCCCAGTTGCACTCTTGACGTTTCAAGAGTGCATAGAGAAAGAACAGGTCACTCTCTTGAAACTTGCTCAAAGCAAGATCGCTCCGAGCGAAGAAAGTCAAGCTCAACATCCTGTGCAGGACCTGGACGAACGGGTGCTCAAAATCCGCTACCGCGGCATTGTGGTAGCTCACGGTCTTCCCTGCCGGCACTGTAACTAGCTCGGCGAAGATTTTGTCGTAGTCGGTGCGGGCGTCGGGGCGTCGGTGATCGTGGTGGCTGTGGTTCCAGTTGAAGATGTCATTGAACTGCTTCAACGTGATGTTGTAATTGTTGTTGAAGAGTCAGAAGGACACCCTTCCCTGGATCCACGTCTGGTCCGATGGTACCACGTCATTTGGTACAACGCAGATATTAAGAGACGCCATGAACTCGGCCACCAGTTCCTTGTATGTGGGCCATTCGCCGAAAAATGGCTGCCCATCCGCATGACAGTCCATCTCATAGAAGCGATTGGTGTGTCGCGCTTGCCCGGCCAACACATAGGCCAAGTTGGCCTCGAATCCCAACTCCCTGATCATTCCCCGGTCCACATACCGGGTTGCCTCGAACTTTCGCTTCATTATCTCCTCGTATACCTTCCTTACATCCATGTTGGCATGAATGAGGCGTGGATGAGAGATGGAAGCGGTTGGAGGAGGAACAAACTCCTCGATCTCCATGGGGTGCGCGCTTGATGAAGATGCTCCGCCCGTATGCACCATGATTGCGAGAAGAATGAGATTGGGAGAAAAGAGCTCGGTGAAGATGGAGAGAAATTCTCCGCTCGGTGAAGATCTTCGCTCGATGATGCTTCTCCGTAGGTGTAGAGGGCTCGGGGGAGTGCTCGGCGCAATGGGAGATACTTGCTCTGAGGGTGTGATGTCATATGACGTTGCAAGTCCCCTTAAATAGACTTGATCGGCGCCCCTGTTGACCCGTCGATACCATCGACGCGGGTCGATGGTATCGACACGTCTCGCGGGTAGCCGCATCTGTCGCTGGTATCGACGGCTGACGTTTGCTGGATCGAGAGACCCGGATCGCTGACGGGTCGATACCATCGACAGTATCGACGCAGCACCCAGATCGCTGACGTGGCTATTGCGTCGTTGTCGATGTCTTCATGCGGATCGGTGACATGTCCGTCGATGCCATCGACGGGTGTCGATGGTATCGACTTGCTTTTATTGCGACACCTCCGTTTATTGCATTCAACCTGTGATGATGTCGATACCATCGATGAGGCCGTCGATGGTATCGAGTTGACTGAGCAAAATTCGTCTGAATATCTCTAGAGATCTCGATGGTATCGACTGGCATGTCGATACCATCGACCTTTATTGTGCAACCTGCCTGTAGGTATGTCGATACCATCGACGGGACCGTCGATAGTATTGACTCAGTGCGATTTTTGCAGCTGTCAATCCTGAACCCATGTCGATACCATCGACCAGTGTGTCGATGGTATCGACCCTGCCTGTGCCTGCACATCGAACAAACGGATCAAGGTATCTTCTTTAAACTAACATTCAAACGAAATAAAAGCAATCTATGACTAAAATTAAACTATCCTAGTGTACCGATGGTTGGGTTGCCTCCCAACAAGCGCCCTTGTTTAACGTCTTAGGCTAGACGGTGTGACAATCATCATCTTTTCACCTTGGGAACTGGGCTTAGAGGATCATTCGGTAATTTGAATTCAACACGATCTCCTCCAATGCCCAAAGACAAAGTACCTCTCCCTAAGGCAGTCACGACATCTGCCGTTGCTTGAAACAATCTTCCTAGAAGAATTTCACAGCTTTGGAGTGGTGGCATATCCATGATGACAAAATCCACCGGAAATATGAATCTATCCACTTTGACTAGAACATCTTCACATACTCCATAGGGTCTCACTGTAGACCCATCCGCCAATTCAATTGTTGCAGCCAACTTCTTTATCTCTTTTAACCCCAGCTTTTGAAATGTCGCCAAAGGCATGAGATTTATGCTAGCGCCAGAATCACATTGCGCTTTAGGGAAATGTTGACCACCTATTGAGCACGGTATGTAAAAACCTCCTGGGTCCTTTCTCTTCTTTGGTGAACTCCCTTGGATCATAGAGCTCACCGTCTCATTCATCCAATAAATTTCATCATCTTTTATCCGCCTCTTCTTATTAATGATTTCCTTGATGAACCTCCCATAGGCGGGTACTTTTTCGATCATCTCCACTAATGGAATATTGATGTGGAGTTTTCGGAATATCTCCAGGAATTTTTTAAAGTGACGATGCTCTTTCTTTGACTTAGAATTTACCGGATCTGAAACATCAGCTGCATCAGCACGCCTGTGAGGTGGCACATAAGGGCTTTTCGGGGGTACCTCCCCTAAGCTTGCTTCAAGCACTCCCTCCGACGTGGGCTTTGGCGAGATATCATCAATAGTAGCAGCTTGTTGTGGTTCCTCTCTCGTCTCAGATGTCTCCACATGTGCACAAACAACCTGCACCTGCTCATCTTGCCTAGATGGAGATACCATACTCACAACTCTCTCTGATTTCCGGAAGAAATGGTTTCCGCCCGGCAATCTATAGTACGTGCGTGGATATGGTATCGCCGGTGTTGCATTCACATTGAAAGTCATTTTTCTTTCTTCTACAACTTCTTGCACCTGAGATTCCTCATTTCTTACCACCGACATGTACTTAACCTGATGATGTGCTTGAGCCACGTTCGCATTCTCCGCTGGTTTCTGTTGATTGGCGTGCTTGATGGCCGCCACTTCATTTGAAATCTGTGCCACGGTGGTCTCTAATGCCCGCATTTGTGCTCCATGGCTTTGCAGCGTCTGCCCAAATTTGGTTAGAATGTCACCTTGAGATTGTAATTGTTTACCAAACATGGTCATCATCTCTTGGTTTTGCTGAACCATTTGACTTAGCAATTCAGTGTTTTTATCCTCAGCTTTTTGCTGTGATTTGGCATCCGGATCCTGCAGAAAATTGTTCGGATCCTTCCATGAAAACTTTTTATCCTTTCTCCAGGCATAGTCATTGTTTCTATAGCCCTGTTGTTGCATGAACTTCACTTGGGCTTCCTCATCCTCAGATGTATCTTCCTTAGCTAGCAGCTTCTTGGCTAGAAGATCTAGCTTGTCATTCAGCTCCCTAACTGTTCTGGATTCGCCGGCAGCCTTGACATGTTCCACTGCACCTCTGTCGCCCCATGACTGTTTCCTAGCCATGTTCTTCAGTATTTCTCAGCATCTTGTATCAGTGTTATTTAAGAAAAATCCTGAACCGGCCGAGTCCAAATTGCTTCTATCATGCTCGGAGAGAGCAAAGTAGAAGATCTTCACTTGGGTTTCCTTGTCCAATCCATGATGTGGACATCTCCTCAACATGACCTGGAATCGCTCCCAAGTCTCAGAATAAGTTTCACCCGCCTGTTGGGTGAAATTGTGGATCTTCCGGATCATATCATTGGTCTTCTCAGGAGGGAAGAACCTCTCGAAGAAAACCTCCACCATGTGATCCCATGATTCAACAAACTCGTCATTGAGGTTATGAAGCCACTCTCTTGCTACTCCATCCAAGGAACTTGGGAATAACTTGAGATACAACGCATCTTGCGGGAACCTGTCGATCTTCACCATATCGCAATTTTCAACAAACTGACTAATGTGTGCCACTGGATCTTCATTTTTCAGCCCGTGAAATGCGTTAGATTTGACCAAGTTAATCAGTGCCGGGTCGATCTTGTATGTCGGTATGTTGATCGCCTGCTTCTTTATGGGCCCCTTTGATGTTGAGGAAGAAGACGCCTTGATCTTCTCCCAAATTGTCTGTGCTTCAGCCATTTCTTCTACTTGTTCTTGCTCAGATTCAAAATTTATATCACTTTGGTGTTCCTCCTCGTAGTAATCCTCGTCCTCTGGTCCCGCAGATGGAACCTCAGGTGTGCGATTCACATAGTCTCGACTACGTGTGTGCACCATACAAAGTACCTAAAAAAAATAGAAATAGGGGTTCAGTACAATGCTTTGAACGAGTCAACACAATTATAGAGAAATAAAGGAATTTTTTTTGAAATTGTTTTAAAATAAATAAAAAAAATGTGGCCTAGAGTGGCCGCTCTTAGCACTCAAAGTGCCAATAATTCGCCGTATCCCCGGCAACGGCGCCAAAAACTTGACGTGTATTTTACTACGCGCTAAAAACGCAAGTGTACGCGTCGAGTAATATAGGCCTTGTGAGGCCCGAGTCGAACTCAGGGATACGTGAATTATTGGAGACTTCTACTAACTAATCGCAATCAGCTAGACCGATTAACAAAGTAGGGTTTTGTTGTTCAAATTAAAAGAAAATAAAAATCAAACAAAGAAAACAATCGATTAAAGGTTAATTTAATCAATTAAAAGGATATCTTTAGGATGGCAGTTTCACCGCGGGTCAACATTGTATTAGATTTCATATAATTCCTCACACTTCTCTCTCTATCCGGGTAGTGGCCTGAAATGAGAATTACCCACTGTCGTGGTGTAATCCACTACTTAGATTTAGGTTGATTCCATCGTCATAGTAATCATTCCCCTAAACTAAGCGCATTAAGATCGGTCCCTCAGTTCCCACCATTAATTTTACAACTCCTTTGTCAAGGGTTTTATTAATTAATGTAGAATTCGTCTCTTTTCAACCGTTAATCCTTCTGTCGAAGTGATTAAGGGCATTAATTTATTATTATGGTGATCAAACATAACAATAGCAATAGAGAACACGAATTTATACCACGGATATGAGAGAAAAATATGAATTATCAATATAAAATCATCATACAATGTATCCCCGGGCTACTCCCGGTCCTAAAGATTGAGGGTTTTAGCCTCTCATGTTCATCTTACACGAATACATGGTAGAAATTGGGGAATTCATAAGAAAACGTGAAATAAATGGGAAAACCCCTGAACGGAGAAGAACCGGTGGATCCTTGGCGTAGAACACAAGCTTTCCCCGCCTGTCGGTGGTGGAAATTGTCTTCGGCAGCGTCCGAATCACCCGGGATGAGCTTCTCGGCCTCCGTTCTCCTTTCTCTCCTCCTCGGCACTCGTGCAATCCAAAATGAGATGATGATCACGTCTGGGCGGCCGTCATTAGGTATAAGTCCCTAATCAGGTCGTCAAATAACAACAGCCGTCCGATCGAAATCAAAACAAATCCAACGCATATCAGCCGGCGTCGATACCATCGACGCGAGTCGATGGTATCGACACAGCGGATTAGCGGCAGCTTTCCTTTCTTTTATTCTGAGCACCTGTCATGATCTCGATACCATCGACTTGGGTGTCGATGGTATCGACTCCTTTAGCGTCGGTTGTTGTCGTTTAGCGACGCTGTAGCTCTCCTTGAGTCGATGGCATCGACTTGCGTCGATGGTATCGACTTCATCCTCGCCAGCAGCCTGGAGACATCTCGATGCCATCGACATGGGTGTCGATGGTATCGACTCTGTATTGCTCTTCTCGGCTGACAACCTGTGGCTTGGTCGATGGTATCGACATCCGTCGATGGTATCGACGGATGCAGATACTTGTTCTTCCTGAAATTTCACAACAGGCCCAAGTAAATCCACACAATTTATAATAAGATGATAAATAATGCTCAAAATAGTAAAACAAAGGGGATTTGATATAAAATGATGGCAAAGACCAAATAAAGTGAATTATGCAATAATATCCATGAAATTGAGTAATTACGGCACAAAACACATATGAAATCGGTCTATAAATGTGACTCAAAATCATCGCATCAAGTGGGGGAAGTTCTAGGACAAAGGAAAGATAAGAAACTTCATGACATATACTATGCAAGAAAAACCCTAGATGAAGCTCAAATCAATTACACAACCGTTGAGAAGGAGATGCTTGCTATAGTGTATGCCTTCAACAAATTTCTACAATACTTGGTAGGATCTAAGGTAATTGTGTATATCGATCACGCTGCCATAAAGTATTTGCTCAATAAGAAGGATGCAAAACCTCATCTCATTCGTTGGATACTGCTTCTGTAAGAGTTTGATCTTAAAATCCAAGATAAGAAAGGTACAAAGAACAATGTCATTGATCATCTTTATAGATTGACTACAGATGCTGAAGATTGTTTACCTATTGAGGATCATTTACCTATTGAGAAGCTTTATGCACTATCGTTCACCCAAGTGCCATGGTTTGTAAAAATTGCAAATTTCCTTTCTACAGGACACCTACCTCCCGGTTTGACATACCAGCAAAAGAAGAAGTTATTCCATGATGTGAAGTTTTACTACTGGAACGACCCCTTATTGTTCAAATATGGGAGTGATGGACTTATCCGAAGGTATGTCGTTGATGAAGAGATTGCTACCATTATTTCTGAATGACATGCCTCTCCTTACGGAGGTCAGTTTGGAGGAGAGAAGACTGCAATAAAGATCCTACAGGCCGGTTTGTATTGGCCAACATTGTTTAAAGATGTCAATTTGTTTGTCAAAACTTGTTATAAATGTCAAAGAATCGGAGGAATTTCTAGATGTGATGATATGCCTCTTAACTCTATCTTGGCGATTGAGGTATTTGATGTATGAGGAGTTGATTACATGGGACCATTCCCATCTTCTTGTAGCTACCAATATATTCTAGTCACTATTGAGTACGTCTCTAAATGGGTTGAGGCCATCCCAACCCAAGCACCGGATGTAAAATCAATAGTCAAGCTATTTTAGAAAATCATCTTCCCTCGCTTTAGTGTTCCTAGAGCTGTAATCTCTGATGGAGGCACACATTTTGTTGAGAAGCAATTAAACAACCTTCTTTCTAAGTATGGAGTCACACATAAAGTCTCTACACCCTATCATCCTCAAACTTCCGGGCAAGTAGAGGTCTCCAACCGATAGCTAAAAAGCATTCTAGAGAAGATAGTGTATAGCTCAAGGAAAGATTGGACACTGAAGATAGATGATGCACTATGGGCATATCGGATGACTTACAAAACCATCATAGGCACAACATCATTTAAGCCGATATATGGTAAATCTTGTCATCTTCTGCTGGAGCTAGAACACCATGCTCTATGGGCTATCAAGTTCTTAAATTTTGATATGAAGAAGGCCGATGAGAAGCATCTTTTGTAGCTGCATGAACTGGAAGAGCTACGGCTTGATGCATATGAAAATGCAAGGCTCTACAAAGAAAGAACCAAGATGTGGCATGGCGAGAGAATCCATAGGAAGGATTTCAAAGAAGGAGTCAAAGTGTTGTTGTTCAACTCAAGACTTACACTATTTCTTGGAAAACTAAAGTCAAAGTGGTCCAACCCTTTTCTCGTATTGAAGATTTTTCCTTATGGAGCTGTTGAGTTACAAGGAAAATATGGAGCCTTCAAAGTAAATGGTCAATGTTGCAAGCTATATACCTCAGGTGACGAAGTTCACAAGGGAGCCTCTTGCTCCCTTCAAGATGCATGAATGACAAATTGAAGAGTCTCACTCATGACTCTAAATGGAGGACCCTGTGGGAGTTGAACCCACATTAGGATAGTTTTCTTTTCTAGTCATCTGAGTAAAAAACACTCTTTAGTTTCATAAATAAGCTTGTCATGGATGAATGTAATAATTTAGACAATTCTATTGCATATCTATTATTAATTCTGTGGTGACCAAAACTGTTTTCTATAGAAACTACAGAAGGCATGGTGTGTCTTATTTAAGACATGGCGTGTCTTTGCTTATAGAAACACAACAAACGAGTTATATCTCCAGGTATATGACATGTCCTTATTTGACACGTCGTGTCACTGATCAGTAGATACAAAGTTCTCCTCAACTTGGAAAAGTACACGATGTGTTCTAATTTATACACGATGTGTCCCCAAGTAGAAAACGGAGGAAAAAGGAATTTTGTAAAAACACACGATGTTTCTTTATATAAACACACTGTGTTTCGAAGCAGAGAAGGAAAGATCAAGTATTCTGGAAAAGTACACGACATGTCTTTATTTGAACAAGCAGTGTAGTTATCAATGAAAATGGGCATTTTGAAATTATGGAAAGTCACACGCCGTGTGCCTTATACGACACGTCATGTCTTTTATTACAGAAAGGGAGTTCTAAAAAGACACACGACATGTCTTTATTCGAACACGTTGTGTCTTTTGACGAAAATACAAGGTTAACCCAACACACGACTGCCCCTCTCACTTACACATTCATTTGAGCTAGAGATGCCATGTGCCCTAGACCTCTTCTTCCCAGTCGTCGTGTTCCCTAGAACACAACCGCCGTCGCTGTGCCATGTTTGTCGGCTGTGTCTTCTTTGAGATACCACCTGCCGCCACCATGTTTTTCTCTTCCTCACTACATTTTCTCTTCAAGCTCATGCACATCTACTCTGCTGTCGTCCTGTATCCTCATACAAGGAGGGTCTACTCGCCGTCAAGCTTGAGCTGTCAACATCTTCTTCTTCTTCAAGCTAGCTGCCGCCATCATCTTCTACCTCAAACTGTCATCATCTTCTCCAACAAGGACGTGAGAAAGGGATCCACCATCCTCCTCTCCAAGCACCTCCTCGACGCCAAGCAGGTCAACAAACCTCTCCGACCACCATCACCTCAACCATGTGAGGGCCAGCTCCAAGCTACCACCATCGTCCTCCTCATTTCTTTCCCAAAATCTACCATTTGTGACCTACAAATTTCTGCAAAAATCCAGGTACAATGTGTGTACCTTTCTGCACACGGCGTGTGCATCGCAGTCTCAGTCGGTCTTCTACCTTAGACACACGGCATGTCTATCCTAGCATACGACATGTGTTAGTTTGTCAACAACACATATGGCTCCATTCAAGCAAACTAGCAACCGCAAGCATGGCGCCAGTTCCTCCCAAGCATCGGGGTACATCTCAACTTCTCAGTTTTGGGTCACACCTGAAGAAGACTCGACATACCAATTCTTGATTGCAAGAAGAGTTCTTCCTTCTTAGTTTGCTTGTCAGCAAATGATGACAACTCTGGGCTTCAAGAATGAAGTCCTCATGCTTGGGGTTGATCTACATATGCCTTACGGTATCAAACACTTACCCCCGCCTTGTATATGAGTTTTTTGATGACACTTGTCACTGAGCAAGACCCATAGAAGAAGCTTGAGCCCTTTGGTATTATATTTTTTAGGCTTTTAGGTTTAAACTCACATTTAGGCATTTTTGTGAGTTGCTGGAGTATCATTATGATGGTGAGATTAGTTACCGCCTACCTTTCATAGCGACGAGTTTTGGTTTGATAAATCTAATGAGGACCACCATGAGGCAAAGCAAGCCAGGGCATTCACTATCCACAACCCTATCTTTTGGTATATTCATCGCCGTCTTAGTACGGGGGTTTTTGCCAAGAAGGAAACACAAGGGGTTGTTGCGAAGCAAGAACACTTCTTCTTATGAGGCATGGTGTATGAGCATGAAATTAATGCTTCTTTCTATATTCTTCAATGTTTCCTTAACATCAAGAAGGTGAAGAAGAATAGAAGCATTATATCTAATCTGCTCTCTCTCTCTAAATCCGGTTTGATCCCTCTCTAACATAGGACAACATGGAAGGGGGAGGGACGTCGGCCGCAGTTCCTCCTGGTGAGGTGATCGGAGGAGCTGGGATCGACAAGTGGAGTGCTCTCGGAGCTGATGTCGCAGTGTCTAGGGATTGGGCCAATGGGGTTGAAGGACCTACAATGCAAATCTGTGGCAGCGTCTCTTCTGATCCTAAGAAGCCGTTCAACAAAGAGGGCGACAAGCGGAGGTGGACTAGGTTCACACGACAAATCATGAAGGAGATGGATGAGTATCATAAGTTCTCCACGATCGTTCAGATTGTGGGGACTTCGACGAATGTGATGCAACTCAAAGGCTGGATGATCAGGTCATGGCAGCCGAGTGGTGAGCTGGAGGTGTTCACCTTGATGGATGAGCTCATTCTCACTAGGTTCACCATTGGGAAGGATCCCAAGCAGATATGAGTAAGGGACCATGGTTTTTCGACGATCAGCTGGTGTTGGTCAGACCCTGGACCCCTGATGTGGATATCCGACAGACTGCTCTGAAGACGGCCCCGGTCTGGGTGTCATTGTCGGATGTGGGAAAGAACTGGTCGGTACATGCAATTAATGTTATTGTGCATGCCATTGGGGAACCACGGGCCATAGAGAGGTGGGTGGATGGCTCACTGCTTGGTTGTGCTCGGTTCTGTGTAGATATCTCTACTGATGAGGAGCTTCCACCTGAGGTCATGGTTGAATTACCTGACAGAGGTGAATGGGAGGTCAAAGTCATATATGAGGCCTTGTTGGATCGTTGTGATACTTGCAAGGTGTTCAGTCACATCAATGGGGGATGCCCATGGGAGAGGCGGGCCTCACCACTCCCATCACCCCCCATCGTCACCCCTAAAACAAGGCAACCATAGAAAAGGAGACAACAACCCCCTAAGAGGAATGCCAACCTTCAAAGGGTTCAGGTAAACCTCAAGAGGCGATCGGAGAAGGTGTCCGCCACCAATAGGAACAAAGAAGTCCTTGTGGTCATCAAGGATGGTGAAATCCCACATGATGAGGTGGAACCCAGTGGATCAAAAGACACTGTGGTGGACTCAAGTGACGACTCTGTTGACTTGTGGGCTGACAAACTGACAGCTGAGCAGGCTGTAGTGACTAACGACTCTACTAGAACAACCACAAAGATAACAATTGGTAACCAATTCGAGGTCCTTAACTAGGATCAAGAGGTCAATGCTGATGGCAATATAGGGGGCACCCGCAACCGTAGCCCAAGAAACACCAGAAGCTCGACAGCCAAGCCCAAGGGCAGACCCAAATCCAAAGTTGTTGGAGGAGGGTTGACTAATCAAGTAAGTTAAATACATGACCATTCTTGCTTGGAATGTTAGAGGAGCTTCCTTGTCTGGTTCACAAAGCAGACTAAGGAAAATTCTCAATAACATCAAAGAAGAGATTGTGTGTTGCTTCGAGACCAGAATAAGAAGGAAAACGATGGAGAGGGTTAGGTCCATTTTCCCTAGCCATTGGGACTATGTATCTAACCTGGACAAATCGGATGGAGGAAGAATTGTCATAGGCTGGGATACTAACAAACGGCAAATCGATTTGATCATTTCCACAGAACAAATCATCACAGTGAGATACTTCAATAACGGGGGGTTTTCTTGTATACTTTCTGCGATATATGGCAAAAATATGGAGAAGGATTGGGATAGATTGTGGCCTGCTATTGAGTCCACAACACAAGAGGAAGTTCCCTGGTTGGTTCTGGGAGACTTCAACACCACAAGGTGTGCAAAAGAGAAGATGGGAGGCAAGAGGGCCCCTGACAAAATCTTAAACAAATTCAGCTACACCATGGACAAGGCGGGTCTTCACCAACTCAACACCATTGGTGGGCTGACAACCTCATCTAATACGCAGGAACCACAAGGACGAATATCAAGCATAATGGACAGAGGTCTTGTGGACACAGCTTGGCTGGACATGTTTCTTAATGTGGCCATCAAGCTTGGGTCACACCACTTCAGTGACCACGCCTGGATGCAAGTACATATTAAAAACTCCTTCCAACCTAATTGCCCTTTTGGGTTCCTCAACTTGTGGTGCGAATGGGATGGCTTCAAAGAAACGGTGGAGGAAGCATGGAAAACACATATAGAGGTTAATCCTCTTTATGTTGTGTTGAAGAAATTTTAGTGTACTAAGAAAGCAATTAAGAGATGGTTGAAAGAGAAGATGAACCTGCCTAATCTTCTCCACAAAGCCAGAGGTGACTATGACAAGGCCACACTAGGTCTGCGGTTGAACCCTGCATCCCAGATGGCCATGGAAGAAGAGATGAAGATGGAGGACAGAGTAAAGAAACTTGAGAAAGTGGAGGAACTGCTACTCTGGCAGAGGAGCAGGCTAAAGTGGATCATGGATGGCGATCACAACACCAAGGTGTATCATGCGGCCATTAGGAAGAAAGAACTATAGGACACAATTTATGAGTTGATTGACGAAAATGGTGAAGTGGTTGACAGTTGGGTGGAGATTGCAGATCGGGCTACTCTCTTCTTCGATAGAATGTATAATAAAGACTCCAAAAACCTACTTTCTGTCGGCATTGATGATGGAAATCTGAGTAGGAAAGTTACATATGACATGAATGAATCCCTATACAAAGATGCCACTGACGAGGAAATCAAAGAGGCCACCTTATCGATTCACCACTCAAAGGCCCTGGGGCTAGACGACTTTAATGGCCGGTTCTTCCAAATGATGTGGAAAACAATAAGAAATGATATGTGCAAGGTAGTGAGTGGTTCCTTTGGGGAGGGGCCATGGTCAGGGCTGTGAATCATTCTTTGATCAAGTTGATACCCAAGACCAGAAATGCTAGAGAGATAACTGATTACAGGACAATCGCCTGCTGCTCTATACTTTATAAGGTCATAGCCAAGCTCCTGGACAAATGTCTGAGTGGGGTTTTACCCCATATTATATCCCCGAACCAGAACGCTTTCATCAAAGGTAGTAGTATGGCTACCTGTTCCCTTTTAGCCATGGAGTTCTTAAATGACTTCAATAGGAAAGACTCTACATCTAAGGCGTGCATGAAGGTTGACATTAGCAAAGCCTATGATCATGTGAATTGGGCTACCTCTGGAAAATAATGGAGACAATGGGGTTCAACCCTGGGTGAATCTCGGTGATCAAACAGTGTGTCACAACTTGCTCTTTTTTGGTGTTGGTGAATCGTTCTCCTATAGGTCTATTCCTTTCATACAATGGGTTGCACCAAGGCGACCCTCTACCCCCCCTCTTATTCACTTTGGTTATGGAGGGGTTGACAAGACTGATTAACCACATAGAATAGATTGGCACATCAAAACATACAAAGTTAAGGGAGTGAAGGTGATGACACATATTGTTTTTGCCGATGATGTTCAACTATTCTCTGTGAGCAATGTGAAGAGACTCAAAGAATATAGCTTGGTTCTACACAAGTTTGGTAGGCTCACAGGGCTTTACATCAGCACCATTAAATCACATGCCTTCTTCTCTAAATCTTGTGACAATAGAAGGGGCAGGCTTAAAGATGCCATTGGCATGGAAAGTGGGGCTTTCCCAACAAAATATTTGGGATACCCCCTCATGGAAGACAGGGGCTCAACATCATACTTTGAAGACTGCCTCGACAGTGTTAGACACAAACTTGACAACTGGAGCGGGTTGCACATATCGATGGCTGGATGTTTGGTTCTGGTCTAATCTGTGCTTCATGCTACAGTTAGATTTTGGGCTAGCATGGGTGGATGCCATCGCTAGTGGCACAGATAATAAGGGACATCACCACAAACTTCATATGGATAGGGAAGACTCATTCCATTGCTTGGAACAAGATCGCAAGACCATACGCAGAAGGAGGCCTACAGATCCTGGGACCCAAGGAACTCATGTACATGGGGACCAGAAAAAGAGTCGAGAAATTCATGAAAGAGAAAGAGAACAACTGGGTCAGCTAGATGAGTAGATGGTACGGGAGGAGCTTGTACAGTCAGGAGAACACCAGACCTTCTTGAGTCTAGAGGGCGATGTGTAGGATGGTTCAAGATAATCAGGACCAGTATGTAGTTGATTCTATTGGTGAATGGTCCTTCCGTGATAGCTCAACATTGATCAACACCAGCACTGGCACCATCCCCACCCCTGGATGGATTGGAAGCCTTTGGAGCTCTGCCCACTGTCCTAAATGGAGCATTTTCTTCTTTAGAGCCATTCTTGATAGACTGCCAAAGAAAGACAGAATGATCAAATGGGGCTTAGAGGTCAACGACAAATGTGTTCTGTGCAAGGTGGTTGCTGAAACAAGATCACATCTTTTCTTCGAATGCAGCTGGACCAAATGGCTTTGGAAGATCCTCTGCCTCATAAATGGGTGGGGGCAGGATGTGCCATCCTCTTTAGAGGAGTTCTTCGAGTGGATAGTTGGTCAAACTAACTGGACCAAGGCAGTTAGAAGCTTTGCCAACCTGTGTATAATAGGTACCAACTACCTCATGTGGTATGAAAGGAACAATAGGGTTCATGGGCATAAGGAGAACAATCTTGAGGATCTGCTTGATCGTTTGGAAAAAGAACTAAAATGGTGCATTTTTTGTAAACTTGAGATCTTATGTAATCTCGAGGTTAACACTCGCATCTACTGGGGTTTTGTAGTTAGTCCCCATGCACAACTCTTACGACTCATTTCAGTGTGCCTTGCTTTGTTGTATAGTTTACTATACAGCCCCTTTTTGGTCTAATATATTTACCTTACTAAAAAAAAGGTGAAGAAGAGGGACGCTGGTGACATCATGTGTGGTGGATTGATTACTCTGCTAGCACAAAAGCTAGAGGTTGATTTGACAGGGCTTGAGGTTAAACCAGGTAGAAACTTGGTAGATATTTAGTGTCTTCTCTCTACAGGCTTGATCTCAAAGATTCCCAACTGCGACAACAAGTTCCTTCAGTTCTTCAATGATGATCAGTATATGGACCTTATAGATCCTGAGCATGCCACCTCAGAGAACAAGGACAACTGGAAAGTCCTGCTGAACACTGATGAAGAGATAGCTGCAGCCAGAGCTATTGATGATACTGGGGTAGGTCCTTCATCCCTTTCTACTTCTTCTTCTCCACCACCTCCCTCCACCAACACTCAGACAGAGTACTCTTGGGTGATGCCTGATGCCAGGCATCTATATAGATATGTACAGCAGCAGTTTGATCACATCGACGGCTGCTTGGATCAGATGGGCATGTAGTATACTATGATGCACGACATGGTCCACCGCATGGATTCATGGGACATCTCACAGGGCCACTACTCCATCCCACAGCCGTATCAGCTGTCGCCGTAGCAGCCAGAGTCTGCCCCACAACCCACTCTGATGGATGTTCCAGATGATGATCTTATCATCCAGTTCTTTCCGATTGACCACGGGGGCGCTGGCTCCTCTTATTGATTTTCATCCATGACAAGTATCCGGTTGTTACCTTCATGAGCTCGATTGATGCAGTGAGGACACTATAGATTTCAAGCTTTGGGGGGGGTGCAACCGACCCATAATGTAGTTTCTATTTCATTTTCTTTTGTCATTTGCTTTGGTCATTGCTTTTATTGGTCATGTCCTTCTTTTATTTCAGTCTTTTATTTTCATGTTTTGTATTTCCGTTCATGGAAAGTTTAGTATGAAATGAGGCTATTGTGATAGAATGAACTTTTGCACCTTATATGCTTGAACTATCTTGTACCTTGTATTTCTTTTGGCCATATGAAAGAAATAGTAAAGAGCATTCATGAATCAAATGGAAAATGAAATTCCCCATGTACATGATCCTGGTTTGTAATTGTATCCTAAACTCTCAATTTTCACATCTTTGATTGCTAAATACATGTAACGGTCTCACATTTTAGCGAATAAACCAACTTTACAACACTGTTCAGAATAAGGGATATTCTTGCCAAACTTTTAGTGCATATACAACCAATTTTTCAGTGAAAAAATTGCAAAACAATGAATGGAATGTTGTTAACTTAACTTTATCGTTGAATCTCTTGTGTTGTGAAAAAATCTCTTTTATCTTTTTCTCACTTTACCCAATAAAAGATGGAAAACAGCCCACATATCATGCTAGCCTAGTGTGAGTCTGATCCGACAACGATGGTTAGGTGGTATGAAAATCAAAAGAGGGTAAAAATAACACCCCAACTGTCACTCCAAGTGTGCGTAAGCCTAAATTAGCAACCGAGTGCCATAATTCCAAAAATAAATTGTCATATCTTTTTGATAAGAGAGCTCAACTAAGATTGTTAAAGTTAGCAAAGATTTCATTATTTACATCCATAATAGCTGAAAAATGTTACACTGCAAATCCACTAGTTGTTTGGCTTGACTATCCAAATCATGTTTAGTGTTGTTTAGTTGATTGTTTCGCTAAAATTTGTAACCACCATTGCTGAACTAAAAATTCTCTATCTTGGATGTTTAAATTGAGATGATAGCTATGAATATAAATGTAATGTACATGGTTGGTTAAGTTTATAGAATATCTTCATTTCATTTAATCCATGCATGAGCTTGAATATTCCTTCATTTATGTGGCTATGCTCTTTTTTTCTTGAGGACAAGCAATGGTTCAAGCTTAGGGAGATTTGTTGTGTGGTTTCCACATCAACTTTTCACTTGATTTCACACACAAAATCAGTTCATTTTATTCTCATTTAGCCTTTATCCATATCATTCTTGCCACCTTTTTGTTATTTTACTTATCATATGATGTGTATTGAGGATTTGTATCAAAAGGATCAAATTGGAGATAGCCAAACTCAAATTCATCACTATTTGGACTTCTCCACGCCTTGCAGACATTCAGAACTTTAATTCTGCTGAAACATCAATGCACACGACGTGTCTTATTTAAGACACGATGTGTGCATTTCCAGACGGCCTTTTATTTCAGACTCTGAAGAAAAGTACATGGTGTGTCCGCAAAAGACAAGATGTGTACCTAGGAATTCAGAAACGAATCTAAACTTTCTGGTAACGTACACGGTATACATTAAATCAGACACACAATGTGATTTACACTCAGAAACAACTACCAAAGACATGACATGCTGTGTCCAGAGAAAGGCACGTTGTGTGCCTGTCAGTTTCAACAATTTTCATATACGACTCCTTGCATTTTAAAAGATGAAACCACTCTATGGAGCAGTTATCTTTGGTCATAATTTGAAACTCTTTCAACCCAGAGAAAGGCTAGAGCAAGGAGAGTGATTTTTGAGGTGGAAGAGGGTGGTTTCTCACAAAAGAACCCCATTCTTCTTCTTTTCTTCTCCAATCTTCTTCTCTAAGGCGCAACAGAGCTTCTCCACTCCACAAAGCTTCTTGGGAGAGAGGTTTGTCTGGTTTGGAGCAGTTGTAGGAGTGGGATTTCATCCTCAAGCTAGAATTCTACTCTTCTTGGGTTATACCTTGGGTTTTCTTAGCTTTTCCTTCTCTAAAATCATGTTGAACTCTGAAATTTCTGTGCATTTTCTGCTGTACACCATTATGGACAAGTAGTTTTCTTTTCTTGGACATGGGAGAGTAGCTCCCATGTCATAACATGTATGGAACATGACAATTTCATACTAAATGATATGTTGCTTGTTTTTCCACCTTGTGAGTATCGGTTTTTTTTCCTGCATGTATGGCTAGCCACCTTATGTGTATGTTTTATGCTCTTTTGCTTGATTTGAGAAGATAGGTAGGAGAGTAAGGAGGTACTCTCTTGGAAATTCCTTCTTTACCACGAGAGTAGAAATTATGGAGTTGAGGAGTAGGTTTGTGATCTAAAATGAATTCATTCATGGGAATGTAGAATTGAGTTAGGATCGTTGTACTTGCATCGAGAGGTGAAGTGCAACATACAACTCTCCTTTAAAACAAGTGCTTAGTAAGTTTAAATTTCATGCTCCTATTCTATGCTATGATATGTGGATGAAATCCCAAGTCCAAGATACTTCCATATCTTAATTTTAATCTCTTTTAGTAAGCCATTTACTATTTGCTTAATTCTAAAATTTTCTAGTTTAATCAACCAAATCCACCTTTAAAACGGTCTAAATTGTTGAACATTGGCACTTTTGCATTTAATTGTTTTGCTAAAGCTCCTTGTGTTCGATCTTGACTACAACTACTTTTGTATACTTGCGGGAATTGGTTAGTTGAGTAAAAGATCTTTCTTAAGATTGAACCTCGTTAGTGTAAACAACCAACAGACACCTATAGGGACAACTCCCTATAGACTTTTTTTACAGAAAGTCCTATCATTTACCGCTTGTGCTTGAACACAAAGCTCTATGGGCAATCAAATTTCTAAATAGGGACCTTGATAAAGCAGGCCAGAAAAGATTTCTACAACTTCAGGAGCTTGAGGAACTGAGACTGCATGCCTATGCAAATGGGAGAATATATAAACAAAGGACTAAAGTTTGGCATGATTCCCACTTGAAAAACTAGGATGTTCATGAAGGGGATAAGGTCCTCCTATTTAACTCGACCATCTGACTATTTCCAGGAAAGCTAAGAATGAGGTGGTTAGGTCCTTTCTCAGTAGTGAAGGTATACCCATCAGTAATGATGGAAATTTCATGGGAAAAGAAGGGCATTTTCAAGGTTAATGGACATAGGGTAAATAGATTCTATGAATATGAAGCCTTTGTACGAAGGTAAAAAATTAGTTTGGGGGAACCCAACCAGCCAGGAAATGGAAAGAATGAGGAAACACCACAGTTAGATGAGGATGTCGAAAAGTGAATGATTTGGAAATCGAGCTAGAGACTCTAAACTAGCGATCCTTGGGAGGAAACCCAAGTTTTTGTTGATTTTTTGAGTTTATGTTATTCCTTTGTTTTGAATTTTTGTTTTTCCTGCCCCATAAATTATTAAATTCCCCTTTTCTAGAAAGATTGTATATATTTTAAGTTCTCTTTGAAAGATGGTTTAGTTGGAGGATCAAGTTCATGTTTTAGTTTAAGTTTTGAGTTGTATTGAGTTGACCGCTGGTCGTGGTCATGACCGCGGTTGAGGTATCAACCTTTCTCAATGTAGGGAAATGCACCACGACCGCAAAGTTTTTCTTCCTTGGACCAATGACACCGCAACCGTAGTGTTTGTCCTTAGATGAACCAGACTGAGACTGCGACATACATACTATAGAGAGGGCCAAATGTGACCGCGGTTCTTGTTTGCACCACGAGTCACGGTGTCCCTCCTATATATATTTGTAAACCCTTTGTACACTGTTCCTCTCACCTAAAATCTCAATTTTCCTCAAACTGAAGAATGAATCATCAGTGCTTTCATCAATGACACTGACGCTGACCAAGCTCACTCCGCCACCGCAACAGAAGCATGAGTCGCTGCCTCTCTAACCCTTCACCCCACATTTCACTGATTTTCTTCCACCAAGGTAATCTTCTAAACACCTTTTCTAATTTTTTGATTCTCCGTCCACCATCGTGACCATCGTCGAACCTAACTTTCTCTTTCACTCGCCATTTTCACACGCCTTTACCCCTTCTGCTGGTCCGAGCTTCACCGTGTCATAAACAATTAATCTTTTTCCCTTCCCTCTCTCGTAAATTGTTTTCGCGGTGCCCATGCCCGCCCTATGGCACTGTTTTCAAGCGTGTTTCGATCTCGAAACATTGGCGTTTCGGCTACCCTCGTCAATCTTCTAATCGAAGCCTCGACCCTCCGCCCAACCATCATTCCCAATGGAACAAGTCAAACCCTAGCTTCACTATTGCACTGTAAGAACCACGACTGCAGATCGCATCACCAGTTTTCTCCCGTGGACCGTGGTGCTCATGAACAGTTGAACATTGAGTAATTTTAATCGCGGTCGTAGTGGAGACCGCGGGCCGCTGTCTCCCTTGGTCGGTTCCGTTGACCGAGATCACTTCACTTTCATCAACATGGACCGCGATCGTGGTGTTCTTTATTTCACGAATAATGTCCGCGAGTCACAGTGTTAGGGAAATGGATGAAAATATACAATAGACATATACATATGAGAAAAAAAATTAAATAGAATTACCGATGAATTGAAAGATATATTAATTATAAAATCAATTTGAAAATTTCCAAGATGTCTGCTTCAACTAATGACTCACTAGAAAAGAGGGAAACCTCATTGAAAGAGATAGAGATGATTGTGGAGAAGCTGGAAAAGGCCTTGGAGACCAATACAAGCCTACCACCAGCCAGGAGGCTTCATCTATAACTACGGATGGAATAATATCAGAACATTCTGGGTCACCAAACACCAAAAAGATCAAAGTCTACACAGAGTGCAGCACGGACAGGAACCTCAAAATACCAGCCCACAGAGTCTAAGCTAAGAACTCTGGGCAAGAGGAAGGCTGAGCCCAAGGCAACCAAAAGTAGCAAAAAGGTAAAGGTGATAGATGCTAAAAAGACAAAAGGGCAAGAGGTAGAGATGACCCAAAAGAAGGGAGAAGATACTGAGGAGGCAGCCCTAGCGTAGAGCGGGCCTACCCTTGTACCAAGAGATAATATACACCAGTTACAATATGACTAGACGTCATAGGTATAATCTTTAGGCCCACAGGGTACCTGGACATAGATAAATTCAAAAAGATGGTAGTCTATGGTAGGGTCATCAAGTTCTTAGAAGGTGCAAACCTGTGCACCCTATGCACCTCTGAATCCCCATCCTCAAAGAAGTTGATGGCTGAATTCCTATCTTCACTAGAGAAGCTCTCGGTAGATGAATAAGAACACAAAAAGGGCGAAGGAGACTACAAGCTGGAAGTGAGACTAGGGGGAAAGTCTCATACAATCAAAGAAGTGATGCTGAATACTATCTTCACGAAGACAAAAAAAGAAGCCCAAGCCTGGTTCGCCACCTCGAGAGAGAAGGAGACTGTCAAATATGATAGCCACAAGATGTGTGAAGACCTGACATGAGAAGATGAACATCACTCCAAGAACTCAAAGGCTACCCTGATCACCTTGGCTTTATCAGGGTAATATAAAAGATAACGGCTAACACGATATATATGAGGTCAGAAATAGGGGGAGTAATAAAAGGAGATATGTTCATGATCTGGTCGATGATGATAAGGAAGCCCGTGAACATAGGTAAATTACTAATTGAATGATTGTCAGCCACCATGGGAGGAGATTCCAAGCAAAACTAGGAGTTCTGCATGAGAGGCCAGATAACAAAGATACCCTAAAATTTTATGGGTGCAGAAGAATTGAAGAGATATACGGCAATAGAGGGACATAAAAAGATTGACATCAAGTCCCTCTTCAATGTGGGAATCCTAGCTCAGAAGAGAGATAAGCTGTACTACAAGCAGAGCAGCTCAAAGAAGCTCCTTCCCCTCCTAGAGATGGTGTATTATAACGCCCACAAGCTGTGGCCCACCCAAGAAGACATCGACAAGATATACTGAGGGGCCATCCACAATATCACGAAAAAGACATCACCAACTGATGAAACAAGCAGTAAGGGCAAACATGTAGAGATAGAGAAGACAATGCCAGAAGAGAAGAAAAAGTTGGTAGTAAGGAAGAAGAAGGAAGAGGTAGAAAAGCCTACAACTCTAAAGACAACCTCACCTCCCATAGTCACTGAAACAATAGTGATAGAGGAATGCCAACCGCACAAAGAAACAATAGAGAATGAAGTCCAGGCAAACCCAGATGACACACTAAGCAAAAGTCCACACCTTAAGGCGGCAACCGCCGAACAACAAGCAACATGCGAACAAGACCCCCACCCACAAGGAGAAGACTCCGAAGATGTACCTGAGGCGGCGATTATAGAAGTAATCCTTCCGACGTAGGGACATCCAGAACATAGAGCGCCCAGTCCAACAATGCCAACTCTACAGCCGAAGGAACCACAAGCATCCACGACACATGTGTAGCCACAACCACGCCAACTTCCAACCTTCAGAGACATACTGGGTAATAAGTTTGATGCATTGTGGAAACACATACATCAAACATCTGAATTTAATTCAAGCATTACATCCACCTTGTCTACACTAACCACACAGGTGCAAACACTGAATGAGAGGACTAAGGCGCTACCCCAGCTCATGCAAGGGGTGCTAAACACCCAGAACACAATGATGGGAGTGATGAAGGCCTTCACGGAGGAAATAGAAGCTCGTAGGAGAGAAATGGATGCTCTGCGGGCTGATAGAGACCACTTAACAAGTGGATACGAGGTGGCGATGCACGACTTCGACCTGGAGCGCCAACATTTGGAAGAAGACTGGCAGAAGCTGGAAGCCAAACGTAAAGTGTTCGACAACCAACAACGTAAGAAGAAGAAGAAGAGAAAGTGTGTGATAGCGCCATCGACATCACAAGCTTCATCGAGCCCTCCAAACCCTGACAACGATGACGACAATATGGGAGGGATAGGTGCAGGTTCAGTGTGAAAAGATGAAAGCGCCAATGTATAAACCACATCGGTTGCTGAACCTAAGGAAAAAGAAGCACCACCGACGTCAGTCTCTCCAAAAGACAATGAAACAAAGAAGAAGACTACTACGTTGTAGAGGGAGCTAGATTTGAACAACAATCCTGAAGAGGACAAGGAATATTCTAAAAAGAGGAAGGGGGAACAAGCAGAAGCCAAATCTATCCCGACCACAGGAAATGATGCATCAGAAAAACCAACACAAGCTATCATCACTAGAGCAGATAGTGTAAGGATAGAAGAACTGACATCCAAAGAGCTCAGAGATATAGATACGTTGTTGGATAATAGAGAGCTTAGAGATATAGATACGTTGTTGGACAACCTGACGTCGGGGATGGCTATGTGCAATGGCTTCCTACAATCCCCATTCCACAATGAACAAAACGACCACTGTAACATCCTGACCTCCTACCTAAGTTAAAACTCCTTATTTACAGCTATTCATAAAAACAAGCTTCTTTGAGGATTTTTTTTGTAAAATCAATTTTAATGTTAAAATAATCTATTATGATTTATTTAAAATCTTTTATATATTGAAAATATAATTGCGGTACTTTTTTCCAATTTTGAAAAATATCATTTTGGTGGGTAAGCACACAAGCAGGTAGCCGGGTGGCATGCAAGTTGCTTATGGAGGCAAGCATGTAGCTGTTTAGCAAGTAGATAGCTTGAGCAAACACACTATTAGGTAAAGAAAGTATCTTTGTGGCGTTCTCATCTCTTAAACACCTAGCACATCCTAATGTTTGACACCTATCCTACCATGTGTCAACTAATCTTTGATAGATATCTTAAGATGACAAATATACATCTATGTGTCATATAGCCACGAATTTATCTCTTATAAGATGACACATACACATCCATGTGTCACTTAACTACAAATCATCTCTCTTTTTATGACACACATATACCCATGTGTCATCCACACACTTTTTGCAATTAGGACCATGCTACCCTCCACCATTCCTATAAAAGGAGCCCTCATTCACCCCACCATAATCACAAGTTCTCTCCTCTTCATCCCAAAGCAAAGGTGAACGTCCCTTCTCCCTCCTTTCCCATCTCCTTCACCATAAACCTCCAATCTCTGTCTAGATTAGCAAACCACTCTCTCTTTCTTTATGTTAGTGAATGGAACCACTTCCCAACAAACCCTTTGTATATAAAAACCTACTATCTCCCTCCTCCATTGTAGTAAGATAATCCAAATACTATATCTTCCACATATGTCATGATGCTTTAAGACATCTCTCTTATACTCTAGTGAGAGAAACCCTAGAAGTTGTTCTAGTTGGGGATGAGGATCGAGGTGATGGAAAATGCAACAGAATGTTGTCAAAATATATCAAGACTAGATATATTTAATGATGCTATGGTCTTCTTCTGGAACTATGCATCAATGTACATCTAAAGGTATGGTTCCCACATTTTGTCATCCAAAAAGTAGGGTTTATTATTATTTAATATGATATTCAATTCCTATTGTAATCTATTATATTAACATCAATAAAAGGTATGGTATAGAATGGTTTGGTAGTATATGCAGTAAGAGTATAGTATACTTCATATACTTTCCTAAAGAATGAATAAGTGATCTACATAACCTCTTTATTAATAAGCTAGGCATGACTTCCATATATTCGTCCATATTATCCTTCAAAATGGAGTTTAAATGCTTTAGATGATAATCAAATATTTCTTTGGATTCCAATCATATTGTCTTTTGGTTCCCTTTTCCCTTATTTCCCTCTATTAATTGTGTCATGTGATATTGTTGGAAAGTGGAATTCCATCAGACACTTCTAAGGTGACTAGAAGCCTATTTTACTGATGGTTGTAGCCAGTAAAGAGGAAAGGTTATTTAATTGGTTCTGTGTTCGCATGGGGGGACTCCCTAACCTCTTGCATGCTCCTGGCCATGGACTTATCTGATTCAAAATGACAATCCCACAAGTTTACATTTTAGGTGTCATAGTGAAATAATAACCAACGATTCATTTACTTAACTACCTTTTGATCTCTCCCACTCTGAATATCCATCAAATAGTTGTATATCTTTGATGATGTCCTTTTGATTCTAAACTTCATATTGGGAGATGTGTTGGTAACAGAGTCGACATGTCTTGGTTGGGGATTGATACATTTGGGATCCGAATCTAATTCCTTTGGAGTTAGGGATGGATGAGTATAATGCTCTACCATAATCAGGCCCACACTTGGGTTGGTCATGTAGAGTTAGGCATGATCAAGTTAGTAATGGGGAATAATCTCCTGTAAAGATGAAGCATGCTAACTAATGATTATTCAAGTGGCATTTTGTGCAAGGAGCACCCTCTTCTGGTCTTGGAAAGGCGATCAGTGGCTGCATGTGGTAATCTGATTCATTGAATAGAGCATGCAGTGTGCACGAGTGGCTTGGGGTGTGCCAGGGTACTTACATGTGTTTTGGTGACGCTAATGGACTAAAGTCTTGGCAAAGAAAGTTTTTGTAGTTGCAGGCCAGTTGCCCAAGGTAAATTGACACCTTCTTTGAGAGTTGTAGTTAAACTCATTTATGGAATAAGGTCTCCCTTTTGTTATCAATATACCAATAATCATGATTATGCTCCACAGTATCGGTCTAACATTTTGATAGAGTTGTCATCTAATAAATATTTTATGAATATACTTACATACACATTCCTTATGCTACATGCTAGTAGATGGTTAATAATTTTGTTTTGGACTTTTGTTACTTTAGTTATCTGAGTAATGCATTAAGAATATAGTTATATTAATAGTGTCTTGTTGCTTATCTCTATTTTCCCATACTTAGACAATTATCTAACCCACACTCTCCCACTTGGGCTACGACATATTCTTCCATGTTGCAAATATATTATTTATTGGACCTTTCCTTGTGGAAGACTCATCTTGAAAAGATCATGAAGGGCATTAAGAATCAAAGGCGGATCAAGCTTAATTTTAAACTTGTGTATCATTTTTTTATTGATACAGGAGATAATGTAAAAATACCTTTTGTAAGGGTGTAATCTTTTGAAATAATATATTGTTTATCTCACTCTTGTGCTTTGATTCTTAGTGCCATATTAACAGCTCAGATTTAGCTACTTGATTTTTGAAGGAAGAAAATTAGGTGGTTGAATCGGGGACATTACAACCACATCTATGATGGGAAAATGGAAGCAACACTAGCAGAACTGGCCGCTACCAAGCTAGATCACCCATCTGAAGAAAGCAATGTCAAGGATGACACAGTTGTAGAAGCTTCCTTAGAGGTGGCAGTAATGATGACTGCACTGATGCCAACAAGAATAGAGGGCCCACAAACTACCAAAAAAACAACCATCCCTACAACACAGGATGGGCTCGCTGCTTTCTTTATGAACGATCCCACTAGGGAGCGGAGCACACCAGTCAAAGATGGAGAATTAGGTGTAGCTCCTCCTCTTCCATGCAAGATGATGGGAATGAACATGACTGCTCTATCAAAAATCACATGCAGAGATGCCCACATCTTAGCAAATATCCTTGACGATAATCTATCCAGAGCAGATGTCATATATCACAACAAGGGTAGAAGTCTAATTAGAGAACACTTCAGAGGGATCTTCTTAAAAAGGGCATGAGTACACAAGAAAACATTTAAAGTGATGTGTGACACCATCCTCGAAGAGTTCCTACACTCAAACAAGGTGCAACTAGTGTTCAATGGCACCACACATCTAGCAAGCCTTTTATACAACAAGGACTACAAGGCTGCCGATGTGACTTAGCTAAAAGAAGTAGTGCTAGAAAGGGGACAGAGTTTGTAATCCTGCCCATAAGGAACATGAAGTACTGGGATCTGATCATTGTCAATCTATACGAGCGGAAGACAACAATGCTCAACTTTTGCACAACCGAATTGGATATCACTGCCCTAATATATAAAAGGAAAGAAGCCATAGATGTCCTAAAGATATCGCTAAGTCTGTAGAAAGCGATACAATCGGTAGACGACAAATTCAACAACATCTGGAAACTATTCTATATCAGTAAAAAAGTCCCACAAGAATCAACTAGCTTAGGGGATTGCGCCTTCATCGTACTTAGGATGATGGAAGCCATCAACAAAGGCATCCCTCTAGAGGACTTATGCACAAAAGATCTATGTGGGCTGTGCAGAGTGTACGCAATGGAGGTCATCTACGATCTCCGCTTCTTTAGCGACCCGACAATGCCTTCATACGCAATACTGCGTAGGCTTCATAAGGAGATCCCTCTACCTAAAAAGGTAACTTGGAGGGAACAACTAAGAACCTTGTGAATCGATCCAATAGAACCAACTAGGGCTGAAGCATGGAAAGAAGGCTGGAATGCAGATACTAGAGCAGCTGTAGAAAGCATACCAAAAAAAGAACCTGAACAACCTCCAATGACAGAAGATAAAGCAAAACAACCTTCAACTGAACAACCAGAAGAAGGAGAAGTAGAAGAAGATGATCAGTCAGAATAAAGACCAGACGGACCGAAAGGGGAGATAATACCCACTTTCAAGGACTTCGACAGATGGAGCTGCATTAGCCTATGTTCAAAATCACTAAACATCATAATGAAGTTCTTGAAAGATGATGAGTTGTCGGCAGAAGCTATATTTAAAAGAGAAGGGATATGTGTGCTAAAGGAAGACCTCCGAGACAAGCTTAGATACCTGTCAGTAAGCACAATGTCAGCCTACCAGGCCCTCTTGAGAGACAACATGCCAAACGTACATATGACATACTTCTTGCTAGTAGATGACATCATAAAAGATAAAAGATTAGGCGAGAAGGAATGCCTGCAACAACACCTTGTGACGTCCCTACCAGACTACATCTTTCTACCGATTCTTCACGATAGTCAATTGACTTTGCTGGTGGTCGACATCATAAAAAGGATTGTCGTATTATATAACAGCTCAGACATAGCCTTCAGGATGAATGAGAAGACAAACATGACTACCACAAAGACTCCAATCGAATAAAAGGTTGTCACATGCGCGGAGGCGATTGTTGATATGCTGAAAGGTCATGGAAAATGGTACAAGCATATAATAGGTAAAGACTTCAAGAAGACATAGTTCTTCCATAGGAGCCCTCAACATGTGTCTCTGTCGAATGACTACAACTTCTACTGTCTAGCCTAGATGATAGCCCTAGCAAACCTGAGCACAAAAGTAGAGGTGATGCAATACGAGAAGTATCATCCATTGCAAGGAGTATACATAAGCATGCTCCTCATGTCCAAATGGGCCTCCAACAAAGACAATCAAGAATAAAGAAAGCCTATTTATACGTCTCACTCAAATTTTGACACCCCGAGAAAAGGTGAAAGATAAGTTTGGGGGAGGGGCCATAAACGGGCTAGAGAGGTACATTTTCATCATCATTTACCTCTCAAATTTTCAAAAAAAAATCATTTTCCATAAACTTTACATGTACATATTTCAATTCCGCCAAATGTCTCTTGCCTTTTGAACTAAAAATTTTGTGAATTTACCTTAGACTTAGAATTTAGTCTATTTTCTTGCTAAAATTTGTAGTACTATCATTTTCCTAGAGAGAAATATACGAGCATCTAATACACATAAATGTAAAATGAGAGACATAACAATACTGCTCTATCTCATTCTTGCAATAAGACATTGTGTATGCAACAGCCCTGTTCATGAAATCCTTGGAGACTACATAACTTCGCCTAGCCATACTACTGACCAACCACCCTCACCTGACAATTCAAACCAGAAAATCCTTATCTCTATAGAGAAGGAAACAACTACCCTTTCAAGTAAATCCATCCCCACTTGGGACTAAAAAAGATGCTTGGTTGCCCAGAAGACTGCTTAAATCCCTCTCACCCAAGCAGAAAGGAGGTATAAAAAGTAAAAAAGAAAAAGAAAAAAAAAATATAATGAGAGTTGTGCCCAAAAGATGCCAAACGTTTCCACACATCTGGTGTATTTATGCACTCACGAATGCAGACATGTCATGCCCGTAAGTGGAACCTTGAATCCAAACTTACCCACCTCCAATCCAGAATGAAACTCATGAAACCACCTGAATTGAAGTCAGACGCCCAAAAGGGCAACACTATCCTCATGACAGTTGTGGGTGAGGGAGCTCAGGAGAAGAGGAAAACACTTAAAGCCTAAAGCCTACCCAAATACATTAGCATACGACAATTAAAAATAAAGAAAGAGTGTGAAAGCTACCCCTCAAGGAGATGTTGTATTAGTATGGTTAGTAACCTAAAGGGAAGGGGTGATACGTTGAGAAGGAGAAACCTTTTATAATTGAAGGAAATGACAAGAACTAGAAGTTGTGAAACTCTAGATATAAGAGGGAGGAATGAGACTTTATGGGTTGAGAAAGCATACCATGAAAGTCTTGATGTAAGAATGAGATAACTCAGTAGTGTTAAGTTTTGTAAAATTTTGTCAAACAAATTTGCCCTTTCTCTCTATTTTTCAAGCCTACATTTAGCCTGCAGACAGGCTTGATTCTATGTTTGGGGGTGTTGATAACACTTTATTTTACATACTTTTTGCATACATTTTATACCTTCCCTAGCATATCTTTTGCTAACTTTCCCGACTATTTTAGCATCTAATGTCAAATACTTCACTTACACATTTCCCCCTTGATTTTAGGTACATACCTAGCCCAGATCGATTATCACCTTGACTACGACTCATTCACCCAACAAAGACCATCTCACCAAGGTTGAGGTCTCTAAGTTCACCCTAATACCCTGCGCTTGCGGTCAAGTTTGCACTCAATCTCTCGATGACCACAACCAGTGTGAGATCGCAACCAATGCGAAGGTCGTGACCTTGACTTTTCCAAAGCAAGGTACAACTCGACTGCGGTCCTAACAGAAGGTCACCCAATTGGACCGTGACTGAGGGAGTTGTTAAGTCAACCTCAGCAGCAATCCTCACCCACGAATGCAATATCGAGACCATGACTAAGGAAGGAGTTCGACTGACCTCAACCGAGGAAAGAATGACAATACAACCTCGACCGCAACCGAGCTCCATTCATGATCGCGATCGAGCTCCATTCTTGACCGCGATCGAGATCCATTCATGACCGTAGTTGTTGTGCAGATCGTAGTCGAGGGGTGAAGTCAGTGGAGTGTTCATATAAACATGCCACCCACCCAACCTATCAAATCATCATATCATTGATTAGATCTGATAGTACCATGAAGTGTTGCCATTTTACAGACTCATCTCCACCCAATCAATCTTGGATCTCTAAAGGTAGAAGGTGAGGAGAGAGAAAACTAAAGGATCCATCTTCTTTAAGAGAAGAAGACAATCCACACCATCGACCTTCTGGATATAGATCTGAAGAAGTACTGAGTTGTATCACGTTCTTCTCACTCCATCTAGATCTATCACTTCCATCTAACTATACGTCCCTCGTCACCTCGTGGAACTTGATGTATCTATCTTCTTGTAATGTCGTTATGCTACCCGTGAACATGTGTGGCTAAACATCTTAACTTGGGTTGGGAGTAGCCACTAAGGCTCTCCCAACATGTATATTGTCTCTCTATTTTGAATATATATATATATATATATATATATATATATATATATATATATATATATATATATACTCTTGCCAAGATTATCTCCATGCACCGGTTTTAATGCTTCACTTGTATGCTTAGCTACCATCTTGTGATGTTTGATTGTTGATATCTTGAGAGATTAATATCACTTTTATCTTGTGTTATGGAGTAGTACGAATACATGAGAATGTTGGAATGCTAAAGCTTACGATCATATGTTCCGCTTTGTGGGTTTTTGAGTAGTCATCTCTTGAGAGAGGTTGCCCTTAGACTTAGACTTATCGTCATCTCGAGAGAGAGTGGAATAGACACCTTTATGATTGCTTGTAATCTTGATAGGAGTATACGAGAGGGAGAGATGATGTTGCATGTTGGTGAGAAGTCTTAGTAGGTGAAACCCAACCCAAGTTTCCCTTCCATATCTTTATTTCCATCTTCTTTGATTGCACTTTGTTCTTCTTATCTTTGTTTTATTTGCTTTACTTTGGTTTGAGTACCATCGTTCCTTTGGGAACACCCGTTAAACTACCCTTTTATATGGAGTCTATGAGTGTGAGATCTTGTGTGGTTAACACCTGCTAACTTTGTCCTTGTGGTTCGACTCCGATTACTACATCAAACCCCGTATAATAGTTGCAGGGGCTTAAGTGTGGGGTTACTTTCGTAAAAGTTTGACTACTCTAGATCCACTCCTTTTTAGACATGTGATTTAGGTCGGTCAACAGGGCCCAAGCCTCGGGGGTTAGGAAGAGGACAATTGGCTAGGAGATGTCTGTCCTACTGACATTGAAAACATACTCGCTTCTCGAAGAGAAACTTGTGAGGGTTCTTCCTCCCACAAGTGTGACAGATGTAATTGTAGTTGTGATGATATGGCTTTCATTTTCCTCCATCCCTTCCCTTACCATTATTATGACCTTGGCCTCTTCTGTTGTCATTCCTTGGGGCAGAAGTTCCTTCAGTGAACCCTAAGTACCCCTTGGGCAGGTACTGTACATGCATGACGGTCTTTTCCATGTCTAGGGCGAAGTTGAGGGCCTCAGTGAAGTTTGTGGGTTCACTAGCCATTACGTGAGGTTTTATCAGGGGTTGTAGTCACTCCATTAAATGGTCCACTCGACAATCTTCAGTCATCATATATTCAAACCTCTCTAGGAGACAGAACTTCCAAGTGAAGTTTGCATTGACATGTGACCTTGATAAAGGAGCGTGAATTGCTTTTCCATCTCTTTCTTGGTGGAGGTGGGTATCAATCTTGCAGAGAAGATAGTACAAAAGTCCACCCAGGCCATCGACACCTCATTCAGATCCTGGCTCGTGGTTTGATTTTCTCACCATAACTTGAATGCCCTTTCTAGAAGGTGAGCTATGAAGAGAACCTTTTTGTTTTTTTGCACCTCTAGAATGCGAAAGACATTTTCCACACCCAGAAACTAGACATCCTCCTTACTAACTACCTCAGTTTTTTCTTCACCATAGAAATTATCTATGTTTAGCTTGATGAAGTCAAGGATCATAGAGGTTCACCATTCTCATCTCTGGCAACATCTTTGAGTTCAAGGACATTGATATCCTTAGTGAGCTTCTTTTCTTTCTCTATCCAGAGTGCATCAGGGGTATGAATTACTACTTGCCTGATTGTTGGTACAAAGACAACTACATGGTTAGTATCGTCTTTGGGTTCATCTTCCATCATAGGTTTAGTTTTGGGGTTAGGACCATCTTCAGGGTTTGGCATGCCAAAGGGGACAACCTCATGCTCAAGGTCAATCTCAATAATGGCCTCACCTTTCCTCTTTCTCTTCATGGATTACTCACCCTCCATGGACTTCCTCTTCTTCTCTAAGGACAATCTTATCTTGCGGGAGGGACTCCCCTCTAGATATTCCCTAGGCGTGTTGTCAGGGATGGTAGTGGTCTTGACACGGGCCATGCTGGTTCACACAAACACATTATTATGTCAGATTCATTATTAGGTCATATAAAGCATTGTAAAATTATACCCATGACATATTGTTTACATGTATTTTATTATTTGGCAGAGGATGGCCTAAACCCTAATATTCTTAACCCTAATCCTTTATAACCCTAATACTTAGAAGGTTAGAGTAAGAACTTATCAAGTCCCTAGGGTTTTAATGAGTGAAGAAAGGGGTAGAGAAGGGATGAAATTAGATGAGAAGAAATTCTAGAGGTATTTTATATTGAGGAAAATCCTCCAACTTTGGCTAGGCAGGATGCACATGCCCGAGAGTCCTCGTAAGATGACTAGTTGTGCAGAGGGAAGTTTTGCCAGCCCCTAGGTCGTGGTCCCTTCTAGACACCATCGCCTTTAGAGAATACTCTAATAATTCCCTTCAGCTCCATATAACTCTAAAAGTTTAATAATTATTAAAGGTTAAAAGGTAAACCAGGCTCTGATACCAAATGGAGTGACCCCCTCCCCCTGTTATCCCCAATTAAGGTTGACTGGGAGGGTAAGGGCTATTATCATATTTACAAGATTGAGGTTTAACAATTAACCAAAAATAATTATAAATTTTATTGAATGAAAAAGAGTTTGATACAATATGAAAGGTAAACTCTCCCATAAGGAGTTACATTATTTGGAAAACTATTGTTTGAAACTATAAATAAAAACAATCTAACTAGATCCTACATGGTAACTTTAACTATCTTTCCTTTTGTTCCTTCTTCTTAAGATATCTATTTTGCAGAATAACAACAGTTTAACCAAGAAATTCATGAAAAAAAACAAAGATCCAGTCTAACAAGTTACAATATTATGTGCGGGAAACAAAATATTTGTATGTAGGTGTAACTATGTAAACATCCATAGAAACAATTACAATTATAAAAATGAACATGCATTTTCTTTCTAACTTCTCAACTCAATCTCTATGGTACACTCCCTCTCTGGAGTACCCATTATGGGGTACCCTCTCTCTAGGGTATAGTCCCTACAGTGGACTTTTCATAACCTTCCCTTTCCTGGGCTTGGTTTATCATGACCTTCCTTTCCCAACTTGACCTCATAATGACCATTTTATCCCAACTTGGCCTCATAATGACCATCCTATCCAGATTTGGTCTTACTGATGATCTTCCTATCTTGACTTGACCACTCGTCATTACAATGATGTTTCATACATCCCACATATATCACTTAAATCCACCAGAGATAGTTGAACAAGTTATACTTATATAAGGTCATGCTCATAGAGGCTTTAAAGATTGCAAGAATTAAATAAACAACCAACAGTTCATTTTCAATCAATGCGGAAAACCACAAAAGTTGAGTAGTCATAGGCATAACCACATACCTTGCTAAGCAGAGATCAAAAGTCCAAGCAAATAAGTACAATTGGAAATTAAGCAAGCAATCACCCTAAAATTAATGCATAATACCCAAGTAACTAGTTTATTCAAAATATGTCATTAAGATTGACTTGGTTTCCAATATAAGGTTTTGGGGTCAAATTAGGGTTTCATTAGAGTCTTGGCTTTCCAAACCCTAATTGTCACATTTAATGTCTTTTCAACTCATGAACCCTAGTTTTGATGTTATATGAATTATTAATCTCAAATTAAGTCAGAAATGTTCTTTTTATCCAAAAAGACTAAACTTTATCCATTGAAGTCCTTTAAGCAAGTTCTATTCATTAAAATCAAGAAATTATGATTTCCATATGTTTGATACATTAAAGTTAGCAACTTTAAATTAGAATTTGGTGTAGATTTAGATTTTAAAACTATTTTTTATTGGAATCCTTATATTTTTCTGATCAACTTTCATATATTATCTACTATTACCATACTAAACACCAAGCCCAAAAAACTCATCTCCGTCCCTCCTCAAAATGTCCTCGTCGCGTAAGTGTGCTGTTCAACTTTTCTGCTTTGTATCTAATCCATGTATTTGTTGGAACACGTTAATGCGGAAATCTGACAGATATCTTTTATTTTTTGTAACACGTCGATACGGATACCTAGAAGTTTTGGACTTCTTTTCCAGGAGACCAATATACTTTGGGATGCTCATTTATGTTGTGATGGTATCAATCGTGCGTGTGCTATGATATCCTCTACTTTTGGTTCCATCATAAAGCATCGACGTGTTCTGTTGTGGAGTTGCATCTTCATGAATCAGCAGACGAGCCTGAACCTCCTATGCTGCCGCATGGATATTACTGTATCAGGGTAATTGCCTTCTCTACGGCACGTTTTCGGGGAAACGATAGATCTGATTTGACAGGACACTCAAACAGAAAACAAATTCCAGTCGGATCTTCGGCGGATCTTCGGATGATGCGGCAGATCAATAGACATGTAATGGTTGGGGTCGCTGGCAGACCAGCTTTTAGGAGGAATAATCAATGAATCTTGATGGTATGGAAGAACATCACCAAGTAAGTGAAGCAAACACCCTTCTAATAGGTTTCTTGTCATCCACACAATGGTAATAGGATTCAAGCGTCTCAGTGGCAAGGGAACATCAGATCAGTGGCGGATCCAAAAATTAATTGTAGAGGGGGCTGAGTTAGTATAAGATGTGGCAAATATATACATATATATATATATATATATATATATATATATATATATATATATATATATATATATATATATATATATATATATGATAGCGATCCAGTGAGAAACATCCTACAGTGAAAGAATGAGAGGCATTTGATTAAATACAAATTAGTAACTATTTTTTAAAATCCAACCATATAGATGGAAAAAGCATCACTTCATTTACCTTCTCACAAAAAATCATTACAATCATACATTGTTTACGTGTCCATATGTTCAATATACACTTTTTACATCCAACACAAATTGGATGGTGATAAAATTTTATAGGAATGTAGATATTAAGGTATACTTGTAATCTGTACGGTTGGATTATGAAAATTTGATCTATGTGGAGAGTTATTCAAATACCTCTCATGCTCTCACAAGATATGTTTCTCACTGGATCGTTGCCACACACACACACACACACACACACACACACACACACACACACACACATATATATATATATATATATATATATATATATATATATATATATATATATATATATATATATATATATATATAAACATCAAATCAGTGGCGGATCCAGAAATTAATTGTAGAGGGGGTTGAGTTAGTATAATATGTGGCATATATATATATATATATATATATATATATATATATATATATATATATATATGGGTAAAATAATTAATATTTGGGCAAAACTAAAAAATGAAACTAACATAATTTCTCATTACTTCCCACATATAAAATATCATATTTACATATCACAAAAATATGATATTAATGACGTGATATAAATCTCTATATCAAAGTAATATGTATGGTTTAGATGTATACATTATTTGACCTTTTAAATTGAATAATATGAGAACTGACAACATATCCACTTATCATCATCACTATATATATATATATATATATATATATATATATATATATAGGCAAAACTAAAAAATGAAACCAACATAATTTTTCATTACTTCCCACATATAAAATATCATATTTACATATCACAAAAATATGATATTAATGACATGATATAAATCTCTATATCAAAGTAACATGTATGGTTTAGATGTATACATTATTCGACCTTTTAAATTGAATAATATGAGAACCGACAACATATCCATTTATCATCATCACTAATTATGTATGGCATTACGAATATATAGAATTAATATTGATTATATAAAAATGGAACAACTGGACCTATTAGTGGAGCAGAACACTCAAATACAATATGATCTCCTTCAGTGGATAGTGTCCCAATAAAGATCTAGATAATTTTTGTATCGTTCTAATTTTCTATTATGTAGGATACATGTATAATGTTTACTAAATGATGTTTTATTCTTGACATTATATTTGGTATAAAGGAAACTTCAAGAAGAAATAAAAGAATAATATTTTTTGAGTTGGTATAAGCAAAAAGTGATAGAAAAGGGAAGGTGATGAGGGGAAATTGAAGAGGATGAAGAGAAAAGATCTATCCATGTTTAAGTTTTTTTTATTTTATAGTTAGGGAAGAGATGATAGAAAACAAACAATGATGTCTGTTACAACCCCAACTTTTGGGTTCTTTGGTGAGAAATGTAATTTCTCATATTAAAGATATTGGAACAAATAATGATATAATCTATTTTGAATAAATGGATTTCATTTACAATAGCCTTGATGATTGTTTTGTGGGCTTTATTGGCTATTGGGCCCAATAACAAGGAAATTCAATTAGTAAATGAATAATTGAGTTTTTGAGAAAAGAATGAGGTAGAAACCTCTAGAAGGCAAAGGAATGTAATCCAAGGATGGATTTCGTGTCTCTTGGGTTCCTTGGGTCCCAAGGAGTCCAAAGTTGCATAGAGAATGCAATAAGAAAAAAAAAAGACCAATTAAGTTTTTCCTTGCTAAGAAAGAAATTGAAAATAATGATAAATGTGGAAAATATGTGAAAAGAGGTATAATTGAGTTATCCTTGGCGGATTTTCATATCCCAAAAATTCCTAAGGTTAAAAGGAATTCCAATAAAAAAATAGAGGAGAGATAAAGAGAAATCCTTAAAAAGAGAATTAATAAGGAAAAGAAATTGATTAATAAAATGGAAATATGAGAAATTGACTTTCAAAAGAAGATAAAGGCAAATAGATTTCCCCAATATGGGAATCCGTGCCTTTGGGTTTCCTTGAGGTCCAAGGGACCCAAAATAATAAGATAATGGCAAAAGGAATAGGAATATAAATTAATTTGGATTAATTGATGAGTAACTTGGGAGAGAAGGAAACCTTCTCATCCATTACAAATTTTTCCCAAATTTAATACGGAGTTAGATAATGCCAAGACGTACATTCCCTTAAAATTTGAGAAAGGAAGGAATTATAGTTTGGGAGAAATCGATTTTGCAAGTTATTTGCAATTTGGGAATTAATTCTGAATTAATTGAACATATCTTCCCTTTGTTTGGGACGCAAGCGAGGAGGTCTGTTGGATCTTAATCCAACGGCCGAAGGTCATCATCTAAGTCCCGCTAGGACTGGGACTCTGTTGGATACATGGTGGATTTTCCATCCTAAATCCTCAAGAATCCAGTGCATGAGCAAACCGGGTAATTGTCCCATTAGACTCATGAGTTGGAACCGAAGAGGAAGATCCCTGGTTCGACAAGGATTGGCCTTCGTTTTGGGAAACCCCCAATTCCCACGAACTTGATCTCGACCCTATATATAGGGGAGGGCTATGGAGGGAACCAGCATCCCTAAACACTAGCCCAAGCTCTGCGGAAGGAAGCAAGGAGTGCTTCAGTGCGTTCAATTGCTCTGTTCGTCTTGACCTGCACCTCCATCATCTCAGAGACCATCGTCGGAGTCCGACGAGTAAGGGGACGACCTTGGCGTGTCCTTGGCAAGCGATTGGAGGCGTCATCGAGTTCGAAGAGTGAAGGCAAAGCTTCCTGGGCATCTGGCGTGAGCAAAGGAGGAGAGGAGCCCGAAGTCAACTCATAGGTTGACCACCAGAGCCTGCTTCTCTCGCGCGAGGTTGAGGAAGAAGAAGAACCGGAGAATTACTAAACTACCCCGCCGTGCCTTCAAAATGGGTAAGGGAAAGTTCAGTCTTTCGCTATCTGATCCCTAACTTAGGCATACATGTCCATGGTCGTTGGATCCTCAGTGGACCGCGGACCATGGATCGAGCAATCCACAAATTTTCTGAATTAGCTAATAAATCGATAAAAAGGAATTATCTTGGTAAAATCATATCTGGTGAAAGAAAACTCAGATGCAAAAAGTCAATACATGAAAAATGATTAGAAAAATATGAGGAATGCATTAAAAATGGTTTGAAAGCCTAAATCTAACTCTTTGTGTAAAAGTGCATATTTTGAATAAAAAGGGGATTAATCTGTGGTTAGAAACCCTAATGGTTGATAAAAGATATATTTAATCTTGCAAAAATGTTAATTCAAACATGATTTACTTGATTGATGATTAAGATGGTTTTTAACCTGTTTTGATGATAGAATTACAAGTTTAGGGTTTTTAACTCAATATGTTGATTAAAATGTTTAGAAACACTAAATTAGAGAAAAAGAAAAGAAAAAAAATGTAGTAATCTGAAAATTAGGGTTTTCATGGTCCAAACCTGATCTTAAGGACCTTTAATGGAAAATAAGACAAGATAATTAGGGTTTGATGGATATTTGATAAAAGTAAGGTAAAAGTAATAAAAAGGAAGTGAAACCTTAATTACGGTCAAAACCCTAAAAAGGAGTAATAACCCTTGAAGACAACTAGGAGTAATAGATCATGATGGCATGATTAATGATAGAGAATTGAATGCCTTTTTCAAGAACAAGTTGTGTGTGTGCTTTCTTGATTTCCTGATTGATTGAGTTATTTCTGCATTCAAGTCTGCTTAACAGGTATGTGGTTAATTATGAATAACCGCCTTAGTTTCCCGAGGATTTTCCGATAGTTAACCGCATTAAATGCAAATTATCAGTTTGGATGTTCATACTTGCAAACTATAAAGTCACTATGATTATCACATTAATAATACAAGTATGTATTGTCGCACCTACATGCCACCCTGATGGATGATGCCAAAGGTCAGGCCCAGATGGGTAGACCAATGTACACCTTGAGTGGTGACCCCAGGCACCAAGCTCGGGAATGAGAAGATGGCCTATGATATTGCATGACTAGAGGGCACCATGAGTGGTGACCCCAGGAACCAAGCTCGGGATTGAGAAGGTGGCCTTAAGTCATTGGTAAAGGAAATCCTAATGTGGGTATGCCAGGGTTAGGACAAAAGCGGTGGAGAATGTCATACACGGAAAATGTAAATTGGCTGGTTAATTAACTTGATTGTGATAATTAGATTGTTATCCATATGTGCAAACTTTTGGTTGTCCCCACATACCAGTATATTTTCGATATACTGACCGACATTTTGTTTGTCGGCATTTTACGTACAATCGTGAAATGAACAAACGGTAAAGTGACACATTGTGAAAATAAAACATAAAGTGCAAAGAGGATTAGATAAAGTAGATTCAAGCTCGGGATAGATAGATTTCCAAAGTTTTTTAAAGGTAAGTAAAGTTTTAATTTTATACCCAATTCTAGTTTAGTTAGTAGAATTTCATAATTATTATTGATTATTTGTCGAACCTTTGATCCTATTAATTGAATAACGATTCCGACCTTCATGTCTCCCTTAATTGGGGGTTAGCGGGAGGCGGGGTCGTTACAATTGGTATCAGAGCATAGGTTCCTCATTTAATCTTTAATAATTATTAAATTTTACAAATTCCATAGAACCAAGGGAGTTATTAGAGGATTGTCTGAAAGACTGAGGTGTCTAGAAAAGGATCACGTCCGGGGGCTGGCAATATTTTCCTCAGCACCGCTAGTCAGAATACAAGGACTCCTGGATTGTGTGTCTGCCTGGATGATGTCTTAGGATATGACTTGAAATAATATACCTTTAGGACTCTCTCATCTTGTTCATCCCTTCTCAACTCAAATTCTATTAAGGACCTTAAGGATTAGGGTTTTCTCTCTTATCCTCACCCTCTTGAGGTATGGGTAAGGTTGATAAGGATTAAGGAATCCTCCACCAAACTAATAAAAATTATGTAAATAATATGTCATGGACATAAGCTTAATAGAGTAAGTGTAAAGGAATAGATACATGCTTAGGTCGTATGACACGAGTTGTCATTGCCCTCAGGAGAGGCCTGAGGATAGGCCTCTGTGGCAGGAGGATGAGTAGAGAGAGTTAGTCTTAGAGGAAGAGACCTCCATTAAAAGTAGAGACCTAGCACATCCTTTGAGGATGATGTTAACCCTAACCCTAAGTAAAGGTTAGAGAGAGAGATGGCATGATGAGAATACACCAGATGTTTGGATAAACATGCCTTGGATGAGAAGTTATTGACCTAGCACCTTTGGCAACCCAACCCTGGGAAGGGTCGTGCATGTTTGAGTGAAGGATAACTCCTTCATGGATGAAGTTAGAGAAGAACCTATAGAACCCTATGGGCTTGTGCAAGTAGGGTGTAGCTTGCACCCAGAGTACGTTAGTAGTATTGACAGTAGGATGAAACCCTGGATAAGGAATCATAATGGATGGCTTATGAGATAAGCATAAGGGGTTATGGATAAACTGGAGTAAACATAAGTTCGAGTATAGGCTTCACTCAGGTAGGGGCATGCTTATGAGCTTGATCCTTCATGAAGAAAGGACCTCTTATAGAGAGGTTGATTGTAGGATTAGCTCTAGAGAGAGAGTGCAGACCTCAGGAAAGAAGGTTGGAAGCCTAAAACCCCGAAACTTGAGGAATAGTGGGGAGTCGAGGATAATGTGACCTAAGTGGATGATAGTGGTTGCCTCATGCATGATCCCTGGAGGCTGATGATATCTTGGTTGCCTTTAGAGGAACCAAACCCTAGAGAGAGGATGAGTCTGTTAATACCTTTGTACCTCTGGTATAGATGAGAAGAAGAGTTCCTTAAATCATGTAACAGGTAGTAAGGCCTTATACCTAGTTGGTTGTCCTTGAGGAGAGGTGTTGCTCATATAAAAGGATCATGGAAGTACATGACATGCCTTGGACATGCTTGTTTCGTAGTTAAGAGATTGAACATGTAGTTGGATACCCAAAGGTGGACTTAGGGTTCCTAGGTCTAAGAGGGGAAGTAGTGTGCCCGATGCTCATGATGAGATTTGAGTCTCTATAATTTTGAGCATGGTACTCCTCATGTGTAGATAAAAGGGAACCCCTTAAGTTAAGGTATGTTTGATGAACCCCTCACAACTAAGTTGGTCTAATGTTGAGGATGAGAACAAGTATGACCTAGCATGGTTTGATAGGTGATATGATTGTGCCTTAGTGGCTGTTGGGTTATACATGCTCATGTGAATGTAAACCCTACAGATGGTTGTCACCTTGTTGTCAAGAGTGTAGTTTCCTCCCATCCTGGGAGAGGGACCCTTTTGTAGGGTGTATACTAGTTTTGTTGGTTTTGAGGTAACCTAAAGCGGTTTCATAGGATCTTGAGAAGCTAAGTGAAAAGTACATGGTATGAGTATGAACATGTAGACCCATAGATAACCATCTCTAAGTGCATATGGATGTGTTACCATGGAGGTAACCGGTATGGGGCCTGACCAAGGTAGGCAGGTTGCCATGACCCCTATGAAGGGATGAAAGTCAGTCATGAATGCAGAGAGAGATGATGAAGGATTGGGTAAGGTTCTATGTTGGACACGTACTATAATAGAATCCTAAGTCTATCCTAGGGGCAGGTAGGGATAAGACTGATGGAAGAAGGAGTTGCCTAATTCCCTAGTTGCACATGACCATAGGGTCGGGAGGTAACAACTATCATTGTCTGAGGGCCATGAGTTAGGAGATTGATCACCTTCATGAACTCATGGGACCCAAAGGGCAGATGAGTAGGGCACTCTCAGGATGCATAACAGAAAAGGGATGACCCCAAAAAGTGCCAGCACCCTATAGACCTACAGGAGATGACCAAGGATTGTGTTTAGACCAAGTAGGGTTGAGACCAGTTTTCCATGGAAGTAATTTTTGATATCATGATGTTTGTGATGAAGAGACATAGGTGGCATGTTTCAACTTAGATTTGAAAGTGTACTGGCAAGGTGGGTTGTACCATCTCTATTCTTAGAACATGAAGAACTCTGTATTTGGACTGCAGCCAAATGCTTATTTCCTCTTATTATGGGAGTGAGAGATAGGATAGTTCACATGCCTTACACCAAGGATAAAAGATGATGGAAGTTGGAACGTTGCTACAAGGTATGAGGATAGAAATGATAACATACCTTTGTGGAGTGAATGATACATGGATGGTTTACAAACACTAAGAGTATTAAGGAAATCATCTTGTGAGGATGTTTTATCATGAGTTGTGTGGAATTTGCAAGTTATGCAAAGTTGAGTTGAATCACCATGAGGATGAGCTTAGAGTTTCTTGATGAAGACAAACTTAGAGTTTGATATGAGATGAAAAGTGGAATATGTGGAGGTGTATAAAAAGTGGTAATGAATGCTCTGGTTGAGATATAGCTGCCTAGTTAGCTGGAAGCTAGAAGAAGTTGTGGTTGTTCGACTAACCCTATGTTTGGAAAGAGGATGTGTTTTGGCTAACACACAGATGTAACAAGATATGTTGAACAAGTTAATGGTTGTTTGGTTAACCCGTTCAGTCCTTGATGTGGTAAAAGGATGGTGATAGAACCTCAGATACACTTCTTTGGATAGGAAGGTAATAAACCCTTTTGAGAATGGTTTAGGGTTTCTGAGGTATCAAGCTTGAGGAATCATAACAATACAGGAGGTCATGATATACCTTGGTACTACAAAGATAGTAAGTGATGGTAGCACTCTGGATGCTTGAAACAAAGTTGAATGTAGCATGTAGCCATGCAAGCCAGGAAGTGAAGGACGAACACCAGTAACCCAGTGTATCGATATAGAGGATAAAAGAGTCCCTGGGAGGGAATGGGGGTTCATCACTATTGATGTTGTGGTGAGTCTCCCTTTGACCCCGAAGGTCAAGATGCAATATGGGTTATGGTAGATCACCTTACCTAGATAACATGAGGAAGAAAGGAGTACTGTCAAGAGACATATTTTGTTGAACTACATAAGAGAGAGAGAGATGGTTCAACTACACCATGATGTTAGTTCAAAAGTTCTTGAGTATGACCTAAAGGTTCACTTCCATGAGGTGGGAGTAGATACATAAAGAACTCGATGATAGTATAGTTTATCACCCCCATACTAATGAACAGTATGATCCAGACTAGAGGGCCTGATGAGAGCATGTGTGCTCATTTAGGGTGATATATAGAGACAATTCTTAAGATGTGATGTTAACCACCACATCCTTTATTGGGATGCAAGAAGTCTTATGGAGAGGTTGTGTCGGTCACCACTTCATTAAGACGGTGTTGGTGAAGGAGGCTTCACGAAGGTCAGAAAAGAACCACAGTGTGTGCAAATGAAGTCTCTTTGATCGTGTAATGGCTGAAAGAGAGCCTAGTGGTGACATGAGTCATGAGCTAATGCAAAGAAGACTGACATGCAGTTCACTGTGGAAGAATATGTGATGTAAAAATCTGACCGCTCTAAGCTACAACGGAGAAAGCTGAGTCCCCGATATATGGGTCCATTTAGATGGATTGGTGGAGATGGTTGTGTTTAGCCTTGCCCTCAGGATAATATGATGTGTAATGTGTTCCATGGGTCCGATCTAGAGCACTATGTGAGGTATCCAAGCCATGTGTGAGCCCTGAACCTATTCAGCTTTTGAGAGGCTGAAATGTCCTGAGTCACCTATGAGGGTATGATATACCAAGGTCAGAAAGTACTCAGATGAAAGAATATGAGATGATGATGGTTCTTGGGAAGCACCATGGAAAGGGTGAAGCCACATGGGAGCCCTAATGGACATAGGAAAGACTTATCCTGATTTGTTTGCTTGATGGAATTTTGAGGACAAAATTCTTATAAGAGGGGAAGGATGTTACAACCCCAACTTTTGGGTTCTTTGGTGAGAAATGTAATTTCTCATATTAAAGATATTGGAAAAAATAATGATATAATCTATTTTGAATAAATGGATTTCATTTACAATAGCCTTGATGATTGTTTTGCGGGCTTTATTGGCTATTGGGCCCAATAACAAGGAAATTCAATTAGTAAATGAATAATTGAGTTTTTGAGAAAAGAATGAGGTAGAAACCTCTAGAAGGCAAAGGAATGTAATACAAGGATGTATTTCGTGTCTCTTAGGTTCCTTGGGTCCCAAGGAGTCCAAAGTTGCATAGAGAATGCAATAAGAAAATAAAAGACCAATTAAGTTTTTCCTTGTTAAGAAAGAAATTGAAAATAATGATAAAATGTGGAAAATATGTGAAAAGAGGTATAATTGAGTTATCCTTGGTGGATTTTCGTATCCCAAGGATTCCTAAGGTTAAAAGGAATTCCAATAGGAAAATAGAGAAGAGATAAAGAGAAATCCTTAAAAAGAGAATTAAAAAGGAAAAGAAATTGATTAATAAAAGGGAAATATGAGAAATTGACTTTCAAAAGAAGATAAAGGCAAATAGATTTTCCCCAATATGGGAATCCATGACTTTGGGTTTCCTTGAGGTCCAAGGGACAAAAAATAATAAGATAATGGCAAAAGGAATAGGAATATAAATTAATTTGGATTAATTGATGAGTAACTTGGGAGAGAAGGAAACCTTCTCATCCATTATAAATTGTTTCCCAAATTTAATATAGAGTTAGATAATTCCAAGACGTACATTCCCTTAAAATTTGAGAAAGGAAGGAATTATAGTTTGGGAGAAATATATTTTGCAAGTTATTTGCAATTTGGGAATTAATTCTGAATTAATTGAACATACCTTCCCTTTGTTTTGGACGCAAGCGAGGAGGTCTGTTGGATCTTAATCCAACGGCCAAAGGTCATCGTCTAAGTCCCGCTAGGACTGGGACTCTGTTGGATACAAGGTCGATTTTCCATCATAAATCCTCGAGAATCCAGTGCATGAGCAAATCGGGTAATTGTCCCATTAGACTCAGGAGTTGGAACTGAAGAGGAAGATCCCTGGTTCGACAAGGATTGGCCTCCATTTTGGGAAAACCCATATTCCCACAAACTTGATCTTGACCCTATATATAGGGGAGGTCTATGGAGGGAACCAACATCCCTAAACACTAGCCCAAGCTCTGCGGAAGGAAGCAAGGAGTGCTTCAGTGCGTTCAATTGCTCTGTTCATCTTGACCTGCACCTCCATCATCCCGGAGACCATCGCCGGAGTCCGGCGAGTAAGGGGACGACCTTGGTGTGTCCTTGGCAAAATATTGGAGGCGTCATCGAGTTCAAAGAGGGAAGGCAAAGCTTCCTGGGCATCCGATGTGAGCAAAGGAGGAGAGGAGCCCGAAGTCAACTCATAGGTTGACCACCAGAGCCTGCTTCAATCACGCGAGGTTGAGGAAGAAGAAGAACCGAAGAATTACTAAACTACCCCGCCGCGCCTTCATAACGGGTATGGGAAAGTTCGGTCTTTCGCTATCTGATCGCTAACTTAGGCACGCGTGTCCATGGCCATTGGATCCTTAGTGGACCGCGGACCATGGATCGAGCGATCCACAAATTTTCTGAATTAGCTAATAAATCAATAAAAAGAATTATCTTGGTAAAATCATATCTGGTGAAAGAAAACTCGGATGCAAAAAGTCAATACATGAAAAATGATCAGAAAATATGAGGAATGCATTAAAATGGTTTGAAAGCCTAAATCTAACTATTTTTGTAAAAGTGCATATTTTGAATAAAAAGGGGATTAATTTGTGGTTAGAAACCCTAATGGTTGATAAAAGATATATTTAATCTTGCAAAAATGTTAATTCGAACATGATTTACTTGATTAATGATTAAGATGGTTTTTAACCTATTTTGATGATAGAATTACAAGTTTAGGGTTTTTAACTCAATATGTTGATTAAAATGTTTAGAAACGCTAAATTAGAGAAAAAGAAAAGAAAAAAATGTAGTAATATGAAAATTAGGGTTTTTTATGGTCCAAACCTGATATTAAGGACCTTTAATGGAAAATAAGACAAGATAATTAGGGTTTGATGGATATTTGAAAAAAGTAAGGTAAAAGTAATAAAAAGGAAGTGAAACCCTAATTACGGTCAAAACCCTAAAAAGGAGTAATAACCCTAGAAGACAACTAGGAGTATTAGATCATGATGACATGATTAATGATAGAGAATTGAATGCCTTTTTCAAGAACAAGTTGTGTGTGTGCTTGCTTGATTTCCTGATTGATTGAGTTAATTCTGCATTCAAGTCTGCTTAACAGGTATGTGGTAAATTATGAATAAATGCCTTAGTTTCCAGAGGATTTTCCGATGGTTAACCGCATTGAATGCAAATTATCAGTTTGGATGTTCATACTTTCAAGCTATAAAGTCACTATTATTATCACATTAATAATACAAGTATGTATTCTCGCACCTACATGCCACCCTGATGGATGATGCCAAAGGTCAGGCCCAGATGGGTAGACCAATGTACAGCTTGAGTGGTGACCCTAGGCACCAAGCTAGGGAATGAGAAGGTGGCCTATGATATTGCATGACTAGAGGGCACCATGAGTGGTGACCCCAGGCACCAAGCTCAGGATTGAGAAGGTGGCCTTAAGTCATTGGCAAAGGAAACCCTAAGGTGGGTATGCCAAGGTTAGGGCAAAAGCGGTGGGGAATGTCATACATGGAAAATGTAAATTGGCTGGTTAATTAACTTGATTTTGATAATTAGATTGTTATCCATATGTGCAAACTTTTGGTTGTCCCCACATACCAGTATATTTTCGATATACTGATCGACATTTTGTTTGTCGGCATTTTAGGTACAACCCTGAAATGAACAAACGGTAAAGTGACACATTGTGAAAATAAAACATAAAGTGCAAGGAGGATTAGATAAAGTAGATTCAAGCTCGGGATAGATAGATTTCCAAAGTTTTTCAAAGGTAAGTAAAGTTTTAATTTTATACCCAATTCTAGTTTAGTTAGTAGAATTTCATAATTATTATTGATTATTTGTCGAACCTTTGATCCTATTAATTGAATAACGATTCCGACCTTCGGGTCTCCCTTAATTGGGGGCACCGGGAGGCGGGGTCGTTACAATTGGTATCAGAGCATAGGTTCCTCATTTAATCTTTAATAATTATTAAATTTTACAAATTCCATAGAACCAAGGGAGTTATTAGAGGATTGTCTGAAAGACTGAGGTGTCTAGAAAAGGATCACGTCCGGGGACTGGCAATATTTTCCTCCGCACCGCTAGTGGGAATACGAGGACTCCTGGATTGTGTGACTGCTTGGCCGATGTCTTAGGATATGACTCAAAATAAGATACCTTTAGGACTCTCTCATCTTGTTCATCCCTTCTCAACTCAAATTCTGTTAAGGACCTTAAGGATTAGGGTTTTATCTCTTCTACTCACCCTCTTGAGGTATGGGTAAGGTTGATAAGGATTAAGGAATCCTCCACCAAACTAATAAAAATCATGTAAATAAGATGCCTGATGCGATGATTTTAAGTCGCATTTATAGACCTTTTTCATATGTGTTTTATGCTCTAATTAGTCATTTTTATGGATAATATTGCATAATTCACTCATTTCGGTCTTTGCCATCATTCTATGTCAAATCCCCTTAGTTTCTTCATGTTGAGCATTATTTATCATATTATCATAACTTGTGTGGATTTATTTGGTCTTGTTTTGGAATTTCAGGAAAAACAAGTATCTGCTTCCGTCGATACCATCGACGGAAGTCGATACCATCGACCAAGCCACAGGTTGCCAGCCGGAAGGAGCATCACAGAGTCGATACCATCGACACCCAAGTCGATGGCATCGAGATACCTTCAGGTTGCTGGCGAGGAATCTGTCGATACCATCGACTCAAGTCGATGCCATCGACACATGGAGGCTACAGCGTCGCTAAAAGACAAACCTGACGCTACAGAGAGTGGATACCATCGATATCCAAGTCGATGGTATCGAGATGACCACAGGCACTCAGACGAAAAGAAAAGAAGGCTGCCGCTAATACGCTGGGTCGATACCATCGACCCGCGTCGATGGTATCGACGTCGGCAGATATGCGTTGGATTCGTTTTGATCTCAATCGGACGGCTGGAGTTATTTGACGACCTAATTAGGGACTTATACCTAATGACGGCCACCCACACGAGAGGAGGATCTAATTTTGACATTGCATGAGTGCCGAGGAAGGAGAGAGGAGAACGGAGGCCAGAAGCTCATCCCTGTCGATCCGGACGCTGCCGAATATGAATTTCACCACCGAGAGGCGGGAAAGCTCGTGTTCTACGCAAAGGATCTACCGGTTCTTCTCCGTTCACGGGTTTTCCCACTTAATTCATGTTTTTCTTATGAATTCCCCTATTTCTACCATGCATTTGTGCGAGATGAACATGCGAGGCTAAAACCCTCCATCTTTAGGACCGGGAGTAGCCCGGGAATGCATTGTATGACAATTTTATAGTAATAATTCATATTTTCTCTCTTAAATCCATGGTATAGTTTCGTTTTCTCCATATATATTGTTATGTCTGATCACCATAATAATAACCTAATGCCCTTAATCACTTCGACAGAAGGATTAACGGTTGAAAAGAGACGAAACCTACATTAATCGATAAAACCCTTGACAAAGGAGTTATAAAATTAATGGTGGAAACTGAGAGACCGTTTGTAATGCGCTTAGTTTAGGGGAATGATTACTACGGCAGTGGAATCAACCTAAATCTAAGCAGTGAATTACACCATGACAGTGGGTAATTCTGTTTTCAGGCCACTACCCGGATAGAGAGAGAAGAGTGAGGAATTATATAAAACCTAATGCAATGTTGACCTGAGGTGAAACCGCAATCCTAAAGATACCCTTTTGAATTGATTAAATTAACCTTTAATCGATTGTTTTCTTTGTTTTATTTTATTTTCTTTTAATTTCGACAACAAACCCTACTTTGTTATCCGGCCTAGCTGATTGCAATTAGTTAGTAGGAGTCTCCAATAATTCACGTATCCCTGTGTTCGACTCGGGCCTCACAGAGGCCTATATTACTCGACGCGTACACTTGCGTTTTTAACGCGTAGTAAAATACACGTCAAGTTTTTGGCGTCGTTGCCGGGGAGACGGCAAATTGTTGGCACTTTGAGTGCTAAGAGCGGCCACTCTAGGCCACATTTTTTTTTAATTTTTTAAACAACTTTAAATATTCCTAAATTTCTTTATAATTGTGTTTACTCGTTCAAGCATAGTACTGAACCCCAATTTTCTTATTTCAGGTACTTTGCATGGTGCATACACGTAGTACGAACTACGCGAATCGCACACCCGAGGTTCCACCTCCGGGACCTGAGGACGAGGAGCATTCTGAGTACGAGTACCAAGAAGAAATAAATACTGAATCTGAACCAGAAAACATGGCCGAGCCACAGACGATATGGGAGAAGATCAAAGCGTCTTCTTCATCATCTTCAAAGGGGCCTATAAAGAAACAGGGGATCGACATACCAACATACAAGATCGATCCGGCGTTGATTAACTTGGTAAAGTCAAATGCATTTCACTGGCTGAAGAATGAGGATCCAGTTGCACACATCAACCAGTTCGTTGAAAACTGTGATAAGGTGAAGATAGACCGGTTTCCACAACATGCTGTGTACCTCAAGCTGTTCCCAAGTTCCTTGGCGGGAGCAGAAAGAGAGTGGCTACATAACCTCGATGATGAGTTCGTTGAATCATGGGATCATATGGTGGAGGTTTTCTTCGAGAGGTTTTTCCCTCCTGAGAAAACCAACGACATGATTAGGAAGATTCACAATTTCATCCAACAGGCGGGTGAAACATATTCTGAGACCTGGGAGCGATTTCAGGTCATGTTGAGGAGATGTCCGCATCATGGGTTGGACAAGGAGACACAGGTGAAGATCTTCTATTTTGCTCTCTCCGAGCATGATAGGAGTAATTTGGACTCAGCCGGTTCAAGATTTTTCCTGAATAACACTGACACGAGATGCTGGGAAATACTAAAGAACATGGCAAGAAAGCAATCCTGGGGAGAAAGAGAGAGAGGCCCAGTTGAGCAAGCTAGAGTTGCCAGCGAATCAAAGGCAATAAGAGAGCTTAATGAGAAGATGGATCTTCTCGCAAAGAAGTTACTGCAGAAGGAAGACAATGAGTCCGAGGATGAGGCTCAAGTCAAGTACATCAGGCAACAGCAAGGGTACAGGAACAATGACTACTCATGGCAAAAGGACAAAAAGTTCTCATGGAAGGATCCGAACAATTTTCTGCAGGATCCGGACGCCAAGCCTGCACCAGCCACAGAGGACAAGAGCACGGAGTTGCTCAATCAGGTCATCAAGAAAAACCAGGAGTTAATGAACACATTCGGGCAACAAATCAAGCAACAGGGTGAATATATGAACCAATTTGGGCAGACTTTGTAGAGCCACAGGGCTCAAATGAGGACTATAGAGACCTCCATGGCGCAGATGGCAGCTGAAATTGCAAGTTTGAAGAAGTCAGCACATCCGGGTTTTCCGGGGAACACCAATGTTCCCGGGGGAAACCAGCAGGCCAAGGCTATTTTACTAAGAAGCGGCAAGAAGGTGTTGAATCCAAGGACGGATGACACAAACACACCACAGGATAAAGTTGAAGATGCAACTACTAAGGAGCAGCCCACACCTGTCACAGGGAAAGCTGAAGACATAGCTGTGGATGGTAATGAAGAACAAGCTACTGAGGAGGAACCGCAGAAGTTGACGCCCTATGTGCCACCCCATCAAAGGGCACATACCGTTCCGGTCCCCTATCCGAATAGTGCAAAAGAAAGGAAGGTAGATGCACAATTCAAGAAATTCTTGGACAACTTTAGGAAGCTTTCAGTCAATATTCCGTTGTTGGAAGCGATTGAGCAAATCCCGTCATACGGGAAGTTTCTAAAAGATGTCATCACCAAGAAGAGGAAAATACCAGACACTGAGGTCGTGGTGTTGAAGGAGCAAGTCAGTGCTTTCATTATGGGCACTCTACCGCCAAAGAGACAGGATCCTGAATGTTTCAATATTTCTTGTTTTATCGGGAAGTTCAAATTTGGAGAGGCACTATGTGATTCTGGGGCAAGCATCAATTTGATGCCCCTTTCTACATTTAAAAAGCTGGGATTAAAGGAGTCACGACCGAGCAATATGACTATCCAATTGGCCGATAATTCTGTGGTGAAACCTTATGGAATCTGCGAAGATGTCTTGGTAAAGGTGGACCGATTTGTTTTTCTGGCTGATTTTGTGGTTATGGAAATGCAGGATGAGCATGGCAATGAGCTGCTACTTGGACGTCCATTCCAAGCTACAGCCGATATGATCTTGGAGATGGGAAGAGGTCGCTTGACCTTGGGCATAGCAGATGATCGATTTGAGATGGTCATGCCCTCTAGCACTGCGTCTACTAAAGCAAAAGCACATTGTAACATGGTGAAGCATGTGGATCACAATATCTCACTCTGCCTTGGAAAACCATTCTTGGACATGGCTCATGTGATGAGCAAGATGGATAATGGAACCTTAGCTGTGGATATCATGGAGCAAACTAAAGTTGTATCTTTGTGCAAAGCTGTTGGATTTCCGAATGATGAGAATGAGGACATTCCACCTTCTTGGGAGGATGATGTGATTACTACTTCAGTTGTTGATGCATATCCGGAATTGCCGTTGGAAGCATGTTTGTTGAATGTCACCTATGATTGGATGCGGAGTAAATCACTCAAGGAGTGTGCCAAAATGCTTCAGATGCTTCCATGTTTCTACACGAGGCACTATGAAGATTTAGGTACACTTTCCCCACCGCTGCAATCATCTCTCATTTGCCCGCCAGAGTTGGAGTTGAAGCCGCTGCCCCCGCATCTTAAGTACGTCTTTCTAGCTGAGAAGGACAAGTTACCGGTGATTGTATCTGCTTACTTGAGTGCGGATGAGGAAGAGAAACTACTGATAGTGCTCAAGAACCACCGTGGAGCTTTTGGGTGGTCTGTTGCAAACATCAAGGGGATCTCCCCTACACTTTGCCAGCATAAGATACGGCTCGAGGAGGGATCCAAGCCAGTCATTCAGCCTCAAAGACATCTAAATCCGAGCATGATGGAGGTTGTGAAGAAGGAAGTCATAAAACTTCTTGCTGTAGGTATTATATATGCCATATCAGACTCGACGTGGGTGAGTCCCACACAGGTAGTCCCTAAGAAGGGGGGAATTACTGTGACTAAAAATCTGTTGAATGAACCTGTCACCACCCGATTGGTAACCGGGTGGCGAGTTTGCATTGATTACCGTCGACTGAATGCCGCCACTCTTAAGGATCATTTTCCTTTGCCATTTATCGATCAGATTTTGGAACGTCTTGCCGGTCGGTCGCATTTTTGTTTTGTGGATAGGTATTCGGGGTATAACCAGATTTCAATTGATCCTTTGGATCAAGAGAAATCTACGTTCACCTGTCCCTATGGGACTTTCGCTTACCGACAAATGCCGTTTGGACTATGTAATGCACCGACGACGTTTCAACGCTGCATGCTTGCCATATTCTCTGACATGGTAGAGCGTTGTCTTGAGGTTTTCATGGATGACTTCTCGGTTTACGGTGTGTCTTTTGATGAGTGTCTATATAATTTGAACAAGGTGTTGCAGCATTGTGAGGACACACACTTGGTCCTCAATTGGGAGAAATGTCACATGATGGTGACGGAGGGAATAGTGCTAGGACACAAGGTGTCTAGCAAGGGTCTTGAGGTAGACCCAGTGAAAATTGAGGTGATTTCCAAGCTACCCCCACCAAATTCTGTAAAAGGGGTGAGAAGCTTTTTGGGACACGCCGGGTTTTATCGGCGATTCATTAAGGATTTTTCTAAAATTGCAAAACCTTTATCCGAATTGTTGGAAAAAGATGCAGTTTTTGATTTCAACGATAAGTGTCTTCACGCATTCGAAGTTTTGAAGGAAAAATTGATTTCGGCTCCGGTTGTTCAAACGCCGAATTGGACAAAACCATTCGAATTGATGTGTGACGCTTCAGATTACGCAGTAGGAGCCGTTTTGGGGCAAAGGGTAGATAATAAGCCTGCTGTGATTTTCTACGCTTCCAAAACGCTTAATGATGCTCAATTGAACTATACAACTACAGAAAAAGAATTACTTGCCGTTGTGTTTGCTTTTGAAAAATTTCGGCAGTACTTAGTGGGATCTAAAGTAGTTGTGTGGACCGATCATGCTGCGATAAAATATTTGATGGAGAAAAAGGATGCAAAGCCTAGACTCATTAGGTGGATTTTGCTTTTACAAGAATTTGATATTGAAATTAAGGACAAATCCGGAATTGAAAATGTAGTGGTTGATCACTTGTCTAGGTTAGACAGGGTAGATGAACAAGATTTGCACATACCCATAAGCGAGACGTTTCCCGATGAACAACTTTTGAAAATTAATTCTAAGGAACCGTGGTTTGCTGAAATTGTTAACTATTTGGCTTGCGGGATCATCCCGGAAGACTGGTCATATCAAGAGAAAAAGAAATTCTTTCATTCTTTGAGATACTATTTTTGGGATGACCCAATTCTTTTGAAGCAATGCAGGGATGGTATTCTACACAGGTGTGTGCCGGAGGTGGAGTACGAGAGTGTTCTCCACCATTGCCATGCGTCGCCTATGGGAGGACACCATGCCAGTTCACGGACAGCAACCAAAGTGTTGGAAAGCGGCCTTTATTGGCCAACTTTGTTTCGGGATGCCTATGATTTTGTAAGGCAATGTGACCCATGCCAGCGAGCAGGTAACATTTCGAAGAGACAAGAGATGCCCCTGAATGTATTTCAGGAAGTTGAGGTATTTGACTTGTGGGGCATAGACTTCATGGGACCCTTTGTGTCCTCGAATTCAAATTTATATATCTTGCTAGCTGTTGACTATGTGTCGAAGTGGGTGGAAGCAATCCCCACAAGGACTAATGATTCTAATGTAGTGTGCAGGTTTGTGAAGGAAAATATATTCTGTAGGTTCGGGATACCCCGAATGATAATAAGTGATGGGGGCACACACTTCCGGAATCAGAAATTTTCGACACTTTTGAAGAAATATGGGGTCAAACACAACATCGACACCCCATATCATCCACAGACGCAAGGCCAAGTGGAGGTCTCAAACCGTGAAATCAAGAAGATTCTAGAACAGACAGTGGCATCCACAAGGAAAAATTGGAGTGCCTTACTACCAGACGCACTTTGGGCATATAGAACGGCATACAAAACACCTATTGGCACCATGCCTTTTAGGTTGGCGTACGGCCGGGCTTGTCACCTTCCGGTGGAGCTAGAGCACAAGGCCCATTGGGCGCTTCGAAGGCTGAATTTGAGTTATGATGAAGCCGGGAGAAAGAGGATGTTCAAGTTGAATGAACTAGATGAGTTACGCATGACGGCATATGAGAATTCCCGCATATACAAGGAGCGCACAAAACTGATCCACGATCGCCATATTGAGCTGCGCACGTTCAAAAAGGGAGATAACGTTCTATTGTTTAACTCCCGCCTCAAGTTGCACCCCGGGAAGCTGAAGTCCCGGTGGAGTGGACCATTCATAGTGGAAGAGGTGAGACTGCACGGTGCGATTCTTGTGTGTGATGGAGATGCCACGTTCTTGGTGAACGGACAGCGGTTGAAGTTGTATTTTGGTGAAAATTACAAGAGAAAAGTGAATGAGGTCAAACTCATTATGCTTGTGGATGAATGAGATGCTGGGAAGACGTCTAGCCTAAGACGTTAAATAAGGGCGCTTGTTGGGAGGCAACCCAACCATTGGTACATTAGGATAGTTTAATTATAGTCATAGATTGCTTTCATTTCGTTTAAATTCTAGTGTAAAGAAGATACCTTGATCCGTTTGTTCAATGTGCAGGCACAGGCAGGGTCGATACCATCGACACACTGGTCGATGGTATCGACATAGGTTCAGGTTGACAGCTGCAAAAAATCGCTCTGTGTCGATACTATCGACGGTCCTGTCGATGGTATCGACATACCTACAGGCACGTTGCGCAATAATTGTCGATGGTATCAACATGCCAGTTGATACCATCGAGATCTTTGGAGAAGTTCAGAACGATTTGTCTCAGTCAACTCGATACCATCGACGGCCTCATCGATGGTATCGACATGGTCACAGGTTGAAGTGAAAAAGTGGCGGTGTCGCAATGAAGTCAACTCGATACCATCGACACCCGTCGATGGTATCGACATCCATGTCACCGATCCGCACAAAGACATCGACGGCGATCACGAGTCCACGTCAGCGATCTGGGTGCTGCGTCGATACCATCGACCCGCGTCGATGGTATCGACAGGTCAGCAATCCGGATTTCCCGATCCAGCAAACGTCAGCCGTCGATACTCGCGAGGGAGGCAGATAGCAGCGAGACGTATAGATACCATCGACCCGCGTCGATGGTATCGACGAGTCAACAGTGGCGCCGGCCAAGTCTATATAAGGAGAAGTGCAACGTCATTTGACGTCACACCTTCAGAGCAAACTTCCTCCTTTGTGCCGAGCACTCCCCCAAGCCCTCCAAGACTGAAGAGCAGCAACATCGAGCAAGGATCTTCACCGAGCAGAGAATCACTTCTCCATCTTCCCCGCGCTCTCTTCTTCTAATCCCGTTTTTTTTGCAACAATGGTGGACGTTGCCGGATCATCGTCCTCTCGCGCAAATCCAATGGAGATCGCAGAGTTTGTTGCACCCCCTACTGCTTTTGTCTCACGTCCGCACTTGGTTCACCCATCCGCGGAGGTGAGGAAGGTCTATGAGGAAATCATGAAGCGGAAGATCGAGCCGACCCGGTATGTGGACCGGGGTATGATCCAGGATCTTGGATTCGAGGCCAACTTGGCCTATGTGCTAAAGGGTCAAGCACGCCACACCAGCAGAAGGCCAGATGAGCTGGAGTACCATGCGGATGGGCAGCCATTCTTCGGCGAATGGCCCACCTACAAGGAATTGGTGGCGGAGTTTATGGCATCCCTTGACGTCTGCGTCGTGCCCAATGACGTGGTTGTGTCGGATCGTGAGTGGATCAAGGGCAGGGTATCGTTCCGGCTGTTCAACATCGACTACAACATCACTCTTAGGCAGTTTAACAACATCTTCAACTGGAACCACTCCCAACATGATCACCGCCGACCGGACGCCCGCACCGACTATGACAAGATCTTCGCCGAGCAAGTGACAGTGCCGGCGGGAAAGACAGTGAGCTACCACAATGCTGCGGTAGCGGATTTTGAGCATCCTTTTGTCCGGGTCTTGAGTTTCACGTTCTTTGCTCGGAGTGATCTAGCATTGAGCAAGTTTCAGGAGAGAGACCTCTTCTTTCTCTACATGCTCCTGAAGCGACAACAATGCAACTGGGGTGCGTTCTTTCTGCAGCGTGTCCTGGCGGTGAAGAGGAGTACAAGGAAGGCTCTGATCCATTTTGGTGGACTCATCACCAAGTTGGCACACTACCTCGGGCTCAAATTCTCCACCATGATGTTGCTTTCTATGAGGAGTAAGGTGAACGTGCAACATCTGCACCGTTCTAATCTCATTCTTCTACGGGATGGGTTGGCGTACGCACACTGCCACGTCAACCACGCTTACCAGGAGTGTGCACTGCCAGACGCCGTCTTCAACATCGAGGGCGCACAACACTTCCGGTGGCCGATCATAGCCGTCGAGTCCGATGAAGAAGAAGGCGGCAACGACGGACAAGAAGGCGAGGCTGAGGAGGAAGAGGAGGCATTCACACCTCTTCGTGCGCGGGTAGCACCCCGGAACATCCTCGGATGCATCCGGGTGCGTCTTCATCATCACAGCCTCCGCCGCCATCACCACAGCCCTCGCAACCGAGCGAGGATGCCTACTCCATGCAAGGCATGTATACGATGCTGCAGGACATCCATCAGACACAGCAGCAGCATCTAGAGATGTATACTGGTATACAGGATACTACGAACCGGTTACTTGACAACCAAAGGGCGATGTTCGAGAATGAACGTCTCCTCCTCGACAACCAACAGCAGATACACAATCGGTTACAACAGATGGAGATGCAAGAGGAGCCCTTCTACGACCACTACTAGAGTCAGAGCTACTTTGGAGGCTATCCACAGCCTCCGCCGAGGACCCATTATGATCCGAGCTTCCAGGGGGAGTATCCTTCTTGGGATCCTATGGCCCCACAGTACCCACCTCCGCCTCCACAAGAATGATCAGGGTATCTCTGTTCCACTCTTAAGTTTGTTTTTGACTATGAGGACATAGTCGAATTCAAGCTTAGGGGGGTAGTTGGAACAATTCTATCTTTTCTTTTGTTGTTTTTAGTTTTTAGCATTGTGATTTGTTTCTTGCATTTTTTAGTTTTGGTAGGATCCACGTGCTATCTAGTGTAACTGTGGATGTCGTAAAAGTTAGTCATCTTGCTGTTAATTCATGGGAAATTTAAGGGAAATTTAAAAATTTTTGTGTCTTTGGATAGCTTGACTTGGTTGTCCTTGGGGAACACATCCTATGAAAATGATTGATTATGTCAACTTTAAAACAACATTTCACACCTGTACTCCTATGGATTCATGCAAAGTGGACAGTAATGGTTGTTTGAGCCTAACATAACCAAACGGTAATGAGACCTTAATTGGATGTAAGAGAGAGAACCCTCTAAACTACTACACAGGTCAGTAAGGAGGGACACATAATATTTTTCTAAGGTTCAGTCATCTAATCTTGTGATCATTCCACTTCATTTTTCCATAATCCACCTAAGAATTGGAAGTAAAGTGTAGTTTTAATTCCTTCTTGTGTGCATAGTATTTAGATAGGACTTGCATTGATATTTTCTATACGTTTGCATAAAAAGAGAAAAAAATATAGGGATTCAGGCACATTACCTTTAGGTGCATGCCATGTAGTTGCACTCATGACTTTCATGCATAAAGTACACCATGTATCTAAATTTTTCCTCAAAAGTGATCTAAACTGTTCCATACCTTCTATATATTGCAAAGATTTCCAAGCATGAAGAAAATAGCCCAATACACGTATCTCTAAGCAATTATGGATATGTGGGCTAAAGAAAAAAATGCTGAAAATCTGAAATAAAGAAGAAAAAAAAAGAAAAAAAAGAGAGAATTTAGAAAAAAAGTGGAAAGAGGGAGAAAGGAACATGATATCACTCGCATTACAGGAAAATTGAGTACATGATGTGGCTTAATTAGATTTCCATCTCATTTTGAGGTGGAAGGTTAGTGCATGCATCATTTCACCCAATTTTAGGCATTAGGGCATTTCTAATGTGCATTTGCATCATTTAGGACATTTTGTTTTATGCATATTGAAACTGTGCAATACTTCCAAGTTCTTCCATGAAACACCCATTTCCATCCACCCGTTGCTCGGATTGGTAGGCCACCGTGAATTTCTCCTCACTAATGATTATCAGGAGAACTGCTTCCATGTAGATGGTAGTTAGGGCGAGCAACGTAGTATAGGCGATCACAAGATGCACCAATGCTGAATCGGCGAATTTTATTATGTTAACTGCCTTATGTGATAGTGTTCATCGGTTTGAAGGATAATTTCTCTTATTGATGATTATTGTCTCCTTTAGGGTAATTACTGTTCTGTGGTTAGAGAAGGCCGGTTTGAGAATGTTCAGTGGGAGTCACATGGGATGTTGCGTTGGTGTGTTGATTTTTAGTTGACATCTGCAATTCTATTCTAAGGATTAGTTGCTCGCGGGCGAGCAATGTTTAAGCTTAGGGGAGTTTGATGCGATGATTTTAAGTCGCATTTATAGACCTTTTTCATATGTGTTTTATGCTCTAATTAGTCATTTTTATGGATAATATTGCATAATTCACTCATTTCGGTCTTTGCCATCATTCTATGTCAAATCCCCTTAGTTTCTTCATGTTGAGCATTATTTATCATATTATCATAATTTGTGTGGATTTATTTGGTCTTGTTTTGGAATTTCAGGAAAAACAAGTATCTGCTTCCGTCGATACCATCGACGGAAGTCGATACCATCGACCAAGCCACAGGTTGCCAGCCGGAAGGAGCAGCACAGAGTCGATACCATCGACACCCAAGTCAATGGCATCGAGATACCTTCAGGTTGCTGGCGAGGAATCTGTCGATACCATCGACTCAAGTCGATGCCATCGACACATGGAGGCTACAACGTCGCTAAAAGACAAACCCGACGCTACAGAGAGTCGATACCATCGATATCCAAGTCGATGGTATTGAGATGACCACAGGCACTCAGACGAAAAGAAAAGAAGGTTGCCGCTAATACGCTGGGTCGATACCATCGACCCGCGTCGATGGTATCGACGTTGGTAGATATGTGTTGGATTCGTTTTGATCTCAATCGGACGGCTGGAGTTATTTGACGACCTAATTAGGGACTTATACCTAATGACGGCCGCCCACACGAGAGGAGGATCTAATTTTGACATTGCACGAGTGCCAAGGAAGGAGAGAAAGGAGAACGGAGGCCAGAAGCTCATCCCTGTCGATCCGGATGCTGCCAAAGACGAATTTCACCACCGAGAGGCGGGAAAGCTCGTGTTCTACGCAAAGGATCTACCAGTTCTTCTCCGTTCAGGGGTTTTCCCACTTAATTCACGTTTTTCTTATGAATTCCCCTATTTCTACCATGTATTTGTGCGAGATGAACATGCGAGGCTAAAACCCTCCATCTTTAGGACCGGGAGTAGCCCGAGAATGCATTGTATGACAATTTTATAGTAATAATTTATATTTTCTCTCTTAAATCCGTGGTATAGTTTTGTTTTCTACATATATATTGTTATGCCTGATCACCATAATAATAACCTAATGCCCTTAATCACTTCGACAGAAGGATTAACGGTTGAAAAGAGACGAAACCTACATTAATCGATAAAACCCTTGACAAAGGAGTTATAAAATTAATGGTGGAAACTGAGAGACCGTTTGTAATGCGCTTAGTTTAGGGGAATGATTACTACGACGGTGGAATCAACCTAAATCTAAGTAGTGAATTACACCACGACAGTGGGTAATTCTATTTTCAGGCCACTACCCGGATAGAGAGAGAAGAGTGAGGAATTATATAAAACCTAATGCAATGTTGACTCGCGGTGAAACCGCAATCCTAAAGATACCCTTTTGAATTGATTAAATTAACCTTTACTCGATTGTTTTCTTTGTTTTATTTTATTTTCTTTTAATTTCGACAACAAACCCTACTTTGTTATCCGGCCTAGCTGATTGCAATTAGTTAGTAGGAGTCTCTAATAATTCACGTATCCCTGTGTTCAACTCGGGCCTCACAAAGGCCTATATTACTCGACGCGTACACTTGCATTTTTAACGCGTAGTAAAAATGACTAATTAGAGCATAAAACACATATGAAAAAGGTCTATAATTGCGACTTAAAATCATCGCATCAATGCCGTGGACATAAGTTTAATAGAGTAAGCGTAAAGGAATAGATACATGCTTAGGTCATATGACACGAGTTGTCATTGCCCTCAGGAGAGGCCTGAGGATAGGCCTCTGTGGCAGAAGGATGAGTAGAGAGAGTTAGTCTTAGAGGTAGAGACCTCCATTAAAAGTAGAGACCTAGCACATCCTTTGAGGATGATATTAACCCTAACCCTAAGTAAAGGTTAGAGAGAGAGATGGCATGATGAGAATAGACCAGGTGTTTGGATAAACATGCCTTGCATGAGAAGTTATTGACCAAGCACCTTTGGCAACCCAACCCTGGGAAGGGTCGTGCATGTTTGAGTGAAGTATAACTCCTTCATGGATTAAGTTAGAGAAGAATCTATAGAACCCTATGGGCTTGTGCAAGTAGGGTGTAGCTTGCACCTAGAGTACATCAGTAGTGCTGACAGTAGGATGAAACCCTGGACAAGGAATCATAATGGATGGCTTATGAGATAAGCATAAGGGTTTATGGATAAACTGGAGTAAACATAAGTTCGAGTATAGGCTTCACTCAGGTAGGGGCATGCTTATGAGCTTGATCCTTCATGAAGAAATGACCTCTTATAGAGAGGTTGATTGTAGGATTAGCTCTAGAGAGAGAGAGTAGACCTCAGGAAAGAAGGTTGGAAGCCTAAAACCCCGAAACTTGAGGAATAGTGGGGAGTCGAGGATAATGTGACCTAAGTGGATGATAGTGGTTGCCTCATGCATGATCCATGGAGGCTGATGATATCTAGGTTGCCTTTACAGGAACCAAACCCTAGAGAGAGGATGAGTTTGTTAATACCTATGTACCTCTGGTATAGATGAGAAGAAGAGTTCCTTAAATCATGTAACAGGTAGTAAGGCCTTGTACCTAGTTGGTTGTCCTTGAGGAGAGGTGTTGCTCATATAAAAGGATCATGGAAGTACATGACATGCCTTGGACATGCTTGTTTTGTGGTTAAGATATTGAACATGTAGTTGGATACCCAAAGGTGGACTTAGGGTTCCTAGGCCTAAGAGGGGAAGTAGTGTGACCGATGCTCATGATGAGATTTGAGTCTCTATAATTTAGAGCATGGTGCTCCTCATGTGTAGAGAAAAGGGAACCCCTTAAGTTAAGGTATGTTTGATGAACCCCTCACAACTAAGTTGGTCTAATGTTGAGGATGAGAACAAGTATGACCTAGCATGGTTTGATAGGTTATCTGCTTGTGCCTTAGTAGCTGCTGGGTTAGACATGCTCATGTGAATCTAAACCCTACGGACGGTTGTGAACTTGTTGTCAAGAGTGTAGTTTCCTCCCATCCTGGGAGAGGGACCCTTTTGTAGGGTGTATACTAGTTTTATTGGTTTTGAGGTAACCTAAAGCAGTTTCATAGGATCTTGAGAAGCTAAGTGAAAAGTACATGGTATGAGTATGAACCTGTAGACCCATAGATAACCATCTCTAAGTGCATATGGATGTGTTACCATGGAAGTAACCGATATGGGGCCTGACCAAGGTAGGGAGGTTGCCAGGACCCCTATGAAGGGATGAAAGTCAGTCATGAATGCAGAGAGAGATGATGAAGGATTGGGTAAGGTTCTATGTTCGACATGTACTATAATAGAATCCTAAGTCTATCCTAGGGTAAGGTAGGGATAAGACCGATGTAAGAAGGAGTTGCCTAATTCCCTAGTTGCACATGACCATAGGGTCGGGAGGTAACAATTATCATTGTATGAGGGCCATGAGTTAGGATATTGATCACCTTCATGAACTTTTGGGACCCAAAGGGCAGATGAGTAGGGCACTCTCAGGATGCATAAGGGAAAAGGGATGACCCCAAAAAGTGTCGGCACCCTAAAGACCTAGAGGAGAAGACCAAGGATTGTGTTTAGACCAAGTAGGGTTGAGACCAGTTTTCCATGGAAGTAATTTTTGATATCATGATGTTTGTGATGAAGAGACATAGGTGGCACGTTTCAACTTAGATTTGAAAGTGTACTGGCAAGGTGGGTTGTACCATCTCTACTCTTGGAATAGGAAGAACTCTGTATTTGGACTGCAGCCAAATGCTTATTTCCTCTTGTTATGGGAGTGAGAGATAGGACAATACTCATGCCTTACACCAAGGATAAAAGATGATGGAAGTTGGAACATTGCTACAAGGTATGAGGATATAAATGATAACATACCTTTGTGGATTGAATGATACATGGATGGTTTACAAACACTAAGAGTATTAAGGAAATCATCTTGTGAGGATGTTTTATCATGATCTATGTGGAATTTGCAAGTTATGCAAAGTTGAGTTGAATCACCATGAGGATGAGCTCAGAGTTTCTTGATGAAGACAAACTTAGAGTTTGAGATGAGATGATAAGTGGAATATGTGGAGGTGTATAAAAAGTGGTAATGAATGCTCTGGTTGAGATATAGCTGCCTAGTTAGCTGGAAGCTAGAAGAAGTTGAGGTTGTTCGAGTAACCCTATGTTTGGAAAGAGGATGTGTTTTGGCTAACACAAAGATGTAATAAGATATGTTGAACAAGTTAATGGTTGTTTTGTTAACCCGTTTAGTCCTTAATGTGGTAAAAGGATGGTGATAGAACCTCAGATACACTTCTTTGGATAGGAAGGTAATAAAACCCTTTTGAGAATGGTTTAGGGTTTCTGAGGTATCAAGCTTGAGGAATCATAACAATACAAGAGGTCATGATATACCTTAGTACTACAAAGATAGTAAGTGATGCTAGCACTCTGGATGCTTAAAACAAAGTTTCATGTAGCATGTGGCCATGCAAGCCAGGAAGTGAAGGATGAACACCAGTAACCCAGTGTATCGATATAGAGGATAAAAGAGTCCCTGAGAGGGAATGGGGGTTCATCACTATTGATGTTGTGGTGAGTGTCCCTTTAACCCCGAAGGTGAAGATGCAATATGGGTTATGGTAGATCTCCTTACCTAGATAACATGAGGAAGAAAGGAGTACTGTCAAGAGACAAATTTTGTTGAACTACATAAGAGAGAGAGTTGGTTCAACTACACCATGATGTGAGTTCAAAAGTTCTTGAGTATGACCTAAAGGTTCACTTCCATGAGGTGGGAGTAGATACATAAATAACTCGATGATAGTATAGTTTATCACCCCATACTAATGAACAATATGATCCAGACTAGAGGGTCTGATGAGAGCATGTGTGCTCATTTAGGGTGATACATAGAGACAGTTCTTAAGATGTGATGTTAACCACCGTAGCCTTTATCGGGATGCAAGAAGTCTTATGGAGAGGTTGTGTCAGTCACCACTTCATTAAGACAATGTTGGTGAAGGAGGCCTCGTGAAGGTCAGAAAAGAACCACAATGTGTGCAAATGAAGTCGCTTTGATCGTGCAATGGCTGAAAGAGAGCCCAGTGGTGACATGAGTCACGAGCTGATGCAAAGCAGACTGACATGCATTTCACTGTGGAAGAATATGTGATGTAAAAATCTGACCCCTCTAAGCTACAGCTGAGAAAGCTGAGTCCCCGATATATGGGTCCATTTAGATGGATTGGTGGATATGGTTGTGTTTAGCCTTGTCCTCAGGATAATATGATGTGTAATGTGCTCCATGGGTCCGATCTAGAGCACTATGTGAGGTATCCAAGCCATGTGTGAGCCCTGAACCTATTCAACTTTTAAGAGGCTGAAATGTCCTGAGTCACCTATGAGGGTAAGATATACCAAGGTCAGAAAGTACTCAGATGAAAGAATATGAGATGATGAAGGTTCTTGGGAAGCACCATGGAAAGGGTGAAGCCACATGGGAGCCCTAATGGACATAGGAAAGACTTATCTTGATTTGTTTGCTTGATTGAATTTTGAAGACAAAATTCTTATAAGAGTGGAAGGATGATACAACCCCAACTTTTGGGTTCTTTGGTGAGAAATGTAATTTCTCATATTAAAGATATTGGAACAAATAATAATATAATCTATTTTGAATAAATGGATTTCATTTACAATAGCCTTGATGATTGTTTTGCGGGCTTTATTGGCTATTGGGCCCAATAATATGGAAATTCAATTAGTAAATGAATAATTGAGTTTTTGAGAAAAGAATGAGGTAGAAACCTCTAGAAGGCAAAGGAATGTAATCCAAGGATGGATTTCGTGTCTCTTGGGTTCCTTGGGTCCCAAGGAGTCCAAAGTTGCATAGAGAATGCAATAAGAAAAGAAAAGACCAATTAAGTTTTTCCTTGTTAAGAAAGAAATTGAAAATAATGATAAAATGTGGAAAAATATGTGAAAAGAGGTATAATTGAGTTATCCTTGGTGGATTTTCGTATCCCAAGGATTAATAAGGTTAAAAGGAATTCCAATAGGAAAGTAGAGGAGAGATAAAGAGAAATCCTTAAAAAGAGAATTAAAAAGGAAAAGAAATTGATTAATAAAAGGGAAATATGAGAAATTGATTTTCAAAAGAAGATAAAGGCAAATAGATTTTCCCTAATATGGGAATCCGTGGCTTTGGGTTTCCTTGAGGTCCAAGGGACCCAAAATAATAAGATAATGGCAAAAGGAATAGGAATATAAATTAATTTTGATTAATTGATGAGTAACTTGGGAGAGAAGGAAACCTTCTCATCCATTACAAATTGTTTCCCAAATTTAATACAGAGTTAGATAATAATATGTACATTCCCTTAAAATTTGAGAAAGAAAGGAATTATAGTTTGGGAGAAATCGATTTTGCAAGTTATTTGCAATTTGCGAATTAATTCTGAATTAATTGAACATATCTTCCCTTTATTTTGGACGCAAGCGAGGAGGTATGTTGGATCTTAATCCAATGGCCGAAGGTCATCGTCTAAGTCCTGCTAGGACTGGGACTCTATTGGATACAGGGTGGATTTTCCATCATAAATACTCGAGAATCCAGTGCATGAGAAAACCGAGTAATTGTCCCATTAGACTCAGGGGTTGGAACCGAAGAGGAAGATCCCTAGTTCGACAAGGATTGGCCTCGGTTTTGGGAAACCCCCAATTCCCATGAACTTGATCTCGACCCTATATATAGGGGAGGGCTATGGAGGGAACCAGCATCCCTAAATGCTAGCCCAAGCTCTGTGGAAGGAAGCAAGGAGTGCTTCAGTGCGTTCAATTGCTCTGTTCGTCTTGACCTGCACCTCCATCATCCCGGAGACCATCGTCGGAGTCCGGCAAGTAAGGGGACGACCTTAGCGTGTCCTTGGCAAGAGATTGGAGGTGTCATCGAGTTCGAAGAGGGAAGGCGAAGCTTCCTAGGCATCCGACATGAGCAAAGGAGGAGAGGAGCCTAAAGTCAACTCATAGGTTGACCACCGGAGCCTGCTTCTCTCGTGCGAGGTTGAGGAAGAAGAAGAACCGAAGAATTACTAAACTACCCCGCCACACCTTCAGAACTGGTAAGGTCAAGTTTGGTCTTTCTCTATCTGATCGCTAACTTAGGCGTACGTGTCCATGGCTGTTGGATCCTCAGTGGACCGCGGACCATGGATTGAGCGATCCACAAATTTTCTGAATTAGCTAATAAATCGATAAAAAGGAATTATCTTGGTAAAATCATCTCTGGTTAAAGAAAACTCGGATGCAAAAAGTCAATACATGAAAAATGATTAGAAAAATATGAGGAATGCATTAAAAATTGTTTGAAGGCCCAAATCTATCTCTTTTTGTAAAAGTGCATATTTTGAATAAAAAGGGGATTAATTTGTGGTTAGAAACCCTAATGGTTGATAAAAGATATATTTAATCTTGCAAAAATGTTAATTCGAACATGATTTACTTGATTGATGATTAAGATGATTTTTAACCTATTTTGATGATAGAATTACAATTTTAGGGTTTTAACTCAATATGTTGATTAAAATGTTTAGAAACCCTAAATTAGAGAAAAAGAAAAGAAAACAATGTAGTAATCTGAAAATTAGGGTTTTCGTGGTCCAAACCTGATCTTAAGGACCTTAATGGAAAATAAGACAAGATAATTAGGGTTTGATGGATATTTGATAAAAGTAAGGTAAAAGTAATAAAAAGGAAGTGAACCCCTAATTACGGTCAAAACCCTAAAAAGGAGTAATAACCCTAGAAGACAACTAGGAGTAATAGATCATGATGACATGATTAATGATAGAGAATTGAATGCCTTTTTTAGGAATAAGTTGTGTGTGTGCTTGCTTGATTTCCTGATTGATTGAGTTATTTCTACATTCAAGTCTGCTTAACATGTATGTGGTTAATTATGAATAACCGCCTTAGTTTCTCGAGGATTTTCCAATGGTTAAACGCATTGAATGCAAATTATCAGTTTGGATGTTCATACTTGCAAACTATAAAGTCACTATGATTATCACATTAATAATATAAGTATGTATTCTCGCACCTACATGCCACCCTGATGGATGATGCCAAAGGTCAGGCCCAGATGGGTAGACCAATGTACACCTTGAGTGGTGACCCCAGGCACCAAGCTCGGGAATGAGAAGGTGGCCTATGATATTGCATGACTAGAGGGCACCATGAGTGGTGACCCCTGGCACCAAGCTCGGGATTGAGAAGGTGGCCTTAAGTCATTGGCAAAGGAAACCCTAAGGTGGGTATGCCAGGGTTAGGGCAAATGCGGTGGAGAATGTCACACATGGAAAATGTAAATTGGCTGGTTAATTAACTTGATTGTGATAATTAGATTGTTATCCATATGTGAAAACTTTTGGTTGTCCCCACATACCAGTATATTTTCGATATACTGACCGACGTTTTGTTTGTTGGTGTTTTAGGTACAACCCTGAAATGAACAAACGGTAAAGTGACACATTGTGAAAATAAAACATAAAGTGCAAGGAGGATTAGATAGAGTAGATTCAAGCTCGGGATAGATAGATTTCCAAAGTTTTTCAAAGGTAAGTAAAGTTTTAATTTTATACCAAATTCCAGTTTAGTTAGTAGAATTTCATAATTATTATTGATTATTTTCCGAACCTTTGATCATGTTAATTGAATAACGATTACAACCTTCGGGTCTCCCTTAATTGGGGGTTACCGGGAGGCGGGGTCGTTACAATGTCTTACCTTTTGATTATCATTTCCTCAAGTTTATCCTTTTTTGGTTCTCCGTTGATTTAAATCATATATACAATATGATTTGTATTTTATTTTCTTCTATTTCTTATCTCATTCACCTCTCTTTCCTTCCTCTCTTTTTATCTTATGATAACAATACATTTTCTTTAAATCAACGTTTTCACTTTTTATATTGATTGCAAGATTGATATTATCTTCCCAATTACAAATAAAGTAGTATATAACTAAATTTGGATTTTTATATACTATGCAATTTAGGATGTGTAAGATGTGATGTATCAAAAAATATTATTTGCATTTGTCTTTATTTTGGTACCTAAATCTTTTGTAATTCATAGGGTTAAGATAAATGAAAATTTGAAAGGAAAATGATTTAAATAGAAGATGATTTCTTGTGCACGTGTGATTATCATAATTTTCATTGGCTTATAACTATAATTACATGCACTAACTCAAATATTGCTATTCTCTATTTGTAATCACATATTCAATAATAATGCATTGGATTCTAGTTAATTTATCAACAATATATATTTTATGTAATTTGTATATATTATTATTTTTCTAAATAACACATCCTTTGGTAGCTAAAAAGCTTTGGTTATGAGTTTGGGAGTGAGTTGTATAAACAAACCACAAATTGATATAACATTTATTAAGCTAAGTTTTTTTAAGAGAGAGATCAGAGGCAAAATATGATAATATAATTGTTTTAAATAATAACTCATGACATCAATATTATGAATATAAATGCTATTATTTTCTAATAGGAATAAGAGATATGTTAGTAAGATATGTTAGTTCAACCTCTTAGTTGTATGTACAAAGAAGGATAATAAAATTAATTAAATCCAAAATGTAAAAATTTAATGTTTGCATAGTGTAGTAAAGTATGTTCACAAGAGTTAAATAGGAACATGGTATCATAGTAATAATATTTTTTGGATTGAAGGAGGGGCTTCAGCCCCGGCAGCACAATCCCCCTCTTCTCTTTCTCTCTCTCTCTTTCTCTGCCCCTGCATCAAACATTGTATCTTACTGGGGTTCATAGCATAACACAAACTCGTTGTGGAATGAGACATCCTTTTTCTTTACTTTGTCAACACCAACCTTTCTAGATGAATGGGTTTTGCAATCTGCAACCCACATAGGTGGAAGCACACATTAACCATTGTTGTACCTGTCACACCCAAAATTTCATTAATTATCCACATGAATATAAGTACTACTAAAAGAAAAAAAACCTAGTTGTGTGAGATTCAGAGATGTGAGTCAATTTTTAGATTTTCAGGCCCATATTAGTCTAGATATGCATAGTTAGAGCTCAGATGCATTCTACCACCATGTGATGAAATGTTAGTCACAAGAAAATTTAGGTTTGATATATGGCGAGACTAGGTGTTTTTAAAGAAATTCAATGACAATTAGGTAATTAGAGGATTAGATACCATATTTGAGGGTTTATTAGATATTTTTTTATATTAGGATGTCAGATGCTTGTAATGATATGATGTAGGTTTAATTTTGTGTTCTTGATGACTTATATAAGAGTATTGTACAATTTGGTGATGTTTATAGTTGATTTAGTGATTCAATTTGTCGATACTCGTCATGGTACAAGTGAAATCACACACTATACTAGAGTGGTCTATGTAGTAAAATAGGCATGTGGATTTTGTTTTTCTATTATAAGATAATATCTATGTTGGGTGTTGACCAATCGAGGAGTAGCCTATAAAGTTTTTAGAAAGAATACAACTTTTTAAGGAGTTTTGAGCTATGAACCAAATAACAGAAGCTTGAACCATAGTCTCATGGACCTTTTTTTCACCTCAATTGGGTAGGGAGGCAGTTCACCTGTAAGGTAGACGCATAAAAAAAGGAGGGACCAGGTTTGTGATCCTTATCCTTATGGAACAGGGACCAAATAGAGTCCCAATCAATTGGAATTCTTGCCCATGATATAGATGGTTAAAGGCTATAAAATACTAGTTTTGAGAAAAATAGGGTTACACGAATCTAATGCCATAGTTTTGTTCGAAATCGAGGGCGAGATGAGTAGAACAAAGAAGAAGAGGAGGAGGAGCACCGCTGGAGGAGGCTGTGAATAGAAGGTTGGGATCTTATATCCTGACCACTCCTTGGACATCTGTTTGTGCTGATCAAGTTCTTGGGGCACCGTTGAAGTGGTGGAAGGCTTAAATGACTCAAGAACCAACCTGGGCGTCGAGATCAGATTCGCCAGAGAAGGGGTTATGTAGCAGAGGTCCTGGGCATGAAACAGAGTGACGCGCGTAAGAAAGAAGAGGGTATCTGGGGACAGGTCTGCGTGCCTCCAGTTCAGGGCTGACATCGTCACCTTATCAAGGCCACTAGATCATATACGGATGGTCCAGGTTTTATAGAATGAAGGTAAACTTGCAAAATTTCTATCTTGAGATTTAGAGCTCCTTTTGGGTCAAATAAGTTATCATCAAAAAGGGTTTTTGATTTTGTATTATATAAAAATATTTTTAACATATGATTTTGATGTTTAGGGAATAATATATTTTACCTACCAAGAACTATACGATTCATAAAAAATTTATGAATGATTTACAGTATGCATACTCTGATATGTTCAATATGACTCAAAGGCCTATTCTTTCATATTCGATTATTTGCTTGTGTTTTGATGCAAACCCTAACAAGGGCATTTTGGGTATTTCACCCACATCCTGGCCATGAAACAAGATGAATTTTTTTTGCAAATCATAATGTGAAATGTTCTCACTACTTATAAAGTTTTTATGTGGTTCCATGTATATTTATGTAATTATATGATTTTTATGATCGAAGTGGCCATTATGTATGATAATATATGATTATTTGAGATACTAATCAATATGTATGCCTATTTGGTCTAGTATATTATTTTAATCATATTTCCTTCTGATGGCATAACTAAATTTAGTAATATTCATATATACAATTATGCTTAAAGATTACCCTCAATATATTATGTATTTAAATTTTAGTACATAAGATGATTTTGCTTTACATAGGTATGTTTGTATATGGATACTATATCACATATGATTTTAGATGAACATTTAACGTTGAGATTTCTACCATGGTTTTGAACAAGAGTATGTTCAATCTAAACAAGAGATCTAGTTTGGTTTATGGTGTTTGGGTGATGGGATTAGGATATAAGATGTTAATGAAGATGACCGTTAATATAAAGAATGTTGATTTCAGGAACATAGGATTTGATCAAGATCAGGGATATAATGTTAGGATCTACCTTGCTCCAGGTAAGCGAGTCATGCCACTATGCATATTTATCTTGGACGAATTGCTTGTTATGTATGATTAAGGATTATGCTTTAAGTTTTCAAGTTCATGAATGCAATTAAGATAATGATGATGCCTTATATTTTATTATTGCATGTTATTTGATATAATCATAATGTCCTATGCTTATCATCGATGCTCATTAGTCTAATGCTATGCTTATGCAATGATTAAAAATTGAAGAAAGACTTATGTAAATCATGTAATGTTAATGTCAAGATTAAGAGGGAGAAATCCCATGATGATCAAGATAATATACTTAAGTTGTAAATGGTTCCTCTTTATGTTATTTTGTTTGAATGACATTGATGAGCACTTTAGTGCAAGTAAGATGAGCCTTAATCATCCTAATAAGAACTTTGGTGCAATTATTGGATGAGGATAATTTACATTGATGGAAAGATCAGAACAATAATGTTAATGTTAAGTTAAGAGAATTAAGTAACTTATTATATTTTTTCTCGTAATGATGGACCTTTATGGTCGTTATGGGCTTCCTAGAAATGATGGGCTTTCTGAGCATGATGTGCCCCACGGGGCAATGATGGAGACAACACATATAGTAATGTTTCTTAATTCATTGATGTAATGAAATCTAAAATTTAATGAGAATTCTAAATGTTAAATCATGTCAAGTTTAATTCAGTTTTAGTATATGCTTATTTTTAGTTCTTATAACATGCACAATGCCGCTTACTTATGTTGTTGCTTTCTTTCACATGGATGTGGGATGAGATGTCCCTAGATCAAGGAGCAAGAGGGAATTGAAGCGAGCCTTCAAGTGTAGCTTATCAAGGAGACTTTAGCTTGGTGGAGTGTCATCTACCACTCCATAGATTATCTAGTTTAGTTTCATTTCATGCTTTAGATTTTCTTAGCCTACATGTATTAAGTTTTGAAATAAGATGAGATAATTTATGTTTTTTCCTTTCAAAGAACTACGTATGAATCTATTTTTGAGTTAATGCATGGTGTTTCATTTATCTTGTTGTAATGTATATCATGTTTTTTAATGTTCCTCTGAGCCGAGTGACCCATGTTATGGAGAACATGAGGTTTTCTTCCGCTATCATATATGTGTTGGGAGGGGCATTACAATATATCAGAGCAATGAGTACATGGCCACTAAGCTAAAGATTCATATGTTCTAAGCCCTAGGTATAGAAGACTAAGTTAAAGATATGAGAAGCCAAAATAGGGGTCTAGTTAAAAGGCATAAGTTAAGATGAGGATTTGGGTTATGTTCCTAGATGTTTTGGATTTTTGTGTTAAATCTAGATAGTACATAGCATGCTCACTCTTCTTACTATGTTTTTGTGGTATGGGACATATGCTCATGGGGTTTTGTAGAGAGAATGTTATGTGCATAATCATGCTTGTCTTATCCTTTCAAGTGCATGTGGTGTGGGACATGTGCATGAGGGAGGTGCTCATGTAAGTGTGATTAAATATGTCACCTTTGCATATATGAGCGACCGACATGTATCCAAAGGAGACAAAAAAAACAAGATTTGCATTAAAAGTTTGAGACATATAGTCACCTAAAACTAGTCTTGTTTATAGTACGACCAAACATGCAGACGGAGGGTGAATAATTTGACATAGATATTTTAGATCTAGGGTAGAATCAAAACCCCCAGAGAAGAGGTATACAAGTATTTTTTTTCATGTCAATGAAGATGAGATAGATTCAATAGTGATAGACCCATATGTTGGTTTTAATAATGAGGTTATGGATAATGTCTTTTTTTAGAAGGTGACAACTTGAGGGTGCAAATGAGCCTTTAATATAATATCGGAGAGTTTGTATACATAGGATAAGTAAAATCCTAAGGTGGGTCTTAAGTGAAAATTTTGAGGATGAAATTTATTTAAGGTGGGTAGAATTATCACACCCCAAATTTCATTAATTATCCACATGAATATAAGTACTACTAAATGAAAAAAAACGTAGTTGTGTGAGATTTAGAGATGTGAGTCAATTTTTAGATTTTTCATCCCATATCAGAGTTTAGATATGCATAGTTAGAGCTCAGATGCATTCTACCACCGTGTGATGAAATTTTCATCACAAGAAAATTTAGGTTTGATATATGGTGAGACTAGGTGTTTTTATAGAAATTCAATGACAATCAGGTAATTAGAGGATTATATACCATACCCGAGGGTTTATTGGGTATTTTTCTATATTAGGCTATCATATGCTTATAATGATATGTTGTAGGACCACTTTTGTGCTATTGATGACTTATATAAGAGCATTGTACAATTTGGTGATGTTTATAGTTGATTCAGTGATTCAATTTTTCGATACTAGTCATGGGACAAGTGAAATCACACACTATACTAGAGTGGTCTATGTAGTGAAATAGGCATGTGGATTTTGTTTTTCTACAAGCTGTGTTGGGTGTTGACCAATCGAGGAGTAGCCTATAAAGTTTTTAGAAAGAATACAACCTTTTAAGGATTTTTAAGTTATGAACCAAATAACAGAAGCTTGAACCATAGGATCATGGACTTTTTTTGGCTCAATTGGGCAGGGGGCGGTTCACCTATAATGCAGTCGCATAAAAAAGGGGGGGACCGGGTTTGAGATCCTTATCCTTCTAGAACAGGGATTGAAAAGAGTCCCAATCAGTTGGGATTCTTGCCCATGATATAGATGGTTAAAGGCTATAAAATACTAGTTTTGAGAAGAATAGGGTTAGGCAAAACTAATGCTAGGGTTTCGTTTGAATCCGAGGGTGAGATGAGTAGAACAAAGAAGAAGAGGTGGAGGAGGGCCGCTGGCAGAGGCTATGAATAGAAAGTTGGGATCTTATATTCCAACTACTCCTTGGGCATCTGTTTGTGTTGATCAAGTTTCTGGGGTAGCGTTGAAGTGGTGGAAGGCTTAAACGAGTCAAGAACCAACTCGGGCACCTAGATCAAATTCGTCGGAGAAGGAGTTATGCAGTTGAGGTCCTGGGCAAGAAATAGAGTGATGCACACAAGAAAGAAGAGGGTATCTGGGTTGTGGGTTTTGAGTTTACTTGATCTAGGGATAGTTCCACCTGCCTCCAGTTCAGGGCTGACATCGTCACCTTATCAAGGCCACTAAATCATATACGAACTTTCGAGGCTTTATAGAATGAAGGTAAACTTGTAAAATTTCTATCTTGAGGTTTAGAGCTCCTTTTGGGTCAAATAAGATATTATCAGAAAGGGTTTTTTATTTTCTATTATACAAAAATATTTTTAATAGTTGATTTTTACGTTTAGGGAATAATATATTTTACCTACCAAGAACTATAAGATTACAATGTTTTGCATACCAAAAATAGCAAACAAGTTTATAAAATTTATGAATGATTTACAGTATGCATACTCTGATATATTCAATATGACTCAAAGGCCTGATCTTTCAGATTCGATTATTTCCTTGTGTTTTGATGCAAACCCTAATAAGGGCATTTTGGGTATTTCACCCACATCCTGGCCATGAAACAAGATGAATTTTTTTATGCAAATCATAATGTACATTTTTCTCACTATTTATGAAGTTTTTATGTGGTTCCTTGTATATTTATATCATTATATGAGTTTTATGATCGAAGCTGCCATTATGTATGATAATATATGATTCATTGAGACAATAATAAATATGTATGCCTATTTGGTCTAGTATATGATTTTAATCTTATTTCCTTCTGATGGCATAACTAAATTTAGTAATATTCATATATACAATTATGCTTCAAGATTTCCCTCAATATATTATGTATTTATATTTTAGTACATAAGATGATTTTGCTTTACATATGCTTGTTTGTATATGGATGCTATATCACATATGATTTTAGATGAACATTTAACGTTAAAATTTCTACCATGGTTTTGAAGCAAAGTATGTTCAGTCTAAACAAGAGATGTAGTTTGGTTTATGGTGTTAGGGTGATGGGATTAGGATATAAGATGTTAATGAAGTTGATAGTTAATATAAAGAATGTTGATTTCAGGAACATAGGATTCGATCAAGATCAGGGATACTATGTTAGGATCTACCTTGCTCCAGGTAAGAGGGTCATGCCACTATGCATATTTATCTTGAATGAATTGCTTGTTATTTATGATTGAGGATTATGCTTTAAGTTTTCAAGTTCATGAATGCAATTAAGATAATGAAGATGTCTTAGACTTTATTATTGCATGTTTTCAATCAGACATTGTCCTATGCTTGTCACTGATGCTTATTAGTCTAATAATTTTCTTATGTAATGATTAAAAATTGAAGAAAGACTTATGTAAATCATGTAATGTTAATGTCAAGATTAAAAGGAGAAATCCCATGATGATTATGATAATATACTTCAGTTGTAAATTGTTGCTCTTTATGTTATTTTGTCTTTATGGCATTGATGAGCACTTTGGTGCAACTAAGATGAGCCTTAATCGGCCTGATGAGCACTTTAGTGCAATTATTGGATGAGGATAATTTACATTTATGGCAAGATAAAAACAATGATGTTAATGTTAAGTTAAGATAATTAAGTAACTTATTATATGTTTCTCACAATGATAGACATTTATGGTCGATATGGGCTTCCTAGAAATGATGGGCTTTCCGAGCATGATGTGCCCCACGGAGCAGTGATGGAGAGAACACATATAGTAATATTTCTTAATTTATTGATGTAATGAAATCTAAAGTGTAATGAGAATTCTTAATGTTAAATAATATCAAGTTTAATTCGGTTCAAGTATATGCTTAATTTCAGTCCTTATAGCATGCATAGTTCCACTTACTTATGTTGTTGCTTTCTTTCGCATGGTTGTGGGACGAGATGTCCCTAGATCAAGGAGCAAGAGAGAATTGAAGCGAGCCTTCAACTATAGCTAATCAAGGAGACTTTAGCTTGGTGGGGTGTCATCTACCACTCCATAGATTATCTAGTTTAGTTTCAGTTCATGCTTTAGATTTTCTTAGCCTACATGTATTAAGTTTTGAAATAAGATGAGATAATTTATATTTTTTCCTTTCAAAGAACTATGTATAAATCTATTTTTGAGTTAATGCATGGTGTTTCATTTATCTTGTTGCAATGTATATCATATTTTATAATGTTCCTATGAGCTAAATAACCCATGTTATGGACAACAAGAAGTTTTCTTCCGTTGTCATATATGTGCTGAGAGGGGCGTTACAGTACGCTTGTCGTGGCTTGACATGGAAGACATATTTCATAATGAGAAGGCATAATTGGGTCTCCGTGTTTTTTGTTCTAACTACCTACTTTCCCATAATTCTTTAAACTATCTACGGAATCATTTTGATACAAAGTCATTTGAATACCTAGCCAACAGAGAATTACCTTTAACTTCGAGTGTTCCACCCACCCGACAACTATTAAAATGCACGATTGACAATTTGTAGGACATGCTGATGATTCTGAACTAATAGCTATTGCTAGGGGTCAAGCTCTGAAAAGCTTCATTGGTATTTACCCAGTGACACCACCTCTATTGTTCACGGACTCCGATATCTATTATTTTAATCAAATTATTTTATGTTTTACTTCCCAGAGTCGAGTTTTTGAATATTAATAGTAATTTGGGTACATATGTCTATCATCTAACAAACTTAAATTAATATAGTATCATAAAAATGTTGTTTTGTCCATTTATATACGTGAACTTGCTTGATTTGTTGTTGGCTAATACATAATTCTTCCTATATTATTCACTGTGCAAGGATGTTGAACCTAAATCTTCTCCATATATCATCACATGAAAATTGACTCTTGCAAGGAGTATGTACTAAATATTCCCAAACCTAATTTTCTAACTATGTTTTGACATAATTATAATGTGATAACTTAACATGGAACTGTATAAGGTCACCCTTGCCACCTAATATAGATTAGTTGATTGTTACTTAGACAATGTTGAATCCCAATTTACAATTTGTATGCAAAATGTTTGTGCGATAAAAGTGCTCTCATATTAGGAAATATTTTTGTCTACAATTTCCATGCATAGTGTATGAAAGTATTTGGATAACAAATATATACAAATTGGTGCCTTACAGTGGAGTAAGATAAATTTAATTCAATACATATGTACTACATGAGTTGCATTAATAGTCTATGGTTAAAGCTTCCACATAATGCCCAAACTCAAACCTAATAATTAGGAGTAGAATCATATAAACCTACTAAAGAGTTTCTTCTTTTAAATATGGCTTCATTGATATTATTGTTTTTTATATAGGGAAATATCACAAGTATGATTATGGTTCTCTATATTAACAGGAGGCTACAAGATTGCATCTAGAGAGTATCACAATGAACTTACTCAAGACAAAAGTAACATAAACAAGTATCGTTCAAAATTGCATTACTAAACAAGCAATGTTGTTGATTCGACACCTTATTACTAGAGATGGAAACTACCTAAAAATGTGAAGCAATTATTCTTGTAGATGATTATGAAATTGTTTAAAGAATGATACAGAAAATTTAGGACTCTATGGTAGGCCTAATTTAATATACAAAATCCAAGTTTGTGCAATTTGGAACATCTTCTGATTATGGGTTGTGTGGTTAGATAAGTTATAAAAACTAATTGCAAGTATAAACTAAGATATATATATTACTCATAGATGTATGATTTTCATGGTTGAATAAAAAAGCATAAACATATCAAGCATTTTTTCATTTCCTACTTGATGAGGCTAACAAGATCCAAACATTATTTAGGTATGAGTTCATAATTTCCATCTATAATTATTTTGTACATTTAAGAAGATATATGAATTACATGCATAATGAAAAGTGGTAGTATCATATGAAGTGAGGTTTTGAAGTGATATTTACTAAATTAAAACATAAGAAGTCATCCAAAATGTAACATCATAACTTTTTGACAAGTAATTTAAATATGGTCCTTGAGTACTAATGTTTGTTAAGGCAATACCCTACACAAAGAAGGTGCCATTTGTATAAGTATTATTTGTCAAACAATGATATCTTCTAAAATGTAAGGATTTGGTTTTCCTAAATATAAGAACATACAGTAGATGGTTACAGACAATTTGTCTATTGATAACAAGAACTTAGGTGAGACAAGTCAAATTCTTTACTCTTACATCATAGTTTAAGTTTGTACGGGGAAGAATGATCCATGTGATTTATGAAGAACTTATTCCACTGTGAAGTTGTTGGTACTATATTAATTTAGGGATCAAATTATGATGTTGGTATGTGAATCAAATTTATTGGACCAACAAAATAAGCATCCAAAAGAGACACATTGACTTTCTTCTTTTATAATTGATAATTGCCAGTGAATGTTTTTAAGTGAAGCTTTATAGGGAATGGTCAATATAATTAAAGATTCACACCTTATTTGAAATTGAAAGATTTAAAAAAACCATTAGTTTGTTATGTAAATGTGAAATATTTCTATAAATATATGTAAGTTAGCCATCTTCAAATGATGATGTGATCATATCAAGGAAACATGGATACAACATTTTGTAATTCTTTTCTAAAATAGTAGTATTATGAAGCCATTAGTAAATTGGAATTAATGTATTTACTAATGATTTTACTTCTCTTTCCAGAAGTTTGACTGATGCTCTATTTTTATGTGTTCCATTTGATAGGTCAAACTTATACAATATGTAAATTTAACATTTGTAATATTTTTTCATAACTGTATTCTACACCAATAACCAATTATTTTTCAAATATACATGTGCAATGCACGTGCACAAAATAGTTTGTGATCATTGGACAACCCTGTGATTTTCTTCGATCTTAGCCAAATTAATGATTTATAGCCAATGAGAGCTTGTCACCCGGGAAATGAGCCTAGATCCCGACCTTTCCAACTAGTCTAGGCCAAGCCAATGGGCTCAAGCTAGCTCGGTGGTCCGCACTCACATGGACGCTCGTTGGCTAGGGAAAAGAAGAAGAAAAGGACAAAAAAAGTCAGGGGATATTGGACTTTTCACCCCTAGATTGTCTTTAACCTTGCTTCTTCACGAGAAACTTGGGGCAGACAATGCTAGAGGTTTACTATGATATTCTGTCCTCTTGAATGACGAGCAAGGGTGTCACAACCTTTGTCTAACCTTGACAAACTTACCGAGGGATCCAATTGCCCTGAAGGTGACTGGTGTCTTGAGGACAATGAAGAGGTATCTCTGGTGAGATAATAGAGAGGGTTGGGGATGAGTGAGGGTGCTAGAGGAGAAATTGAGAGTAGGATCAACCACGTTAAGTATCTTAGAGTTTTGTAATCATCTTTGTAGTCTTGTAGAAGGGTACTACTCTCTTTAGAGCCCCTGGCTATGGTGGATAGGTCGGTAAGGGGATCGTGATTTGGGTTTTTATTTAATTACTTTCTAAAGGTAAAAAAATAGGATGAAATATTGTGTTTTACTCTTGCAAATCTACTAGAGAGACGTCTAGATTCACATATTAATTGGGTTAAGAGGAATTGATAGGGAAATATGTCAATGCCCAATACCTGTTTCCTTTTCCTATTCATGGCAGACGACGATCTACACATTGTCACATTGTCATCCACAAAGGACACCCAAAAAAGGGACAAATCCCTTATTTCCAAAAATCAATTGAATCATTACATTTAATATATACTTCCTATAAACCATCACTTTAGGGAAAATTATTTAATTCGTTTTTCTCGCTCCTTTTATCATTTTTACCCCAAATTTTAAAGGGAAGTTTTATTTACTTTTATCTAAGAATGGGCGGGATTAGAGACCAATATACACAAATTAAAAGTGTTTTCTTGGTCTCCAAGTCTCCCTCTTTATATTATTTATTTAATACATCAAATCAATTCTTTTATCTTCCCAGCTTTCCCATATTTCTTATTTTGATTATTTTTCTTATTAAAAACAAAGTGGAAATGAAAACAATCCATGAGTTGCCTTTAATAGCACTTTTCTAGAAAACTCCATATAATGTCGATGTGTCAATTATTAATTACCCGTTACCTTTAGTAATTCATTTATTTTAGGATTTTCTCTCTTTCTCTTTCCCCATGTCCATTATTGGATTATCAAAAATAGTGAACACCACAAAAACTATTACAAAGGAGAAATTGAACTTTAGATCCATACTTTTAAAACAAAGCACACTAAGTTTATAATATATCCTTATTATTCATATATTTTCACTGCAAATATGTAAATGCATGTGAAAAACCATGTTATAACAAGTTGCTACCTAGAAATACCTATCCTTTGAGGCCCTTGTTAGGCACTAGATATGGGATTTTGAAAGATGTTCAAGATGTTTTCCTTGAGAAAAATCTTACTACACTTTGTGTAGAAATTTTCTAATTTTCAAAAATCTTATCTAGAACAAAATTTGTCCATGAATTCCATGCCAATCTCACATGGAACTACACAACTCTAGTGACACTTCTAACATCCAAGTTGTCCTAACATACATGATTGCAGTGATAACACTTACTATCTCCAAGTATTCCTTGAATTAATACTTCTCAAATTCATTGTCCTTGACTGAATGGATGTCTTCCTATTCTCAATACCTTGACCTTGTCAACCCTGAGACGTTCTTCAAGAGTTTTAACCCTAAGCTTACCCTAGCCGACATGCACAAAACCTTGAAGAAACCAGAGGTACCCTATAGGAAGAAGGTCATCTACCCTCTTCTTCTCTTGACATAAAGGAATGTATTATAACACCCATAGTAAATTGCACTATCCACCCAAGCGCAACTAAATAAATATTGTAAAAAGCTCTACAATGTGTGTGTACTATCTCCTCCAAAATGTCAAAGTCATATGTCCTTTGATATATTCTTCATAACATGACTGATTTTGATATTGACAAGAACACCCAAGAATCCCACCCACCCTACCCTAACATGATATGTGGCCTATTTATACATCATACCGACAAATATCTTTTCAAGGATCTTGGCTACAAGGCTTGTAGAAAAGGGGTTTACATCAGTGAAACCACTATCAAGAAGTCCTTCCATCCCACCAGTACCTCTACCCTTGGTGCATCCTCCTCATAGACCTGCCCATGTATCCTTTTCTGTGTCATAGGAAACCCTTCTGGGTTACATGATGCATCAAAATTCCTATCAAATGTAGGTTCAAGAGAACCTTCACCATGACCTAATTCAAATCATGTCTAACATGAACTTGTCTTACTAACACCCTTATCCCTCCTACCAACCTTTCCCATCCATTGACTATGCTTCCTATGCAATGATGAGTCCTACCTGGCTCACCAACCTACTACTTTTGTTCCACCTCCTACCTATGGTGAGGGACCCACCATTGTTTTCTCTCATCCTCAGCCTGATGTGACTCAGTTACTTGCACTCCTAGTTGGTCCTACCGCTACCATGCTTTCCAAATATGATTTATTTACTATACCCAACTATGAGGAAGCCAAATCATTGCTTGCTTGCAACATCTCCTAGGAAGAGAAACAGCGACGGTGTCCCGATCCTTGTTCCTTTAATCTTAATGAGGATACAAAGATGGTTGATGAGGGTGATGGTGATGAGGATGATGGTTATGATGGTAATGGTGATGGTGATGAGGATGATGGTTCTGATGGTAATGGTGATGGTGATGATGACATTGCTACTCCTTCCATTATTGCACCTTCTAAATCGTTCATCGATGAGGACTACCAGCCTGATGAGGAGTTTGACCTAGATGAGCTTGATGTTTAGTTCCTAGATTATAGAGTTCTCATATATTTGTCTTTTTGTAGGATTTCATGTATTTTATACTGGGCACTATATCTGAGGACTACTATTTTTGTATCTTGTCACTTTCTTCATGTTTTTAGTTTTCATCTTGAGAGGACTTACTTTTGTTGTATTCTAAACATTTGTACCTTTAACTCTATGCTCTACTACATTTCATGAGTTATTGGTGTACGCTTTCATATTTTGAATATGACTTTCACATATTTGTTCTCGCTCTAGATTGTGCGTGGTGTTTGCAAATGGTGGTTGTATGTGGTGTTTGTGTGTTTGGGTAAGACCTATTTTTATCTCTTCTACCCCCTCCCTTTTTGATATGACAAAGGGGGAGAAATGAGCTTAGTACATATCAAATTTGACCCCTCTCTAGTTATTTTATGAAATAACTTATGGCTATGAAAGTGGACTCAAGTAGCACATATGTTTTATGGTTATCGTTTGGGAGATCTAACCACATAGGTAAAGATAAGAATGAATTTATAGAGTTGAATTGCTATTTTACATTCACATATCCCCCTACATTGACACGGTAAAAATGTTAATTTCTGAGTTTTATTAATATCGTAAGGAATGGTTTATCATCTTCAAAAAGGGAGAACACATTGACCTAAAAATTATATATTGTCCATATTTTGATGGTGACTTAACCATTCCATTCATATGCATCTAATATGTCTATTTGAGATCAATTTTAGGTATTACGGACATGAAAAGAATGAATTCAAGCGAGCCCTAGCTTGACCAAAAATAAGCCAAATTCAATGCAAGTGCACTTTTGTGGAAAGGGACTTAAGTCAATGAGGACAATTTTGTAAATCACTTACGTTTATGCTATGAATTGTAACTAAGATGAGAAAAATATAAAATGTACTTAAATTGAATATTTATGCACTTTTGTGGCACTGAATAAAATTCTTCACATGCACCTTTATCGGATGAATTTCCTTCTCATGAAACTCAACCAACCAACTATGTGGGTCTTAATAAATGCCAGGGTAAATCGAGTTTGTCCTGGTGACAACTCAACTGACACCTTTCATAGGCAAAAAAAAATAAGCCATCGACCGAGTCTCATCTAGGATAAACTCGACTAGTAACTCAAAATTGCTTTGTCACATAGTGCTATTGGTCGAATTACCTTTACTTGACCAACAATAGTGTATGCAATGCATAGAAAAAGTGTTTCTAACCATTGGAGTGTTGCAAAGCTCAAAAATATATCCGTTGCAACATTCAAAATGGATAGAATTCCATAAGAAGTGCATCTACTAACTAGTAGACACCCCAACTACAAATAGGGTGCCTTAGAATTCATTGCAAGCTTTCCTTCTTATGCTCCTAGCTATAGTTGATTATTTTTGTCTACTAAGAGCCCCTTTCTCTCTCAAGCTTACTACAAATACACAACAATATGAGTGAGATAGAATTCATGTGAGAGAGATACTTCATTATACACCTTATAAATCTCTCAACTTCCCTTATCTCCCTTCTCAAAGAAAATATGGTGAAAGTTTCTCCTTGGTGAAGGTGAAGTTGAACGCTGAAGATCCAAGAGAAGAGTGTTTTTTAGAGCTCCAAGAGAAGAGTAGGTAATTCCTTCAAGGTCAAAGACTTGTTGTAAAAGTAGATCTCCTGGGTGAAGATGTCTACATCATTACAAAAGTGGGTAAGTCATTGTGAAGGTATTGTTGGAGTTTTAAAAGAAAGTTCTCAACTCGCTTATCACCTGCAAGAGTATGGAGTCAATTGTAGTCATGTGTCGAACTCAGGGAGCTAGGTCAGTTAGGCGTAAAATCATCAACTTTCATTAATCTAGATCGAATTACAAAAGTTGAGTGGACTACAAGTTGCTAAAAGGCAAGTAATAATAAAAGAGCTTGGGTTAAAGTTTCAATTCATAAATTAGAGAATCCTAGATATGAGATTTCACTACCATACCATCACATCATGCATAACTACAAAATTAAAACATGCAGTCAATTTGCAAGGAGATTGCCATCATCATGCCCCTCCCAACGACATGAGATGGTTCTCTTCATAGCATAACACTCTCGTATTTATGCTATATTTGAACACAATCTAAAACCCTCAACATACTCCAACTATTCCCATTGTTAAGAGCATATTTCCATGAGTCCTACTCCCTACTTCCTAATATGTCCTCCCTAGTAGTACAAGAAAGCATAAAACATGTATAAAAGGTGGCTAGTCAACCATACAAGTAACAAATCACTGTAGGCATCCATGGAGAAGCAAATTAACTAACATTAGATATAAATTTTGAGTTCTCATGAGTAATGGCATGGGATCTACTCTCCCATACCCAAGAAAAGAGTACTACTCGTCCATAATGGAGATGAACAAACACATTGCAAATTTTTAGAGTTTTGCATGGATAAAGAGAAGAAATAGTTAAAGGAACCAAAAGTGTATCCAAGGGGAAGTAAAACTATGACTAGAGGATGAGATTCCACCCTTACATCTACTTCAACTCGGACAATCCTCCCTCCCAAGAAGCTTGTATGAGAACAACAACTCTAGTACATCGTTGGAGAAGAAATGAAGTAGAATGGAGGTTCTTTCCCAAGAAAACCTCTTCTTTTACCCGAAAATCACCTTCCTCTTCTCTAGAACTTATCTTGGATGAAAGGGTCTTGCAAATGATGAGTGATAACCACCCAAAAGGTTACATTTGTCTTTTAAAATGAGGGACGGTTGCTGCTTATTTCTGCAGAAACAGATAAAGACATGTCATGTCTTTAAGGAGGCACGTTGTGTCTCATCATGTAACTTATTGACTAACTACTGTTGTGCGAGAAATGCACGACGTGTTCCATTAGAGACACGTCGGGTAGCTGTCGCTGGAGTTGATCTGGGCAAAAGGTACACAACATGTTCAATTAAATACACGCCTGTGTGCTTTGACTCAAGTCAAAGTAGGCCTCTTAAGCGCGAGGACATGCCATGACTTAATAAGGACACGTCATGTCATCTTCTCTGCACTTCGGGCATTGAGGCTACTAGAATCTTACACGTCTTTGTGCTAAATAACTCACAATGTGTTCTTTGTCGAGCGAGATTTTTGGGAAAAGAGTACATACATTCTTGTTATGTCCCTAGTCGAATATCGATGTGGAAGCAAATTGGAGGACAATAATACATAAGACTAAAGTGTGCGTTAATTTATGACAAAGTCTCATTAGTCATGATATATAATATCAAGTCAAGCACACAGTACATGTTATAGAATAGTGTATCTGACAGACTCACCTTGAGAGGGATACACGGATATCATGGAATGGTAGTCAGAATCAACTCTCATGGTGATAGTGGTTCTTAGACGTGAAGTCACTATACTCATCACATGTTGTTCTATGTATTTAGAAATGAGCCAACATGACCTTGAATAAGGGTTGTCAAAAAGGTGATGCTAAGGTGCGTTGTGACACATGTGGATTGAGTGTGAGTGACTGTAATGCTTGGGCCCACTACCATAGGATCTAGTAGAGTTTTAGGAATGACGAATGGCCTCACATACCACCACTAGTCTTAACTGTGTGATATGTCCTCACTCGCGTGCAAGTCAGGGTCAACTCTCCTGGTCGCCCATCCTAGTACTACTCCAAGGTAAGCACACTTAACTATGGAGTTCTTTAGTGATGGGATCTGGGAAAAGGAGGTGCACCTTTGTGATATGGCTAGTCCAATCATTCCTTTTAATATCGTTTCATTTGAGGCCTCAAATCCTGGGATGTTACAATCTTCCCCACTTAGACTCTTGATGTCCTCATCAAGACTCAACTATATGGCCTCATAATATCTCCCCATTTAAGTGTAGAGCCAGAATGGCTCATGGACACCCAACTCCTGATCACGGAATACCAACACAAGGGTGGCTACATCACTATGGATAGCCCTTTCCAACTCACCTGGGCCGCACAACTTGAGACTGGCATGCCACATGCCCATGTGGGCCCCAACTACTAGGGGGTTATGGCTCTGATACCATTTGTAATGCCCAGGCCCACTGTCCTAGGCTCTAGTATAGTTTTAGGAATGACTACTGGCCCCATCGACCACCACTTACCTAAAGTGCATGCTCTATCCTCACTCACGCGCAAGCTGGGGTCAACTTCCCGATTGGTCACCCATCCTAGTACTTCTCTAAGCTGAGAACACTTAATTGTGGGGTTCTTTAGTGATGGGTTCCTGGAAAAGGATATGAACCTTGGTGATATGGGTAGTCCAATCATTCCTTTTAAGATCATTTTATTTGAGGCCTCAAATCATGGGACGTTACAGTGAAGTAGATCAAATTTATCCCTCCTACAGGAGTTTGATGTTCAAGCCTCTTGATATACAAGATTGAGAAATGTATGGCCATACTCATGTGATTCAATATGTGATATGTGAACTCACATGCATCTCATACAATCTTCTCTAGTTCAAGAAACATGGATTGAACATTGAGAGGATGATGATTCCATGCCTCGAGTTCAATTCGGATATTAGAGGTAAAGGAACTATACGATCACGGTAACACTAATCATGGATTGTAGGTTGAAGTTGTTCTCCAGCTTTCCAAACTACTTGGGTAGCAATGATGTGTTTCTAGATACCACTCATTTCTTGTGATGTTATAAGTGGTTATGGACCTTCACCTCCAATGTAATTTGGGACCTATAGGGTCAGACACATAGGATACACTTGGAATAGGAGTGTATTCATGAATGATTTTTAACTTGATTAGTAAAAGTGTTTAGGCATTCAGTTAAACAACCGAGGTTCAAAATTGACTGGTTGGACTCTAAACTGACCTGTTCAAGTGTTGAACTGATCGCTTGGAGTGTCAAGTCAATTAGAAACAACAATTGTCTGAATATTTGCCGGACATAGACATGTGAAACGACCATTTAACTAATCAAATGACTATTTCACTTATCAAACAACTATTTTAAAAGTGAAACGACCATTTCATGATATTAAATGACCATTTAATGATGTGAACCGACAGACTCATCATCTGGGTTTCCTGGATCAATGATCAATGTGATTGGATCACGGATTGATGTTTATGTCATGATTATGAATTAATCAAATATTTAATGCCAATTTGATTTTGAATAGGAAAGTATATGAACCAATTGGTTCTAGAGATAAACTAACTGATTCACCTCTGAACCGACCAGTTCGACGGTGAACCGACCGGTTCACCATTCGTAGTTTCTAAAAAATTCTTGAATTCCATCTCTTTGACTCCCAAACTGACTGGAAACCTTGACCCTGGTCTCTCCTATAGATATAGGGATATTGGGGGCTTCCCAAACACAACAATAAGCTCTTGCAATAATAGTCCTCTCCAGTTGTGGTAACTGGTAGAGAGACTGAGCAAGTTCTACCCATAAAAGGGAGGGATAGTAAGGAAGAGACAATTGTGGGAGAGAGAATCAGTGCTAGTACACTGACTTTCAATGGGACAACTCCTTCATGTTGGCTTTGGTAGAAAAATGTGGAGTTCCTAGTGGTCCATGAGAAATACTCTATATGTGAGGAGGTCGTTGGCTATCGCTAGGAGGACTCCGTCAACCGCCGTCTATGGTGTTGCACCAGAAGGTCTCCACTAATGACTACTCAAGTGCTACTTGAAGAAACACATTGCTACTTAAAGAAAGGCACACATTACTGCAAAGGTATTGTCACTGGACTTGCTCCAGGACTAGGTATAACCTTGCAAAAATTCTCTTATAGAATCTAATGGTTGAGACAAACTCATTTTTATTGTGATCAGTCCTTGAGTAGCATGAACACAAGCTGTATGAACTATGAGTTGCATGAACAACATGAAAACATGGATATTCTCAAGATGGTAACACATCTTAAGAATCATGTAAAGCAAGCAAGTTATAATGCCTCCAAAGCATTGTTTGAGTGTAAACTGACAGAGGGAGATCTAGTAGAGTCCCATGTGCTCAATATGATTGGGAATGTAGAGAGACTAGGATTTTTTTTAGGTCAATCATTAACCATATATATGATTATAAAATCATTTCCTAAATCATATAGCCAGTTTATCGAGCTCTATCACTTGAGAAATTTGACTAAACTGATGTCTGAATTGCCTAGCATGTTGATTTATGCTGAAGCATGAAAGAAGACGGACAAACTAGTGATGGTGATCAGTGGAAGTGAGTCTAGGGGAAAAGGCAAGGACAAGAAGAGTTATGAGGGTAAGATGAAGTCCAAGTCTTTTGCACTCAATATATGGAGGAGGGTAAGTGTAAAAGGAATCTATCCTTCTAATTTAAAAGTTTAAGGAAGGAAAGTTCCACCATTGTCACCATCCTGGACACTAGAAAGAGAACTACCCTCTTTACATAGAGGATCTCTAGAATAAGAAGAGATAGAGATATCCACTTTAGGACCTGAGAAGAAGCTAGAACTATGTCGAGCAAGAGTTACTGCCAGTACAGTTAGAATTTGCCATTCATCTAAAGGACATGTAATAGAATTATAGAATTTCTATTAAGTACCTTCCATTAATGAAGACATACTATATCTTGTATGGATAGGAATATTATGAATAAATTGTTGTTCAATTCTAAAAGATGAGATCTTATATGGTAATGTCTCACAATATATACTCGATAGTTGTAGAGACAAATGTAAATGACCTGATGGATCAAACAATGAATATCGATGACATTGTCATCTAAAACATGAAAATGAGAATTGCATTTCTAGAATCCATAATGATGGTTATCTCAAATATTTTACTCATTGAACCAATAGAAGCATGCAAGTCTTATTTTGGGCAATATTTTAAGCAGGTGGGATCGCCCCCTTACCAAAACAAATTTGAAGAATAAAACATCCATTCCAAACACACTCAAAGGTATTCTGGAATAGGTGTAACATTTTCAAACTTCAATAAATGATATACAAAACAAGCAAAGTATAGCAGCAGAGTAAAAATAATGACTATATTTAATTTTCACAAAAGATTACAAAAGTACATCATAATATCGCATAAGGGTTTACATGTATGATACAACATAAGGATCTAAGTAGAGGGAAATATAAACCATAACAAATTTGTCTCCAAGCTTTAACACCTTAAGCTAGTCCAAAACTTCATGCATTATCATCCAAGTCCTTCACCTAGGGTTGGAAGCATACCCCAGTAAGAAGAAAAAATAAATGACATCAGCAAGGGCTGGTATGTGCATACTAAATAGGAAATTGAGCAATATATGAAATAAAGAACATCAAATATAAAAGGCTTCCCATAGAAAGGATAAGGACCACCCAATATGGGTATCAAGAGAAAAGGAATTGAAATCATATGATAACAAAAGAATACTTGCTATTAATAAAACATAAAGATTGTGCCACACAAGCACATGTAAATAATTAGGGCACGGACCCCATATCATCAACCTGCATGCATGTGAGATAAATATAGCCCTAGAACAATATAAACACAAAGGCAGCCAAGTCTCATAAACTTGAAACCTGATAGAGAAAGGAATACTTCCAATCTCCTAAATATATAAAAGATGGGCCAAGAATCACACATCTTTCCCTGGGTATGAGGTTCCTTTCCATCCCAAAAGAGCAGGAAGTATCACATCTACTCAGAAGGAAATTACACATCTGCCATAAAAACCAATGCAGTTACACTACTATAGTGCTACTAAATCACATAGTATGTTAAATGTAGAGGCAAGTAGAAAGTATAGTCAGAATATATAAACTAGTCACCACATAAGTGACCAACATATACATCCACCTCATAAGTGGGCAAAAGACATCACATGTCATCTTTTAGAGTTCCATCATGAAGAAAGCATAAGATAAGAGTTGAAATGAATATCCATAATCATATTATCAATATCAAATAGGGTAGTTCACATGAACTATGATTTTTAAAAGAAAAGACATTATGTTTAGGCTAATGTCCATAGGACAAAGAGAATGAATAAGCATAGATGAATTACTCAACATAGAAAGATCGGGGATACATCATACCTCAACTTTAGAGTCTAAATAGTCCAAGTTAATCCTAGGCCTCCAAAGAACCTCTAGGGATGGTGGACATGTCTAATGAGTAAGGTTCCCAAGCTTAGAGAGGCTGGTTTCTCCAACAAAGCTTCTATCTTGAGCAATAAGCACCTTACTCACTTTGGAGGTGAAAAACCCTAACAAAAGAACATGGAGATGACGTGTTTATGGGTTCTAGGTGGAGTTGTACCATAGAAGGCATGGTTCTAGCCTAGATGAAGGTGTAAGGAAGACTAACAATATGAAAATAGGGAAGGAAAGGTGGATACTTACTAGTTTTGATCAAAATCACTAAGGAGGAGCTTAAGAAATCCTAAACAGAAAAATTTGGAACCCTAGGAGCCTTCTTCACCAAGGTAGGCACCTGCTTTTACCTTGGGATAGCACCTTCGTGGTAAAATATATTAGGAATGATGCTTTAAGCTAGAGGGAATAAAGGAGATCAAGAGTTTTTGAATTGGGAGTTGGGAAGGGGTAGATTTGGCTATATAAAGACAGAGGTCAAGTACGAGGTGTCTATGAGACTTTCCACGTGTTATGTATAAGGGTGTCCATGGACATGCAATACTTTATGGATAAGGAAGAAGTCAAGCATGAGGTGCCAAGTTACTTTCCATGTGTCTAATGCTAAGGGTGCCCATGGACATGCAAATCTTTATGGATAAGGAAGAAGTCAAGCATGATGTGTCCATGGAGCTTTCCATGTGTCCTTAGCCTAGGGATTTCATGGCCATGCAAGAGGAAATCTCATAAAGGCTTCTTGAATATCAAATGTCAGTTTATGGACACTTATAGGCTATCCCAACCGACCTCCAATCAAAGAAATAACTCTATTGGTTGGTAGCTTCTAAAGATAAGCTCATTTATAAAGAGAGCAATCCCTAAAATGCCCTTAGAAAGAAACACCTTCAAACCAAGGTGAAACTAGGTTCCCTGTGGTTCAAAACCTTGATAACAATAAGTGAATATATAAGGTTTATAATGTATGCAACAATTTGCAAATAAAACCTCCCAATTGGGTAAATTTTAGAAAAGTCCATAATGTACCTAAATTGCATAAATTGCACAAGCAACATCCCAATTGGACCAAACTTCAACCACAAGTTATTTTTATATTTTGAATATGAATTTGCCATTATTTCCATATTTTGAAGTTATATAATCACATTATTCTTTACTTATGCCTTTTACTCATTTTCTCTCTCCTAAACTTATCCTAATATTTCAAGGTTGTCCAAATTAGATGAAATTTGACATGTAGGCTAATTTTGATATGTATATTTTGAATTTGAAGTTTGTTTCCACTTTTGAGACTTATTTTTATGAAGTATGTCATATGACCCATTAACAACCCAATATCTAAATTATTCATCCAATTAATTTCCTTATCTTCATATTACCACAAAAATGAGTTATGTGGCATATTTTATGTATCCATTATTAGCATAAGATTAATGTTAGAACATTAGGTTATATTAAGGTGATGTATACATGCATTAGCTCATTGGGGTTATACTAAACATCTATTTAGGTCTAACCTTCAACCTTATTTGGCTAAGTCCTATCAACTTCTAGGGTAGGGTCTGAGATCTAGTATGTTACAACACACCACCCCTGAAAGGGATTTCGTCCTCAAAATCAAAAGATCTACATATAAGAAAACAACTTATTCACCGCCCCTGAAAGGATTTAACCTACCAAGAAAACTAATCTAAATGTAAAAGGGTAGTCTAACTAAACCATATAAAAGATCCATCATGCTTCATTGCCCACTCTGATTGCTTAGTAAACACCAAACATCAAACTTTAGGTTCTAGGGATAACTATCAAAACATGTAGTTCTATGGGTCATAAGGGAAATATATTGGGTATCCATCCTCAAGCAAGTCGTTACATTTGGGAGACTAGTTCAACATATTAGGGTCCCTAAAGATAAATCATATAGATGTCTAAGTCTACTATTGCCTAAAAGCATGCTATTTTAAACAATTCATATTAGCTCAGGCCAGGCCGATATCATATGGATTTGGGAGTCCTCGTAAACCAAGATAGTGGTGCAGAGGAAAATCTTGCCAGTCCACAAACCCTGATCCTTTCTAGACACCTTTGCTTTCAACTTCATGTCCTAGTAGTTTCTTGAAGGCCAAGCTAAACAACCTCAAGTTACTATGGTTACTTATGCATCTTTTACTTGTAAGTATTTTAAGGATCTATTCATCATTATTCTAATGTGAACTATATGATCCTAAATCAACCCTTCATCATCTATTGATCAACTATAGGGAAAAAATGTCACTTAAAGGTAAGGATTCTAAATAGGGAGACAAAATTGAAATAGTCAGATTCTGACTACCATGGGCTCTAATACCATGCTATAAGGAGGCAGGATCACCCCCTTATCCAAAACAATTTTGAAGAATAAAACATCCATTCCAAACACACTCAAAGGTATGCTGGAGTAGGTGTAACATTTTCAAATTTCAATAAATGGTATTCAAAACAACCAGCGTGTAGCAGCAGAGTAAAAATAATGACTATGTTCAATTTTCACAAAAGATTACAAAAGTACATCATAATATCCCATAAGGGTTTACATGTATGATACCTCATAAGAACTAAGTAGAGGGAAATATAAACCATAAAAAATTGTCTCCAAGCTTTAACTCCTTAAGCTAGTACAAAACTTCATGCCTTATCATCCAAGTCCTTCACCTAGGGTTGGAAGCATACCCCAGTAAGAAGAGAAAATAGATGACATCAGCAAAGGCTAGTATGTGCATACTAAATAGGAAATTAAGAAATATATGGAATAAAGGACATCAAATATAAAAGGCTTCCCATACAAAGGATAAGGACCACCCAATATGGGTATCAAGAGAAAAGGAATTGAAATCATATGATAACAAAACAATACATGCCATTAATAAAACATAAAGATTGTGCCACACAAGAACATGTAAAGAATTAGGACACACACCCCATATCATCAACCTGCATGCATGTGAGATAAACATAGCCCTAGAACAATATAAAAACAAAGGAGGCCAAGTCTCATAAACTTGAAACTTGATAGAGAAAGGAATACTTCCAATCTACCAAATATATAAACATAGGCCAATAATCACACATCTTGCCCTGGGTATGAGGTTCCTTTCCATCCCAAAAGAGCAGGAAATATCACATCTGCTTGGCAAAAAATAACACATATGCCATAAAAACAAATGCAATTACACTACTTTAGTGCTACTGAATCACGTAGTATGTTAAATGTAGAGGCAAGTAGAAAGTATAGTCAGAATATATAAACTGGTCATTGCATAAGTGACCAACCTATACATCCACCTCATAAGTGGGCAAAGACATCACATGTCATCTTTTAGAGTTTCATCATGAACAAAGCCTAAGATAAGAGTTCAACAGAAAATCCATGATCACATGATCAATATCAAATAGGGTAGTTCACATGAACCATTATTTTCAAAACAAAAGACATTTTGTTCAGGCTAATGTCCATAGGATAAAGAGAATGAATAAGCATAGGTGATTTACTCAACATAGAAGAATAGGGGATACACCATACCTCAACTTAGGAGTCTAAATAGCCCAAGTCAAGCCTAGGCCGCCAAAGAACCTCTAGGGAAGGTGGACAGATCCAATAAGTAAGGTTCCCAAGCTTAGAGAGGTTGGTTTCTCCAACAAAGCTCCTATCTCAAGCAAGAAGCTCCTTATCCACTTTACAGGTGAAAAACCCTAACAAAAGAACATAGAGATGAGGTGTTTATGGGTTCAAGGTGGAGTTTTACCATAGAAGTACATGATTCCAACCCGGAGGAAGGTGGAAGGAATACTAACAACATGAAAATAGGGAAGGGAAGGAGGATACTTACTAGTTTTTGTCAAAATCACCAAGGAGGAGCATAAGAAATCTTAAATAGAGAAATTTGGAACCCTAGGAGCCTTCTTCATCAAGGTAGGCACATCCTTTAACCTTTGGATAGCACCTTCATGGACAAATAGATTAGGAACAATGCTATAATCTAGAGGAAATAAAGGAGAGCAAGAGTTTTCAAATTGGGAGTTGGGAAGGGGTAGATATGGCTATATAAAGAAAGAGGTCAAGTATGAGGTGTCTATGAGATTTTCCATGTGTCATGTATAAGGTTGTACATGGACATGCAATCCTTTATGGATAAGGAAGATGTCAAGAACGAGGTGTCTAGTTTATTTCCATGTTTCCAATGCTAAGGGTGCCTATGGGCATGCAAACCTTTATGGATAAGGAAGAAGTCAAGCATGAGGTGTCCATGGAGCTTTCCATGTGTCCTTAGCTTAGGGATTTCATGGCCATGCAAGAGGACAGCTCATAGAGGCTTATTGAATATAAAATGTCAGTTTCTGGACACTTATAGGCTATCCCAAAGGACCTCCAATCAAATATATAACTCCATTGGTTGATAGCTTCTAAAGATAAGCTCATTTATATAGAGAGTAATCCCTAAAATGCCCTTGGAAAGAAACACCTTCAAACCAAGGTGCAACTAGGTGACCCATGGATAAAAAACTCAAGAAAGGTAAGGGAATATATAAGGATTATAACGCATGTGACAATTTGCAAAGGAAACCTCACAATTGGGTAAATTGCAGAAAAGTCCAAAATGTACCTAAAATTGCATAACTTGCACAAACAACATCCAAATTGGACCAAACTTCATCCAAAAGTTATATTTGATGTGTTGAATATGAATTTTCCATTATTTACATTTTTTGAAGTTATATAATCACATTAATCATTACTTATGCCTTTTACTCATTTTCACTCTCCTAAACTTATCCTAAATTTCAAGGCTGTCCAAATTAGATAAAATTTGACATGTAGGCTAATTTTGATATGTAGATTTTGAATTTGAAGTTTTTTCCACTTTTGATACTTATTTTTATGAGATATGTCATATGGCCCATTAACAGCCCATTATCTAAATTATTCATCCAATTAAGTTTTTATTTCATATTACCACCAAAATGAGTTATGTGGCATATTTTATGTATCCATTATAAACCTAAGATTAATGTTAGAACATTAGGTTACATTAAGGTGATCTATAAACAAATTTCACCATTAATACCATGAGAGTACGATCAGATTTTGGGCTGATCTCAGTGATATTCCCGTAACCACCATTAATACCATGAGAACCATCACCTCTAATTTCCTATGGGGTGGAGGGGTACATGGCATTGCATGGAAGGATATCACTCGACCTTACAAAGAAGGGGGACTCCAGATTAAGGACACACAACATATAATGGATGAAGGTACAAGAAAAAGAATAAACAAATTTCAGAATGATCAAGACAACGTCTGGACCTGCTGGATGAGAAACAGATACGGGCAAGACATCTGACTAGAGGAAGGTAGCAACCCCTCTAGGATATGGAGGAGCATGTGTAAAATGAAAAGGGAGGATGATTACCCACAGAATAGGGGTGATAGCCAAGAAAGTATTTCACCCACTAACCAGACCAACGCAAGTAATGAGGTCACTTGGTGGAAACTTCTCTGGGGCAAATACTATTACCCCAAATGGAGTACACTGTTGTACAGAGCAATGAGGAATCATCTACCAACTAAAGATTGTATGATCCATTGGGGAATAGAGGTAAATCCGGACTGCTGCTTGTGCCAAGAGGTTATGGAATCAGCATAACACCTGTTCTTTGAGTGCAAATATTCCCTACTTCTCTGGCGCACCATTTGCCTCAAGAACAAGTGGGGTTTTCAACTGCCTACAAAGCTCAATGATGCTATTCAATGGGCCACAGATACATGATGGACTGACTGGAAACTTGCTTTCTGTGGGCTATGCATTTCAGGACTGAGTTATGAAGTGTGGGCTGAAAGAAACAGACGTACACATAACAGTAAAAGTACAGATAATTTAGAACTAATGAAGAGAATTGAGAGAAACATCTCTGACCAGATTCGTCTTTGCAAGAAGATGAGTAGCCAACTGGACACTAATGTTTGTAGATACTAGGGCATTTTGTAGATAAGCCCCATTTTTACACTTCTTTCTTCTTGGATGTTGTTGGTTCTGGTTGTGCTTTGTATCACACCAGTAACAGACTTTGTGTTTTTGTTATAGTTACTATGTAACTTGGTTTTTGGCAATACATTTTTACCTATTTCCAAAAAAAAAGTGATCTATACATGCATTATCTCATTGGGGTTATACTAAACATCTATTTAGGTCTAACCTTCAATCTTATTTGGCTAAGTCCAAAATGTCAACTTTCAGGGTAGGGTCTGAGTTCTAGTATGTTATAGCACACCACCCCTTAAAGGGATTTCATCCTCAAAATCAGCACATCCACATATAAGAAAACAACTTATTCACCACCCCTTAAAGGATTCATCTTATTAAGTCAAAACTATTCTTTATGTACAAAAGGTTCAACTACACTTCCTTACATCCAACTAAATAAGCATCATGCAAAAAAATAGAAAGAAACATAACTTGTAAAGACTAACTATGAACTATAGTTTAACTTGCCCTTCTCCATCCTCAAACATGTACTTACACCTGGGATACTAGTTCAACATATGAGGGTCCCTAAAGATAAATCATATAGATGTCTAAGGATACTATTGCCTAAAAGCATGCTATTTTGAACAATTCATACCAGCTCAGGTCAGGCCAGTATCATATGGATTTGTGAGTCCTCATAAACCAAGCTAGTGGTGTAGAGGAAAATCTTTCCAGCCCCTGAACCCTGATCCTTTCTAGACACCTTTGCTTTAACCTTCATGTCCTAGCAGTTGCCTAAAGGGCGCTAAACAACCTCAAGTTACTATGGTTACTTATGCATCTTTTACTTGTAAATATTTTAAGGATCTATTCATCATTATTCTAATGTGAAACTATATTATCCTAAATCAACCCTTCATCATCTATTGATCAACTCTAGGGCAAACACGTCACTTAAAGGTAACGCAATGATTCTAACTCGGGAGACAAAATTAAAATAGTCAAATTCTGACTACTATGGGCTCTGATACCATGTTGTAAGTGTTGGCTAATTGGACATCTATAAATCCCTTTGTTTTGATTATGACAAACATTTCATTCTTATTAATCTAACGAGCTACTTGAGTGTGCAGGACTAAGATGGATGGCAAAGCAACTAGGGAAAATCCACAAGCTAAATTTTTTATATTTTCATGCAATGTAATCATTGTTGTAAAAACTTGTACAAATATATAATGTACAAGTACTTAGAATTGCATGTAAATCAAGCGTTAGATTTTCCCTAGCCAAACATCATAGTTAGACATGTCATCCCATTTAAATAAGATCATTTATGCACACTCACACATATAATTAATGCCTAAATTGAAACCTTGAAACAGGATCACTCTCGGTCGACAAACTCCTCGACCGAGACACTCTCGGTCGACAATCTTCTCGACCGAGAAAGATCCAAAGTAGCCGTTAGACATAACAGACAAGTTAGTTGGCAGTTGAAGAAAGACGTTGCAAATCACTTGTTCCAGAGAGCCTGTCGGTCGACAAAAGTTCGACCGAGTAGGTGTCTCGGTCGACCATTTGTCGACCGAGATGGTCTCTGACAGCAACTGCAGAATAAATTAATTAGCCGTTGTTAAAGCAACAACTTTGTACCTAACGGCTAGTTAAGCACTTAGAAACCCCTAGAAGTTGTCTAGAACATCCTTAAGCATACTTAGGCCATTCCTATAAATAGGACAAGCCATAGGACACTAGAATTCACTTGTTACACTTGAGAATACACTTGAGCATACTTGAGCAATCTGTTGCAAGCAATTTGAGCACTGTGATCATTAGTCTACATTCTCCTTAGCTCAATCCCGTGTCCTATAGGCTAGATTCTCCTATCCACAGCAATCACAAGTTCACACATTTGGCTAGGAGATCTATATGCTTGATCTAGGCATATCAAGCCTTGGGCTTAAAGGATAAGTTGTAATTTCCTTTTTCTTTCTTGTTCCTTTTTTTATCTTTTGTACTCTCCTTGCTACTCCTAGGGTTGGAGGCTGCGGATTGGAGAGGGTTGACTTCTCAGGTGGAGAAGGGGACTTCAAGCTACTTCAAGAAGGCTATCGCAAGGGAAGCTACTTCAGAAGGCTGGTGCAACGGGAGTTGGTGCATCTACTTCAAGGGAAGGCTGCTTCAAGGTTGGCGATTACTTCTAGGTGAAGGCTGCTTAAAGGGTTTAGGAAAAGAGATTGTATTTTATGTAAATTCCTTGAGAGGTAATAAAATAAATTTCTTTTCAAATCCCGGTTGGGTAAGCAACCGGGTAGTGGATTGTCGGCTATAGTATTTGCTATAGTTGGAACCACTCTAAACCTTGTGTCTCCTTGTCCAATATTTTCATTGTGGTTGATTGAGTTCAATAATTGTTAAATTATCTATAAAACTCTATTCACCCCCCCTCTAGTAGTTTTCAATTGGTATTAGAGCAGGCTTCAAGGAACCCTAACCAGGTCTTGAAGAATGGAGGGAAATGGTGAAAGGTGCTGTTTGGACAAAATCACTACATGCTGCAATTGGTGTTTAGGAACAAGCCACAAAACAACCGGATGCCCATGGAGATCAAAGGAAGAGGATAAGCACAAAGAATGCCTTATTGCTACAACTAGTGAAGAAGAAGAAGAAGAGGTAAGTCTTTTTTATTTATCTAAAGAAGAACTAGTTGCTATTATTGAAGAAACACATAATAAATATGTTGAGTGCAAAAAGAAATTAAAGAAATCAATTAAGGAAAATGATGATCTAAATGTTAAACTTCTTGCTCTTGCATCTGAAAATGAGGATCTCAAAGAGGGAAATAAATTTTCTGATCTTAAGTTAAAATCTATGGAAGCCGATTGCAAGCTCCTTTCTGTTGAAAATTCAAACTTACAGACTCAAGTAAACGATCTTCAAAAACAACCATTATTGTGCACTCATATAGATTATGACACTATTGTTAAAGAAAGAAATTTATTGTCATCCAATCTAGACCAAGCAAAAATAGACATTAAGAAAAGAATGGATGAGATTGCCAAGCTACAACAACAAGTTCGTAGTTTGAATAACCATGGCATTCTTGATCAAATTCTAGATAATCCCTATCAACAAATTGGGAGAAGAGGACTAGGTTACAAGCCTAAAGGAAAATCTCATCAACAGCCTAGTCAGAGAAAGTCACAAAACCAATCTATATATGTACCTAAAAGGACATCCTTACCCAATGACAACATAGGACACAACCATAGAAAAATATATGAAGTTGACTCAATATGTTGTCATTACTGTTTGCGCCTTGGTCACTATTCATTTTCATGTCCTTACAAGAGAAGAGATGTCGAGTTAGTTTGGGTTCCTAAACCTCCAAACTAAACAAATAAGATTAAGTTGAGATATGACCAAAAGACATTAATTGCATAATTCTATGTCTATCTCAACTTAACATAATGAGATTACAAATAAAAGTAAGCATCTAAATAAGTTAACCAACATAATAACTTCGAAACAAATAAACAGTTCCAGGAATCTTGTCGGTCAAGCAACTGTCGACCGAGACCTCATCGGTCGAAAAATTGTCGACCGAGCATATCACTGTTTTCAGTTTACTACGAAAATTGTTGCATTTTTCGAGTAAAATTGCTATCTTTTTATGATTGATGACTGGATATACTTTTTCATCTTTACAAATAATAGTTTATTCTCTAGAAGATTTAAGCTTACACTGAAATTATGCTTAGGCAAGCAAAATGAGTTATTATGCTTCAATTTGATATTTATTGCAGATATTATACTCATACACTAAAATTGAAAAATCTGCAAAATTTGCCTCTTGGTCACAATCAAATTTGACCAAGGGGCGCTATGGTCGTAGTCAAATTCGACCTAAAATAAGTTTGACATAATAACTATTTTGGATATCCTTTTATGGTTAAAAGAAATTAATTTATGATCACAACTTGTCCCAATACTGTCAATAATAAACACACATATATATATAGGCTCTACAAAAATAGTCTTAAAAATCAGCCTCAAAATCGTACTCAGTAAGTCTCTCGGTCGACGAACACTTCGACCGAAAACCTCTCGGTCAGTCCCTCTCTCTCGACCGACAGAATCTATACAGATTTAGTATCAGACACATATTCGGTCGACAAATATTCGACCGAGACAATGTCGGTCGACAATTGTTCGACTGAGAAATAGCCGTTGGATACGACCGTTGTAAACCGACCGTTATGACCGTTTATGACTGTTATTTGACCGTTGGGGAGCCGAGTGGCGCGTATGCAACATGACCGTTGCGGACGCTCGGTCGACGAATCGTCGACCGACCTGGTCACTGGAATGTTATAAAAGGGGCAAAAACGGGACACTTACTCACACTTGCATATTCTTGCTTCCATTGTCCCTCTCTAGTGCATTTTTGTGCAACTCTCCAGCATCCTCATTCTCAAACCTTCCTTGCTTCTTCTCCACACTCAAGTAACACAAATGGCCTCATCATCAGCTGCCTGTGGGAAGAAGAAGGTCGCCGGCAGAAAAAGGACGGGAAGCTCGGGAAGCCACTCCGCCACTGACGATCATCAACGACATCGCCTTCGTCGATGGAGATGCTGGTGATCGATATCTTCGGCTTTCCTCCAAAGCCCCTCTTCCACGACGACCAGTTGAAGTCATGGACTTCATCAACATAGTCGATCTGGAGGATCTCTTTGAAGTGCAAAAATTGAAGGACTTCATCAATCCCTCTTTCCCTTTCTATTCCACTAAGGTAGTCAACGAATTTTATGCCAATCTCATATTCCATACTGAAAATGAAACCACATTCTTCTACACCATGGTCAATGGGCATAGCCTTAAATTTACCGAAGGGGATATTCTTGACATGCTAGAAATTGACATAGATGAATACCAAGATTCCCTTGATCTCACCACCGGAAATCCACTAAATCAACTTTCCCAAGATGATCATACCATTAGCCTTAGTGACATAAAAAGAGCTATTTTTCAATCCAACACTACTTGTCATGAAGATAGGGGAACCTACTATGCTATAAATCTCAAACCAGCTTGTAGGATTGTAAATCTCATTGTTTCTACAAATATTCACCCTAGAGCCAACAAATCTGAAGTTCCAATATTCCGTATGTGCCTCATTTATGCCATCATAAGCCGCATTCCCACAAACTTCATCCGTATAATTCTTAAAAACATGATTGAGTTTTCTGGCAACCCACCATATGCGGATTTCATTTGCCAAATTACTCAACATTTTCTTAAAACAAACATTGAGGATATGGGATATACATGGGAGCGTCGACCACAAAAGATAAGTAAGAATACCGTAGAGAAAATGGGAATAGATTTTGGTCACAAAAGGGCTAGAGTAGAAGGAGAAACATCTCATCAGGACATACCACCACCTCCTCCTACTACCCTACCACAGGACCCCATTCAAAATACTCTTACTTATATTGTTGGCTCCCAATATCACCTTAGTAGACAATTAGACTACAATCATCATGCCATGACATATTTAAACCAACGAATGCAAACCCTTTCCCCAAACCAAACTGATGAATATCCATATTCTTTAAATCCAGGCATGCTCAATCCATACAATCCTTCGTACAACTACTATCAAACTCCACCTCCACCATCCATGGATCTAACGCATACTCAATTTTCATCTATGCAATTGCAAGATATTGTTGCTCATTTCCGATTTGACCGAGTTCCTACATTCTTGGAAGCATATGCTTTAACCAAGACAAGAGCTCTAGATTGGAAAACCTTGGTCAAATACTATGGAGCTGAGCCATTTATTAGGAAAGATCCTGACGTTGATGAAATTCTTAAATCTTTCCAGTAAGTGTTGGAGTAATATTAGTTGTAATAACTTGCTTTGAATGATTGTAATGGATTACTTCTGTATGATGTGTCTATCTTTCCATATTTCTTAATGAAATTGGTTATCCTTTTGATTTGGATGGATATCTTTTTGCATATGAGACATCTTGTAAATAAATGGATTATAAAGATTATTATTGTAAAGCATACAAATTAAGGGGAGTAACAAATAAAAACTTGTGGTTAGAATTAACAACAATCCTTGACACAGAAACAGTCTCGGTCGAGACCTGTTCGACCGAGAACACTGTCGGTCGAGAAATCGTCGACCGAGCAGGTCTCTGTTGTCATGTCTGCAATAATTCTGCTGAAAATGATTGCTCATCAAATAATTTTAAACCAAGGATGCATGTTGAACATCATTTGTAAAACAGAGTATTCTTTTATGCATATGGACACTCTTCAAACATATTGCAAAGCATTTAAGTCTTTACTTGGGATATCTAAGGGGGAGATCATAAAAACAACTTTGACCATTTGATTGAAGAAGCTTACAAAAACATTGTAACCACCATGTGTAGCTGGAAATTTTCATTGATTATAAAGAAATTTATGAATTTATTGAAAATAGTATCTTGTACTTGAAGGAACTCTCTACCCAAAACAGGGCTTAACATCCCTTGCATTTGGATGGAGACATTTTTATGTACTCTAAGATTAGAGGATTCTCATTTAATTTAGGGCTTAACATCCTTTGATAAATGAGAAATAAATATACATTCATCATAAGCTTACGGGAATCTCATATCATTTCAAGGCTTAACATCTTTTGCAAATGATTGAGAAACAAATTATGGATAAATTAGACAAAAATCCATGTTCCTAATAGGATATCTGTTTAAGGGGGAGCATAATATAAAATTAAGGGGACATCTTTTTCATTCGATTTGACGGGATATCTAATTAAGGGGGAGTTTTTATTAAAACGGTTATCTTTTTGAAATGACAAAGGGGGAGAGATAAATAAAACTATAACTTAGTATTTATGAAAAACTCAATCAAGGAGTTTCATAAATATACTCTTGGCTTTACATTTATATTCCCAAAAGAACTGGATTTCATGTTCCATAATTCATTGGGAATAATAAGCACACATTTTATAAACAAGAGGAAAAGCTACATAAGGTAATCTAAAGGTATGAAACTCATATGTTTTATATTTCCTTTATTTATATTTTGGAAATGTTTGTCATCTTCAAAAAGGGGGAGATTGTTGGCTAATTGGACATCTATAAATCCCTTTGTTTTGATTATGACAAACATTTCATTCTTATTAATCTAACGAGCTACTTGAGTGTGCAGGACTAAGATGGATGGCAAAGCAACTAGGGAAAATCCACAAGCTAAATTGTTTATATTTTCATGCAATGTAATCATTGTTGTAAAAACTTGTACAAATATATAATGTACAAGTACTTAGAATTGCATGTAAATCAAGCGTTAGATTTTCCCTAGCCAAACACCATAGTTAGACATGTCATCCCATTTAAATAAGATCATTTATGCACACTCACACATATAATTAATGCCTAAATTGAAACCTTGAAACAGGATCACTCTCGGTCGACAAACTCCTCGACCGAGACACTCTCGGTCGACAATCTTCTCGACCGAGAAAGATCCAAAGTAGCCGTTAGACATAACAGACAAGTTAGTTGGCAGTTGAAGAAAGACGTTGCAAATCACTTTTTCCAGAGAGCCTGTCGGTCGACAAAAGTTCGACCGAGTAGGTGTCTCGGTCGACCATTTGTCGACCGAGATGGTCTCTGACAGCAACTGCAGAATAAATTAATTAGTTGTTGTTAAAGCAACAACTTTGTACCTAACGGCTAGTTAAGCACTTAGAAACCCCTAGAAGTTGTCTAGAACGTCCTTAAGCATACTTAGGCCATTCCTATAAATAGGACAAGCCATAGGACACTAGAATTCACTTGTTACACTTGAGAATACACTTGAGCATACTTGAGCAATCTGTTGCAAGCAATTTGAGCACTGTGATCATTAGTCTACATTCTCCTTAGCTCAATCCCGTGTCCTATAGGCTAGATTCTCCTATCCACAGCAATCACAAGTTCACACATTTGGCTAGGAGATCTATATGCTTGATCTAGGCATATCAAGCCTTGGGCTTAAAGGATAAGTTGTAATTTCTTTTTTCTTTCTTGTTCCTTTTTTTAACTTTTGTACTCTCCTTGCTACTCCTAGGGTTGGAGGCTGCGGATTGGAGAGGGTTGACTTCTCAGGTGGAGAAGGGGACTTCAAGCTACTTCAAGAAGGCTATCGCAAGGGAAGCTACTTCAGAAGGCTGGTGCAACTGGAGTTGGTGCATCTACTTCAAGGGAAGGCTGCTTCAAGGTTGGCGATTACTTCTAGGTGAAGGCTGCTTAAAGGGTTTAGGAAAAGAGATTGTATTTTATGTAAATTCCTTGAGAGGTAATAAAATAAATTTCTTTTCAAATCCCGGTTGGGTAAGCAACCGGGTAGTGGATTGTCGGCTATAGTATTTGCTATAGTTGGAACCACTCTAAACCTTGTGTCTCCTTGTCCAATATTTTCATTGTGGTTGATTGAGTTCAATAATTGTTAAATTATCTATAAAACTCTATTCACCCCCCCCCCCTCTAGTAGTTTTCAGTAAGGAGGGTGGGATCACCCCCTTACTAAAAATTTGAAGAATCAAACATCCATTCCAAACACACTCAAAGGTATGCTGGAATAGGTGCAAAATTTTCAAACTTCAATAAATGATATTCAAAACAACCAAAGTATAGAAACGGAATAAAAATAATGACTATATTCAATTTTCACTAAAGATTACAAAAGTACTTCATAATATCCCATAAGGGTTTACATGTATGATGCAACATAAGGATCTAAGTAGAGGAAAATCTAAACCATAACAACTTTGTCTCCAATCTTTAATTCCTTAAGCTAATACAAAACTTCATGCCTTATCATCCAAGTCCTTCACCTAGGGTTGGAAGCATACCCCATCAAGAAGAGAAAATAGATGACATCAGCAAAGGCTGGTATGTGCATACTAAATAGGAAATTGAGCAATATATGGAATAAAGGACATCAAATATAAAAGGCTTCCCATATAAAGGATAAGGACCACCAAAATGGGTATCAAGATAAAATAAATTAAAATCATATGATAACAAAAGAATACTTGCCATTAATAAAAAATAAAGATTGTGCTACACAAGCACATGTAAAGAATTAGGGCACGGACCCCATATCATCAACATGCATGCATGTGAGATAAATATAGCCCTAGAATAATATCAACACAAAGGAAGCCAAGTCTCATAAACTTGAAACATGATAGAGAAAGGAATACTTACAATCTCCTAAATATATAAAACATGGGCTAAGAATCACACATCTTTCCCTGGGTATGAGGTTCCTTTCCATCCCAAAAGAGCAGGAAATATCACATCTGCCTGGTAGGAAATAACACATCTGCCATAAAAACCAATACAATTACACTACTCTAGTGCTAATGAATCGCATAGCATGTTAAATGTAGAGGCAAGTAGAAAGTATAGTTAGAATATATAAACTAGTCACCACATAAGTGACCAACATATACATCCACCTCATAAGTGGGCAAAATACATCACATGTCATATTTTAGAGTTCCATCATGAACAAAGCATAAGATATGAGTTCAAAATAATATCCATGATCACATGATCAATATAAAATAAGGTAGTTCACATGAACCATGATTTTCAAAAGAAAAGACATTGTGTATAGGCTAATTTCCATAGACATAGAGAATGAATAAGCATAGGTGAATTGCTCAACATAGAAGAATAGGGGATACATCATACCTCAACTTCTGAGTCTAAACAGTCCAAGTCAGACCTAGATCTAAGCCTAGGCCTCCAAAGAACCTCTAGGGAAGGTGGATAGGTCCAATAAGTAAGTTTCCCAAACTTAGAGAGGCTGGTTTCTCCAACAAAGCTCATATCTCGAGTAAGAAGCACCTTCTCCACTTTAGAGGTGAAAAACCCTAACAAAAGAACATGGAGATGAGGTGATTATAGGTTCTAGGTGGGGTTTCACCATGGAAGGCCATGTTTTCAACCTAGAGCAAGGTGGAACGAAGACTAAAAACATGAAAATAGGGAAGGAAAGGAGGATACTTACTAGTTTTGGTTAAAATCACCAAGGAGGAGCTTAAGAAATCCTAAATAGAGACATTTGGAACCCTAGGAGCCTTCTTCACCAAGGTAAGAACTCTCTTTTACCTTGGGATAGCATCTTTGTGGCCACACAGAGTAGGAAAAATGCTCTAAGCTGGAGGAAATAAATGAGAGAAAGAGTTTTTGGAATTGGGAGTTGGGAATGGGTAGATATGGATATATAAAGAAAGAGGTCAAGTATGAGGTGTCTATGATACTTTCCATGTGTCATGTATAAGGGTGTACATGTACATGCAATCCTTTATGGATAAGGAAGAAGTCAAGCTCGAGGTGTCAAGTTACTTTCCATGTGTCCAATACTAAGGGTGCCTATTTCAAGGTTGTCCAAATTAGATGAAATTTGACATGTAGGCTAATTTTGATATGTAGATTTAGAATTTGAAGTTTGTTTACACTTTTGAGTCTTCTTTTTATGTGATATATCATATGGCCCATTAATGATACATTATCTAAATTATTCATCCAATTAAGTTTCTTATCTTCATATTACCACAAAAATGAGTTATGTGGCATATTTTATGAATCCATTATAAACCTAAGATTAATGTTAGAACTTTAGGTTACATTAAGGTGATCTATACATGCATTATCTCATTTGGGTTATACTAAACATCTATTTAGGTCTAACCTTCAACCTTGTTTGTCTAAGTCGAAAATGTCAACTTCCAGGGTAGGGTCAGAGATCTAGTGTGTTACAAAATCCTTTTACCAATTTCCATGGCTAAATCCATCAGAATAATGCTTGTTAATAGTGCAACTGATGCTAAAACTGTATTCCTTAACTGGAATATTGTACATGATGTGTATGTGACACAACCTAAACGTTTTATAAATCCATATAATGTAAATAAATTCTATAAGCTACAAAGGTCAATCTTTAGATTTGAATCAAGCATCTTACGAGCTAGAATCTTTGATTTGAGAAGACAGTCAAAGTGTTTGATATGAGACAGAATGAATATAAAATTTATGATTAAAAAAGATTTAGCGAGAGCATATTTATATTCCACATAATGATGGGGAATAAAATCCTTATTCTTCATATATTAAAACCTGTCAAGGGAAGTACCTTCTCTAAAGGGTTTAGGCAACACATCCTATGTGATAGGAATTGAGATATATAGAGATAGATCTAGAAAGATTCTTGACCTAAGTTAGAGCACATGCATTTATAAGATGTTGAAGAGTTCAACATATAGAACTCAGTGAGAGAAAATCTATCCATGTTCCATAGGAGTAGTCTCTCAAGATCCCAGTTCATGTAAAAAATGGGAAATCATGAGTAACATGCCATATACATCCACAATAGGATCTATCATGTTTGCAATGTTATGCACTAATCTCGTTGTCTTGTATGTATTGGACATGACGAGTGAATGTCTATCAAATCCCAGTGAAAGTCATTGGAATTCCATAGAGAACATCCTTAAGTACTTGAGAAGCACTAAAAGGATCGGTTCATTGGTTATGATAATAAGGACGAGTTGGGTGTAAAGGCTTACACTGATACAAGCTTCTAAAATGACAAAGAAAACTAATGATCGCAATCTAGATTTGTGTTTGACCTTAACAGAAATTGTAAGCTAGAAAGTTATGAGCTAGAGAAAATTGTTGAATTCTACAATACAAGTCATTTATCTTGCTGATTTGAGAACAAAAAAGGATACAATATGGATCTTGAAGTTCATATAAATGAACTTGTGGGAGGTTCCAACCATTGATGACACAGTAAAATATTGTGACAACAATGGAGCTTCTAGTTAGGCAAGGAATCGCAGATCGTATACCACAACACTTCCATCTCATACGAGATGTCATACATCAAGGAGATGTGAAACTTGCAAAATACCAACTAGAAGAAAATGTTGCTAACCCAATATAAAAGTGCTTTCACATCATAAACATGATGGACATGTTATGATCACTTGGAATAAGATTTGTGGGTGATTGGATCTAGGTTCAAGTGCGAGTTTTTTGGTATGTATGCCCAAAGAGTCAATCATATGATGATTGGAATGGTGCATTAGATACCTAATTTTATAATAATAGTAAAGGTATTTTCCTCTATTATGTTTCTCTCAATGATGTGATGATGAAAAATATATAATATATGTCTAAAGAATGTTTTTACTCAATGCCATGCGTATTCAAGTTGATGACATGAATAATGAGATCATATATATGATAAGATCACATACATTCTTGTTATGTCCCTAGATGGATATTACTATGGAAGCAAAATAGACGATAATGATACATAAGACTAGAGTGTGTGTTGATTGATGATAGAGTCTCATTAGTCATGATATATGGTATGAAGTCAAGCACACAATACATGTTATAGAATAGTTTATCAGACAGACCAACCTTGAGAGTGATACATTGATACTATGGAGTGGTAGTCAGAATCAACTCTCATAGTGATACGGGTGATTGTGGTTCTTAGACCTAAAGTCACTATACTCATCACATGTTGTTCGATGTATTTATACATCATCCAATGCGAACTTCAATAAGAGTTTCCACAAAGATGATGCTCAGGTGCATTGTGACACATGGGGATTGAGTGTGAGTGATGTAGATGGGATTTGTCCCTCCTATAGGAGTTTGATATCTAGGCCTCTTGATAAGAGAGATTGAGAAATGTATGTCCATACTCATGTGATTCAATATGTGATATGTGAACTCACATGCATCTCTCACCATTTGCTCTAGTTCAAGGAACATGGATTGAACATTAAGAGGATGACAATTCCATGCCTTGATTTCAATCCGGATATCAGAGGCAAAGGAACTATACGATCACAGTAACATTGACTATGGATTGTAGGTTGAAGTTTTTCTCCAACTTTCCAAACTACTTGGGTAGAAATGATGTTTTTCTAGACACCACTCATTGCTTGTGATGTCATAAGTTGGTCATGGACAGTCACTGTGAACATAATTTGGGACCTATAGGGTCACACACATAGACTACACTTAGAATAGTAGTTTATTGATGAATGATGTTTAACTTAATTACTAAAAGTGTTTAGGTATTCAAGTTAACAACTGAGGTTCAAAATTGACTGAATGGACTCTGAATCGACCGATTCAAGTGTTGAACTGATCTGTTGGAGTGTCAAGTCAATTAGAAACAACAATTGGTTGAATATTTTCATGAACTAGACATTTGAAACGACCATTTCACATATGAAATGACCATTTAACTTATAGAATGATTGTTTCAAAAGTGAAATAATTGTTTCATGAAATGAAACGACCATTTCATGATCTAAACCAAGTGATTCATCATTTGGTTTGTCTTGATTAATGATTGATTTGATTGGATCAAGGATTGATGTTGATGTCATGACTATGCATTAATTGAATATTGAATGCCAATTTGATTTTGAACATGAAATTACATGAACCGAATGGTTCAAGAGATGAATCGACCAATTCACCTAAGGCTTCTATTGGTTTGGTGTAAGTCATAAGTTATGCAGAACTCATTTTCTAGGAACTCAAGTTCAATTTTTGGAAATTAAGTTCCACTTAGTTTCATGTGATTGGTTTGTCGTAAGTGTTAACATGAAAATTAAAAAAAATTATTAATTTTTAGTAGTGGCGCAGTTTGTTGCCCGCTTATCTTCAACTTTGATGCAAACCTTTTTTTAGAAAAATATTTTTTACCACGTGATATGTTAATATTTCCCTCTAAAAATTGATTTCATACCTGAATCATATTTTGTACCTACTTTTTAATAGCTCAATAATTGGATTTAGTACCAGCCTAGAAGACCTTTAGTTTCACTTCAATGGGGTCCATGTGTGGTTTTGCTCTTTTGGGAACTCATGGACAGGTGATTCAAGGAAGGACTAGAAGAGATGTGCAGGAGAGGTCTTCTTTGGATTGAAGACTAGATAGGACTTATGTATATTTTTGTTTAGCTTCTGCACTCTGATGTACAAGAATGATTGTAATCAAGATTGTTTATATTTTTTATATTATTTTGTAAATATTCGAATGTAAGGATCGAGTCTTTACAACATGGTATTAGAGCTATAAATAATCAATACTCATGCTCGTCGTGTGGAATTTAGGGTTAAAACTAGCATGCCTAGAACTTAGTTAAATAGTTTACAACCAACCCTAGTCGTGGTACCCTTATCTAGTTAAATCAAAATAGTAGCTTAGGTGGAGTTAATTTTCACAAAAAATTTTGACTCACCCATTTAGTGAAAAGCAAACATCACCATATTAGTAGAGATGAGTGAGGTGTCAAAATGTGAACAACCTAGTATTGAAGGTGAACATCAAAACTAGAAGCTAAAGTTCAAATTTATGAACAACATCCATATTCCCTATACCATAAGTGAACAATTGAGTCTAGTGGGTCATAGAGTGAATGCTAGTCAGAGGTGATTGTGACTTGCTCATCATATTGATTTTGGCCATTTTCAATTTTGCATCGAAATGTTTCTCATTGAGAAATTATTTTCCTTATAATCCTATTTCATACCCAAAATTGGATGACTGAACTCAAGTACCAATTCTTGGCATCAGTTTCACACAAAAATGTAACTTTTATAATTACATAATTATATTAGTATTAAGTAGGAGAGTATATTTATTAGCCACCTAGAAATCATAATTAAAAGAGTTGGTATTTCAAAAATATAATTTAATACAAATAAATAACATGGAAAAAGTTTCAGGATGAATGCATGGGTAACATAGGAGATAAACATTTTCAAAGTTAACGTGATTATGGTATTAAATGAGGGAAAATTCATTTAATTTCCAAGTCAATTGGGTATTGACAACACAGAGTCTCCCTCGTCCTCATGCCACGACCGTTATAGGGATAACGATGAACATTCCCCATCATCCCTGCCATTTTCTTCTCACTTTCAATCTAGTTTCTGACACCAATCCCTCATCATCTGTGCACTCATCTACAAAACCCTATCTATATACCTCGACTTTAGGGCATCACAAAATCGACAATAACACCATATGACCTGCAAAAACTCCCACCAGCCAAGTCTTGTATACTCCTCTGTCTCATGACTTCTAATCCTCTAACAAGCAACCGCAGGCAAAGCACTAGAATGGTCAGCCCAAACACCAAACCTACAACTCACCTCCAACACATCTGTGGAAAACACCCTCAATGATGGATCTTATTCCTTTAGTCACTAGGAGAAAATTGTCACCCAATCTTATAGAAATGGTCTCCATGCATTGCAATCACCTTGACGCTCTTCTGCCTCCACCCAACTGTTGCCTACACCACCAGTCTGACCACAAGTATTGACCCCATCACTTTCTCAGCCACCACTGCACCACCGAGCGGCTTCCACGACCTATAGCATCATTGCCAGAATTTCAGATCTGATGATACCAACGTCAACCTCGCCAAGACGCACAACCACTACCCCTACATATCTTGACCCCACCTCCACCCTGTCGATAGTATAAGAAGATCTGCAACAGATTCTATCGTTGGTTACCATTGGTCTTCAACTCAAACGCCACCTCTAAACCACCACACCTCCCTGGGTGACATGCGAACCCCTTCCCTTCTTATCCAATGTATTGATCTGTGTTTGGAACACATGCCCAATCACCCCCCAATTGCAAGTTGATATTTCCATCACCTAACCTCATCTTCCCCTTCTCTGACTTGACATACTCCCGAGTCAACATTGATCTATAGGTGGCGGATCACCTGTTATCACCTCCAATTGCACCAGACAGATATCATTAAGAGTTATTCAGAACTCTGACACTGGCGGCCTGTGTCAGGCCTAGCCTAACTGTGGTGGTGACTAATTGGCCATCAGGATAGGCAACACCCCACGCCTCATTTCATTTCCTTCTACACCCCACCACCTCCGACCACCACCACATGATAGTAAATAAGCAACAACCTGAGGGCACCATGATGGCACCATCAAGGAGGCTGACGACCCTCAGCCACCTACTCCGACCCTTCTTCAACCTGCACGATAGGTTTTCTCCTTACATACTCCTGTATTTATATTATAGTTGAAAGGTACATGCAAAACTATATAACTAATAGATTAATATCATAATGTGACAAAAGAACATCTAAAACATAGGGCATTATCATGATGAAGAAATTAAAATTAGAATACTAGGGAATAATGATTGAAAACTTAGGTATATGTCTAGTATCCCTCATTGCATTATGTATTAAGGAAATGTACTAACTTAATGCTTGATTGAGTGACTAATTCATAAGGGGAAACTTTATAAATCTTATTGATGATTAACAATTTGAGATAGGGTACACATGTAACATATAATCGAACTCATATAACTGATATCTATGATTGCTATTTGGTGTGTCCCCTCTAGTGGTGCTTTTACACCCCACGAGGTCGGAGCGCACGGGATGTGGGATCTTATGCTTTTGAAATTTGTAAGACCTACACTAACTACTTACGTCTACTAAGACACTACGCCCACAAGCGCACGGGGTCGTGTCGTAGTATAGGTGAGGTGGCAAGTACAGGGTCGATCCACGGAGATAGAGGGGGCACTAGAGTTAGATGAGGTAAGCTATGTTCCTATTGCGGAGAGTAAGGTTTTTAGGGTTTAAAACGTTGGTTGGTTGTTGATTAAGCTAAGTGAGCAAGTAGGAAAGACACGATTGAAACTAAGTTATCAAAAGGCTAAATTAGCAATCTAAGTCAACAAGCTATATAAACAAGAGAAAGAATAAACTACACTAGACTAAGCAAGCAACTAGTAATTGAGAGCCTAAGTTAACCACTAATCAAGATCAAAGACCTAAATTAACACTTAGCTAGCAAAACTAGGCAATCAACTAAGTTAACTAAAGAAATTGAACTACAATAGCATTAACAAGCAAACAGAGCAATTAAGGTTTTAAGCAAGAGTGATTAAGGTGGGTGGGCCGTTTGGGAAATGTCACTTTGATTTTAGTTGGGGGAATTCATTAAACATGCATGGTGCTCAAATCATATCTAGATTACCAAACCAAACAACAAGGTCAATGCCATTAGAACATACCATATACTACTAGTAGAAGACTAGGGTTAGGTGTAGTTCTAATGGGATTGGCCAAATATAGGTTTCTAGAGTAAGTGATAGTGGACAATTGAGGGTTGAGGGTAGAGATGGGAGTGAAGGTGAGGGGATTTATCCTCATGCCACTAGCCACTCTAGCCTTTAGAAGGCCCTAGGCAATTGCATCACTCTCACTTACACTAGACACTTTAAATATCACACTCACTTGTAGGAGGGGGGATGTGTATGTAGGAACAAAGGGGGCTAGATAGGGATCCACTAATTGAACCTAGGAGCCAATCCTAAGATTGCCACATACACTCCAATTCCTCCTAGAAGCTAAGTGTCATCAAACATCTCAAAGCAAGCAATCCATGTTATAAGCACAAACTGCATGCAATAAAATAGGAAATGAGATAGAAGCAAGAAGCAATCATCATAGATATGAATTAAGTTCATTACAAGCAACTTTCCCCCAACATGGTATCAAAGTCACATTTTAACGCCAAACAGCCCACCACTAGGGGCTTAGCTAGACATGATCAAGAAAACAAGAAAAGAAAGGGGTAGAAGAAGTAGGGACTCCATGAAGCTTGATGCAGAAGCCTCCTTCTTCACCTCCAAGCTTGATGTAGACATCCTCCCTCCTCCACAGGTGCAGGGGTGCATAGAATGGTAGGGGATTATGGATGAAAACCTAGGGAACTAGGTTTCCATGGTGGAAAGTAGGTGGAAATGGTGGATTGAGAGCCAAAATGTAAGAAATTTGCACAAGGAACTCAAGAATGGAGGGTGGAGTAGTGTAGCAGCTGTGGGGGTCGTCTAACCTAGTGCTATGGCCACCACCCAGGTATATATAGGTGGTGGTGGAAGCACTAGGGCAAGTACGGGTAGTTTAGGAAAAGCAGTGCAAAGTTGTATAGGGTCGGTGATCACCACGGTCGTGGTGAGTGTGCCACGACCGTGGTGAGGGTAGTGGGGAACAACCGTGGTGGGGTGAATACGGTCGTGGTGTGAAGGAAGTGGTAAAAAAGTGAAGTATGGTGGTGGCCACGACTGTGGTGGAGTGCCACGGTCGTGGTGGGTAACATGCACCACGGCCGTGTGTCTTAACACGGCCGTTTTGGAGGAGGTGAAGGTGACCGTGGGAGAAGCCACGATCGTCTTGATCATCTTCGGCCACGGTCGTGGCGACTTGGCCACGGTCGTGGTGTCTTGGAGGAAATCCCTATTGGCAACTGAACTTCTAGCATTTAATTCCCACGACCGTGGCAGGGTGCCACGACCGTGTTCTCTTCTACTGACCACGACCGTGATGATGGCCACGGCCGTGGTGTCTTCAATGGCCACGGTCGTGGCAGGTGGCCACGACCGTAGGATTCTTTGGAATTTCCCTGTTGAACGCTATTGGATCTTGGCAATAAACGCACGACCATGGCATTGTGTCCACGGCCATTGTAAAGAAGTGAAACCACTTCTCTACTAAAAATTTGAACAATAAAACCTCCAGTCCAAACACACTCAAAAAAGGTATGTTGGAGTGGGTGTAAAATTTTCAAATCTTTATATAATGGTAATCAAAAGACCAATGTATAGCAGCGGAAGAAAATATTTGACTATTCAATTATAAAACAAAGGGATTACAAACTTACATCACAAGGGTCCATGTAGAGGAAATCTAAACCACCTCAAGTTTGTCTCCAAGCTTCATCATCACAAACTAAGTCCAGGTCATCAAACCTTGTCATCCGAGTCCTCCACCTAGGGTTGGAAGCATACCCCAGCAAAAGAGAAACAAAAAGAAACATCAGCAAAGGCTGGTATGTGCATACTAAAAGAAACTTTGAGCAATATAAGGATATAAAGGACATCAAATGTAAAAGGCTTCCCATACAAGAAATAAGGACCACCCAATCGGGTATCAAGAGATAAGATCATAACAAAAATGATGCTTGCCATAACCAACAAATAATAAGAATGTGCTATCAATATAAACATCCACTACCATGGTGGGAAACAAGGCACATATCATCATCAACCTGCATGCATGTGAGATAAGCATAGCCCTAGAACAATATAAATAACAATGGCGGACAAGAATCACACATCTTGAACCTGGTGGAACATGGGCCAAGAATCACACATCTTGCCCTGATGGTACATGGGCCAGGAATCACACATCCTGCCCTGGCATGGGGAATCACACATCCACCATCCAAATATATATAACATGGGCCAGGAATCACACATCCTGCCCGGGCATGGGGAATCACACATCCACCATCCAAAATATCACAATGTTACCATGTTGCATAATGAGACAAAACCAATGAAATTATACTACTCTAGTGCTACTGAATCACATAGCATGTTAAATGTAGAGGCAAGTAGAAAAGTATAGTCAGAATTAATAAGGTTTCCATCACACAATGGACAACTCAAACATATAAACAAATCCACTTCAAGTGGTCATATATCACCAAGTAAAATCCACATCACAGTGGACATATAATATCAAAGGTCCAACTTGCACCAAGGCAACAAGATAAGATTCCAAGAGAATATCCATGATCATAATAACAAATAAGATAGTTCACAAGAACCATGATATCAAAAGTTAAGAGCAATGTGTATAGGCTATTGTCCATAGGACCAAGAGAATGATAAAGATAGGCTATTGCTCAATATAGAAATAATACGGGATGCAAGCATACATAAGAGACAAGAATTGCTCAATACGAATAATCGGAGATGCAACATACATCAAGAGAGATGAATAAGAAACTGCTCAATACATAATTAATGTGGGATGCAATCATACATAAGAGAGATGAATAAGAAATTTCTCAATATAGAAATAATAGGGGATGCAAGCATACCTCAACTTCAGAGTCAAACGATCCAGGGTCACATCTAGGTCCAAGCCTAGGCTTCAAAACACCTATTTAGCATATATGTGAAATTAGGGTTAGGTTTCCATTAATTATACAAAACCCTAAAAACACCTTTTTATTACTATATGAATTAGGTTTCCAAAACGATTCCATATTTTAGGTTATACTTTTCTGAACTCAAAACATATTATATTTTTTTGATTTATAAATATTTAGTTATGATTTTTACAAGTTAATTCATTATTATTTAGATCCATTGAAAACACATGTTTAAAACATTAGATTCATACGATAAAACCAATTCCATTAGAAAGCCCTTATTTTTCTGAATCCAACGGCTATTTATTTATATTTTTCTGATCAGTAGATTATTAGTTGTGGATTTTTGAAATTCGGCCAATGAGAAAATAACACATCAGCAAACGAGTTGCAAAAGAGAAGAGAGAGAGCGAGAGGGCCCCACAGACCTGGCCCAATGGGTTCCAGCCAAGTCATCGGGTCAGCGGATCACCTGACTCGTTCCAAAGCAAGGGACAAGAGCACGAAAAGACTAAAATGCCCCTAAAAGAAAAACCAAAGATAAAGAAGACTGAAGGGCAGACCAGACCAATGGCTATGGTCGTCTTCTTCATTTTAACAGATACACGAGAACAGCGAGCCGCAGCAAACCTTGACAACAAGGGAACTCAATCGGGCATCAGATGCCAAAACAAGTCGGAAACATCACCGTCCAGTTCGTGGGAGCTTCACGAACTTAGAGATCCAAAAGCCAATGAAAATCACGGTGAAAAGCAGGGAAGAGCAAGCTTAGGTTCCAGGTAACCGTAAAAGGGGGAAAACCGGCTAGCTACCTGATCGTTGCAATTGATGCTATGGAAAGCATCACGGAAGCAAAGATAACACCTCCAGCTACCAAATGAACCGCGCGGAGGTCCGGGGACGAGAGCTGAGCGAGAACAGGCTGATGGGGCGGCGCGGAGTAGGGGGGTTCATGCCGAAAACAAAAGCAGCCCAACCAAACTGTGCGAATTGTAGCTGGGACCTCGGCGGAGGTCAGGGGACCAATCCTTCATGGTCAGATGGCCCATGGAGTGGAGAAAGAGAAAAGGGAAAAGAAAACATAGGAGTAGCAGAGGAAAGGGGAGGCGCAGATCAACTGGCGCGAGAAGGAAGCAAAAAACCTAGAGTTTATATAACTAATGGGTTCGGGAAAGGATGAGGAAGTTGAGGGAGAAGAAACCGGAGAGAATCCTTGAGAGATGAGAAAAGAAAGCGAGAAAGAATCGAGGAAGCAGAGCCAACAGCTCGTGAGAGGAAACCAGGAAATGGAAGGTAGGAGAAAAGCAGACACCACACGATCGAAATCCAACGCTCCAAAAGAAGCCCGAGATTCCAAAGCCAGCGTGACACAGTAGATTAGGAAACTTTAACTTAATCGATTTGTGAGTAAAGTTAAAACCAATTAATGCACATATTTCTCTTTCCTCAATTAGGGGTCCTATTCTTATCCAAATTAAACCAAACTTTGCACACAAGTTAAGTTAAACATGTAGATTCCGATTATGCACTTAGTTTTGCCTTTTGGAAACTTTTAATGGTTTAAATAAATCAAATATCATTTTCTCTTTCCTTCTTCATTAATGGCCTTAGGATTATCCAAATTTGATGAAACTTGACACACAAGTCATAATTAATATGTTGGATACGAATTTGCCATCAATTTTACATTTTGGATATATTTGAGTATTTAATTAATATTTTGAAGGTTCTACATACTTTCTCTCTCCTGATTTCACCTTTTAAGCAAACTTTCTCCAAATTGGATGAAAATTCACTTAAAGGCTATATTTATTATGTAGATTACGAATATAAGAATATTTTACTCTTTTGGGGTCAATTATTATATTTATTTATTAATTACACCTTTTAGGCAATTTCTCTCTCTTAACTTATCATATTATTTCAAGGTTGTCCAAATTAAATGAAAATTGACATGTAAGCTTGTTTTGATGTGTAGATTACGAATTTGAAGTCTATTATTTAATTTGAGGCTTTATTACATGGGTTTTGTCATCTAGCCCATTAGAAGCCCATTAACCATATTATGCATGAAATTAAGTTATTTATCATCTTGTTATCACCAAATGAATTATTTGACATATTATATTACATTATTCATACATTAGATTATTAGGATCACTCTAATATTAACCTAGTTTGGCTAAACCCAAAAGGTCAAAGCTCTAGGGTAGGGTTTGAGATCTGGTATGTTACAGCCATGGTGAGGCTTGCATGACTTGGTTTGACTTCTGACTTTGTCATTTTCGGATGTCTTTGCTTGGGGATGATTCTTGGCCACTGGAGGTAGGTTGAGGGAGACTTTGGGGCCTTCTTTGGGTCCCTCCTTGAGTGGGGTAACCCTAGAACTCCCTCTCTCTCTCTCTCTCTCTCTCTTCCATCTAAGCATGGTCCAAGTACCTGAAAAATAGTGCAAAGAACATCCATAAGCATATTTGCAATGATAATCATATTGGGGAAAAAGACTTATAATCTAACATGTTTAGATGCAACTTAAGTACAAAATGGCACAGGATGGAGCCCTAAAATAGGGCTGCATCACCACCCCAAACTTAAAACATACTTGTCATCAAGTATGCTCTAACTCAATCTCTCTACAAATTTTCCACAAACAAGAAATGACAAATGCAATGTAAAAGATGATTATTGCTGAATGGTATCAAAAATGACTGAGTGCATGCATTTCACCTCTCTCCTCTCCTTCTTTCACAATCCAATCATGAAAAGAGCACAAAGCACATGAACTTCACATATAGAGCGTAGAAAACACAAGTTATCCATACTTCTTCCATAAAGTACCGGGTAAACCGTTTCATGATAGTGTTAATCGAGGATGACTAGGAGTGTTGTTTCACCTTCATGCGTTCAGTCTTATGTTTCAAATCACACCAAATGACCCACGTGGCTGTGGAAAAGGGCAAAATGATCTAGGTTTGATGTTTCCTAGCTCAATAGGTATGAAAGTGGAAGAAAGGGTTGCGGTAAGATTCTTGGAGTGTTTTTACAAACTCGTCTTTTCTTTATTTGAATGCTCTTAAATAGGAGCATCCTTTTATTTTATTTTTGCTTTTCTTTTTCATTTCTTTTCTTTCTTGCCCTTAGTGCAGATAGGGCATATGGTGGATAGAGTGAAGCGGGGAGATAAAGATATGGCCACCCCAAACTTTTGGAGGTGGCTAAGGCTGATTATGTGCACTATGGCATCTTTTCATGAGGAGGAGGGGTATGAAGATGATGGAAGAATAGTCAGGTCAAAGAGGGGTCATTGGTATGATTTTCCACATAAGACATCCTGCATGAGTATTAATCCAACACTTCATCCAAGATATCACACCACATGACTGAACAAAATGAAATTGATATATCAAACAAGTAACTCCACAAACACTAAGCGTTCAAAGCTTGCTCAATTTCACAATTCAACCAATTCAATCACAATCCTAAGAGAGGTGATGCACATGTAAAAAGTCAAACATTGATACCACTTAGCAATAAAGCATGACATTTCACTTGCACTAGTCAAAAGTCGTCATTTTTACTCAAAACAATAGAGATTGGGTCAAAACATGCTTTTTAGACAAGAAGTCTCAAATTTGGGCAAAATTGGCCAAAATGGTGCCAATTTGCACTAAATCACATGTAAACCTACTTTAGGGAATTTAAAGACATAAAGCAGCAACTCCTACTTATCATGCACAAGAAATTATCAAAAACTACATGAGAATGCAATGCATGATATGGAATAGGAAAAAGAGCAAACATTTTGAAAAATTACACAAAAATGCAAGAAGTTAAACTACATGTATGCATGGATGCAAGCAGACACACTAGGTCAGGGTAAACAAGTATGAAATGTCAGTCAAACTATTTGATCATCTTGCAAAAATTTAGCACAAGGCACACGGAGAAAAGTGTGGTGAGAGAAGGGTTTACCGCCCTACCACCCCAAACTTTTACATCATGCTGCCCTCAGCATAAAATAGAAGTTTAGACTAGTAGGGTAAATGACGTGGGGTCGCAAAAGACAATCGCCAAGAGCTGGAGTGGTCAATGTTACACTAGGTGAACAGGACAGGGCCACCACGGCCGTGCTGAACAGCATGGCCGTTCTGTCCTTCTTCCTATAGCTCCTCTATTGATTTGTGATCTTTTCTTCCATTTTGACCTCCGCTTTGGATAAACCCTTTTTGCATCGTCTTTTCTTCCTTATACCTGTGCTAACATGATTCTCAGTCAGAAAAACAATCAAGTATAATGTGTGTGTGTTTCTTGGAAACCAAAAAGAAAGTATGATAAGACAAGGTTCGAGAATCTCAAACAACGTGGGTTGCCTCCCACTAGCGCTAAACTTTACGCCTTCAGCCGGGCTTGTTGCTCTTTTTTTTCATCATGTATTGACACCCACAATGCCCTCCTTCTCTTCTATGGTGATCCTATCTAGCGCTTTGACGACATGTGCTTTGTCCCAAGGAGTGTACACAGAATAGAAGTATGGGCTCGACCTCCATAGCTCCAGAGGGTCACGATAGCACAAACTCTCGCCGAAGTCTTCATTGGCCAGCTTGTCCCTCTCTTCTTTTGTGAACATGAAGAAGTCGAACTTTTCCTCTTATAAGTAATCATTAGCGTGCCTATGCGGATATTGATTTCAGCTCCCGTAGTGGATAGGAAAGGTCTACCCAATATGAGGTACTCTTCTCCATCAATAGGTGCGGTGTCCACTATCAGGAAATCAGTCACATAGGAAATGTTCACCCTTTCATCCACCAACACTATTGTGTTCTGCATGATTCCCAATGGCTTCCGCTTGGTTCCGTCACCCAAGATAATGGCACACTCCACTGGTTTCATTTTGTTTAGGCCAGGCCGTAGGTACATGCAACATGGCATGAGGCTTGTCCCTGCACCTAAGTCAATGAGAGCGTGCTTGACGGGCTGTGTACCAATGTAGCAAGAAATCAGAGGCACCCCCGGATCACCTCTCTTTTCTGGGAAGCCATTGTCATAGATGAAGTTCACAGATTTTGAGGCAACAATCTCCTCGGTCGGCAGTAGCACTAACTTTTTCCTTCCCATGCATACGTCCTTCATCAATGAAAAGAGTGATGTAATGCCTATTGTTCCCCGCTTCAAGTTTCCTAGGACATTCATGATATTTCCGCCCCTTTTTTGGAGAGTCGAACCTTCATGGAATTGCTTTTCGTCTTCATCAACTATCTCCACTGTACTCACTGGAACTTGCAGAGGGGTGGTGGTGATGCTCGTCTTATGTAAAGGTCTTGGTTCCCATAAGGATATGGCTTCAAGCGCTGCTATGTCCATGTTATGTGGAACAGTAGACGTGACACTGTCACCAACAGCTGGCTGAGCTATATCTATTGTAATTTCTGTATCCCCGAGTGGTGGTGGAACCAATGAGAGTGCCTCTACATTTGCGTCTGGCGCAGTAGCAATCTGGGTGCACTTAGCATTCTCTAGTGGTGCTTGAGCGGCAAATTCTTCAGAGCATTCTTTATCTTCGCTAGATCCTTCTAGTATCGGGATTTTACCTCCAACCTCAGTCACTTTCTTTTCCCTCTTTCTAAAACCTTGAGCAGCTTCTTCTCCCCATATGATAGAGACCATACTCACCTATTCATGTGAAGAAGGGGGGCTTGTGAAGACAGAGGTGGTGGTGGTCTTTGATGGGTGGAATTAGGATTTTGGAGTATGCAAGTTGGTTGTGGTGGAGGTGGAGGTTGGTAAGTATGTGAAGGTGGTGGTGGGTATTGGTAATTTAGTGGGGGTTGGTGAGATGGCGGAGCATATGGGTGCAGTGGTCCTTGATATTGTGGAAGTGAGGTTGCTTGGCCACGTGGTGGGATGTATGTGGCTTGGGTGGCATTCACATAACCACCATCCCTGTTAGGATTCGTCATAGGTTGAGATGGCAGTCTCCCCTCTTCACGACGAGCAAGTGAGATAGAAATTTGATCGAGCCTTTGCTCAAGACGGCTGGTGTTCTGTCCTTGAGAAGACACTTCTCTCTTTACCTCATCTAGATTCCACAATCTCCCAAGTACCTCCTCTTTGAACTTTGAGTTGTAGCGTGGCTTTTGCTTCCCCTGTCCTTGCCCATCCTCATTCTGTTGTTTCCAAAAGAAGTTCAGGTGGTTCCTCCACTCGGGAGTGTAGGAGTTGGACATTGGGCCCTGGTTGTTGCGGCCACCAAAAGAATGTAGAGCATTGAATTCCTCGTCTACAGTATCAACCGCCCTTGTGGACTGGCTAGAAGAGCCACCAGCTTGATTTTTCATCCACTTCATCATCTCGGTCATCATCTTCAACATATCAGGGTCGGTGATATTGCGACTCAGAGCTGCGAATGAAGGTGGGGGAGCGTAGCTTCGATCACAATGGCCCCCTTTTGTGGAAGCACGGTGGCGGGAGTTTTCTGTGAGTTTCTCAAACAGCGGCCATGATTCCTCGGGCGGTTTTTCCATGAAGGTGCCCCCGCAAGAAGAGTCTACATTGTTTTGTCTTTGCTCCTCGAGCCCGGTGTAGAAGGCCTGAACGAGTTGCCACGGGGGAACCTCATGATGGGGGCAATCACGAAGTAGCTTTTGGAACCTCTCCCACGCCTCGTGGAAGGGCTCATTCTCTTTCTGGGCAAACGACGTGATGTACCTTCTCATATAGGATAACTTGGTGATGGGGAAGAACTTCTTGAGAAACTCGTTCTTCACGTCAGTCCATGAGATCAAGTCCGGCCTAGAAACGTACCACTCCTTGGCTTTCTCCTTGAGAGAGAAAGGAAAGAGTGTCCACCTGATTGAGTCGTCAGTGGCGGCTGGAGTGCGGAAAGTAGAGCACGTTTCAAGGAACACATCTATGTTGTGGTAGGGATTCTCGTTCTGCATACCGAAGTATGTAGGGAGAAGCCCCAGGAGTGCCAGAGGGATGGAGAACTGTTGACCTAGCATCTGGTCAACCAGAGTGGCGATGGGGGAGTTCTAGTTCCCCGGTGTGAAGAACTCGTGAAGCGGGCGATGCGGCGGTGGAGGTGGAGCATCCGGTGGCGGGTTGTTTTCTGCCATCTCAGCCTCTCGGTGTAGGTTACGGCGAGCTTGACGCCTCCTTCTACCAATCTCGGGGTCGAAAACCACCAAGTCGGTGCAAGTAGAGCACGTGCTACACATGCACAACTGTCACCTGTTCAACACAAACAGACAACAAGAAACTAAGTTAGCAAAACAAGATGCAAAGGTAACACAAAGAATAAATAATAGCAATGGTGAGGGCAAAAGGAAGGGCTAAGCTACACTATCTAACTAGGCTGAGTGCCTCTAGTCCCCGGCAATGGCGCCAGAAAGCTTGGTGCGTCCCCGCTAGTGGTGCTTTTACACCCCACAAGGTCGGAGCGCACGGGATGTGGGATCTTATGCTTTCAAAATTTGTAAGACCTACACTAACTACCTACGTCTACTAAGACACTACGCCCGCAAGCGCACGGGGTCGTTTCGTAGTATAGGTGAGGCGGCAAGTACAGGGTTGATCCATGAAGATAGAGGAGGCACAAGAGTTAGACGGGGTAAGCTACGTTCCTATTGTGGAGAGTAAGGTTTTTAGGGTTTAAAAAGTTGGTTGGTTGTTGATTAAGCTAAGTGAGAAAGTAGGAAAGACACAATTGAAACTAAGTTATCAAAAGGCTAAATTAGCAATCTAAGTCAACAAGCTATCTAAACAAGAGCAAGAATAAACTACACTAGACTAAGCAAGCAACTAGCAATTGATAGCCTAAGTTAACCACTAATCAAGATCAAATACCTAAATTAACACTTAGCTAGCAAAACTAGGCAATCAACTAAGTTAACTAAAGCAATTGAACTACACTAGAATTAACAAGCAAATAAAGCAATTAAGGTTTTAAGCAAGAGTGATTAAGGTGGGTGGGCCATTTGGGAAATGGAACTTTGATTTTAGTTGGGGGAATTCATTAAACATGCATGGTGCTCAAATCATATCTAGATTACCAAACCAAACAACAAGGTCAATGCCATTAGAACATACCCTATACTACTAGGACAAGACTAGGGTTAGGTGTAGTTCTAATGGGATTGGCCAAATATAGGTTTCTAGGATAAGTGATAGTGGACAATTGAGGGTTGAGAGTAGAGATGGGATTGGAGATGAGGGGATTTATCCTCATGCCACTAGCCACTCTAGCCTTTAGAAGGCCCTAGGAAATTGCATCACTCTCACTTACACTAGCCAATTTAAATCTCACACTCACTTGTAGGAGGAGGGATGTGTATGTAGGAACAAAGGGGGCTAGCTAGGGATCCACTAATTGGACCTAGGAGCCAATCCTAAGATTGCCACATACACTCCAATTCCTCCTAGAAGCTAAGTGTCATCAAACATATCAAAGCAAGAAATCCATGTTATAAGCACAAACCACATGCAATAAAATAGGAAATGAGATAGAAGCAAGAAGCAATCATCATAGATATGAATTAAGTTCATTACAAGAAACTTTCCCCTAACATGGTATTAAAGTCACATTTTAACCCCAAACAGTCCACCACTAGGGGCTTAGCTAGACATGATCAAGAAAACAAGAAAAGAAAGGGGTAGAAAAAGTAGGGACTCCATGAAGCTTGATGTAGAAGCCTCCTTCTTCACCTCCAAGCTTGCTGTAGACGTCCTCCTTCCTCCAAGAGTGCAGAGGTGCATAGAATGGTAGGGGATTATGGATGAAAACCTAGGGAACTAGGTTTCCATGGTGGAAAGTAGGTGGAAATGGTGGATTGAGAGCCAAAATGCAAGGAATTTGCACAAGGAACTCAAGAATGGAGGGTGGAGTAGTGTAGCAGCTGTGGGGGTCATCTAACCTAGTGCTATGGCCGCCACCCAGGTATATATAGGTGGTGGTGGAAGCACTAGGGCAAGTAGGGGTAGTTTAGGAAAAGCAGTGCTAAGTTGTATAGGGTCGGTGATCACCACGATCGTGGTGAGTGTGCCACGGCCGTGATGAGGGTAGTGGGGAACGGCCGTGGTGGGGTGAATATGGTCGAGGTGTGAAGGAAGTGGTGAAAAAGTGAAGTATGGTGGTGGCCACGGCCGTGGTGGGTAACATGCACCACGGCCATGTGGCTTAACACGGCCGTTTTGGAGGAGGTGGAGGTGACCGTTGGAGAAGCCATGGCTGTCTTAATCATCTTTGGCCTCGGTCGTGGTGACTTGGCCACGGTCGTGGTGGCTTGGAGGAAATCCCTATTGGCAACTGAAGTTCTGGCATTTAATTCCCACGACCGTGGCAGGGTGCCACGACCGTGTTCTCTTCTACTGACCATGACCGTGCTGATGGCCACGGCCGTGGTGTCTTCAATGGCCACGGTCATGGCAGGTGGCCATGGTCGTGGTGTCTTCAATGGCCACAGTCGTGGTAGGTGGCCACGGCCGTGGGATTCTATGGAATTTCCCTGTTGAATGCTATTAGATCTTGGCAATAAATGCACGACCGTGGCATTGTGGCCACGGCTGTGGTGAGGCTTGCATGACTTTGTTTCACTTCTGACTTTGTCATTTTCTGATGTCTTTGCTTGGGGATGATTCTTGGCCACTGGAGGTAGGTTGAGGGAGACTTTGGGGCCTTCTTTGGGTCCCTCCTTGAGTGGGGGAACCCTAGAACTCCCTCTCTCTCTCTCTTCCATCTAATCATGGTCCAAGTACCTGAAAAACAGTGCAAAGAACATCCATAAGCATATTTGCAATGATAATCATATTGGGGAAAAAGACTTGTAATCTAACATGTTTAGATGCAACTTAAGTACAAAATGGCACATGATGGAGCCCTAAAATAGGGCTGCATCACTAATCATAGTACCAAATGTTTAGAAATGCTTTATTTAATCAAACTAATTGGAGAAAATGGAATATTTAAAGAAAACATGGAAATATATGAAGCAATAAGTAAATAAGGTTGTATATCCTTTCACCTGAAATCCTACTACATTTAATCATATCTATTTAATTATTCTTATTCTAGACTTAAGTGCATAATATAGTAAGTGATTAAAGTTTAGAGCTATGAATGATTAGAATGATGGACTTTATGTTATTTTGTATACATAATCTACCCCTATTGTAATGCCTGGGCCCACTGCCCAAGGCTCTAGTAGAGTTTCAGGAATGACAACTGGCCCCACAGAACACCACTAGCCTTAACAAGGCACTTTGTTCACACTCACGCGCAAGTCAGGATCAACTTCCTGACTGGTCACCCATCCTAGTACTACTCCAAGCAAGCACGCTTAACTATGGAGTTCTTAGTGATGGGCTTCCTAAAAAGGAGGTGCACCTTGGTGATATGGGTAGTCCAATCATTCCTTATAAGATCTTTTTATCCAAGGCCTCAAATCCTGGGATGTTACAATCTCACCCACTTAGACTCTTGACATCCTTGTCAAGGCTCAACTATAATGCCTCATAATCTCTTCCCCATTTCAGTGCAGACCCACAATGGCCCATGGACACCCAGCTCCCGATCACAAAATACCATCGCAAGGGTGGCTACGTCAACCATGGACAGCCCTTTCCTACATGCCTGGACCACACAACTCAAGACTGGCATGCCATGCCCATCTGGTCCCCACCTACTAGAGGGGTTATGGCTCTAATACCATTTTGTAATGGCTGGACCCACTACGCAAGGCTCTAGTAGAGTTTCAGGAATGACAACTGGCCCCACAGACCACCACTAGCCTTAACAAGGCGCTTTGTCCACACTCACACGCAAGTCAAGATCAACTTCCCGACTGGTCACCCATCCTAGTACTACTCCAAGCCAAGCACACTTAACTATGGAGTTCTTAGTGATGGGCTTCCTTAAAAGGAGGTGCACCTTGGTGATATGGGTAGTCCAATCATTCCTTATAAGATCTTTTTATCTGAGGCCTCAAATCCTGGGATGTTACACCTATGAACCATACTGACATAACCTAATGAACTTTCACCTCACCAATGACAATTGGACCTGAGGGATTATATGTATATGTAATGAATCTATGCATTATATATAGGTATATCTATATTTGGGTAACGACTAGTATATCAAATGTGCACTAGGATATGACTAAATTAATGGGTAGGAATTTAATAAACTCAAGATAATACTCCATAAAAGGATGATCATTAAGCCATCCTACTTGCTAAGGGGTAAAACAATAATATGACCTAATAAATACTTAAGAAGTTATTTCCAAGCCAAATGATAACCAAATTGTACCATACTTTGTAGATTTTCTGCTCTTGGAGTCATTTTTGGTGATTGTGCAATCTATGGAGTCTTGGATAAAATTAGGCACTAGATTCTCTATTTACTTATTGAGTTGTTTTGTTTCCCTCTTAAATTTCATATATCTTGTATGATGGTGAACTCTAAACTTTTTATTATCCTTTCCCGCCTTTGAAAGTTCACCACCCCTAAATTCATTATTGTTAATTTTGAAAAATATTGAGATAAGCACTGGAATTGAATTATTGGAGTTTTGACTCCCAAGACTTTGGTCCTTTTGGGCTTTGGCCCCTTTAGAGCTTTGGCTCCTAGAGGTTGGGTACGTCCTGCCGCCCTATGTATAGGTTGTAATGGATTACTGGCCCCCTAGTATACTGGTTGCAATAGTAGGCTACTGTGTCATTCTCTCATAGATGATTGAACACATGGAATTGTATTCATTGATAAAGAAATGATATGATAGTGCTTAATCTTGATACTTAAAGTTGATTATTGGAGATATTCTTGATATTTTGATACCTTGAACTTGAATAATTTTGCATAATTGTTTGCCTTCTGGAATTTCTATTTTGAATATTGGATAGCAAAACATCAATACTTGTTATTCTCATTTTGTTGAACTAAGTCCACCAAATAGTTCCCTCCAAAAATTGATTTCATACCTAAATCATATTTTGTACCTACTTTTTAATAGCTCAATAATTGGATTTAGTATCATCCTAGCTGACCTTTATTTTCCCTTCAATGGGGTCCATGTGTGGTTTTGTTCTTTTGGGAACTCATGGATAGGTGATTCAAGGAAGGACTAGAAGAGACGTTAGGAGATGTCCTCTGTGGATTGAAGACTAGATAGGACTTGTGTATATTTTTATTTATCTTCTACACTCTGATGTACATGCATGATTGTAATCAAAATTTTTTATATTTTTTATATTATTTTGTAAATATTTGGCTATAAAGATCGAGTCTTTACAACTTCATTAAATTGATCACATGAATTTTTGTTGCAATTTTCCCCCTTCTTCTCAAAGAAGTAGATCATAGTGTTGAAGTCACCAATTATTGCCCAACCAATTTGAACACTAGAGGATAATTCTTCAAGTTGATCCAATAGATACACTGAGGGCTTCTATAAACTATAGTCATGAGCCAACTATTGTTGATGGCATATGGAGAAATTGGTGGTGACTAAGAAGAATGTCAACGCACACTGATTCTTGTACCAAAGTAGCCAAATGCCACATGAGAAGCCAGTGGCTTCAATTCTATATGAGGAAGAAAAACCAAGCTGATGAATGATGTTGTATACAGTGGAACCACTACAATGATGCTCGAGTATTTCTAGAATCTAAATTTTGTGTGAGGTATTCATTTAAGTAGACAAATTTTCCTATCTTGATAGGCACCCTGTATATTCCTACAACAGATCATCATTGGAGTAACTTTTGGGTTTTTTTTAAAGATGATTGACTACTCTTCAGCTTCAAATGACATGTGTGAATCACAATTTCCCAAGTTCAAGTTCTCATGGAACCCAAGTACTTTTTCTTGGCACACAGCTCATTTGGATGTGTATCTTCTTGTTCCTCAGGGGAATCATCCTTTGGATGCTCTATTTTACCTTTCTTCCTAACCCTATCTAGACTGAGGACTGTTGTAACATCCCAAATTTTCTAGACAAATTTAAATGTTAGAACATGGTTTTATTTAAATAAAAATAGTTGAACGTATTAATGCAAAAAAAACCATGAAATGAAATTTCTTAAATAATGAAGTAAGAGAATTAAAATGAGACTCAAAACATAATTTCTCTTTAGTATGTTCATTTAGTGTGGCAATTACCTCAAATTGATGAAAATTAAGTCCCCCCCTACTTTACCGCTCATGATGCTTAAATGACATAAAAAGGGCAAGATAAGATATTTTAAATTCAAAATTATGCATTCAATAAGTTAAGAAAGAAACTATCATTTTCTTTTATAAAAATGTTACATAAGAAGAAGGTAGCAATAGCTCCATTTATCTCTCCTCCAACAAAGGTTCTCAAAAAGACACAAAACATATGGTATATAAATATTGAGTGAGTAATAAGTATAGAACTCAAAATTTAATTCAATGGATCACAAAAGAAAGTGTTTCCCAAATTTTCTAATGTATTGTTACATTAAATTCAATTTCAATGGCCTATATAGAAATTATGGTCAAAACATGTGAAAAAAGGAAATCTAAGGTCATAGCAAGAATCTAGACCATTTATTAGAGATGTGATCCAAATTTGGGTTCATTTTGACCGTATTTGACCCTTCAATTTAATTAGGGAAGTTTTCCCTATAATTTGAATAAGATTTAATAGGAAATTCAATTAATACACTAATGTAACCTAAGATTTGGTTATTTCCTCTGTCAGATCCCTTTTTCTTTTTTTCTTTCTCACCCGCGTGATCCAAGAGTCAACATTCAAGTTGTTTGCCATCCAATGGCCATCTCATCATCTCCTTCCTCTGCCTTTCTTGCAAGCTCGGGTAGTTTCCAACCTGTTACTTTGCCAATCACTCTCTCCCTCACTGGTGCTCCATTTACCAAGATTTTAGTGTCATCGCCAAATCTCTCTCTCATTTATTTTGATCTGTCACTTACCCTCTCTCATAGCTTGTACACAAAATGCCCAATATAGGGCTTTTCTAGATCTCACACTCCAAGTTGCAGAGGATGACATGGGTCATCTCAAGTCTATTTGATGGACCAAAAACCATCATTGGGTGGGGTCATTTTCTCCTCCATCACTTCCATGTACCCCAAATGTTTTGACCTACTTGATTTTGTTCTCCAATGATCACCACTACATCCCAAACTTCTCTGTCACCTTCTAGGAGATTGGTCCTTCAATGAGCATCGCCCTTACCTATTTGACATTTCCACATCGCCAGTTTGCTACGAGTTTTTCCCAAATCCATGTCCTATAGGCCAAGTCTCATACCACTGGTGGCACTCACTTCCATGGAGGACCAGTGGCCAATCGACCCTCGAGAGGTGCCAAACGAGTTGGAATTTCCTCAAGGACCACGTTTCGACTATCATTGAATTCTTTTACAATGTGTTTGTCTAGTTCCTTGGCTGACCCTTCCTTGCTCTGTTTCTAGTAACTAATACTATAGAGTCGGGGTTTTGTTGTCCTTTAGGCTTGGATTTCATTTCCCTTGATCTCACAATGATCTTGTAAAGTCACGTGTCGAGTTAGGTCACCCACTATTATGCCTTCTTGTTTTGATCTTCCTCAGCTTCCAGTCATGAATGAAACTTGTTCTTGAGTTCCTGACCATCACGAGGTCCACCTTGAAGATCAATCTGGCTGAATGGCTTCGAGGAATCGTCTCAGATCAATTTCTCATCAAGATGTGAACTATACCCTCTGACTTTTGGTCGACAATTGGAGCTTCAGGTGAAGATGTTTACCATGGATCAACGCCGGAAGATCCCAGGTCATTGAATGAGCTCAATACCCCCGCATCTAAATAATTATGTCACACTGCCCATGGGTATTCGTGGGATTTCACACACACTTTACTTTATCAGTCACGTAGATTTGATTTATGATCAAATGACGATTTTAACCCCCACATGTTTGGTTCAATGAAACACTCACCATAGTCTTCTCAATCATTTTTCCAGTTATTTGCATCGGCTTTTAATTTGGATTTAATGATTGTCACGCTAAGGTTTTCTTGAATTCTAATTGTTCCATTTTGCAAAATTCATAACTTTTGTATATGACTTCAGAAAAATATAAAGAAATATGTTTTGGAAAGCTATTTCAATTCTCTATCGATCTAACCTATTTTGTAGCTTTGGTTTCCAAATTCAATCTCTTCAATAATTCAATGAACAATATTAGGGTTTAGGGACTATGAACTCATGTACATTTTATGATTTTTAATCAAATTACATATGATTAGAGGATCAATCAAGTGAGGCGATTCAACCTTAAGGTGATGATGCACCGGGGCATTGTTGTTTGCATAGGCTATTTATTATGGATTCTTGTGCAGTTATTGTTCATTTTCATATTAATTTGTGCATTATTTATCATCATTAGCATGTGACACTTAATTGCATCAATGAAATTTGTTTTTAATGTTCTTATTATATTCATCATTATTTGGGAGCTTATGTTCATTTTTTGTGGAATTTCAGGTGAATCTACAAGAAACTACACATCTCGGTACTACTGACCTGCCTGTCAGTAGTAACGCCACTTGCTCATCAAGGAACATGTGATATCGAGAAAACTGGATAGTACCGACTCAATGGTACTGCCACTTGCTCAACAAGGAACATTTGAGATCGAGTAAACTCGATAGTACCGACCATAGAAGTCGATACTACCAACAATCTCACAACAAGGATTCAGAATTTCTCAAGAAATCTTAGTACTACCAACATCAACTCGGTAGTATCGACAACTACACAAGTGACCACAACTATCAAAGGCATCAGTAGTACTGACATCCAGTTGGTAGTACCGACACAGTGAGATCAAGAAAATATGGAAATCATATTTAATCCAACACTTGGAAATTAATGATGCCCTAAGTCACTTATATTACTTAGGGGGAGTTAGTCCAAACCTAATTATTTGATTCTATTCCATTAAATAGTAGCCAGGTGCAAGGAGAGAAGAAAGCTAAGAAGAAATACACATTCTGGGAGATTTGGGCACCTCCAGTGGAAAGATTTGTAGCCGGAGGTTAGCGAATCGACACGTTCACGTGAGGGAGTCATCCAGACTATCTTCTTTCGGGGGTTCATTTAGTTCTTTAATGTTCATTTCGTTTTTCTTCTTCTCTCTTATGTACTTGACAATAATAGAAATCATGTGGGGCTAAACCCCTTATTCCTTAGGACCTGGGAGTAGCCCGGTTATGCATTGTAATTGACTATTATGTATTAGTATATTTGTTTCTCTTAATTTCTAGACATAAATCTATGAGAACATCATGAATTATATGTGCTTGATCACCTCAGGTAGTTTAATAGATCATTAATTACTTTGAGAGAGGGGTTAAGGGATGGAAAACTCATAGATTTATGTATTTTATATAGCACCTTGAGAAAGGGCTTACAAATGTGAAGAGAATAACCTCGAGATTTTGGTAAAACATCTAACTAATAACACAATTGCAACAAGAGTGTGACTGGTATTAGGATAGGTAGTGAATTACACTGTGAGAGCGGTAATTCTTGCTATAGGTCTCTTTGTCTAGGGGTTAGGAGAGGTTAATATTAATGATATGATGTTAATTACAACGCTAACTGAAAGAAAACCATAAACCGAAGGAATTCACTCCAGTTGAGATCAAAACCACTAATTTTAGATTTTTTTGCATCTTAGATAATTAAAACCTTCACTCAAATTTTTCATCGGATTAGTTGATTGCATCATAGTCAGTAGTAGTCTCTGGAGAGCGTTTCCTTGAGTTCGACATTCAAGCCTCGCCTATATTACATTGATATGTATACTAGTATTTAACATGTGGTTTGCGCGGACAAAGTTTTTAGCGTCGTTGTTAGGGAAATGAAAACTCCAATAGTACGACTGATGTGATCAGACACTCTAGCCCAAAATCTTTATTTTCTTTTTATTCTTTCTAAGATGAATATAAAAATCATTTACTCAGTCATTAGTATCTATTTTCACGTTATTTTCAACAATTTTAGGTACTAGTGCATGGTTTAGACAAGAGCTCACGACTATAGAGAAGCAACTCTATAGGGATATAGTTACGAGGAGCTTTTACATAAAGGGAGAGAGTACAATGACTCAGTGGAAGGACTGATTTAAATCCCACCACCGACTACTCCAACACCTCCACCTGAGGAACCAAAACTAGCTCAGATGGTGGATACAGTAGAAGAATAGACTATTTGGGATAAGATTAAGGTGTATTCCTCAACAGATTAGCTAGGGCCAATCAAAAGGCAAGCTATAAATGTGGGAAGCTACAAGATAGATCCTGGGTTGGTGGCATTGGTTAAGTCACATGCTTTCCATGGCCACAACACTGAGTACCTGATGACACACGTCATCAATTTTGTTGAAAGTTGTGATATAGTAAAGAATGACAGAGTGCCAATGACAATGATTTATCTAAAGTTTTTCTCATTGTCACTGAAAAACAATGCTAAGTCTTGGTTCTACAACCTATCACCTAAATCCTTTGAGACTTGGGAAGAGATGATAGACACTTTCTTTGAACATTACTTTCCATCCCAGAAGATAAACAAGTTGGTCAAGAAGATTTACAACTTCAAGCAACAATCACAAGAGTCCTATTCTGAAGCATGGGATAGGTTCCAAAATATGTTGAGGAAGGTCCCTCATCACGGAATCAATATTTATGGGAAGAAAAAGATATTCTATTACATGTTGCATCAAGGATAAAAGACCACACTTGAAAGTGCAGGAAGAAGCATCTTCATGAACAAAAAGCCATCCACGTGTCATGAAATTCTAAAGAGCATGGCTAATAACCAATCATGGGGAGAGGAAAGAGGACATCCAACAACCATTAGAAGTGTTGGAGAGTCCAAGGTGATTACAACTTTGAATGAAAAATTGGACTTGATTGCCAAGAAATAATGTCAAAAGGATGGAAGATCTTATGGAGGAGAAGAAGAGTGCATGTCTATGCGACAGTTGAATTATAGGGGCAATGACTATTCTTGGAGGATGGATCCCAAGTTTTCTTGGAAGGATCCCAATAATTTTTAGTAGGACCCATACCAAGCACAACATCAAGGAAATACACAACAACATGAAAGGGGCCTAGTAAGATAGACCACATAGAGGACATTTTAGGAAAGCATGTGAGTCAAAATGAAGCAATCATTGGCCAGATACAGAGGGCACTAAAGAATCAGGGAGCACAAATCCGCAACATTGAAAATCAAATTTTGCAGATTATAGTAGAAGTAACCTCTTTAAAGAAAGCTACTCAGTAGGGGTTCCCAAGATGACATACCTTCTAGAAACCATCAGGTCAAGGCCATGTTTCTACATAGTGGGAAGAAGATACTAAATTAAAATAAGTCTATCCTAGAAGAAAAGGATGACACAAGTGACATAGGGCCAATATTGACTCTTGAGCCAGTTGAGTTGGACACTATAGTCGAGGACAAAGCATATGAATAGTAAATTGATGAATCAAGGGAAGCAAAGAAGGATCCATATCTCCCACCTCATTAGAGGAAGATGGTGACTCCAGTTCCATTCCCAAACAGCTTGAAGGTGAAGAAAATGGACCAACAATTTTAGAAATATTTGGATAGTTTCAGGAAGTTGCATGTCGACATTCCCCTAATCGATGCAATTGAGGAGATTGCTTATTATGACAAATTTTTGAAGGATATAATCAATAAAAAGAGGAGGATAGCTGACTCATATGTAGTGGTATTGAAGTAGAATATTAGTACTTTCATTTTGGGAACATTGCCACCAAAAAGGCAAGAACCAGGCTGCTTCAACATATCATGTTACATCGGGAAGACAAGGTTTGGGGAAGAATTATGCAACTCAGGGGCGAGTATCAACCTTATGCCCTTGATTACCTTCAACCAACTTGGTCTCAAGGAATCTAGAAAGAAAAATATGACTATACAATTGGAAGATAATTCAGTGGTTAGGACATATGGTATATTTGAAGATGTTCTTATTAGGGTGGATAGATTTGTGTTTCTAGAAGTCTTTGTGGTTATAGAAATGTAGGATGATCACGACAAAGAATTACTACTAGGAAAACTATTTCAGGCCACAACATACATGATCTTTGAGATGGGAAGTGGAAGATGAACATTGGGGATCAAAGAAGATGATTTTGAAATCAAGATGCCCAAGTCTACAAAGATGACTGAGGAGAAGGCACAATGCCACATGTTGATGTAGATCCAAGTAAAGGTGTCTTTATTTCTAGGGAAGCCATTCCTAGACATGGCTCATGTGATGACACAGGTTCATAAAGGCTCACTGACAGTGGACATCTTAGAGAACACGAAGGAAGTTTCATTGACCAAGGCAGTCCAATACCCTGATGATGAAGAGGAGGACTATAGCCTAGCAACAGTTGATGAGGCAACTTCTTCCACTCTTGTTCAAGCATATCCACAGTTGCCTTTGGAGGTGTGTCTCATGAATTTGGTGTATTACTATACCTAACACTATTCTTTGGAGTAGTGTGTCTTATTTCTCAAGGCATTATTGTGTCACTACACAAGGCATTTTGAGGACCTAAGACCACCTCCTCCATCATTGATCCCATCTTTACAAAGCCCCCTAGATCTAGAACTGAAACCATTGCCACCACACTTGAAGTATATTTTCTTGGTAGCAGAAGGGAAGCTTCTACTCACCAACTCAGCTTCATAGAGAATTCGGGAAGAGGAGCAATTACTAGTGGTTTTGAAAAACTATCGGGCAGCATTTGAATGGTCTGTTGCAGACATAAACACTAGTACATTTTCGGTCTCTAACATTGCTTCCGTTAGCGTCACTTATATTAGAAAAACCGACCGAATAAGCTAAAACTGAAGCAACAAGTCATTAGAAAAAATTCGGGTACCTCTTTTAGCTATTGGGTCAGTTTTTTAAGGTTAATCGACGCTAGAAAAAGACCCGCAAAATCATCAAATTTGCGGCACGCATAAACATAGCATCGGTTTTATATAAAAACCGACCCGGCATGCTTCCCGCGGAGAAAAAGAATTAAATTTTGCCTTTCGCGCGTGGATCTATACCCTTTCGGGTCGGTTATTCTCTTTAACCGTCCCTAGAGGTCTCCGCGCAAAATTCTTTTGGGTCGGTTTTTTGAGACATCCGTCCCTAGAGGTCTTTGCGCAAAAACCCTTTTGGGTCGGTTTTCTGAGACAGCCGTCCCTAGAAGTTCAGCCTTTCGGGTCGGTTTTTTAAAGAACTATCCCTAGAAGTGTCGCGCAATGACCCTCTTGGGTCGGTTGTTTGAGATAACCGTCCGCAGAGACCTGTTGGGTCAGTGTTTTGCTTAACCGACCCGAGAAGTCTGCAGATAACCCTTACTCTATCACTCGCACTCTCACTAGCGCACACTCCCCACTCTCGCACTCTCTCTCCTAGCCTCACTGTCAACTCTCGTTCTCACTGTCGCTCACACTCACCGACGCCAAGGTTGACGCCTCCAAAGATTCGCCGCCACCAGCGTGCCGTTCGTCGCTTGCCGCTCCATCACCAGCTTGCCGTTCGGGTTGTCGCCTCCATTGTTGCTCGCTAACTCGCCGCCAAAAGTGCCGCCAAGGTCTCGCTGGGTCATGGCTCACCAGATCGCCGTTGTTGCCGAAGCTCACCAGCTCACCGCCAAGATCTCGACGCCGTTGCCATAGACCAGCTCGCCGCCAAGGTCGCTCTTGCTTCTCCAAACAATTTTTCCGCCACCAAGGCTTTCGACGCCACCACCTCTCCGAACAGATAGGTAAATTCATTTTCCGTTTCAGACTCCTGCTACGACCATGCTTGGTGCCATGGCATGTGCTTTGCACGGCCATGCTTAGTGCCACGCTCGCCTTTAAGCCAAAATTTTTAGTTTTTAACTGTCTTCTAAATTTGAGTTGTACCACGGCCGTGTCGTGCTATACGGCCGTGCTAGGTACGTTGTACCACGGTCGTGCCGTGCTATACGGCCATGCTAGGTACAGTTGTACCACGACCGTGCCATGCTATACGGACGTTCTAGGTACACTGATCGTGTTGGCTGTCTTTTGATTTGAGTTGTACCACGGCCGTGTCGTGCTATACGGCCGTGCTAGGTACACTGGCCGTGTTGGCTGTCTTTTGCATTTGAGTCTTGATTTACTTGATTTACTGTTATCTATTATGAAAGATCCTGCATGATGTTTAATTTACGCCTTTCTATTTATTTCTGTTAAGAGCACCTAATTGATTATTCAATTCAGTACATATAAATGAATGTTTATCTAGTAAACCAACCAATAATAAAAACATGTATTCTTTTATATCTACATCATGCAAGGGTAGACATTGTTTAGTTTTAGATTGACACTTTAGGGTTTATAGATGAGACCACCTATGCATAAATATGACAAATACATTTATATATAAACTTAGAAACCCGTTCAAAATTTATTCATTAGGAGTAAATTTTGGATAGTCCCCGATATGGGACTGTTTTTGGATATTTAATCTCACTTAGGATGTAGTTGTATAATGTATGTTTAGTTTTGAAGAAAATTTTTAGTAGTATTTCCTCATTTGTTCTCTGGGTACATATGTGACTGGTTATTTTCCATTTACATTGATGTACTTGGAGAACTAAGGGGAAATGCTGCTGAAATTTGATTGAAAACTAAACATACATTATACAATTACTAGTGAGGTTAAATATTCAAAAATGGGATAGGTGGTACACTTTAGTATAAAAGTAATGAATTTCCTATAAAAAAAAACCTTACAACTTATAGTATCAATATTAAATGCTCAGTTTGATAATTAATTTTAATGTGGTCTAGAAAATGGATCGAAGTTGGATGTCTATCAAGAACCGTTGCAGTCCAGAGTTTACCAAAGGTGTTGATGAATTTATCAGATTTGCTGAGGAACATAGGAAACTACCTACAGATAGGTTCTATTGTCCATGTAGAAATTGTGGTAACAATTTGAAAGTTGATACTGTTGAGGAAATTAAGAATCATGTCATATGCAATGGGATCATACAAGGTTATAATGAATGGTATTGGCATGGAGAGAAACTTAATTATGGATCAGAAAATGTCGATATTAACAGTGGTGACATAGAAGATATAGATAATGATGTTAATGTCAATGATGAACCGATTCAGGATGACCCAATTCAGGATGATATGGTTGATGAGATGCTACGTAGCTGTCAGGACAATGTCATTGATCCACCTTCTTTATTTGCAAACATTGTCCAGGATGCTGAAAAACCATTATATAAGGGTTGTACTAAGTTCACGAGGTTGAGTGCTGTGATGCGATTATATACTCTTAAAGCTCAAAATCGGTGGAGCGATAAGAGTTTCACTTCATTGTTGTCTTTGTTAAAGGAAATTCTTCCTGAAGGCAATGAGCTTCCAATTTCTACATATCAAGCAAAGAAAATAATGTGCCCAATGGGAATGGAGGCTAAGAAGATTCATGCATGTCCAAATGACTGTGTGTTATTTTAGAAGGACTATAGTGATTTGATAAATTGTCCAAAATGTGGTGCGTCAAGGTACAAGACTACAAATTCAGCTAAGGCTAAAAATGGCTCTCCTGCCAAGGTGATGTGGTATCTACCAATAATATCATGATTTCAACGCTTATTTGCTAATACAGAAGATGTGCAAAATTTGTCTTGGCATGGGGAGTTAAAGTTCAATGATGATGGCGTCCTACGACATGCATCTGATTCACCACAATGGAAGAAAATTGATTTATTATACCCTCAATTTGGTAAAGAAACAAGGAACTTAAGACTTGGACTCTGTACAGATGGAATGAATCCATATGGTACATTAAGCAGCCAACATAGCACGTGGCCTGTTATGATTGTTATATACAATCTTCCTCCTTGGTTGTGTATGAAAAATAAGTATGTCATGTTGTCAATATTGATATCAGGGCCCAAACAACCTGGAAATGATATTGATGTTTACCTTCAACCTCTAATTGATGACCTAACGAAATTATGGGAAGAAGGTGTTATGACATATGATGCTTCACGTAAAGAGATCTTTACTTTGCGTGCTATGTTGTTTTGCACGATTAATGACTTCCCAGCTTATGGAAATTTGTCTGGATATAGCATAAAAGGATACAATGCATGTCCTGTTTGTGAGGAAAATACTGATTCAATTCGACTGAAACATGGTGGTAAAATTGTATATCTTGGTCATCGGAGGTTTCTCCCACGAGTGCATCCTTATCGAAGGCAACGCAAAACCTTTAATGGGTCAACTGAGGAACGGAGTGCTCCTAAACCTATACCAGGAAATGTTGTATATGATAGGGTGAAACATATTGTTAATGAATTTGGAAAGAGTTCAAGTAGTCGTACGCTCGCATGTGACAAATCTCTATACAAGAAGAGGTCAATATTCTGGGATCTTCCTTATTGGAGATTTTTGACAATTATACATTGCATTGATGTCATGCATGTTGAAAAAAATGTGTGTGATAGCATCATCGGTACGTTATTGAACATACCAGGAAAGATTAAAGACGGCATCAACTCTAGAAAAGATTTAGAATTAATGGGTATAAGAAAAGAATTATCAGTTGAGATCAAGGATCGCCGCACATATTTACCACCAGCTTGTTACACTTTGTCCAAGAAGGAGAAAAAGACTTTTTGTGAGTGCTTGTATAATATTAAGGTTCCACAAAGATACTCTTCTAATATTTGTAGATTGGTATCAAAGAAGGATCTGAAGTTGATAGGTCTCAAATCTCATGATTGTCACACCTTAATGCAACAAATTTTACCTATGGCTATTTGATCTATATTGCCAAAGCATGTAAGGTTTGCAATCACAAGACTCTGTTTCTTCTTCAATGAAATATGCAACAAAGTGATACATCCTGATACTCTCGATAAATTACAAAATGATGTAATTGTTACCATGTGTCAGCTTGAAATGTACTTTCCTCCTTCATTTTTTGATATCATGGTTCATCTTGTAGTACATATTACAAGGGAGGTGAAGATGTTGGGTCCAATTTTTTTACATTGGATGTATCCATTTGAACGCTACATGAGTGTTTTTAAAGGTGATGTTCATAATCGTTATCGTCCTGAAGGGAGTATTATTGAGGGTTATGTGGCTAGGGAAGTGATGGACTTTTGCAACGATTTTTTGAATTCCAATGAAACTTCTAGCGATCTAAAAAATGATCTTATTACTGAGTCTTATTGTGGAAAAGGAACTCTGGGAGCACGAGTGAAAGGAATTAGTCGTGAGTTGTGGGAACAAGCACATTTGTATATTTTACACAACATCGATGAAGTTAGTAGCTACGTCACAGAACACAATGATCTTATCAAGAAAAATTATCCACGATCCAGTTCAATGTGGCTTGCAAGAGAGCATAATCGAACATTTATTAGGTGGTTTGAAGAGAAAGTCTTTAAGCAGCTATCTGAATCACCAAATAATGTTGCTGAGAACATAAAATGGCTCGCCTTTAAGCCAAAAATGGATTTCATGTCATATGAAGGTTATGACATAAACGGATTTTATATTACACTAAACGTCAAGATGAAAGTAGTGTAGTCCAAAATAGTGGGGTCACTGTTAAAGCTTGTTCGTTGTATTTTTCTAGTGCCAAAGATATAAGACCACGCGAAGCTGAGATGTCCCATTTCGGCATCATTGAGGACATATGGGAAATGGACTATACAAATTTTAGAGTTCCTATCTTTAGATGTAATTGGGTTGATAACAACAAAGGCGTTTTAGTTGATGAGTTGGGTTTCACATTGGTGAATTTTGAAAAAATTGGAGAGAAAGATGAACCATTCATCATGGCAGACCAAGCAAAACAAGTATTCTATATTGATGACCCAGCAAATAAAAATTGGTCTGTCGTTCTTCATGGAAAAAGACAGTTTACTGTGGATCCTATAAATGAAGAAGAATACTACGAAAAGTATGATGATTCCAGCCCATTTTTAGTTGGTTTGCCAAGTGTCAATGTTGAAGTTAACACCGATGACTTATATAAACGTCAAGACCATGCTGAAGGAATTTTACTTGACTAACAACTCAACCAAAACTAGAGGCATGTATTATCATTCAAGCACACATTTTCTTTTATCATGTATACATTTTATTATATATCACCACTTGTTCTTTTATTATCACTTATGTTTTCTTTTATCATGTATATTTGCAGGTTGTTCTAAAATGGCAAGTGAAGATGAACATTCTGATCATGAGCATGAGGATGCTAGTGGTGATGTTAAGAAGAGTAGAGGTCCCACAGTGATGCGTCGGCTGTAAGAGCTTAGGGCAAAAGGGGAGAAATTGTCAATCCAGTTTGAAAGGGGAGGAGTACCTATTGGGGAACATGCTAGTACTTTTAAGCATTATGTAGGGGCAACCGCACGCAGTAAGGTGCCAATAGATATAGAAAACTAGCATGATGTTCCTATTGGCTTGAAAGACCTCCTTTGGAAAGATATATCTGTGAGTTGAATTTTGATACTATATTATCTTGTTTTTTGTTTATTGATTCCAGTTTTTTGTTTTGACATATACTTTTTGAAATAAGATTATTGCTTCATTTGTATATAGGGTGTTTTTCATTTAAATGAAAAAGACCACATGAAAAGAGTGTTGCAGCGTTGTGGTGTATGATGGAGGGCATTTAAGACCTATCTCAAAAGGGATTATATAGATAATCCTAAGCAAAAGAAGAAAGCAACAGACGTATATATTTTTATAGATCCTGAGGTGTGGGATAGATTTGTTGCATAAAGGAATTTAGAAGAGTTTCAGGTATACAATTAATGTTTTTATATATGTATATGTTTTCCAAGTTGTAAATTGCAATACCTCATTTTAAATGATCAGGCTATTCATGAGGCCCAAAAGGAAAGACGGGCCAAAAATGTGCATAACCATCACATGGGATCCCTTAGTTATGCCCAGCGTCGAGAACAACTGGAGAAGCAAATCTCTTCTGGAGAAGGGTCTAGCACAACTCAAGTTGAGTGTCCACCCCGTTATAAAATTTGGCTTGATGCTAGAAAAAATAAAGCAGGTGAAATTACCAACCCTGCAACTAAGGAGGTGGCACAAAAGATGGTAAGTTCATCACAATTAAGTAATTAAAGAGTAGGATTTAATAATATCTAATTGTTTGTGATGTAATATTTTCATTATATATGAATAGGATGATCTCTAATTGTTTGTGATATAATATTTTCATTAAATATGAATAGGATGATCTCTATGAGCAAAGAAAACAAGGAAAGTGCATACCAATTGGACGCATGGATGAACTATCAGTTGCTCTTGGTACGAAAGAGCATCCTGGCCGTGTTAGGGGATTAGGAGCTGGCATAGGATTCAAGACTTATTATGGGCCTTCAGAATCTAGAAGAGGTCGTACAGTTACACATGACGAGGTTGAAGCATTAGTATCACAGAAAGTGCAACAAATATTGTCTTCATTTCAGCCTATTCAACCTTCTCAACCTTCTCAACCTCCTCAAACCGTGTGTCTCTCAGATGATGAGGTACAAGCTCATACTCCAATTGTAGAAGGTCATGGGAGCACTCCCAATGAACCACCACAACAATCTGCAGTAAGTTTGTTCTATATATGTTAATATGATATATATAATATAGTAGGTATCTGGTTTACCGCTTTGTATATAACTTATATAATTTCAACTAGGTTGGTATGAACTGTAAACTTGCAGTGGAAGGTTCCAGAGTAGAATGTTGTGGCGGCGGGTAAGGTATACAACATCGGTGGTACATTGCATTGTCAATCAGTTTCTGATGACATTTGTCGTGTGTCCATCCATCTTGTGTATGACGGAATGGGGGACAAACCACTACCCATACCTTCTTCTGAATATGGTACAGTTGATGAAGCATAGGGTGCTATGGTGGGATGGCCTAGACACTTGGTTATCATTGACAAGGTATATCTACATGTTTTTCATATTTGACTAGCTACATATATGAACTCGTTTAATATAAGTATGTATTTAATTAACAGGTTTGTAAACCAAAAAGTAAAAATCCTAGTAGTCGTCCTCCTATGCCCAAGCCTTCTTTCATTCCAGAAGCCACATTCGATGAATTGGGAAATAAAAGTAAATGTTTGGCTCGATACTTAGCCAACCAAAGCCCAGGATCACATATGGGGGTCAATTTAATAGAAGATGCAGTTGGGAGGGACTTTGAGAATTTTATTTTTCTTGATGATATTATAGAGTTGTTCCGGTATGATTGGCTAAATACTTTGATATTAGAAGTATGGATAAGGTAAGAATTAATCAATATAGATTACTCGAATATATACATTTTTAGCTTATTTGTAACATATCAAATTTTTACAAATGTTTTACAGCCATTTATATACTGAGATGACAAACTTTGATATAAAGAATGTTGGATTCTTAGTTCCTTCACTCACTAGTCAAGTGCAGACACAAATGGATGATGTGAATGAGTACTTCAGTACTGCATTCAAATATTTTGGTAGTGTGGGAAAGGAAATTATTCTAATTCCTTTTAACGTCCAGTAAGTATTATAATTCAATAGAATTCTAATATTGACTAAATTATAATTCTAATTTTTGTTTTCAATATAAATTTACTCAGATCTAGACATTGGGAACTAGTGGTGGTTGTCCCAAAATTGATGACTTTCTATTATCTTGACCCAATGGGAAAAACAACAAGGGGTCACAAACTGAGATTGCCAACTATGGAGTAAGCATAAATTTAGTTTCTATAACATCAATTGTTATGCTTCAACATGATATTTATACTTAGAATTTCTATTTTGACAACTATCGTAATCAAATTGATTGATAGGGGTATAAAGGCTTATCGTGAAGGTGGAGGAATAATACCCCCAAAAATAAAGACACTGACTTTGAAAAATGTCAAGGTAACTACTTTGACTGCTTAGTCGTATATGTACAACTCTTACAATAATGTATTAATGTCAAATTTTATATGTTAACTCTCTTATAGTCTTATTTCTTTATTTGTACAACTCTGTTTGTAGCAGTTTACTAATATTAAGTTATAATTCTTTATTTGTAGTGTCATATACAAAATAATGATTGGTCTTGTGGCTACTACGTAATGAAGTATATGCAAACTATTTTGAAAGAAGCATCACTAGACATTCAGAGTATAGATAAGGTAATTATTAAAGAATAACATAATAAATTTACATATGAGATTTGCATCATTTTATAAAATATATATGAGCATGTGCTTTTTTTTGCATATCTTTACAACTCATCCTTACACACTTGATGGGTTAAATGAATTCCGAGAAGAATGGTCAGATGCTTTTCTCAATGAAGTCACTATAGCATTGGATTGAAATTCATAACTTCATGTGTGTATGTAGATTTGAAACTCTATCAAAATTTACTTTTTGTAGTATGACATTAATATCACTTTTAAACTTGCAATCTATCATTGTTGTTAGTATGTGCTATGTGTATGAATGTTAGTATGTGTTATATGTCTCATTTGAATGAATCTATCTTAGACTTGCAAGAATGTTAGTAAGTGTTGTGTATGAAGATTCAACTCAATATATGTGAATAATTGTTGTTATGAAACATCAATTCAAAAAAGGATTGGACATAAAAGTTTGCAAATGGCTTTGGAATGCATTTTTGGCTTGCATCATTGCATTTGCAAGTCTATTTCTACTGCATGTTTTGAATTGCGTAAAGCAATTCTGTTTTGCAGGTTGCTGTACTGAAGATTTCTATTTCTGCAGAATTTTTCTTTAAAAAAAATGTAACTTCTCGGGTCGGTTATTGAAAAAACCGTCCCTATATACTTCTTGGGTCGGCTATTCAAAAAACCGACCTAGTATGTTCTATCCCAAAATTCTACAGCAATTTGAAGACTTCTAGGGTCGCTTATACAGAAAAACCGACCCAATAGACACTTCTAGGGTCGGTTATACAAAAAACCGACCCAGTAGGTTCATGAAGACTTCTAGGGTCGCTTATACAGAAAAACCGACCCAATAGGTTCTATCCTAAAATTCTACAGCAATTTGAAGACTTCTTGGGTCGGTTATTCCGAAAAACCGACCCAGTAGGTATTTTTTAAAGCTATTTGAAGACTTTTAGGGTCGCTTATGGAGAAAAACTGACCCAATAGATACTTGTTGGGTCGGTTATTCAGAAAAACCGACCCAGTAGGTGTTTTTACAGCTGTTTGAAGACTTCTAGGGCCGGTTTTTGTTGCTCTTTTGGGTCGGTTTTTTACCTCTTTTGGGTCGGTTTTTACCTCTCTTGGGTCAGTTTTTGTACTTTTCTTGGGTCGGTTTTTGTTCCCTCTAGGGTCGGTTTTTTTACCTCTCTAGGGTCGGTTTTTCTACCTCTCTAGGGTCGGTTTTTTTACCTCTCTAGGGTCGGTTTTTTTACCTCTCTAGGGTCGGTTTTTCTACCTCTATAGCGTCGCTAGTACTGTAGCGACGCCCACCTAGGCGTCGCCTAAAAAGTGACGCTGTAGGCTTCGAAAAACCGACCCGAGAGACCAATTATGTACTAGTTAAAGGGGTTCTACCCTAGTTTCTTCCAGTACAAGATCAGACTAGAAGAAGGAGCCAAACTAATAATTCAACCTCAACGGTGTCTTAATCCTATTATGAATGAGGTAGTAAACAAGTAGGTAGTAAAACTTTTATCTACGAGTATAATTTATTCTATCTTCGACTCTAACTGGGTTAGTCCAACCCACGTAGTTCCTAATAAAAGAGGGATAATAGTCACAACTAATTTTTCTAGTAAGTTGATTTCTACTGAGTTGGTGACTGGGTGGTGAGTATGTATTGATTACCGACGTTTGAATGTTGCCACTTTGAAAGACCATTTTCCAATTCTCTTTATCGATAAGATTCTTGAGTGGCTCGTCGACTGCTCTCATTTTTATTTTATCGACAGATATTTCAGATACAACCAGATTTCTATCAAGCCATAAGACTAAGAGAAGCCCACCTTCACTTGTCCTTATGGCACTTTCATATACCGTCGGATGCCTTCCGGACTTTGCAATGCACCGACTACCTCTCAAAGATGCATGCTCGCCATTTTCTCTGATATGGTAGAGCAATGTTTGGAGCTATTCATTGTTGATTTTTTGGTGTATGGGGAATCATTTGATGACTCTCTTAACAGTCTCAATAAGGTTTTGCAAAGATGTAAGGACAATCACCTAGTTTCGAATTAGGAAAATGTCATAGGATGGTGTGTGAGGGGATAGTTTAGGGACACAAGGTTTCTAGTAAGGGAATGGAGGTTGACCCGGTAAATTTAGAACTCATCTCGAAACTACCTCCACCATCATTGGTGAAGGGAGTGAGGAGCTTTCTAGGACATGCCAGAATATACCAACATTTTATAAAATATTTTTCAAAAATTGCCAAACCGCTCTCTGAGTTGTTGGAAAAGGATGTTGAATTTAATTTTAACAAAAGGTGTTTTGAATGTGTTTGAGGTATCGAAGGAGAAGCTAGGGTCCATACCAGTTGTTCAAGCTCCAGACTGGAGCCAACCATTTGAGATGATGTCTGACACATCAGATTATGCGGTTGGGGTTGTTCTAGGCCAACGCTGAGACAAGGTTCCCTCCGTCATTTATTATGTGTCTAAGACCCTAAATGATGAGCAATTAAATTACATGACAACTTGAAAAGATTTATGGAGGTTGTTTTTTCTTTTGAAAAATCTCTCCAATATTTGATAGGGGTGCGGGTCATTGTTTGGACGGATCACACAACAACTAAATATTTTCTACAGAAAATGGATGTCAAACCTAGACTAATTAGGTGGACTTTTCTACTATAAGAGTTTGACATTGAAATCAAGGATAAGGAAGGAACTGACAATAAAGTGGCAAGTCACTTGTATAGGCTTGAAAGAGTGGATGAAAAATATATAGACATGCCAATAGTGGATGAATTCCCAGATGAGAAACTCTTTGCCATGAAAAGTAAAGATCTATAGTTTGAAAACATTGTGAACTACTTGTCTTGTGGTGAGCTGCCCGAAGACTGGGGATATCAAAAGAAAAAGAAGTTCTTCCATTCTTTGAGGTACTACGTGTGGGATGACCTCATCTTTAAGTTCTTCCATTCTTTGAGGTACTACGTGTGGGATGACCTCATCTTTCTCAAGTATTGTAGGGATGGTATTTTAAGGAAGTGTGAGCCCGATTGTAAATTTGAGGGTATCTTGGCACACTGTCATTCTCTACCTATTAGAGGTCACCATGCTAGTTCTAGGATAGCGACCAAAGTTTTAGAGTGTAAATTTTATTGACCAACACTTTTTAAGGATGCATATAATTTTGTGCTTCATTTTGGTGCTTGTCAATGTGTAGGGAATAACTCCAAGAAATATGAAATGCCCTTAAATGTTTTTTAGGAATTGAAGTTTTTTTATTTGTTGGAAATTATTATCATGGGCCCTTTTGTGTCGTCTAATTCTAATTTATACATATTGCTTGATGTTGATTATGTTTTTAAGTGATGGAAGCAATTCCAACCTGCACATGATGTCCAAGTTGTATGTAGGTCTGTAAAAGACCGCATATTTTGTAGGTATGGGGTGCCAAGATTGATTATTAGTGATGGTGGATCTCACTTCACCAATAAGAAGTTTGGTGCACTTTTGAGCAAATATGGAGTGAGACACAGGGTAGGTACTCCGTATCACTCACAGGCTCAAAGACAAGTTGAGGTGTCTAATAGAGTGATAAAGAAAATCTTAGAGAAGACAATCTCAACCAATAGGATGAAGTGGAGTATGCAAATGAATGATGCTCTTTGAGCATATAGGACATCCTATAAGACACCTATAGGAACCACTCCTTTTAGGTTGGTTTATGGTAGAGCTTGTCACTTACCCATAGAGTTAGAGCATAAAGCTAAATGGGCCCTGAGGAAATTAAATTACAGTTTGAAAAATGCAGGGAAAAAGAGAATGTTAGAGCTAAATGAGTTAGATGAGCTGAGGTTTGATGCCTATGAAAGCTCTAGGATATATAAAATGAGAAAAAAGAAGATCCATGATCACCACATTTTACATAGAGTTTTCACTCCAGGACAGAAGGTGCTTTTATTCAATTCTAGGTTGAAATTACACCCAAGGAAATTGAGGTCTAGGTGGAGTGGTCCTTTTGTGGTAATAAAGGCTTTTCCCCATGGGGCGGTGAGAATAGTAATGGATCTAAAACATTCATTAAAAATGGCCAAAAACTGAAACACTACTTTGAGGACAAATTTCCATCAATAGAACAGGAGTTGAAGCTCGTTGAGATTTAGTGATCATTTGTGTTTAGATCATCGAGCCTAGGATGTAAAACAAGGGCGATTGTCAGGAGGCAACCCAACTATCTTATACTAGCTTTAGGATTTTGTGCTTTACATACGAGTTTGCAATTTGTTTTTAGTTTTAGTTTGCATTTTATTAGTTCCGTCTAAAAAGGTGCCTTGATCATTTTTGTTTGGTGTGGAGGTTAAGAATAATTCAGTAGTACCGAAATATGTGTCAGTAGTACTGATGCAGTCATAGGGACGCATGGACGTTTTTCACAAAATCTTGGTAGTACCAACAACAGTGTCGATAGTACTGACAACATCACAAGGAGTTCTTGATGGTATCGACTACAAGCTCGGTAGCACCAAAAATTTGCAAAAGAGGGACCGAGTTAACTGATAAGGAATTAGTACTACCAACATCCAACTTGGTAGTACTGACGTCCAATCAGCTCCAATATCAAAATACCGACATAATGCTTGGAAGTATTGAGAAAATTCAAAGATGTGGTACTACTGACACAAAGTTAGTAGTACCGACAGAGAAGTACCAGAATCTGCAGGAGCGCCAATGATGATCAAGATTTTTCACATATGATGGTTGGTAGTACCGATCCTTCGCGCATATCTTGAAGTTGAGACTATCGACACATGGCAATCCACATTTACTGACATATGTGACTAATAGGGTTGTACATCGGTCCAAACCCAGATCGGACCGTACCAAGACCAGACTGGACCGGGACCCAAATAAGCAAAATTTTTGGACCGAGGAGCGGATCAAACAAGAACCGGTCCGATCTAGGACTAGACTGGAAAATGTATGTACTGGACAGGATCGGGCCAAAACTGGCAGAGTAAAATTCATGCTAGTTAGTAGATATGAAAGAATCAAGTACTGACATGATTAGTATCTTTATTCGCTACTTTTAGTAAAAAAAATTAAAATCAAACCTAATATTATTTATTTGGGTGCTTTTGTACTTTCATATGTTTGATGTAACAATCCTTGTTCTCATTTTATATGAATATACATTTATTCATAAGCATGATATGGTAGGTAATTGTATTTTCTCAAACAAATATTTTATACAAAAATAACTTCAAATATAATGTTATTAATATTATCAAACACGTTGATATGAAACTTAAACTATCTACTTAACTCCATTACTTCTCCTCATGTCATATTTCAACAAGTATATACTTAAAATCTCAAATACTAATATTTCTAATAAGTTATGTATATCATATTATTTATATATTTCCCATCATGCAAATCATTCTCAACAACTCTTCATAAATTTTACCACTAATATAAACATTTATTGTCTTTAGTTCACAATAAGAAGATATTGTTTAACATAATTTGGTCCAACCGGTCCAGACCGGTCTGGACCAATTTTGGACCAGACCGAACTGAGGACTGGAATTTTGAAAAATAGAGGATCGAGGACCGGACCGAAGTAAATTTAGTCTAGGACCAAACCAGATCAGACCACACTAAATAGTCGGTCCGGTCCGGTCCATTGATATGGACTTATATATGTACAACCCTAGCGACTGAGGAGTTTCGATATCAACAGCTGGTATCAATTCACATGGATCATGGAGAAAAAGTCAGTAGTATCGACACCTAGGTCAGTACTACCAATGTGACGACAGGGACGCTTTCGAAGGATATATAAGGAGGGGTGTGGGAGGTATATCATTCACATCTCCACATCACATCTATTAAGCAAGATAGTTCAAGCAACCCTAAGTGATCAGAGTCTTCACCGAGCTCCTTTTTCTCCATTCCTATCTTGTACCAATGTGATGGTGTCTATGAGAGGTGCTTCTTCATCGACATGACATACTGAGTTGGTTCCCAAACCAATGTGCATCACTCATCCCTACGTCGATGTGAAGAATATCTATGACACCCTAATGAGGAGAGATATCACTTTGATATTGTATGGATACTGTGCATTCCTTGCATCCTTAGGCTTCACTGAAAATTTCTATCGTGTCTGCAAGCATCGGGAGCTATTCGGTGATCACGCATTTTCATTGATTGACTCACCTTCCCAGAGCTTATCTACGAGTTCTTGGCCTTGCTGGATACATTGTTGCATCCCCGAGCATGGGGATGAATGGAGGGAAGGCCGCATCAAATTTCATCTCTTCAACATCGACTATCGAATGATGTTGTGACAATTCAACGACGTCTACGAGTGGCCGCTAGGTGAAGTACGCTTTGCCACCAACAACTTCAACTACAAGGGTGCACATAAACTTTTGGCATAGGTGCCAGAGGTCTACCACATCATCTGGCATACCAACTCCATCACTAACATTGAGCACCCATTTGCTCACATCATGCATCGATTCCTCACCAACACCATTTTTTCCAAGTTAAGTCAGGGGCAGGGGAAGTTTCAATGGATGGATCTCTTCTTCCTCTACAACTTGCTAAAACTAGGAGGGAAGAATGTGGAATTTGGTTCCTTCTTCCTCCAACACATGATGTCAGTGAAGTGACTGGTGCAAAGGACGCCTCCCATCCATTTTGGAGGACTTATCACTCCAATAAAGGAACATCTTAACCTTAATCTCTCCACTTCCAAATCCCTAAAGACTTCTCCCATGTTTGACCTAAAACATTTTGAGAGAGAGAACCTCCTCAACCTGCATCACACAATAGTATATGTGTGTTGTATAGTGGATGGCCACTTCAAGGAGAGGGAGCTCCTTGATCCTATATTCAACTTGAAAGAATTGTATCGTATGAGGTGACATGCAGAGGATGACTCAGAGGATGATGAAGAATAAGACGATGCTAAGAAAGAGCAATAGTAAGAGCAGAATGAAGAAGAAGAGGAGGAGGAGGCCACCATCCAAATCATGAGGAAGCAGGTCCCCCACAAGTACATGGAGCCCCTAGTTCTTCTGCTCCACCACCTACCTAGGAGGACAATCCCTATTCAATGGCAGGTATGTATGGCATGCTTTAGAAGATTTTGGGGGGCCAACATCGGCAGACTGCCACGTTGGCGAGCATCCAGGATGTCCAAGGACAGCTTTACCATAACTAGAAAGACATCTTTGAGAATGAATGACTTGTCCTGGTCAACTAGGAGAACATGCATACTCATTTGTAGAGGATGGAGAGCTATCAACAGTAGTTCTTTGAAAACTATTGGAGTCAGGGCTAATTTTTTGACATCTCTCTATCACACAGACAACAAAATGCCACGTGAAAATGTGTGGAACCTCCATAAACCACATATTACCAAAAACACAGGTTAATTAAAACTGATTATGGAAAGAAAATAAAAGAAATTATTACATCCAGATCCTCATCCTGCAAGGAAGCATGTTATATAAATATTCACAAGCCTTGATATATGTCCACAGATTATAGGAACCAGTTGTCTCATGAGCACACACAGTTCACCACCCATTTATATACATAACAGGCCATATCATGCCAATAGCAGGATAACAAAGCTACATCAACTATTCATCGTGAAACGTCATCAAAACACCTCCAAGGACCTGAGAGTATAGGGATGACTCTAGGAGCCTACTACATAGCAACCAAAATAGCAGCATATCCATCTCTTGCCTCCTACTACTCTTCTTGCTGCTCAGACGCAACCTCACGACCACCACCACGTCTAGCACGATCACCTAAAAAGGTTGTAAACCAGTGGGGTGAGACACATAGTCCCAGCGAGAAACATAACTCCCCGCCAAACTATAAAACTCTAGAAAAGCTAGAGCAGATAAAGTAGATAACTCATATAAGCAGATCAAAAGAACAACATACTGAGAAGAATTAACTTTATTAACAATCTTACCATGATATCCAGGAGGCATATAACTAGATATTCTTTATAGAACATGATTTACAAGACAAGTTTTATAAGAACTTATCATAAGATATGAGGAACATATAAATAACTACAAGATATAACTAGGCAACTATACAAGAAAGGCTTAAACCAATGTTCTGTGTTTTGCCCTAAGCAGTATATACTATTCTGCTGGATTACGATTTATTATGCCCTAAGGAAGTGAGCGGTACCTCTCAAATCCAACCTTCAACTGTGAAGCCCAAAACTGGTGCCATACAAGGTCAATGGAAGAGCCAGACTCCACGACCTCACCTCCTGATGGTCAGTGCACAATAACCAAAGTAGGACCCCAGTCTCTTGCTTAAGTGGCCTCAGCCACAGGGTCAGCTCTGCAAGCTATCCATTTCTCTAGCTCGCCTTGGTACAGGTCTCGGCGCTAGCATACCTTGAGCCACATGCCTATTCACCATGCTCCTGAGCCATGAACACATTCATGCTCTATCACACTAAGCCATGGGCCTGTTCACCATGCTCTAACCATATTGAGTCTACAACCAAAGTTGCACTCTAATCATCCTATTTTTTGCTAGAAGAAACCCCGCATATTCAACAATATGCGCTCCAGGTAATCCCGCAGGATAAACCTATTTCACCATCACCCGCTATTGACGATGATGGATCTATGGCCAGGGAAAACTACATGAAATGTTCCTCTATAATTAATTAGTATATTTAAGTGAATTGTTGAGGCAACCAAGTTATAAAACATAAACAACATTGTTTCACACTACAACATTGTCACACTATTACTATCCTTGCTATGGGATCTCAATTCTTCATCACATAATGCCACTACCTCTCAAGGCTTCATCATCATACATCATCATCATGGGATAACAATCCCTTATTTCATCATCAGAGGATAACACCTCAATCAAGCACTCAACCGTTATTAGGTCGCTAGACCTTTCCCATCATACTAGTGATACAATTTATCTCATCAACAAGGATTGTCATTATTCAGTGTTATACAAAACACATACACCTCATAGCTCTTACCTGGATATGATTTTCAATTGATAATACATGCATGGTTAATATGCATATCAAGAGAGATAACTTGATCACCAAACACAGATCTTTAGAGAACATATTATGATTATCATGACATTAAGATTTAAGGCACATACGATTGGAACAACATCTATTATTATGAACATATGAAGCATAAAGTTGTAGATGGTATGTCAAACAACTTATATTAATGTTACCAAACTGTGAGCATCCATCATGCCCTATATATCATAACATCATGAACACAACCACCCCTAAGAACACATCCTTAAAGGTTACACAGCCATGATCTTATCATCTCACTTAACATCAACCTTAGATAACTACCATATCACTGGTCACAGCCCATCTATCATATCTCAACATCATAACAAAATGTGTGGGCTCAAGACAATAATCTCATCAACTAGGGTTCCTGGGCTAGGCGCATCCCTCACTAAAGGTGTCGCCTACCCTCACTAAAGGTGTGGCAGGTAGCACTATCCCTCACCCAAGGGATATCGGGTAGGGTCATATCCCTCACCCAAAACGCTATCGGTTAGGGCACCAAAACCATAGGGCATTGGCCACACATATCAGCTACAAGCATAACGTGCACCCATTCACAAGGGGGTAACAGGAAGACTAGAACCAAAGGTGTGTCATGCAACCAAGACCCAAGGGTGTGTCGTGCAACCAGGACACAGGGTGTATCGTGCAGACCAAAACCCAAGGTGTGTCGAGAAGCACACCCTATCGGCCAAGACACTCTATCACCCTCTAGGGTTAGGGTTTCCACACTGAGCAAACCTTAAGACCATATTGCCCAAAGCCACTACTGCCCTCCATCAAGCGACACCATGGCACCCAAGGCACCAAGAAGGGATGTCTACCTAGCATCCTATCGGCCAAAGGCATAACGCCCAACAACACCATCTAGGGTAAAGGTCCATATCGGTTAAGAGGTCAACAAGGTATTCTCCTAGCATATCGCCCAAGGCTCAACCCTAGAAGAGGGATATCAGGAAGAACACAACATAGGGGTATCGTGCAAGGGTTAAGGCCGTGATGGGTTGGTCATATTCCACCTCAAGACTGCCACCAAGAAGCCCTAAAAGTTCAAGAGAGTTGGCTCTCCTCTCAAGACAATTAAGTGAGAGAGGGGTATTGCACAACTTCCATCACCTATCGGGCAACAAGGAGGTCCATCATAACATATCGACCAACCAACCAAAGCTCAACTCTCCATTGGATTGGAAGACCCTAGGCTCACCTCTCAACAACTAAGTGAGAGAGGGGTTTTGCCCAAGGAACTCCACATCCATGGTTCGGCCAACCCAAGGCAACCCAAGATAACCATCTCCACAAAGTCTAGGGTACATCTAAAAGAACCTTATAACCATTAAAGAAAGAACATTGCTAGAAGATGACATGGCCGATCATGGTAACATATAGCATGCAACATGAAAAAGAAGTAGTATAGCTAGGGTTAGGAGTTATGTAACCTGCATCAAGCTCTAAAGCTCCAAGGCACCACCTTCGGCCAACACAAGGAAGAGCAACTGGTAACCACCATGGCCGAAGAGAAGCAAGAAGAAGAAGAAAAAGAAGAACAAGAAGAAGAAGAAGAAGAAGAAGAAGAAGAAGAAGAAGAAGAAGAAGAAGAAGAAGAAGAAGAAGAAGAAGAAGAAGAAGAAGAAGAAGAAGAAGAAAAAGGTGCCAAGGAAAGGGAGAGATACCTACCATAAGAGCAAGGTGTGTCACCCAACACTCTAGCTATATCGGCCGCCTCTTGCTCCTTGCTTCTCCTAGATCGGCCACCAAAGGAAAGGGAAGCAACTGAAGGAACCAAAGAGACTAGCAAGCAAGGGAGGGGTTCGTTTATATACTAAGGGGTGAAGAGGGAGAGCAAGGTAAGGTGGCACCCACCCCTAGCACACTTGTCTAAGGAGTGTGCCACATGCTAGAACCCCAAAAATTCATGCCCATGAGTTGCCACTCACTTAGAAAGGCAACAGCCACTTGTCCAAAGATGGTGACACAAACGAGGCTAAGGTGGAGGATGTGTGTCGCTCAAAAGGCTACCCCACTCACCTTGGTTGATACAGCCCCCTTGCCCAACACAACAACACCACCTTGGCTGATACACCAAGGTCATGCCTGATACCAAGCTTCAACAAGGCTCAACAAGGCTCAACAAATCCCAACAAAGCTCAACAAAGCCCAACAAGGCTTCAACAAAGCCCAACAAGGCTTCAACAAAGCCCAACAAGGCTGAACAAAGCCCAAAGCTACTCAAGCAATGAGCCCCAACCCATCCTCTCAACTCGAGAGGATGCAAGGAGAGAGAAAGTCATCTCTCAAGGTGACAAACTTTCACACCAACCCTAAAACATGGGTAAATTACAAGTTGCACCTCAACCTCTCAATCAAGCACAAACAAACCCTAATCACAACTTCAGGTGATTAGCAAGCATCCAAACACCAAGTTTAGGCAAAGCAAATAGGGTAAGCCCAAAATGGAGGTCAGGGTCCTTACAAGCCATAAACCTCTACAAAAGGGTTTCACCCCAAAATCGAAAGAGAAAAGTGAGGGATACTTCCTCCTCATCTCTTCCTCAAGCTCCCACGTGGCTTCCTCAACACCACGATGATGCCAAAGAACCTTCACAAGCAACAGGTGTTTCCTTTTTAACTTCTTCACTCTTCTATCAAGGATCTTTAATAGACCTTCCTCGTAGGTCACATCTTCATCAAGCTCAACCTCAATCAGTTGTATTACTGTCTCTATGCCTGGATGACTTTTCTTCAGCATACTAACATGGAACACTAGATGTAACATGTGCAACTCTGACGGTAGTTCTAACTTGTAATATACCTTGCCAACACGTGCTATTACCGGATATGGCCCCATATACCTGGGTGCCAACTTGCCTTTCGGACCAAACCTCAAAATACCTTTCCATGGTGAGACCTTGAGATACACCTTGTCTCCCACCTGGAACTTTAGAGATCGTTGGTGATTATCTGCATATGACTTCTGTCTGTCCTGTGCCACTTTCAACTATTGATGTATTACTTTGATCTTTTCTATTTTCTGCTACACTAACTCAGGACCCAAAAGCTGATACTCACCCGACTCATACCAACATAGAGGAGATCTACACTTCCTACCATATAAAGCCTCATAAGATGCCATGTCGATACTCTGTTGATAACTATTGTTGTAGGCGAACTCTATCAAACTGAGATGCACGTCCCAACTGCCTAGGAACTGCAAAACACAAGCTCGGAGAAGATCTTCCAAAGTCTGAAAAGTCCTTTCAGACTGTCCATCTGTCTACGGGTGGAAAGTGGTACTGAACCTCAACTGTGTTCCCAATGCTTTGTGCAATTGTTCCCAAAAATGACTCATGAACTGGGGACCTCTGTCAGAGACTATCGTTGCGCGCACACCGTGCAAACATATTATCTCATCCACCTACACCTGAGTAAGCTTTTTTGTTGTATATGTTGTCTTCACAGGTATGAAATGAGCATACTTTGTCAATCTGTCCACTATCACCCAAATGGAATCATGATTTCTGGCTGTCCTCGGCAGACCAACTATGAAATCCATGGTTACATGATACCATTTCCACTGTGGTATCGACATGTGTTGTAACATACCTACTGACTTCTGATGCTCAACCTTAACCTGTTGACATATCGCACACCTAGACACAAACTTGGATACATCTCTCTTCATGCCAGGCCACCAATACAGGTTCTTCATATTATGATACATCTTGGTGACACCTGGATGCATAGAATACATTGACGTGTGTGCTTCCTCGAGCACTTTCTTTCTCAGATTATCAACATCGGGGACCACCATCTTGCTATGAAAACAGACTAGTCCATCCTCAGACTCATGGAAACCATCACACTTCTCGCAACCAAACTCTGATCTGATCAACTGTACTGTAGCATCTGCCTATTGTGCTTCTTTGATCTGCTGCCTCAACGTAGGCTTCACCTGCATTTGTTCCATCAGTACTGCCAACAAGGAGACCTCCAACTATACATTCATCTATCATAAAGAGACAAACATATCCAGCCTATGGCATATCAAAGAACTTAACTGTGCCTTCTTTATAGGATGAGAAGAAGACTTTATGCTAAGCGCATCAGCTGCCACGTTCGCCTTACCAGGATGATACTCGATGGTGAAATCGTAATCATTGATCAGCTCCATCCAATGATGATGTCACATGTTTATCTCATTCTACGAGAAGATATATTTTAGGTTCTTATGATCCGTAAAGATCTGACACACTTTCCCATAAAGATAGTGTCTCCAAATCTTTAACACATGGACCACCACTGCCAGTTCCAAATCATGTGTCGGATAACTCTCCTCATGTTTCTTAAGTTGTTACGAAGCAAAAGAAACCACATGATCTTCCTGTATCAACACACAACCTAAGCCTTTCTTGGAAGCATCACTGGAAAACAACATAGCCCTTTCCAGGCTCTGGCAGCATCAAAACTGGAGCACTAGTCAGCTTCTCCTTCAAACTTTGGAAAGCTTGCTGAGAAAAATCATCCCAAACAAAAGGTACATCCTTCCTGGTCAACTTTGTCAACGGCAACGAGATTACACTGAAGTTCCTTATAAATCTTCAGTAGTATCCTGCTAAACCTAGAAAACTACAAATTTCCATTGGCGTCTTTGGTTGCTCCCAATCTACAACTGACTCCACCTTCTTGGGGTCCACTCTGATTCCTTCTACAGATATCACATGACCCAAGAAAGTCACTTCTTTCAACCAGAAATCGCACTTACTAAACTTAGTATACAACTAGTGTTGGCAAAGAAGAGTCAATACTTTTTGAAGATGTTGTTCATGCTCTTGACTATCCTAACTGTAGATCAAGATATCATCTATAAAAACCACAACAAACTGATCTAGAAACAAACGGAACACCCTGTTCATCAGATCCATGAAAGTAGCAGGCACATTAGTTAGCCCAAACGGCATAACCACAAACTCAAAGTGACCATACCTCATCCTAAAAGCTGACTTTGGTATGTCCTCATCCTTGATCCTCAAATGATGATATCCAGACCGTAGATCGATCTTTGAGAACACTGTAGCACCACACAACTAATCAAATAGATCATCTATTCTCGATAAAGGGTACTTTTTCTTGATCGTAACTTTGTTCAATTGTCGGTAATCTATGCATAGACGCATCGATCCATCTTTCTTCTTCACGAACAGAACTGGAGTGCCCCATAATGGTGTGCTTGGTCTGATGAAACCTTTATCTAGCAGCTCCTATAACTGCTTCTTCAATTCTACCATCTCAGCTGGAGCCATCCTGTACAGTGTCTGAGCAACTGGCTGTGTCCCTGGCACTAGATTGATCTCAAAGTCAATCTCTCGAGGTGGGGGAACACCGAGAAACTCATCAAGAAACACATATGTGAACTCTCTGACAACAGGCACATCCTCAAGGCTAGGACCTTAAGCTTTGGTATCCACAACATGAGCTAAGAATGCCTTACATCCTTGCCGCATCAACTTCTCCGCCACCATTGTTGACACTAAACACATCGGAAGAATCTTCCTATCTCCTTGGAAGATCCACTTCTCACCACCGTCAACAAAGACTGCTTGCTTGGAACCATAGTCCAGCACAACCTTATACCTCTCTAAGGTATCCATCCCTAGGATCACATTGAATCCATGCATATCAAGTGGTATAAAATCTACTTGTATTTTGTGTCCCGAAAAAGATAGAACACAAGATGGACACACTTCTCAAAGCAACGTGGGTCCAACAAGAGGGGTTTCTAACAACAAGCTATCTTTCTCACAGCTAGCAGGTAAAAGACAACTATCAAGCATACTATGTGGATAAAAGAGTGCATAGCACCCGGGTCAACCAGAACATATATAAAGCAAAAAGAAGACAAATCAGAATGAAATAACTCCATCTGACCTACCACCACTCGTGGGTTGACTATCACCTCCGGCTGACTCATAGCATAGAATCGGGTCGTTTCTTGCTTTCTTCCACGTCCTCTGCTTCCTTGAGTAGATGATCCTTCTTGTGATTCTTGACCGCATCCTAGCCCTATGTTACCACTGGACTAATGTCTATCTGATCCATGTTGACTCTACCTCAGTTGATGTGTCACTTCAACATCACTCCTTGGGCAATTTGACTTCAAATGCCTGGTCTGTCCACAGTGATAGCATGACATGTCTTCAAACTGTGGCCTAGATGGCCATGTCACTGCCACCGAAGTTGTACTGTGGGCTCTAGATGGCGAAAATCCACGCCCTCTTCCTTTACTCAGAGACCACTGTGACGGTGCACTGGAACTATGCATCATAGAAGGTGCTGAAAACCTCTGCTTCTTGAAGCCATCAAACCTCTGCCTCTGGAACTCAGTAGGCTTTTTCTTGAACATGGTCTCTCTCTTCTCCTTGACTGACCGTTCAATCCTTTAGACAGACTCCATAAACATGGCAAACCGCTATCGGTTCTCTAAAATAGCAGTAGGTGTCGTCAGCTCAGCACTCGAACCCTTCTCAAACCGCCTGATTCTCTCATCATCGATCGCCGCCATGAGAGGACAAAACCTCAGCAAGTTCATAAACTTGGCTTCATACTCGGTGATGCTCATCGATCCTTGGTGCAAATGCTCAAACTGGTTGATCTTCTCGTCCAGATAGGTTTTCGGGAAGTATTGACTCACGAACTCCCGACAAAAAATGTCCCAACCGATCACTTCACCAGGCCACTTCTCTTCCTCGATGGCCCACCAGTAGCCAACACTACCCTTCAGAAGGTAGACAGCATGCTTGACTTTGTCTACTTCAAGGATATCGAGAATCGGGGAGGCCTTCTTAAGACCTGTCAGCCACAGATCTGCATCCGCTGGATCAGCCGTTCCAGCATAATCCGAAGCTCCGACTCGACGAAGCCACTCGAAGGTCTTCCCAATACCTGAAGATTCACCATGGGGAGCATGTTCTCTTGGTGGAGGCACTGGAAATCTTTCCACCATGAGATTCATCGTGGCCATTAACTACCCCATAAGATGTTGATAGGCAGGATTTTTGAGAATGGCTTGGTCAAGTTGGGGGACCTCAGGCACCCGATCTTCATGTGCCTGGACTCATGTTCCATTAATAGATGCAGCATCGCTGCTCTCGGCAGCATGTTCTTCATGATTCCCATACATCTTTAAGCTTTATCTTCTATTGGGGGCAGAAGGTTATTGTAAGAAAATCTAGAAAACTCACAAGAATAGACACAACCCTAGTCCTAGATCCATGTAGACACAGTGAACCTAGAGCTCTGATACCAAACTAATTTGTGACATCCCTCTATCACACAGACAGTGAAATGCCACGCGAAAATGTGTGGAACCTCCATAAACCACATATTACCAAAAACACGGGTTAATTAAAACCGATTGCGGAAAGAAAATAAAAGAAACTATTACATCCAGATACTGATCCTACAAGGAAGCATGTTATATAAATATTCACAAGCCTTGATATATGTCCACAACTTATAGGAACTAGCTGTCTCATGAGCACACAGAGTTCACCACATGTTTACATACAGAACAGGCCATATCAAGCCAACAGCAGGATAACAAAGCTACATCAACTATTCATCGTGAAACATTGACAAAACACCTCCAAGGACCTGAGAGTACAGGGATGACTCTAGGACCCTACTACATAACAATAAAAACAACAACATATCCATCTCTTGCCTCCTACTGCTCTTCTTGCTTCTTGTACACAACCTCACGACCACCACCATGTCTAGCATGATGACCTAAAAAGGTTGTAAACCAGCGGGGTGAGACACACAGTTCCAGTGAGAAACATAACTCCCCGCCGAACTATAAAACTCCAGAAAAGCTAGAGCAGATAAAGCAGATAACTTATATAAGCAGATTAAAAGAGTAGCATACTGAGCAGAATTAACTTTATTAACAATCTTATAATGATATCCAGGAGGCATATAACCAGATATTCTTTATGGAACATGACTTACAAGACAAGCTTTATAAGAACTTATTATAAGATATGAGGAACGTATAAATAACTACAAGATATAACTAGGAAACTATACAAATAAGGCTTCAACCAATGTTCCATGTTTTTCCCTAAGCAGTATACACTATTCATCTAGATTACGATTTATTATGCCCTAAGGAAGTGAGTCGTACCGCTCAAATCCAACCTTCAACTGCGAAGCCCAAAATCGGCACCATACAAGGTCAATGGACGCGCCGGACTCCACGACCTCACCTCCTCATGGTCACTGCACGATAACCAAAGAAGGATCGCAGTCTCTTGCTTAAGTGGCCTCAGCCACATAGCCAACTCTGCAAGCTACACATTTCTCTAGCCCACCTTGGTACAGGTCTCAGCGCTAGCATACCTTGAGCCACGAGCCTATTCACCATGCTCCTGAGCCATGAACGCATTCATGATCTATCACACTGAGCCATGGGCTTGTTCACCATGCTCTAACCATATTGAGTCTACAACTGAAGTTGCACTCTAATCCTCCTATTTTCGGCTAAGAGAAACCCTGCATATTCAACAATATGCGCTCCAGGTAATCCCACAGGATAAACCTATTTCGCCATCACCCGCTACTGACGGTGATGGATCTATGGCCAGGGCAAACTACATGAAATGTTCCTCTGTAATTAATTAGTATATTTTAAGTGAATTGTTGAGGCAACCATGTTATAAAACATAAACAACATTGTGTCACACTATTACTGTCATTATCTCCTTGCTATGGGATCTCAATTCCTCATCACATAATGTCACTGCCTCTCAAGGCTTCATCATCATCATGGGATAACAATCCCTTATTTCATCATTAGAGGATCACACCTCAACCAGGCACTCAGACTTTATTAGGTCGCCAGACCTTTCTCATCATACTGGTGATACATGTTATCTCATCAACAAGGAACGTCATTATTCAGTGTTATACAAAACACATACACCTCATAGCTCTTACATGGCTATGATTTTCAATTGATAATACATGCATGGTTAATATGCATATAAAGAGAGATAACTTGATCACCAAACACAGATCTTAAGAGAACATATTATGATTATCATGCCATTAATATTTAAGGTACATAAGATTGGAACAACATCCATTATTATGAACATATGAAGCATAAAGTTGTAGATGGTATGTCAAACAACTTATATTAATGTTACCAAACCGTGAGCATCCACCATGCCTTATATATCATAACATCATGAACACAACCACCCCTAAGGATGACATGGAATATTATCGCACTAACAAACTCACTCGGGGTTGAAATCCCCGAGCTTTTACCAAAACCTTGTGTAATAATACCACCCGCAAGTAGACGGGTCTTATCACAGTATAGTTAAGGATTGAATCCCAAGAGACAACGTTTTTAAGAATCTTTGTTGGTCGAGTCTAGCTAAAGTAAGACTAATATTTAGAATGATTCATTGATTTAGGGTTAATTAAACTAATTGCAAGAAAGTGAAGAGTAGAATTAAAGTTGGATCTAGATTAATGATATGGAATCACTGGGATGGTCTCAGGTTTCCCCACCCCTACTCATGCAAACACATCCTAAAATCAAACATCTATGCAAGATATAATTATCCAAATAGAACTACTGTGAACCCTCCCTGGGGGATGTTTAGGTCCGCATAAGCATCCTATTAGGCATCAGATGTCTCGTCGCCATCCAGATCATACACATTTGGTTCCGAAGATACAAAATCCAACTAAGGCTGAGGTCCTCCCTAAGGGATGTTTAGGCCACAAAAGCTTCACCATAGGCAAGATGGCTTGTCCCCTCACAGATCACACACTTATGACCTCAAGGAATCCTATCAGAAGTTCTCATCAAGGAGTCAACCGCGCTAATCGACAAGCAAGCAGGTGATTAATCTACAAGAAAACATCGACGATTAATAAAGAAGATACAAAATCCAACTAAGGTTGTGGCCCTCCCTAAGGGATGTTTAGGCCACAGAAGTGTCACTGTAGGCTAAATGGATCGTCCCCTCATGGATCATACACTTACTACCTCAAGGAATCCCATTCTATTTCTAGTTTGGGAGTCTACCTCATGAATTGACATTCAACCCTACATATAGAATTTCTTGCAACATACGAAAGAACAAAATGGAAGCAAGCGGGTAATCAAACTACAAACATTAACGATTAACAACAAAATGAAAAGTTATATACATTGCCATGGATTTTTTAGCAAAGGAACATGCTTGCATGGGCAGCGGGGCTAGTCCCCGCACCCCAGCGAAAAGGAACTACTCGCTCATGATGTGAAAAACAAGAAGAATAAGAGAGAGGGAAGGTTCCGTCATGAGCATGATGCAGAAGGTGGTCACATCTCGGTGAAGATGATGCAGTCTCCTATGTCGTGTCGGGGCAGATCTTGGACAAGGAGGAAGAACCACCAAGGTAGATTGGGCGGACCTTCTTCTCCACCTTCCTTCTCTGCTCGACCTCCTTTCTCACAGCAAGAGGAGCAGGTGAAGTGGCAATGGCGTGGATGGAGCTGGATCGAGCCTTGCATTTGGGCATCTTGGTGGAATCCCTGGATCGATGCCCCAATGAGGACCCTTGCGATTCTATTTATAGGCTTGGATGGGGTCTCACGTTTTTGGTGTGAACTCCTTCCAAACAGTTTGGAGTGAACGGTCCTAGAGATCGTTTGGTGGCCAAATGGTCTTGAAGACCGTTCAATGGCCAAACGGTCTTGTTTTAGTACTGACCGAACGGTCTTTGAGTTTTTAAGTCCAAACGGTCCTGCATATATGCCCATACAGTCTTGGAAGCATTGGCTCTAACAGTTTGGAAACCGATAATGACCAAACGGTCTAGTGTTCTGCCACTCTCCAATTGGTCTCGATTCAGTGACCAAACGGTCTCGTGATCGACAACTCCAAATAGTTTGCTTATCCAAACAATCCTCAAAATGGTTTCATGCAACAACTCCAAACGGTTTGGTTTCTTTAGAGGGAAAATGGTTTGCAGATCGATCAATGACCAAACGGTCTGGGAGTTCATCCTTCAAGCGATATGCAGTCATCGGTTTGTTCGTAAACGGTCTTCAACTCCCTCTGATCGGTATTGCGTCTGAGGCCTTCAAATGGTCTGCTGGCATCAGTCTCGAAGACGTCCAAACGGTCTTGAGTCTGATCGGTTTTGTGCCCCAACCTGTCTTGCTCTGAATGATCTTGATTGTCCAATTGGTTTTGAGTCTGATCGGTTTGGAGATTCAAATGGTCTTGGAGACCGATGGGTTCCGATCGGTCTTGAGACCGAACGGTCTTGAGACCAAACGGTCTTTGTCTCCAACTGGTCTTGGATCCAACCGATCTTGAGGACCGATGAGGCTTGCACGGTCTTGCTGGTCCAAATGGCCTTGGATCCAAATGGTCTTCATTGTCCAAAGGGTCTTAAGGACTGATGGGGTCCGATCGGATTTGACTCCAAACAGTCTTCGAGACCGATGGGTTTCAAATGGTCTTCAGCATCAAATGTTTTTCGATCCAAATGGTCTTGAGCATCCAAACAGTCTTATAACCATTTATCCTCAAGTGGTCTTGAGACCGTTAAGGTGGAGCGATGAGAGGAGGACCGTGTGGGTGAATGTCTAAGACTGAGAGTTCAAAACCATTTGGGTAGACTAATAGGGCAAACTGTTTGGTCAAGACCGATTTGTCAAGACCAAAGTTAAGAGGATCTTCAGTTGAAGGTTGAATCTCATCATGATCTGCACAAAATCAATATAATTCTAATTAATAGTCTTGATAATTGAATCAGTTAAGAAATATTGCATTTTGTGAGATTTAGGAGATGAAATCAAAAGTATTGAATCGAATTGGTCCCAAAAAGGTGACTGAAAATAGTGATCAATATGCATTCATCAAAACACCCCAAACTTAAACGTTGCTCGTCCTCGAGTAACACAAAATCTGAAACAGTCGCCAAATGAATACTTTCTGATCAAGTGATTGCCTCCTCTTCACATCACGATTGTTTCCTTTCTACTTAGTGTGACTAAGCATCTCAACTTCCTAAGACCATTGAACACATCTTACCATATCTTCATTCTTGAGTTTGTTTTCCAACATCACTTCCTCCTCACTTTTTCCAACAACAAACATGTCAAAGAGTTCTATAAGAGTCCAGAGATACCCATAGAACAACAAGTGTGCATCTGATCTGACACTGGTGTATTTCAGGGTAGTGGAGGCATTTATTGTGCCTTTAGGTAGAAAAGGGAGTGAAGGGTGTTATGGAAGGAAGAAATAAATATCTCCTCTATTCGACTCGAGATTTTATTATATCATTTGCAATTTCATTTATTGCATTTTTGTGTGAATCTCTCCTCTATTCGACTCGAGATTGCATTTTTTTGTGTGCGCTCTGGCATCTTTTCTTGGTGGTACGCCACTATTAATTTGTGAGGGGTATGAAAGAAGCGGATATAGAGGGAAGTGGCGTGCCACCCCGAACTTAGGGTTTGGCACTATTTTGTTTCTTTTTTATGGATGGAGTGGTACGAAGATGATAGAAGAAATGTAGAAGAAAGTTTAGATCAAAATGCAACTTGATTTACAATTCAGTGCACCAGATCATTCTCTTTATCGTACTCTGCTCAAATAATGATTTGATAAGGATCCGATGGGGGTTCCATGTTATTGTTCCACTAGTCAGTTAGGAAGCATAATGTGTTTGATCCCTATCAGTTCGACAGACATTTGCCATTTTTGTAGAGGGATCATGATGTTAGGATTCATAAGCTTCACAAGATGATTTCAATCAAAAGGCTAGTTTTTAGAAGGTCCTTTTGAGGATATGCTTCGAATGAGGGTATAATGATTAAAAATACATAGAGATTGAAACAAAAAAGTGTCAAAACTTCATCAAGTATTTGTTCAGTTTCTTTGTAAACTTTAAAAATTTTGAAAATTTTGAAAATTTTGGTAAAACATGCAACGATGGAATCTTAAGTCTGAAAAGTATGGGTGTAGGTGGAAAGTAAAATACATACCACCCACCCTCCAGGATGGGTGTAGGTGGAAAGTAAAATATGTACCACCCACCTTCCACCCCGAACATAGAAATTTGCTCATCTCGAGAAAACTCTAAATCCGATATGGAGGAGAAGATTCATGCTGGTCGGGCCACAAGATGTGGTTGCATTCCAATTAGCGTGCATCCTCCATCTGAAAATATCAAAAATAAAGACCAATCAGAACTTAAGATAGCATCTCGTGATGTAATTTTTATTTGGTGCAAAATTATCTAGAAGAAAAGTAAAAACAAAATTAAGAAAAAATTCTAAAAAGAAATAAAAAAACTAATTTATTGATCGGGTTGCCTCCCGACAAGCGCCTTTGTTTTACGTCGATGGATCGACTTGGTTTCTTCAACCTTTATGGTGGATATGTTGGATTGGTGAGTTCCAACATTGCTTCGGGGCCTGTGTCAACTAGGGTGAGATATCTCTTCAAACGTTGACCATTTGCCATGAATTCGCCTGACTCTTCACTCCATAAAGAGAAAGCACCATGTGGGTAGATGTTCTTGACAATGTACGGTCCAGACCAGTGAGAATGGAGTTTTCTTGGGAATAATCTCAGTCTTGAGTTGAACAGAAGAACTTGGTCTCTGACTTGAATGTCTTTTCTTTTCAAATGACCACCGTGCCAAAGTTTTGTGCACTCTTTATAGATTTGTGCATTGTCATAAGCTGTCATCCGGAGTTCTTCCAGCTCTTGAAGTTGCAGAATCCTGGCTTGGCCCACTTTCTTCATATCAAAATTCAGCTATTTATTTCCCACCATGCTTTGTGTTCGAGTTCAATAGGTATGTGGCATGACTTTCCTTAGATCATCCGAAATGGTGTAGTTCCAAGAGGAGTTTTAAAAGCAGATCGATAGGCCCACAAGGCGTTGTTGATTTTTACTAATCGATCCTTTCGACTGCGACCTACAGTCTTTTCCAAAATAGCCTTGAGTTGACAGTTAGAAACCTCTACCTGTCCACTTATTTGTGGATGGTAGGGTGATGCTACCTTGTGAGTTACACCATATTTCCTCAGCAATGCTTCAAAGCTTCTTTCCAGGAAATGAGAACTCCGTCGGAAATCACAGTGCATGGGACTCTGAATCGGGGGAACAAAATATCTTTGAACATCTTGATGACGGTTTTGGAATTGCTAGTAACGGTTGGAATAGCTTCGACCCATTTTGAGATGTAATCAATAGCGACTAGGATGTAGGAAAATTCATTTGATGATGGGAATGGGCCCATGTAGTCCACACCGCAAACATCAAATATCTCCACTTCTTGCCATAAATTCAGTGCCATTTCATCTCTCTTTGTAATGTTACCAGTTCTCTGACATTTGTCACATGATAGAACGAAGTTGTAGGAGTCTTTGGATATGGTTTGCCAAAATAATCTAAATTGTAAAACCTTCAAGGTAGTTTTCTTGGAACTCATATGGCCTCCAACTAGGCCTAAGTGACACTGTTCTAAAATAAGTTGAGCTTCTTCCTCAATGATACAACTTTTGTATAGACCATCAGCACAGAGCTTGAATAGGTATGGCTCATCCCAGTGATACTGTTTCACATCATGCATGAATTTCTTCAGTACATTTCCGATGCATTTAGGGTGGATGACATCAACAGCAAGGTAGTTCACATAGTCCGAGTACCAAGGGGTGGCTTCTGAAACTTTCATCAGTTGGTCATCCAGAAGAGAATCGTTAATCAGAATCTTCTCGGTATCCAGAGTGCGGATGCGACTGAGATGGTCTGCTACAACATTCTTTGTACCCTTTTTATCTCTTATCTCTAGATCAAATTCTTGTAAGAGGAGAATCCATCTAATTAATCTGGGTTTGGTATCTTTCTTAGCCAGGAGGTAATGGATAACAGCATAATCTATGTAGACAATGACCTTTGAACCTATGAGGTAGGATCTGAACTTATCAAAGCCATATACGACTGTAAGAAGTTCTTTCTCAGTAGTTGCATAATTTCTCTGAGCTTCATCAAGGGTTTTCGATGCATAGTAGATCACATAATGTCTCCTCTCTATACACTGGCCTAGAACAACACCCACAGCATAATCATTGGCATCACACATGATTTTGAATGGGTGATCCCAATCGGGAGCTCTAATGATGGGAGTTGTTGTATGAGCAAGCTTTAGGTTGTTGAAACTTTTGACACATTCTCCGTCAAAATTGAACTCAACATATTTTAGCAACAGATTCATCATCGGCTTGGTTATCTTTGAGAAGTCCTTTATAAACCATCTGTAAAAGCCTGGATGACCTAGGAATGCATGAACCTCTTTCACACTTGTTGGGATGGTGAGTTTGGAAATCACTTCGATATTTGCCTTATCCACTTCAATTCCTCGATTACTGACCCTATGGCTGAGAATGATACCTTCCTTTACCAAAAAGTGACACTTCTCCCAATTTAACACAAGGTGTGATTCTTCACATCATTTAAGGACAAGGGAGAGGTGCTTCAGGCACGAGTCATATGAATCTCCATATACAAAATATCATCCATAAAAACTTCCATGATAGTTTCGGTGAGACCAGTGAATATAGCTGCCATGCAATGTTGGAAGGTTGCAGGCGCATTACAGAGTCCGAACGGCATCCTTCTAAAAGCATATGTTCCAAATGGGCAAGTAAAATTCATTTTATCTTGATCATCTGGATGTATAGGAATTTGATAGTATCCAGAGTAACCATCGAGGTAATAAAAATATTCTTGGTGAGCCAATCTTTTTAAGACTTGATCAAGAAATGGCATCGGAAAATGATCCTTTCGGGTCACCTTGTTTAACTTCTTGTAAGCAATGCACATCCTCCACCCTGTGACTGTTTGAGTGGGGATGAGTTCATTATTTTCATTCTGTATCACAGTAGTTCCTTCCTTCTTTGAGACAACATGCACCGGACTGACCCATGGCGAATCGGAGATCGGGTAGATGATTCCAGAAGTGAGCAATTAATGACTTCCCGGCGGACTACTTCCTTCATGTTAGGATTTAGCTTCCTTTGGTGTTGAATAGTCGGCTTGTGATCTTCCATCATGGGGATTTTGTGCATGCACAGTGCTTGACTAACCCCGGTGAGGTCACTCATCTTGTAGCCAATGGCTTTTCTTCTTTCTTTTAATTTTGTCAAGAGTTTATCTTCTTGTTCTGTCATAAGATCTGAATTAATGATGAATGGATAGACTTTGAGATCATCTAGAAATGCATACTTCAATCCTTTGGGTAGGGGCTTCATTTCAGAAGTTTGTGGCTTTTCACATGGTTCTTCAGTAACTTCCACAGCTTTGAGTTCCTCACAAGTAGCTTCAACATCTTCTTCTATAGATTCGAGGTATTTGATGTAATCATTTTCTTGTTCGTCAATAGGTTCATCAATTGATGGGTCTGTTAGAGCAACTTCTAAAGGATCATATGATTCATGATTCTCTTGAGTGAGAAGTGACATCTACTCTATGCAATCGATAAGATATACTTCTTCTTGCATGCTTGGTCTTCACATACTTTTGAAAACTTTGAATTTGAGAGTTTCTTTACCAAGTCTTAGGAGCAAGGTTCCTGCTTCAACATCAATTAGAACTCTTGTCATGGCGAGGAACAGACGTCCAAAGATGAGAGGATATATGGCATCTTCTTTTATGCCCATGATGACAAAGTCACACGGAACATAGGAATCATTTCCTACCTTGATAGGTACATCCTCAATAATTCCTAATGGACGTTTTATCGAATTGTCTGCGAGTTGTATGGTCATGCCAGTTGGGAGAAGTTCAGCAAACCCTAGCCTTTTGCAAAGGCTAAGTGGCATGATGGAGATGCTAGCACCAAGATATGTCAGTCCTTTCTTGCATGAAGAATCACCGATATGGCAAGAAATTTCGAAAGATCCTGGATCTTTCTACTTATTGGGCATCTTACTCTGAATGATGTCAGAAGTGGTTGTTGCTAGCTTGACTATCTCGTACTCCTCAGTTATATATTTCCTTGTGAGAAGTGACTTCAAATACTTTGTCCAGGCTAGTATCTCAGCCAGCGCATCTAGGAAGGGTATATCAACATGAAGCTTTTTCATAGCTTCCTTGAACTTATTGAAATGCGTGTCGAGTTTGGTTTGGTTAAGACAAGCTGGAAAAGGTATACGAGGATTATACGTAGGAATATCAGGTTCTGGTTTCATTTCTTCCTCTTCAGTAGCAAGTTTCTCGGGATTTTCTTTGTCTGACTTTTTACTGCTTGGTTGCTCCTTTCGAATAGATTCAGGTTCCTTGTCAACTTGATCTTTCACTTGGTCATGTTCATCTATGACAACCGTTGGTGTTCTGATAAGAGGATCGGAATATACATTACTAGAATGAGTCATAACAACTTTCAACTGCTCAGGATGTTTAGGGTTATTCTCTGGCTGACCAGTAAAGGCTCCAATAGGTAGCTTTACACTAGCCGTGAGTTGAGCTAGTTGAGATTCAATGGCCTTCTGATGTGCTTGCTGGTTAGCTATCATAGTTAGTTGTGACTGCAGCATCTTCTCAATGGTTGTCAATTTGTCATCTGGAGAGATGGGACCAGCTTGTTGCCCTTGTTGTGGGTTCTGGTATGGGACATGGCTGGGATTCTGGAACTGAGAATTGTTTTGATAATTGTTGAAGTTCTGAAAATTACCCCTGAAATTTCCTTGATTCCTAAAATTTTGTTGCTGATTATACTGGAATCCTGGTGGGCCTCGTTGTTGATTGTTCGAACCAAGTTGATGTGAGTTTACCGCTCTCGAAGGATTTCCATATTGGAAGCCAGGATGGTTCTTATTCTGATTCAGATTGTAATAACCTTGACCAGGGATGGTGTTGACAACATTCAGATGTTCTATTTGATCATTGTCTCGTTGCCCGTAAGCGTTACTTAAAACAACATCGTAGAGAAGATTGCATGTTAAAGTGGAATGATCAGTACTTTTACATGCTTCACAAAATAGTGAAGCAGACTTGATCTGTTCTTGTTGTTGAGGGGTTGAATGTCCTCTTCCAATTGCGGCAAGGGATGTTTCGATGTGGTCTTTCTTGGCTACTAAGAGCTTGAGGATTTCAGTGATAGACTTGTATTCTGGGATAGCTTCAGCCATAGCTACCTTCAACACGCCTTTACCTACAGACCTACCCCAATTAGCTTGATTTTCAGCTCCAAAGGTGACAACCTTCCATGCACTGTCATAACTTTGACGTGTGAAGTTTCCTCTGGATGAGGAATCTAGAAACCTCTTGATATTGTCATCCACACCTCTATAGAAGATCTCGATGAGTTTATTCTTGGGGATTCCATGGTGTGGATACTTCCGTAAAAGATCTTTATATCTTTCCCATGCTTCAGCAAGGGTTTCTCCAGGGGCTTGAGTGAACATTGTTATACGACCCCTTATTTCATATGTGAGAGAAGGAGGGTAGAACTTTTCCAGAAAAATATTTTGAAGTTGTTCCCAAGTGGTGATGGGTTCACATTGCAAGCAGTTGTACCAGCTGATAGCTTTATCAGCAAGAGAATATTTGAAGAGACGGAGTCGGATGGCATCATCTGAGACCCCATTTTTCTTTGTCATCGCACATAGATCGATAAATCTCAGAAGATGTTCTTGACTATCTTCTCCTTGTTTACCATAGAATGGGTTATTTTGAAGCATGGTGATCCAATGCACTCTTATCTCAAAATTAGGAGCGTTGATGGGAGGAGGTTGTACAGGGTGATGAACATCAGCAACTTTAGGAATGGAGAATTATCTAAGATCCTTCTGTAGTTCTGCTGCTTGTGTTGCTGCTTGCGCTGCTTGAATTTCTTCTTAGACTGTGACCTTGGTTTCTTGCATGAGCCTTTCTCTTTGTGTAGTAAGGGCTTGAGATACCCTTCGGGCTATTTCCTCCTCTTGAGCCATTCTTGCTAGGTTCTCTCTATTTTGACGATGAAAGGTTCTGTCTATTTTAGGATCAAAGTTGGCTGCGAGTCCAAGACTGTTCAAACAGTGCATACACCAGTCTTGGGGGTACCTGAAATGAAAAGATCTGAAGTAAGATTGATGGAGTGGAATGAAATTTAAGTAGATGATCGATTGTATCAAAAGAAAAACAAAATCCTAGATTAGCCTTAAAGGAACTAGATTTGACTAACTGATTCTGTTGTCCTCGGCAATGGTGCCAGAATTTGACGTGGAATATTACTGCACTAACAAACTCATGCACACTCGGGGCTGAAATCCCTGAGCTTTTACCAAAAACTCATGCAATAATACCACCCGCAAGCAGACGGGTATTATCGCAGTATAGTTAAGGATTGAATCCCAAGAGATAACATTTTTAAGAATCTTTGTTGGTCGAATCTAGCTCAAGTAAGACTAATATTTAGAATGATTGGTTGATTTGAGGTTAATTAAACTAATTGCAAGAAAGTAAAGAGTAGAATTAAAGTTATATCTAGATTAATGATATGGAATCACTGGGATGGTCTCGGGTTTCACCACCACTACTAATGCAAACACATCCAGACATCAAACATCCAGGCAAGATATAACTATCCAAATAGAACTGCTGCAAACCCTCCCTGAGGGATGTTTAGGTCTGTGTAAACATCCCCTTAGGCATCAGATGTCTCGTCACCATCTGGATCATACACTTACGGTTCTGAAGATACAAAATCCAACTGAGGTTGAGGTCCTCCCTAAGTGATGTTTAGACCACAGAAGCATCACCGTAGGCTAGATGGCTCGTCCCCTCACAGATCACACACTTACGACCTCAAGGAATCCTATCAGAAGTTCTCATTAAGGAGTCAACCGCGCTAATCAACAAGTAAGCAGGTGATTAATCTACAAGCGAACATCGACGATTAACAAAGAAGATACAAAATCCAACTAAGGTTGTGGACCTCCCTAAGGGATGTTTAGGCCACAGAAGCATCACCGTAGGCTAGATGGATCGCCCCCTCACTGATCATACACTTACTACCTCAAGGAATCCAATTCTATTTCTAGTTTGGGAGTCTACCTCATTAATCGACATTCTACCCTACATATAGAAGTTCTCGCAACATAGGGAAGAACAAGATGAAAGCAAGTGGGTAATCAAACTACAAACATTAATGATTAACAATGAAATGACAATTTATATACATTTCCATGGATTGTTTAACAAAGGAACATGCTTGCATGGACAGCAAGGCTAGTCCCCGCACCCCAGTGAAAAGGAACTACTCACTCATGATGCAAGAAACAATAAGAATGAGAGAGAGGGAACGTTCTGCCATGACCATGATGCAGAAGGCGGTCGCATCTCGGTGAAGATGATGCACTCTCCTAAGTCGTGTCGGGGTAGATCTTGGGAAATGAGGAAGAACCACCAAGGAAGACGACAGACCTTCTTCTCCACCTTCCTTCTCTACTCAACCTCCTTGCTCACAGCAAGAGGAGCAGGTGAAGTAGCAATGGCGTGGATGGAGCTGGATCAAGCCTTGCATTTGGGAATCCTGGTGGCATCCCCAGATCGATGCCCCAATGAGGACCCTTGTGGTTCTATTTATAGGCTTGGATGGGGTCTCACATTTTTGTTGTGAACTCCGTCCAAAAAGTTTGGAGTGAACCGTCCTGGAGACCATTTGGTGGCCAAATGGTCTTGGAGACCGTTCCATGGTCAAACGGTCTTGTTTTAGTACTGACCGAACGGTTTTTCAGTTGTTAAGTCCAAACGGTCTTGCATATACGCCCATATGGTCTTGGAAGCATTGGCTCTAACGGTTTGGAAACCGATCATGACCAAACGGTCTAGTTTTCTTCCCCTCTCCAATCAGTCTCGAGTTAGTGACCAAACGGTCTCATGCTCGGCATCTACAAACGGTTTTCTTATCCAAACAATCCTCCAAATGGTTTCATTCAGTAGCTCCAAATAGTTTGGTTGCTTTGGAGGGCAAATGGTTTGCGGATCGATCAATGACCAAACGGTCCTAGAGTTCATCCTTCAAGCGATCTGCATTCATCGGTTTGTTCTCAAACGGTCTTCGATTCCCTCCGATCAGTCTTGCGTTCGAGGCCTTCAAACGATCTACTACCATCGGTCTCGAAGATGTCCAAACAATCTTGATACTGATCGGTTTTGTGCTCCAACCGGTCTTGCTCTAAACGATCTTGATTTTCCAACCGGTTTTGAGTCTGATCAGTTTGGAGATTCAAACGGTCTTGGAGACTGATGGGTTCCGATCGGTCTTGAGACTGAACGGTCTTTGTCTCCAACCGGTCTTGAGGACCGATGAGGCTTGCATAGTCTTGTTGGTCCAAATGGCCTTGGATCCAAACGGTCTTGGATCCAAACGGTCTTCATCATCCAAATGGTCTTGAGGATTGATGGGGTCTGATCGGACTTGACTCAAAATGGTGTTCGAGACCGATGGGTTTCAAATGGTCTTCAACATCAAATGTTTTTCGGTCCAAATGGTCTTGCAACCGTTTAGCCTCAAGCGGTCTTGAGACCGTTAAGGTGGAGCGATGAGAGGACCGTGTGGGTGAATGTCTAAGACCGAGAGCTCAAAACTATTTGGGTAGACCGATAGGGCAAACTGTTTGGCCAAGACCAATTTGTCAAGACCAAAGTTAAGAGGATCTTCAGTTGAAGGTTGAACCTCATCATGATCTACACAAAATCAATATAATTCTAATTAATAATCTTGATAATTGAATCAGTTAAGAAAAATTACATTTTTTGAGATTTAGGAGATGAAATCGAAAGTATTGAATCGAATTGGTACCAAAAAGGCGACTAAACATTGTGATGAATATGCATTCATCAAAGGACACATTCTTAAAGGTTACACAACCATGATCTTATCATCTCACTTAACGTCAACCTTAGATAACCACCATATCACTGGCCACAACCCATCTATCATATCTCAACATCATAAAAAAAGGTGTGGGCTCAAGATAATAAGCTCATCAACTAGGATTCCCAGGCTAGGTGCATCCCTCACAAAAGGTGTCACCTACCCTCACTAAAGGTGTGGTGGGTAGCACTATACCTCACCCAAGGGATATCAGGTAGGGTCATATCCATCACCCAAAACACTATCGGTTAGGGCACCAACACCTTAGGGCACGGGCCAGACATATCGGCCACAAGCATAACGTGCATCGATGCACAAGGGGGTAACGGGCAGACTAGAACCAAAGGTGTGTCGTGAAACCAAGACCCAAGGGTGTGTCATGCAACCAGGACACAGGGTGTATCAGGCAGACTAGAATCCAAGGTGTGTCAGGCAGCACACCCTATCGGCCAAGACACTCTATCACCCTCTAGGGTTAGGGTTTCCATACCGGGCAACCATCAAGACCATATCACCCAAAGCCACTACTACCATCCATCAAGCGACACCATGGCACCCAAGGCACCAAGAAGGGATGTCAACCCAACATCCTATCGGCCAAAGGAATAACGCCCAACAACACCATCTAGGGTAAAGGTCCATATCGGTCAAGAGGTCAACAAGGTATTCTCCTAGCATATCGCCCAAGGTTCAACCCTAGAAGAGGGATATCGGGTAGAACACAACATAGGGGTATCATGCAAGGGTCAAGGCCATCACGGGTTGGTATTCTTCAACCTCAAGACTGCCACCAAGAAGCCCTAAAAGTTCAAGAGAGTTGGCTCACCTCTCAAGACAATTAAGTGAGAGAGGGGTATTGCACAACTTCAATCACCTAATAGGAAACAAGGAGGTCCATCATAACATATCTACCCACCAACCAAAGTGCAACTCTCCATTGGATTGGAAGACCCTAGGCTCACCTCTCAACAACTAAGTGGGAGAGGGGTTTTGCCCAAGGAACTCCACACCCATGGTTCAGCCAACCCAAGGCAACCCAAGATAACCATCTCCACAAAGTCTAGGGTACATCTAAAGCAACCTTATAACCATTAAAGCAAGAACATTGCTAGAAGATGACATGGCCGATCAAGGTAACATATAGCATGCAACATGAAAAAGAAGTAGTATAGCTAGGGTTAGGAGTTATGTAACCCACCTCAAGCTCTAAAGCTCCAAGCTCCAAGCTCCTAGCACCAAGCTCCAAGCTCCAAGGCACCACCTTCGGCTAACACAAGGAAGAGCAACTAGTAACCACCATGGCCGAAGAGAAGGAAGAAGAAGAAGAAGGTGCCAAGGAAAGGGAGAGATACCTACCACAAGATCAAGGTGTGTCGCCCAACACTATAGCTATATCAGCCGCCTCTTGCTCCTTGCTTCTCCTAGCTCGGCCACCAAAGGAAAGGGAAGCAACTGAAGGAATCCAAGAGACTAGCAAGCAAGGGAGGGGTTCGTTTATATACTAAGGGATGAAGACGAAGAGAAAGGCAAGGTGGCACCCGCCCCTAGCACACTTGTCCAAGGAGTGTGCCACATGCTAGCACCCCAAAAACTCACGCCCATGAGTTGCCACTCACTTAGCAAGGCAACTGCCACTTGTCCAAAGATGGTGACACAAACGAGGCTAAGGTGGAGGATGTGTGTCACCTAAAAGGCTACCCCACTCACCTTGGCCGATACAACCCCCTTGCCCGACACAACAACACCACCTTGGTCGATACACCAAGGTCCTACCTGATACCAAGCTTCAACAAGGATCAACAAGGCTCAATAAAGCCCAACAAAGCTCAACAAAGCCCAACAAGGCTTAAACAAAGCCCAACAAGGCTCAACAAAGCCCAAAGCTACTCAAGCAACGAGCCCCAACCCATCCTCTCAACTCTGAAGGATTCAAGGAGAGAGAAAGTCATCTCTCAAGGTGACAAACTTGCACACCAACCCTAAAACATGGGTAAATTGCAAGTTGCACCTCAACCTCTCAATCAAGCACAAGCAAACCCTAATCACAACTTTAGGTGATTAGAAAGCATCCAAACACTAGGTTTAGGCAAAGCAAATAGGGTAAGCCTAAAATGGAGGTCAGGGTCCTTACAACTTTGGTAGATATCCACAGCCTCCATAGATGTCACAGCAGCCCCCAACATTTTAGGGCACCTTCTACCCACACAATCCTACAATGCCACAACCTCCTCCTCCACCCTTTTGATCGGTACCACTATTCCACCTCTTAAGTTGAATTCTGATTATGTGGACATAGTCATGTTCAATCTTAGGGGGTGTTGGAACATCTCTATCCTTTATTTTTATTTGTCTTTTAGTCTTTATTTGCTTTTTATCTTTTATTTTTCCAAGTTGTAGGATCCACAATCTATCTAGTGTAATAGTGGATCTTAATTCATGAATCATGTCATTGTCATGTGCTTTCATGTGTTTGTAATGGAAATATAAAAGAAAAAAAATGTGTTCTTGTAATCTAGCTTAGTTGCTATTTTGTGAGTAACACCACCTAGAGGAAGTGTATGGGTTAGTCAGCTTAGGGACATTTAATATGAATGGAAATCTCTATTATTCATGTAATGTGGATGAAGATGGGGTTTGAGCCTGAATTGATCAAATAATTAACCAGACCTTAATGTGAAATTTAAGAAAGTAATCATAAGGTTACCATGTACACAGGTCATTAGAGAGGGACATATCATAGTTCCTGAAAGGCGTTGTCTCTTAATTATGTGATTCGAACCATTTTCCACTTATTTTGATTCACCACCTTAAGATGATCAAGTAACCCAAACTATTTCCTTTTGATTGCATTGCATGGCATAATAGGTGACATGATATTTAGTTTCTCTTTAGATGCATTAGTTACAAAATGAGAAGAAAGAAATATATTATTATGCATAAACAATTTTTATTCATATCATCTAGTTGCATAATAATTACATGTAGATAGCATGCATCTTTCATCATTTATTTTCACATTATGTGGTTATATTGTTTTCTTCTGAAATAAGACTACAGGGATACACATCCATACCTATAGACTAAATATGTTAAAAAAATTAATGAGATATGTTAGTGAACCCCAAGTATAACGTTACATCATGCTAAAATAGTGGGCCAATGAAAAAAAAAAGAAAAAAAAATGTTATGAAATAAAGAGGGAAGAAGGATGCCTTAAACTCTTCACAAAGAAATGGAAACATTCACATGATGTATTCTTCTCTTTACTTCATTCTCATCCATTTGATGTGGCTTTCAATATATGCATCATTTCACCCATAATATTAGGCATTAGGATTCATGCATTTCTCATTATCTTCACCATATAGGCCTAATTCAAATTCTTCATAAACCACCTATTTCATTCCATCCATTGTTCTTATTGGTAGGCCTAATGTATGATTGATGTCCTCATTTGTTATTGTAAGGAGAACTGCTTCCTAGTAGTTGGTAGTTAGGAAAGAGCAATGTATATAGGGAATCACATGATGCACCAAGTGAATGACTGATTGACTATAATATTAACTGCTATATTGATAATGTTCACTGATCTAAGGTGGACATATTTTATGGATATTTTTTATCACTAGAGAGTAGTTGATTGTTTAGTCATCAATAAAGGCCAGTTTGGGACCTCCAGGTAGGGATAGTTGAGAAATGAAATTCATATTTTATGTCTTTTTGTTGACTTTTTTCAAACAGATTTGAGAGTGTGTTGCTCAAGGATGAGCAACATTTAAGCTTAAGGGAGTTTGATGCACTGGATAATTGTCATTTGCACATGCTATTTATTATGGATTTTTTTACACTTATTGTTCATTTTTTTATTAACTTGTGCATTATTTATCATAATTAGCCTATGACACTTAATCACATCAAAAATGTGTTTGTAATGTTCCTGCTAGATTCATTATTATTTGGAAGCTTATCTTCATTTTTTGTGGAATTTCTGGTGAATCTAGAAGAAACTACATGGATCAGTACTACTGACCTTCCTGTCGATGGTACCGACAATTGCTCAACAAGGAACATGTGAGATCAAGAAAAGTCAGTAGTACCGACCAAAGAAGTCAATACTACCAACAACCCCACACCATAGATTCAAAATTCCTTGAGAAATCTCGATACTACCTACAAACTCGGTAAAACTGAGAACTGCACAGGTGAGCACAACTATCGAAGGCGTGGGTAGTACTAACACCCAGTCAGTAGTACTGACACAGTGAGATTAGACAGATCTAAAAATCATGTTTAATCTGATGGCTGGCAATTAATGATGCCCTAAGTCACTTCTATGATTTAGGGGGAGTTCATCCAAAGCTAATTATCTGGTTCTATTCCATTGTACAAAAAACGAGAGTAAGGAGAGGAGAAAGAAGAGAAAAAGGTCACATTTTGGGAGATTTGGGCACCTCTGATGGATGTATTTGCATATGGAGGTTAGTGAATCGGCAGTCCACATGAGGGAGTCATCCAAACTATCTTCTTCAGGGGTTCTTTTAGTTCTCTAATGCTCCCCACATTTTTCTTCTTCTCTCTTGCGTACTTGACAATGGAAATCATGCGGGGCTAAACCACTTGTTCCTTAGGACTCAGAATTAGCCCAATTATTCATTGTAATTGACTACTATGCATTAATATATCTATTTTGTGCTTAATTTCTGTACATAAATCTATGAAAACATCATGAATTATTTGTTCTTAATCACCATAGGTAGTTTAATAGACCATTAATTTCTTTGAGAGAGGAGTTAAGGGTTTGGAAACTCATAGATTTACATATTTTATATCAAACCTTGAGAAAGGGCTTATGGATGTGAAGAGAATAACCCAGAGATTTCAATAAAGCACCTAACTAAAAACACAATTTCTATGAGAGTGGGATTGGTATTAGGATAGGTAGTGAATCATGATGTGAGAGCGGGTAATTCTTACTACAGGTCTCTTTGTCCAGGGGTTAGGGGAGAATTACATTAATGGTATTATGTTAACTTCAATGCTAACTAGGGCAAAACCAATCCTAAGGAATTCACTCCACTTGAGATCAAAACTAGTAATTTTATAGATAATTAAAACTTCACCCAAAGTTTTCATCAGCTTAGCTAATCACATCACAGTTAGAAGTAGTATGTTGAGAGTGTTTCCTTGAGTTCAACATCTAGGCATCTTGGGGCCTATATTACATTGATATGTATACTTTCTTTTAACATGTGGTTTGTGTGTATCAGGTGACCTACTCTAGGTAAGCGGGCAATGCATACTTGGCATAAGTAATTTTAGTTTATTGGTTGTTCATTTATGATTATGCAAATTAGTATTCTCCATGAATTATGAATGATTTATCAAAATAAATCATGTATAGTTATCACTATTTGATTGATTTTTTATTTATAGTCTATGGTAAAACCCTAACTATGATTATGAATTAAGATTAAGGAATCATGCTCAAGAAGGGAAAAATCCCATAAAGACATTATGAGGGTGAGATCCCATTATGGGTCAAGGGAATAAATCCCGTCATGCTAAAGATCAAGGATCTTGTTAATGTCAATGTTAAACTTAACGTTAAGATAAATGAAATTGAATTAGTTTTTATATGCTCCTGAATCATGGACCTCAAGGGTTCGTCAAGGGATTTCCTAGCAATCAATCATGTGCCTCCTAAGTGGACGTCATAGAGGGATGCATATACTTACTGTTCAATTCTTCATGTCATAAATAAAACATGAATGCTTAAGAAATCCATGTTCATGTTTTTGTCAAGTTGTTTCATGTCAACTTATATTTATTTTTATATCATATAATGTGTCAAATACCGCATATTGATGTGATGTTTGTTTTTCATGATTGGGGATGAGATGTCCAGAGAATTTGGAGCAAGTGAAGGATAAAAAGGACAAATCAAGACTATGATATCTTCAAGCTTTTCCTAGTGGGGTTCCATTTACCAAACTGATCTACAAATTTAGATGTCATGTATATCATGTCTGGCCATGTCACCAAGTAGACTAGATTGCATAGATGAACATTATGTAGTTTTCTTTTGTCAAGAACTATGCATGAATCCATTTTAAATCAATGCAAAGTATTTCATTTACTTTAATTCCACGATTAGCATATTGTGACACCCACATTGAGTAAAATATTTCCGCTCATGTAATATGAAAAGTGGGGTGTTATAACTGTTTGGTAAACTACCTTCCTATTTTGTAATATGACAAAGGCATTTATGTTCTCCTTTACCGACTTACTAAAGGACTTGTGGGGGTGAGGACACATATGTATCACTTTAGAGTGAAATTGGTAAGTGGGATCGACACTACTAGGCAGAGGTTGTCCCTTATTAGCCTCATTGTCATTTAGGATCACAACAGTGTCATCCGTGGAGGGGATGCTGGCTTGCTTGGTATTCAAGGGATTTTGTGTGGGAAACCCATGCTTTTTATTATTCTTTTTTTGTTTCCTGCCAAAGGCATTGGTAATGCCATCTTCATCCAATTTAGGTTTTGTGCCTAAAACTTGTATCGGCTTCTCCATCTCCATTTTAGAATTCTTCTTGGTCTCTAGTTTCTTTGGTGCCTACTTCTGTGTCTCAAGCCTCTTTGCATGGATCACCATGGTATAGGTAATACAAGATAGAGGGATGGCTATAGAAGACGATGTTGCATCACGATTTGCTAAATTTTTTTCCTGCTTGTAGTCTGCGTCAGCATGGCCCATGTGACCACACTTCATATAGACTGTTGGAAGGTTCTCCTAATTGAGCCTGAAATGCTCTCCATTGATACTTCTACTTCCACTACAATATATGAAAACTTCCCCATGTATGCTTGCAGTGTGTGTGCATCAACCTTGATGGTTTTCCCTATCATGTTTCCAACACTAATCAAGAGTTGAGTTTGAAAGAGAAACACAGGGAGATCACGAATTGTCACCCAAACTACAAGCTTCCTTGGAATACGATCTGATGGGTGAAAGGAAGGTGACCACGATTGAACTGACAATTAGTTTCCAAAGATTTTCTATAGACTGCCTATCATAGCAGTGAGACAGTAATCGTGTCCTGTGAATTGGATTATGTAATACTTGTTCTCCAAATTGATGACCCATAACTTGTTCTTTGGTTCCCAAACGGTGTAGATTTTTTTGATCAGTGCTTTGAATCCCAAGTTGATCCCTAACACCTTGACGACGACAATGAAATTCCATGGCTCAAGGAGCTGTTAAAGAGCTTCATTGCAAATCAAGAATGAAGGAAGGACACCACTCAGATCAAAACTGATGTCAGCATCCTTTAGGACGTCTGGTGGTACTGGGCTTTTCTCAGTTAGAGAACCTCTTAGATTTCCGCTAATAGTATCTTCATAAGGTGTCTTTGGGTTGCCATTAACATCTCACGATGCCATCTCAGTATCATTCTCAAGGATGAATTTGGATTCCATCTTGGTGTCATTAATGGAGGTTTAGTTCCCCTGAGTTGGAACTATATCAATCTGAGCATTGTGGGATTGGTCTGTAGGACGATCTAGGTGACTGCGACCAAGACCACCACCAATCCCCCCTCCCGCTGCCTTCATCGTGTGGAAACCATAACACCATCATGAATCTTATGATTGTATTTTTCTAAACACATATTCAACATAGTATTGCCCCCCAGAGTCAGAACACTAGCTCTGCTCGTAAAGGGAATCTCTTACTAATAGATATGCACAATCAAACTCTCTTCACCACATGACCATCTACAATAAACCCACTACAACCAGCAAAGACAAGCACGGTGTCCCCCTAAAAAAGAGACCCAAGTTGAATCCCACCTACTGCTTTATATTTAGCACCCTTCCAGGTGTCCGACCTCCGCCATTGGTATGGGGAATGGGGATAAATTTTCTATTCTAACCTCATAAAACCCACTACAATTGGATACTTCAAAAACTTGCAATCACTTCAAAAACTTGCAATCACGATGTATTGTCCATGTGTTGAAGAGTGCAACCAACAAGGTCGGGGTATGAGATGCCCAAAAGGGTTGTGAAGTTTTTATGAGCCCATGATCAAGACCAAGGCTAATAATTTTAATGTTGATGTGTCCCAAGTCTACAAGGTGAAATGAAGTGGAAATCATCAAGCTTGTAGAAACATTTATGTGCTTAGATCATAATGTTCATGCAATATGCGGTCCGTGGAAAGTGAACTAATACATCAATCGATTGGTTGTACACAAATAAAAATTGTTTCCTTAATCCAATTGCAAACAAATGAGTACGATGATCTTTGCTTTGATTGGTTTATAAGATGCCATTATTTTGGTGTTTGACAATAGATGTGAGATAACAATAACAAATCTAACGATGCTAAGTTCAAAGTAAATGGAAATATATTGTCCCAACCAGCAACGTGAATACACCTTTTGAAGACCGTTCAAATTTATGTTAACAATTGTTAATTTTAGTTTTAATCTATCTAGCTTAAATGTTCTTAGTCCTTTTTGTATATTGTCCAATTACTTAAATTAAATAATCATTTCACTTTCAAAATTACACGCTCAATGATATACATCCACCCGTTAAAGTAAAAAATATTTGTTTTAATTCATTTGAATCGAAGAAAAATAAATAGATATATGTTTGCATTAGCATGATATGTGTGTGGTTACTAACCATGACAATATTAATATGTGGTTTTAGGAATTGAGGTGTAGCATTGGTAAAAAATAATAATCTCCTTTATATGTTGTGAGGACCTAACTATTCTATTACTAACCGTGACGCATGACTTTTAGTTGTTGTTATAATAAACTTCTCCTTTTAGTGCACCAACCGGATATCCAACTCTCTGTTTGCGGCTAATAAATTGACAAAACTTAACAGTTAAGATAACTCACAAGTGTAGTAACATTGGCTACAAATACAAATACAATTTTGATATATATGTTTCGACTATACTAAATTTAACTGACAAGTGTAGTAACATCGGCCACAAATACAAATACAATTTTGACATAGACGTTTTCGATATACTAAATTGTATTTGCACTGGTCACAAAGTACAAATACAGTTTGATATAAAGGGAACATATATATCAAAACAAACGACTAGTAATTTTATTTGTTTAGTTTTCATCTTGACATTATTTGTCATGTTGAGATAAAAGTTTTAGAAGAACCTCTAGTCATCTTTTTAGGGACATGTCATGATAGCTTATACGGTTAGAGACTTATTGACATATTGTTGTTCGCTTGGACTGATGGAAAGTAGGCTTGTATCAATCTTGTAAGCATCTCTCAGTTGACTATGAATAGTTTTGAATAATTTCAAAGCAGACTAGACAGTTTCTGATGCCGCCACATAGAAAGTATATAAGCATGAGATTGCATGTGAAACGAATCACCATCATTTCCTTTTTCTTTGTGTTTGATATTTTTTGTATGCTTACTGATTGCTCGATTTCTCTCTTATGACACTTACAACATATCATAAATACGAATGTGATGATGCCATTATCCACTTTTTCAGATTTGGTCTTTAGATCATTAGGTTTTGCCATTAAAAAAAAAAGTACATCTGAATTCGTAACTTGGGCGTCTGTGAAGACGTTTGTAAATAACAATTAATGAATCGTTTTGTTAATGAGGATGTTTTCATCTTTGGTTTTTGAGCAATATGTTTTCGTGAGCGCTAACAACTTCGAATAGTGAAAATTGAGGTGGATGTTGTCTTTACGCGTCGCACCAAAAATGCAGCACATGTACATAAATTCAAACCTGTTTGGCTGTTTAAGTTGACGATGTAACAATTCATGTTTACGGGGATGTTTTCGTTCTAATAACTCAAGTTAAGCATACGTCGTTGAGGTAATTTTCGGCCTATCAGGATTTTGGGCCGATGGCATCAAGCCCAAATTCGTCCCGGATACATGTTCGAGTTTTTTAATCCGAGTCTTTTTGCAGATAGGTTTGCCAATGAATGTCCTGATCCAGCTTTAGATGGGTCGGTTCCCTTGGGTCAGAGAGCCAGCCTTAGTAGGTTAGCCGTGGAAGTACAAGAATGCTTTGCAAATAAGTAGGCATCTCTAGAAGGTAGCAAATATTGGGCTTGTTTTCTAAAAGGAAGATAATCATGATTTTGTCTCCTTTAAGGTAAGAAAAGTCGACCTTCCCTTTCTTATGCCGCCACATAGAGAGTACATAAGCATGAGGTTGCGTGTAAAACAAATAATCATCATTTCCTTGTCTTTGTGTTTGATATTTTTTATATGCTTACCGATGGCTCGATTTCCATCTTATGAGACATACAACATATCATAAATACGAATGTGATGATGCCATTATCCACTTCTTCAGATTTAGTCTTCAGATCATTAGATTTTACCATACAAAAAGGATTTACATCCGAATTCGTAACTTGGGTCTCTGTGAAGGCGTTCATTTAAAGATGTAAATAACAATTAATGATTTTTTATTAATGAAGATGTTTTCATCTTTGGTTTTTGAGCAATATGTTTTAGTGAGCGCTAACAACTTCGAATAGTGACATATCAGCTTGTGAATACCACCGAACTTCTATACAAACTGAGAATAGTGAAAATTGAAGATGGACGTTGTCTTTACGAAGAGTAGTCGCACAAAAAATACAGCAGATGTATAAACCTGTTTCGCTGTTTAAGTTGACGATGTATCAATTCAGATTAGCGGGATGTTTTCGTTCTAATAACTCAAGTTAAGCATACGTCGTTGAGGTAATTTTCGGCCCATCAGGATTTTGGGCCGATGGCAACAAACCCAAATCCGTCCCGGATACATGTACGCGTTTTTTAATCCAAGTCTTTTTGAAGATAGGTTTGCCAATAAATGTCCTGATCCAGCTTTAGATAGGTCGGTTCCCTTGGGCCAGAGCTACGTTAGCCAGCCTTAGTAGGTTAGCCGTGGAAGTACAAGAAGGCTTTGCAAATAAGCAGGCATCTCTAAAAGGTAGCAAATATTTGAGCTTGTTTTCTAAAAGGAAGATAACCATGATTTTGTCTCCTTTCAGGTAAAAAAAGTCGGCCTTCCCTTTCTACGCATCCATCAAGAAGGGCAACTTGTTTCACTATCAATATAACATTGCCACATATGCTATATGACCCTCACAACTCATTGACATCGTCGATGTTCCGTCCCTTTACGACATGTTTGGTTTGCAGGAAAGGATTAAAATAGGATGAGCAAGAGAGAGATGGGATTGGAAGGCACATTTGGGGATTTGAGGTTGGGTGACCGATCCTGTCTTTGGATGTGACACAAGATAGGACAATAATGACTTTTTTTTCAAATTGTTCCTCTAATCATATGTTGTGTAATGATCATTAGGATCAATGGCTATTATTAAAAATATAAGTTTGTAATATATAAGAATTGTTGCTTAGGATTGAGATTACTCATGAGATTCAAGCTCTATCCTATGTCTAGTAATGCAAACCAAACATGCCATTAAGTAAAGCGTATTTCTGCACATAGGATAAATGGCACATGGGATAAATGCCTTGTATGAAACCTGGTCTACAGGACCAACCAAAGCGTGCATTCTACATCTAGACCAAAATAGTGGCAAAAAAAATTTTGCATGCCTTGTATGCAACTTGGTCTTCGGGACCAACAAAGCGTACATTCAACGACTGGACCAGAACAACAGCTAGACCAACCAAAGCACTTGAACTACAGGCCGTGCACTCTGGGACCCATTTTATTTTAGTAGATGAACCATTGTTATGGACTAATTTTTTTAATAATGAGGTAATTATACATTGTTTTGGGGGTACTTTGTGAAATAAGGTAATTTACAAGGGTCATGTTTTCATTGTAAATTGATAAAGTGATACTTTATGTAGAATTCTTTCATGTTTAATCCTGACATTATTTTTTTAAAAGTGAAGTGCTTTTGCAATACAACAATTTTGTTCCTATTGTGGTTTTTGGGTTATTTGGACGTACACTAGCGATAAGTGAATATGTGCTTTTATAAATTTTTATTTTATATACTATAGTACATGAGAGTATTATCACAAATAAGATAAAACCCTTTTCCATTGCCACCTTATTTTTTTGAAGTTTTAGAACTCCATGTACCTTTTTCTAATTCCAACCAACCCCACACAATCTTGTCCCTTATTCCCATCTACTCCAACAGAACATACGTTTTTTTTATTTCTTCTATGTTGGCTTGCCTCCGACTCGTTCTAACAACATATGTAAAAATGGACCCGATTGGGAAATTTTAGTCGGGTTTGGATTGGGTCAGGTCGGGTCAGGTCAAATTTGATTCAGATGAATGTAGTTGGTTTGAGTTAGATCTTATTGCCGAGTCCAATTTTAGTCGGATAGAGGATTTGCCATACTTTTGAATAAAATAATTTTGTAATGTTTAGGTAATTTTGGGTAGGGTGAGTTTAGTTCAAATTCGTTGGGGTCAAACTTTTGAATATTACATTCAAGTTAGGTCAGATTCAGATTGTATATTTCTTGTGGGGATAGTTTCAGCAAAATCTAACCCACTACTCTGTTTGAATGTTATCTCTATTATTAATGTATAATCTGAACTACATGCAGTATACTAACCAACAAATCATTTTCACTTATATATATATATATATATATATATATATATTGTTGGTATATATATATCCCCATAGAGCCATCCCAAGCGATTGCATGGAGTCGGATATTAATTAATCAATTAATATGATTATTTGGTTAATTAATAATTTCCAGAATATTCTAATTAATCCACGAGCATTTTAATTAACGCAACGTTTCTGTTTACCGATGGGTTTAGGAAACCCTAATTCCCTTTGTATCCTATTTAAAGGAGGATTGTCGGTCGATATCGAGAGATGTTTTTAGTTTACGCTCACGCACGTAAACCCTAGCCGTCACCGTCCTTAGGAGAGGAAGAGGAGCAACGCGCCGCTAGCACGCCGCTGCATAGACACAACTCCTTCCTGCCAGCTTAGGAAGCACGACGTGGAGTTCCAGTCCATCCGCGTGGACGAAGTAGAGATGCAGACGCTGAGACGCCTGCATTCGATGGACACGACGACCATCCGTGCGCGTTACGAGCGGCACACATCATCGCACAGGAGCGCCGCCGGATCTTCCTGCGATAGCGAACGGAAGAAAAGTTTCGTCCGTGTAGGTCAGCAGTGTTGCACCGTTGTGCAGCAGGACATCGCCGGACTTGCTCCGCGATAAGGTATATAACGCAAACACTCCTTCCAAATATGTTGTTGTCGACGAGATACTGTTTCGAGTTGCGTAGATTTTATTACTTCCGCCGCGCATATTTTCTCCACAAAACCCAACATATATATGTACTGAAGAATATATATATTCTAGCTACGGATTTCACATAAAGTTGGGGTATATAAATGAGTTCAAAATAAGATTGCAAATGTATAAAATTTCAAGAAGATTGTGCATTTCCTATGTACAACTTGAGCTCGGCCGAATACAACTTTTCAAAGTCTAATATGAGAAAATACGAACCCACACATGCACGACACAACATCTTTAAGCCGAACATTATTAAAAATTGTTTTTAAAATAAATTTTAAAAATGTGGCAAAACTCAACCTCAGGGTAAGCATCATTTCAAAAATAAAATAGATTCAAACAAACAAGGTGGATGTAATGAGAAAATTAGCAAAAAATAATGGGCGTTGATCAGATTTTTTGAAAGTTGAATTGGACCATGCCATTTTAAAATAGGACTCGAGCGAGACCAGACTGTTGAGACAGTAAAAAAAACTTTAACGTGTCTAATAACTATTGTAATAATGAAACTTAGATAATGGTATTTACTTTTAACTTAAATAAAACATACGGAATAGGAAGAATTTTATTTGCATGGTGTGCCCAGTCTTTGTCTTTCTCCAACGCTGCTAATTTGGCCAATGCCTTTATCTTTCTAATAGAGAGTCTTCAGTGTCACGAGTGGTGCTTTCAAGAGTCAAACTGGGGCATCCATAAGGAATAATATATTCTAAGGTCTATTGAGTGCATCCCAAGGATCAGGTTTGAAGTAAGGGGCTGATGTAAATAGATGGAAGGTAATCCTACCGCTAGAACACATTGGTGTACCGCTAAGGTAGTCTATTTGGTCCCCATGGGTGATACAGCAAACCTTTCTTGATTTTACTTTCTAGGATGGGGGAAATTTCTCTTGAGATAAATGATTCAGTATTATCATTAGTTGAGGATGAAAGTCGGTAATAGACCAACGGACTGCTCCTTATAGAGTAAGTAGCATCCATCTTTTTAGGACATATTCTTGGATATCATTACTGTGTATTTACTATTCCATAACTGCAACACCATTATCAAGCATCTACACAACTAGTGTTTATATTGGTGATTTATTCTATTTTCCATCTGGAAAAATATATTTTTTTATATATAAATCGATATTCAGCTTATTCTATTGACTAATTGGTCTTTGATTGTACATGACTGATGGAGAGATCCTAAAGCTGATGAACGTGAATTGGACTAAGCTTGTAACAAACTAGACGCATTGTAACAAGATGTGGCCCTATTTAAATTCCAAACCAATTTTGATATTATTGATCCGAAACCTGAACAAACACATAAGAGCACAATTCTTTGTGTTTTTGTCATCTATAAATTATATTACATAGAGGGTGTGAGGGTGCAACACAGAAGAAGAAGAAGAAGAAGAAGAAGAAGAAGAAGAAGAAGAAGAAGAAGAAATTGTACTACATCGTTGACGGAAGTAGTTGACAGAATGGATATAAGAGGGAGTAAATAGGAATTAATGATAAGAGAGAAGGAGTTGGCTGGAATTAAGGGGAAAAAAAGGAATATCTTGGAATATTAAGAAAGTACAAGAGGATTACAAGAAAAAATATTAATTTAGATACAATCAATAGTGGAGATACATATCGGTAGGCACCTGGCCTACCCAAGCCATGTAAATTGCATGTTAACTACTATAAAATTTCAACATTTTAAGGGAAAAAAACTAGTGTCTTACCTAACACCTCCCACTAGGGCTCTATGTCAATGAAGTTGCCTCTAAACAAATATCTTAACTTGGTCACTAGATAAGATGTACTCATCCATATACATGGAATAAAATTAACGAAGACTTACAATCTGTCTCATGTATCCGGAGGAGCAACGAACCATGCATATGGGCATTGACGGTCCTACCGTTTTGCCCTTTGCAAGGAGGAGGATATGCCTCGATGCATATACAGCCAAAGTCAACTCTCTTGACTGCCTCCGTCTTCCTTTGCTCCGATGGCAGATATCTGTATGCTTGGTTCATCGACGGATGCGAAAATACATTATTAGTGTTAGGTCGGAAAAAGACAAAGGAACTATTTGTTTTGTATCATCAGAGCCTGTCCCATCACGGTACGCATGTTACTATATATCATTGAGCAGCTGTCTCGCAGCCAGTCATACAGCTTTCTTGGAGATTCTTAGTAGACTGGAGGCTCCCATTGACATGTTGACCACTTGCCCCGGTCCATTCCATGTGCTACTTCTCTTGGTAGCATCATCACAACCTGACACTTAAAAGCGGTACCGAGGGAATTAATTTCAAGTTTCCCACTACCTTTTGTCCAGTCCGGGGAAATGAGAAAGACCAAGGCTCTACCTTCTCAACCCACTAAAGAATGACTATGTTGTAGCACTCAGTCCCCATTTTCCCACCTAGCTCCGGCTCACGGCAGTCGCCCCCATCGACCTGCATGGTTGAAATGGGCCTCCACTTATCTGAACGGTGGGTTGTCGTGGCAGGGCAGCCACGTGAAACACCTGCCCACCATTGGTCCACTGTGCGCCCCAAGAACATCATGTCATAGACGTAACTGTGGATGACATGAGAGGAATATTTGTCTTCTTCCATTACAAGCAGTACACACGATCCCTTGAAGATATATAGTAGGTCCTCATTGAATAACTGCTGCTACCAACCACGCCTTCCCGTGGCGTAAATCAGTGGTAGATACCAAATGTTGTATGTGTGATCAAGTCGGACAGATCATGATGAAGGTTGACGCGGCCTGATGAGCAAGTTATGCTTACGTAGTTGAAGTGATGTATTATCCTAATTAATAAATGTTGTTGTACTTGGGACCACAGAGGGACCACAGACGAAGTAGTGGATTGCCGCGACTGATGCCTCTGCAAACCATATTTTACTTAAACAATAACGACATGAGCAAAATATAATTTTAAATTAGAGTGATAAGTCAATGATAATAACAGTTTAAACTATATATACAAAAGAAACAAGCCAATGAGTAGATTCATAGAGTCGAATTATATAATTGTTCATTGTTGCATGTTAATCCGTGAGAGAAGAGAAAAATCTACAAGAGGTTAATTCGACTGTCACATATAGCTCAGGAATTATAAAAAAAGAAAAATACTCAGAGTCGCCACTATGTTTTTCTTTTAGCATAACGAAAAATAAAAACAAACGTTTAATATAATAAGTTCACCCATAGACGAATAGACAGCCATAAAACAAACTTGAACATTTCTATTATGACTAGTTGAATTGATGTAAAGTGCATTACAACGACTCATAAACCATGCTTCTCATAAGCACGATATGAATACAAATTAGTATTATAAGTCAATAATGATACAAGTTTAAGGGCTCGTCTGGTTGGGTGTAAAATTAACCCACATCATGAGTTGAAAAACAGGAAATCCAACCCGATTAGTTGAAACTGCAACTTTTTTATTTGGTTCCAAGGAAATTTAACTGGATGAGTTGGTATTCTTCGGTCTGGTTGGGTGTGATTTCTCCATGGAAATGGATATCTAAGTGCAGCGGACATATGCATGCACGTCGGGCACTCTCTCCATCTTCGTAAAATCGGAGCCGAGGAAGCAACGGAAAATGAACCGCGGCTCTTTTGAGCGCAGTTCCTTTTCACATATTTTGTACATGTCCTGGAATTAGCAGCAGTTCCAATTCCGACCGTGGGCTGTAATTCGGTCAAACCAAACGTGGTGAATTGCAACTCGCATTGAATTAGAGCTGCTCACGTTGGAATTCATCCCAACCAGACGGGCCCTAAACTATATATAGGAAAGAAACATGCCACCAAGTTGAACGAGAAGGTTGAATGATAAAAGCTTCTATCATTTTAAAAGTATTGTACAATATTGAAAAAAATTGTATAAATCTTCACATGATCATTACAACTCAAAGAAGGGATGAGTTCCTTCGAGGACCCGAAAGCCCCGTGAATCCCGGTTAACGTGGAGATGAGAACATAACGATAAGCACAGTGCAACTTGGCATATAATACAATATGAACTAGAAGATTCCACCACAATTCAAATCCAAGAGGAACTGCATTTGAGACCCCTTGATTAGGATTTGTATGACCATTTAGAACTCCTCCTCAACCCACTGCCTAATGGTAACGCTGTAGTACTCAGTGCCTCCGTCAAACCCGTGTCTCATGGTGTCCCATCCAGCTCCAGCTGACGGCAGCTGACCGTTCACTCCTGCTTTATTGAAATCGGCATGGATCCTTCGAATTTGGGCTGTTCTTGTTTCTCCTTCTGCTTTATTGATAACTACGCTCTAACGTTGTCGGGTCCCCCGCACACGTAAAACTCCTACCACCATCCATGTCGTCCACGTAACTGTGGGTGCCATGACCATCCAAAGGGAAATCCCTTGATAGCATTCACACATCGTTGGAAAATCAACCCACAACATGAGTTGGAAAACAGGAAAATCATGTAACTTTTTTTTTTTTGGAAAATTGGGTAAATAAGGTTTTGCTGTAACTTGTCCAGGAAAATCAATCAGTAACTGCAGTTGGCACATGTATGCCTTTTGTACCTGCGACGGGGGCACCTTCTCTATCATGCCCCCGGGATTTGCTGCTCCCAATATTAGACGGAGCACGCTGCTCCTCCATCCAAACTGTGCCACGCGTCAACAGAGATTGAACGAGGCCAGTAATCTTTATCAGCCTATATACGTGTAAGCATATGAAACTAGGACTAGCCTACTCCCTCTAAAATTGGGGTGCAGCAAGTCCTTGCTCCTCTATCATCACTGCAGCATTAAAGCATTAGTAAATAAGATGACGCACGGCTTGAGGGAAAATGAACCGCGCCTCTTTTGGGTGCGCAATGTAATTCCACACATTTTGTACATATCTAAGAATCATCAGCAGTTCTAATTCCAACCAGTCCGTTCAAATTCTATCAAACTAAACGTACGGAATTGTAAAGTCGTAGTGCGTAGCTGAGTCAGACAGATCACAATTGTGGATACCTAATGATTAATGCTTATTTAGTTGAAGTGATGTGTTGAACTAATAATAAAATAACGTTGAAGTTGAGACCTAGTAAGTTTGTCTGCATTACCGACTGATACCTCTTCGAACCACATTTTACCTAAAAACAACAATGACATAGAGCAAAATAAAAAATTTGAATTAGTATGATGTCAATAATACTAATAGTTTAAACTATATGTGCAAAAGAAAAATGACTCTAACGTGGAAAATAATTGAATTACGAGATGCCATTTTGTTTACCAACCGCACCCTCACATCTATGTTAGTTTTCCATTAACCCAATTGAGTTTTGATCGGTTTGATTTTAAAACCTTTTAACAGGACACCTCGGCACATGTCTAGTTCCGCATGTGAAAAGAAGATACAATATGTGATAAGCTCAATTCTCGCTACAAAAGGGAGTTGTGTGGATCTCCATTTATCTAATCTTATTTTGATCTTATCCCAAATAGGAGAACAAAGAGTTTTAGTGATTCTTCCATGAAATAGAGAAAGGCCCACGTACTTAACTGGAAGAGTGCGAAACTTGATTTTTAGAATCGCCCCATCAACTGAATATATGTGTACTTCTTTGAAAAAAAGAGAGATTTGCCATTACTAACTAACATGCCAGGCATTCTACCAAAACTAGACAAAATGCTGGCCCAGTGGCATTCTTAGAATTAGCCTTAGAAAACAAACAACATCATATGCAATATGAGAGATGCCATCTCATATGAAAAAATAGAATGTTGGAAGAAACTATATTTTTCAACATTTGTGAGAGGCCTTCCTTAGCTAGAATAAAGAGGTAAGGAGGTAGAGGGTCTCCTTGACAAATTCCTCTTGTGGGAGAGAATCATTCCGAGGGAACTCCATCAAAGAGAACCTTATGACTTATAGTATTAAATTTTTTTTCAATCCATAATATTCAGTAATGAGGGAATCTCCTCGTCTGCATAATACTTTTAAGATAATTCCATTAGGCTTTGACTATGTAAAACCTGGGCCCATTGCCCTACACAGACCACCACTAGTCTTAACTGCATGATTTAATCCCACACACGCGCAAGCCAGAATCAACTTCCCGACTGGTCACCCATCCTAGTACTACTCCAAGTTGAGCACGCTTTACTATGGAGTTCTTTAGTAATGTGCTCCCAGAAAAGGAGGTGCACCTTGGTGATATGGGTAGTCCAATCATTCCTTATAAGATCATTTTATCTGAGGTCTCAAATCCTGGGATGTTACAATCTCCCCCACTTAGACTCTTGATGTCCTTTTCAACATTGGTGAGAGGCCTTCCTTAGCTAGAATAAAGAGGTAAGGAGCTAGAGGGTCTCCTTGACAAATTCCTCTTATGGGAGAGAATCATTCCGAGGGAACTCCATCAAAGAGAACCTTATGACTTATAGTATTAAAAAAATTTTCAATCCATAATATTCAGTAATGAGGGAATCTCCTCGTCTGCATAATACTTTTAAGATAATTCCATTAGGCTTTGACTATGTAAAATCTGGGCCCATTGCCCTACACAGACCACCACTAGTCTTAACTGCATGATTTAATCCCACACACGCGCAAGCCAGAATCAACTTCCCGACTGGTCACCCATCCTAGTACTACTCCAAGTTGAGCACGCTTTACTATGGAGTTCTTTAGTAATGTGCTCCCAGAAAAGGAGGTGCACCTTGGTGATATGGGTAGTCCAATCATTCCTTATAAGATCATTTTATCTCAGGCCTCAAATCCTGGGATGTTACAATCTCCCCCACTTAGACTCTTGATGTCCTCGTCAAGGCTCAACTATATGGCCTCATAATATCACCCCATTTCAGTACAGACCCATAATTGCTCATGGACACCCCGTTCTAGGTCACTTACGGTACCACATAACGTGGACCGTTGGATTGGGGTGGCTGGTTTAGATTGCTGAAATCTGATAGAGTCAATGGCACCAACTGCAACGGGCTTTGGCCGATCTCTGACTGAGTCGATACCATCGACTGGATTGCCGGTGGCACCGAGTTGATATGAATTTCTCCTTTCCTCTCTGATGCTATCTCGGTGGCACTGACTCTTTTGTCCGATTGAGGTTGTGTACCTGATGTCATCTCGGTGGCACCGACCTGTGTAGTCGGTGGCACGGACTCTTCAAGTATATGGAAGCTCCTGAAATTTGATAAGGACCATGTATTAAGCCAAAAAATATATAAAATAATATAATTGTGATGAAATAAGCATAGTTTGATGCACAAAGAGTATACAAGCCAATTATCAAGATTTATGCCCATATAATCAACAATTTGACTAACAAATGTAAACTAGGTCTGCAATAAGCGACTCAAAAACCGTACATCAGTGACCAGTCGGGAAGTTGATCCTGGCTTACGCGTGAGTGAGATTAAAGCGTGCAACTAAGGCTAGTGGTGGTCAGTGGGGCCAGTCATCATTTCTAAAACTCTACTAGAACCTAGGGCAGTGGGCCCGGGTGTTACAAATGGTATCAGAGCCATAACCCCTCCCATAGGTGGGGCCCACATGGACATGTAGCATTCTAGTCTTGAGCCGTGCGGTCTAGGATAATAGGAAAGGGCTGTCCATGGTTGATGTAGCCACCCTTACACTGGTATTTTGTGATCGGGATAAACCCCTCTTTTCCTTAGGACCCGGGAGTAGCCTGGGGAATCGTTGTATTAGCTATTTACATGATTTAGTATAACTTTCTCTTTATTCCTGGATGTATAAGTGTGGATTTGAATGACTTATTTCTGCTTGATCATCATCGATAGGGTATTAGACCAATAATCACTCCAGAAGGGGGATTAATGGTTAGAAAGCCATAACTTGTACACTTCCCTACGCGTTCCTTGGAATAGGTAACGTACAGGTAGTGGAAAGAACCCAACGTTTTCAGTAATGCACCTAAACTAAGAATAAATTACCATAGACATGGAATTGGCTTAGATTTAGGTAGTGAATTGTATCGCGGGGGCGAGTAATTCAGACTATAGGCTTTCTATCCAGGTTAGAAGTAGGAATTTATGTTAATTCAGTAGAGATAATATACAACAAGACTCTATGGTGAAACCGGTAATCCTAAGGAATTCAACCATATTCGAATCAACTGTTTTTATTTTCTCTTAATTTTCTTTTACTTTGTTAAAACTTAATCAACATTTTTAACTGACTTAGTTGATTGTACTATAGTTAGTAGTAGTCAGTAAGACTACGTCTCCCTGAGCTTGACTCGGGCCTCACAAGGCCTATATTACTTGTACACTTGTATTTTTACGCACGACTTTGGCATGTCAAGTTTTTGGCGCTGCTGTTGGGGAGATAGCAACGTCTCAGCACTATGAGTGATGCAGTCAGCCACTCTAGGCCACTTTTTAATTTTTGTGCAAATTAATTTATAAAAAAATATTTATTTCATATTCATATATCAAATTTTCTATTTAGGTACCCTGACTAACTATTTTCAATTTTTCAGGTACTAGTGTATGGTGATAACGAGAACCACAGACTTCGGAGAAGCTACATCTGAGGTTCCACTCACTGTTGAGGCTCCTATCCAAACAACTTCATTAGAAGGCATACCAGCGTCACCCAAGCGACGAGCAATGGGGGATGAAAATCCAAGAGCAGAGAGGACCATCTGGGAGAGGATAAAGGCATCCTCTTCAGCTGCACAGATATGGCTGATCAAAAAGCAACATGTGAATGTGGCTCAGTACAAGATTGATTCGGGTTTGATCATGCTCGTCACGTCACAATCGTTCTATGGGAACGCTCATGAAGATCCAGTGGCACATATTTGCAATTTTGTGGAAATCAGTGGCATGGTCAAAGTCGACAGATTTCCTCAAACTGCCATCTATTTGAAGCTATTTCCATCATCACTGGATGACAAGGCAAAGGAATGGCTGCACAATCTTCCAAAAGAGTCAATCAAGACATGGGATGAAATGGTCGAAACATTCTTTAAAAGATGTTTTCCTCCAGTGAAAACAAATGAGTTGATTAAGAATATCCACAACTTCAAGCAACATGCATCTGAATCTTATTCCGAGGTGTGGGAGTGCTTTCAGATCATGCTCAGTAAGGTTCCGCACCATGGGATAGATTTAGAAAATCAAGTGAAGATGTTCTATTTTGGGCTGCGAAAAAGCGAACGGACTACTTTGGATAGTGCAGGCTCGGGGTTCTTTCTTAATAACCCACATTCAACATGTCAGGATATTTTGAAGAACATGGTGAAAAGTCAGGCATGGGGTAATGAGAGAGAAAATCCAGAGTAAATCAAGAGCATAGGGGAATACAGAGTAAATCAAGAGCATAGGGGAATCCAAAGTCATCACATCCTTGAATGAAAAGTTAGACTTGATATCAAAGAGGCTACTGGAAAAGGACAATAATTCATCAGATGAAGAAGGCCAGGTGAAGTATATGCGACAATAAGGCTACAAGAAAAATGACTATGCATGGAGAAAGGATCCTAAATCCTCTTGGAAAGATCCAAACAATTTTCTTTAGGACCATGATCAACAACACTAGCACAGGAATAACCAGCAGCAGCGACCTGTAGTAGAGGAGACCACAAATGAGATTCTCAACTGTATAGTGAAGCAAAATGAGCAACTGATAAACAATTTCCAGCATGATCTACAAAACCAAGGGGCCCAGATGAGGAGTTTTGAGACAACTTTGTCTCAACTAGCGGCAGATGTGACAGATTTAAAAAAGTCGTCTCAGCAGGGATTTCCAGGAAATACTGACACTCAAATGGGAAATCAGTAGGTTAAAGCCATTCTACTAAGAACTGGGAAGAATATATTGACCCCATAGACTGAGGATACTGGGGTGATCAAGCCCGTTGACAGTGATGACTCTGTGGCAGAGCAGGTGCAAGCAGAACCCAAGGCAGAAAACACAGGGGAGGAGCAAAAGTAAGAATTTGAGGTGGAAAAGTGGATGACATATGTTCCGCCGCATCATAGGACACAGATAGTACCGGTTCCATATCCTAATATCTTAAAGGCAACAAAGATGGGTCAACCATTTAAGAAGTTTCTGGACAGCTTTAGGAAGCTTTCTGTAAATATATCATTGATTGAGGCAATTTAACAAATACCCTCATATGGTAAGTTTCTTAAGGATATCATTAAAAAGAAGAGAAAGATCCCATATTCCGAGGTGGTGGTACTAAGAGAGAAAGTCAATGCCTTCATCCTAGGCATGATTCCACCAAAGAGGCATGACCCCGGTTGTTTCAACATCACATGCTACATCGGGAAGACAAAGTTTGGTGAGGCACTCTGTGATTCAGGGGCAAGACTCAATTTGATGCCCCTATCCACTTTCAAGAAGCTTGGTCTCAAAAGATCAAGGAAGAGTAGTATGACGATTCAGTTAGCGAACAACTTGGTACTGACACCGTATGGCATTTGTGAGGATGTGCTTGTCAAGGTGGACCGGTTTGTTTTTCCTACAGATTTTGTAGTGATGGAGATGCAAGCTGAACATGACAACGAGCTTCTTCTAGGAAGGCCCTTCCAAGCAACATATGACATGATCTTAGAGATGGGAAGAGGTCGCTTGACTATGGAAAATAAAGATGATAGGTTTGAGATAACCATTTCGAATAATTCCAAGTCATCCAATGCTCAAGAGCAGTGTAATATGATGCAACACATGAATAATAATATGTCTTTGTTCTTGGGAAAACCATTTCTGGACATGGAACATGTTATGATAAAAGTGGACATGGATACACTTTTTGTGGATATCATGGAAAACACTAAGGTGGTCTCACTTGCCAAGAAGGTAGGATACCCATATGACGGAGAAAAGGAATTGAGCTTATCTACTGTGGATGATGAAGCAGAGGATTCCATATTACAGGTCCATCTGCAGGTTCCCCTAGAGGTGTGTCTAATGAACATAATGGATGATTGTGTTTGGGATTTGTCATTAGAGGAATGTGCACAACTTCTTAAGATGTTTCCATGTTATTATACAAGGCATATCGAGGACTTGGGACCACTACCAACGCCATTGGTTTCTTCACTTTAAACCCACCCGAGTTAGAGCTCAAGCCGCTGCCGCCTCATCTGAAGTATGTTTTTCTAGCAGCGGAGGAGAAGCTACCAATCATCATATTGGAATCATTGAGTATCTCAGAAGAAGAATAGTTGATCACTATGTTAAAGAATCACCGAGGTGCTTTTAGGTGGTCCGTGGCCGACATCAAGGGGATTTCTCCCACCTTGTGTCAACACAAGATTCAGCTAGAAGAAGGAGCGAAGCCGGTCATTGAACCTCAGTGTCATTTAAATCCAATTATGACGGAGGTGGTGAAGAAGGAGGTAATAAAGCTACTGATGGCAGGTATAATCTATGCTATTTCAAATTCTTTGTGGGTTAGTCTGATGCAAGTAGTGCCTAAAAAGGGGGGAATTACTGTCACTACTAATTCATCTAATGAGAAAATCACCACTAGATTAGTGACAAGATGGCGAGTTTACATTGATTACCGCTGGTTGAACACTGTGACACTAAGGACCATTTTCCGTTACCGTTCATTGATCAGATTTTGGAATGACTCGTCAGTCGCTCCCATTTTTGTTTTCTCGACAGATATTCAGGCTACAATCAAATTTCTATCAAGCCTAAGGACCAGGAGAAGTCTACCATTACCTTCCCTTATGGAACCTTTGCATATCGCTGCATGCCTTTCGGGTTGTGCAATGCACCCGCGACTTTTCAAAGGTGTATGTTGGTGATTTTCTCAGATATGGTGGACAGATGTCTTGAGATTTTTATGGACAATTTTTCAGTTTATGGGACATCTTTTGATGATTTCTTGAAAATTTTGGATAATGGTTTGCAAAGGTGTGAAGACACACATTTAGTGCTTAATTGGGAAAAATGTCACATTATGGTTAGCGAGGGCATAGTGTTAGGCCACAAGGTGTCTATCAAGGGCTTGGGGGTGGATCCGGTTAAAATAGAAGTGATCTCAAAACTTCCCCCACCAACATCGGTGAGGACAGTTAGGAGTTTTCTAGGCCACGTCGAGTTTTACCGCCACTTTATAAAGGATTTTTCAAAAATCGCTAAACCATTGTCTGAACTTTTGGAAAAGGATGTCGAATTCAATTTTGATGAGAGGTGTTTAAAGGCTTTTGAGATTTTGAAGGAAAACTCATATTTGCACCGATTTTGCAGGAGCCAATGTGTGATGCATCAGACTATGTTGTGGGGGCAGTGTTGGGGTAATGCCTAGACAAGATTCCTACAGTCATATACTATGCATCTAAAACACATAACGACGCACAACTTAATTACACCACAATTGAAAAATAATTACTAGCTGTTGTCTTTGCTTCTGAAAAATTTAGACAATATCTTGTCGTGGCAAAAGTGGTGGTATGGACTGACCATGCGGCTATTAAGTACTTGCTACAGAAGAAGGATACTAAACCAAGATTGATTAGATGGATCCTTATATTGTAATAGTTTGATATTGAGGTCAAGGATAAATCAGGGGTAGAGAATGTGGTGTCTGACCACCTATCTCATTGGGAGAGGGTAGATGAGAACGACATGAATATACCCATTCTAGAGACCTTCCCAGATGAGCAGTTGTTCACCCTTAAACAAAAAGATCCTTGGTTTGCTAATATTATGAATTATTTAGCTGGTAAGGAATTACCTGCTGACTGGGGGTATCAAGAGAAGAAAAGATTTTTTTCATTCTTTACGCTATTACTTTTGGGATGATCCTATTTTGTTGAAATAGTGCAAGGATGGAATTTTGAGAAGATGTGTACCTGAAGGTGAGTATGAGAGTGTGCTGAAATATTGCCACACACTACCTGCATGTGGATACCATGCTAGTTCTAGGACATCCGCAAAGGTGTGGGAGAGTGGATTATATTGGTCGACCCTATTCAAAGATGCTTATGACTTTGTGCGTAGGTGTGACGCATGTCAGCAGTCAGGTAACATATCAAAGCGGTAGGAGATGCCCTCGAATGTGTTTCAAGAGGAAACAATAATCATGCAATAATTCATAACAATGTATTGCAGCCAATTACCATTTAACAAACAAATTTACGTTTTAACAAACAAATTCTTTTAGCATAACGAAAAATAAAAACAAACGTTTAATATCAGCGAAAGATAATAAAAAAAAATAAGTTCACCCATAGACGAATAGACAGCCATAAAACAAACTTGAACATTTCTATTATGACTAGTTGAATTGATGTAAAGTGCATTACAACGACTCATAAACCATGCTTCTCATAAGCACGATATGAATACAAATTAGTATTATAAGTCAATAATGATACAAGTTTAAACTATATATAGGAAAGAAACATGCCACCAAGTTGAACGAGAAGGTTGAATGATAAAAGTTTCTATCATTTTAAAAGTAGGAAAAAAAACCAAATAAATAGCATATAAATATTTACCAGTATAACACCTTTCCAAACTTATTTTCCAAAATAATACATTTTCAGCCTAAAGCGCCACTTTAGTTGGCGTTTTAGTGTTGCCGGGTTATAAAGCGCCACACAATGTGACGTTTTCAAACTTGAGGACCTAAAAGCACCAAACAATGTAGCGTTTTCCAGAAAAGCGCCAAGTAATCTGGCATTTACTCGCTCAAGGACCCAGAAACGCCAAACGATCAGTAGCACGGTCTTCATGGCCCTCCTAGACGACGACCCGGTGGTGTCAATGCGGTCGACTCCCGACCATCCACTGTAAGTAATGACTGACCACCTACTAATGATCCTGCTGTCAACATGAATATTCTTACATCTCATCAGTTAAATTACACCTCATTCGCTTAATTACACACCCTCTCTTCTGGCAGCTCGGACGACCGCATTAGGTCATTCAAGGCGAAAATCACCCACGGTCATGACGACCTGCTGCAATCCCTCCTCCCCGCGGGTTCCTACAGGAAGCTGTACACAGGGCCGGCCCATTGGGGTGGCTAACCTGGGCGATGGCCAGGGGCCCAACAAAGACGGGGACCTACAATTTTATTTTTGTAAACATCTTTTGTTGTAGGGTAGTGTAGGGTAGTGTTATTTGGCATTATATTTTATATATTGTTAATACAATAAGTAAGAAGTTGCAATCTAAATCTATTTGCATTGATGCTACTATTTTTTTATATGACAGTTTGACAATTATAATTAAACTTGTATTTATTTAAATTTGTTAAATAAGAGTATACAGAGGGCCCATTTTTTTATCTTCGTCCTGGGGCCTCTAAAATGTTTGCAACGGCCCTGGCTGTACATCTACACCCACCTCATCAATGGAAGGCCCAACCAGATCGCGGTGCTCCGGAACGCCACCGGCGTGCGGCTCGTACACGACGATGTCTGTGTGGCGAAGCAGTCGACGCACACACACGACATGCTTGGGATCACCGAACGCCTGTGGTCCCAACATCCCGGTGGTGCGCAGGAGTCCGGAGCCGGTGTGGTCGTTGGGGTGATCGACACAGGGATCAACCCAGCACACCCGAGCTTCGCTGGCCCGATTCGCAATGTCGGCGTGTCGACAGCCAGAGGCAACGGTACTAGTGGCGGTGCCGCAAGCAATGGCGGTGGAAGCAACCGGACGGCGGCGACCGTCCCTGGGACGAGCGGTGGTGTTTTCGGTGGGTTCAGGAACGACAAGTTCCACGGGGTTTGCGAGACCGGGCACAGTTCCCTGTTGGGTCATGCAACGGCAAGATCGTCGCCGCGAGGCACTTCCTTCGTGATGCTAGAGCCCCTGTTTGGTTCCGGCCTGGACCGGGATTGGGCGTTGTCGTTTTGCTCCACGGCGGCCCAATCCGGTCCGGCTTGGGCAAGAAATCTGTTTGGCTAGCGTACCAGTCTGAGCCCCGTTTTGGCCTAACGGAATCCCAATATCAGGTTTAAGTCAATCCCCATCGAGGCAGGATTAGGATTTCCAATTCGGTTTGGCCCGACAACCCTCCCTGATCCCTCGCAACCCCACAACCCTCCCCTCGCAACCCCGCAACCCTCCCTCTCCCCCTCGCCAGACGACCTCTCGCCAGACGATATCTCGCCCATCTTCTCTCGGCGCATCTTCACTACTGTTTGTCCGTGAGAAGTAAAAGCGAAAGCTGCTCGAGGTCGCAGATGGAGTGCTGCTCGAGGTCACAGATGAAGTGCACAGGTCGACCCGTGGAGAAGCGTGGACCATCATCAATGATGTCGCCTGCCAACGCCGGTCTACCTGGGCGGCTAGCTCCCTCGAAAGCAAGGTACCCATGCCCTACCCTGCTATTTTGTACTACCTACTTTGACATTGAATTGTCTTGTCGACGCACAGAAGAAACCCTAGCTTGTCCAAGGCAAGAAGAAACCCTAGTCCGTGTGCCTTCTTATTCCTCTCCTTCTGTTGCGAGGTTGTTCACTTCCACATACGCCTTTTGGAGGAGCTGTTCACAGAAGCTGGTGGTCGTCCTTTGTTGCTGAATTGTGCTCCTCAATCGTGCTCCGGCGGCTCCGGTGGCCCTGCCCAGACCTCCGCTTCCGCACTCTGTCTTCGTTCTCGCCCCCTTCTGCTCAGGTTGGTCACAAATTAGGGTAGACGGTGCTTTATTTGTGAGGTCGATTAGGGCAGAAGTACAAGAATCAGGCATGTGTATCGATTAAGTGGCAAATGAGCCGACAATACCTGGAAACAGTCGTTGTGTATGACACTGATTTATTCTACTTCTTACTACTACTTTTATCTAGAAATGCATCAATTTACCGCTATTATGTGTGTTTGTGTGGTAAGTTATAGTACTAAAGCAAATAAAAGGCACTACCATGCTTGATTTTCTTGATTTTTCCCGGCAAGGTTATTTTGAGGATATCGATATGTGTTAGTAGACCATAGAGTAGTGTTGTCCTACATTTCGTTTTCTATCATTTGTTTTTCATCCTTTGGTTTCTGGTTTGTGTGCCTTTGTCTTTGTTTTTCCAACATGATTGGGTAGTAATGGCCGATTCATCCTCTGCTGGTTTCTGGTTTCTGTGACTTTGTAATTGTTTTTCTAGCATTATTGGGCGTCGTTAATATGTTGGACATATCTATGAATGTTCTGTTATTTGTTATGTTTTAATGTTCTGTATTTTGCTGTTATATTTTTTGTGATACTATTATGATATCATAATAGTAGCAGCTATGGATTTCATAAATCTGGAAATTGGATATACAAATTGGATATAGAAATTGGTATATAAATCCTCCAATATATACCATGGTTGAACCTAATTTTTGCCTACATTAGCTCACCATTAGCAGGTACTATGTTTGATTTGGAATGCGGGAGCAGTCATGGTTAGGTTAATAGGGTTTAAAACAACAGCAGATTTAAAAGTTGTTTAACTAAATCAGTGTGAGGTCTAGGTTAGGTTAATAGGGGAAATAACAGCAGATTTAAAACTTGTTTATCTAAATCAGTGTGAAACTAAATCAGTGTGAGGTCTAGGTTAGGTTAATAGGGGAAATAACAGCAGATTTAAAACTTGTTTATCTAAATCAGTGTGTCTAGGTTAGGTTAATAGGGGAAATAACAGCAGATTTAAAACTTGTTTAACTAAATCAGTGTGAGGTCTAGGTTAGGTTAATAGGGGAAATAACAGCAGATTTAAAACTTGTTTATCTAAATCAGTGTGAGGTCTAGGTTAGGTGAATCTCTGCATCTACACAGTGATGCCTGGACATATCTGTTTGCCATATTTATGAATGTTCTGTTATTTGTTCTGTTTTAATGTTCTGTATTTTGATGTTATGTTTTTTGTGATACTATTATGATATCATAATAGTAGCAGCTATGGATTTCATAAATCTGGAAATTGGATATAGAAATTGGTATTCTGGGAAATATCATTCATTGATTTCAGCTATGGATTTCAGCTTTCATTGGTTTTACTTTCCTCTCTATGTTGTATTTAGAGTAACCATTATTAATCCTCCAATATATACCATGGTTGAACCTAATTTTTTGCCTACATTAGCTCACCATTAGCAGGTACTATGTTTGATTTGGAATGCGGGAGCAGTCATGGTTAGGTTAATAGGGTTTAAAACAACAGCAGATTTAAAAGTTATTTAACTAAATCAGTGTGAGGTCTAGGTTAGGTTAATAGGGGAAATAACAGCAGATTTAAAACTTGTTTATCTAAATCAGTGTGAAACTAAATCAGTGTGAGGTCTAGGTTAGGTTAATAGGGGAAATAACAGCAGATTTAAAACTTGTTTAACTAAATCAGTGTGAGGTCTAGGTTAGGTTAATAGGGGAAATAACGGCAGATTTAAAACTTGTTTATCTAAATCAGTGTGAAACTAAATCAGTGTGAGGTCTAGGTTAGGTTAATAGGGGAAATAACAGTAGATTTAAAACTTGTTTATCTAAATCAGTGTGAGGTCTAGGTTAGGCTAATAGGGGAAATAACAGCAGATTTAAAACTTGTTTATCTAAATCAGTGTGAAACTAAATCAGTGTGAGGTCTAGGTTAGGTTAATAGGGGAAATAATAGCAGATTTAAAACTTGTTTATCTAAATCAGTGTGAGAAACATGTTAGGTGAATCCCTGCATCTACACAGTGATGCCTGGACATATCTATTTGCCATATTTATGAATGTTCTGTTATTTGTTCTGTTTTAATGTTCTGTATTTTGATGTTATGTTTTTTGTGATACTATTATGATATCATAATAGTAGAAGCTATGGATTTCATAAATCTGGAAAATGGATATAGAAATTGGTATTCTGGGAAATATCATTCATTGATTTCAGCTATGGATTTCAGCTTTCATTGGTTTTACTTTCCTCTCTATGTTGTATTTAGAGTAACCATTATTAATCCTCCAATATATACCATGGTTCAACCTAATTTTTGCCTACATTAGCTCACCATTAGCAGGTACTATGTTTGATTTGGAATGCGGGAGCAGTCATGGTTAGGTTAATAGGGTTTAAAACAACAGCAGATTTAAAAGTTATTTAACTAAATCAGTGTGAGGTCTAGGTTAGGTTAATAGGGGAAATAACAGCAGATTTAAAACTTGTTTATCTAAATCAGTGTGAAACTAAATCAGTGTGAGGTCTAGGTTAGGTTAATAGGGGAAATAACAGCAGATTTAAAACTTGTTTAACTAAATCAGTGTGAGGTCTAAGTTAGGTTAATAGGGGAAATAACGGCAGATTTAAAACTTGTTTATCTAAATCAGTGTGAAACTAAATCAGTGTGAGGTCTAGGTTAGGTTAATAGGGGAAATAACAGTAGATTTAAAACTTGTTTATCTAAATCAGTGTGAGGTCTAGGTTAGGTTAATAGGGGAAATAACAGCAGATTTAAAACTTGTTTATCTAAATCAGTGTGAAACTAAATCAGTGTGAGGTCTAGGTTAGGTTAATAGGGGAAATAACAGTAGATTTAAAACTTGTTTATCTAAATCAGTGTGAGAAACAGGTTAGGTGAATCCCTGCATCTACACAGTGATGCCTGGACATATCTGTTTGCCATATTTATGAATGTTCTGTTATTTGTTCTGTTTTAATGTTCTGTATTTTGATGTTATGTTTTTTGTGATACTATTATGATATCATAATAGTAGAAGCTATGGATTTCATAAATATGGAAAATGGATATAGAAATTGGTATTCTGGGAAATATCATTCATTGATTTCAGCTATGGATTTCAGCTTTCATTGGTTTTACTTTCCTCTCTATGTTGTATTTAGAGTAACCATTATTAATCCTCCAATATATACCATGGTTGAACCTAATTTTTGCCTACATTAGCTCACCATTAGCAGGTACTATGTTTGATTTGGAATGCGGGAGCAGTCATGGTTAGGTTAATAGGGTTTAAAACAACAGCAGATTTAAAAGTTATTTAACTAAATCAGTGTGAGGTCTAGGTTAGGTTAATAGGGGAAATAACAGCAGATTTAAAACTTGTTTATCTAAATCAGTGTGAAACTAAATCAGTGTGAGGTCTAGGTTAGGTTAATAGGGGAAATAACAGCAGATTTAAAACTTGTTTAACTAAATCAGTGTGAGGTCTAGGTTAGGTTAATAGGGGAAATAACGGCAGATTTAAAACTTGTTTATCTAAATCAGTGTGAAACTAAATCAGTGTGAGGTCTAGGTTAGGTTAATAGGGGAAATAACAGTAGATTTAAAACTTGTTTATCTAAATCAGTGTGAGGTCTAGGTTAGGTTAATAGGGGAAATAACAGCAGATTTAAAACTTGTTTATCTAAATCAGTGTGAAACTAAATCAGTGTGAGGTCTAGGTTAGGTTAATAGGGGAAATAACAGCAGATTTAAAACTTGTTTATCTAAATCAGTGTGAGAAACAGGTTAGGTGAATCCCTGCATCTACACAGTGATTCCTGGACATATCTGTTTGCCATATTTATGAATGTTCTGTTATTTGTTCTGTTTTAATGTTTTGTATTTTGATGTTATGTTTTTTGTGATACTATTATGATATCATAATAGTAGCAGCTATGGATTTCATAAATCTGGAAATTGGATATAGAAATTGGTATTCTGGGAAAGATCATTCATTGATTTCAGCTATGGATTTCAGCTTTCATTGGTTTTACTTTCCTCCCTATGTTGTATTTAGAGTAACCATTATTAATCCTCCAATATATACCATGGTTGAACCTAATTTTTGCCTACATTAGCTCACCATTAGCAGGTACTTGTTTAACTAAAACTTGGGGCCAATAATAATTTGTAACTTGCCTATATGCTCGTTGGTGTTTCATTATTTGTTTTTCGGTGTTAATCAATGCAGCTTGTGTATTGATTAAACATAAATGGTTTCTGTTGTGACTGAATTTAATTAAACATTTACACTGATTATGTCATCAAATATTGCAGCAACTACACGAGTATGCCTCCCGTCGACCCTAACAACCGTATGGTATGGACAAGAGAGTATGATGTCGCTGTGGTGACAGCATTGCGTAGACAATATGACCTAGGCAGGTGTATTGATGGTAATTTTACTAGGGACTCTTGGAGGGAAATAACTTCTGATGTCAATAATAGGGTTGCCGTCGTGTTTAAGTTAGACCAAATAAGATGTCGCTGGAAGAACCTTAAAAGGGACTACGTCCATTTGAAGGGTTTGACCAACAAGAGTGGCGTTGGATGGGATGAAGAAAGGCACAAGCCCATTGTACCGGACACCCCTGAATGGAAAGAGGCCATTGCGGTACGCACACTATACATAACTTTTATCCTAACAAATTGTAATTGTACATGTAAACATGATTATCGCCAACCACATTTTTTTTAAGCGTAGGCAGACAGGGACCTGACTAGGTTGCTTAGGCGCCCGTTTCCCCACTACTACGACATAGAGCTAATGGCGGGGAGGAACATTGCTAGAGGACACCATGCAATGTCTTCGGCGGACACTCAGATTCCTGCAGATGTTGCGTCTGAGGATGATGTAAGTGTCGACCTAGGCGCGCCTGATACACCCATGTACACACACTCGGCAACAGACGAGCGTAGCGTACCCGCAACTATCGGGCAAAGTGAGGGTGAAAGCGCGCGGCCTGTGCGAACGGATAACCCGTCAGTTGGGGGCAGGAGTCCTTCTACCCATACGCACAGGAGACGCCAATCAACGCCGCAAGAGCGATGTAGTCTTTCCAATGAAGTTCTGGCTGAGTTCACACATGTTTACACAAAGGTTCACGAGTTAGGGACATCCATGATGACCAAATCCTATGAAAAGGAAGAGTTGTCAAACATTTTACAACATTTTAATGCCAATTTCCCCGATGCCCCCACCTCCGTTTTTACTACACTTGTGAACGCCATCAAGGACTCTACCAACCGCAACATCTACCTTGGCCTCCAAAACACCCCTGAAAAGATAACCTTGTGGTTAAACGACCTTTGTCAAAGGTCACAATTCGGTTTTGCCACATCTATACCTCCAATGCCTTCATATTATTTCCCGTCTCCGCAACCATTCCCTTCACATTCACCCAACTTCAGCAGCACGTCGTCTCAGCCACCATTTATGTCGTCTTCCTCTTCACCCAACTTCCCAGGCACATCGTCTCAGCCACCATTTATCCCACCACCCAACTTCCCAGGCGTGCCACCGATGTGGTTTCCTTCATCCAGTGATGCTGGCCCATCGGGAACATAATTGCAGGGGTTATTTTGTATGCATTTGAAGTTAATTATTTTCCGTCCAAACATTTATATTTCATTGACTGTTGTAATAATTTACTTTCCGCACACACATTACATATCCGTACAATTTCATTTGATTGAGTGTTTTAATAATTTATTTTTCGCACGTTAATTGGATTGTCTTATGTTGTAGCAATTATTATGTAGTTGTTTGCATTGTACATGTAGGCATCATGTCTGGCAATGACCAACCGCAAACAGAAGACATGCTCAACAACCTTTTATTAGATTCCTTGTTGTGGCCAGTGATTCACGTTGGTGATTTAATTGCCGACTCTATTGCATACTCAATCATGGACGCAGTAGACGTTGATGCCTCCACACCACCTCGTATCCCTAGGTCAGTTAGCATCAGGAGTGGCCACATAAAGGTCTTAGAAATATTGACCGGTCACGAACAAAGGGCTTATGACCTATACCGGATGCGTCCACAAACTATAATGACCTTTGTCGACAAGCTTGAGAGTCGTGGCTTGTTGCGAGGTACTAGAGGCGTCAGCTCAGTTGAGGCCGTATGCTATTTCCTGCAGATGGTTGGCCATGGACACACAAATCGTGCTTTGGCGGAGGACTACATTCACTCCGGTGAGACCATTAGTAGAAAGTTCAACGAAGTGTTGGACGCTGTTTGTGCGTTGACCCATGACTACATTGTCATGCAAACCGCAACTACATGCACAGCAACACATACTCGCATTTTACATAACGCAAGGTTCTACCCATACTTCAAGGTAATAGTTAACCCCCTAATAAATTTAATTTATTTTCAAACATTGTGTATGTTTACAACATTATTTTGGTGTATAGAATGCCATAGGGGCTATTGACGGAACACACATCCCTGTCTTGGTCAGTAGAGACAAACAAAATCGATACCGTGACAGAAAAGGGAATGTCTCTCTCAATGTCATGGCTGTAGTAGACTTCTCCATGGAGTTTACATATGTCCTCACTGGGTGGGAGGGGTCGGCTGCCGACCAAAGGGTCCTGCAATCGGCAAGGAACCATAGCGGGTTTACAGTTCCGCCGGGGAAGTTTTACCTGGTAGATGCAGGGTATGCCAACACTCGTGAATTTGTTGCACCCTATCGCAACACAGCATACCATATTGCTGAGTACCGAGGAAACAGACATGCCTACACCAGTAAGAAAGAGATGTTCAACCACAGACATGCTCAACTACGTAATATTGTAGAAAGAGCATTTGGGGTGCTGAAGAGACGGTTTGCATACCTTAAGAAGGGGCCGACATATCCTATTCATTCGCAGTGTCGCATCGTACTTGCTTGTTGTATCCTACACAATTACATCCGACGGCAAAATGACGGCAACACCATAATGGATGAACTCCCAGATGAGAATTCATCGTCTGCCATTCCCCCAGGCGTCGTTCCCCCGAGTTCAGGTCAAGGTTCAACTCAGGCCGATTCAAGGGAGGGCGAAGTGTTACGTGAATCCATTGCTAATCTCATTTGGGAAACTCGTTAGTAGAGTATCTGTAATAGATTGATTCCCGAATTGTTTATTTCGAACCTGATCAGAATCAACACATTGTGTCAATATAGGTTGTCTTCAAATGGAGAACGGAATGCCTCGTTGTCAATGCGGCCTTCAATCCACTGTACGCGTTTATATGGATGCCAAGGATGCACAAAACGGACGTTTTGAAGACAAGAACCCACACATGCCATATTTTACGTGCGGTAGTCTTCAAAATCAAAATAGATGTCATATGAGGTTGCCCGCGCAACGGGTTGTACCCACAATTGCCACACTAACTGCCGTTAGGGCTGCAATGCTTTCACAACTTGCATATGTACGCAGTGAACGTCAACTATGGTCTTCCCAATGTGCCTTTGTCTGTTCCAGCAGAGCAGACACTGATAGGCTACAAGTAGAAATTACCGATCTTCGATCGCGGTCCCAATATCTTCGCCAACGTCTTCACATAACTAGCGACGACAACACTTCCAATGAGGACGGTTACAATACATCGTAGATGTATAACATCATTGATGTCTGTCCAACATTCATAACATAAGTTTATCTGTAATAGATTTAACAATTATTATGAGGTCTGTCTTGTATGTTATTGTTTTGATTTTCAATCTAACTCCATTGCCATAAATCGTTTGACTGATTCAAATGCATGGTGTAGATGTCTATTAATACAACTGAAGTTGTGCGGTGTGACTGTGGGTTAGAGGCAGGCTTGCGACTTAACACTGACGATGCAGGGTTGTATGACTTTGGAATTCTCAGTGAAAGACCAGGTGAAATGTATTACATATGTCCTTCTCGCGAGGTGCGCTTGTACACACATATTATGTAGCCACTGTGTACGTTACACATTCATTGTCATTTACGTAAACTTCATAATATTTTTTAGGGAAAAGATTGATGCAGTTACTTTCGCTGGGCAATCGATCTCAGTCCTACAATTGATTCTCTGAAAGCTGAGATTGCGTTACTCACGCTCGAGTGCAAGTCATTGTGGGGTCAGACAATGAACTTGAAAGATTTTGTTGAAATTCATCACAACCACAATGATGTTTACACCAACAAAAAGTATGAGCATGAGTATCTAGAACGCTACGTAGAAGAACTGGAGGACCAATGTAGGCTTCTGTTGGACACTCCTTCACCCCCGACGACGCCGTAACGTCGAATGGCGGCCATACCTTTCATTCGCGTCATCGGTTTTCCATTTTAGTGTTGTTGTTTGGAAGTTCCTGTGTTAAGTGTTGTTGATTGTTTTTTAAAAAAGGATATTCCATGCTCTGTTGTTTGGAACTTACATATTAACTAATATGCTTAGTCATTCGACGCCTCCTCATTTTGTGTGTTGTTCGGAGCATGATATGATGGACTGTATACGAAGGTGTGTTGATGGAGTATATACGACAGATGCTTGGATGGAGGCAAAATCATAAAATGATAATAAACCTAATACATGATAGTAGTGAACTTAGGTGAACATAAGAGTTATTATTGTTCTTCTTGTTATTTTTGTTCTTCTTATCTTATTTTTAATTTTGTTCTTCTTATCTTCTTGTTATTTTTCTTCTTCTGTTCTTCTTCTTATCTTCTTCTTGTTGTTGTTCTTCTTGTTTATTACAGGCAACATGGGATCTCGTTTCCCTGTAAAGGAGTACAATCTCTCAAACAGGGAGTTCATGAGACGCGTCCCCCTTCCCGTTACCTGGAGGTGCGAGCCATTCAAGATAACTCCTGGCTATGCAATGGTGGAGGTAAGCAGAATCAGTTTTGATGTACAGATCAGGTGGTCTACACCTGAAGAAAGTATATGGAACAAGAAAAGTAAATATTTAATCATGGATGAAGGTTGGACGGAAATGTTGGACAGCCTCAAAGCCACACCAGACTGGACCGTGACCCTACAACCCAAACCCAAGGATGACAGTCGTCCTACATGCTTTTTGTTGTGGATTTATTTTGAAGGTGACAACTCTGATTTGCTAAGGTTTATTTTCCCGAGACCAGATGGTTACATATCATCTACTTCGGACTCGGCGGATGCCTTGTTTGTCAGAGATTGCCACCAACCACCAATCTTGATCTCGTCTACGGATGATGAAACTGATGTTGAATCACTTGGATCAAACAATCATTAGTTTTTTGTTTTCTTTATTATCTTTATGTTGTTTATATACATTACAGGCTTGTTATGGGTGCCTGCCCACTAAGACAATTTATATTTAGTCTTCAGAATATGTTTTACTTTAAAAATGATGTTCATGTTTGGCTATTTTTGGAACGTATTTCTTGGTCTGACGGGGTATTAAACATAGCATGTTAGGCATATTCAACCTCAACGAAACAATCAAAACACCCACATAAACACCCCACAAAAGGGTAACACGCCTGACTCACATCTCAACAACAAAATGAGAGTTCTTAAACCAAAGTGATATTGATAACAATTAAGTTATTATTCAGTTACTTTTTTCAGTTTAAAAACTTCTGTTTAAACGGCGTCACAAGGTCACATTTCTAACAACAGTTCTGCGAGAATAGGACAGATTCAACTAATCCTGCCTACAGTTGCCAAACAGAATCAGACTAAACCCAGCCTGCACAGCCAAACAGAATCAGCTTGAAACGAGTCTGAAACGAGTCCAGCCCCCAGAATGAGACTGGTTTGCCAAACAGAATCAGACTGGTTTGCCAAACAGAATCAGACTCCAGCAGGCCTAAACCCGTCCAAGCCAGGCAGGCTTGGATAAAGCCAGTCCTGAACCAAACAGGGGCAGAAGGTCCGATAATGAGTACAACGTTACGCTAGATTCGTCTACGTACCTACGTTCGTGTATTATTTCTGCATGCATCTGCGTCTGCGTTGTCTCTACATAAGTATACTCTTCGCAACTGACGAATCCACACGATCTCTTTCTCTGTACTTGTCGATACAGCCACGCCGCGTCGGTTGCCGCCGGGAATTACCACATCCCCATTGTCCTTGACAGTTACAACTATGGGAATGGGAGCGGCATGGCTCCCGGAGCTCGACAAATGACACTCAGTCAAGCAAGTAATTTGACAATTAGCATGCTTGATTAATTCCCTGATTTCACTTTTTTTTCATCTTGTAACTCCAGGATCGCTGTGTACAAAGCCATGAACATCTGGGGTGATCATGTCGGACGTAGTTGCCGTCGTAGATCAGGTAACTAACTAATCTACGAATTAACCTGAACAAACACTAATCCCTCACTTCTCCTCTTGACTCTTGATGCCCCTAATCATCCATCGTCTACAGGAGGCTGCAGAGGACGGGGTTGACATCATGAGCCTCTCCTTCACCCCATCCTCCATCCCACGAGGCCCAGCATCCTACCTCAACATCCTCGACATGGAGCTCCTCTTCGCCGTCCGAGCAGGCATCTTCGTAGTCCAACCTGTCGGCAACTACGGCCCAGAACCCAACACCGTCCTTTCATTCAGCCCTTGGGTCATGAGCCTCTCCTTTGGTCATGACACCACCGGGTCGGGAGTCGACTGCAGCCATTGTTTGGCGCTTTAGAATAAAAAGCCACTTTGTTTGTCGTTTCTGGGTCCTCGAGCAAGTAAACGCCAGATTAGTTGGCGTTTTTGTGAAAAACGCCACATTGTTTGACGTTTTTATTATAACCCGACAACGGTAAACGCTAACTAAAGTGACGTTTTAGGCTGAAAGTGTATTATTTCGGGAAATAAGTTTAGAAAGGTACTATACTGGTTATTTATACGGTAGTGTACAATATTGAAAAAAATTGTATAAATTTTCACATGATCATTAAAGCCAAAGAAGGGATGAGTTCCTTCTAGGACCCGAAGTCCCTGTTTGGTTCCGGCCTGGACCGGGATTGGGCGCTGTCGTTTTGCTCCACGGCGGCCCAATCCGGTCCGGCTTGGACAACAAATGTGTTTGGCTAGCGGACCAGTCGGAGCCCCGTTTTGGCCTAACGGAATCCCAATATCAGGTTTAAGTCAATCCCCGTCGAGGCAGGATTGGGATTTCCAATCCGGTTTGCCCGACAACCCTCCCTGGTCCCTCGCAACCCCGCAACCCTCCCCTCGCAACCCCGCAACCCTCCCTCTCCCCCTCACCAGACGAGCTCTCGCCCATCTTCTCTCGGCGCATCTTCACTACTGTTTGTCCGTGAGAAGTAAAAGCGAAAGCTGCTCGAGGTCGCAGATGAAGTGCACCAGTCGACCCGTGGAGAAGCGTGGACCATCATCAATGCTGCCGCCTGCCAACGCCGGTCTACCTGGGCGGCTAGCTCCCTCGAAAGCAAGGTACCCATGCCCTACCCTGGTATTTTGTACTACCTGCTTTGACATTGAATTGTCTTGTCGACGCACAGAAGGAACCCTAGCTCGTCCAAGGCAAGAAGAAACCCTAGTCCGTGTGCCTTCTTATTCCTCTCCTTCTGCTGCGAGGTTGTTCACTTCCACATACGCCTTTTGGAGGAGCTGTTCACAGAAGCTGGTGGTCGTCTGTTGCTGAGTTGTGCTCCTCAATCGTGCTCCGGCGGCTCCGGCGGCCCTGCCCAGACCTCCGCTTCCACACTCTGTCTTCGTTCTCGCCCCCTTCTCATCAGGTTTGTCACAAATTAGGGTAGACGGTGCTTTAGTTGTAATAAATCTCTTCATTTCTGCAATAGTTGTTGTATGCTTGGCAAAAGCCATCGGCTACCTTACTCTAAAAACCATAATATATGTCAAGTACCGTTTGGACAAGAGATTTCTGGTTTTTGTACTAAATGGGTTTCTGTACTATGCTCTTTTTGTCGATGGACAAGAGATTTCTGGTTTTTGGGCGAGCTTCTTCTGTACTAAATGGGTTTTTGTACAAGAGATCGGCTACAAGAGAATATTCTAGATGGGTTTCTGTACTATGCTCTTTTTGTCGATGAATGGTCTGGATTTTGCTGGTTCTATCCTCTGTAAAGTCAGATTTCTTTCCATAGTTTGTTTTCTTCTGTAAAATGGTTGCTCGACCATTTGCTATGAAAGTTCAGGTTGTGGTTACTGATGGTGGTGGTGAGTTTGTTAATCATGCAATGCAGGAGTTTGTGTTAGCAGAAGGTATTGTCCATCAACTAGCTTGTCCTCACACACATGCTTAAGTTGGTTTGGTTGAAAGAAAGCACTGTCATATTGTTGAAATTGGCTTGACCATGTTGTTCGATAGTGGTGTACCTACATTCTTTTGGGTTGAAGCTTTTTCCTCTGTTGTTCATATTATAAACTGTCTGCCCTCTAAAAATAGAGAATACAAGTCTCCACTGGCTACCCTATATAACAAAACACCTAATTATGTGTCTCTAAGAAGCTTTGGTTGTCTTTGCTTTCCCTGCTTGCGTGATTATAATAAGCATAAACTTGAACCAAGGTCTCTGCCTTGTGTTTTTCTGGGATACATCAAAGCTTACAAAGGATATCGTTGTTTGCACATCTCATGTGGGAGAATTTACTTTTCCCGACATGTTGTTTTCAATGAAGATATGTTTCCCTACAAAAATATCCTTCTCATCAATCTGTCTTCTAACAATCCTAACTCTAGTCAGTCACATACTGCCAAGTGTTATTTGTTTCTTGTTATGAGGTCATGTATGTGACAATCCCTCCCAAATATGCCAAGTACCCCACATTATGGATAATGTTGGGGATTAGGCTGTGCTTCCTCTGGTTTCGTAAGAAACCCTAGGGAGGGGTGTTACATTAATGGCATCAGAGCAAGAAATAGATGACCACTAAGGCAACAATAAGGATTCATGCAAGTCACCCTAGGATGTAGAAATAGAAGTAGAGGACTCAAATCTTTTTATGCAAAATTTCCCAATCTTATTTAAGGTGGGTAGTATTGTAACATCCCAATCTTTTTATGCAATTTAGATAATTTAGATAATTGTTGAGGACTCAAATGCAATTTTCCCATAATTAGTTTTGCAAAATCACTTATTGTGTTCAATTGCCCTATTATACTTGTTTTATTTAAAGAAAATGTCTTCATGTATATCTATGCCCTTTTGTTGAAGAAAAATGGGAATAAATGTTTTAATGTCCAAATTTTTCTCTCATATGATTATTACTGATTTACATGTTTAACTTCTTGATTAATGGCCTCCATATTGTTAGTTGAAAAGAAATTATGTTGAAGTGCACATTTTCATATTTTGTAATTCTTATTTGAAGAATTAATTGCTTTATTTGCTTTTATCATGGTCAATTAAGTACACATAAGGGTTTTTGTTATTTTAGGCCTAAAACGAGTACAAGCATAAAATCCAATTGTATGAGAATATTCTAGACCCTCTAATGTACCTATGGTTCAAATTTGAACCCATTATGACCTTGTTTGATCCCCCAATTAAATTGGAAAAGATTTGAATGTGTTTTGTTTAATTAGGAGTGATGGTGGGTTAAAAGACAAAATTAATTAATTAATTATGTTTTAGTGCACGTCATTAACCTATGGGTGAAATTTGAGCTCATTTGGCCTATGTTTGACCCTCCAATTAATTGGAGAAAGATTTGAATATTGTTTGACCTAGGATTTAATCCAATTTCATTTGATCGTATTGACCTAGGATTTACTTGGCATATTTGGGAGGGATTGTCACATATGTTTCCCTACAAAAATAGAGTGTCATCTCAAATTCCTACTTGTGATTTATCAACTTTTTTGTGAATTTCTTTTTGCTACTGATGATAATCCATCATCATCATCCACTTATAATATTGTGCACACTATTCCTGAAGAGGACAACAACATTTATAACTCATCTTTCAGTTCTTCTAATGGCAATGTCTTTGCTGCTGCTCTGCCAAATGAGTCAGTCATATATGAGTCAGCTAAAGATATTACTGATAGCATTTCTCTAACCTCTGGTGAGAAGGCATGTGTTACTGACAATGGTGGGGAGATTTCTACTAACTCCAACATGCCTCAGATCCTTCTACTACCTCTGATGATAATACTACCTCGCCAAACCTTCTCATCAATCTGTCTTCTAACAATCCTAACTCTAGTCAGTCACATACTGAGCTACAAGTAGCAGCTGCTCTTAGATCTTTGATGCATATTCCATCTGCAAATACTCAAAGCAAGTGTTAGGGATCTTCTGTGCTTACTAGTACTGGAATCTTTTATTCTCCTTTTCTAGGGTTTCTTCTTTGAAAAGAGCAAGAAATGGATACAATCCTCGTGGTTTGGTTGGATTTGTAGAAATTTAGATTATATGAGACATTTTTAAGGTGCTTGGAATCTTAGGTGAGTTTTTATCTCTTCTCCTAAGCTCTATAACCATATTGAAAGCCTACTTCTATCTGAATAAAATAAAGAAGATCCTTGCCAACATTTATATGCAATTGGATAATCAATTGGAAAGACTGAAGAATTAAATGCTACTAATTTGATTGTTTCTCATTTAAACTGTCTGCCCTCTAAAAATAGAGAATACAAGTCTCCACTGGCTACCCTATATAACAAAACACCTAATTATGTGTCTCTAAGAAGCTTTGGTTGTCTTTGCTTTCCCTGCTTGCGTGATTTATCTACTTTTTGTGATTTATCTACTTTTTGTGAATTTCTTTTTGCTACTGCTGATAATCCATCATCATCATCCACTTATAATATTGTGCACACTATTCCTGAAGAGGACAACAACATTTATAACTCATCTTTCAGTTCTTCTAATGGCAATGTCTTTGCTGCTGCTCTGCCAAATGAGTCAGTCATAGGTTAATAGGGTTTAAAACAACAGCAGATTTAAAAGCAGCATTGGGAAATATCATTTTGCTGCTGCTGCTGCTCTGCCTAATATTTGTTATGTTTTAATGTTCTGTATTTGTTCTGTTTTAATGGCAATGTCTTTGCTGCTGCTGCTGCTCTGCCTAATATTTGTTCTGTTTTAATGTTCTGTATTTTGATGTTATGTTTTTTGTGATACTATTATGATATCATAATAGCAGCAGCTATGGCTTTCATAAATCTGGAAATTGGATATAGAAATTGGTATTCTGGGAAATATCATTCATTGATTTCAGTTATGGATTTCAGCTTTCATTGGTTTTACTTTCCTCTCTATGTTGTATTTAGAGTAACCATTATTAATCCTCCAATATCAGTTAATGGGGGAAATAACAGCAGATTCAAAACTTGTTTATCTAAATCAGTGTGAAACTAAATCAGTGTGAGGTCTAGGTTAGGGTAATAGGGGAAATAACAGCAGATTTAAAACTTGTTTAACTAAATCAGTGTGAGGTCTAGGTTAGGTTAATAGGGGAAATAACGGCAGATTTAAAACTTGTTTAACTAAAACTTGGGGCCAATAATAATTTGTAACTTGCCTATATGCTCGTTGGTGTTTCATTATTTGTTTTTCGGTGTTAATCAATGCAGTTTGTGTATTGATTAAACATAAATGGTTTCTGTTGTGACTGAATTTAATTAAACATTTACACTGATTATGTCATCAAATATTGCAGCAACTACACGAGTATGCCTCCCGTCGACCCTAACAACCGTATGGTATGGACAAGCGAGTATGATGTCGCTGTGGTGACAGCATTGCGTAGACAATATGACCTAGGCAGGTGTATTGATGGTAATTTTACTAGGGACTCTTGGAGGGAAATAACTTCTGATGTCAATAATAGGGTTGCCGTCGTGTTTAAGTTAGACCAAATAAGATGTCGCTGGAAGAACCTTAAAAGGGACTACGTCCATTTGAAGGGTTTGACCAACAAGAGTGGCGTTGGATGGGATGAACTCCGACACAAGCCCATTGTACCGGACACCCCTGAGTGGAAAGAGGCCATTGCGGTACGCACACTATACATAACTTTTATCCTAACAAATGTAAACATATAAACATGATTATCGCCAACCACATTTTTTTTTAAGCGTAGGCAGACAGGGACCTGACAAGGTTGCTCAGGCGCCCGTTTCCCCACTACTACGACATAGAGCTAATGGCGGGGAGGAACATTGCTAGAGGACACCATGCAATGTCTTCGATGGACACTCAGATTCATGCAGATGTTGCGTCTGAGGATGATGTAAGTGTCGACCTAGGCGCGCCTGATACACCCATGTACACACACTCGGCAACAGACGAGCGTAGCGTACCCGCAACTACCGGGCAAAGTGAGGGTGAAAGCGCGCGGCCTGTGCGAACGGATAACCCGTCAGTTGGGGGCAGGAGTCATTCTACCCATACGCGCAGGAAACGCCAATCAACGTCGCAAGAGCGATGTAGTCTTTCCAATGAAGTTCTGGCTGAGTTCACACAGGTTTACACAAAGGTTCACGAGTTAGGGACATCCATGATGACCAAATCCTATGAAAAGGAAGAGTTGTCAAATATTTTACAACATTTTAATGCCAATTTCCCCGATGCCCCCACCTCCATTTTTACTACACTTGTGAACGCCATCAAGGACTCTACCAACCGCAACATCTACCTTGGCCTCCAAAACACCCCTTCAAAGATAACCTTGTGGTTAAACGACCTTTGTCAAAGGTCACAATTCGGTTTTGCCACATCTGTACCTCCAATGCCTTCATATTATTTCCCGTCTCCGCCACCATTTATGTCGTCTTCCTCTTCACCCAACTTCCCAGGCACATCGTCTCAGCCACCATTTATGTCGTCTTCCTCTTCACCCAACTTCCCAGGCACATCGTCTCAGCCACCATTTATCCCGCCACCCAACTTCCCAGGCGTGCCACCGATGTGGTTTCCTTCATCCAGTGATGCTGGCCCATCGGGAACATAATTGCAGGGGTTATTTTGTATGCATTTGAAGTTAATTATTTTCCGTCCAAACATTTATATTTCATTGACTGTTGTAATAATTTACTTTCCGCACACACATTACATATCCGTACAATTTCATTTGATTGAGTGTTGTAATAATTTATTTTTCGCACGTTAATTGGATTGTCTTATGTTGTAGCAATTATTATGTAGTTGTTTGCATTATACATGTAGGCATCATGTCTAGCAATGACCAACCGCAATCAGAAGACATGCTCAACAACCTTTTATTAGATTCCTTGTTGTGGCCAGTGATTCACGTTGGTGATTTAATTGCCGACTCTATTGCATACTCAATCATGGACGCAGTAGACGTTGATGCCTCCACACCACCTCGTATCCCTAGGTCAGTTAGCATCAGGAGTGGCCACATAAAGGTTTTAGAAATATTGACCGGTCACGAACAAAGGGCTTATGACCTATACCGGATGCGTCCACAAACTATAATGACCTTTGTCGACAAGCTTGAGAGTCGTGGCTTGTTGCGAGGTACTAGAGGCGTCAGCTCAGTTGAGGCCGTATGCTATTTCCTGCAGATGGTTGGCCATGGACACACAAATCGTGCTTTGGCGGAGGACTACATTCACTCCGGTGAGACCATTAGCAGAAAGTTCAACGAAGTGTTGGATGCTGTTTGTGCGTTGACCCGTGAATACATTGTCATGCAAACCGCAACTACATGCACATCAACACATACTCGCATTTTACATAACGCAAGGTTCTACCCATACTTCAAGGTAATAGTTAACCCCCTAATAAATGTAATTTTTTTTCAAACATTGTGTATGTTTACAACATTATTTTGGTGTATAGAATGCCATAGGGGCTATTGACGGAACACACATCCCTGTCTTGGTCAGCAGAGACAAACAAAATCGATACCGTGACAGAAAAGGGAATGTCTCTCTCAATGTCATGGCTGTAGTAGACTTCTCCATGAATTTTACATATGTCCTCACTGGGTGGGAGGGGTCGGCTGCCGACCAAAGGGTCCTGCAATCGGCAAGGAACCATAGCAGGTTTACAGTTCCGCCGGGGAAGTTTTACCTGGTAGATGCAGGGTATGCCAACACTCGTGAATTTGTTGCACCCTATCGCAACACAGCATACCATATTGCTGAGTACCGAGGAAACAGACATGCCTACACCAGCAAGAAAGAGATGTTCAACCACAGACATGCTCAACTACGTAATATTGTAGAAAGAGCATTTGGGGTGCTGAAGAGACGGTTTGCATACCTTAAGAAGGGGCCGACATATCCTATTCATTCGCAGTGTCGCATCGTACTTGCTTGTTGTATCCTACACAATTTCATCCGACGGCAAAATGACGGCGACACCATAATGGATGAACTCCCAGATGAGAATTCATCGTCTGCCATTCCCCCAGGCGCAGTTCCCCCCAGTTCAGGTCAAGGTTCAACTCAGGCCGATTCAAGGGAGGGCGAAGTGTTACGTGAATCCATTGCTAATCTCATTTGGGAAACTCGTTAGTAGAGTATCTGTAATAGATTGATTTCCGAATTGTTTATTTCGAACCTGATCAGAATCAACACATTGTGTCAATATAGGTTGTCTTCAAATGGAGAACGGAATGCCTCGTTGTCAATGCGGCCTTCAATCCACTGTACGCGTTTACATGGATGCCAAGGATGCACAAAACGGACGTTTTGAAGACAAGAACCCACACATGCCATATTTTACGTGCGGTAGTCTTCAAAATCAAAATAGATGTCATATGAGGTTGCCCGCGCAACGGGTTGTACCCACAATTGCCACACTAACCGCCGTTAGGGCTGCAATGCTTTCACAACTTGCATATGTACGCAGTGAACGTCAACTATGGTCTTCCCAGTGTGCCTTTGTCTGTTCCAGCAGAGCAGACACTGATAGGCTACAAGTAGAAATTACCGAACTACGATCGCGGTCCCAATATCTTCGCCAACGTCTTCACATAACTAGCGACGACAACACTTCCAATGAGGACGGTTACAATACATCATAGATGTATAACATCAATGATGTCTGTCCAACATTCATAACATAAGTTTATCTGTAATAGATTTAACAATTATTATGAGGTCTGGCTTGTATGTTATTGTTTTGATTTTCAATCTAACTCCATTGCCATAAATCGTTTGACTGATTCGAATGCATGGTGTAGATGTCTATTAATACAACTGAAGTTGTGCGGTGTGACTGTGGGTTAGAGGCAGGCTTGCGACTTAACACTGACGATGCAGGGTTGTATGACTTTGGAATTCTCAGTGAAAGACCAGGTGAAATGTATTACATATGTCCTTCTCGCGAGGTGCGCTTGTACACATATTATGTAGCCACTGTGTACGTTACACATTCATTGTCATTAACGTAAACTTCATAATATTTTTTAGGGAAAAGATCGATGCAGTTACTTTCGCTGGGCAATCGATCGCAGTCCTACAATTGATTCTCTGAAAGCAGAGATTGCGTTACTCACGCTAGAGTGCAAGTCATTGTGGGGTCAGACAATGAACTTTAAAGATTTTGTTGAAATTCATCACAACCACCATGATGTTTACACCAAAAAAAAGTATGAGCATGAGTATCTAGAACGCTACGTAGAAGAACTGGAGGACCAATATAGGCTTCTGTTGGACACTCCTTCACCCCCGACGACGCCGTAACGTGGAATGCCGGCCATACCTTTCATTCGCGTCATCGATTTTCCATTTTAGTGTTGTTGTTTGGAAGTTGCTGTGTTAAGTGTTGTTGATTGTTTTTAAAAAAAGGATATTCAATGCTCTGTTGTTTGGAACTTACATATTAACTAATATGCTTAGTCATTCGACGCCTCCTCATTTTGTGTGTTGTTCGGAGCATGATATGATGGAGTGTATACGAAGGTGTGTTGATGGAGTGTATACGACAGAGGGTTCGATGGAGGCAAAATCATAAAATGATAATAAACCTAATACATGATAGTAGTGAACTTAGGTGAACATAAGAGTTATTATTGTTCTTGTTTTTGTTTTTGTTCTTCTTATCTTATTTTAAATTTTGTTCTTCTTATCTTGTTATTTTTCTTCTTCTGTTCTTCTTCTTATGTTCTTGTTGTTGTTGTTCTTCTTGTTTATTACAGGCAGCATGGGATCTCGTTTCCCTGTGAAGGAGTACGATCTCTCAAACAGGGAGTTCATGAGACGCGTCCCCCTTCCCCTTACCTGGAGGTGCGAGCCATACATGATAAGTCTTGGCTATGCAATGGTGGAGGTAGGGAGAATCAGTTTTGACGTACAGATCAGGTGGTCTGCACCTGAAGAAAGTAAATGGAACAAGAAAAGTAAATATTTAATCATAGATGAAGGTTGGACGGAAATGTTAGACAGCCTCAGAGCCACACCAGCCTGGACCGTGACCCTACAACCCAAACCCAAGGACGACAGTCGTCCTACATGTTTTTTGTTATGGATTTATTTTGAAGGTGACAACTCTGATTTGCTAAGGCTTATTTTCCCGAGACCAGATGGTTACATATCATCTACTTCGGACTCGGCGGATGCCTTGTTTGTCAGAGATTGCCACCAAGCACCAGTCTTGATCTCGTCTAGTGATGATGAAACTGATGTTCAATCAGTTGGATCAAACAATATTTAGTTTTTTGTTTTATTTATTATCTTTATGATGTTTATATACATTACAGGCTTGTTATGGGTGCCTGCCCACTAAGGAAATTTATATTTAGTCTTCAGTAGATGAATATGCTTTACTTTAAAAATGATGTTCATGTTTGGCTATTTTTGGAACGTTTTGTTGGGCTGTTTGGCTATTTTTAGAACGTGTTTGTTGGTCTGACGGGGTTACCTCATATCTTGGGGTATTAAACATAGCATGTTAGGCATATTCAACCTCAAGGAAACAACCAAAACACCCACACAAACACCCCACAAAAGGGTAACACACCTGACTCACATCTCAACAACAAAATGAGAGTTCTTAAAACAAAGTGATATTGAAAAAAATTAAGTTATTATTCGGTTACTTTTTTCAGTTTAAAAACTTCTGTTTAAACAGCGTCACAAAGTCACATTTCTAGCAACAGTTCTGCGAGAATAGGACAGATTCAGCTAATCCGGCCTACAGTTGCCAAACAGAATCAGACTAAACCCAGCCTGCACAGCCAAACAGAATCAGCTTGAAACGAGTCTGAAACGAGTCCAGCCCCCCAGAATGAGATTGGTTTGCCAAACAGAATCAGACTGGTTTGCCAAACAGAATCAGACTCCAGCAGGCCTAACCCCGTCCAAGCCAGGCAGGCTTAAGTCAGGCCAGTCCCGAACCAAACAGGAGCGAAAGCCCCGTGAATCCCAGTTAACGTGGAGGTGAGAACATAACGATAAGTACAGTGCAACTTGGCATATAATACAATATGAACTAGAAGATTCCACCACAATTCAAATCCAAGAGGAACTGCATTTGAGACCCCTTGTATGACCATCTAGAACTCCTCCTCAACCCACTCCCTAATGGCAACGCTGTAGTACTCAGTGCCTCCGTCAAACCCGTGTCTCATGGTGTCCCACCCAGCTCCAGCTGACGGCAGCTGACCGTTCAATTATAGACATAACCGGTCATATACCCGGGTCCTACTCAGACATCAATAATGTCCACTTGTTCGTCCAACTACTTGCTGCGGTCTCATGCATATTTAAAATAATATTTACGGCACCAATTCTTCATGTTTCTATATGTAAAAGTCATGCATGAAATTATTATCTTACCACCAAATACAAATCTACCACCCCATTTTTCGATTTCTCTCTAATGATCCCCTCCATTTTATTTTGAAATTTATATATAGCTGCAAATTATCTCAATCATCTCCCTCCTTATTCATTTCCGTCCAGAGTAAGTATTGTACGTATCATTTGTTCATGTTGAACCAGTTCCGCCCAACACTGAGTAAGTATTGTATGTACTATTTGTTCATGTTGAACCGATTCTGCCCCTCTGATGCAAATAATGGGGTACTATATTTTTGCTTCTGAAAGAAATGATGAAAATCAGAATGAGGTATTGCACTTACTGAAATCAGAATGGGGTATTGTACTTATTGAAATCAGAATGGAGTACCGTACTTACTGATCGCGTTTGAGTAAGGGAGTGAGTACTGTACTTGACAGAAAATGAACAGAGAGGTAGATGTTTGAGGAGATTTGCTGCTATATACGAGATTCAAAATTTTGAATTTGAATATTTTTATAACATGTGATAGAATCAAATATGGGTGGGTGGATATATATTCTTTACACTTTGCATGTGCTTTGCATGGATTTAAATGACTTTTACATGAGAAATAATACAAAAACGACTGCAGGCTGCTGGTTACATATTCCCGAGATCTGAGTGGGCTACGGGTGGGGCTTCCGCATGTGGGTAGCGTTGTTACTCTTATTGATAATTACGTTCTAACGTTGTCGGGTCCCCCGCACACGTAAAACTCCTACCTACCATCCATGTCGTTCACGTAACTGTGGGTGCCATCGTAACCATCGAAAGGGAAATCCCTTGATAGCATTCACACATCGCCATCGACCACTTAAGGGACCGTCTGTTTGGGTGTAAAATCAACCCACAATATGAGTTGGAAAACAGGAAATCAAACCTGATGAATTGAAACTATTAACTTTTTCATTTGGATTGAAAGAAATTAAACCGTATGAGTTGGTATTCTTCCGTCCTGGCTGGTTGTAATTTTTTTTTTTTTGGAAAATGGGGTAAATAAGGCTGGCTGTAACTTGTCCAGGAAAATCAATCGGTAACTGCAGTTGGCACATGTATACCTTTTGTACCTGCGACGGGGGCACCCTCTCTATCATGCCCCCGGGATTTGCTTCTCCCAATATTAGACGGAGCACGCTGCTCGTCCATCCAAACTGTGCCACGCGTCAACAGAGATTGAACGAGGCCGGTAATCTTTATCAGCCTATATACGTGTAAGCAGATGAAACCAGGACTAGCCTACTCCCTCTAAAATTGGGGTGCAGCAAATCCTTGCTCCTCTATCATCACTGCAGCATTAAAGCATTAAGTAAACAAGATGACGCACGGCTCGAGGGGAAATGAACCGCGCCTCTTTGGGGTGCGCAGTGTAATTCCACACGTTTTGTACATATCTAGGAATCATCAGCAGTCCTAATTCCAACCAGTCCGTTCAAATTCTATCAAACTAAACGTACGGAATTGCAAAGTCGTAGTGCGTAGCTGAGTCAGACAGGTCACAATTGTGGATACCTAATGATTAATGCTTATTTAGTTGAAGTGATGTGTTGAACTTATAATAAAATAACGTTGAAGTTGAGACCTAGTAAGTTTGTCTGCATTACCGACTGATACCTCTTCGAACCACACTTTACCTAAAAACAACAATGACATAGAGCAAAATAAAAAATTTGAATTAGTATGATAAGTCAATAATACTAATAGTTTAAACTATATGTGCAAAAGAAAAATGACTCTAACGTGGAAAATAATTGAATTACGAGATGCCATTTTGTTTACCAACCGCACCCTCACATCTATGTTAGTTTTCCATTAACCCAATTGAGTTTTGATCGGTTTGATTTTAAAACCTCTTAACAGGAAACCTCGGCACATGTCTAGTTCCGCATGTGGGGAGATACAAATATGACCTCCCGAGGCTTCTCACGGGAGTGCGGTCGCAGCTTAGTTTTGCTACTTGGACCTCTACACAATTTTACACATGATATATATTTCTTACAAGAATCAAACAATTTTGTGTGTTTGTTTCCTTTTCGTTTACCTAGCGCTGCTAACGAGTCTGTTAGCTTCCCATTAACCACTACAACATGTATTTATTTAATAAACTCATTGTGGAGTTTGTCTCTATTCTATTATTTCTTTCTTCTTCTATCCTTTGTTTCTATCAAATACAGTTCCTGCGAGCGCCAATCACCGATCACAGGAGAACGAATCAAAGTCCATTTGCTTCTATCAAATACAGTTCCTGCGAGCGCCATCACCGATCACAGGAGAACGAATCAAAGTCCATTTGCTAAGACAATGTGATTTGTTTGTGCATGCTTCACAATGTCAAACATTACTATTGTATATATCTTGGGAAGGTATCCGTTCTACACTAATATATCACCATCATTGTCAAATAAGGCAAAAATATATAATACATTTTGCACGCCTCTGTACGTAAAGTAATATCTTTTTTTGTCCTTTAAAGCTTGTTGTCTCATTCTCCTTGATGAAAAACGATATGTACATTGAGGACTATACAAGGAGGGGAGAAGAACAAAAAAATATATGTTAGAGTAGCTATATCACTTATTAATCTATGCTATGTTTTTTTGTACACTACTACGGACCCTTAGAAATGTGACAGCCCCTCTCATTCCACAAAGTGTGGAAGATGATCAAAACAACACATTTAGCTCCTTTTTCTTTACAAAAAAGAATATCTTCAAAATTAGTCGGAGAGTATCTTAGGTATCTACCATTAACCACTTTTACTCCAAAAATACTTTGCTAGCTAACAATGGAAAAAAAAGATGAAGAAGATCTTCAGTATTGTTCCCTCAAAGAGCACACATAGAAGAAATTAAAAACTTTTTGCATGCATCTGGTCTTGAGTAGAAAACTTATTATGAAAAATATTCCATCCTAAGACAACCATTCTCCTTGGAGCCTTGGTTCCCTATAGCCACTTTGCCCAAACAAGACTCTCGTCACTATGTATGACAACTTCCGAGAAGTCCTTACATTTTCTCGGAACCTTACCAGCAAATAGCAATTCCTTGTCTCTATCAAAAATAGAAGGGCATTGATTTTTTACCACAACTATATTCATAGATTGATGTCTACATCTTGTAATAATCCATTTCCTTTTGTTTAGAAGGCAGTCAATTTTGACATACTTACCTTTTTCTAGCTTCAAAATAACACTAACTCCAACTATCTCCTCAGCGATATATCCCCCCATTCATCCATAAGTCCCTCCATAATAAAATGATTTTTCCATTACCAACAAAGAAGGAAAGACTGTGAGTGATGAGACTTCTTTTTTATACTAGTTTCTTCCATAACCAAGAGGCATTGGAAGAAAATTTTGTATCTTCATATCATGTCACCTTTAAGATATCTTCCATGAATAAATATCACTTAAAGGATGTCCTTCTTTGAAGCAATACTCCATATGTTCTGAAAAAGACATGATTTAACCATATATCAAGCTAACCTAATTCCAACACCACCTTCAACCCTTAGTAAACATACTGATCATATGATTACTCTTGTTCAGTTCAGGACCTCTCCATGAAAAGTCTCGACACACCTTGTCAATTTGGTTAATAATACTAACTGAAAGAGGAAAAGAACCTATCCAATACATGTGAAAAGAAGATACAATATGTGATAAGCTCAATTCTCACTACAAAAGGGAGTTGTGTGGATCTCCAACTATCTAATCTTATTTTGATCTTGTCCCAAATAGGAGAACAAATAGTTTTAGTGATACTTCCATGAAATAAAGGAAGGCCCACGTACTTAACTGGAAGAGTGCGAAACTTGATTTTTAGAATCCCCCATCAACTGAATATATGTGTACTTCTTTGAAAAAAAGAGAGATTTTCCATTACTAACTAACATGCCAGACATTCTACCAAAACTAGACAAAATGTTGGCCGAGTGGCATTCTTAGAATTAGACTTAGAAAACAAACAACATCATATGCAATATGAGAGATGCCATCTCATATGAAAAAATAGAATGTTGGAAGCAACTATATTTTTCAACATTGGTGAGAGGGCTTCCTTATCTGGAATAAAGAGGTAAGGAGCTAGAGGGTCTCCTTGACAAATTCCTCTTGTGGGAGAGAATCATTCTGAGGGAACTCCATCAAAGAGAACCTTATGAGTGATAGTATTAAATTTTTTATCAATCCATAGTATTCAGTAATGAGGAAATCTCCTCATCTGCATAATACTTTTAAGATAATTCCATTAGGCTTTGACTATGTAAAACTCAGGCTCACTGCCCTACACAGACCACCACTAGTCTTAACTATACACTTTAATCTCACTCACACTCAAGCTAGAATCAACTTCCCGACTGGTCACCCATCCTAGTACTACTCCAAGTTGAGCACGCTTTACGATGAAGTTCTTTAGTAATGTGATCCCATAAAAGGAGGTGCACCTTGGTGATATGGGTAGTCCAATCATTCTTTATAAGATCATTTTATCTGAGGCCTCAAAGCCTGGGATGTTACAATCTCCCCCACTTAGACTCTTGATGTTCTCATCAAGGCTCAACTATATGGCCTCATAATATCACCCCATTTCAGTGCATACCCATAATTACCCTTGTACACCCAACTCCCAATCACAGAATACTAGTGTAAGGGTTGCGACATCAACCATGGACAACCCTTTCCTACATGCCTAGACCGCACGGCTCAAGACTAGAATGCCACACGTCCATGTGGGCCCCACCAACTGGAGGGGTTATGGCTCTGATACCATTTATAACACCCGGGCCCACTGCCCTAGGCTCTAGTAGAGTTTTCGTAATTACGACTGGCCCCACAAACCACCACTAGCCTTAGCTACATGCTTTAATCTCACTCGTGTGCAAGCCAAGATCAACTTCCTGACTGGTCACTAATGTACGGGTTTTGAGTCGCTTATTGCAGACCTAGTTTACATTTTTCTTGTGCATTTGTTAGTCAATTTGTTGATTATATGTGTATAAATCTTGATAATTGGCTTGTATACTCTTTGTGCATCAAACTATGCTTATTTCATCACAATTATATTATTTTATATATTTCTCGGCTTAATACATGGTCCTTGTCAAATTTCAAGAGCTTCCATATACTTGAAGAGTCGGTGCCACCGACCACACAGGTTGGTGCCACTGAGATTGTTGGATAAATTGGATATTATGATAAATCCCTTTGTTTCGATGATGACAAACATTTCATTCTTATTAATCTAACGAGCTACTTGAGTGTGCAGGATGACAAAGTCGCAAGGGAAAATCCAAGAGCTTACTTAGTTATATTTTCATGCAATGTAATCAATGTTGTAAAACTTGTACAAATATATAATGTACAAGTACTTAGAATTGCATGTAAATCAAGCGTTAGATTTTTCCTAGCCAAACACCATAGTTAGACTTGTCATCCCATTTAATTAGGATCACCTTTGCACACTCACACATATAATTAATGCTTAAATTGAAACCTTGAAACAGGATCACTCTCGGTCGACAAACTCCTCGACCGAGACACTCTCGGTCGACCATCTCCTCGACCGAGAAAGATCCAAAGTAGTCGTTAGACACAACAGACAAGTTAGTTGGTAGTTGAAGAAAGACGTTGCAAATCACTTGTTCCAGAGAGCCTGTCGGTCGACAAAAGTTCGACCGAGTAGGTGTCTCGGTCGACCATTTGTCGACCGAGATGGTCTCTGACAGCAACTGCAGAATAAATTAATTAGCCGTTGTTAAAGCAACAACTTTGTACCTAACGGCTAGTTAAGCACTTAGAAACCCCTAGAAGTTGTCTAGAACGTCCTTAAGCATATTTAGGCCATTCCTATAAATAGGACAAGCCATAGGACACTAGAATTCACTTGTTACACTTGAGAATACACTTGAGCATACTTGAGCAATCTTTTGCAAGCAATTTGAGCACTGTGATCATTGGCCTACTTTCTTCTTAGCTCAATCTCGTGTCCTATAGGCTAGATTCTCCTACCCACAGCAATCACAAGTTCACATACTTGGCTAGGAGATCTTACTCTTGATCTAGGCATATCAAGCCTCGGGCTTAAAGGATAAGTTGTAATTTCCTTTTTCTTTCTTGTTCCTTTTTATCTTTTGTACTCTCCTTGCTACTCCTAGGGTTGGAGGCTGTGGATTGGAGAGGGTTGACTTCTCAGGTGGAGAAGGGGACTTCAAGCTACTTCAAGAAGGCTATCGCAAGGGAAGCTACTTCAGAAGGCTGGTGCAACGGGAGTTGGTGCATCTACTTCAAGGGAAGGCTGCTTCAAGGTTGGTGATTACTTCTAGGTGAAGGCTGCTTGAAGGGTTTAGGAAAAGAGATTGTATTTTATGTAAATTCCTTGAAGAGGTAATAAAATAAATTTCTTTTCAAATCCCGGTTGGGTAAGCAACCGGGTAGTGGATTGACGGCTATAGTATTTGCTATAGTTGGAACCACTCTAAACCTTGTGTCTCTTTATCCAATATTTTCATTGTGGTTGTTTGAGTTCAATAATTGTTAAATTATCTAGAAAACTCTATTCACCCCCCCTCTAGTAGTTTTCAATTGGTATCAGAGCAGGCTTCAAGGAACCCTAACCAGGTCTTGAAGAATGGAGGGAAATGGTGAAAAGTGCTTGGACGAAACCACTACATGCTGCAATTGGTGTTTAGGAACAAACCACAAAACAACCGGATGCCCATGGAGATCAAAGGAAGAGGATAAGCACAAAGAATGCTTTATTGCTACAACTAGTGAAGAAGAAGAAGAAGAAGAGGTAAGTCTTTTTGATTTATCTAAAGAAGAACTAGTTGCTATTATTGAAGAAACACATAATAAATATGTTGAGTGCAAAAAGAAATTAAAGAAATCAAATAAGGAAAATGATGATCTAAATGTTAAACTTCTTGCTCTTGCATCTGAAAATGAGGATCTTAAAGAGGGAAATAAATTTTCTAATCTTAAGTTAAAATCTATGGAAGCCGATTGCAAGCTCCTTTCTGTTGAAAATTCAAACTTACAGACTCAAGTAAACGATCTTCAAAAACAACCATTATTATGCACCCATATAGATTATGACACTATTGTTAAAGAAAGAAATTTATTGTCATCCAATCTAGACCAAGCAAAAATAGACATTAAGAAAAGAATGGATGAGATTGCCAAGCTACAACAACAAGTTCGTAGTTTGAATAACCATGGCATTCTTGATCAAATTCTAGATAATCCCTATCAACAAATTGGGAGAAGGGGACTAGATTACAAACCTAAAGGAAAATCTCATCAACAACCTAGTCAGAGAAAGTCACAAACCCAATCTATATATGTACCTAAAAGGACATCCTCACCCAATGACAACATAGGACACAACCATAGAAAAAGATATGAAGTTGACTCAATATGTTGTCATTACTGTTTGCGCCTTGGTCACTATTCATTTTCATGTCCTTATAAGAGAAAAGATGTAGAGTTAGTTTGGGTTCCAAAACCTCCAAACTAAATGAACAAAATCAAAGTTGAGATATGACCAATGACATTAGTTGCATATTTCTATGTCTATCTCAACTCTACATAATTACAAATATAAATGAAATTAATATTAGTTTGTTCCCTAGATGATTTAAAGTCTAAGTCAAATGAAAAAGAAAATTCCTATTTTCATATAATTTTTCGTAAAAATATTTTCTGGTCTATTCATATACTAATTATAATGGAATTATCATTGTATGCTTTATACCATGCTTTTATCATTGGGTGCGCATAGAAAATTGTATGCAAACAAGCAAAATAACTTATTAGTCATATGTTATTGCTTGCAACAAAATCTCTAACTCAGTATCTTTGAAATAATTAAATTGTGTCTCCAATTAAGTAGTATGCTTCAACTTGATATTTAAATTTTATGCAGATATTAGACTCAATATATTCAATCTGAAAAATCTGCAAAATTTGCCTCTTGGTCAAAATAAAACTTGACTAAGGGGCGCTATGGTCGTAGTCAAGGGCGACCTAAAATAAGCTTCGACAAAAATTGCTTATTTGGATATCATTTTATTGTAATTAATCTTAGAAGCTTTAAATTATTTCAAAAATAAGAAAACAATATTACTCCCTTAGAATATCCATATATATACTCTACAAAAATGATCTACCATTTGCATTTAAAAATCAGCTTTAAAAGATGTACTCAGTAAGTCTGTCGGTCGACCAATGCTCGACCGAGACAACGTCGGTCGACAAGTGCTCGACCGAGAAATAGCCGTTGGATACGACCGTTGTAAACCGACCGTTATGACCGTTTTTGACCGTTGGGGAACCAAGTGGCGCGTCTGCAACTCGACCGTTGCGGACGCTCGGTCGACGAATCGTCGACCGACCAGGTCGCTGGAATGCTAAAAATAGGAGCAAAAATGAGTCACTTACTCACACTTGCATTTCCTTGCCTCCATAGTCCATCTCTAGTGTATTTTCGTGCAACCCTTCAGCATTCTTATCCTCCAATCTTCCTTGCTTCTTCTCCACACTCAAGAAACACAAATGGCCTCATCGTCAGCTGTCCGTGGGAAGAAGAAAGTCGCCGGAAGAAAAAGAAGAGAAGATCGAGAAGCCACTCCGCCACTGACGATCATCAACGACATCGCTTTCGTCGACGGAGATGCTGGAGATCGATATCTACGGCTTTCCTCTAAAGCTCCTCTTCCCCGACGCCCGGTCGAAGCTATGGACTTCATCAACATAGTCGATCTGGAGAATCTCTTTGGAGTGCAAAAGCTGAAGGACTTCATCAATCCTTCTTTTCCTTTCTATTCCACTAAGGTAGTCAACGAATTCTATGCCAATCTCTTATCCCACACCGAAAATGAAACCACATTCTTCTACACCATGGTCAATGGGCGTAGTTTTAAATTTACCGAAGGGGATATTCTTGATATGCTAGAAATTGATATAGATGAATACCGTAGAGAAGATGGGGATTGACTTTGGTCATAAAAGGGCAAGAGTAGAAGGAGAATCATCACATCAAGATATACCACCACCCCCTCCTCCTACTAATCTTTCTGTTGATCCCATCCAAAATACTCTCACTTATCTTGTCGGCTCCCAATATCATCTTAGTAACCAACTCAACTATACCCACCATGCCATGACATACTTAAATCAAAGAATGCAAAATCTTTCTCCGAGCCAAACCGATGAATATCCGCATTCCTTAAATCCTGGCATGCTCAACCCATTTAACCCTTCATACAACTACTATCAAACTCCACCTCCACCATCAATGGATCTTGCACATACTCAATTTTCCTCCATGCAATTGCAAGATATAGCTGCTCACTTCCGATTTGACCGAATTCCCACATTTCTGGAAGCATATGCGTTAACTACGACAGGTGCTTTGGATTGGCAAACTCTGGTCAAATATTATGGAGCCGAGCCATTCCTTGGGAAAGATCCGGACATCGATGTAATTCTTAAATCTTTCCAGTGAAGTGTTGAAGTTGTACTAGTTGTAATGACAATGATTGTAATAAATTGGTCATTTCTATATGATTGTAATATTTTCCAAGCTATTGAATGAAGTTTGCCATCTTTGCTTGATTCAAATGGTTATTTTTTTATATGAGACATCTTCAAAAAAATATGGATTATAAGTTCATTATTGTAGAGCATAACAAATAAGGGGAGTAATAATTAAAACAGGCAACTATTAAAATTGTGGCTAAATTGACAAATGACAAAACAGTTCTCCAGAAACATCCTCGGTCGAGCAACTAGTCGACTGAGAACACTGTCGGTCGAGAAATTGTCGACCGACCGGGTTTCTGTTTTCCAGACTGACATAAATTGCATACATCTTTGTTAAATCATGGAGATCATCTACAACATTTTATATATTTGCTTAGTACTCAAACTTTCATTTGAGATATCTATCTAAGGGGGAGCAAAGCATAAGACTTCGGGGAAGATCTTCAAAACAACTTTGACCATTTGATTGAAGAAGCTTACAAAAACATTGTAACCACCATGTGTAGCTGGACATTTTCCTTGATTATAAAGCAATTTATGAATTTATTCAAAATAGTATCTTGTACTTGAAGGAACTCTCTACCCAAAACAGGGCTTAACATCCCTTGCATTTGGATGGAGACATTTTCATGTACTCTAAGCTTAGAGGATTCTCATTTAATTTAGGGCTTAACATCCTTTGATAAATGAGAAATCAATATATATTCATCATACGCTTAAGGGAATCTCATATCATTTCAAGGATTAACATCCTTTACAAATGATTGAGAAACAAATTGTGGATAAATTAGACAAAAATCCATGTTTCTAATAGGATATCTATTTAAGGGGGAGCATAATATTAAGGGGGAGAAGAAAAATAAAATATTCAATTTGGATATCTTTTTGAAATGACAAAGGGGGAGAAAGAATATAAAAATCAAAAATATAAATGAGTTTTCATCACATCTTGGCCAGCACTCACTTGCAAAACATAAATGGCTACAAAAGGTAATTTTCAGGTATGAAACTCACATGAGTTATATTTCCTTATTTCATATTTAGGAAATGTTTGTCATCTTCAAAAAGGGGGAGATTGTTGGATAAATTGGATATTATGATAAATCCCTTTGTTTCGATGATGACAAACATTTCATTCTTATTAATCTAACGAGCTACTTGAGTGTGCAGGATGACAAAGTCGCAAGGGAAAATCCAAGAGCTTACTTAGTTATATTTTCATGCAATGTAATCAATGTTGTAAAACTTGTACAAATATATAATGTACAAGTACTTAGAATTGCATGTAAATCAAGCGTTAGATTTTTCCTAGCCAAACACCATAGTTAGACTTGTCATCCCATTTAATTAGGATCACCTTTGCACACTCACACATATAATTAATGCTTAAATTGAAACCTTGAAACAGGATCACTCTCGGTCGACAAACTCCTCGACCGAGACACTCTCGGTCGACCATCTCCTCGACCGAGAAAGATCCAAAGTAGCCGTTAGATACAACAGACAAGTTAGTTGGTAGTTGAAGAAAGACGTTGCAAATCACTTGTTCCAGAGAGCCTGTCGGTCGACAAAAGTTCGACCGAGTAGGTGTCTCGGTCGACCATTTGTCGACCGAGATGGTCTTTGACAGCAACTGCAGAATAAATTAATTAGCCGTTGTTAAAGCAACAACTTTGTACCTAACGGCTAGTTAAGCACTTAGAAACCCCTAGAAGTTGTCTAGAACGCCCTTAAGCATATTTAGGCCATTCCTATAAATAGGACAAGCCATAGGACACTAGAATTCACTTGTTACACTTGAGAATACACTTGAGCATACTTGAGCAATCTTTTGCAAGCAATTTGAGCACTGTGATCATTGGCCTACTTTCTTCTTAGCTCAATCTCGTGTCCTATAGGCTAGATTCTCCTACCCACAACAATCACAAGTTCACATACTTGGCTAGGAGATCTTACGCTTGATCTAGGCATATCAAGCCTCGGGCTTAAAGGATAAGTTGTAATTTCCTTTTTCTTTCTTGTTCCTTTTTATCTTTTGTACTCTCCTTGCTACTCCTAGGGTAGGAGGCTGCGGATTGAAGAGGGTTGACTTCTCAGGTGGAGAAGGGGACTTCAAGCTACTTCAAGAAGGCTATCGCAAGGGAAGCTACTTCAGAAGGCTGGTGCAACGGGAGTTGGTGCATCTACTTCAAGGGAAGGCTGCTTCAAGGTTGGCGATTACTTCTAGGTGAAGGCTGCTTGAAGGGTTTAGGAAAAGAGATTGTATTTTATGTAAATTCCTTGAAGAGGTATTAAAATAAATTTCTTTTCAAATCCCGGTTGGGTAAGCAACCGGGTAGTGGATTGACGGCTATAGTATTTGCTATAGTTGGAACCACTCTAAACCTTGTGTCTCTTTGTCCAATATTTTCATTGTGGTTGTTTGAGTTCAATAATTGTTAAATTATCTAGAAAACTCTATTCACCCCCCCCCCCTCTAGTAGTTTTCAGAGATGACATCAGGGACACAACCTCAATCGACCAAAAGAGTAAGTGCCACCGAGATAGCATCAGAGAGGAAAGGAGAAATTCATATCAAATCGGTGCCACTAAAAATACAGTCAATGGTATCGACTCAGTCAGAGATCGGTCAAAGCCCGATGCAATCAGTGCCATCGACTCTGTCGGATTTCAACAATCTAAACCGGCCACCCCGATCCAACGGTCCATGTTATGTGGTACCGTAAGTGACCTAGGACAAAAAGGGAGGATGGTCGGTCCTAAAGCAAATGCGTTTTGCACCGCACGACGTCCAGAGAAGAGAGAGAGCATGGAGCCGAAGAACGATAACTGGACTATTCAAGTACCTTCGACAGATGTTTCTGTTATCGGAAGACTGCAGATCACACATTTCTCGAAGAGGATCATCAGGAGCACCTTCTTTCCAGGGGTTATACGAATCTCCTTCATTTTCCCACATTTTTCTTCTCTCCTTCTATGTGTTCTCAACTAAAAACCATGCGGGGCTAAACCCCTCTTTTCCTTAGGACCCAGGAGTAGCCTGGGGAATCGTTGTATTGACTATTTACATGATTTCGTATAAGTTTCTCTTTATTCCTGGATATTTAAGTGTGGATTTGAATGACTTCTCGCTTCTTGATCACCATCAATAGGGTATTAACAATAATCACTCCAGAAGGGGGATTAACGGTTAGAAAACCATAACTTGTACACTTCCCTACGTGTTCCTTGGAATAGGTGACGTACATGTAGTGGAAAGAACCCAGCATTTTCAGTAATGCACCTAAACTAAGAATAAATTACCATAGTAATGGAATTGGCTTAGATTTAGGTAGTGAATTGTATCACAGGAGCGAGCAATTCGGGCTACATGCTTTCTATCTAGGTTAGAAGTAGGAATTTATGTTAATTCGGTAGAGATAATATACAACAAGACCCTGTGGTGAAATTGGTAATCCTAAGGAATTCAACCATATTCGAATCAACCATTTTCATTTTCTCTTAATTTTCTTTTACTTTGTTAAAACTTAATTCAACATTTTCAACCAGCTTAGCAGATCGTACTATAGTTAGTAGTAGTCACTAAAACTACGTCTCCCTGAGTTCGACTCGGGCCTCACAAGTCCTATATTACTCGACGCGTGCACTTGCATTTTTACTCACGGTTTTGGCATGTCAAGTTTTTGGATCTATTGTCGAGGAGACGACGACGTCTCAGTACTACGAGTGCTGCAGTCGGCCACTCTAGGACATTTTTTAATTTTTGTGCAATTTAATTTATAAAAAAAGATTTGTTTCATATTCATATATCAAATTTTCTCTTTAGGTACCTTGACTAACTATTTTCAATTTTCAGGTACTAGTGTATGGTGACAACGAGAACCACAGGCTATGGAGAAGCTACACCTGAGGTTCCACTCGTTGTTGAGGCTCCTATCCAAACAACTTCATTAGAATGCATACCAGCGTCACCCAAGCGACGGGCAATGGGGGACAAAAATCCATGAGCAGAGAGGACTATCTGGGAGAGGATAAAGGCATCCTCTTCAACTGTACAGACAGGTCCGATCAAAAAGCAACATGTGAATGTGGCTCAGTACAAGATTGATCTGAGTTTGATCATGCTCATCAAGTCACAAGCGTTCTATGGGAACGCTCATGAAGATCCAGTGGCTCATATTAGCAATTTTGTAGAAATCAATGACATGGTCAAAGTCGATAGGTTTCCTCAAACTGCCATCTATTTGAAGCCATTTCCATCATCGCTGGCTGACAAGGCAAAGGAATGGCTGCAGAATCTTCCAAAAGAGTCAATCGAGACATGGGATGAAATGGTCGAAGCATTCTTTGAAAGATATTTTCCTCCAGAGAAAACAAATGAGTTGATTAAGAATATCCACAACTTCAAGCAACATGCATCTGAATCTTATTCTAAGGCATGGGAGTGCTTTCAGATCATGCTCAAGAAGGTTCCACACCGTGGGATAGATTTAGAAAATCAAGTGAAAATGTTCTATTTTGGGCTGCAAAAAAGCGAACGGACTACTTTGGACAGTGTAGGCTCGGGGTTCTTTCTTAATAACCCACCCTCAACATGTCAGGATATTTTGAAGAACATGGTGAAGAATCATGCATGGGGTAATGAGAGAGACAATCCAGAGCAAATCAAGAGCATAGGGGAATCCAAAGTCATCACATCCTTGAATGAAAAGTTAGACTTGATAGCAAAGAAGATACTGGAGAAGGACAATAATTCATCAGATGAAGAAGGCCAGGTGAAGTATATGCGACAACAAGGCTATAGGAACAATGACTATGCATGGAGAAAGGATCCTAAATTCACTTGGAAAGATCCCAAAACATTTTCTTCAGGACCCTGATCAACAACACCAGTACAGGAATAACAAGCAGCAGCGACCTGCAGTAGAGGAGACCAAAAATGAGATTCTCAACCGTATAGTGAAGCAAAATGAGCAACTAATAAACAATTTCCAGCATGATCTCCAAAACCAAGGGGCCCAGATGAGGAGTTTTGAGACAACTTTGTCTCAACTAGCGGAAGATGTGGCGGCTTTGAAAAAGCCGTCTCAGCAGGGGTTTCCAGGAAATACTAACACTCCAATGGGAAATCAGCAGGTCAAAGCCATTCTACTAAGAAGTGGGAAGAAGATATTGACCCCACATACTGAGGATACTGAGGTGATCAAGCTCGTTGACAGTGATGACTTAGTGGCAGAGCAGGAGTAAGCAGAACCCGAGGCAGAAAACATAGGGGAGGAGTAAAAGCAAGAATCTGAGGTGGAAAAGAGGACATCATATGTGCCACCGCATCATAGGACACAGATAGTACTAGTTCCATATCCTAATATCATGAAGGCAACAAAGATGGATCAACAATTTAGGAAGTTTTTGGACAGCTTTAGGAAGCTTTCTGTAAATATATCATTGATTGAGGCAATTGAACAAATACCCTCATATGCTAAGTTTCTTAAGGATATCATTAATAAGAAGAGGAAGATCCCAGATTCCGAGGTCGTGGTACTAAGAGAGAAAGTCAGTGCCTTCATCCTAGGCACGCTTCCACCAAAGAGGCAAGACCTCGGTTGTTTCAACATCACATGCTACATCAGAAAGACAAAGTTTGGTAAGGCACTCTGTGATTTAGGGACAAGCATCAATTTGATGCCCCTATCCACTTTCAAGAAGCTTGGTCTCAAAACATCAAGGAAGAGCAGTATGACGATTCAGGTTAGCGGACAACTCGGTAGTGACACTGTATGGCATCTGTGAGGATGTGCTTGTCCAGGTGGAGTGATTTGTTTTTCCTACAGATTTTGTAGTAATGGAGATGCAAGTTGAACATGGCACTGATCTTATTCTAGGAAGGCCCTTCCAAGAAACATCTGACATGATCTTAGAGATGGGAAGAGGCTGCTTGACTATGGGAATTAAAGATAATAGGTTTGACATAACCATGTCAGATAATTCCAAGTCATCCAATGCTCAGGAGCAGTATAATATGATGTAGCACATGAATAATAATATCTCTTTGTTCTTGGGAAAACCATGTCTGGACATGGCACATGTTATGACAAAAGTGTACAAGGGTACACTTGTTGTGGATATCATAGAAAACACTAAGGTGGTCTCACTTGCCAAGACGGTAGGATACCCGGATGATGGAGAAGAGGAATTGAGCTTATCTATTGTGGATGATGATGCAGAGGATTCCATATTACAGGTCCATCCACAGCTTCCCCTAGAGGCGTGTCTAATGAACATAATGGATGATTGTGTTTGGGATCGGTCATTGGAGGAATGTGCATGAATTCTAAAGGTGTTTCCATGTTATTATACAAGGCATTTCGAGGACTTGGGACCACTACCAACGCCATTGGTTTCTTCACTTTTAAACCCACCCGAGTTAGAGCTCAAGCCGCTGCCGCCTCATCTGAAGTATGTTTTTCTAGCAGCGGAGGAGAAGCTATCAGTAATCATATCGGCATCATTGAGTATCTCAAAAGAAGAACAGTTGATCACTGTGTTAAAGAATCATCGAGGTTCTTTTGGGTGGTCCGTGGCCGACATCAAGGGGATTTCTCCCACCTTGTGTCAACACAAGATTCAACTAGAAGAAGGAGCGAAGCCAGTCATTCAACCTCATCATCGTTTTAATCCAATTATGACAAAGGTGGTGAAGAAGGAGGTAATAAAGCTACTGTTGATAGGTATAATCTATGCTATTTCAAATTCTTTGTGGGTTAGTCTAACACAGGTAGTGCCTAAAAAGGGGGGAATTATTATCACTACTAATTCATCTATGATAAAATCACCACTAGATTAGTGATAGGATGGCGAGTTTGCATTGATTACCACCGGTTGAACACTGCGACACTTAAGGACCATTTTCCGTTACCGTTCATTGATCAGATTTTGGAACGACTCATCGGTCGCTCCAATTTTTATTTTCTTGACGGATATTCGAGCTACAATCAGATTTCTATCGAGCCTAAGGACCAGGAGAAGTCTACCTTTACATGTCCTTATGGCACCTTTGCATATCGACGCATGCCTTTCGGGTTGTGCAATGCACCCACAACTTTTCAAAGGTGTATGTTGGCAATTTTCTCAGATATGGTGGAGATGTGTCTTGAAGTTTTTATGGATGAATTTTCGGTTTATGGGATGTCTTTTGATGATTGCTTGAAAATTTTGGATAATGTTTTATAAAGGTGTGAAGACACACATTTAGTGCTTAATTGGGAAAAATGTCACATGATGGTTAGCGAGGACATAGTGTTAGGCCACAAGGTGTCTAACAAGGGCTTGGAGGTGGATTCGGTTAAAATAGAAGTGATCTCAAAACTTCCTCCACCAACGTCGGTGAGGGCAGTTAGGAGTTTTCTAGGCCACGTCGAGTTTTACCACCGCTTTATAAAGGATTTTTCAAAAATCACCAAACCATTATCTGAACTTTTGGAAAAGGATGTCGAATTCAATTTTGATGAGAGGTGTTTAAAGGCTTTTGATATTTTGAAGGAAAAACTCATATCTGCACCGGTTGTGCAGGCTCCAGATTGGAGCCAACCGTTTGAGCTGATGTGTGATGCATCAGACTATGTTGTGGGGGCAGTGTTGGGGCAATGCCTAGACAAGGCTCCTACAGTCATATACTATGCATCTAAAACACTTAATGATGCACAACTTAATTACACCACAACTGAAAAAGAATTAGTAGCTGTTGTCTTTGCTTTTGAAAAAATTAGACAATATCTTGTTGGGGCAAAAGTGGTGGTGTGGACTGACCATGTGGCTATTAAGTACTTGTTGTAGAAGAAGGATGCTAAACCAATATTGATTAGATGGATCCTTTTATTGCAAGAGTTTGATATTGAGGTCAAGGATAAAGCAGGGGTAGAGAATGTGGTAGCTGACCACCTATCTCGTTTGGAGAGGGTAGATGACAATGACATGAATGTACCCATTCTAGAGACCTTCCCGGATGAACATTTGTTCACCCTTAAACAAAAGGATCCTTCGTTTGCTAATATTGTGAATTATTTAGCTTGTAAGGAATTACCTACTGACTGGGGTATCAAGAGAAGAAAAGATTTTTTCATTCTTTGGGCTATTACTTTTGGGATGATCCTATTTTGTTGAAACAATGCAAGGATGGAATTTTGAGGAGATGTGTACCAGAAAGTGAGTATGAGAGTGTGTTGAAACATTTCCACACACTACCTATAGGTGGACACCATGATAGTAATAGGACAGCCACAAAGGTGTTGGAGAGTGGATTATATTGGCCGACCCTATTCAAAAATGCTTATGACTTTGTGTGTAGGTGTGATGCATGTCAGCGGTCAGGTAACATATCAAAGCTGTAGGAGATGCCCTTGAATGTGTTTCAAGAGGTAAAGGTTTTTGATTTATGGGTTATTTATTTCATGGGACCCTTTGTGTCCTATAACTCCAACCTTTACATCTTGTTGGCTGTAGATTATGTGTCAAAATGGGTGGAAGCAATTCCAACCTGAACCAATGATACAAATGTTGTACGTAAATTTGTAAAGGATCACATTTTCTATAGATTTGGAGTGCCAAGGATGATCATAAGTGATGGAGGAACTCATTTCACTAATCGGAAATTTGGGGCACTGTTGACCAAATATGGAGTGACTCACCATGTGGGTACACCATATCACCCACAAACACAAGGACAAGTAGAGGTTTCCAATCATGAGATTAAAAAGATCCTTGAAAAGACAGTGTCATCTAGTAGGAAGAATTGGAGTGATTTGTTAGTTGATGTGCTATGGGCCTATAGGACTGCCTATAAGACACCCATAGGAACCACACCCTTTAGGTTAGTCTATGGTCGAGCATGTCATCTTCCTATGACATTAGAACATAAGGCTAATTGGGTGTTAACAAGGCTCAATTTTGATCTAGATGAAGTTAGGTAAGACAAGGAGGTTAGAGTTGAATGAGCTTGATGAAATTTGGATGAATGTTTATGAGAACTCAAGACTGTACAAGGAAAGAACTAAGCAAATTCATGACCGCCATATAGCTAGGAGAGTCTTTTTATCGGGAGAGAGTGTGTTGCTATTTAACTCAAGATTGAAATTGCACCCTGAGAAATTGAGATCTAGGTGGAGTGGACCGCTCATCATAGAAGAGGTGTTTCCACATGGAGCGGTTAGGATCAAAGAAGGAGAGAGGTCCTTCTTGGAAAATGGTCAAAGATTAAAGCATTATTTTGGGGAAGATTTTGTGAGGAAGGAGCATGAAGTGAAACTTATTGCTCCTAATTAATCTCAGCAATGGAGTCGTCTAGTCTAGGACGTTAAACAAGGATACTTGTTGGGAAGCAACCCAACCATTAGGACGTTCATTTCTTTCATTTCCATTAAGTTGTTTTATTAGTACTTAGTTTTTGAAAATTTTATGTAAAAATGATACCCTGACTTGTTTGTTGAGTCTACAGTCTATGGCTGAGTCAGTGCCACTGACTTCCAAGTCGGTGCCACTAAAAAAGGGTCAGAGAAATGGGCATATCGGCTGATAAAAGTCGGTTCCACCGACATATATGTCGATGGCACTGACATCTCTGAAGAAAGTGCAGAACTCGGATGCGGTTAACTGATGATCCGTCAGTACCACCACCACACAAGTCAGTGGCACCAACTCGACATGGTGTCCTAGGCTCGGTGGGTGCGCTGATGCACCGAGAAAAAAAAGTCGATCATCATGTCGGTATATACCATCGACCCCAGCATCGGTGCCACTGACCAAAGGAAACACCTATATGTGGACAACCCTGATCTATGGCTTAGATGCACCCACATGGACTATCTGAATATTTTATCCCACCAAAAACTCGGTGCCACCGACCTTAACTCGATAATACTGACTTGTCAACAATCCGGAAAAAGAAGATCGTGCATCGACAACTGTCGATGCACTGAGGGCTCGGATTCGGCCCCAGAAGTTGGTGCCACCAACCTCATGTTGGTGCCACCGACTCTATCGCAGTAGGTCGGCGCCGACCCTATAAAAGGGAGGTTGTGGTTTGTTTCTTTCTCACAGCTTGAAGAACCACAACTCCCACGAGCACAAGCGGTTACTCCGAGCATGCAGAGGCTTCATCGAGCTCTTCCTTTCTTAATATTCTTCTTCTTCGCTCACTCCATCATCATGGCCATACGAGGAGGATCCCCTGGTTCTCTTATGCCACGACCATGCCTCAGCCACCCCTCAACAGAGGTGAGGAAGGTCTTTGAAGAGCTTGCAAAGCGTCTGTTCGCACCTACATGATACGGTGATCGTCAACTGCTAAAGGATATGGGCTTCACTGACAATATGGCGTACGTCCTCGAGCAACAGGAGTTCACAGGAAGGTCTGTGAGCCCAATCTTTGGTGGGTGGCCGGTGTATAAGGAAATCATCATTGAGTTCATGGCGTCACTGGATATTTGTGTCACCCCCAACCAGGCGTGGCTGTCAAGTGGCGAATGGAGAGAAGGAAGGGTGGATTTTTGTTTATACAACACCAACTACACCCTTACTCTTCGTTCCTTCAATGACATTTACGGGTGGCCACATATGTCATGTTGTCAGTCTGAGAATGTCAATTTGGATGCCATATGGAAGGATTTTGTGACAGTGCCAGAGGGTAAAATGGTGAACTTTCACCATAGTTCTTTGGCAGACTTCGAGCACCCCTTTATTCGGGTGCTTCATCAGATGATGACCAACACGCTATTTGTAAAGTCAACCCAAGCACAAGTAAAGGTACAAGTGTTGGACTTGTACTTTCTGTATCAACTTATGGAGGGAGAGTCGGTCAACTGGGGAGCATTCTTTCTCCAACACATTATGCAAGTAAGGTGCAATGTCAAGCGGGCTACACCCATACTGTTTGGGGGACTTATCACCCCCATTGCTCTTCACTTGGGCCTTGATCTATCTACTCTGGAGTCACTGAACTCCATGCTATGCATCGACCACCTTCATTTTAAGCAGTCCGACCTCATCGATGTGGAAAACATTGTCATATATGCCACATGCTCGGTTGATGATACTTTCTACAAGCGTCGACTTCCTGATCCCATCTTCAACATCAAGGGATTCGAGCACTATAAATGGCCGACGGTGAACGACGAAGATAATGATGGACAACATGAAGGTAATGACGAGGAGGACGAAGAGGAAAGTGATGACGTGGAGAAAGTGGAGCCCACCATTCCTGTGAGATATAGGGTGGCCCCAAGGAAGCGTCCTCACCATTATGATGCCTCATCATCTTCTGACCCACCACCCTCTCAAGAAGGAGAGGATGCTTATTCTATGGTGGATATGTATACTATGTTGTAGGACATCCAGACGCATCAATAACAGCAAACCCAATCCTTGGATGGCATTCAGGATGTGCAAGGTTGGTTGTATAACAACCAACATGTGATTTATGAAAATGAATGCCTTCTCTTGGCCAACCAAGAGAATATGCATCAACGTCTGCAATGGATGGAAAATTATCAGCAGCCTTTCTTTGATCATTACTGGAGCCAGGGGTACTTTGGAGGTTACCCGATGCCGCCGGACATGCCCCCGTCTGATCCAACCTTCCAGGGGATGTTTCCTCCCCAGGACCCTACACAGCCACAACCACTGCCACCACCATTCTGAGTCAGGTATCACTATTCCACCTCTTAAGTTGGGATGTTGACTATGAGGCCATAGTCATATTCAAGCTTGGGGGGGTGCTAGAACAACTTCTATCGTAGTTTTTATTTTTTATTTTAGCCTTTTGTTTTTTTTTTCTTGAGAAAAGTAGTTAGTTTTCTTGTTTGTTTTTCTACTATGTAGGATCCACAATCTATCTAGTGTAATCTGTGGAGAAGCAAATGCATAGTTTCAATTGAGAATATCAATCTCTGAGTTGGGTGCACTATAAAAAAATTTGGTATGAGCTTATCTTGCAAGTAATCGAGTCACACAACTGAGGAAGTGCTTGAGTAAGTTAGTTTTAGGACATTATAGCATAAATGACCATCTAATTTGTCTGATAAAATGTGATTAAAAAGGATTTTTGAGCCTAAACCGATCAAAAACTAACGTGACCTTAAATTAAAATTCAAGAAAGAAACCCCTAGATTACCTTTACATAGGTAAGTAGAGAGGGACATGTGATTTTTTCTGTAGGTTCTGTCTCTTAGTCGTGTTATCTCACCCACCACATACCTTTGACTCACACCCCACCATAAGAGGATTGAGCACATGCTATCATTCTTTCTCTTGATTACATTTACATTGCATAATAGATTGTGCATAATAGTTGTTTGTTTTTTCTTGCATTAGTGCATAAAAATATATAGAAAATCATATATGCACAACAAATTCATGATGCATGTCATTTCGTTGCATAACACCTTCGTTCATCTAGTTGCATAAGCATGACATTTCTTCTTGCATAAAATCTTGTCTAACTTCTTCTCTCTTAATAAAAAGGTAGTAATTGTGCCCATTATTTGAAGAAGAAAAAAAAGAGAAAGCACTTACAAAAATCAAAGGTGTAGTGCAACTAGAATCCCAAAGCAATTTTATTGTGATTGAAAGGGGGATTAATTTAAAAAAAAATACGAATATTTCTAAAAGTGCAAAGGCACAATTCTACCCAATTATAAAGAAAAGTTAGCACATGATGTAGTTTTGTAGATATTTTGTCTATTCTCAAGATGAAATAATAGTTGCATGCATCATTCTACCACAATGATTAGGCATTAGGAGCATTCTAAACATTGCATCATCATAGGTTCATCATGATTTTTGATTGCATGAATGATTTTATGTGCTCATGATTCTTCTGCAGCCACCTATTTCAACCACCCGTTGCTCTTATTGGTAGGCCACTCAAATGATTGTCTCTTCATTCATTATTCTATTAGGAGAATTGCTTCCATGTAGATGGTAGGTAGAGAAAAGAACAACATAGATAGGAGATCACATGATGCATCAAGTATAAACTGAATGATTCTTTCATATTAACTGCTCTCACTGATAGTGTCTCATTGATTGGGGGGTGAACATCTTGGATAGAGGTTTTTGGTCGCCTATAGGACAGTTAGTGTTCAGCGGTCAGTAAAGGCCGGAAGGAGGACTGAAAGGTGGAGATTTTTAGATGTACCTTATGCATGATGTCATTTAGTTAACTTATCACAATCAGATCCAAAGGTGTTGTTGCTCGAGGACGAGAAAGATTCAGCTTAGGGGAGTTTGATGTACGGGTTTTGAGTCACTTATTACAGACCTAGGTTACATTCGTTTTGTGCATTTGTTAGTCAATTTGTTGATTATATGCGCATAATTCTTGATAATTGGCCTGTATACTCTTTGTGCATCAAACTATGCTTATTTCATCGCAATTATATTAATTTATATATTTCTCGGCTTAATACATGGTTCTTGTCAAATTTTAGGAGCTTCCATATACTTGAAGAGTCAGTGCCACCGACCACACAGGTCGGTGCCACTGAGATGACATCAGGGACACAACCTCAATCAGCCAAAAGTGTCGGTGCCACCGACCACACAGGTCGGTGCCACTGAGATAACATCAGAGAGGAAAGGAGAAATTCATATCAACTCGATTCCAAAAGAGTAAATTCCACTAACCACACAATGGTACTGACTCAGTCAGAGATCGGCCAAAGCCCGATGCCGTCGGTGCCACCGACTCTGTTAGATTTCAGCAATCTAAACCGGTCACCCCGATCCAACGGTCTGCATTATGTGGTACCGTTAGTGACCTAGGACAAAAAGGGAGGACGACCAGACCTAAAGGGGATGAGTTTTTGCACCGCACAACGTCTAAAGAAGAGAGAGAGAGAGAGCACGAAGCCAAAGTATGACAACTGGACGATTTGAGCACCTCCGACAGACGTTTCTACTGCCGAAAGATTGCAGATCGCACGTTTCTCAAGGAGGATCATCTGGAGCACCTTATTTCTAGGGGTTACACGAATCTCCTTCATGTTTCCCACATTTTTCGTCTCTCCTTCTATGTGTTCTCAACTGAAAACCATGCGGGGCTAAACCCCTCTTTTCCTTAGGACCTGGGAGTAGCCCAAAGAATCGTTGTATTGACTATTTACATGATTTAGTATAAGTTTCTCTTTATTCCTGGATATATAAGTGTGGATTTGAATGACTTATCACTGCTTGATCACCATTGATAGAGTATTAGACCAACAATCACTTCGGGAGGGGGATTAATGGTTAGAAAACCATAACTTGTACACTTCCCTACGCGTTCCTTGGAATAGGTGACGTATGGGTAGTGGAAAGAGTGCAGAGTTTTCAATAATGCACCTAAACTTAGAATAAATTACCATAGACATGGAATTGGCTTAGATTTAGGTAGTGAATTGTATCACAGGAGCGAGCAATTCGGGCTACAAGCTTCCTATCCAGGTTAGAAGTAGGAATTTATGTTAATTCGGTAGAGATAATAAATATACAGTGAGACCCCATGGTGAAACTGGTAATCCTAAGGAATTCAACCATATTCAAATCAACCATTTTCATTTTCTCTTAATTTTCTTTTGCTTTGTTAAAACTTAATTCAACATTTTCAACCGACTTAGCTGATCGTACTATAGTTAGTAGTAGTCACTGAGACTACGTCTCCCTGAGTTTGACTCGGGCCTCACAAGGCCTATATTACTCGACGCGTGCACTTGCATTTTTACGCATAGTTTTGGCGTGTCAGTCACCCATCCTAGTACTATTCTAGGATGAGCATGCTTAACTATGGAGTTCTTTAGTAATGGGCTCCTAGAAAAGGAGGTGCACCTTGGTGATATGGGTAGTCCAATCATTCCTTATAAGATCATTTTATCTGAGGCCTCAAATCCTGGGATGTTACAATCTCCCCCACTTAGACTCTTCATGTCCTCGTCAAGGCTCAACTATATGGCCTCATAATATCACCCCATTTGAATACAGACCTATAATGTCCCATGGACAGCCAACTCCCGATCATGGAATACCAGCGCAAGGGTGGCTACGTCAACCATAGACAACATTTTCCTACATGCCTAGACCACACAGCTCAAGACTGGAATGTCACATGCCCATGTGGGCCCCACCTACTGGAGGGGTTATGGCTCTGATACCATTTGTAACACCCGGGCCCACTACCCTATGCTCTAGTAGAGTTTCAGGAATGATGACTGGCCCCACAGACCACCACTAGCCTTAACTCCACGCTTTAATCTCACTCACGTGCAAGCAAGGATCAAATTCCCGACTGGTCACCCATCCTAGTACTACTCCAAGTTGAGCACGTTTAACTATGGAGTTCTTTAGTAATGGGCTCCCAGAAAAGGAGGTGCACCTTGGTGATATGGGTAGTCCAATCATTCCTTATAAGATCATTTAATCTGAGGCCTCAAATTCTAGGATGTTACAGACTAAGTCAATCTTCACACACATATTAGGATTATTTGTCTTCATTATAGAATACATGAGATAATTCATAAGAAGTGTATCATCAGATATCGACATATCATCAATAAAGGCGCATTGTGCTTCACTAATAAGATTAGGAATTATAGATCATAAGTGATTGACTAGACTTTTAGAAATGATTTAATAAAGAACATTGCAAATGGAAATGGGGAGGTAATCCTAGATATCGGTATCATCCCTAGTTTTTGGGAGAGTTGGTAATATCTTTTACTACTACTTTCTTGCATTAGTATCTGATTTAGAACTACAATCATAGGTGTGCTATATTTTATAGGTAATAAGATGGATCACTACTACAAAATCCAATATAGTCAAATGATTCTCTGTTGGGGACATTAGACCTAAGAAATTTTAAAAATATTAGTCAGGATTCAACCTTGGTTCTCATACATGAATCATTGAATTTAGCATTCATTCTAAATGCAATGCAATTTAAACCAAAATTGATTTGGACCATGACTTGTATTCCCTACCACGTACTTTTAGGAATGCATATTCATCTCTTCTTAATTGTATATTTTAGATTAGATTCATCAATTGTGTATGTGTGTTTCTCTAGTTCTTGCAAAAATTGGCTTAATTTGCTTTTTTTCTTAAATTTAGGATTTTAATGGAATTTATTTTTTGATTGTAGGGATATTCATAAAGGTTAGGCCAAGAGAATCTCCTAGACCCATTTCCCTCTCATCTTCCACATTTTGGGAGAAATTCAAAGGTGAAACAGAGTTGTTGGACTGAACCAAGAGTTCTGTCGGGCGACTGGACTCAGTAACCCATCAGTTGGTAGAAGACTCCAATGTGTTTGGTGGGTCTCCCAACTCAACTTGTGATTCAGTTGACTAGTGTGACATCTTGATCACTAGAGAATCCAAGTTTTTCTTAGAGCTATAGGTCTGGTGACTAGTCTGGCAAGTTTCCTGACCGACTAGTAGCACACAACCACCAAGACAAGCCAGTCGGCTAGTTCACCTAGTGGATAGATGACCTAGAAGTTCTTTGTTAAAGTTTATAGTAGCCAGTCTTGCAAATCATCCAACAAGTTGATTGATTGGGATTTCAACACAAGAAAACTCAACTGGTGAATCACTCGACTCGCTTATCCAACCAACCAGTCATGCGACTAGCACACAAATAATATAAGGTTAATGAGCATTATTGGACCATCCAAACTTAGATTTGGTGCATCCACGGGAACCTACATATAAGGGAAACATTTCTTAATGACTGAGCATATTATCCGCTTGATTCTAATAATGTTGGGAGCAAGGAACAAAAATCACAGAAGGAACAACAACCCTCTTGTGAATACTATGGGCCAATTGTTGAGGAGTCATAAATTTATTATTGTAGACTATTGGATACATACATCCATATCTTAAGTGAATTGCTCTCTCTTCTCCTGTCTTGTACTTGTTTTCATTCCATGGACCTATGTAAGGAGTGGGACCCAATAGGGGATGCACTCCCTACTAAAATTTGAGGAACAAACCATCTATTCCAAACACACTAAGAAGGTATGATGAAATAGTTGTATTTTTTCATTTCTAAAGTAATGGTATACAAAAGACCAAATGTTTAGAAGTGGAAAAATATTTCATAACTATATTCGATTTATGAAAAATTACATAATATTCTCCCACTAAGGGGCTTACATGGAATTACGAAATCATCAAGATCAAAGTAGAGGGATATCCAACTATCTCAAGTCTATCTCCCATTAAGAGTCATCTCCATAAGCTAGGTACACGTATGCATGTCATGTCCTCCATGCCCTTCACTTGGGGTTGGAAGCATACCCTACAAGAGAAGATAAAAATAGAAATTATCAGCATACAAGTTGGTATGAGCATATTAATCAAGGATTGGGCAACATAAGGGATAAAGGGTATCAAATATTATAAGATTCCCATAGAAGAGGAAAAGTAAGATCCAAATAGATATTAAGAGAATATGAATTGAAATAAGATTATAATCAAGAAATACACTTGCCATTAATAACACATAAGAGGTGTCAAAAAAGCACATATAAAAAATTTAAGGCACAAACTCATCACAATAATATCGACATGCATGCACGTGAGATTAGCATAGCACTAGTGAAAATGTAAGTCAGTGGCGGTTGGAGCACACAACTCATAACCTCGTAGAGAATGACATATTTCCATACTCCCAAAAATATAATAATGGGTGGAAAGGTACACCCTAGGCGGAAAGGAACATATATATAATATGAATAGAAAGGCACACTCGACGGGGAATAAAACCCAAGAAAACCAAAGTATTACATTATTCTTGGGCTATTGAATCACAAAGCATACATAAATTTAAAGGCAAGTGAAAGTTCAGTCATATGAAACAATAAGATAAGAATGTCCAAAAATTTATCATGTGGGGTCAGAGAACCCATAACCAAATATCCAATGAAGTCTTCATATCAGATGCAACATAAGATCATAAAGTCCACCACATGATGGTTGCAGCATGAAATACTCACATTCGGGTTTCCTCATGGAATAAAATGAACAAAATGAGAGTTCAATAAGAATATCAATCCAATTAAGTAGACCAGATAAAAAAGAATGTAGTACTCAAATGAGTTAACCTATAAGGAGAGAGAGAATCATGTGTAGGTCATATATCCAAAGGACCAAGAGAAAGATATAAATTTGAGTGATTCCTCAATATGATAAATAGGGATGCAACATACCTCACATGAAGTCTACACCTATACAAGGTTAAAATCCTAATTCTATATTAGTCCACAAGCAACCAAATAAAGGCATATATGAGATTAGGGCTAGGTTTACATTAATTGTTTATATCCTAGAAGTCACCTTTTTTATTAGTGAATTAGGTTTTGAAAACAATGCCATATTATAGATTACATTTTTTTGAGTTCATATCATATTTTACTTTGTTTCTCTGACATGTAGATTATTAATTAAAAAATTTAGAAAATCTTACTCATTAGGAAAATCCTTAAAAGTTGTATATATTTTTAAATTCAAAATTACAAGATGAAACATGTACCATTGAATAGAGAGAAATGCCATGATTCCAAAAATTATTTTGTTATATTTTTTTGAGCTTCCTATAATTAATTATGAATTTTGTAAATACAGACTTATAGGTAATTGAGGAAAATCCATGCAAGCATATTATTCATATGGAGGGAGGACGGGTCCGTTGAGATGCCCCTATAAAAATCGAACAAGTGGATTGAGTCCACAATCAACAAGGCACATTACTCGGTCTGAAAAAATGACCAGCATATCCTCAGGTTCAAAGTAAAGAAGGTATCAACTTCAAAGGGAAAACACAGAAGATCATGTGTGGTATTGTTCTTGATCGAGAAGAGCTTCAATAAAATGACCTAGGGACTCAAACTACCTATCGTACCCCTATATTAGTGGGAAAACCATAGAAATTGATGGTGCCTCTGATTTCCTAGAATCAATCTGAACTCAATGAGCCCAGACTTGAAGCAAGGAGAAAGATGTAGCCCTTCCCTATCATGAAAGTGTAAGGGAAAAGAAATCCAAAGCAACTAGATGAAGTTACAACAGAAGAAGTCAATAAAACATCGAAAATGGCCATGTGTTGTCACAACAGTAATAGGGGCACCGTCTAGGAGTTCAAATCATAGGAAATAGCCCAAAACTGAACGCACTACAACCAGAAAATAGAGCAAGATGGCTGAGTTCTAGGGCAACACAGATAGATTTAAATCACAGAGGGTTCTTAAATGAAAAGAGAGTGCATGACATGTGCATTCTACTTTGGTTTTAATTGGCCTACAGCTATCAGAATTGTCTAGTAGGAGTCAGAGTAGTCTGCATCATAAGTTGAGTTTGTGGCGGCGATGTCGGTAGCCAAAGGAGCACTTGACAATAGAGAGGGACAAAGCGAGACCTGGATGTGGTTTCGGGGTAGTCACATAGGATTGCAATACAACTTGAAGGGGTGTGTAAGACCATGGCGTCAAGAGAGGAGAATAGAGATTTGGGGGTTTCTTATATAGTAAGTTCTAGGGTTCAAGATGGGTACCTATTCGTGCATATTCAGAAATGGAAACCATTGGAGAAAGAATTGTGGAAAATAATCTAGAGATGAGTGAGAGAGAGATCCAATAGAGAAAGAGAACAAATTGGGCTACTGTTCACACTATACGAGCAGAAAATAGAAAGTAAGAGACATCTTCTCCTATGCTTGATCAAGATCCACGGGGTGAGAGTGATCTTAGTATCAGAAAGCCAACGTGATAGAAAAAAATCCAGAAGACATATCAAGTCAACATATTAAATGCAATAAAATATATATTATTCACTTTATTTTACTAAATCAATCGACGACTCAAACTGTTGGGAAATATGGCATCAGATAGGTACTAGAAATAAAAAAAATCTATCCATTTACCCCATAACAACAAGATCGCGTCAACAACTATGTAATGGGAAGGATGGTTTAACAAGGTCATACATGGTCCTGGAGCAAGTCCAATGACTAATTCCTCATTGTAGTTATTGTGACATCCCGCTATTAAACAAACAACGAGACGTCACACAAAAACATGCAGAACTACCATAAACCAAAAATACGGGTTAATTAAAACCGATTGTGGAAAGCATATGAAAGAGAACTATTACATCCAGATCCTCATCATGCAAGGAAACATGTTGATACAAACATTTACAAGCCTGGATATATGTCCACAACCTATAGGAACCAACTGTCTTGTCAAAACAAGAGTTCATCACCTGTTTATACAGACATGATGGGCCACGTAAAGCCAGTAGTAGGATATACAAAATTATAATAGATAGTCATCGTAAAACGTCGTCAAAACACCTCCGAGGACCTGAGAGTACAAGGATGACTCTAGGACTCTACTACAAAACCACCAAAACAGCAACATATCCATCACTTGCCTTCTACTGCTCTTCTTGCTGCTCGGTCGCAACCTCTCTACCACCACCACGTCTAGCACGATCACCTAAAATGGTTGTAAACCAGCGGGGTGAGATACACAGTCCCAGTGAGAAACATAACCTCCCCGTCGAAATTATAAAACCTCAGGAGGTTTAAAGCAGATAGCTAGTAAAGAAATATAATAAGAGTAGCACACTGAGCAAGACTATTACTACCATTTATCTTACCAAGATATCCATGAGGCATATAACCAAGTATTTCTTTATGGAACATGATTGACAAGATAAGTTTTATAAGAACTTATCACAAAATATAAGGATCGTACACACAACTACAAGGCCTGAACCAATGTTCTGTGTTTTGCTCTAAGCAGTATATACTATTCGGCTGGATTACATTTTATTATGCCTTGAGGAAGTGAGCTATCCCAGCTCAAATACAACCTTCAACTGCGAAGCCCAAAATCGGTGCCATACAAGGTCAATGGGAGAGTCAGACTCCAAGACCTCACCTCCTCGTGGTCAGTGCATGAAACCCAAAGTAGGACCGTAGTCTCATGCTTATATGGCCTCAGCCTCAGGGTCAGCTCTGCAAGCTACCCATATCTCTAGCTCACCTTGACACAGGTGCTAGTATACTTTTGAGCCATGGGCCTGATCACCGTGCTCTTGAGCCATGAACACATTCATGCTCTAACTCATTGAGTCATGGGCCCATTCACCATGATCTTTACCATACAGAGTCTACAACTACAGTTGTACTCTAATCCTCCTATTTTTGGCTAGGAGAAACCCCACATATACAACAATATGCACTCCAGGTAATCCCACAGCATAAACCTATTTCACCATCATCAAATTCTGACGATGATGGATCTATGGCCAGGGAAAACTACATGATATGTTCCAATGTAATTAATTAGTATATTTTAAGTGAGTTGTTGAGGCAACCACGTTGTAAAACATAAACAACATTGAGTTACATTAATACTGTCATTATCACATCATCATGGGATCTCAATCCCCCCTCACAGATTGCTACTGCCTCTCAAGACATCAACATCCTGCATCAACATCCTGGGATAGCAATCCCTTATCTCATCATCAGAGAATAACACCTCAACTAGGCACTCAACCTTTATCAGGTCCTCAGACCTATCTCATGATACTGGTGATGCATGTTATTCATCAATAAGGATTATTATCATTTAGTGTTATTCAAAGAACATATACCTCATAGCTCTTACCTGGCTATGAACCCATTTAATACACCTGCATGGTTAGTATGCATATCAAGAGAGATAACTTAAATCACTGAACATAGATCTTTATGATTATCATGCTATCATGTTTGGAACAACATCCCTGAGTATATGAAGCATAAGCTGTATCAATCATATTATTGTTATCCAACCATGAGCATGCACTATGCCCTATTCTTGTAAACATAACCATGTATCTTATCATCTTATGTAGCAACATCTTCGATTCCCAACATACACTGGTTTACAACCTACCATCATATCCCATTACTAACATAGATGTGGCTTCAAGGTGATTAATCCATTTATTAGGATTTCTGGGTTAAACATAACCTTCACCAAAGATTACAAATTACCTCATTATAAGTGTGGCGGGTAACGCCACCCTCACCAAAAGAAAAGCGAGAAAGATCTTATCCATCATCATAGCACTTATGTCACCATATCATCCATCAACACTTCACCCTATCGTGCACTAGAGAGCAACCATAACTGAGTTGTGTCGTGCAACTTGAACTAGAGGTGTGTATCATGCACAAGCAGCTAGGGTATCATAACTCATCCTATCGACCAAGAAACCTATCATGCACTAGGGTTAGGGTTTCTATCGGCCAACCCTCTCAACAAGGATCATATCGACCAGGTGCATGGTGCCCAAGACACCCTATTGCCCAACCATCATGTCAGCCAAGGAACTCTATCATCCAAAGCATCATGTCATCCATGGGCAAGGTGGCCACTAAGGCATCATATTGGCTAACTCATCTTAGGATGTGTCGTGCAAACACAAACCCCATGCCCGACACAAGGCTTACCCATCTTACTCATATCGTTCAAGGAAGAGGCTAGGGTGTCGCCCACCTATAACAAACAATACTAAGGTGCCACAAGAAGGCTTATCATCCATCTAGGGCAAGCACCTTATATCGGCCACCACTAAGACACCTATTAGGGTTTCACCATGCAAACACCATATCGGGAAACTCAAGACCAAACAATGTCGCCCAAAATAGAGATAACAACTAAGCACCATATCGACCAAGGGGATAACACCTACTAGGAGAAAGGGTCATCTCGGTCAAGGCATATCGTCCAAGGATACTAACAAGGTGAAAGGGGTCATATCGGGCACAAAGCCAACATGGCTCAACTGAACATATCGGCCAAGCTAAAACCCACAAAAGGGTGTATCGTGCAAGGGCACAAGAACCTCACCAAGATGGTCATCTTCAACCTCAAACTCTTTAGCAACAAACCCTAATTGATCAAGATAGTTGGCTCACCTCTCAACAACCAAGTGAGAGGGGTTTTGCACAACCTCCATCACAAATCGGGCAACATGATGGATCATCTCCAACTTAGGTCATCACTCATCCAAAGGCTCACCTCTCAAATCCATGGTGAGAGGAGGGTGTTGCCTAAGCAACTAGAGCATAGACTCACCTCTCAACGACTAAGGAAGAGAGGGATTTTGCCTACACCATTAGAGCTCAAACTCACTTCTCAAAACCAAGGAGAGAAAGGGGTATTTCCCCAAAGGAAACCCTAATCTATGGGTTCGACCAACTAGGTCCAAAGGTACATGCTAGAGCAAGAAACATATCTAACATCATGCATGGCCAATTATGATTATATATGAACATGCAACATAAAATAAGGTAATATAGTTAGGGTTAGAAGTTATGTAACCCAGCTTAAGAAAGCCCGTTAAGATCCAAAGCTCCTAGATCCAAGGCACACCACCTATGGTTCGGCCACCAAGCTAGAGGAAGAAGAAGAGAACTCCTTCAAAGGGATCAGCCACCAAGCACACCAAGGGAAGGTGTATCATGCACCAAGGAAGAGGGAGGCAACAAAGAACTAAAGGGATCCTAAGCAAGTGAAAGGGAAGGTATATATAGAAGAGGATGAAGGGGGAACCAAGGCAAGGTTCCATCCCACTTAGGGATAGTTGTCCATGGGAAATGCCACCTCCTTATCTCTCTCCATACACATGTCCAAGGCAATTGCCACATGCAAGCATCATGCACCAAGTGTCCACTAGGGGGGTTACACAAACGATGCTAAGAGTCAAAGATGGTCATAGGCCGATACATCCTCTTGGGCGATACACTCATGCCCGATACAAGCCATGGCCAACACAAGCATCCAAACACACCCTTGCCCGATACAAGGCCCATCAAGGCAAGGCAAAGCCCAAACAAGGCAAAACAAGGCTCAACAAAGTCCAAGGCTACTCAAGCAATGAGCCCAACCCATCCTCTCAACTCTAGAGGATGCAAGGAGAGAGAGAAACATCTCTCAAGGTGACAAACTTGCTCATCAACCCTAAAACTTGGGTTATTTGCAAGTAGCACCTCCAACCCTCAACAAAGCACAAACAAACCCTAATCACCACTTGAGGTGATTAGCAAGCAACTAAACACCAGGGTTAGGCAAAGCAAATAGGATAAACCCAAAATGGAGGTCAGGGTCCTTACAAGCCATAAACCTCTACAAAGGGATTTTGTCCCCAAAATCCGAAGAGAAAAGCGAGGGATACTTCCTCCTCATCTCTTCCTCAAGATCCTACGTGGCTTCCTCAACACCATGATGATGCCAAAGAACTTTTACAAGAACCACGTCTTTCTTTTTTAACTTCTTTACTCTTCTATCAAGGATCATCACTAGACCTTCCTTGTAGGTCACATCTTCATCGAGCTCAACCTCAACTGGTTGTATCACTGTCCCTGTGTCTAGATGACTTTTCTTTAGCATGCTGACATGGAATACCAGATGTAACCTGTGAAACTCTGGCGGTAGCTCTAACTTATAAGCTACCTTGCCAACACGTGCTACTACCGAATATGGCCCCATATACCTGGGTGCCAGTTTGCCTTTCTGGCCAAACCTCGGCATGCCTTTCCAAGGTGAAACCTTGAGATACACTTTGTCTCCCACCTGGAACTCTAAAGTTCATCAACGATTATCTACGTATGACTTCTGTCTGTCTTGTGCCACTTTCAACTTTTGCTATATCACTCTGATCTTCTCTATTGTCTATTGCACTAACTCAGAACCCAAAAGCTGATACTCACCAGACTGATAACACCAAATTTTGTGACGTTTTTGCCCTTTATTCTGTTATCAAAACTACCCTTTTCTGCTATTTTCCTCTATTTTATTAGCATTTTCGCAATAATTGGCCAAGCAACGCTCTTATTCCAAATTTTCCTATCTTCTACAGAGTTTTCCTCGTTTTTGTGCAAAAAGGCCGATTCCGGCCCACAATAAGTCTAAGCCCGCCTCGGCCTTCCTGACGCCCGATACAACCCAGCCCGACAGGGGCTGGGCGACACAAGAATGATCGGCGGAGAAGGGCGCCTTGCGAAAGGGACGTACCGGCCGACACACCTTCTACCCGACAGGGAGCCGAAGCCGCCCGATGACCCAGCTCGTCGAACGACACGACCACCCACCGGCAGGCATGCCACCAGCCACGTGACCGATAGCCAGCGCCTCGCGCCGAAGACATACCTGTATCGGCCGTCCACATCCATCGACCGACGTATAAGGGGGCTACGTGGCGTTTCCAGCACCATAACTCCTTCAACCGCCGGTATAAATAGCAGCTACAGGAAGCCGAAAAGACAGGTCAGAAACGTCGGAGGTTGGATAGGTCGGAACGGCTAGCCAGTTCACCGTTCGGACAGTTGGGGACTTGAGCGATCTGCGAGAGAAGTGCGAGAGCAACCGTATCGTGCCCCAGTTCTCGTACCGGGCGACACTAGGTGAGCTCTTCCTCATCCCGAGAGGGAGGGGATCGGTTCACCTAGGACTGTACCGGACGACACTGAGGGCCGATATCGGCCGACGTAGATACGCGACACGAGTGTCTGAAAACAATGCCCGACAGTAGTATATGTGAATCCTTGGCCGACACGATACCGAAACCGATACGCTCTCCCCGTCAATCGTGCCGCTCGAGAGGGTGTGCCGCCCGACATGAGCGTATCGGCCAGGGTCTTCGAACGATATAGTCATCCGTCAGGCGTGCCGTCCGAGAGTTCGTGCCGCCCGACACGGCTGTACCGGGATAGGTCCCTGGACGGTATCGGGCTGGGAGTAGTAGTAGTCTGTCGCCCTTCTACATCAATAAGGCGACATCTATCTTTAATTCTGTTATTTAAATTCTTAGCTTATGCATTGTATTAAGACCCTTATTGCTGATGGAAATAGAAATGCTAAATTGCTATTTGTTTAATGCTTAGTGCCTTATGATTGGGTAACTACTGTGTTGGATATCAGAACTCTAGCTTGCATGTTTTGGATCGCGTTTCGCTTAGCTACCGAATCGTCTTTCCCGTCGCAACTACTTCGAGAGTTGGGTTGTGGCTCTAGTGTTCGGTCCGATTCTGGAGTACGAGAGTGCCCGAAACGGAGTTGTTTTAGTATCATTCCACTCTAACTTGAGTCCAGCAACCTCGAGAGGGGTGTTGAAGCTTGGTTAGAGGCACCCGCTCTGAGAGGAGGGGTGCAGGGTGTTACTGCTACCGCTTATCTTTCTAAAAGTCTTATCCCTTGCATTACGCCTTAAGCTGCAGTTTACCTTTCTATTTTCTGTTGCATGAAAATTCCTAAAAACTGCTAAATGACAAAATCTTAATCTTTCTTGTAACTCCAGTTGGAGATAGTTTTCTTTGATTTAATCGTGACATCTTGTTGTTCCCTTCGGGGAACTTCAATATCTCTTTATATCCACCGGAGTGTAGAGTGCCGATTCAGAGTCGTCAACACAACCCACCTTGTCCCTGTGTTCGACCCCGTATGACTACTTCGACCCCGTAAACAAAGTTGCGGGGGCCTAGAAGGATTCGGGTTATAAATGCGAAGGCTCGACTACCTCAAATACGCCTCCAATTTTAGGATGCGTGATTTAGGCCGGTCAACTTTCTGGCGCCGTTGCCCGGGACAAGGCAAATGGCACTATTGGCGAATCCGAATCCACTAGCTACACTCCCGTGCCTCAAGCTTAGAAATAGGCTTGACATCACTTCTTTTTCTTTTTCTTTTTTTCTTTTACTTTAAGCATTATTCTTTACCCCAATTATAATTTTCTAAACATGATTTTTATGCGGTTTTCAAGTACTCTGATCTACTGAACACCGAGACTGTCAACCATGCCTCGTTGTGAGCAGCCCCTTTCCGAGGGCGAATGTCAGAGCCAAAGCGAGAAAGCGACTCGGCCTAATTGGGTTGGTCAGCTTTCCACCTACATAAAAAGACAGGATACCATTATCAACCAGCTGGTACAGGGGACGCTTACCAGCCTTGGATCTCTGAATTCCATGCAACACCAGACGGCGAGTCTGCAGATGCGCCAATGGGAGGTCGATCAACGGCTGTCTCATATGGCTGCTCTGATGAAGAACCCTACAGGAAAAATGCTCCCTCACCCTGAAACTGCAGTAATGGCAGTGCTTAGGTCAGGAAAGACGGTAGAGCGCGCTGATGAAGCCCCACCGGAACCTGAGCAAGGGCCCAAGGATGCCGTTCCAGTAGGAGATGGAGGTAGGCCTGCAGAAGCCGAAGAGCCTGCGCCGAGACCGTCCGATGAGCCATCTGGTGGGAGGAATCCTTATGCTCCTAGGGTACCGTTCCCGTACAAGTTGATCAAGGCAAATCTGAAAAAGCGGCACGAAAGGTTCATGGACTCGATCAGGAAGCTGCATCTTGAAGTCCCCTTCCTTGACGCTTTGGAGGAGATGCCCACATACGCCAAGTTTCTCAAAGATCTAATAATAAAGAAAAGAAGGGGGGAAGGATAGAGACAGTGTACCTGGCATCTACTTCCTCTGCCTTCGTAAAGCCCAGCTTGCTGACTAAGAGAAGGGATCCTGGAGCTTTCACAATCCCATTCCCCATCGGGGACAATGTCGAGCGGAAGGGTCTGGCAGACTTGGGATCAAGAATCAGCCTCACGCCCTTAAGTTTCGCGCAAAGGATGGGTTTGACCGACATGGTTCGAACCAATATGCGGATTGAACTGGAGGATCACTCTTTTAAAAGACCTGTAGGCATTGTCGAAGATGTGCCGATTAGGGTCGGTGATTTCTTTATTCCCTGCGACATCGTCGTCATCGACACAGCTGAAGATCCCAGATGTCCGATCATCTTCGGACGCCCTTTCTTGGCAACAGGGAGGGCGCTGATTGATGTCTCTGAAGGGATAATCACCTTGAGGGTTGGAAACAGCCACATGGACTTCAAGATGAAGGAAATCATGAGAGGTCCATCCCTGTCTGAATCAGCCTGTTTTGCAGATAGCTACAATAAATTCTGCGAGGAATTAGAGGAGGATATCCGGACAGTGGATCCCCTCATGAGAGCAATAAGCTGTCAGGATCTCGACTTCGAAAATCCCAAGGTCGTAAAGCATCTCGACATTTTCAACCTTTCTGACAAAGACTTGCAAGAAGAAGAGGAAGAGGTAAACTCTGCGAAGTATGCCTCCCTTGAGGAAGAACCTCAGGAGGAGACGCCCAGAGCAAAGCCTGACCTAAAAGCATTACCGGAAGGACTGAAGTACAAATTTTTAGATGAAGAACAGAGGAACCCAGTCATCGTAAACGCAGATCTTTCAAGCAATCAGCTGGACCGGCTCCTTGAGGAGTTAAGACTCCACAGGGGGGCTATAGGATATTCCGTAGATGATATCAAAGGCCTTAGTCCCGCCCTTTGCATGCATCGGATCAACTTGGATGAGTCTGCCAAGCCCCTGGTCCAACCCCAGAGGAAGCTGAATCAGATTCTCAAGGAGGTCGTCAAGAAAGAGGTAATAAAGCTTAGGGACGCAGGGATCATTTACCCAATTAGCGACAGCAACTGGGTAAGCCCGATCCACGTAGTACCCAAGAAAGGCGGAATGACTGTGGTTAAGGGTGAGAAGGGTGACGAAGTGGCGGTAAGGACCGTCACCGGTTGGAGAATGTGCATTGACTACCGAAGGCTAAATCAGGCTACAAAAAAGGATCATTTTCCGCTACCTTTTATTGACCAAGTTCTTGAAAGATTAGCGCATCACAATTATTTCTGTTTTCTTGATGGCTTTTCAGGATTCTACCAGGTACCCATCTTACCCGACGACCAGGAGAAAATGGCGTTCACCTGCCTCTACGACACTTATGCCTTTAGAAGGATGCCCTTCGGACTCTGCAACGCCCCCGCCACCTTTCAAAGATGCATGATATCAATGTTCTCAGATTTTCTAGAAGACATCGTGGAAGTTTTCATGGACGACTTCTCCGTCTATGGAAGGGACTTCGATAGCTGTCTGAAGAACCTGTCGTTAGTACTTCAAAGGTGCGAGGAAAACAGCCTGGTCCTGAACTGGGAAAAATGTCATTTCATGGTACGGGAGGGCATCGTCCTAGGGCATAAGATCTCAAGGCACGGGATCGAGGTGGATACCAGCAAAATCGAAGCTATATCTAAGCTTCCTCCACCAAATTCCGTCACGGGGATAAGAAGCTTCCTCGGGCACGCCGGATATTACCGAAGATTCATCAAGGACTTCTCAAAGATTTCCAAACCATTGTCCAATCTCCTGGTAAAGGATGCTGAATTTGTTTTCTCTAATGATTGTCTCAGTGCTTTTCAGGCCCTGAAAAATGCTTTAGTATCACCACCTATCCTTCAAGTGCCAGATTGGTGTTTACCCTTTGAGCTAATGTGCGACGCTAGCGACTACGCAGTGGGAGCAGTCCTGGGGCAAAAGAAAGATAAAAGGCACCATGTGATTTGCTACGCTAGTCGCACGTTGGACGAAGCACAAGTAAACTACACAACCACCGAAAAGGAAATGCTCGCGGTTGTCTTCGCGTTTGATAAGTTCAGATCGTATCTCGTCGGATCAAAGGTCAAAGTATACACAGATCATGGGGCGATAAAATACTTAATGCAAAAGAAAGACGCAAAGCCCAGATTGTTGAGATGGGCCTTGTTGCTCCAAGAATTCGATCATGAGATTATCGACAAGAAAGGCGCGGAAAATGTGGTCGCAGACCACCTATCGAGGATAGTGGCTGAGAGACAGAGAGGGCCACAGATCGACGACAACTTTGCCGACGAAGCTCTCATGATGGCTGAAGCTCAAGAAGAAGGTTTGCCCTGGTTTGCAGACATCTGCAATTTCCTCGCTTGTGGAGAGCTGCCTCCTGACATCACCTACAATCAAAAGAAGAAGCTATTCGCAGATGCCAAGAATTATTACTGGGATGATCCTCTCCTGTTCAGAAGATGCACAGACAACTTGTACAGGAGGTGCATCCCGGAAGAAGAAACTGCCGATATCCTGAAGGGATGCCATGCCTCCCCCTATGGTGGACACCTGGGTAGCGAAAGAACATCGACAAAAGTGCTACAATCAGGTTTCTACTGGCCCTCCTTATTTAAAGATGTTGCACGATTTGTAAAGGTTTGCAAAGAGTGCCAGTCAACGGGGAATATAGGGCGGAGGAATGAAATGCCGATGGCAAGCTGGATCGAAGTGGAAATATTTGACGTATGTGGGATTGATTACATGGGGCCGTTTCCCCCATCCCAGGGGTATCAATACATACTAGTGACAGTAGACTATGTGTCAAAATGGGTAGAGGTGGTAGCCACCCAAACATGCGACGCCAAGTCGGTTATCAAGCTTTTTGAGAAGACCATCTTTCCCCATTTCGGTATACTGCGCACCGTAATAAGCGACGGCGGGTCACACTTCGGAGAAAGGCAGTTCGAAGTGCTCCTACGCAAGTATGGAGTAAAACATAAGATCGCTACGCCCTACCACCCACAGACATCGGGGCAGGTAGAGGTCTCAAACAGACAGATCAAGCGGATCTTAGAAAAGACTGTCAGCCGCACACGGAAGGACTGGTCTATGAAACTTGATGACGCATTATGGGCCTACCGTACTGCTTACAAGATGCCCATTGGAACCACACCCTACCGTCTTATATACGGAAAATCCTGCCATCTGCCTTTGGAACTAGAACACAAGGCCCTTTGGGCGATCAAGTTCCTAAATATGGATCTAGACAAAGCAGGAGAAAAGAGGTTTTTACAGCTTCAAGAGCTCGAAGAGCTGAGGATTCACGCCTACGAGAATGCAAAGATCTACAAGGAAAGAACAAAAATGTGGCATGATGCCCACCTTAGGAGAAAGGATGTGAGTGAAGGGGATAAGGTCCTGTTATTCAAGTCCTCCATCCGTCTTTTTCCTGGGAAATTACAGACAAGATGGTCAGGACCGTTTTCTGTGGCAAAGATATACCCATCAGGAATGATGGAGCTCCGCGACAAGGATGACCCGACCAAGATCTTCAAGGTGAACGGGCACAGAGTAAAAAAGTTTTATGAGGACGAAGCTTTTGTCAGGAAGGCGGAAATTGACTTGCTGGATGTGGGTACAACCAAAGAGCCTACACCGGTCGAACTGGCGACGGAAACTTCAGCGCTCCTCGGAAGGCAGCCCGAGTCATAGATTAGGATACATTTGTTTTCTTTGTAAAAACAGCCATTATGGACTGTAATAAGGCCCGAGTCAGTACATGCGCACGTGTGCTGACTCTTTTTGTTTTATGGGCCATCGCTGTGTTTTGTAGAGCATTGAGGAGTAATACCGTCTGAGGTAAGAGATCCTTCTCTATACCAATGATGTTTTACCCTGCAATGGCCTTTTACTTCACACAGGTTTAGTTTTGGCCTTTTGACCGCCCGCTTTTCTACCGTGTCGACCAGCTGGGCGCAGAACCACTTGTATCGGGCAGCCTCACCCCGGGCGATGCAAGGGCAGCGGATGACCCTTGGGCTGACCAATGGGACTTCGCGTCTCGGGAATAGCGTGACTAAAACGCCCGACGCGCGCCATGTTTTACACGTTTCACCCACAGCTGGGGTCTCTATAAATAGCGTGGAGGTTTCTTCGTGTCGGGCTATCATTTTCTCCCTTTTACCACCTGGAACGCATGCTTTGATCCTCCCTTTTGCTCGTGTGTCGGCCATTTTGCCTTCGCCCTAGTATCGGGGGATGCCTCTTGAGAGAAAAGGTATAGCCTGACACGTCTTTCGCCCGACACGCTATCTCTCGCCCGACACAAATTTTTGTATCGTGTGAGGCGTATCACCCGGCTTGTTGTTTTCTTACCGAACGACATGGCTTGTCGCCCGATAGGTTTGAAGACCGACACGTTTATCGGCCGATAACCCTGTTGCCCGACGCCAGTATCTGTTACCGAGCCGCTTATCGGGTTTACATGACTTGCAGATTTTCTATCGCCCGACATGCTTTCGCGCGTAACGCCGGTCGATAGCGTTTTCCCGATGTTTTGTATCGGGCGTCATGCTTCTCACTGCGATGTCATGTTTTTGCTTCATGTGACCTCGTATCATCCGATACACCTGTGTCGGGCGTCGAGCCTTATCGCGCGACAACATCGTGTCGTCCGATCGCTTATCGTCCAGTTTTAATAAGTTTTCTTTCTTTTCATCTTTCTTGCCTAATGGATGAATAAATAAATTTTAATTAACAGGTATGGCTCATATGGAGCAAACCACCTACCGCGCCAGCAAGCACAGCGTGGAGATCGGCAACAACTGTCGGGCAGAAACGGCAACAACAATGGAAAGGAAGATTCTTCTTGATTTGGTAGCTCCAATAGTGAGTCACCTAGCTACGAGTGCGGCAACCAAGGCCTCCGAACAAGTTCGAGGCACCCTAGTTCCGCCCTCTTAAGGGAGAGGGCCCACCCTGACTACACACTCCTGGGAACTAAACTAGGGACGGATAATCAGTCCCTTTGTTTTGTTTACAACGGAGATGTGAAGAAAAGGTGGGCCAGAAGTGAATTTTGAGGGTTACGCTCACACTCAACCGCTACACCGCCGAAGCGAACCCGCTAGACAACCTCCCAATGGCATGCTGCAACTTTGTAGGAGCATTTTGCAGCACATCAGAAAGCTAACCCTCACTGGCTGTGCTTTACCTCACTTTTGCTTTCTTCTCTACTCTGGGACAGAGTAGAAAGTAAGTTTGGGGGGGCATGCCAGTGAGGGAGGTATAAAATTTTATCTCTTCAAGCTTTCTACGATATTCATTCTCTTTTACCTGATGTGCCCTTATAGCTCCCTGTATATCTGATGTACGCATGCATGCCATATAAAAATTTTCAAAAATCTTTCCTTTGCAAATTTCCTGTCCCTATGCATATGTACAAAGTTGTTGTAATAATAATAAAAACTTGTTGTGACTTCTTGCAAGGTTTACTTTCTGTATATTTAACGAGTTACAAGTTCTGTCATATCTTTCTGATAATGTTGTCTCAAACAAACAAAAGATTGTGCCTTGCCATTCAACAAAATTTTTGAAAAATAATAATCTCGCAAACAGCTAAGAGATGAGTATGGAGAAGGAAAAAGCTGCCCAAACAGCAGATATCTCTTTTGTTTTCCCTTACCTAGCAAAAATCCCAAAAAGAGAAAGAAGCCTTATGAGCGTGAATAAAAGTATGAGAGTTGTTCCCAATAAGAGAAAAGAAAAAAATATATACACACTTGTTTTCCAAAAGTACCCGTCTTTAGGCATGGTAGATCCGGGGCAGTGGTACGTAGGATGTGAAATCACTGCTCTAAAGCCAACTGGCTTGGACTGTAGGGACCACTTACCCGTTAACGGACCCTTACCTGGATGGACTGATGGGAAACAAGAAGAAAAACCCAAAAAGCCTTAGCCTACCCTATACACAACTTTCTGCCCTTAAAATAAAGCTGTTTGGTGTGGAAGCTGACTTCGGAATCATACACCAAAGTCTCGCTAAAGCTGTGGAGAAGAAAAATTTTACTTAAATAATAAGGCAAGTAAGGCAAGGTCTTTTGCTCGCTTTAAGACAGCATTACCTCCAAGACATCACAAATCTTGTGCTACCCTTTAGCCTTAAAGTTTTTCTGTGCAAGAAGAAGCAACACAAAAGTTTAGTTTAAATATTGATTGAGGACAATCAAAAAGCTAAGTTTGGGGGAGTTGATAACACCAAATTTTGTGACGTTTTTGCCCTTTATTCTGTTATCAAAACTACCCTTTTCTGCTATTTTCCTCTATTTTATTAGCATTTTCGCAATAATTGGCCAAGCAACGCTCTTATTCCAAATTTTCCTATCTTCTACAGAGTTTTCCTCGTTTTTGTGCAAAAAGGCCGATTCCGGCCCACAATAAGTCTAAGCCTGCCTCGGCCTTCCTGACGCCCGATACAACCCAGCCCGACAGGGGCTGGGCGACACAAGAATGATCGGCGGAGAAGGGCGCCTTGCGAAAGGGACGTACCGGCCGACACACCTTCTACCCGACAGGGAGCCGAAGCCGCCCGACGACCCAGCTCGTCGAACGACATGACCACCCACCGGCAGGCGTGCCGCCATCCACGTGACCGATAGCCAGCGCCTCGCGCCGAAGACATACCTGTATCGGCCGTCCACATCCATCGACCGGCGTATAAGGGGGCTACGTGGCGTTTCCAACACCATAACTCCTTCAACCGCCGATATAAATAGCAGCTACAGGAAGCCGAAAAGACAGGTCAGAAACGTCGGAGGTTGGATAGGTCGGGACGGCTAGCCAGTTCACCGTTCGGACAGTTGGGGACTTGAGCGATCTGCGAGAGAAGTGCGAGAGCAACCGTATCGTTCCCCAATGCTCATACCGGGCGACACTAGGTGAGCTCTTCCTCATCCTGAGAGGGAGGGGATCGGTTCACCTAGGACTATATCGGATGACACTGAGGGACGATATCGGCCGACGTAGATACGCGACACGAGTGCCTGACAACAATGCCCGACAGTAGTATATGTGAATCCTTGGCCGACACGATACTGAAACCGATACGCTCTCCCCGTCAGTCGTGCCGCTCGAGAGGGTGTGCCGCCCGACATGAGCGTATCAGCCAGGGTCTTCGAATGATATAGTCGTCCGTCAGGCGTGCCGTCCGAGAGTTCGTGCCGCCCGAAACGGCTGTACCGGGATAGGTCCCTGGACGGTATCGGGCTGGGAGTAGTAGTAGTCTGTCGCCCTTCTACATCAAGAAGGTGACATCTATCTTTAATTCTGTCATTTAAATTCTTAGCTTATGCATTGTATTAAGACCCTTATTGCTGATGGAAATAGAAATGCTAAATTGCTATTTGTTTAATGCTTAGTGCCTTATGATTGGGTAACTACTGTGTTGGATATCTGAACTCTAGCTTGCATGTTTTGGATCGCGTTTCGCTTAGCTACCGAATCGTCTTTCCCGTCGCAACTACTTCGAGAGTTGGGTTGTGGCTCTAGTGTTCGGTCCGATTCTGGAGTACGAGAGTGCCCGGAACGGAGTTGTTTTAGTATCATTCCACTCTAACTTGAGTCCAGCAACCTCGAGAGGGGTGTTGAAGCTTGGTTAGAGGCACCCGCTCTGAGAGGAGGGGTGCAGGGTGTTACTGCTACCGCTTATCTTTCTAAAAGTCTTATCCCTTGCATTACGCCTTAAGCTGCAGTTTACCTTTCTATTTTCTGTTGCATGAAAATTCCTAAAAACTGCTAAATGACAAAATCTTAATCTTTCTTGTAACTCCAGTTGGAGATAGTTTTCTTTGATTTAATTGTGACATCTTGTTGTTCCCTTCGGGGAACTTCAATATCTCTTTATATCCACCGGAGTGTAGAGTGCCGATTCAGAGTCGTCAACACAACCCACCTTGTCCCTGTGTTCGACCCCGTATGACTACTTCGACCCCGTAAACAAAGTTGCGGGGGCCTAGAAGGATTCGGGTTATAAATGCGAAGGCTCGACTACCTCAAATACGCCTCCAATTTTAGGACGCGCGATTTAGGCCGGTCAAAGACTCATACCAACATAGAAGAGATCTACACTTCCTTCCATATAGAGCCTCATAAGGAGCCATGTCGATGCTCCGCCGGTAACTATTGTTGTAGGCGAACTCCATCAAATTGAGATGTACGTCCCAACTGCCTAGAAACTGCAAAACACATGCTCGGAGAAAATCCTCCAAAGTCTGAGTAGTCCTTTCAGACTGTCCATATGTCTATGAGTGGAAAGTAGTACTGAACCTCAACCGTGTTCCCAACACTTTGTGTAATTGTTCCCAAAAACGACTCGTGAACTAGAGTCCTCTGTCAGAGACTATCATTGTGGGCACACCATGCAAATGCACTATCTCATCCACAAACACCTGAGCAAGCTTCTCTACTGTATATGTTGTCTTCACAGGCATGAAATGAGCAGACTTTGTCAATCTATATATATCACCCAAATAGAATCATGATTATTAGTTGTCCTTGGCAGACTAACTATGAAATCCATGGTTATATGATCCCATTTCCACGTCAGTATTGGCAGGGGTTGCAACATACCTATCGGCTTCTGATGCTCAACCTTGACTTGCTGGCATATCGCACACCTAGCCACAAACTCGGCGACATCTCTCTTCATGACAGACCACCAATACATGTCCTTCAGATTATGATACATCTTAGTGACACCTGGATGCATTGCATACATTGATGTGTGTGCTTCCTCGAGCACTAGCTTTCTCATATCATCAACATCGGGGACCACCATCCCACCATGATTGCAAACTAGTCCATCCTCGAACTCATGGAACCCATCACGCTTTTCGCTGCCAAACTATGATCTTATCAACTGAACTAAAGCATCTTCCTGTTGTGTGTCTTTGATCTGCTGTCTCAATGTAGGCTTTACTTGCATCTGTGCCAACAGTCCTGCCAACAAGGAAACTTCTAACTATATATTTATCTACCACAAAGAAATGAACATATCCTGCCTATGGCATACCTAGGAACTCAAATGTGCCTTCTTCATAGGAAGAGAAGAAGACTTTCTACTAAGCACATCATCTACCACATTTTCCTTACCAGGATGATACTCAATAATGCAATCATAATCATTGATCAGCTCCATCCAATGATGTTGTCGCATGTTCAGCTCACTCTGCGAGAAGATGTACTTCAAGTTCTTATGATTTGTAAAGATCTGACACACTTCCCCATAAAGATAGTGTTTTGAAATCTGTAACGCATGGACCACCGCTGCCAGCTCCAAATCATGTGTTGGATAATTCTCCTCATGTTTCTTAAGCTGTCGCGAAGCAAAAGAAACCACATGATCCTCCTACATCAGCACACATCCTAGGCCTTTCTTGAAAGCATCGTAGAAAACCACATAGCCTTTCCCAGGCTCTGGCAACACCAACACCAGAGCACTAGTTAGCTTCTCCTTCAAGATTTCAAAAGCTTGCTGACAACGATCATCCCAAACAAAGGGTACATCCTTCTTGGTCAATTTTGTCAACGACAATGTGATCACACTGAAGTCCTTTATAAACCTTCAGTAATATCCTACTAAACCCAGAAAACTATGAACTTCTGTCGGCGTCTTTGGTTGCTCACAGTCTGCAACTGACTCTACCTTCTTTAGGTCTACTCTGACTCCTTCTACAGATATCACATGAACCAAGAAAGTCACTTCTTTCAACCAGAACTCACACTTACTGAAGTTGGCATACAACTGATGTTGGCAGAGAAGAGTCAATGCTTGTCGAAGATGTTGTTCATGCTCTTGACGGTCCCGACTATAGATCAAAATGTCATCTATAAAGACTACAACAAACTGATCTAGAAGCGGATGGAACACTCTATTCATCAAATCCATGAAAGCAGCAGGTGCATTGGTTAGCCCGAACGGCATAACCATGAACTCAAAGTGACCATACCTTGTCCTAAAAGATGACTTTGGTATGTCCTCCTCCTTAATCCTCAATTGATGATATCCAGATCATAAATCTATCTTTGAGAACTATGTAGCACCACACAACTGATCAAACAAATCATCTATCCTTGGCAATGGGTACTTGTTCTTGATTGTGACTTTGTTCAACTACTGGTAATCTATGTACAAACACATCGATCCATCCTTCTTCTTTACAAACATGACCGGAGCACCCCAAGGTGATGTGCTCTGTCTAATGAAACCTTTATCCAACAACTCATGTAACTGCTTCTTCAGTTCTGCCATCTCAGCTGGATCCATCCTATACGGCGTCTGAGCAACTGGATGTGTCCCTAGAACCATATTGATTTCAAAGTCAATCTCTCGAGGTGGGGGAACACTGGGAAACTCCTCGGGAAACACATCCACAAATTTTCGGACAACAGGAACCTCCTCAAGACTAGGACATTTTGCCTTGGTATCCACAACATGAGCTAGGAACGCCTTACATCCTTGCCGCACCAACTTTTCTGCCACCATCACTGATACTAAACACGTTGGAAGAATCTTCCTATCTTCTTGGAAGATCCACTTCTTACCACCGTCATCAAATATTGCCAGCTTGGAACCACAGTCCAACGCAACCTTATACTTTTCTAAGGTATCCATCCCAAGGATCACATCGAATCCATGCACCTCAAGTGGTATAAGATCCACTTGTATACTGTGTCACAAAAAAGATAGAACACAAGATGGACACACTTCTTGAAGCATCGAGGAACCATCAAGAGGGGTTTCTAACAACAAGCTATCCTTCTTACAACTGACAGGTAAAAGACAGTTATTAAGCATACTAATGTGATAAAAGAGTGTGTAGAACCAGGGTCAACCAGAACAGATATAAAGCAAGAAGAAGACAAATCAATATGAAATAACTCCATCTGATCTGCTACCACTCGCGGTTTGACTATCGCCTCTGGCTGACTCATAGCATAGAATTGAGTCGTTGCTTGGTGTCCACCTCCTCTTCTTCCTTGGGCTGACGATTCTGCTTGTGACGCTTGACTGCATCTCACCCTCTGCTACTACTGGGCTGTTGTCTATCTGACCCTTGCTGATTCTGCCTCAGCTATTGTGTCACTTCAACATCTCTCTTTGGGAAATTTGACCTCAAGTGCCTAGTCTGTCCACAGTGGTAACATGACCTACCTTCTATCTGCGGCCTAGATGGCCCTGTCACTATTACCAAAGCTGTACTATGAGCTTTGGATGGTGAAAATCCATGCCCTCTTCCCTTACTCAAAGACCACAGAGATGGTGCACGAGAACTCTGCATCGCGAAAGGTGTCAAATACCTTGGCTTCTTGAAGCCATCAAACCTCTATCTTTGAAACTGAGCAGGCCTTTTCCTGGTCATGGACTCCCTTTTCTCCCTGACAGACCGTACAATCCTACGGACGGACTCCATGAACGTGGCAAACCACTCCTGATTTTCTAAGGCAGCAACAGGTGTTAACAACTCAACACTCAAACCCTTCTCAAACCGTATGATCCGCTCATCATATGTCATCTCCATGTGAGGACAAAACCTCAACAAGTCCATGAAATTGGCTTCATACTCAGTGACACTCATATGTCCTTGGCGCAGACACTCGAACTGATTGATCTTCTCATCCAGATACATCTTCAAGAAGTATCAACTAACGAACTCCCATCAGAAAACCTCCCAACATACCACCTCATCGGGTCGCTTCTCCTCCTCGATGGCCCACTAGTGGCCAGCACTACCCTTCAGAAGGTAGACAACATGCTTTACTTTGTCTGCTTCGGGGATATTGAGGATCCGAAAGGCCTTCTCAAGACTTGTTAGCCACAGATCTGCATTCGCCGGATCATCCATTCTAGCGTAATATGAAGCTCCAACTCGGTGAAGCCGCTCAAAGGTCTTCCCAATGCCTGATGACTCACCATGGGGAGCATGTGCTCTTGGCAGAGGCATTGTCACTCTTTCCACCATGGGATTCATCATAGCCATCAATTGCCCCATAAAGTGCTGATAAGAAGGGCTTTCAAGAATGGTTGGGTCAAGTTGGGGGACCTCAGGCACCCGATCTTCATGTGCATGCACTCTTGCTCCATCAACTGATGCATCATCGCTGCCCTCGGCAACATGTTCTTCATGGTTTCCAGACATCTTTAAGCTTTATCTTCCACTGAGGGCAGAAGGTTATTGCAAGAAAATCTGGAAAACTCACAAGAACAGACACAACCTAGTCCTAGATCCTTGTAGACTCAGTGAACCTAGCGCTCTGATACCAAAACTTATTGTGACATCCCTCTATCATACAGACAATGAGACGTCACGCGAAAATGTGTGGAACTACCATAAACCAAAAACATGGGTTAATTAAAACTGATTGTGGAAAGCATATGAAAGAGAACTATTACATCCAAATCCTCATCATGTAAGGAAACATGTTTATATAAACATTTACAAGCCTGGATATATGTCCACATCCTATAGGAACTAGCTATCTTGTCAACACAAGAGTTCATCACCTGTTTATACATACATGATGGTCCATGTAAGGCCAGTAGCAGGATATACAAAATTACAATAGCTAGTCATCGTGAAACGCCGTCAAAAAACCTCTGAGGACCTGAGAGTATAGGGATGACTCTAGGACTCTACTACAAAACCACCAAAATAGCAGCATATCCATCACTTGCCTTCTACTGCTCTTCTTGCTGCTCGGCCGCAACCTCTCGACCACCACCATGTCTAGCGCGATCACCTTAAAAGGTTGTAAACCAGCGGGGTGAGACACACAGTCCCAATGAGAAACATAACTCCCCGCTGAAACTATAAAACATCAGGAGGTTTAAAGCAGATAAAGCATATAGTTGGTAAAGAAATATAATAAGAGCAACACACTAAGCAAGACTATTACTACCATCAATCTTACCAATATATCCATGAGGCATATAACCAAGTATTTCTTTATGGAACATGATTGACAAGATAAGTTTTATAAGAACTTGTCACAAAATATAAGGATCATACACACAACTGCAAGGCCTCAACCAATGTTCCGTGTTTTTCTCTAAGCACTATATACTATTCAGATGGATTACGTTTTATTATGCCCTGAGGAAGTGAGTTGTCCTTGCTCAAATCCAACCTTCAACTGTGAAGCCCAAAACCGGTGCCATACAAGGTCAATGGGAGAGCCAGACTCCAAGACCTCACCTCCTCGTGGTCAATGCACAAAACCCAAAGCAGGACCGCAGTCTCATGCTTATATGGCTTCATCCTCAGGGTCATCTCTGCAAGCTGCCCATATCTCTAGCTCACCTTGACATAGGTGCTAGTATACTTTTGAGCCATGGGCCTGATCACCGTGCTCTTGAGCCATGAACTCATTCATGCTCTAACTCATTGAGTCATGGGTCTGTTCACCATGCTCTTTACCATACGGAGTCTACAACCACAATTGTACTCTAGTCCTCCTATTTTTTGCTAGGAGAAACCCTGCATATTCAACAATATGTGCTCCAGGTAATCCCGCAGGATAAACCTGTTTCACCATCATCAAATTCTAATGATGATGGATCTATGGCCAAGGAAAACTAAATGATATGTTTCACTGTAATTAATTAGTATATTTTGAGTGAGTTCTTGGGCAACCAAGTTGTAAAACATAAACAACATTGAGTTACATTAATACTGTCATTATCACATCATCATGGGATCTCAATCCCTCCTCACATATTGCTACTTCCTCGCAAGGCATCAACGTCCTGCATCAACATTCTTGGATAGCAATCCATTATCTCATCATCAGAGGATAACACCTCAACTAGGCACTCAGCCTTTATCAGGTCCTCAGACCTATCTCATCATACTAGTGATACATGTTATCTCATCAACAAGGATTATTATCATTTAGCATTATTCAAAGAACATATACCTCATAGCTCTTACATGGCTATGAATCCATTTAATACACCTGCATGGTTAGTATGCATATCAAGAGAGATAACTTAAATCACTGAACATAGATCTTTATGATTATCATGCTATCATGTCTGGAACAACCTCCCTGAGTATATGAAGCATAAGCTGTATCGATCATATTATTGTTATCCATCCATGAGCATACACTATGCCCTTTTCTTGTGAACATAACCATGTATCTTATCATCTTATGTTGTAGCATCTTAGATTCCCAACATACACCGGTTCGCAACCTACCATCATATCCCATTACTAACATATATGTGGGTTCCAGGTGATTAATCCATTTATTAGGATTTCCGGGTTAAACATAACCTTCACCAAAGATTCCAACTTCCCTCACTATAAGTGTGGCGAGTAACACCACCCTCACCAAAAGAAAAGCGGGCAAGATCTTATCCCTCATCATAGCACTTATGTAACCATATCGTCCATCAACACTTCACCCTATCGTGCACTAGAGAGCAACCGGCACTGAGTTGTTTCATGTGGCTTGAACTAGAGGTGTGTATCATGCATAAGCAGCTAGGGTATCATAACTCATCCTATCAACCAAGAACCCTATCGTGCACTAGGGTTAGGGTTTCTATCGGCCAACCCTCTCAACAAGGATCATATCGACTAGGGGAATGGCGCCCAAGACACCCTATCGCCCAACCATCAAACCATGTCATCCAAGGGACACTCATGTTGGCCAAGGCACTCTATCGCCCAAAGCATCATGTCATCCATGGGCAAGGTGGCCACTAAGGCATCATATCAGCTAACTCAACTTAGGGTGTGTCGTGCAAACACAAACCCCATGCCCGACACAAGGTTTACCCATCTTACTCATATCGTTCAAGGAAGAGGCTAGGGTGTCACCCACCTATAACAAACAATACTACGACACCACACGAAGGCCTATCATCCATCTAGGTCAAGCACCTTATATCGGCCACCACTAAGGCACCTGTTAGGGTTTCACCATGCAAACACCATATCGGGCAACTCAAGACCAAACCATGTTGCCCAAAACAGAGATAACAACTAAGCACCATATCGGCCAAGGGGATAATGCCTACTAGAAGAAAGGGTCATCTCAGTCAAGGCATATCGTCCAAGGATACTAACAAGGTGAAAGTGGTCATATCAGGCACAAAGCCAACATGGCTCAATGGAACATATCGGCCAAGCTAAAACCTACAAAAGGGTGTATCGTGCAAGGGCACAAGAACCTCACCAAGATGGTCATCTTCAACCTCAAACTCTTTAGCAACAAACCCTAATTGATCAAGATAGTTGGCTCACCTATCAACAACCAAGTGAGAGGGGTTTTGTACAACCTCCATCACAAATCAGGCAACATGATGGATCATCTCCAACTTAGGTCATCACTCATCCAAAGGCTCACCTCTCAAATCCATGGTGAGAGGAGGGTGTTTCCCAAGAAACTAGAGCATAGCCTCACCTCTCAATGACTAAGGAAGAGAGGGGTTTTGCCTACACCACTAGAGCTCAAACTCACTTCTCAAAACCAAGGAGAGAAAGGGGTATTGCCCCAAAGGAAACCCTAATCTATGGGTTCAGAAAACTAGGTCCAAAGGTACATGCTAGTGCAAGAAACATATCTAACAACATGCATGGCTGATCATGATTATATATGAACATGCAACATAAAAGAAGGTAGTATAGTTAGGGTTAGAAGTTATGTAACCCGCCTTAAGCAAGCTCCTCAAGCTCCAAAGCTCCAAGGCACACAGCTATGGTTCAGCCACCAAGCTAGAGGAAGAAGAAGAGAACTCCTTCAAAGGGATAGACCACCAATCACACCAAGGGAAGGTGTATCGTGCACCAAGGAAGAGGGAGGCAACAAAGAACTAAAGGGATCCTAAGCAAGTGAAAGGGAAGGTATATATAGAAGAGGATGAAGGGGGAACCAAGGCAAGGTGTCATCCCACTTAGGGACACTTGTCCATGGGCAATGCCACCTCCTTATCTTGCCCCATACACATGTCTAAGGCAACTGCCACATGCAAGCATCATGCACCAAGTGTCCACAAGGGGGGTGACAAAAACGATGCTAAGAGTCAAAGATGGTCATAGGCTGATACATCCTCTTGGGTGATACACTCATGCCCGACATAAGCCATGGCCAACACACCCTAGGCCGACACAAGCACCCAAACACACCCTTGCCCGATACAAGGCCCATCAAGGCAAGGCAAAGCCCAAACAAGGCAAAACAAGGCTCAACAAAGCCCAAGGCTACTCGAGCAATGAGCCCAACCCATCCTCTCAACTCTAGAGGATGCAAGGAGAGAGAGAAACATCTCTCAATGTGACAAACTTGATCATCAACCCTAAAACTTGGGTTATTTGCAAGTAGAACCTCCAACCCTCGACAAAGCACAAACAAATCCTAATCACCACTTGAGGTGATTAGCAAGCAACTAAACACCAGGGTTAGGCAAAGCAAACAAGATAAACCCAAAATAGAGGTCATGGTCCTTACAATAGTTGTGCATATTTCTTCTAGTTGGACTCAGATAGTGTCTATAGCAGCTTATGGTCTTCACCACAGACATCAGGTTGATGTTATCCTCCTAGTGGGAAAAGAATCTATACCTCTAGATAAGTCCACATGGACTATCTAGAACTTTCATTTTTCAACCAAAACATATAGGAAGGAATTATCCCTCTTGTTGGTGTACTAGTCACCAACTTATGCTCCCACAATTGTTATCCCTTGCTATCCCTCCCTTTATTGGGTAGGACTTGACCGGGTTCTCTCGATTACCACAACTAGAGAAGACAAACAATTGTCAAAGGCAATTGAGTTGTATATGAGAATCCCCCAATACCCCTCTATTTATAGGAGGGTTAGGGTTAGAGTTCCCAACCTAATTGGGAGTGGAAGAGACTGGAATTTTATGAAAATTCACAACTTGTGACTGACAAAATGGTCAGTTTGAGAGTGAACTGATCAGTTGGCATGCGATCCGATCGGTTCACCTAGTGAACCACTCATTTTTTCATGTTTTCCAATCACAATTGTATTGGCAATTCTAATCCAATTAACACATGAAATGATGTCAGTACTAATCCTTGATTCAATTGAAATTGAACAACAAACTGGGTGTCTCACTTCACAAAATGGTCATCGCACAAACTTTAATTGGCGGTTCACTAAGTGAACATGTCGTTTCTCACCCTTGTTCATCTAGAATTCAGCCGATGTGATTTCTAATCAACCTAACATTGCAACCAGTCAGTTTAACACTTGAACCATTCGTTTGGGTGTCCAGTCAGTTAATTTGTTGCTTATATTGAATACCCAAACACTTTGGCAATCAATTCAATTAGCCTTCATGATTAAACTACTCTTCTAGGTGCATCCTATGTGTGTGATCCTATAGGTTCCCAGTCACATTGGTAGTGAATGTCCATAACTAGTTTATGATATCACAAGTACAGAGTGGTTCCTAGTCATACATCATAGCTACCCAAGTAAATGGAAAGCTAGAGAACAACTTCAACCTACAATCTGTGTCAGGTGTTATAGTGATTGTCTAATTCATTTGTCTCTGATATCTGGAATGAACTCGAGGAATGGAATTGTCATCCTTTCAACATTTAATCCATGTTCCTTGAAGTAGAGAAGACTTTCTAAGATATATGTGACCTAAATATCATATATTGATTCACATGTGCATGTGCATGATTTTCTCAGTCTCACTTATCAAGGGGCATGAATATCAAACTCTAGTGGGAGGGTCAAATTCCATATACATCACTCATAGTCATCCCCGTGTGTCATAGTGCATCTAATCATCACCTTTATGGCAACCCTTATTCAAGGTCAGAGTGGATGATTTCAAAGTACATCGAATGACATGTGATGAGTGTAGTGACTTTAGGTCTAAGAACCAAAATCACCACCTTCACTATGAGAGATGTGTATGACCACCATGAATGGTTTCCATGTGTCACTCTCAAGGTGGGCCTATCTAATATACTATTCTCTAACAAGTATCTATGTGCTTGGTTTGATATCATATATCATGACTGATGAGATTCTATCATCAATCAACACACTGTAGTTTTATGTTTTATTGTGGTCTATCAACCTTCCACAATAACATCTGAAACGAGACATAACAAGAATGTACATAGTCTTAAAATCAATACAATTTTATTGTTCAAGTCATCAACCCGAAGACATACGTCATTGAGTAATGGCATTCTTTAGACATATGTCATTTTCAATCATTATCTCATAACTAATTGAGATAGAACAAATCAGAAGACTGCCTTTATTAATCAAACCATTTGTATAATATGCCATCACAATCATCATATGATTGTCTCTCTGGGCATACATACCAACACAAACAAGTTCTAAATAAAACCAAACTTTGCATCTAGGCTAATGACAACATTTAGAATCTAAATTTGAAATTTATTCTGGGCATATCATTATTTTATTTAATATTTGATTTAAGTTATGTTATATCTCCTAAATGGAATTAAGGCATCTAGATATAATCATTTAATCACAAACTTTTCACCCAAGCTAATTGGTACCTAAGGAACACCCTTTTACCATTGAATAATGGTTTAGAAGTTTTCTTTTTTATGGGTTAAAAAAATTAGGATTTAGGCTGTTCATCATTATATTTATTATACTACTATGTTATTGAAATAATTATGTATTGTTTAGAGTCTCATTATCTTTGCATTATTACCAAAAGAGAATCCTTGTATTATTGTGCATGAATTTCAATATTTTTCTTATTTAACATATTAAGTCCATTTATTCAATATTTATTTAGATAATTGTACATTTTTCATATATTTGGACATGAGAACACACCAATTTTTATTCCAAAGTATATTTTAGTTCTTGTTAATTATATTTTAGTCATTTGTGCATATAAGTTATCCAAGGAAACATGTGTGACAATTCAAATGAATCTACTTACACGTTAGAAAATAATTAAATTATTATGTTAATATGAGTGTATTGTGATATGTGACGTTGATTATAGAGCCTATTGCAACATAATATGTTACATGTACTAACAATGTACATTTAGGTTACAAACAACTATTCTAAGTTATAGCTCATCCTTGTTTGGTCAAATCTAAGGAACCAAGCTTACTAACCTTTTAGTTAGGGAATAGGGTATGATTCTAAGTTTTGGTTCGTTACAATACCCCACCCCTTAAAGAGGAATTGATCCCCAAAATACAAATTTTAAAACTTGGAGTAAAGTGTCACCATTGACCAAGATGCAACTATGTTAGTTCAAGCATCTTATCTCCGCTATCTTCTCTCATTAGAAGCTAAACTAAAGAAGGTTAGTAAAAAACTAGGTTTGTGTCAACATTATCACACTAATTAGAGTTACATACTTTTTGATGGTAAATTTCTTATCATTGTCTTCATATACATCTTCTTTTAAGGACTAAGCATTTAGGTACTTCAAGAGTATATTATGTATATACATCCTTCTATTTTTGTATTAGTATTATCAATTCAGTTAGTAAATTTATAAATCACGAAAGTGAATCAATCATTTTGTATCTCTTGAGCAAGACATTACTTATAGTATGTTGTTTAATATTAAGGTTAAGGTGTAAAATTATAGGTTGATCATATATTTGAGCACCATGTTATATTCAACTAATTGAGTGAACTATTCAAAATTTTGATGCACACATTAATCATACAGATTAGGATTATTTTTTACTTTTATTTTTTTTCAGTTCAAGTTATTGTGACCAAGCGGGCCAAGGTTACACTTATGACATTCTTAAAGTGTTTAACCTAGGTTTATTGATGTTATAGCAAGTTAGTGAAAAAATCACAATAAAAACGATCCTTTAATACATTTCACACCTAACTGCTACCTTGCATTATTTATGGTCACCACTTTAGGTAAGTTAAAAGTCAAAATGCAATATTTCATTAGTATTCACATGGTCAAATTAGATGAGTTCATTCATTATCTTAATTAGGGGATTTTTTTTATATTCATACAACATTCATTGGTAAATCTACTAAGGGTTAGTTAATGCATCTATCATTATGCCCAAACAACACTTGTAGTAAACTTTCAACCTATATCTATTGGTCATATGACTGCACCCCTTAAAAGGTTTGAACTAGTAAGCCAAACTAGACACAACTAAAGGTATTAGGGTTTTAGATCAAACATAGAGGTATGTTTATGATATACATAGGTCATGCATCGAGCTAGACAATCTAATCCAGCTAGGGTTGAGTTTTAGGTCCTAGTATTTTTGACTCCACAACCCTAAGATTCACATCTTAAAACCAAAGATCATAGTGTACAAAATGGTAGGTAAACTAATCATTTAAATAATGCCACAAAATCCTAGTCACCACTTTGTAGCCAAAACTAGGTTTGAGACTTCTATTCTAACCAATTCTAGGGTTTCTATATCAAAACTTCACACATCTCTTCTTTGTGACTTAGTTTAGGAAAATCTCAATAAAATCCAAATTTTTTTTTTGTACATATATTAGTAAAATTGAAAAGAAATCACACGACATAAATAAAAGACAAACTCAAATTCAATGCTAGAACCAATTAACGATTCCAATTTTATATCTCCTTATCTTACTACTTCAACATCCTCATAACCCAAATTTATCCTCAAGTCAAACCTCATATCACCCAGAATACATGCCATAACTAATCTTCATCAGAGGGTATGATCTACTAAAGTCTCATCTCATTAGGGTTTACTAATCATGATTCTTATGCATACCTCATATAATTCGAAATCGTCCTTTCATCATCTCATGAATTATCATATGTTAATTCTAGTGTAAGCATCTCACTTTGAGGCAAAGGTTCTAATTAGGGAGGAAAAAATGAAATAGTTAGAAATCTGACCACTCTAGTTCTAATACCATCTTGTAAGGAGTGGGACCCTATAGGAGATCCACTCCCTACTAAAATTTTAGGAACAAATCATCTATTCCAAACACACTAAGAATGAATGATGGAATAGGTATATTTTTTCATTTCTCAAGTGATGGTATACAAAAGACCAAATCTTTAGCAACGGAAACATATTTCAGGACTATATTTAATTTATGCAATATTACATAATATTCTCCCACTAAGGGGCTTACATGAAAATACAACATCATCAGGATCAAAGTCTATCTCCCATGAAGATTCATCTCCATAATCTAGGTCCACAAATACATGTCATGTCCTCCATGTCCTACACCAAGAGTTGGAAACATATCCCAGAAGAGAAGATAAATACAGAAATTATCACCTTTCAAGCCAGTATGAGCATATTAATCAAGGATTGGGTACTATAAGGTAAAAAGGATATCAAATATAACAAGGCTTCCCATAGAAGAGAAAAACAACTATCAAAATGGATATCAAGAGAATACGGACTGAATTAAGATGATAATAAAAAATATACTTGTCATTAATATCACATAAGAGATTTCAAAAAAAAGCACATATAAAGAATTTATGGCATAAAACTTGTCATGATAATATTGACATGCATGCACATGAGATAAGAATAGCACTAGTGAAAATGTAAAGTCATTGGCGGTTAGAGCACATAGCATACTGCCAGACTCCCAAAAATTGAATAACGGGTGGAAAGGCGCACCCTGTGTGGAAAGGTACATCCATATATATAATATGAGTGAAAAGGCACACTCGGAAAGGAATAAAACCCAACAAAACTGAAGTATTACATTACTCTAGGGCTATTGAATCACAAAACATGCTTAAATGTAGTGACAAGAGAAAGTCCTATCATATGAAACAATAATATGAAAATATCCAAAAATCTATCATGTGGGGTTAGAGGATCCATAACCAAATATCCAATCATGTCCAAAAATGAGATGCAAGATAATATCATCAACTCCAACACAAGAAGATTAGTGCATAAAATATTCACATTCGGGTTTCCTCATAGAATAAAATGAACAAAATGAGAGTCCAATAAGAATAAGTTGATAAGATAAAAAAAGAATGTAGTACTCAAATGAGTTAACCTCTCAGGAGAGAAAGAACCGTGTGTAGGGAATATGTCTAAAGGACCAAGAGAAAAATACAAATTTGAGTGATTCCTTAATATAATATATTGGGATGCAACATACCTCGTATGAAGTCTACACCTATCCAAGGTTTAAAACCGAATTCCATCTTAGTCCAGAAGCAACCTAATAAAGGCATATATGAGATTAGGGGTATGTCTACATTAATTTTATAAACCCTAAATGTCCTTTTTTGTATTAGTGAATTAGGTTATGAAAACTATGACATCTTGTAGATTACATTTTCCTGAGTGCATATCTTATTTTGATGTTTTTTACAAGTAAATTATTAATTATGAATTTTAGAAAATCTTACTCATCAGAAAATAATATATATATATATTATAAAATAGGTCATGAAACTTGTACCATTGTATATAGGGAAACACCACGTTTCCAAAACTTATTTTATTAATTTTTTTAGCCTCCTATAATTAATTATGAATTTTGCAAATATAAACCTCACTGTAATTGAGGAAAATCCATGCAGACACATTATCCACAAGGAGGGAAGGCAAATCCGTTGATATAGTCCTATAAAATTTGTCCAAGTGGCCTAAGTCCACAATCAGCAAGGAGAAATGTTGGGATTGAGGAAATGACCATCATATTCTCGGATTTCAAAGCAAAGAAGAAATCAACTTCAAAGGGAAAACATGGAAGATCATATGTAGTATTGTTCTTCATCGAGAAGAGCTTTGAGAAAAAAAAAACTAGGGACTCAAAATCCTGACTGAACCCAAATGTCAGTGAGGAAACCACGACAAATGATAGTGCCTGAGTGTACCAAAAATCAATCCGAAGTCAATGAGCCCAGACCTGAGGCAAGGAGAAAGATGTAGCTCTCTGTGGGGTTCTCTTCATGAAAGTGAAAGGGAAGAGCAATTTGAAGCAACCAAATCAAGTAACAATATAAGAATACAATAAAACATTGGAAATGGCCATGTGTGGCCATTGTAGAAATAGGGGCACCGAACAGGTGTTCAGATGTCAGGAAATAGCCCAAAACCAAAGGTGCTATAGCTAAAAAAAGAGCAATGAGGGTTGAGTTCTAGGAAAACATAGATGGATCTAAATCACATTGGGTTCTTAAATAAAAGGAGAGTGCATGGTATGTGCAAGATTACTGTGGGTTTAATTGTCCTACATCTATTGAAGTTGTTCAGTAGGAGTCAGAGTAGTCGGTGGCATAAGTTGAGTTTGCAAAGTCAATGCTGGTAGCCAAAGTAGAAATTTGAAGTGGAGAAGTACAAAGCGAGACATGGCGGTGGATTATAGGTAGTCATATAGGCTTTCTATACAATGTGAAGGGGTGTGTGAGACCATGGCATCGAGAGAGGAGACTTGAGATTTGGGGGGATATGACATAGTAGGTTCTAGGTTTCAAGATGGGTACCTATAGGTGCATAATTGAAAATGCAAACCATTGGAGAAATAATCATGGAAAACAATAAAGAGATGAATGAGAGAGAGATCCAAGAGGGAAAGCAAAGAAATTGGGATACTATTCACACTATGTGTGCAGAAAATAGAAGGTGGGAGACACTTGCTCCTCTAAGCGATCAAGATCCAAGAGGTGTGAGTGATCCATGCTTCAGAATGCCAGCTTGACATATAAAAACCAGGAAACCATATCAAATCAATATAGTAAGAGCAATGCAATATAATATTTATTTATTTCTTTTCCTAAATCAATTGAGGTCTCAAACAAGTTCCAAATAAAACCAAACTTTATAGCTAGGCTAATTAGGGCACTAATTCGTACCCAAAGAACATATTTTTATCATTGAATATTGGTTTTGAAGTTTCCTTTTTATGGTTCTAATAAAATTAGGATTTAGGCTCTTCATCATTATATTTACTATATTATTATATTACCACCATCATTATCTATTGTTTAGAGTCTCATTGTCTTAGAATTATTACTAGAAGAGTATACTTATATTATATGTATGAATTTCCATATATTTCTTAATTAACATATTAAGTCCATTAGTTCATTATTTATTTAGATAATTGTACATTATTTAGATTTATGTCCATGGAAACATTATTTTTTTATTCCAAATTATATTATAGTTTCTATTAATTATATTTTAGCCATTTTGTGCATATTAGTTAGAAAAGGAAACACATATAACATATTTAATGATTTTACTTACATCTTAGCACATAATTAAATTATTATGTTATATGAATGTATTATGATATGTGATGTTGATTATAGAACCTATTGCAATATATATGTTATATGTATTAACAAGGTCATTAAGGTTACAAACAACTATTCTAAGTTATAGATCCATCCTTGTTTGGTCAAATGTAAGGAACCAAGCTTACTAACCTCTTAGTCAGGGAATAGGGTATGATTCTAGGTTTTGGTTTGTTATAACATGAATGAGTAGTCTCCTCATTGAGGCATGGAGAGTATCCCCTTTGTCCATACTTCCTACAATTGTTAACAAACTCTGCTAGTTTTTGATAATTTGTTGTTTTCCATTAACTTTATATTTTTTCTTAGGATGATCACTGACTTTTAATGTCTAATATAATCCTAGACGTATAGATCATGAAATCAACAATTAAATTACAAAATAGAGATGTATAACCCTAAATGAGATCGTAGATTGGGTTCTGCAAGATGGCGAGTTGATGATATGTGGGAAATGAGACCTCAAGCCCATAGGAAAGCTTATCCTTATAAGTTTTGCATTTTCCTAATATAGTTATACATAATTGAAAGAGTTGTATGACTAAGTTGGGTATGTATGCAACAATGGTGAAATTCACATGTCTTGGTGTCTTCAATATTGATTTAATCAACATATTTAATCCCATTTAATTGCCCAACAATTTAGTTTAATTCAATAAACCAACCAACTATTTTAAATATTTATCTCAACTAGTTTTGTTTAACTACAATTTTGAAAGGAAAATGTCTCAAGGGTTTGATCCTAATGCCATACTATAACAAGATCTATCCACCTGGGGGTGGTGACTATTGTACATTGTTTCCGTAAAACCTGGTGACTTTTCCTAGGTGAATTTCCCTATGCAATAAATAACACATAAATTTTTATGTCAGTGAGGGGACAATGGAATAGATGTTGAATTGAATTAGAGTTTTCCATTTTTAATTGATATTAACTCCTATCTTCTAGAATTGATTGTTTCCATCTGACAGTGCTTCTTCTTGGTTTAGATACAAGTCTGGTGTATGAGACGCTCTACTAGCATAGATTCTGCAGCTCCAAACATCTATATGGAAATAGAAAGGACTTTCCACCATCTGAATAGAGAGAATAGAAGTAGGATGGATGAGCAAGAAGTCACTTTTGGGGTGAACCCAACTCTAGCTACCTAGAGGGAAGCATTAATTCAAGAGACTAGAGCTACTGTTATAGAGAAAAAATAGGATGAGACAAGTCACATACCTTGAAACTAAGTAAAAAAAGTATCTTAGGAACATTTTTATCCCTAAAGATTCTAATGGCCATCGCCCTACAGTTCTACCGACCATCACAACCACACAAGTTGAAACCCATTCCCACTATGATACTATGATGTTAATAACTCCTTCACTAGTATCAAGGGTGGTAAAGACGATTTGCAAGACTTCCTCAATCTATGTTCTTTGAACAAGCAACTAGGGGCTTTAAAATATGATATCAAACCCCGAATGTTTACTTATGTGTTGATATATAAATCAAGAAGCTACTAAAAATCCATAGAGGGACATGACATTACAACTTGGGAGGGATTTCTAACCATGTTTTTAGAGACATTCTACCCACCCTCCCTCACTTACTAGCCAAGAGGACAAACCACTCAATTTTCCATGATCCTAGATAAATCCCTTGCTGAAGCTTGTGGATAATGGAAGGCACTTCTCTACCAATGCTCGCACCATGGCATCTAGAAAATGAAACTAGTTGTGACCCTTCTACTGGGGTGTTAATGAAGAAATGAAAAAGTCTGTAAATTCCTTGCATGGAGTAAATTTCATGTTTCAAAACTTTGATATTGCTTGGGAGTTGTAAAATGAGGTTATGAAAACTAATCACACTCAGGCAGAGGACATGGTGGTGTCCTATAGGTTGCTAAGGTAGAACATAGTTCTGAACTCAAGTCTGTCACTAGAGTCCTTGAAGATTCTAGCCTTGAAGCAGGAAAATCTAGATTCTTCTTAAAATTCTTATGTGAGATGATGACAGCCACCACTAATCCAATAACAAGTAAAATATGCAAATCTTTTATGTGAATCTAGTAAGAGCACTGATCATTCTGCACTTGGGTGTTGGTTACTCTATGATGTCATGGTAAAAAATGAATATACTCAAGGTGATGATAGTGAAGTAGAGGACTTAAACTATATTCACAACATCCAGGGATAAGGCTACTATAATTCCAACCAAAGTAGGAATCATATAGGAGTTTAGTATAGCAATTCAACTAGAGAAAAACAAGTTTATTAGCCAAGGGGAGTATAGGAAAATAGGCAAGTTGTATCTTCCCCAATTCTAGAGCAATCACCATTATATACATAGGTTGAATGTTTCCCAATTCTACAACAATCACAATTAGAATTTTAGGAACTAGGGGAACTACATAGGAAATTTTAGAAATAGAGGCTAAATTTTAGAGGTACTAGTTATAGAACCCAACCAAGTCCCCCCAAAAAAATTAGAAGGACAACAAGTGAATGCACCCCATCTTATCAAGAAAAATTCTCAATCATACATCAAATTATGTTGATGCGAGCCAAACCCATTAACCAGGGTTTAGTTCCACCAAAGAAGGATTATAATAACCAACTATTTTCTAATTATTTACTAAAATTTAGCCTTGAATTTATCTTTTCTCTAAACCCATAGAACCAATTAAAACTTCATGTTAATTAGAAAGATAACATCTTATTCATGCAAATGTGTAGGGTTGCAGTAGAGTTCAACTTTTATATAGAAGTAAGAGTTCTCATGTATAGTAAACCAAGAACCTTGTTACAAACTACTCTCGCTTTTCACTGTCTCATTCCCAAGATCTAGAGGAAGGATAACATGCCATATAACTAAGATAACTATTATTGTTGAGACATATGATGATCCACTCCTGATAATAGCTAGCTTTTGACTCCTCCTATAGAGTTGGAGCCTTTCCTTGAATGGTTTTTAGTAGGTTGATGAGATACTGGCTCAGTGCATAGAAAATCCACAAGAAACCATGGTATTTCATATATATATATATAGTTATTTGAAATAAATAGGGAAGAGAACAAGTTTGTCAATTTTAAAATATAAATCATCTAGCATGGCAGTTAATCTGATAATGACAGTAGGAAATAATTGAAATCCATTCTATGATCCTTTTGTCCAATTATTATGCCTCAGAACCACATGAAGTGTACCACATCATGTGAAAGTATCACAAAACTAACTGAACTGATCTGGGTATCAACAAAGTATCTAGTTAATGTTGGGCACCTCACTAATTTAAGGAAACCATCCTCACTGGGCATAGTTCCTTGAACCTCTCTGGTATGCTTTGGCTACCTCATCCTAGACTCTACCAGTCAATAGGCATGCTCCTTTCTTCATAGTGAAAACCTCCATGATGGATTCTACCATGGGCATTTATTGTTTATTTGATTTATTAGTTTCACTGATAGTCATACTACTATACTATTGTTATCTTAACTATGTACTTTAGCCTCTGTTTTCACTTTATAAACATTGAACTTAAACTAAATCATTGGAATCAATAGACTATTTTTCTTAAAACGGATAAACTAAGCATATTAGTAATATTGGAATAAACTACACCTTAAACTTCAATAGTATCTAACTGGAAATAATAATCAACTAGATTAGATATTTATAATATGATTTAATGCTATATAAATTAGGGAAAACCCAGGTTTTGGTGCCTCTAATTCTTATATGAAGATCTACTGGAGTTGCATAATTAATCATTATTAGGTAAAAGCATCTATACGTTATCGCAATTCCGTTTAAATAAAAAATAAAACAACTGAAATCACAAACCCTAGTTCAATAGATCAAATACAACAATCTCCACATATAAGAATACATATGTTTTATGATTTTTGGATTTGATCTCTAAAAAAATCAAGGTTTGAGGTGATTTTCCTCTCCTATATGCATTCTGAATTACTGATCTCATGCATAAAGTTGATATACTATGGATCTCATATTAGAATGCTCAAATTTAAGCTCAGGGCCTCAAACACCAACCCTAAATGGCCCCAAAATAGGTATATGAACCTAAAAGAAGCCTATAGGAGGTAGAAGACCAAGATCGAAGGTCAAGGAAAACCTTACATTGATGAATTATAGAGTTCTAAGCAAAGGGGACACAAGTAGATTGAAGGATCAACGATTAAAAACTACTTACCAAGACGAATCTATAACAAAACCTTCAATTTCTGTTGATCTTCATATTTTCCTTGAAGATCACCTAAAAGTTATCTTTCAGTTCATTTTTTTGATGGTTTGATACTATGATTTTGTAGAAAATTGAAATACTAATCCAAAGAAATGAGCTTCATCAAATTCCAATAAGTATAACGAAAGTTATGGTCAACTTTGTAATTGTATATTCTGGGCATCTTCCCTGGTCAACCATTGGTCAAACCTTCTCTTGGTACCATCGAAAGGCCCACCATTAGTTTTTCAACCGACACTACTATAGAAAAGGCCTTTGGCATCGATTATTTAGATCCTTTAGCGTCGGTTTTCAAGCAACACCCAAGTGGGCGCCACTAAAAGTCGACACCTTCAACGTCTAACTGATGCCATAACCCTTCCCGCCACCGAAAATGCGTTAGCAAGGGAACTATAAGTGTCGGTTCTTAAAAAAACTGACACTATATCATGATCAAAGATGTCGGTTATTTAACAAACACTGACGCCATAACCCTTCCCTCCACCGAAAACGCGTCAGCAAGGGGACTATAAGCATCGGTTTTTTTCTAATCGCCGACGCTGTAACGGGATAAAGACGTCAGTTTTATGCTAATAACCGACACCATATCCCTTCCCACCACCAAAAACGCACCAGCAAGGGAACTATAAGCGTTGGGTTTTTTCTAATCACCGATGTCGTAAAGGGATAAAGACGTCAGTTTTATGCTAATAGCTGACGCCATATCCCTACCAGCACAGTCGTGGTACCTGGCCACAATAGGCGTTGGTTCTTATAGATAACTGACGCCGGCAAGGGAAAAGACGTCAGTGTTTGGCTAACAACCAACGTTGTATGTCTTTGTTGTCGGTTTTCTACAAATAACTAACGCCTATGTTTTGATTTTTTTTCTTATCAGTTTGTAGTCCTATTCTATGGCTAGTCAGCAGGATGCAGAACCTACAGTTTAGTTCTGAACTTTAGGTTTACATCATCCATTGATATCAGCCAACAACAAGCCACAAACCTACAAAGTCATTCACATTCAGATACATGTATTGATCAAATATGTATAGAAACCTACAAAGTCATTTACATTCACATTCAATTCCATTCATTTCATCTCTTTTCACATTCAAACATTCATGTATTGATCAGAAAAAGTCATTCACATTCACACATATGACAATTCAGAAAAAGTCATTCACATTCACACAAAAATAATTATGAGAACAAAGTTTAGAAATATCATTATTTATTCATCATCGTCATCATTGTCATCAGATACCCAATTATATTTAAAAATTCCCACTACTTGTAGGGATTTTGCCCATTCTTCTCTTACAACATCTAATTCCTCCCTCGTATAGGGAGTATGTACATCTAATAACTTTCCACATGTACTGAAGTCAGTTTTAAACACCTGAAAAGAGAATGACGTATATATATAATTAATAATATATAATAAAATTGATATATTTCATATTATCTAATGAGACTATATATAATACCTTATGTATAATATCAATTTCCATTGCAGCATATTTGATGATTAGGTCCATAAATCACATCACATAGTAGGCACAAGCCCAGACGTTGTCTTGTGTAGCACACTATAAATTGAAACATACAAAATATTTAAAAATACAAATAAGCACAGTTCACATAAATAATATATACATTAGAGTTGGGAAATTACTTTCACATTCTACCAAATTAGTGGTTGATTCTTTTTCCTAGGGACCTTTCCTCCAGCTTTTTTGAACTCTTGTAAAGCCCTACTTGTTAATGTAACACATTAAATTGCATAATTAAATAGTAATGTAATAACATATGTTAATAGATATAAAAATATGAAATATTTCTCACGGGAATAATGGCCTTTTCATTGTGTGTCCATATAATGTATTCAATTTATTCCCCGTAGGATCTAGATAATAGACAGTGAACGTATTGGGGGCGATAACTAGTAACTCCCAATGCCTACCACTACAGGTAAGAAAGTTAAAAATTAATAACTCAAAATCCACAATAAAAATGTAATTTTCTTAACTCCAAATTATAAGCAAAGTAAACTTACTCGACATTGAATGGAGCTATTATCACCATCTTCTTATTTTTACCAAAATATTCAAAAGCAGCACAACAATATGAAGTAACTGAAGAAGGGTCTGTATCTACAAGACTAATCAAAGATGGAACCAAAAATCCCACATGGGAAAATGAAAAATATGTACATATCATGTGTAAGTGGTTGCAAAACATATATTACGTATGCATTAATATATAAGAAACCAGATCACCGTATATAAAATAAGGTATGCAGATGTATAAAAATTATCTCACCATATCCACAGCTCTATCACAGATGTGTTCAACCAATCATAACGAAACAACACCAAAATATCTTGTATAAATAGCTTGTTATCGTATGATTGACCTGCATTAATACATATGCATTAATTCATATGAAAAACTTGTATTATGTATGCATTAATACATATGCAAAACTTGTATAAATGGATTTTTATTATATGATTGACCAGCAACATCCTCTGGAATAGTAACATTTATAGGGTAATTTGATTCATATTCTCCTATCCATACTGTCATACCCCAACAATTAGGACCTAACGAGGCGTGTAGGTCCCTTAGAAGCCAACTTGGTACTTTAGGAGGTGGAGGTGGAGGCTGAGATGTAGCGGGTGTCTTCCTTTTGACCTGTATATATAATTTCAGATCAATTGACTCATATACACACACTAACAAATTAACGTAATGTAAATTTACCATACAATATTAGTATAGACAACATCCTCTTTGGGCCACATTCTCACTCTACCTTTTGCCTCACCAAGCGTTTTACAATCTGGGTGGGCATATGGCAGTGGAAGATCCCTCCAATCGGGGAGTATATGTATTGGGCTCACACAAACCACACCAGCTGGTACTGGAGTCCCACGAAACATCTACCCTGGAAGGGTTGGGTAAGCTTGTGTCTCTGCAACGATATATTCTTGACTTTTTAGACGGCATGGCTTTAACCCCTACAAATTTACATAAAGAATGTTATATACATATATACATAAACATATCATCTTGAAAAGACTAGCTACTATATATGTCATAAAAATACTTACAGTGGACGTGCTAGGTGGTGGGTCTACAAGATTACTCCCAACCTCTACAGTAGGAGAAGAGTGTCCTGCCACAACAACTATCTGAGTGTTTGTCTGAGACGCCTGCCACTTGCTAATTGCTTCATTGACTCTCTTATCAAGTGTTTCCTCGAATCTCCTATCAAGTGCTTCCTCGACTCTCCTTTCAATTAACTGATCTACCTATACATGGACAAAAGAAATGCTAGCTTCTGATTATTGAATTCTTTTCGCAATAACATTCTAAAAAAAGAATAAGTTACCTTAGCTTGTGAAAGTCCCGCTCTTGGGACTGGTTTGCGTTGTGATGGCCCAAAGAACGCTTTGATGTCCACACCAGCGCCTGCACCCCTAAAACATCCAGAATGTTTTGGGTTACCCAGAGCAACTGTCAATTCATCCATTGTGCCCTCAGGGATGAACTTGCCTTCCTTCCTCTGCTCATGCAACTCCCGCTAATCGACATCAATAGAAATTGGGAAGTAAACATAACAATAATCAATATCAATCGATTGCTCTAAAAATTGAATTTTACCATTTTTGCAGTCGCCTCGGCAGTTGTGGGCTTTTTTATATCTCTCTTCTTATTTTGCCTCCCAGCTATCCACATAGCATGGTGAGGCATAGGTGCGGGACCAATAGTAGAGGACTCCTGAGTAGCAGCAGACTGAGCAGTAGACTCAGCCTGTAGTCTTTGCCAAATGCCTGCATAGCCTCTTGGACCCATTGTGTGGTCATGCACATTCAGTGCACACCTTGCTCCTTGAGCATCGCTGATAGCCTTGTTAGTAAGCACATTGATTTGATTAGTAACACTAAAGGTTAATCTTGAATAGGTAAATACATAAGAACGTATATTAATTAAATTGGGAGTGGTGCTTAATACCTTGAATTCATCCATTTTTCTTTGGGTAACAAACTACTCCCAGTCTTTGGTGTCCAGGTAGTTCCATTGATCAGTGTTGCCTTCTGCCTACATTCATTTTTTAAAGAGAATACAAACAAAAATTATTAGTGTAGAGTTAGTCAAAAAGTGATCAATGTCTAGAATTGGAAATCAATCAAGAATCTCTTCTCAGCATCGTGTATGTAATCTCGGGTGAAATTTGTCCTATAATTCCTTATGACCCTCCCACATCGTTGCATCATGCATTTATGATGCAACTTTTCATCCAGGTCAAATATACTCTACAAAATAGAATTGTTATAAATTAGTATCCTAAAAATTAGTAATCTACAAAAATAGAATTGCAAATAATAATAACTCACACATAATTCCTTCCATACTAAGTCTTTCTTCCCCTTAGGAACTTTATGCCAGGATTCAAAAATAGGACTACAATGGCTGCGAGTAAGAACCCCAAGATATGAAATAAATGAGTTGTGGTTCACTCCAACTGGATTTCCTGCATGATCGAATTTCACAGCCAGTTTGGGTCCATTGCCCCTTTTCTGTAGTAACTTGTTCATCATTGTGATGCCCTCACTTTCTCAAAAAAAATTGTTGCTCATCAAATGCCCCAATTTCTTCAGGGGGTACTGTTATAACCCCAATTTTTGGGTTCAAATAGTGAGAAATGTAATTTCTCATATTAGAGCTAATTGAACAAATAATGATATGTTTTCCATTCACAGTGGCCTTGTTGTGTGTTTGGTGGGCTTTATTGGCTATTGGGCCCAATAACAAGGAAATAACAAAGAAAATTCAATTAGTAAATGAATAATTGAATAATTGATAAAATAAATATGTGGAAACCTCTAGAAGGCAAATCCAAAGAGGATTTCGTGCCTCTTAGGTTCCTTGGGTGCCAAGGAGTCCAAGGTTGCAAAAAGAAAGCAATAAGAAAAGAAAATATTAATTAAGTTTTCTTTATGAAGAAAGAAATTGGAAAATAATGAGAAAATGTGGAAAATGAGTGAAAAGAGGTATAATTGAGTTGTCCTTTGTGGAATTTCGTATCCCAAGGATTCCTAATGATAAAAGGGATACCAATGAGGAAAATAAAAGAGAAATAAAGGGAAATCCTCAAAAAGGAATATTTAAATGAGAAATAAACAAGATAATGTGAAATAAGGGATAAAGATGCATCTAGAAGGATAATAAATATCCTTGGAAAAGGATTTCATAATAATGGAGAATCTTGGGATTCAAAGAGTCCCAATGAAGGAAGAGGAAAGAGAAAATACCAATAGAGGCAAATAAGAAGATAATGAGAAGGTACAATTAATAAATATTGTAATAAAATGGTATTTTCCACCCAAGGAAAACTATAATTTCGTGGCTAATAAGTTAAAAGCCAAGACTAAAGAGATTAGGAAAGAGGAACTTTGAATACCTAATATATAAAGAACAAAGCTTTCTTTTTAAAAAAATAAAATAAAAGGGCAAATATGAGAGAGAATCTTGCTTCTCCATGAAGGAATTGAATTCCTAATAGAAAAGAACTTTGTTTCCTTGTGAGAAAGAGTCTTAGGGCGTGGACAACCACCCCTATATATAAATGATTGATCTTTGGCCCGAGTTGGAGTAAGATCTCATGTATCTCCCATCTTATTCAAACCTTACATCCATCTTGGACCCACCAGCCGGGAGAGGCACGACCTCTGGAGCAGCGAGAGGCTTCAGGGGGAGGGTGGATGGTAGCTCGACGCCCTATGGCACCAGAGAAAAGAGGCACCTCACCCACGCATTACAGCAGGTCGGCTGTAGGCAGATCGTGCATGCAGGTCTGGAGATCGTGAACCAGCCATCTTGGCTGTGGTTCGGAGGCTTTCCCAGGTGCGCAGAGGTGCCACGATGGAGGAGGAACCGGCCATGGTGGCCGCCGGGTCCAGGAGAAGAGAGGGAGAGTCGCGCAATGACAGCTAGGGCGGCAGCCCTAGGGCTGCGCGAGGTGGAAGAAGGGCGGAGTGCGTTGGACAGAAACGCCCTTTCGCGGGCTACAAGACTGATCACTTACCCAGGGGTAATAATGTAAATGCGTTATGTTTCCAAAGAAAGCAGCCTCGCCAATGTATGCATGGGGAGGCCGACGTGGCACTCCTGGATTGGCCCAAGTGAGGTAATTCTTCTAAAAATCATAACTCCTTCATAGTAGCTCGGATAAATACAAGTTATATATGAAAGTTGATCCTCAGAACGATAGGAATCCAAATAAATTATGATTGAAGCCTGATTCCTTATGCAATTCGAAAAATAATGGAAGATATCAACTTTAATGTGTTAATTGTTTAAAGAACCCTATGTTGGTATGATTAAAATGATTAGTAAGGTTTAATAGATGATTAAAGTTGATATTAGCCTGTTAATAATAAAAATGGATATTTGGAAGAAAAAGGATGGAATTGGCATATAATTAGTTAATTTAGAATTTATATGCCTGAAATATGAAAAGTACATAAAGCTATCATCTTTAATGATTTAATTAATGAAAAACCCTTAGATTTGATGATAGATGGTTTTAATATTGATCAATGGATAATTTAAGCCTATTGTTCATAAAAAGGAAAATAAGATCTAAAAAGATAATCTTTTTATATAATTGGCTTAGTTTAGGGTTTTGTGCATGAAGATGCATTAACGAGCTTGAAAACCCTAAATTAGTTGAATATGAGTTTTAAATATTTTAATTGTTCAAATCTGTAAAGAAATAGGGATATGATGATCCTAAGTCAATTTTGGGTATAAAAGAATATTAAATGAATAGTTTGAGCAATTAGGGTCTATATAAATGGAAAAGAGTGATATTAGGGTTTGTTAACCTAAAAGAGGTAAAGTTTGAGAATTTGATCTAAGAAACCCTAATGAGTATTAATGAATACTTAATACGGATTAGAAACCCTAGAAAGTGAATCCAAGTCAATAAAATAGATTCCTGATAAAGTGTGTAATAAATAGAGTACATATTCTTTTCAGGAATTGTGTGATGATTTAATTACTTGCTTGGATCTGTTGATTGGGTTGATTGCATATACATGAAGTAAATGTTGAATAATCTGCATGACTCATCAAAACAGGTATGTGGTTACGCTTATGACTATACCGAATAGTTTCCCGAAGATTTTATCGATGTTTCCCTCATTGCATGAATTAATTGTTGGATGTCTATTTATTTCATGCAATTATAAAGTGACTATGGCTATCACTATGAGTATACATGTATAACTAGCTAGATCCGAGTCCACCCCTGTGGCTATGCAAAGGCTAAGGATAACCTAGAGCAAGGTCTAGGGTATCATGAGTTAGAAACTGGGCTACACATGAGTAGTGCCATGAGACTCTTAGCATACCATGAGTTAAGGAGTGGGCTACCTACGGGTAGTGCCATGTGACTCAGCCCTAGAAATTGATTCACCTATGAGGTGAAGTCATGAGGGGTAAAATGGGAATCTACCACATGGGAGGTAGTATCCAGGTCCACTGCAGGGACAGCGCAGGGGATAGGGTACACATGGATCGCGTAGTTATACTTAAAACGTAAACTTGTTTGTTAAATGATAATTGAATGTGATACATTGTTATAGATAATTGAATGATTATTGGTTTCCCCCACATACCAGCTACGGCTGACCGACGTTTTGTTTGTCGGCGTTTTAGGTACAATGAAAAGAACAAACAGTAAAGTGACACATGTGATACTAAATGAGAATTAAAGTACAAAGGAGGATTAGATAGATTAGTATCAGCATGGATAGAAATATGGAGATCCAAGTTTTCAAAAGGTATGTATAGAAAAATTTTATTACCATTTTCAGTATAGTCTGTTAGAATTTAATAATTGTTGATGGTTATATGTCGAACCTTTGATCCGGGATTAATGGGTGCGGCTTCGACCTCTTGGTCTCCCTTAATTGGGGGTTATCGGGAGGTGGGGTCGTAACATTTGGTATCAGAGCCTAGATTCCTCATTTAACCATTAATGATTATTAAATTTTACAAACTCCATAGAACCCAAGGGAGTTATTAGAGGAGTATCTGAAAGACGGAGGTGTCTAGAAAGGGATCACGACCGGGGGCTGGCAAGATTTTCCTCCGCACCGCTAGTCGGAATACGAGGACTCCCGGACCCGTGTGACCGCCTGGCCAAAGTCTTAGGGTATGAATCGAAATAAGATACCTTTAGGACTTCTCATCTTATTCGTCCCTTCTCATCACAAAATTCTGATAAGGATATAAAGGATTAGGGTTTTCTTTCTTCTCCTCACCCTCTTGGAGTATGGGTAAGGTTAATAAGGTTTAAGGAATCCTCCATAAAATTAATGAAAAGCATGTAAATAAGATGTCATGGACATAAGCTTAATAGATTAAGCGCAAATTAAAGAATAGATACATGCTTAGGTAGTATGACATAAGATGTCATGTCCTCAGGAGAGACCTGAGGCTAGACCTTCTTGTCAGGAGAATAAGTCTATCTTGGAGATAGAGATCTCCATTGCTAGTTGAGACCTGGCACATCCTATGAGGATGATGCTAACCCTAACCCTAAGTGATGGTTAGAGAAGAGATGAGTTAGACCAGGTGTTTGAAGGGACATGCCTTTGGGATGCCATATGATCCATGGATGACCTAACACCTTTGGAAACCCAACCCTGGGAAGGATCGTGCATGTCAGGGTAAAGGATAACTCCTTAGATGATGAGGTTAGTAAAGGACCCTAGAAATTCTATGGGCTTGTGCAAGTAAGGTATAGTTGGCACCTAGGACACGTCATAGTGCTGACAGTAGGATGAAACCCTGGATAAGGAATCATGATGGAGCATAAAGGGTTATGGATGATCTTGAGCAACCATAAGTTCGAACCTAGGCTTCACCTATGTAGAGCATGCCTTTGAAGTTGAAACTTCATGAAGAGAGGACCTCTAATGGTGAGGTTGGATGTAGGGTTAGATCTAGAGAGAGCAGGAAACCCCGCAAGAAGGTTGGAAGCCTAAAACCCTAAACAATGGATGACAGGGGTTGCCTCATGATCGATCCCTAAAAGTTGATGATATCTTGGTTATCTTTAGGAGGACCCAACCCTAAGTGTTGATTGAGAGGAAGGATGATAGGAAGTGCACGAGATGCCTTTGCCAGCTTAATTCATGGTTCAGAAATAGAGCGTGCGGTTGGACACCTAAAAGTAAACCTAGGGATCCTAGGCCTAAGAGGGGAAGTGGTATACCTAATGCTCATGATGAGAATTAAGTTTCTATAGTTTCGAGCATGGTACGCCTCATAAATAATGGAAAAGGGAAGTCCCTTAAGTTTAAAGTATGTGTAATGAACCCCTCATAGCTAGGTTGATGATAAAGGAAGGTATGACTTTGATCCATCATTGAGGAAAGAGGACAAGTATGACCTAGTATGGTTCAATAAGTGATCTGCTTGTGCCTTAATGGTTTTCTAGGGTGAAGTAGGCTCAGGTGGATGTAAACCCTAGACCTAAGAGCTTTTGTGACCTTAGAGATAGTTTTCCTCCCATCCTGGGAGAGGAACCCCTTTGGAAGGGTGTATATCAGTTTTGTTGGTTCAAGGTAATCTAAATAGGTCTCGTAGGATCTTGAGAAGTTAAGAGAAAAGTACATGGTATGAGTATGAACCCGTAGGCCCATAGATATCCATCTCTAAGTGCATGCAGATTTGTTACCATGGAGGTATCCGGTATAGGGCTTGACCAAGGTGGGCATGTTGCCATGATCTCAATGAAAGGATGAAGGTCAGCCCATGAATGCAGAAAGAGAGATGATGAAGACTTGGGTAAGGTTCTAAGTGAATATGTACTATAATGAATAATCCTAGGTCTATCCTAGGGTCAGGTAGGTATAAGACCGATGAAGGTAGGAGTTGCCTAATTCCCCAGTTGCACATGACCATAGGGTCGGGAGGTAACAACTATCATTGTCTGAGGGCCATGGGTTAGGAGATTGATCACCTTCATGAACTCATGGGACCTAAAGGGCAGATGAGTAGGGCACTCTCTTGATGCATGAGGGAAGAGGGATGACCCCAGAAGAGTCGGTACCCTATGGACCTAGAGGATTTGACTAAGGATATAAACCTCAGTAGGTTCAAGACTAGTTTTGATATCATAATGGTTGTGATGAAGAGACATATGTGGCACGTTGCAACTTAGATTTAAAGGTGTACTGGCAAGGTGGGATGTACCATCTCTACTCTTGGAACAGGAAGAACTCTGTATTTGGACTGCAGCCAAATGCTTATTTCCTCTTGTTATGGGGGTGAGAGATAGGACATTATGCATGTCATACACCAAGGATAAGAGATGATGTAGTTGGAGTGTTGCCACGAGAAATGTGGATAGAGAAGATATCTTACCATGGTAAAGTGAATGAATGATGGATGGCTTGCAAACACTAAGAGGAATGAGGTGATCACCTTATGAGGATGTAGAGCTTACAAGTTATACCAGGTTGAGTTTGATCACCATGATGATGGAATCATAGAGTGCTCTTATGAAGATGAACATATAGTTTAAGGTGACATAATAAGCAAAATACATGGAAGTGTAATGTTACCTAAGGATGTGAAGTCATAATGAATGATCTGATTAAGACTTGGTTGACTAGAAGTTAGAAGAGTTTGTTTGGCCAACCCTAAGTTTGAAAAAGAGAGGTGTTTGGATAACACTCAGATGAAACAAGATGCGTTGAAAAGTTAAGGGTTGTTTGGTTAGCCAGCCTAGTTCTTGATGCAATGAAAGGATGATGGTAAAACCTCAGATGTACTTCTTTGGAAGGGAAGGTGATGAAACCCCAACTAGAGTGGTTTAGGGTTTCGAGGAGTTGATCTTGAAAGAATCATGACATATAGGGAGTCATGGTTGGAGATCATCTTACACCGTGGAAAATGACAATAGCACTTTGGATGCTTAAGATGAAGTTGCATGTGGTTTATGGCCATGCAAGCCATGAGGTAAAGGACGAACCCCAGTAACCCAGTGTATCGATATAGAGGATAAAAGAATCCTTGAGAGGGAATGAGAGCTCAACACTATGGATGTTGTGATAGGTCTTCCCTGGATCGAGGAAGGTCGAGATACAATGTGGGTTATGGTAGGTCGCCTTACCTAGATAAGGAAGAGTTCTGTTAAGGGACAGATGCAGTTGAACTACCCATGTGAGAGACGGTTCAACTACACCATGAAGCAAGATCAGAGGTTCTTAAGTTTGACCTAAAAGTTCACTTCCATAAAGTGGAAGTAGGTACATGAAGAACTCAATGTTAGTATAGTTTATCACCCCTAACTATGATTAGTATGATCCAGACTAAAGGGTCTGATGAGGGCAGGTAAGCTCGTTCAGGGTGATATCTAGAGACAGTTCTTGTCCTGTGAAAGATGTGACAATGACCACCATAGCTAGTATCGGGTTTTATATGAAGCTCTATAAGGGAGGTTGTGTCGGACACCACTTCAGTAAGGTGATGTTGGTGAAAGGACCACATGATGGTTAGAAAAAGAGACCACAGTGCATGAAGATGGAAGTCACTTTGATTGCGCAAGGGCTGAAAGGAGCCTAGAGACGATGAGAGTCATGAGCAGATGCAAAGTAGACTGACATACAAGTTACTGTGGGAGAAAATGTGACATGAAAATCCGACCCCTCTAAGTTATATCTAAGAGAGCTGAGTCCCCGATACATGGGTCCATTAGAGATGGATGGGTGGAGAAAGTTAGGTTTGACCTTACCCCTCAGGATAAAGTAATGTGTGATGTTTTCCATGTGTCCAATTTAGAGCACTATGTGAGGTACCCCGACTATGTGCTGAACAATGAACTGAGTGAGCCCCAAGGGAGGCTGACATGGCCTGAGTCACCTGTGTAGTTTATAGACGCCAGGATGAAAGAACTCAGAGAAAAGAATATGTAATGATAAAGGTTCTTTGGATGCACCATGAGTACGGTAAAGCCACATAGGGGCCAATGATGGACATGGAAAAGTCTTATCCTGAATTGATTGTTTGTTTGCTTGTTTGAATTTTGAGGACAAAATTCCTATAAGAGGGGAAGGATGTTATAACCCCAATTTTTGGGTTCAAATAGTGAGAAATGTAATTTCTCATATTAGAGCTAATTGAACAAATAATGATATGTTTTCCATTCACAGTGGCCTTGTTGTGTGTTTGGTGGGCTTTATTGGCTATTGGGCCCAATAACAAGGAAATAACAAAGAAAATTCAATTAGTAAATGAATAATTGAATAATTGATAAAATAAATATGTGGAAACCTCTAGAAGGCAAATCCAAAGAGGATTTCGTGCCTCTTAGGTTCCTTGGGTGCCAAGGAGTCCAAGGTTGCAAAAAGAAAGCAATAAGAAAAGAAAATATTAATTAAGTTTTCTTTATGAAGAAAGAAATTGGAAAATAATGAGAAAATGTGGAAAATGAGTGAAAAGAGGTATAATTGAGTTGTCCTTTGTGGAATTTCGTATCCCAAGGATTCCTAATGATAAAAGGGATACCAATGAGGAAAATAAAAGAGAAATAAAGGGAAATCCTCAAAAAGGAATATTTAAATGAGAAATAAACAAGATAATGTGAAATAAGGGATAAAGATGCATCTAGAAGGATAATAAATATCCTTGGAAAAGGATTTCATAATAATGGAGAATCTTGGGATTCAAAGAGTCCCAATGAAGGAAGAGGAAAGAGAAAATACCAATAGAGGCAAATAAGAAGATAATGAGAAGGTACAATTAATAAATATTGTAATAAAATGGTATTTTCCACCCAAGGAAAACTATAATTTCGTGGCTAATAAGTTAAAAGCCAAGACTAAAGAGATTAGGAAAGAGGAACTTTGAATACCTAATATATAAAGAACAAAGCTTTCTTTTTAAAAAAATAAAATAAAAGGGCAAATATGAGAGAGAATCTTGCTTCTCCATGAAGGAATTGAATTCCTAATAGAAAAGAACTTTGTTTCCTTGTGAGAAAGAGTCTTAGGGCGTGGACAACCACCCCTATATATAAATGATTGATCTTTGGCCCGAGTTGGAGTAAGATCTCACGTATCTCCCATCTTATTCAAACCTTACATCCATCTTGGACCCACCAGCCGGGAGAGGCACGACCTCTGGAGCAGCGAGAGGCTTCAGGGGGAGGGTGGATGGTAGCTCGACGCCCTATGGCACCAGAGAAAAGAGGCACCTCACCCACGCATTACAGCAGGTCGGCTGTAGGCAGATCGTGCATGCAGGTCTGGAGATCGTGAACCAGCCATCTTGGCTGTGGTTCGGAGGCTTTCCCAGGTGCGCAGAGGCGCCACGATGGAGGAGGAACCGGCCATGGTGGCCGCCGGGTCCAGGAGAAGAGAGGGAGAGTCGCGCAATGACAGCTAGGGCGGCAGCCCTAGGGCTGCGCGAGGTGGAAGAAGGGCGGAGTGCGTTGGACAGAAACGCCCTTTCGCGGGCTACAAGACTGATCACTTACCCAGGGGTAATAATGTAAATGCGTTATGTTTCCAAAGAAAGCAGCCTCGCCAATGTATGCATGGGGAGGCCGACGTGGCACTCCTGGATTGGCCCAAGTGAGGTAATTCTTCTAAAAATCATAACTCCTTCATAGTAGCTCGGATAAATACAAGTTATATATGAAAGTTGATCCTCAGAACGATAGGAATCCAAATAAATTATGATTGAAGCCTGATTCCTTATGCAATTCGAAAAATAATGGAAGATATCAACTTTAATGTGTTAATTGTTTAAAGAACCCTATGTTGGTATGATTAAAATGATTAGTAAGGTTTAATAGATGATTAAAGTTGATATTAGCCTGTTAATAATAAAAATGGATATTTGGAAGAAAAAGGATGGAATTGGCATATAATTAGTTAATTTAGAATTTATATGCCTGAAATATGAAAAGTACATAAAGCTATCATCTTTAATGATTTAATTAATGAAAAACCCTTAGATTTGATGATAGATGGTTTTAATATTGATCAATGGATAATTTAAGCCTATTGTTCATAAAAAGGAAAATAAGATCTAAAAAGATAATCTTTTTATATAATTGGCTTAGTTTAGGGTTTTGTGCATGAAGATTCATTAATGAGCTTGAAAACCCTAAATTAGTTGAATATGAGTTTTAAATATTTTAATTGTTCAAATCTGTAAAGAAATAGGGATATGATGATCCTAAGTCAATTTTGGGTATAAAAGAATATTAAATGAATAGTTTGAGCAATTAGGGTCTATATAAATGGAAAAGAGTGATATTAGGGTTTGTTAACCTAAAAGAGGTAAAGTTTGAGAATTTGATCTAAGAAACCCTAATGAGTATTAATGAATACTTAATACGGATTAGAAACCCTAGAAAGTGAATCCAAGTCAATAAAATAGATTCCTGATAAAGTGTGTAATAAATAGAGTACATATTCTTTTCAGGAATTGTGTGATGATTTAATTACTTGCTTGGATCTGTTGATTGGGTTGATTGCATATACATGAAGTAAATGTTGAATAATCTGCATGACTCATCAAAACAGGTATGTGGTTACGCTTATGACTATACCGAATAGTTTCCCGAAGATTTTATCGATGTTTCCCTCATTGCATGAATTAATTGTTGGATGTCTATTTATTTCATGCAATTATAAAGTGACTATGGCTATCACTATGAGTATACATGTATAACTAGCTAGATCCGAGTCCACCCCTGTGGCTATGCAAAGGCTAAGGATAACCTAGAGCAAGGTCTAGGGTATCATGAGTTAGAAACTGGGCTACACATGAGTAGTGCCATGAGACTCTTAGCATACCATGAGTTAAGGAGTGGGCTACCTACGGGTAGTGCCATGTGACTCAGCCCTAGAAATTGATTCACCTATGAGGTGAAGTCATGAGGGGTAAAATGGGAATCTACCACATGGGAGGTAGTATCCAGGTCCACTGCAGGGACAGCGCAGGGGATAGGGTACACATGGATCGCGTAGTTATACTTAAAACGTAAACTTGTTTGTTAAATGATAATTGAATGTGATACATTGTTATAGATAATTGAATGATTATTGGTTTCCCCCACATACCAGCTACGGCTGACCGACGTTTTGTTTGTCGGCGTTTTAGGTACAATGAAAAGAACAAACAGTAAAGTGACACATGTGATACTAAATGAGAATTAAAGTACAAAGGAGGATTAGATAGATTAGTATCGGCATGGATAGAAATATGGAGATCCAAGTTTTCAAAAGGTATGTATAGAAAAATTTTATTACCATTTTCAGTATAGTCTGTTAGAATTTAATAATTGTTGATGGTTATATGTCGAACCTTTGATCCGGGATTAATGGGTGCGGCTTCGACCTCTTGGTCTCCCTTAATTGGGGGTTATCGGGAGGTGGGGTCGTAACATTTGGTATCAGAGCCAAGATTCCTCATTTAACCATTAATGATTATTAAATTTTACAAACTCCATAGAACCCAAGGGAGTTATTAGAGGAGTATCTGAAAGACGGAGGTGTCTAGAAAGGGATCACGACCGGGGGCTGGCAAGATTTTCCTCCGCACCGCTAGTCAGAATACGAGCACTCCCGGACCCGTGTGACCGCCTGGCCAAAGTCTTAGGGTATGAATCGAAATAAGATACCTTTAGGACTTCTCATCTTATTCGTCCCTTCTCATCACAAAATTCTGATAAGGATATAAAGGATTAGGGTTTTCTTTCTTCTCCTCACCCTCTTGGAGTATGGGTAAGGTTAATAAGGTTTAAGGAATCCTCCATAAAATTAATGAAAAGCATGTAAATAAGATGTCATGGACATAAGCTTAATAGATTAAGCGCAAATTAAAGAATAGATACATGCTTAGGTAGTATGACATAAGATGTCATGTCCTCAGTAGAGACCTGAGGCTAGACCTTCTTGTCAGGAGAATAAGTCTATCTTGGAGATAGAGATCTCCATTGCTAGTTGAGACCTGGCACATCCTATGAGGATGATGCTAACCCTAACCCTAAGTGATGGTTAGAGAAGAGATGAGTTAGACCAGGTGTTTGAAGGGACATGCCTTTGGGATGCCATATGATTCATGGATGACCTAACACCTTTGGAAACCCAACCCTGGGAAGGATCGTGCATGTCAGGGTAAAGGATAACTCCTTAGATGATGAGGTTAGTAAAGGACCCTAGAAATTCTATGGGCTTGTGCAAGTAAGGTATAGTTGGCACCTAGGACACGTCATAGTGCTGACAGTAGGATGAAACCCTGGATAAGGAATCATGATGGAGCATAAAGGGTTATGGATGATCTTGAGCAACCATAAGTTCGAACCTAGGCTTCACCTATGTAGAGCATGCCTTTGAAGTTGAAACTTCATGAAGAGAGGACCTCTAATGGTGAGGTTGGATGTAGGGTTAGATCTAGAGAGAGCAGGAAACCCCGCAAGAAGGTTGGAAGCCTAAAACCCTAAACAATGGATGACAGGGGTTGCCTCATGATCGATCCCTAAAAGTTGATGATATCTTGGTTATCTTTAGGAGGACCCAACCCTAAGTGTTGATCGAGAGGAAGGACGATAGGAAGTGCACGAGATGCCTTTGCCAGCTTAATTCATGGTTCAGAAATAGAGCGTGCGGTTGGACACCTAAAAGTAAACCTAGGGATCCTAGGCCTAAGAGGGGAAGTGGTATACCTAATGCTCATGATGAGAATTAAGTTTCTATAGTTTCGAGCATGGTACGCCTCATAAATAATGGAAAAGGGAAGTCCCTTAAGTTTAAAGTATGTGTAATGAACCCCTCATAGCTAGGTTGATGATAAAGGAAGGTATGACTTTGATCCATCATTGAGGAAAGAGGACAAGTATGACCTAGTATGGTTCAATAAGTGATCTGCTTGTGCCTTAATGGTTTTCTAGGGTGAAGTAGGCTCAGGTGGATGTAAACCCTAGACCTAAGAGCTTTTGTGACCTTAGAGATAGTTTTCCTCCCATCCTGGGAGAGGAACCCCTTTGGAAGGGTGTATATCAGTTTTGTTGGTTCAAGGTAATCTAAATAGGTCTCGTAGGATCTTGAGAAGTTAAGAGAAAAGTACATGGTATGAGTATGAACCCGTAGGCCCATAGATATCCATCTCTAAGTGCATGCAGATGTGTTACCATGGAGGTATCCGGTATAGGGCTTGACCAAGGTGGGCATGTTGCCATGATCTCAATGAAAGGATGAAGGTCAGCCCATGAATGCAGAAAGAGAGATGATGAAGACTTGGGTAAGGTTCTAAGTGAATATGTACTATAATGAATAATCCTAGGTCTATCCTAGGGTCAGGTAGGTATAAGACCGATGAAGGTAGGAGTTGCCTAATTCCCCAGTTGCACATGACCATAGGGTCGGGAGGTAACAACTATCATTGTCTGAGGGCCATGGGTTAGGAGATTGATCACCTTCATAAACTCATGGGACCTAAAGGGCAGATGAGTAGGGCACTCTCTTGATGCATGAGGGAAGAGGGATGACCCCAGAAGAGTCGGTACCCTATGGACCTAGAGGATTTGACTAAGGATATAAACCTCAGTAGGTTCAAGACTAGTTTTGATATCATAATGGTTGTGATGAAGAGACATATGTGGCACGTTGCAACTTAGATTTAAAGGTGTACTGGCAAGGTGGGATGTACCATCTCTACTCTTGGAACAGGAAGAACTCTGTATTTGGACTGCAGCCAAATGCTTATTTCCTCTTGTTATGGGGGTGAGAGATAGGACATTATGCATGTCATACACCAAGGATAAGAGATGATGTAGTTGGAGCGTTGCCACGAGAAATGTGGATAGAGAAGATATCTTACCATGGTAAAGTGAATGAATGATGGATGGCTTGCAAACACTAAGAGGAATGAGGTGATCACCTTATGAGGATGTAGAGCTTACAAGTTATACCAGGTTGAGTTTGATCACCATGATGATGGAATCATAGAGTGCTCTTATGAAGATGAACATATAGTTTAAGGTGACATAATAAGCAAAATACATGGAAGTGTAATGTTACCTAAGGATGTGAAGTCATAATGAATGATCTGATTAAGACTTGGTTGACTAGAAGTTAGAAGAGTTTGTTTGGCCAACCCTAAGTTTGAAAAAGAGAGGTGTTTGGATAACACTCAGATGAAACAAGATGCGTTGAAAAGTTAAGGGTTGTTTGGTTAGCCAGCCTAGTTCTTGATGCAATGAAAGGATGATGGTAAAACCTCAGATGTACTTCTTTGGAAGGGAAGGTGATGAAACCCCAACTAGAGTGGTTTAGGGTTTCGAGGAGTTGATCTTGAAAGAATCATGACATATAGGGAGTCATGGTTGGAGATAATCTTACACCGTGGAAAATGACAATAGCACTTTGGATGCTTAAGATGAAGTTGCATGTGGTTTATGGCCATGCAAGCCATGAGGTAAAGGACGAACCCCAGTAACCCAGTGTATCGATATAGAGGATAAAAGAATCCTTGAGAGGGAATGAGAGCTCAACACTATGGATGTTGTGATAGGTCTTCCCTGGATCGAGGAAGGTCGAGATACAATGTGGGTTATGGTAGGTCGCCTTACCTAGATAAGGAAGAGTTCTGTTAAGGGACAGATGCAGTTGAACTACCCATGTGAGAGACGGTTCAACTACACCATGAAGCAAGATCAGAGGTTCTTAAGTTTGACCTAAAAGTTCACTTCCATAAAGTGGAAGTAGGTACATGAAGAACTCAATGTTAGTATAGTTTATCACCCCTAACTATGATTAGTATGATCCAGACTAAAGGGTCTGATGAGGGCAGGTAAGCTCGTTCAGGGTGATATCTAGAGACAGTTCTTGTCCTATGAAAGATGTGACAATGACCACCATAGCTAGTATCGGGTTTTATATGAAGCTCTATAAGGGAGGTTGTGTCGGACACCACTTCAGTTAGGTGATGTTGGTGAAAGGACCACATGATGGTTAGAAAAAGAGACCACAGTGCATGAAGATGGAAGTCACTTTGATTGCGCAAGGGCTGAAAGGAGCCTAGAGACAATGAGAGTCATGAGCAGATGCAAAGTAGACTGACATACAAGTTACTGTGGGAGAAAATGTGACATGAAAATCCGACCCCTCTAAGTTATATCTAAGAGAGCTGAGTCCCCGATACATGGGTCCATTAGAGATGGATGGGTGGAGAAAGTTAGGTTTGACCTTACCCCTCAGGATAAAGTAATGTGTGATGTTTTCCATGTGTCCAATTTAGAGCACTATGTGAGGTACCCCGACTATGTGCTGAACAATGAACTGAGTGAGCCCCAAGGGAGGCTGACATGGCCTGAGTCACCTGTGTAGTTTATAGACGCCAGGATGAAAGAACTCAGAGAAAAGAATATGTAATGATAAAGGTTCTTTGGATGCACCATGAGTACGGTAAAGCCACATAGGGGCCAATGATGGACATGGAAAAGTCTTATCCTGAATTGATTGTTTGTTTGCTTGTTTGAATTTTGAGGACAAAATTCCTATAAGAGGGGAAGGATGTTATAACCCCAATTTTTGGGTTCAAATAGTGAGAAATGTAATTTCTCATATTAGAGCTAATTGAACAAATAATGATATGTTTTCCATTCACAGTGGCCTTGTTGTGTGTTTGGTGGGCTTTATTGGCTATTGGGCGAAATAACAAGGAAATAACAAAGAAAATTCAATTAGTAAATGAATAATTGAATAATTGATAAAATAAATATGTGGAAACCTCTAGAAGGCAAATCCAAAGAGGATTTCGTGCCTCTTAGGTTCCTTGGGTGCCAAGGAGTCCAAGGTTGCAAAAAGAAAGCAATAAGAAAAGAAAATATTAATTAAGTTTTCTTTATGAAGAAAGAAATTGGAAAATAATGAGAAAATGTGGAAAATGAGTGAAAAGAGGTATAATTGAGTTGTCCTTTGTGGAATTTCGTATCCCAAGGATTCCTAATGATAAAAGGGATACCAATGAGGAAAATAAAAGAGAAATAAAGGGAAATCCTCAAAAAGGAATATTTAAATGAGAAATAAACAAGATAATGTGAAATAAGGGATAAAGATGCATCTAGAAGGATAATAAATATCCTTGGAAAATGATTTCATAATAATGGAGAATCTTGGGATTCAAAGAGTCCCAATGAAGGAAGAGGAAAGAGAAAATACCAATAGAGGCAAATAAGAAGATAATGAGAAGGTACAATTAATAAATATTGTAATAAAATGGTATTTTCCACCCAAGGAAAACTATAATTTCGTGGCTAATAAGTTAAAAGCCAAGACTAAAGAGATTAGGAAAGAGGAACTTTGAATACCTAATATATAAAGAACAAAGCTTTCTTTTTAAAAAAATAAAATAAAAGGGCAAATATGAGAGAGAATCTTGCTTCTCCATGAAGGAATTGAATTCCTAATAGAAAAGAACTTTGTTTCCTTGTGAGAAAGAGTCTTAGGGCGTGGACAACCACCCCTATATATAAATGATTGATCTTTGGCCCGAGTTGGAGTAAGATCTCACGTATCTCCCATCTTATTCAAACCTTACATCCATCTTGGACCCACCAGCCGGGAGAGGCACGACCTCTGGAGCAGCGAGAGGCTTCAGGGGGAGGGTGGATGGTAGCTCGACGCCCTATGGCACCAGAGAAAAGAGGCACCTCACCCACGCATTACAGCAGGTCGGCTGTAGGCAGATCGTGCATGCAGGTCTGGAGATCGTGAACCAGCCATCTTGGCTGTGGTTCGGAGGCTTTCCCAGGTGCGCAGAGGCGCCATGATGGAGGAGGAACCGGCCATGGTGGCCGCCGGGTCCAGGAGAAGAGAGGGAGAGTCGCGCAATGACAGCTAGGGCGGCAGCCCTAGGGCTGCGCGAGGTGGAAGAAGGGCGGAGTGCGTTGGACAGAAACGCCCTTTCGCGGGCTACAAGACTGATCACTTACCCAGGGGTAATAATGTAAATGCGTTATGTTTCCAAAGAAAGCAGCCTCGCCAATGTATGCATGGGGAGGCCGACGTGGCACTCCTGGATTGGCCCAAGTGAGGTAATTCTTCTAAAAATCATAACTCCTTCATAGTAGCTCGGATAAATACAAGTTATATATGAAAGTTGATCCTCAGAACGATAGGAATCCAAATAAATTATGATTGAAGCCTGATTCCTTATGCAATTCGAAAAATAATGGAAGATATCAACTTTAATGTGTTAATTGTTTAAAGAACCCTATGTTGGTATGATTAAAATGATTAGTAAGGTTTAATAGATGATTAAAGTTGATATTAGCCTGTTAATAATAAAAATGGATATTTGGAAGAAAAAGGATGGAATTGGCATATAATTAGTTAATTTAGAATTTATATGCCTGAAATATGAAAAGTACATAAAGCTATCATCTTTAATGATTTAATTAATGAAAAACCCTTAGATTTGATGATAGATGGTTTTAATATTGATCAATGGATAATTTAAGCCTATTGTTCATAAAAAGGAAAATAAGATCTAAAAAGATAATCTTTTTATATAATTGGCTTAGTTTAGGGTTTTGTGCATGAAGATGCATTAACGAGCTTGAAAACCCTAAATTAGTTGAATATGAGTTTTAAATATTTTAATTGTTCAAATCTGTAAAGAAATAGGGATATGATGATCCTAAGTCAATTTTGGGTATAAAAGAATATTAAATGAATAGTTTGAGCAATTAGGGTCTATATAAATGGAAAAGAGTGATATTAGGGTTTGTTAACCTAAAAGAGGTAAAGTTTGAGAATTTGATCTAAGAAACCCTAATGAGTATTAATGAATACTTAATACGGATTAGAAACCCTAGAAAGTGAATCCAAGTCAATAAAATAGATTCCTGATAAAGTGTGTAATAAATAGAGTACATATTCTTTTCAGGAATTGTGTGATGATTTAATTACTTGCTTGGATCTGTTGATTGGGTTGATTGCATATACATGAAGTAAATGTTGAATAATCTGCATGACTCATCAAAACAGGTATGTGGTTACGCTTATGACTATACTGAATAGTTTCCCGAAGATTTTATCGATGTTTCCCTCATTGCATGAATTAATTGTTGGATGTCTATTTATTTCATGCAATTATAAAGTGACTATGGCTATCACTATGAGTATACATGTATAACTAGCTAGATCCGAGTCCACCCCTGTGGCTATGCAAAGGCTAAGGATAACCTAGAGCAAGGTCTAGGGTATCATGAGTTAGAAACTGGGCTACACATGAGTAGTGCCATGAGACTCTTAGCATACCATGAGTTAAGGAGTGGGCTACCTACGGGTAGTGCCATGTGACTCAGCCCTAGAAATTGATTCACCTATGAGGTGAAGTCATGAGGGGTAAAATGGGAATCTACCACATGGGAGGTAGTATCCAGGTCCACTGCAGGGACAGCGCAGGGGATAGGGTACACATGGATCGCGTAGTTATACTTAAAACGTAAACTTGTTTGTTAAATGATAATTGAATGTGATACATTGTTATAGATAATTGAATGATTATTGGTTTCCCCCACATACCAGCTACGGCTGACCGACGTTTTGTTTGTCGGCGTTTTAGGTACAATGAAAAGAACAAACAGTAAAGTGACACATGTGATACTAAATGAGAATTAAAGTACAAAGGAGGATTAGATAGATTAGTATCGGCATGGATAGAAATATGGAGATCCAAGTTTTCAAAAGGTATGTATAGAAAAATTTTATTACCATTTTCAGTATAGTCTGTTAGAATTTAATAATTGTTGATGGTTATATGTCGAACCTTTGATCCGGGATTAATGGGTGCGGCTTCGACCTCTTGGTCTCCCTTAATTGGGGGTTATCGGGAGGTGGGGTCGTAACAGGTACACCACCAACCTAAAATTTGACAAAAAAACACACGTACAAGATATAAATATAAATGAACATATAGATAGAAACCTCAGGGATATATTTTTAAAACTTACATTGTGAGGCAGCGCATTGACGTCCTCACCCTCACGGTAATCATTAGCATAGTCATTAGGAGAATGCTCAACCATCTAAAAGTTCACATCACATTGTAAAGTTCACATTGTAAAGTTCACATTCCCATTGTAAAGTAATTCACATTGTAAAGTTCACATTCAGAAAAATAAAACATATAAAAAATATAAACATGCATGCCTCTAATATTGCGATCTTTTTTCAATTAACAATCCTTCATTGCAATCTCCGCACACATACAAGTCATCATTAGCTTCAATATTTGGTGGTGTTGGCAACCCAACCAAGAATGGACTGGAGTCATCATACTTATCATAGTATTGTTCTTCATCTATAGGATCTTCAATGAACTATCTTTTACCATGAAGAACAACCGACCATTTATCATTTGCGGGATCATTGATATAAAATACTTGTTTTGCCTATGATGGAAATATGAATGGTTCACCATTCTCTCCAATCTTTTCAAAGTTCACTAATGTGAAACCCAATTCATTCACTATAACTCATTTGGTGTTATCAAACCAATTACATTTAAAGAGTGAAATTATGAAATCTATGTAGTCAAACTTCCATATGTATTCAATGACAATGTAATATGACATTTTAGCTTCACGTGGACTCTTATCATTTGCACTTGCAAAAAACAATAAAGACGCTTGAAGGGTGACCTCACTATTTTGGACAAAACTCTTATCATCTTGACGCTTTGTGTAATTTGAGAATCCATTTATGTCAAACCCTTCATAGGACATAACATTCAATTTTGGTTTAAAGGCGAGGCATTTGATATTTTCAGTAAGATTATCTGGTGTTTGAGATAGTTGATGTAAGACTTTATCTTCAAACCACTTAATAAATGTCTTGTTATGCTCTCTACCAAGCCACATTGAATTGGCTCGAGGATATCGTCTCTTGATGAAATTGGTATGTTCCTCGATATAAACACTCACTTCGTCGATGTTGTGTAAAATATACAAGTGACCTTGTTCCAACTGCTCATGGCTGATTACTTTCATCTGTGATCCCAAAATTCATTTGCCAAAATACTCCTCAATATTCTTGTCATTAACAGGAGTGTCATTAGCACTCAGAAAGTCATTGCACAAATCCATAACCTCTCTCGCCACATAACCCTCAATAATACTCCCTTCAGTCCAATAATGGTTTCGAACATCACCTTTAAAAATTCTCATGTATCGTTCAAAGGGATACATCCTATGTAAGAAAACTCATCCCAACAATTTTCACTTCCCTAGTCAAGTGGACAACAAGATGTACCATGATATCAAAGAACGAAGGAGGAAAATACATCTCAAGATGACATAGGGTAACAACCACTTCTCTTTGCAATTTATCGAGAGTATCAGGGTCAATAACTTTGCTGCACAGACTGTTGAAAAAGAAACAAAGTCTGGTGATTGCAAACCTTACATGCTTCGACAATATAGATCGAATTGCCACAAGCAATATTTGTTGCATTAGAGTGTGAGAATCATGAGATTTAAGACCTATCAACTTTAGATCTTTCATTGATACCAATGTACGGATGTTGGATGAGTAACCCTGTGACACCTTAACATTTACCAAGCATTCACAAAAAGCTTTCTTCTCCTTTCTCGACAACATGTAACAAGCGGAAGGTAAGTATGTTCTCTGGTCGCTACTAACTACTTCTGTTAATTTTGTCTTTATTCTCATCTCATGTATGTCTATTCTGGATTTTATCCCATCTTTAGTCTTACCTGGTATATTCAACAGAGTACCGATGACGCTATCACAAACATTTTTCTCAACGTGCATGACATCGATACAATGCCTGACTGCCAAAGAACTCCAATAAGGAAGATCCCAAAATATTGACTTCTTCTTGAATAAAGATTTGTCACTCTGTGTGGCCATCGTATATTGTGATCTCTTACCAAATTCATTGGCAAAGTCTTTTACTCTTTCATAAACATCCTCCCGTGGTATAGGTTTAGGTGCACTCCGTTCTTCATTTTGTCCATTGAATGCTTTGTGCAACCTACGATACGGATGGAATTTTAGAAGAAACCTTCAATGACCAAGATATACAGTCTTGCCGCCGTGTTTTAGTCATATTGAATCAATGTTCTCTTCACATATAGGACACACTTTAGATCCTTTGACACTATATCTAGACAAATTCCCGTATGCTGGAAAGTCATTCACAATGCAAAACAACATAGCAAGAAAATGAAATGTCTCTCTTTGTGAAGCATCATAGGTCATCACACCTTCACCCCAGAGTTTCTTCAAGTCATAAATCATAGGTTCAAGATAAACGTTGATATCATTTCCAGGTTGTTTAGGGCCCGATATCAACAACGACATCATAACGTACTTATTTTTCATACACAACCAAGGAGGAAGATTGTATATAACAAGCATAACTGGCCAAGTACTATGTTGACTGCTCAATGTCCCGTACAAATTCATCTCATCTGTACAAAGCCCAAATCTTAGATTCCTGACTTCTTCACCAAATTCAGGGTACAATAAATCAATCTTCTTCCATTGTGGGGAATGAGACGCATGTCGTAGGATCCCATCATTATTTTTCTTAACATTTGCATGCCACCTCAAATTCTTCGCATCTATCGAATTGGCAAACAAGCGTTGAAACCGTGGTATTATAGGTAGATACCACATCACCTTCACAGGAAAACCAGTTTTGGACTCCCCCAAAGTCGTTAATTTATACCTTGACGCACCACATTTGGGACAATCTTTCAAATCCACATAGTCCTTTTGAAATAATACATAATCATTCGGTCATGCATGTATCTTCTTGGCCTCCATTCCCATTGGGCACAACAATTTCTTTAACTTGTATGTTGAGATTGGCAGCTCATTTCTTTCAGGAAGAATTTATTTCAACAAAGACAATAATGACGTGAAGCTTTTGTCGCTCCATCTATTATTAGCTTTCAGCTTATACAATCTCAATACAATGCTAAGCTTTATAAACTTACAACCTATGTATAACGGTATCTCAACATCATGCACAATGTTTCTAAACATGGGAGGTGGATCGGTGTGCTCTACCCCACAACTGTCCAACATCACATCAACAATGTCTACTGGAACTGGTTCGTTCACATCTACGTCATCGGAGGCAATTTCTTCTTCCACACAAGCACTGCTATCGACATCCACTGATTTAGGTTTGAAATCTCTCCATGCTAGTGCCATTCTGTATAACCTTGTACAATCTCATTGCACATGACATTACTTTTGATTTCGTTACCAGTGCTGACTTTCAAGTTGTTACTGCAATGCCTACATGGACAGTAGAGCCTATCTCTGGGTTGTTTCCTATGTTCCTCGGCAAATCTAATAAACTGATCAAGACCAGAAATAAACTCTGGGGGTGTAGCGATTTGGAATGGACATCCATGATCTATCCATTATATGATCAAAGAGGAAACAAGTATATATTAGACCAGGATTAGGGTCTAGGGTTAAAAGATTAGGGTTTATGGTTAAAACTTTAGGGTTTAAGGTCTTATATATAATAAATGTGTACCATCTATCCCATTCTTGAACACCTAATCTCACTAGTAAGTGTATAATGTGTATTGGGTTTTCAAAAAAATGTCAGCATCATTTCCCCGTTGTTCTCCAAGTACATACGTACTTAGAGAACAAATGGGGAAATGCTACCAAAATTTTCTTGAAAACCAAATACACATTATACACTTACATCCTAAGTGAGATTAGGTGTTCAAGAACATTCCCAAACCGGGAACTATCCAAGATTTAATCCTAATGAGTAAATCTTGGACGGGTTTCCAGGCCAACAAAATATAACACCAGTCCCTTATTCACAACCCCATTCAACACACAATTTTCTTATAAAATCACTTGTGGACAGCCATAACAACATATCAATGCTTCCTAAATTAATCAATGTATTATTTTATAACACAAATCGTAGTGGGTATAACATAGCAAAAAACTCAACATGTCACAACAGAAACATGTCCTTAACCTAATATTCAGATATTTGTAACAAAACTCGTGGTAGCTATACCATGGAAAATTAAGTAGCATGCCCAATATATAACAAAAGTAACATTTTTCCAGATTGTTATAATGATAATGATAATGTATGGGTAAAAAACCTCAAAATCACATTCAACTTGAGAAACCTAGGGTTCAATTAGGAAATGTCATTGTGCATGATATAGGAGTTCAGTTGGAATAAGTCTCATCAAGAAAGTTGGACCGAAAGGAAATTTTGGTTTAGGAGAGTGCCTATACATTGACAATCATGAGTAAAATTTGAATATGACATAGAGTAAAGAGATTTTATATCACACACAGACCTTCGGAATAGACTTACTAAAAAAGAACCATTATATGGAACTAATCCCACATTATACACATAGTTTTCCAAAGTAAGATAATGTGCACTTCATGGAATTATTAAGATCTGAATATAAGTGGTTTCTACCTACATTGATGGGATTTTATATCATTTGAGTCTTCCATTTAAGGCATTAGATGCATTGGAACCCTTGTATTGAGGATAAGAATCCCATGTGATACACAAGGTTGAGAATCTTTCACCATACTAAGAAAATACTATAGCATGTCTTCTCTAAATCTAGATTCATCATATACATCCAAATTAGATACACAACTAGACATTCATTTAGGTGTTCATGATAACTCCCAGGTATACACAACTAGACATTCATATAGCTGCGGTGAATAGCAGTGGAGGAAGCACACCTTTCAGCAGCAGCGGCAGATAAGTAGGCGAGCAGCGGTGGTGGACCTCCAGTAAAAGTGGCGGAACTCAAGTAGTGGCGGTGAGAGCTCCAGTAGTGGCAGCCGGTGAGCTCCAGAAGTGGCAGTCTAGTAGTGGCGGCCGACGAGCTCTAGAAGCAGCGGCAGGTGCAGCGGAGGCAGGGCAGACGCAAAGGAGGCAGAGAGATCGACGGAAGACCTCCAGCAGTGGCGGTGAGAGCTCCAATAGTCGCAACCGGTGAGCTCCAGAAGTGGCGGGCCAGTAGTGGTGTTCAGTGAGCTCCAGAAGCAGTGGCAAGCACAACGACGGTAGAGAGACTGGCAGTGCAGAGAAATCGCCAGAGACCTAACCTCAATAATCAGGAATGAAATAGAGAAAGCGGAAGAGTCTGGCTCGCGCGGGTGCTATTAAGTTAACAATAGACGTCAGTTATTTAAAACAACCGACGCTTAAAACAATGGGTGTCAGTTACCACAACAAAACTGACACCTATGTTCAATGATAGTTGTCAGTTTCAACTTGAAAAATCGACATCTATCTACATATGTCGATAAAAAAATTCTTGAATGATGACCATAGTCGTCAGTTTCCGTAGCAAACCGATGCCAAAGGGGGGTGAAAATTTTCACGGGGACAACGCAAAAAAATACATCGGCGTCAGTTTTTGCAAGAAACCCGACGATACAAATGGGCCCAATTTCTGTCTCGCAACAAACATTTAGTCATCGGTTAATTTTTCAACAACCAACATCGTATGTTAAATTTTGGAGGTAATTTGTTTCACTGGAAAATTCAAATTTGACGGGCGATTTTAGGCGTTGGTTGCTTATTGAGGAACCAACGCTAAATAAAAAGTGATACCCGTGTCTGGCCGCTCTTCACATATTGATGTCGGTTTTTGTATTCAACCGATGTTGTAGGGTTTAGGCGTCAGTTTTGTGTATACAACCGACACATCTAAATGTGACGTTATAAGCCATTTTTGTAGTAGTGCGATGGTATGTCTGGGCAAAAACTAATAGTGTCGTATCTTCCTCATTTTAACTCTGGTTTGGTTCATTTTTTGCATAGGATTCATAATTATATTCTCAACAATTCTATAGTATTTTTTTAAATTATTAATCAGCTGTTTATTTATTAGTTCTAAAATATTTGTATTGTTTTTCCACATACACGTATAGGCTATTAATATATCAACTAGGGTTCAAACCTTGATGTATTCACAACACATATTTTATTTAATTTATCAAAGATCAAATTTAAGTTAAACCAAAATATAAATCAACCAGTTAATGATGCAAAGTGTTACTAAGGTAAAATATAGGTTTAATCCACACTAAAATTATGTTAAACCCTAAAATTACCAATGAAGTATAGTAAGGGTTGTATATTATGGAATCCCAACAAACATTGGTTTCCAATCAGGAAGCTCCTCAACATTCTATTGAATAACAGTTGGCACAACTCATAGCTCAACTACGCACCCTTGGAGGTGAATTTCTAGACAACGAGAATAAAATCATAAGAACCTAGAGAAGTTGAAGGCAATTTCCACTCAATTAGGAAATTTCTATACATTCCTGGAACCACATGTACCACACCAAAACCTGACTCTATTGACAATGAGAATTTTTTTATGGTTGATGAGAAAGAAGTATAGAAGATGGGTAAAGATATGATTATTTTTATAAAAGAGGACAACGAGAAAGAACAAGTAGACACGAGAAAGGTAGATGACACAAGGAAGGCACATGCAAAGGTTGTTGATCTAAAGACTTTAGTGTATAAGCCAACACCTCCTATCAAAATTGTTTGAGGCAGACTAATCTGATAGCTTGCTTCATACAATTAAAGGAAGCTACAAAAAATACTTCATGTTGACATCCCTTTCTTTGATACACTTCCTAAAATCATGGATTGGTCCAGATATCTAAAGACTCTTCTAAATAGAAAAAAACACTATTGAATAGTATCAAACTATAATTATAGGTCAAACATCTTTAGATATTATGTTGAACAAGATGCCAAAGAAGTAGAAACACTCATGTCCATTTTGGATAGCTTGATACATATGGGATAGAGACCACAAAAAAGGATTAGAAGATCCACACACTAACATTTATATCATGCCATATTTCAAACACTTAGGTTTACGAAATTTTTGCCTATATTAATGATGATTCAACTAGCATACTCTTCAATGACCTAGCCCTTAGGGATCGTCAAAGACATCTTAGTAAGGTAGGAGAATATTTTTCTGTGCCATACAATTTTGTCATTATGAACATCAAGGAGGATCTCATATATATTCCCATCTTCGCTCATCCTTTTCTAGCTACTACATGTCCAGATGAAGATCGTTTTTCTAACAAAATGGGGAAGTTTTAGGTATGTTTTCATGATAAATTATATATATTCATGTATTTTATGCATCTTTCTCATTTCTAGGAATATCTCTTGTCCATCCATTTTGTCTGTTCTTCATGCATTTAGTTCAAAATTGCATTTTTACTATTGCCTAATGCATGTTTTGTTTTATAGATACCAAATCCAGCCACAAATTTTAGAGAGTCAATACCACAAACATTGTGTTGGTGGAATTGACATTAAATAAAATACGACTTGCTTATAGAGAAATTTTGTACAATCAATATATGATTCAAGACCACCAAGATGGAATTTAGGGCCATCGATGTCCAACTTGGTGGAATCGATAAGAGGATCATAAAAATGTCAGAGATTAGTACCATCAATGGAAAACTTAGTGGCACTAAGATCGTAAGACATAGTCAAATAAAATAGCATGTCAATGGAACCAACTCGATGTTGGTAGCACTTACATCCTCCTGATGGACATGATTAAGATAGGAACGATATAACGACTTGTAGTAAAAGTGGTTCCTTGCCTTTTCCTTTATAAACCCAAGAGGGTGGCTGACAGGCATAAACCGTTCATGCAAAACGGAAGTGCAAGTGTTGTGTAATATAGGTCAAAAGAGGCCCAAGTGTCAAACTTATGGAAACATTCACCAAGGACTACTAGTTATTGAAACCAAATCAGCTAGACCTAGCAAATATTTGGTTAGTTGTGTAATTAACTAAGAATTCATATTTAAACCTAATTTAAATTTAGAAATGGATGGACTCCTTAGGACTTATGGTTTCACTATGATAAGCGCTACATTGAAATTCCTTTTAATTAATAATAATTCATCTTTTACTCTGGAGTAAAGACTTGTAGCAAGCATAGCCCGCTCCCGCAACATAATGCACTACCTAAACTAAAAAAGTGACATTCCTATAGCATTTTAGGAATTAGTTAAGATGCATGATTGACATCTCTATGTTATACTTTCATAGATATAAGCCTTCTTGCAAAGTGTGATATAGGCTATGTGAATATATAACTTGTCCGACTCGTAATCCATGTCCCTAAGAAATTAGTGGTCTATTAACTTCAAAAAAAGAAATTAGTGGTCTATTAATTTGATTATTATGATCTAGCATGAACAAACTAATGAAGTGACTATAGATTCACATCCAGAACAAAGGAAATAAATTATGAACTCACAAAATTTCAATAAAATGCAATGTCAGGCTACTCTTGGGTCCTAAGGAATGTTGGATTTAGTGTTGCATGACTATCATCATTGTAAAGCAAGGGGAATAAGAGGAAAATAGTCTAAACATTATAAATCCAATATAAAAATCCATGGAGAATTCGTCTCAGTGATGTCCTCTGATGAACACTCTAATCCAAAACATTTTGATTGTAGATCCATCCTTTAAAAGTGCATAGAGTGTTCAATTAGAAACTATATTCTTAGTTTTACCCATCTCTTAGCTCTCTTCTCTACAAATCACATGATAATCGTGATGTGGGTGCACCCCTTAGGTCACAACGGAGGATTTATCCCTAATTAATTCATGGTTGTTGGATCTAACTTAATTTCAAACTTGCTTCGATCATGTAGAATTGGTACCACCAACGAAGTGTCGTTGGCACAGAGTGGTCAGTCAACTTATGTCTCCTCAAACTATGTCAGTACTACTGACATGAGTGTTGGTAGAACTAAGTTGTTTCTCATAGAAGTCTATATGTTGAAGTTAGTATCACCGACAAACAAATCGGTCACATCGAGACAATTAATCTTGAGTTTTGATGCTCCCTAGATTATGAGTTGGTAGAACTTACCAATGGCTTGGTTAGTATTAACACCTCTCTCGGTATCATAAAGTATCATCTCAGTAGAACTGAGTCTGCCTTTCTTTGTCATTCTAGATTGTGGTGTGTTGGACCACCAACATGTATGTTAGTAGAAATGAGATGTCCATTTAGTGTTGAAATCACCCGAAAAGAAGGGAAACACAACATAAGTCTCAGACATGAATCATAAATTAACATGCTTTGATACAAATATTTAATAATTTATGCAACAATGGTTCACATGCTCATAATGGAAAAGAATGCATACACATATCTCAAAATAAACATATATGCAAAATAATCACAAAAAATAGCTTGTGACATGAAACAAAAAATCAATGCATCAAAATCACCCAAGCTTGAATATTGCTTGTCCTCAAGAAACACTACTTTTGGATCAGTTTGAAAGAGTCAACAAGAGGACAAATCTAATGAAATATTTTTTATAACTACCTCCACCTAACAATCCCAAAGTGGCCCTTACCCACCACTAAACATGTAACTACTCTAAAGCAATCAAAATTGTTCATTAAAGATCTCAATAATAAGATCATTGAAAACAATATTTATTATGGAGAAGTTAACATCATAGTCAATAGGGAATGCGCTTGATGCACCATGTGATTCCCCAATCTACATTTTCTACACAATTATATTGGAAGCAATTACCCATAATGAAATGGATGGGGAAAATAATCATTTATGTCACCTACCTTGTATTGCAATCGATGGAAATGGAATGGGTGGTTGTGATACAATTATCACAAGTAAAAACTAAATTATTTATTCATAATAAAATAGTATGCATCTACAAAATGGATGAAATGAAAATGCTCATCCTCTAATGACTACTATTATGGTGGGATGACGAATGCAATGAATGTCTCATCATAATGATTAGTATGGGTGCAAGTATATTTACATGTAAGCTATTCTTACTTTCTCCTTAGGGAAAGAATTTGGTTTGAGTTTGTAGCATCCTTTCCTCATTTCCTTATTTCTTTTTCTCTCTTCCCTTTTATTTTTGCATGATAAATGATTCATGCTTGGGCTTTCTTCACAATACATCTTTCTCTTCATTCCAAGGAATGTGGATGTACATTCTGTCACTCTTTATCAGTGCAAAAAGTCAAATAGATACATGTTAAACATAATGCAAAATGTTGCAAATGAAAATGCAATCTATATGTAAGTTGTTATGTAACTAGAATTTCTCTAGAAAAAAAATGGCATGCACATTTTTATAATTTTGTCTTTCTTTTATAATGCAACAAGAATGAAAGTAATTAATATGTGACCTACTAATGAAATTAAGAGGAAAATAATTTGGTTTCACTTGATCATCCTACAATGGTGAATGAATTTAAATGGAGGGTGGATGGAACCACATGACTGAGAGACGATGCATTTCTTAACTATGATATGTTCTCTCCTATCAATTTATGTAATAGGATGAGCTTTAGAATTTATTTCTTACATTCCCATTTAAGATCTCATTACTATTTGGTTGGTTTAGATGTAAACATTCCCATAGTACACAAGCCTTAGGTGCATTAAAATCCTCATTCATATAAGATGTCCTCAAGCTGACTGAGCCAAACATTTCCTCAAGTTGGTATTGTCTTATACTCGCATTTGAGCTTACAAGATGGAACATTGAAGTAAAATTTCAAATTCATTACACGAGCATGAAGCACATTATTTTTACTTATACAATGAAATCATGAGAATTTAAGCTCCACGACTACACTCGATAGATTGTGAATTCTAATACTAGAAGCAAATCAAGAGAAAAAAGAAAAAATGTAGGAGAAGTAACTATGATAGAAGGAAATGCAAAAGAAATTTGTTCCATCATCCCCTAAGCTTGAAATTGACCATGTCCTCATAGTCAAAATCAAACTAAGAGGTCGAATAGTGGTACACAAAACTTAAGATAATGGTGGTGGATGAAATGTTCCCGACAACATTTGTGGATCAGGTGAATATAATGTTTGGTGGACTGTCGAGGTTAGACTAGCACGTCATGTGGCTGAGGGTAGCTAGCAAAGTTCGCCTATCTCCAGTAATGATCATAGCGAGGTTTTTGGTGATTACTCAGTGCATCATATACAAGTATAGATGTTCTTCTAGTTGACCAAGAGAAGATGCTCATTGTTGTAGATGGCTTGCTATTTCTAAAGAAACTACTCTTGAACACCCTAAATTTGAGTCAAAGTGGCTCACTACTATTGTTGCCCGTATTGGATGGACTGCAAATTCCCATGCATGCCCTCCATGGAAAATGAATCTCCAAACAGTAGAGGTGCTACAACTGTGGAACTTGAAGCTACATATATATAGGGGATGTGGTGCATACACCAAGATGGTGTGTAAGGCATGGGTACATCCTATTTTTCCTCTTTGTCCTCCACTTCTTCATCATTGGATGGGGTGTGGACATCTCCCCCTCTCAGGTACACCTCGATGTCCTATGTTGGCCACCTAAGATGCCATACTCCCTGTAGAGAAAAGATGGGGTTTGGGAGAACCCTCCCCTTCAGCGTACATCTATGGTGCAACAGGCATATGCCCTACCTTGGTGCATGGAGACAAATTCATCCCTCTTGGAGTTCTTGAAATTAAGAGAAGATTACATCTTGTGGGCATTGTCCTTGGAGACGTTGAGGTGGAGATGCATGGAAGTGGTGTGAGCAAGCCCCCAAAAGTAGATGGGGTGCTTATCCTAGTTGGCCTCCTCACGTCCATAATATAGAGAAGGAAGAATCAGATAAGATTGACCATTTCCCTTCCTAAGGTCAAGAAGGACCATAGAACATATAGGTATGCTTGTTGGACCATCCCCTACCCTTGTGTTGACCTGGAAAAGATTTCATTTGTCAAGTAGTGATGAAAGATGCAGGTAAAAGGGTACTCTATACCCATGACAGACAACTGATGCCAGTTGATGAAAAATCCCTATGGTATGACTATCATCTATCTCCATGCCATTCTAAAGTTGAAGTTACTTGGGATGAAACACACCTCACCCATAAACCAATCATATATTGCATTGTACTCCTCCAATGTGATGTGTTGCTCAGTTTTGTATAATTGGAATTTCACCCAGACAACTTCCCATTCTTCCTCATGCTTGGGGTGATACACACCTCCAGCATGGCAAGGAACTTACAGACAATTTTAGAGTAGGAGGGCTAGTCACTAATGAATGGGTGATCACCCACAATTCATTTTCTAGTGCTGATGCATTGGAGGTTTTTGGTGAAGCCTACTTTGGTGAGGAAGTCCCAATCCCCATAACAAGTTGGTATGATCTCCCTCTTGTGTAGCATAGTATAGTGCTTCTTCTAAGCTTCAACTGAGAAGGCCACCCTCAGTGGCATGGGTACCAACTGGTCATGTATAAGGGTGGTACATGGAGCTTATTGTTAGGATACCATCGCTTGGAGAAGAGAAGATCGAGATGAGGAAAAGACTTTGTGAAGATTCTTAGCACCAAAATGCCTTTGTGATCTCTTGGGATGGTCCCACACCTTGTAAATGAGAGGTGGATGTTTTGGTGTGATTTATGATCACCCCTTGCTTCTCCTTTTATAGTTGAAGGTGTCTTTTCCCACGTGATGTTTGTACTACCGACATGAAAGTGTTGGTGGTACTGACTCTTTGCTATCCTTGGGCACCTCAATGGAAGTTGTTGACACCAACAAATTGATACACCAACCCACTATTGTGTATGTGTTGGTGGTACAAACAAAAGTCAATAGGATTGACTCCTAGATTGTTGTGTGTAGATCAGTGCAACTGATCGTTTGATGTGAAAGAACTCAATTATTGGGGTCGATGCCATAGATCTGGTCCTTTGGATCAATGTCACTAACGTATCTGTTGGATGTACCTATCTAACTTTCAACCTCCTTTGACCTCTCTATAGGTGCCATCAAGTTCTCTTATCAGTGTTACCGAGGCTTGATTTCCTATGGCATTAGGGGCTTCAGCTGGAAATGCCAAGGCCACTAAAATGCATGTTTGTGGTATCGAGATGAAAAGATATTTGTCTTCCTTGAGTTTAATGGGTTGGTACCATCGAGAAGCCTCTCAGTGGTATCAGTAATCATGTTTTGTAGCTCTATGGTTTCTCTTCAAAAGTTTGTGGAGCTAGCAACTGTGGCATTAGTGCTACAGAGTTGAATGACTCTAGAAAAATCTCTAACAGATAAGGATTTGGTGCCACCAACCATCATGTTGGTGGTACCAAAAACTTCAAATTTCTATGTGTATTATTGGATATGGGTCAGTGCTATCAATGGTGGAGTTGGTAGTACCGACAATGTAAATTTCTACACAACATAAGAAAATGCATCAAGGCACCTTTTTCCTTTGCATCAAAATTAACAACTACTTATAAAAAGTATGACATGTATAAAAAGAGATGACTAAAAAGATGACATAAAGTAAAGTGGGTTGCCTCCCATAAGTGCCCTTATTTAATTTCCTAGGCTCGACAATCATCAAAATCCTCAAGGAAGCTCGATGATATTCAACTCTTCCTCCTCATGGATCACTTATTCACTAAAATAATGTATGATATGTTTTCCATTGGTCAAGAATGTCTTGTAGGCATCATTAATCTCTATTGCACCATGAGGAAACACTTTAACCTCCACATAAGGTCCATTCCAACAAAACCTCAACTTGACTGGATGTAGCTTCATCCTAGAATGCAATGACAATATATTTGTCCTAGTAGGAATTTTCTATGAAAAATATGGTGATCATTTATATTCTTGGTCCTATCCTTGAAATCCTTGAATTCTCATAAGCATCTAGCCTAATCTCCTCTAATTCATTTAGTTGTAACTTGCGCTTCCTCCCTTCACTTGACAAATCAAAACTGAATTTCCTCAAGGCCCACTTGGCTTTATGTTCTAGCTCCATGGGTAAATGACACACCCTTTTTAAAATAGTCTATACGGGGTTGTTCCAATGGGTGTTTAAATTTCTTCCTATATGCCCAAAGAGCACCATTCAGTTGCATGCTCTAGTTCATCCTACTTCAAGAAACAATCCTCTTTAATATAATTTTAATCTCCCTATTGGACACCTCAACCTAGCCTTGAGTCTAGGAGTGGTATGGAGTTCCTACCATGTGCTTCACTTTAAATTTTCTCAACAAAGATCCAAACTTCCTATTTTTGAAGTGAGAACCTCCAACACTTATTATCCTAGGTACCCCAAACTTGTAGAAAATGTGATCTTTCACAAAGTGTCAAACAACCTGTGAATCTGGGTTGGAATTTCTTCCACCCATTTTGACACATAGTCAATTTCAAGTGAAATATAAAGAGTGGAGTTAGAAGGTTCCCATGAAATCTATGCCCAAAAGATCAAATAGTTTAACTTCCTGAAAATGCTCAGGGGCATTTCATGTCTTCTAGAGTTGTTTCCCGACTATTGACATGTGTCACAACATCTTACAAAGTCATATTCTTCCTTAAACAATGATGGAAAATAGAATCCTCTTTCCAAAACCTTGGCCTCTATCCTTGAGCTATCTTTGTGTCCCTAGTGGGTAGAGAGTGGCAATGAGCAAGTATGCTCTCAAACTCACACTCGGGAACACACTTCCTCAATATTTCATTATGCACTACTAAACTAAGATGGGGTAATCTAAAACATAAAACCTATAGTAATGGAATGTTGCTTGTTATCATGATATCCCCAATCTCCTAGTAGTTCTCCTCAAGCTAAATAATTCACTATATTTGAATACCAAGAATCTTTGTCTCTCACAGAAAAAAGTTTCTCATCAGGAAAATCTTCAACATTTAGTGACTCTAGCCTCAACTCATTCACCCTCTCTAGATGATATAATTGATCTGCTACTACATCCTATGCTCCCACTTTATCCTTGACTTCAATGTCAAGCTCATGTAGTAAACAAAATCTTCAGATCATCTTGGCTTTGCATCCTTCTTCTGTAATAGGTACAAAATAGCGGCATGGTCGGTCCAAATAATCACCTTTTACCCTATTAAATATATCCTAAATTTATCAAAAGCAAAGACAATAGCTAATGGCACCTTTTCAATGGTGGTATATTAAGTTGAGCATCATTAAGAGTTCTCAACGCATAATAAATGATAAAAATAGAATGATCTTTGCATTGGCTCAAAACAAATCTAACTACATAATCTAATGCATCACGCATCAACTCAAAAGGATGGTTCCAATCTAGAGCCACCACCACAGGTGCAAAGATCAATATCTCCTCTAAAACATCACATATAGAAATCATCAACATTAAAATTGACACTAACATCTCCAAAAGTTACTTGGCTATTTTTGAAGAATCTTTTATGAAATGTTGAAAAAATTGGAGTGTCCTAAGAAACCCCAAACTCCTTTCACCTAAGTTTTTCGAGGTAGTAGAAAATCACCTCAATCTTTACAGATCAACTTCCATCCCCTTGTTCGACACCTTGTGTCCTAGACCAATCCCTTCATTCACCATCATATGACATTTCTCTCAATTCAAACCAAGTGAGTCTCCTCACATATCTACAACACTTCGTCAAGACTAGAAAGGTAGTCCACAAACGAGTCTCCATAAACTAAAAAATCATCCATAAATATTTCAATGTATTTCTCTACCATATCTGAAAAAATACAGACCATACCTTGTTGAAACGTTGCTGGAGTGTTAGAAAGATCAAAAGGCATGCAACGGTAAGCAAAACAAGCACAAGGATAAGTGAAGGTTGACTTCTCTCAGTCATGTGATTTCATGGAAATATGATTATAACCATAATAACTGTCTAGAAAATAGGTGAGAGACGTGTGAACCTCTTAAGGATTTGATCTATAAAAGGTAGAAGAAAATGGTCTTTGAAGGTGGTGGCATTTAACCGGTGGTAATCAATACAAACTCACCACCCACTCACTAAACAAGTAGAGACTAGTTCACTTGTTGAATTACTAGTGACCATTATTTCACCCTTCTTAGGAACTAAATTGCTTCCACCCATTTGGAATCTGAAATAGCATAAATTTTACCTATTGATAAGATATTGACTATATACTTCTTCACCGCCTTAGTCTTGATGGGATTTATACGGTGTTGAGGTTGTGCCACCGGTTTTTCTCTATTTTCAATCTAGATCTTGTATTGACATATACTATGGGAGATCCTTTTGATATCAAAAATACATCACCCAAATGCAGCCTAATGATTCTTTAGAACAATGAGTAGTTTCTCCTCCTATCTAAAACTCAATGATGCAAAAAAAATCTCTATAAGTTTGTTGTCCACTGTCAAGAATGTATACTTAAGATGCAGAAGAAGTGGCTTCAATTCTAACTAATGAGGACATTACAAAGATGGGACTAATGGCAGTGGTGGCATCCCAACTCCTCATAATGTATGGAATAATAACATGGAAATGTTTTTAGAAACATGAAACATTCCTCTATTAGACGGTAGCATGTGTAGTCATCCACCAGTTCATGATACAATCTTCTAAAGGTAGCTGAGGATATGCATGTGTGATGGTAGAACATACTACATTTGTGGTTGTCTTTGTGGTTACTTCATCCTCTAGTTCATCATGATACTTAAAGGCCTTTGTGAAAGAAATATTCTCTGTCTGTTCAACAATGTCCACCTCTAGGGTGCCTTGATCCACCTTTGTCAAGATATATTCCGTATCAAAAAATGGTTTCCCCAAAAATATGGACACCTCACTATCATAATTTTGCATCACATGACATTATTCCTGCTCTTTGATTGGTTGTTGATAATCAGGTAACTTTATCTCAAACCTATCATCCTTATATCCCGAGGGGGCATGGGTTCGACTCCCAACATTCCCCAGAATCCATAAATCGCCCGTCACGTCGGCCGGCCAACGATGTGGTTAACTGGTGGGTCCCCGTACGGGTCAGGGGGCCTATCCGGGGGTTTACGCTGCCTGCGGGGGTCACAAAAGTGGCGCTCGTGCGGGAGTGGTTCCCTCATCATCAAAAAATATCTAAGATCACACCAACTGTGGCTTGGAATGGCCTGCCTAGGAGTATTTCATTACCATAATCATCTCGCATTTCCATGATACAAAATCTGTTGAAATATAATTTTTCCACCTTCACTAGAACATTTTGATAGATGCCTATTGGCCTCACCACTTATTGTTTGCAAGATGAATTATCATGTTATTCTTCCTTGATTCCTTATGTCCTAGTTTCTTGAATGTGATCAGTGGCATGAGATTAATGCTTACCTCTAAATAATATTATGCTTCTACTAACTTGACCTTGGAAATGAAGCATGGTATGTTGAAACACCCTGGATCATGCTTCTTCTATGGCAATTTTCTTCGTATCAAGGCATGTAATTCTTACCACAATACCATACGATCTGGATCTGCTATCCACCTCTTATTATTAATGATAAATTTCAAGAACCTACCATAGGAGGGAATCTGTTCAATGGAATCTACTAGCAGTAAGTTGATCTGAAGCTTCCTAAGAGTATCCAAAATTTTTTTGAACTGTTAGTCAGCCTTTTAGGCATTCAAGTGATTAGGAAACCACAATGGAGTCAAATTTTTGTGCTGATGAGGAGGAATGTAAGAATCCTTTTAGTTTTTTTTATTTTCCCAATACTTCCCTCTTCTATATTTTCCTCCTGAGGTGTAGGGTCTTGTGGCTTCTATAGAGGTACCATGTATGTCACTTCCTTAGTATCAGACGGTGATGTACTCTTTCTCTGGAATCATTTTTTGCTCATTCTCCCACCCTTTACGACTATGAAGAAGCATTGCCTTTAAGTTTTGGCTATTAGGTGCAACATCATTGTTTCGTAGAAACTCTTACTGGTTGGGCTTCCTCATGGCTACCATTTCCATTGCTAGTTGTGAAGCTTCATTTTCTATACAATGAATGTGAACCCCTTGATTCATCCACTCCCGTTTGGATTGGTCGAAGCAAGCCTAATTCTAACACATGAGTTTCCCAAGAATGTCTTCTATCGTGTCCATCTTAATGGGACCTCTATTCTACTGATATTGTTGTGAGGTGTTTCCTTACTGGTGTTTGGGCTATTGTGCTTGTGATTGGTCTTACTGAAATTTTTTAGGATCCTTCCAAGAAAATTGAGGATCTCTTCACCATGAATATTCATTGTTGCCCATGTTATTTTTCTTGCACTCCAAAGACCAGATCCATTTTGACCGACGATCACTAAAACATTATTGTCCAGCAATTCACTGCAAGTGGCCTCTCTTATTGTGAATTAGCTATCCTCACTTCTCTCCAGGCTGACCATGCATAAGACTTCATACATGTCATTCCTATTGATGGTCTTGGGTTTGTCCATGTCACCTATGAGTATCAAGTTATCCTTCTCTATAGACTTATGATTCCTTTATACCCAAGAAATGATGGTTGCCCACTTTGTAACACCGCAAACCTTGATGCCTTTGGTGATCATGATGTCCATTGTCACACAAGACCTAGATATAAGTTTTTACATGACTTAGTTCATGATACTCTTTTTGACCTTGCCTCTCGAGGTGGAAGAAAGGTCCTAAAAGACATTCCTATGGACTTTCTTGGCACATGACCTGATGGTATCCACTCTCAACATCATACTGACATATTGTTATATGATTGGACAGACGGAAAACACACATATTTTGACCTCACTGGAGTCTCTACTCTATTAGGAGTTCTTTCAAGTAACTTTAAAGATGGCTAGGCAACTAGGGATGTCACTGGACGAAAGGTATAAAAGTACGATGCAACTTGTATGGAAAATCACCATCATTTTTTGCCTTTTTCTTTTGCTACCTTTGGAGTACTTGTTGAGGATGTGTCCTCTCCTTTGTGACACCTTCAACACGTTCCAAATAAGAACCTCATGCTATCATCTTATTCTTATTATAATTTTATTTGTACATCTATAGGTTTCACCATCCAGATAGGATGACAACTTAACTTTGTTGATCGTGCTTCTATAAAGGCATTTTGTAAAGTTTTCATTTTTAAATTATGGAGGATAATGACAATATACTATTTAAAATAATTCCTCAAGTTTCTCTCTTCTATCAAATCCTCCTCTTTATTTCAAGCATGTAAGCTATGATTTTTCCTCTATATATTTATTTGTCACGAGAAAAAGTAAAATAATATTTAAAACTAAATGTAATAATATATTTTTTCAGAGAGGGGGAATACAAAACTTTTTGTATGGGAGGATGGTGAAATATTTAAATAATTATGGAAAGAGATCACTGGAAATAATGGACGTAATCAACTCTATTTGACTCTCTCTTTCTCTCTTTTATGTCTTTCTATTTTATTTTCACCTTTTTATTTTTCTTAACTATATTCTATCTCTACTAGTAACCACATATATTGGTCAATGTGTAATATTTCACTAATAGTAATAAATAAATTCTCATCTTAGTTATCTATCTCCCATTTTTCCAATGATGCATTTTTTTGAGTTTGGCATGAAACAAGTCAATAAAATCCAGAAGTAATACACTGAATGATTCCACCAACGACAATAACTATCTACTATCATTATACATATGAATTTATAAATTTGTAAAATTACACATAAATATGAAGTGCAATATATATAAACATTAAACACATATCATAATATTTTCATGTGCTAGGGGCAAATGTCTGTTTAATAATTATACAAAGAAGACAATATATGTGTGCACTAATTGTAAAAAAAACTTCCTATTTTTTATATATTAAACACTATTTAAAATAAAGATTTAGTAACGTGTCCAAAGGCCTCTACTTCAAGTATAAACGTTATAACATAATTCTAAATTTACTTCTTCATCTTGGGATGTGATACCAGATGTAGATCTAACATACATTGATGTGCAGGATCTGATAAGAAGTAAAGCCCTTTTAAAAGGACAGAGATGGACAGTGATGACCAAGAGTTTCTGCAACCTAAGTCCACATTTAGAATTTATCTTAGCCTACAGGATATGTAATAGAGTTATAGAACAACTATTTCAATATGCCAATAAATAGAAACATTTTATTTCTTGCATCTTGTAAATACAACGATGAGTATGAATTCAATGATATGATCTTGTGTGGGTGAACTACAAAATATCTTATGATTTTTTGATAACATTAATGTAAATACCAAAAGGGATAATTGATAACTCAAACAATTAACAATCTACATCAATATCATTTGGAGCATGCATGTGATATATGCATATCCAGATGTTCATCTAGACTCTTTTGGTTATTGAACCAATGAGAGACATGAAAGTCTTACTTGTGCAAATATGATAAAGCATCCTTCAGTATATGTAGTGGGCGGATAATAATTATATTAGAACTTATCAATGTTGATGTATGAAGATCTTAAAGAATAAATGCTATGGATAGTTACTTAGAATTCATAGTATTTTCTGATTATATTGTGATATGCACTCAACAAAATACAAACATAAGTCTCTTGAAGTGTTCAAAGAGATTATAAATGAAGTATAACTTTGATAAATTGAAATACTTTGCATCAAAAGTTTGAGATCCTTCTAGAAGATGGTGATAGCATAGTACAATCAGTTTTGAACCTAATGATGTGTCAAAAAGAAGGAATCACATCATGAAGAGTCATGACATGATTATCATTTAATCTAATGTTCTAATTTCCTTAAAAGAAATATGCTAAACACGAAAATGATGTACCAATTAAAATGGTTTATAAGACACCATATGAGATATGGAATATGTGAATGTCCAATATGTCTTAAGGATTGTAATCTATATAAAGAAAGTAGTTTCTTAAAAGGTTAATCCACAAACCATAATTGTTGAATACTACCTTCAATCCCAAATCCAATGTCAAAAGTGTTTTGTTACCAGGATAACTGAGTTCCAGAAGAATCAGTGGGAGTAAAAGGAGAATAAGAAAGGTTCAAGGTCAACAACGAGGAACAATTAGAACTAGTGAAAATCACAAAATTTTGTGGAATATCCAGCTTGTCATGTAACACAAAACCTCATACTTCTATTAGATTTAATAACCTTGTGAGAGAAATAGTAAACAATATGATTAGAATAGTATTCTACATATATTTATATATGTTAAAATATATTAATTTTGGTGGGATTTTTATCCCTAGTTATTTTCTCTAAAACCATAACCGCACCACACCATGGAGGTTTTAAAATTTGAAAACCATATTCACACAATAACCATTTTATATAGTTATGCAGTGTAAAATGTGGTATCATTATCGACAACTATGGTTTTTTTTTCTAACACCATTGCCATCCCTAAGAGGAAGAAATCAAGAGCCAAGATTTTATATATAATCATATTGGAGTGAGGGACATATAAAAAATTGTCCCGCCCGTAGTGTTGGCGGCAACAAATAGGAAAGCAAAACTATGAGGAGCACCAAACTGCAAATGGAACAAAATGTTGGTAAAAAATAACCCATTTATGACTCAATGTTTGAAGTTACCAAATATGAAGTGGCAATTGCATAAATAATGCCAATTCTCAAACGGTTTTTGTCTTTGGTGAGAATACATTGACACAATTAAATAAAAAAAGTAGTGTATATGAGCATATGATGGCATTTTTTATATCAAAAGAAACTAATGGGTAAATTTTTTGTAGTGTAATTATGATACATCTCCCTTATATATCAATAGCACCCAGTGAACTAGGGTGGATTGGATGGCATTGGTGGTGGCAGTGGGTAGCTAGAAAAATGAGCCTCGATACAGTGATGCTCATAGAGAGGCTTTTGTGTATACTCTGTGTTGTAGTTGTTGGTGGAAGTTCTCTTGATTTCTTAGGAGAAGTAGGTCATTGAAGAACATCTCCAGCTACTTCATGAAGATGTTCTCTTATTTGTAGAAGATCCTCATATGATGGGAGGTGATCTGAGTAATCATCTGTATTGCTGCTACTAGCTCGTCTGAATATATTCAATCATGTTTTACATGCCCTTTAATGAGTACGGGACCACTTGTGATTATGTCAGTGTACATGAAGACTCTTTGTAGGCATGTGGCATAAGTGTGGCCTCCTATGATTCCTCACTAGTATATGCATTATAACATTACTATATCGGCATCGTCCTCACTTGATTGCTCATTGATGTCCTCTTCCTCCTGATCTTTGTCTTTCACATAATCATTTGGTTAGTGTAAGTGATCAAGATCATTGACATTGAAGATGAGTTTGTATTGCCTGGATCACCCATCCTAGAGATGGAATGGATGTTATCTCTATATCTAGTGAAGAACTTATCATTGTGAAAATGCATGAAGCCCAAGTCCCCCTTCGACTCCATTGGATGGAGACAGGATCGATCACAATCAAATTAGATGGAATTTTTCATGATGAGACCACCGAATTTGATGTGCAACTTTCTCTTCTTTCTCTTCGACACCTAGTATGAATTTACAAGGAACAATGGTCCTAGGTTGACCTTATCACTCCCTAGGGAAAGGAATGAACATAAAATGGATAGGTCCTTTAGTTGGACCTTTCTTTTCCCCTTAGTAAACCTACAAAATGAGGTGTTTTTTAGGAGTTAGTGATAAAGCAAAGGGATGCTTGATGTCGATGATGCTAGAATGGTGCCAACTAATCTTGGTACATGCTAACATCCCAATAATCTTGCACCATGCCATGGAATGGTCGAAGTCTTACAAGCAACATCTCATTCTCTGGTTGTACCATCGAGAGATGAAGTTGAACACCTCTAGTGTAATATGGTAGGTGGCATTATAGAGCCTAAATGTCACCCAACCATCCTCTCATTCTAGGATCCTAGTGTGTTGTGTGAAGACACATGTATCCAACGATTATAGGAAATCCAACATAATCGCTACATATGTTCACCATCTCTCAAAGAAGGGGTTAGTGGAAGCCATCCTATGGCATGCACACACCCTATCTAGGTTTTCAGTGAAGCTAAGATTCTTGATGAAGGTTGCATCATCGTAATGTGTTGCCTTGAAGTTGTCCTTTGGGGCTCAACATATTGTTTCTGCTACTCATCACTCCCAAGTGTTGGACTTGAGTTGGAGAAGAGTTTTGATGAAGCTAGTACAGAGGAAGATCCTTCTTGTCAAGTCCCTTGCTCACCATTTGGAAAGAGAGAGAAAGAATATGGGAGCTCAATGTCATGGTTTCTTGGTGAAGAAGTATTCAGGGAACCTAGAAGAAGATTGCTCGAGGAAGGGTGCCTGAGTTGTGAGAAATCCATATGAATCCACCTCCAAAAATAGGAGAAAAGGTGCCCTATTAGTAAAACATTTGTGCCACCGACTTGGATGTCGGTGGTACCAAAATGGACCCCTATTAGTATGATCTGGGTATCTTCCATTGGCACTGATGGTCATGATTTGAAGAGTTACATGCCCAAGGATTCTACCATGTCAATGCTAGAAAACAATTGTCAATGCTAGAAAACAATGTTGGTGGTACCAACTTTTGGAATGTTTTGGATCAGGCGCTCATCATTGGATGGGAAAACTTTTGTCCCTTGGATTGGAGTCCAAGGATCGCGCTTCACCTTGGCCTCGGTGGTATTGACTAGCATGTTTGTGCCACCAATAATTTATGGTGTACTCTACATAATACTCATCCATAGCATATAATATTATTTTGGTGGTACTTGTCGGTAAATCGGTGCTACAAAAATGTTCCTATAAACATGTTAAAGTTAAACTTTGTCCCATTGCTACCTATAGGAATGTCAGTGCCACCTAGGTTTTACCGTAGGTCCCAGATCAAAGTGTTCAGTACTCTCAAAACTATGTGTAGGTGGTATGGACGAGGAGTTTATGCACCCAACATTTTCTCATAGAACTTAACATGAATCCATTAGTAAATTCAATGTCATTGTAAGGAGTGGACTCAATAGTGGGCCCAAACAATGGTACAAACAAATGAGCCATGTAAGATTAAGCAACCAGAAACAAAACTATTACAAATTTACAAAATGTTCCCATATGCATAACTTTCTCACGCAAAAGGTGATACATAAAAAAGGAAATACTATAACTATGTTTCAAAAGAGTCCCATATATAGAGGGAAACCTGACTATTCTAAGTTATCCTTAAGCCAACATCAAGTGTATGACCTGCATGTGTCCACGTCCTTCAAAGCATCTATACTTGGGTAGTTTTGGGAACACCCAAAAAAATAGGAAAACAAGATATAAATCAGCAAAAGCTGGGTATGTACATAAGAGAATTAACTAGGCATTATTTGATGCATTAGTAAGCAGATGTTGCCATCAAAAGGGGGCTATTAAAATTAGGTAAGCTTCAAGGAGAAGTAATAAGAGAAAGAATTTTCAAAAGAATGAGGCATTATAAATAAACAATTATTATCACCATTCTTGCCATAAACAATAATCTAATCATATAAATATTTGCATACAGATACATTTGACTAAAGTAACTAAGGTACGGCCATAACACTACTGAGTCAATGGCCTAAGTAAAATGGGTACAAGTAGACGAACCTTGGGCGGAAGTAGACATGCCCCTGTATAAAAAGAGGTGGAAAGATGCACTTCAGGTGGAAGTAGATGCGCCCTAATGGTTACTCATAAGCGTCTATGGCAGTTAAACTAGTCAAATTATCTAACATGCATAAATAGAGTGACAAGATTCACTTTTTACAAACATATATGAAATAATTCAGACATAATAGCAGATGGGGTCATTGCCCCAATTCAACAAGATAATAATGACTCAAAAGAATAACAATAAGTCCAACTGACAGTATATGATTTGTTCAATAAATAAAACAAGAGCAAACATTTCAAAATATGCCTAATTATGGAAAATTTATCATATAATGTCAAGTATTAAAATAGAGAGGAGTACATTCCTCCAGTCCAGTTTAAGTTAAATTTATGGTCACCTAGGTCTGAACCAAATTTATCACCACCTATACATAAAATGGTACTTAGAGTTAATATTAATTCTTGTGCAATAATTAAACCACTAAAATACACTTCTTGTAAACTCAGAATTATATCCAGTAGTCATACTAAATTTCTGGAAAATCTATAGATACCGAAAACACCCATACGTACATATACATTCTTTCAATCCTTCATTAATTAGTTATTGGTTTACCAAATCAAGCTATACACTGGGATTATTATCGAGAGAGTCAAAGTAAGCATCAAATATTGTTCTTTGGTTCCCAACACTGACATTGCAAATTCAATTGCGAAGGTAATTAACCCATCCCTTGCTCTCACCGCAGGAATAATTCTTAGGGGTAGGATCATGCCTCAGGGATGAATTTCAATCCGCACAGTCGAGCAGCCTCCTCTACAGATTTCCTGATTTCCGACCATGGTTAAAAGACTTTGTTTCCTATTCTACGACGGCTATTCACAAAGGAATTTGGGTAGAAGGTTACTCACAACCGACGTCAACCGTTTTGGTTACTCACAACTGACGTCAACCATTTCGGTTACATCCCCTGGCCCTGCGTTGGCTAATCTGTCGTTAATGGGGGATCCAAACCCCTTTGTAGAAAACTCGCCGATGATGGTTTGAATATAGGATGGGGTTCTGGTAAGGAGGAAACTGGGGAACTCGTTGACCCAATGACTTGGGTAAAAGTAGAGCAAAATGCAGGTGGGCAACAAAAGATTATAGGTCAGAGATCGTACGATTACCTTTAATTGCTTTATGGGCGGACACAACGACTGCTCTAGCTGTTTCCTCGTCTGAGAAGACGGAAACACTGGCACAAGGAGTCAATGGTGCTCATAAGAAATTAGGAGTAAAGAGTTCTAGAGGAAGCTTTGTACTGCTAGTTTGGGTGATTTTGTGGCGACGAGATCTAAAATAGTGCGGCAGCGAAGCACCTGGCGAGAACAATGGAAGCTTGCTCGAAGTGTAATTGGGTGTTTGGCTGTTTGGGTACCAAATGCCTCAATTTAGGATTCCTCATGTCTATTTCATTCTCCTAAAACTTTTTTCGATGATAAAGCAGGAAATGAAGGCTTTGAGTGGAGGCAATCAGTGGATGAGAACCTACAATGCCCGTTCACTATTCAACTCTTGGGAACGAAGACGAATGATTGTTTAAAATCATCTTCCTTTCTTAAGTAACATACATGGTAGTAGAATTAGCAATGTTTACTAACTACAAACTTGATTTGGTGGTATCTATATTTAACTATTATTACTACCAAGAGTTGCCCTAGAGTTTTCCATTCTACTAACAATTGTTTTCAACTATGCATTAAATTAAATTACATACCCAAATGTACAAGGATCTATAATGATCCTGACCTGGGTTATGAGTTAACCATATTTGTTTCGGATAAGTAAGTTTCTTATAACTGTAATATAATCCTCTAAGGTGTTTTTTTATCATGTGACACACTTATGTTCCAAGTTTGGTCCTAATTGAATGATGTTTGAGCAATGTTCCTTTGTTTTGGACCAAAGTGCAATTTACCCAATATGAGGGGTTATATTGCAAAATGTCACATGTTGAACGTGCATTAAGTTCTTTAGCATCATAAGAGAAAGAATGATGCTAGGTGGTGGCTTATGGAAAGCCTAAATTCCAAGTTTGAACTTGTTTGAATAATGCTAGTACCTTGTGCACCAATTTTGCTACAAATTGTAATTTACCCAAAATGTAGGGGTGATATGCAAATTACTACCTCTAGAGTATTCCTACTTCCTCTATGTATCATTTAGAGGAGAGATAATGAATGATACACCATGTTTGAATCAATTATGAGTGGTAGTATTCTTGGTCATGAAAAGACCAAGAAAGGGATTAATGGAAACCCTAATTTGAGCTTGTATTAGGTGTATCAGGTTGTAGTGTTAAATGGGAGTCCCTATCAGCCAAGGAGCCAAACAGGAGACCCCCATATCATGTTGTTAACTTTTTGACTTTTGAAAAACGAGCTAAGAACCTCAATAAATCAATGGATATCGGCTTACAACTTTCCTTGGGAAAGGTTGCATTGAATTGTGAACATAATAATGTGAGTGGAAGTGGCTTGTCCTAGAAGATAACCAAAGGAGGCCGACCCTTATCCCTTGCATTACACTCAAGTTTTTATTTTGAATGGAAATATAAATATGGAGTGCATGCAAGTACATCTTTCAATCCATGCATGGCCATGTGGCACCTACTAGTAGTAAATTGATGCCACCACATATACACACTTTTTGATGAACCTCAAGTATATATACCCTTCCTTTCACCTCTTAGTGAAATTTTTCGAATCTTATCACATCCTTGATCTTATATATCATGCATAGGGTCTTGATATCGTGCAAGGGTGAAGTGGTATCGTGCATAGGGCCATGGTAGTTGATATCGGCCTGGCAAGGTGATATCGGCCTAGCAAGGTGATATTGACCATAGTGGAATTTTTTTGGCCACAAGTGAGGGGGATATCGGCCACAAGTGATGGCATATAATGCACAAGTTATGAGGTATCGTTCATGGTGCTAAGGAGCAAGAAGGATCTCAAGTCTTAACCCTAAGGTGAGGCCATGATCATCTTCAATCTTGGATTGAAGCATGATTTTAGGGTTGTAATCTTCCTTTCTTTTCTTCTTCACCAATTTATTAACTATGGCGATTCCTTGTATATGAAGGAGTTTTGAACGAGCCTTGGACTTTTGGTAAGTCATCTTCAACCTTAGGAACATGGAGTGATGTGATGATTTTGAGTCGCATTTGTAGACTTGTTTTACTTGTGTTTTATGCATTTATTGGTCATTTTGGTGGTTAATAGTGCATAATTCATTTACTTTGGTCTATGAGCCTTCTCAACATAAATTCTCCCTTATTTTATTGTTTTGAGCATAAATGATTACAATAATATGTTTTATGTCAGCTTATGTGGTTTTGTGTTGCAATTTCAGGAAAAATGCATATCTGCAGCTGTCGATACCATCGACACGGACACAGGTAGCTAGCCGCAAGGAGCATCACAAAGTCGATACTATCGACAGGGAAGTCGATGGTAGCAACTTACGATCAGGTTTCTGGTGAGAAGAGAGTCGATACTATCGACCCAAAAGTCGATACTATCGACCCCAGAAGATTAAGCGACGGAAAAGGACAAAAACCGACGCCTTTGGGTGTCGATACCATGTCGATGGTATCGAGTCAGCATCAGGTGCAATGAAGAAAAGGAAAGAAGATTGTTGATATCACGCAGGGTCGATACCATCGACTCGCGTCGATGGTATCGACACCGTCAGATACAAGTTTGCTGCAGATTGATCTAAATCCGACGGTTGTGATATTTTTGCAACCTAACTCGGTGATTATACCTAATTACGCCGGCCAAGAGAAATCTATCACATCATTAGCCCTTGCACACATCCCGAGAAGGTGTGGAGAGAAGAACGGAGTCAAGAAGCACGCCCCAGCCGTTCTGAAAGACGAAGAAGACGTTTTCCACTGCCGAAAGGCTGTAGATTGCATATTCCACGCCGAGGAATGCTTGGATCTTCTCCGTTCAGGGGTTTCTTTACTTCTTCACGTTTTTCTCCATGTTTCCCCTTTTCTCTACCATGTTTTGCTCTGATATGAACATGTGGCGCTAATCCCCTTTTTCTTTAGGACCGGGAGTAGCCCGGGGAAGCATTGTATGACAATTTTATCATAGTAATTCATCATTTATCTCTTAAATTCGTGGTATGATTTCGTTTTCTCAATTATATTGTTATGCTTGATCACCATAATGATAATCTAATGACTTTAATTACTTTGAAAGAAGAATTAACGGTTGAAAAGAGACGAAATGCACATTAATTAACAAATCCCTTGAACAAGGTGATGTAAGGTTAATGATGGACACCCAGAGGTCGATTCTAATGCACCTAGTTTAGGGTATAGGTTACTATGACGGTGGAACCGACCTAGACATAGGTAGTGAATTGTACCATGACAGTGGACAATTCTGACTACAAGCCACTACCCGGATTGAGAGATGAACTTGTTTAACTATATAGAAATTCATACAATGAAAACCCACGGTGAAACTGCAATCTTAAAGATCTCCACTTGAATTGATTAAACTAAACACTTAATCGATTGCTTTGTTTTCCTTTATTTTCTTTTAATTCTACAACAACTTTCAAACTCTTTTTAATCGGTTTAGCTGATCACAAACAGTTAGTAGTAGTCTACCGATAATTCAGTGTCCCTAAGTTCGACTCAGGCCTCACAAGGGCCTATACTACATTGACGCGTACACTTGCGTTCTACGCACGGTAAAAGTGTGTCAAGTTTTTGGCGCCGTTGCCGGGGACACGGCAACTGTCGGCACTACAAGTGCTGCGAGTGGCCACTCTAGGCCACATTTTCATTTTTTTTACCATTTCAAAAATTCATAGCTTATTTTTCATATTTTGTAATCGTCTAGCACGACACTGAACTGAAATTATCATTTTGCAGGTACTGTGCATGGTGAGGACGCGTAACACTAATTACACGCAACCTCCATCAGAGGTTCCACTGCCAGGACCTGACGACGAGGAAGATCACAATCAACACCATTCTGAAGAAATTGATTCTGGCTCAGAACAAGAAGCCATGGCAGAAGAGCAGACGATATGGGAGAAGATAAAAGCTTCTTCCTCATCCCCTTCAAAAGGGCCAATTAAGAAGTAGGCGATCAACATTCCGACTTACAAGATTGATCCTGCATTAATCAACTTGGTCAAGTCAAATGCATTCCATGGGCTAAAGAACGAAGACCCGGTGACTCATATAAGCCCATTCGTGGAGAATTGTGACATGATTAAAATTGACAGATTTCCATAAGAGATGCTCTACCTGAAGCTATTCCTGAGTTCGCTGCAAGTAAATGCACGAGAATGGTTGCACAATCTGGATGATGAATATGTGGAATCATGGAACCAAATGGTGGAAGTGTTCTTTGAAAGGTTCTTTCCGCCTGAGAAGACAAATGATATGATCAGAAAAATCCATAATTTCAGCCAGAAGGTAGGAGAGACCTACTCTGAGACCTGGGAAAGGTTTCAGATCATGCTCACGAGGTGCCCACATCATGGGCTTGATAAGGAGACGCAGGTCAAAATCTTCTATTTTGCTCTCTCCGAGCATGATAGAAGTAACCTAGATTTCGCAGGGTCAGGATTCTTTTTGAACAACACAGACACGAGGTGTTGGGAAATTCTAAAAAACATGGCCAAGAAGCAATCCTGGGGTGATAGAGATGCTGTAGAGCACGTTCGAGCTGTGGGGGAGTCAAAGGTCATCAGAGAGATGAATGAGAAGATGGACCTTCTAGCCAAGAAACTGCTTGCAAAAGAAGATACCGAATCTGAGGATGAAGCTCAAGTCAAATTCATGCGCCAGCAGTAGGGGTATAGAAACAACGATTACTCGTGGAGGAAGGACAAGAAATTTTCCTAGAAAGATCCGAATAACTTCTTGCAGGACCCCGATGCAAAACCCTAGTCGGCAGCGGAGGATAAGAGCACGGAGTTGCTCAACCAAGTGATAAAGCAGAACCAAGAACTGATGAACACTTTTGGCCAGCAGATCAAGCAACATGGGGAATTCATGAACCAGTTTGGGCAGACATTGCAGAGCCATGGGGCTCAGATGAGAATGATAGAGACATCTATGGCGCAAATGGCAGCTGAGATAGCCAATCTGAAGAAGCCAACGCAACAAGGTTTTCCGGGTAATACAAACATTCCAAGGGGAAATCAGCAGGCAAAGGCAATCTTGCTAAGGATTGGCAAGAAGATTTTAAACCCCAGGGCCGATGAACCAAGCAAACACCAGTCTAAAACCGAAGGTGAGGCCACAGAGGAAGTGCCAATTGTAGTCACAGCTGAACCTATTGAAGATATGGTAGAGGAAGTCACAGCTGAACCTGTTACTACTGAGGAGGAGACGAAGAAGAGGACACCATATGTGCCACCACATCAAAGGGCACAGGATGTCCCAGTCCCATATCCAAATAGTGTGAAAGCAAAGAAAGTGGATGCCCAGTTCAAGAAATTTCTGGACAGTTTTAGAAAGCTCTCCGTCAACATTCCACTATTAGAGGCAATAGAGCAAATCCCCTCTTATGGCAAGTTTCTGAAAGACATCATTACTAAGAAGAGGAAGATCCCTGATACTGAGGTTGTAGTTCTCAAGGAGTAGGTGAGTGCCTTTATCATGGGCACATTGCCACCTAAGAGGCAAGATCTGTGCTGCTTCAATATTTCATGTTACATTGGTAAGGTAAAATTCGGCGAAGCTCTGTGTGATTCTGGGGCAAGCATAAACTTGATGCCTCTCTCTACATTCAAGAAATTGGGATTAAAAGAATTAAGGCCGAGCAATATGACAATACAATTGGCGGATAATTCAGTGGTGAAGCCCTATGGTATTTGTGAAGATGTGTTGGTGAAAGTAGATCGGTTTGTGTTTCCAATGGACTTTGTTGTAATGGAGATGCAAGATGAACAGGGTAATGAGCTACTCCTTGGACGACCCTTCCAAGCCATTGCTGACATGATACTTGAGATGGGACGAGGTCGGTTGACCTTGGGTATCGCAGATGATAGGTTTGAGATGGTTATGCCTTCTAGCACTACACAATCAAAATCTAAGGAGCAATGCCGCATGGCGAAGTACTTTGATCAAAATATCTCTCTCTGTCTAGGGAAGCCATTTCTCGATATGGCTCATGTGATGACTAGAGTAGAAAAAGGGACATTGGTTGTAGACATCATGGAGCAGACCAAGGTTGTGTCTCTTAGCAAAGTTGTAGGATTTCCCAATGATGAAGAGGAGGACATCCCTCCCTCTACTGAAGATGAGGACATAGCAAGTTCTGTTTTCAATACATATCCAGAATTACCGCTTGAAGCCTGCCTGGTTAATATAACACATGATTGGATGAGAAGCAAGTCACTACACGAGTGTGCCAAGATGCTTCAGGTGCTTCCATGTTTTTATGCTAGGTACTATGAGGACCTTGGAGAACTTCCACCACCGCTTCAGTCATCCTTAATCAGCCCGCCATATTTGGAATTGAAGCCATTGCCACCGCACTTGAAATATGCATTTCTAGCTGAGGGTGATAAGCTGCATGTGATTAATTTTGAATATCTGAGTGTCGAGGAGGAAGATCAATTGTTGATTGTGTTGAAGAACCACTAAGGTGAATTCGGGTGGTCGGTAGCATATATCAAGGGGATCTCCCCTACATTATGCCAGCACAAGATTCGGCTTGAAGAGGGAGCCAAGCTGATGATTCAACCATAGTTTCGGCTCAATCCTAGCATGATGGAGGTCATAAAGAAGGAGGTGATCAAGCTCCTTTCTGTAGGTATCATCTATTCTATTTCTAACTCCACGTGGGTGAGTCCTACACAGGTAGTCCCTAAAAAGGGGGGAATTACAGTTACACATAATTTGTTAAATGAACCAGTCACGACCCGCTTGGTAACCGGGTGGCGTGTTTGTATAGATTACCATAGATTGAATGCTGCTACGCTTAAGGATCATTTCCCTCTCCCATTCATTGATCATATTTTGGAGCGATTAGTAGGTTGATCTCATTTTTGTTTTCTCGATGGTTATTCGGGGTACAATCAGATTTCCATTGATCCTAAGGACCAAGAGAAGTCTACCTTCACTTGTCCTTACGGAACATTTGCATACCGCTGTATGCCATTTGGTATGTGTAATGCACCGACAACCTTTCAGCGTTGCATGCTCGCCATTTTTTTCGATATGGTTGAACGATGTTTGGAGGTTTTTATGGATGATTTCTCCGTCTATGGTGCGTCCTTTGACGAATGTCTATACAATTTGGACAAGGTTTTGCAACATTGTGAGGACACACATTTGGTCCTCAATTGGGAGAAATGCCACAGCATGGTCAGCGAAGGGATCGTGCTTGGACATAAAGTGTCTAGCAAAGGGTTGGAGGTAGACCCGGTGAAGATCGAAGTTATTTCCAAATTTCCCCCACCGAATTCGGTTAAAGGGGTACGAAGTTTTCTAGGTCACGCTGGTTTTTATTGCCGCTTTATAAAGGATTTCTCTAAAATCACCAAACCATTATCTGAGTTGTTGGAAAAGGAGGCCGTGTTTGATTTTAACGAAAAGTGCTTACATGCGTTTAACGTGCTTAAAGAAAAACTGATCTCCGCATCGGTTGTGCAAACACTGGACTGGACCAATCCGTTTGAGTTGATGTGTGATGCGTCAGATTTCACAGTTGGGGCTATTTTGGGACAACATATGGACAATAAACCCGTTGTGATTTTCTATGCATCCAAAACTTTAAATGACGCACAGTTGAATTATACGACAACTGAAAAAGAACTTCTCGCCGTTGTTTTTGCTTTTGAAAAATTTCGGCAGTATCTTGTTGGATCGAAAGTCATGGTATGGATGGACCACGCAGCCATTAAGTACTTGATGGAGAAAAAGGATGCCAAACCTAGATTGATTAGGTGGATCCTACTGTTACAAGAATTTGATATTGAAATCAAGGATAAGGCGGGAATAGAAAATGTGGACGTGGACCATCTTTCTAGGTTGGAAAGGGTAGATGAGAAGGAATTGCACATACCCATTACCGAGACGTTTCCTGATGAGCAACTTTTATCTGTGAAATCGAAAGATCCTTGGTTTTATTACATTGTAAATTATCTTTCCTGTAAAATTATCCCGGATGATTGGACATACCAAGAAAAAAAGAAAATTTTCCATTCTTTACGGTATTATTTTTGGGATGACCCTATTCTGTTGAAGCAGTGCAGGGATGGTGTATTACGCAGGTGTGTACCGGAGGTGGAATATGAAAGTGTTCTTCGTCATTGCCATACTCTACTGACGGGTGGCTACCATGCAAGTTCTAGAACCGTGGCCAAGGTATTGGAGAGTGGTCTTTACTAGCCTACATTGTTCAGGGATGCCTATGACTATGTGCGGCAATGCGATTCCTGCCAAAGGGTAGGTAACATTTCAAAAAGACAGGAGATGCCACTCAATGTATTTCAAGAGGTCGAGGTGTTCGATCTTTGGGGTATCGATTTTATGGGACCCTTTGTGTCCTCAAATTCTAACTTGTACATTCTATTAGCTGTTGATTATGTGTCGAAGTGGGTAGAGGCAATACCCACTAGGACTAATGATGCCGCTGTAGTGTGCGGGTTTGTCAAGGAATACATTTTCTGCAGGTTTGGTGTACCAAGAATGATCATTAGTGATGGAGGTACGCATTTCCGGAACCAGAAGTTCGCGGCACTGTTGAGAAAGTATGGGGTAAAGCACAACATTGGTACCCCGTACCACCCGCAGACACAGGGGCAAGTGGAAGTCTCCAATCGGGAGATTAAGAAGATCTTGGAGCGCACCGTGGCTTCCACGAGAAAGAACTGGATCATCTTGCTACCGGATGCTTTGTGGGCGTACAGGACGGCGTTTAAGACACCTATAGGCACTACGCCTTTTAGGTTGTCTTACGGTCGGGCCTGCCATTTGCCAGTGGAATTGGATCATAAAGTGCATTAGGCGCTAAGGAAGCTGAATTTGAACTATGATGAAGCAGGATAGAAAAGGTTACTTGAGTTAAATGAACTTGACGAGCTGAGAATGAATGCATATGAAAGCTTGCGGATCTACAAGGAGCAAACAAAGTTGATACACGATCGCCATATCCAGATGCGCGTCTTCAAGAAAGGAGATCGTGTACTCTTGCTCAACTCTAGGTTGAAGATGCATCCCGGGAAATTGAAATCTCGATGGAGTGGACCATTCACCGTAGAGGTGGTCAGACCACATGGCGCAATCATGGTGCGTGATGGCGAGACAACATTCTTGGTTAATGGACAACGATTGAAATTGTATTTCGGTGAAGATTACACAAGGAAAGTGAATGGGGTCAAACTCATTGCACTTCCAGATGCATGAGGAGCTTAATGTCATCTAGACTAAGACGTTAAATAAGGGTACTTGTTGGGAGGCAACCTAGCCATCGGTAGCTTTGTTTTTATTTCTTTCACATTTGTACTTTAGTTTGAGTTGTTTTTGTTTTTAGTGTAAAAAAGATACCTTGATCGTTTTGTTCAATGTGCAGGACTGAGGCAGGGTCGATACTATCGACCCTTGTGTCGATGGTATCGATAGGGGCACAGGTTGGCGGTTGCAAAAATCACTCTACATCGATACTATCGACGGCCTCATCGATAGTATCGACACACCATTAGGCTAATCGCAAAAATGAGGTCGATAGTATCGACATGCATGTCGATACCATCGAGATCTCTGGAGATATTTAGACAAAAATTGTCTCAGTGAAGTCGATACCATCGACAGGCCTGTCGATGGTATCGACTCGGCTACAGGTAGAAAGTGGCGGTCGGGCCTTGTGAGGGTGTATGCACCAAGAAGAGTCGATACTATCGACTCGCGTTGATGGTATCAACGCGACATGTCACCAATCCACGAGAGTAAATCAATGGCGATCGCTGCACCAAGAGAGTCAATCCATGGGATGGGTCGATACCATCGACACCCGTCGGTGGTATCGACGCGTCATCGATCCGGGCCCCCAAATCAGGCTATCGACAACCGTCGATACTAGCGGAAGATGGATTGTGCTACAGGAGTCGATACCATCGACTCACGTCGATGGTATCGACAGTCATACAGCAGCGCCAGCCACAGTTATAAAAGGGATAGATTGTCGTCATATGACGTCACACCTTCAGAGCTTTCTTCCCCCACTTGTGTCGAGCATCTTGTTGAGTAATCGGAGCCCGGCTACGAGCATCCAAGGAGCAAGTTCTTCACCAAGCGGAGATTTCTTCTCCGATCTTCCCCAAGCTCTGTCTTCTATCCTTTCTTCTATGACAATGGTGCATATTGTCGGCGCATCTTCTTCACGTGCTACACCAATGGAGATCCCGGTGTTCGTTCCTCCACCGACTGCATCTATTCCGCATCTGCGGATTGTCTATCCTTCCACGGAAGTCAAGAAGGTCTACGAGGAACTGATGAAGTGCAAGATTGAGCCGACCCGCTACGTCGACAGGGGCATGATCAGCAATCTAGGGTTCGACGCTAATCTGGACTACATGCTCAAGGGCCAGGCAAGGCATACGGGAAGGTGGCCCGATGAGATGGAGTTCCACGCCGACGAACATCCTTTCTTCAATGAATGGCCCACATACAAGGAGCTAGTGGCGGAGTTCATGGTGTCACTGGATATATGCGTCGTGCCAAACGACGTCATCGCCACTGACCGTGAATGGATCAAGGGCCAAGTTTCTTTTCGACTGTGTAACAATGATTACAATCTCACCCTACGGCAGTTGAATTCCATCTACAACTGGAATCATGGGTGAGATCAGTACCGGTGGCCAGACAACAGGACGGATTACGATGCCATCTTCGCCGAGTTGGTGATTGTGCCACCCGGCAAATCTGTGAGCCACCACAATGCGACGGTGGCGGATTTTGAGCATCCGTTCGTGCGAATTCTTCAGTGCATGCTCTGCACCACCTTATTCTCTCATGGTGATATGTCTCTCAGCAAGTTTCAAGAGACAGACTTGTTTTTCCTACACAAGTTGCTGAGGCGAGAAGAATGTAATTGGGGCGCGTTTTTCTTGAAGCGCGTGTTGGCGATAAAGAGGAGTACGCAGAAGGCTCCAATCCACTTTGGAGGGCTCATCACACCGCTGGCCCACTATCTTGGGTTGAATTTCTCCCAGCTTACTCCCCTCTCCAACCGGAGCAAGGTCAACCTACAGCATCTGCATCGCTCCAGCCTCATTCTGCTTCGTGATGGCCTGGCATATGCACATTGCCATGTTAATCACGCCTATCAAGAGTGTTCGCTTCCCGACCCCATCTTCCACATTGAGGGTGCTCAACATTTTCGATGGCTTGTCATCGCCATCAAGAGCTCGGATGAAGACGGCGGCAACGACGATAACGATAATGACAGCGAAGAGAATGAAGAGGAAGAGGAGGCTTTCACTCCTCTTCAGGCACGAGTGGCACCCAGGAAGCGTCCACGCATGCATCCAGGTGCATCTTCTTCTTACCAACCTCCGCCACCACAGCCCGCGCAGCAAAGCGAGGATGTCTACTCCATGCAGGGGATGTACTTGATGCTACAAGACATCCATCAGACGCAGCAACAACATACAGATTCATATGCCGGTATTCAGGATACGACGAACCAGTTGCTAGATAACCAGAGGGCTATTTTTGAAAATGAGCGCCTCCTCCTCGACAACCAACAAAACATCCATGACAGGTTGCATAGGATGGAGATGCAACAACAACCCTTCTACGACAACTACTGGAGCCAGAATTATTTTGGGGGGTATCCACAACCTCCACCAATGCCCCAGTACGATCTGAGTTTTAAGGGGCAGTACCCATCCTGGGACCCCACAGCCCCACAGTACCCGCCTCCTCCGGAAGAATGATCGGTATCTCTGTTCCACCTTTTAAAGTTGTCTTTGACTATGAGGCCATAGTCAAATTCAAGCTTAGGGGGGAGTTGGAACAACTCTATCCTTTAGTTTTTAGCTTTTATTGTTTGGTCTTTTGTCATTTATTTCTTGCAATTTTTAGTTTGTTTGTAGGATCCACATTCTATCTATTGTAATTGTGGATGTCTTAAGTCATGTGTCATCTCGTTGCTTGTACATGGGAATTAGGGGCAAATTTAAAAATTTGATTGTTTTGCAAGCTTGTGTTTTTCAACTTTGAGCACATAACTTAAGGAAATGATTGGGTTTGTCAACGATAAAATAGGAAATCTCAACTGTACATTCCTATGATTCATGAAAAGTGGACGGAATTGGTTGTTTGAGCCTAAATTGACCAAATGATAATGAGACCTTACTTTGAAGTAAGAGAGAGAAACATCTTAATTACTATACAGGTCAGTAGGGAGGGACACATAATAATTTTCAAAGGTTCAGTCAATTAGTCTTGTGATCTTTCCACCTCATTGTTTTCATACTCCACCTTATGAACTGGAAGTACATTACGGTTTTAATCTCTTTGATTGCATCTCATGTAGATAGGAATTGCATTGCAACTATTTTCACATATTTTTCTTGAAAATAAAAAAATAGATTAGTTATACATACACATTATCCTTAGGTGTATGTCATTTAGTTGCATGAGTATCATTTTGTAGCTGCATTCACATTTTTATGCATATACAGTACATCATGTATCTTATTTCTTCTGAAACATTAAAGGTGATAAACTTGTTCCATACCTTCTGAATGCTTCAAATGTATAAGTCTTGGAACAATAAGTAAGCCCGACAAATAATTCATTGTCATTGATGAAAATAAGGGCTTGGAAAAGAAAAAAAAAGAATAAAAAAAATATATAAAAAAGGGAAAAAAAAGAAAAGAATTGAGAAATAAATAGGAATGAGAGGGAGAAAGGAACATGTTTTCACTGCATATTAAGAAGGATAAGTACATGATGTAGTTCTCTTAGATATCCTATCTCACCTTGAGACGGGATGATAGTGCATGCATCATTCTACCCCAAATGTAGGCATTTGGGCATTTACACTTGCATATTCATCATTTAGGTCATTTTTGCTTTGTGAATGTTAGAACCGTATAATGCTTCCATTTCTTCCATGAGCCACCCATTCCATCCACTCGTTGCTCAAATTGGTAGGCCACTGTGATTTTTCTCCTGACTCGTTAATATCAGGAGAGTTGCTTCCATGTAGATGGTAGTTAGGGAGAGCAACGTAGAATAGGAGATCACAAGATGCACCAAGTCCGAACTGGCAAAGTTTATTATGTTAACTACCTTACATGATAGTGTTCATTGATTTTGAGGTAGACATCTTTTATGGATGATCATTGTCGCCTTTAGGGTAATTATCATTCTGTGGTTAGTGAGGGCCGGAATGTGAACGTCTGGTGGGGATCATATGGTGATGGTTGTTATGATGATCTGTTCTTTAGTTGACCCTCTCAATTCTATTCTAAAGTTTAGTTGCTCGAGGGCGAGCAATGTTCAAGCTTAGGGGAGTTTGATGCGATGATTTTGAGTCGCATTTTTAGACTTGTTTTACTTCTGTTTTATGCATTTATTTGTCATTTTGGTGGTTAATAGTACATAATTCATTTACTTTGGTCTATGAGCCTTCTCAACATCAATTCTCCCTTATTTTATTGTTTTGAGCATAAATGATTACAATAATATGTTTTATGTCGGCTTATGTGGTTTTGTGTTGCAATTTTAGGAAAAACGCATATCTGTAGCTGTCGATACCATCGAAAGCTGTCGATACCAATGACACAGACACATGTAGCTAGCCACAAGGATCGTCACAAAGTCGATACTATCGATAGGGAAGTCGATGGTAGTGACTTACGATCAGGTTGCTGGCGAGAAGAGAGTCGATACTATCGACCCAAAAGTCGATACTGTCGACCCCAGAAGATTCAATGACGGAAAAGGACAAAAACCGACGCCTTAGGGTGTCGATACCATCGACCCTTGTCGATGGTATCGAGTCAACATCAGGCGCAACGAAGAAAAGGAAAGAAGATTGTTGATATCGCGCATGGTCGATACCATCGACTCGCGTCGATGGTATCGACACCGTCAGATACAAGTTTGCTTCAGATTGATCTAAATCTGACGGTTGTGATATTTTTGCAACCTAAATCGGTGATTATACCTAATGACGGAGGCCAAGAGCAATCTATCACGTCATTAGCCGCTGCACACGTCCCAAGAAGGTGTGGAGAGAAGAACGGAGCCAAGAAGCACGCCCCAGCCATTCCGAAAGCCGAAGAAGACGTTTTCCACTACCGAAAGGCTGTAGATTGTGTATTCCACGCTGAGGAATGCTTGGATCTTCTCTGTTCAGGGATTTCTTTACTTCTTCACATTTTTCTCTATGTTTCCCCTTTTCTCTACCATGTTTTGCTCTGAGATGAACATGCGGGGCTAATCCCCTTTTTCTTTAGGACCGGGAGTAGCCCGGGGAAGCATTGTATGACATTTTTATCATAGTAATTCATCATTTATCTCTTAAATTCGTGGTATGATTTCATTTTCTCAATTATATTGTTATTCTTGATCACCATAATGATAATCTAATGCCTTTAATTACTTTGAAAGAAGAATTAACGGTTTAAAAGAGACGAAATGCAAATTAATTAACAAATCCCTTGAACAAGGTGATGTAAGGTTAATGGTGGACACCCAGAGGTCGATTCTAATGCACCTAGTTTAGGGTATAGGTTACTACGATGGTGGAACCGACCTAGACATAGGTAGTGAATTGTACCACGACAGTGGACAATTCTGACTACAGGCCACTACCCGGATTGAGAGATGAACTTGTTTAACTATATAGAAATTCATACAATGAAAACCCACGGTGAAACTACAATCTTAAAGATCTCCACTTGAATTGATTAAACTAAACACTTAATCGATTGCTTTGTTTTCCTTTATTTTCTTTAAATTCTACAACAACTTTCAAACTCTTTTTAATCGGTTTAGCTGATCGCAAACAGTTAGTAGTAGTCTACCGATAATTCAGTGTCCCTGAGTTCGACTCGGGCCTCACAAGGGCCTATACTACATTGACGCATACACTTGTGTTCTACGCACTGTAAAAGCGTGTCATGGAGCTTTGGAGCTTAGAGCTTTGAAGTTGTTCTATCAATAAGCCGCCCAACCCGGGTATTATAATGAGAACGCGGAGTCAAATCAATGAAGTGAACAACCCAACCTCTTTGTTTGAAGCCAGGTCTACTTGCTTGTTGGTGGGTTATATAACTTGAACCCAAACATGTTATTATTCACCATCTTTCTTGCTATACATGATGATCTACTTTGAATTCCAAAATTTTCTTGAATACTTTATATATTTATGAGTTCTAATAGTTGCTTAGACCTGTTATCCTTGTACTAGAACAAGTAGAATGAAGGTCTAGAGCTTGAAGATGATGGTATCACCTCATAAAGTGATATCGGGTTCAAGCACACTAGCAAGCACCTCTTTGCCCGACATGGTGTGAAGGACACACACACCTCTTTGTTTGATATGTTGCGAAGCGCAAACACACCTCTTTGCTCAATATGATGTGAAGCACACACACACCTCTTTGCCCGATATGGTGTGAAGCGCACACACCTATTTTCCTGATATGGTGTGAAGTGCACACACCTATTTGCCCGATATGGTGTGAAGCACACAGACACCTCTTTGTCCGATATGGTGTGAAGCACACACACACCTCTTTGCTCGATATGGTGTGAAGCACACACACCTCTTTGCCCGATATGATATGAAGCACACATACACATCTAAAGTGATATGGTAAACACACGTACACCTCTAAAGTGATATGGGTAGCAAGCATACACCTCTAAATCGACATTGGGTTAAGCATACACCTCTTGGACGATATGGTGTTGAGCACATATCTCTAAAATGATATGGTGGGTAACCCAATACACTAGATGACAAAAGTAGTAAGTTGTTTAATACCCTAGAACATGTGATGGCTAATACATTAAAGTATGGGGTGGCCAATTTCTTCAAGTGAGGTGAGGATGTTACACCCATGTATGGTGAAGGTGATACCCCATATGATTAGAAGGGTTGATACCTTAATGGGTAAGGGTATGAGGGATATGATGATGCTTAGATTGATATACACCTAACCCAATACATGTGTTTAACTTGACATACATGATTCAACCCAATACACCTTGTAAAGTTGAGGGCAACACACTCTTAGGACTGATGAGTGTAACACCAAGTAATGGTGTGGTTAATACCTTGATAGGTGAAACACCTAAAGTAGTTAATAATGGTATATAAATAATGCCTTAACCCGAGATGAGTCCATATCACTTGATGATAGTTGGATAATTCAAGTGTGTGACTTATGACCAATACACTATAGAATAAATGTGATGTGGTAGTGCATAAAGTATTAGGATGGGATATATCCTAATACATGATAAGTTGATGAACTTAAGTAAGTTAAAAGTGATGAGGGAAGTGATACATCAAGGCATGATAAACACCACATCCAACACCTCAAGGTTGATGCACCTTAAACCCAATATACTTGGATGAGTAACACATGAAGTGTGTCATGTCAATTGTTACATTAAGATGTAATGAGTTTAATGCATTTTGTTAAGTGTAGGCTAACATACCTTGAGAAAGGGTTAAGCTAAGTTATTAAAGTATGATGTAATCAATATCCTAGTGAGGATGAGAGAGAAACTCATACTTTGTGTTGTTAATCATTTAATGATAAATGATGAGAATAAATAAGTATGATTGAATACTTATGATATCAATGTATGCTCCTAGACGTGTGGAACAATGAATTAGGGTTTGGAATGATAATATGAACTTGAAACCCTATTCGGCTATAAAGGGAAACCATAACCTTAATAATGGGCCTTGTGATCCATGCAAATAGTTGTTGCCTAGTGAGAGGTGAGAAGATATTTAATGGGCCTTGTGAGCCATGTGAATAGTTGTTGTCTAGTGAGAGGTGACAAGACATTTAAATGGGCCTTGTGAGCCATGTGAGATGCTTGTGCAACAAGTATCATGTATACATTGGTCTGAGGACCTAGAGGTAATAGTTACCTGATAAGTGGTAACAGTGTTCAGTGATGAACTAAGGTTTTGAATACCCAGATTTAGTAATCATGATGATGATAATTTTAAGGGATAAGAATCCCCAATAATGAGATAAGGGATTGAGATCCTAAATGTTATATGTGTTCTAAAGATTTGAAAAGTACTTCATAGATGTATTACACCTTTCTTTGTAGCATCTGTTATAATAATTCATGTTTGAAACTTGACTGATGCTAAAAGATATAGTAATGCACTTAATTAATCAAGTAGAATCTTATCATGTAGCGTCCTGACCATAGATCCATCAGCGTCAGTAGCTACTGAATGGTGAAATAGGTTCCATGGGATCTCCTGGAGGGCATATTTTTGAATATGTGGGGGTGATGGGCGTGAATATCCTTACGCCCTAATGAGGGATTGATGTGTAGATAATTGAGATCTCTCAATCCTTCATTATAAAGGTCGGGATGGATGTATCATGAATCTCCCAATGATGATGAATGCCGGGATCGATGTGTAGATAACTAAAATATCTCGATCCTGAAGAGAGTGCATGCTGCGGTTGTAGCTCTATAGCGAAGTTGTCAGTATACCCTGGAAATCTATTTAGCAGTTGACACGAGATGTCCTGCTTGTGGTCTCCCACTGACCGAGATGGGTGAGGTCATGGCAGCCGACTCTTCCATTGACCTTGTATGGAATCGATGCTTTATGTAGTTGTGGTCGGTTAGAGTATGAGCGGTATATCTCATCTCCTCAGGGCATAAGTGTGATTATAAAATGTAATCAGCCGTGTAGTGTATTTGCTTAAGGATTGAATACAGAAATCACTAGTTGATGTTACATTTCTTTTATACATCTTAAATGGATAGATGTTATACATGTTCTTCATATTCCTTATAAAATGAATATATGATTTATTATTTTATCATATATAGCTGCAATGCTTCAGAAGATGATATTGCTCTACTCTACTTAAACAATGATTAAATCCTGCTTAATAATGTAAAAGAATCATTTGCTCAGTTTTATACTGTTTAACTGTGATAATAATATTTTTGGTAGAGAGTTGTATCTCTCGCTGGGACATGGGTCTCACCCCGTTGGTCACCAACATTTTTAGGTGGACGCGGACGAAGAGGTAGAGACCATATTGCAGAGGTACATCAACAGTAGTAGGGACATCAGTAATAGCTCAAGTTGATTATATTATATGTCATGTCTTATAGATAGAAGTCATATGTGTCGTCTCTATACTCTCAAGTCCTTGGAGTCAGTACGTAAAGGTTTTATAAACAATCTAAGATTTTGGCTTGTATGCTTCAAGGTTTTATGATGCTTCAGTATATGTTTTGACAAAGCAACTGTTATATGTTATCCTCGAGAAGAGATGGTACAATGTATGTACAATGTGAATAATGATGTATATAAGATTTTGGTTCTTCCTTAAAGTATTTTCCTAGAAATGGATATCTTTGTAAAATGGTTTTAATTTTTAGTGTTTTTTGTTAATCCACTGCTTATGATTATTTCGCATAATTAATAACGATTTGGTTGTCGGTTTGGTGGCGGTCGTTAATAATTTCCTCAAACAAATCCTCATTTATGAGATATCACAAGTTTAGCTAGGATTGTATCAAACCCTTGGATGGTGAGTCATAAGCAACTATGTTGAAATAACTCCATATTGCAGGAAAGTCAAGACTAACCTTAAAGGATCTAGTTCATATCATCTTGTGCTATCATAGAACATCTCAAAATCTAAAACGCATGTCAATACTCTAAGATGGTATCCATGCATGGTCAGTCCAAATATTGTGGGTATCATAGGTATGCAAGAAAACAACCAAGATAAGAGGCTTAATGACTTGTACTAGGATTATACACAAATATGTGAGTTTAATTCAACCTACTCTCTATAATAGATGATTGTCTTCCCCTAATGCAGGAGGTTGAGACTACTTCCTAGAAAAGTCAACCTTTTATGTATAGACAACTATACTTATAAAAGAGATGGTAGGATTGATAAGAGTTACCCAAAACTAGATCATCCCCACTATTTATTTGGGATACCTATATACCATCAAATTGGATAGGGGGTGAAACCCTAATTGGTAAACACAATTCAGGTATAGGTATGTTAAAAATCTCTAAAGGGTCTCCAACCTACTAAGGAAAAATTTAGGATAACTTGAAATAGTCAAGTTACCGATTGCCATAGGTCCCAGGATCAAAACCTGGCTCTGAAACCATTATGTAAAGAGTGGGCCCACTCAATGGTACAAACAAATGAGCCATGTAAGATTAAGCAGCAGAAAATAAAACTATTACAAATTTACAAAATGTTCTCATATACATAACTTTCTCACCCAAAAGGTGATACAGAAAAAGGGAAATACTATAACTATGTTTCATAAGAGTCCCAGATACAGAGGGCAACCTAGTTATTCTAAGATATCCTTAAGTCAACTTCAGGTGTACGGCATGTATGTGTTCAAGTCCTTGAAAGAACCTATACTTGGATAGTTTTGAGAACACCCAGAAAAATAGGAACATAAGATATAAATTAGTAAAAGCTAAGTATGTACATAAGAGAATTAACTAGGCATTATTTGACACATTAGTAAGCGGATGTTCCCATCAAAAGGGGGCTATTAAAATTAGATAAGCTTTACTAAGAGAAAGAATTTTCAAAATAATGAGGCATTATAAATAAACAATTATTATCACCATTCTTGCCATAAACAACAATCCAATCATATAAATATTTACATGCCGATAAATTTGATTAAAGTAACTAAGGTAGGGCCACGACACCACTGAGTCAATGGCCTAGGTAAAATGGGTTGAAGTAGATGTACCCCTATATAAAAAAGGTGGAAAGACGCACCTCGGGCGGAAGTAGACGCACCCTAATGGTAACGCATAAGCGTATACGATAGTTAAAGTAGTCGAATTATCTAACATGCATAAATAGAGTGGTGAGATTCACTTTTTACAAACATATATGACATAATTCAGACATAATAGCAGATGTGGTCATTGACCCAATTCAACATGATAATAATGATTCAAAAGAATAACAATAAGTTCAAGTATATGATTTGTTCAACAAATGAAACAAGAACAAGCATTTCAAAAGATGCCTCGTTATGGGAAATTTAACCATATAAAGCCAAGTTATAAAATAGAGAGGAGTACATACCTCCCGTCTAGTTTAAGTTAAATTTATAGTCGCCTAGGTCTGAACCAAATTTATCACCACCTATAGGTAAAATGGTACTTAGAGTTGATATTAATTCTTGTGCAATAATTAACCCACTAAAATACCCTTCTTGTAAACTCAGAATTATATCTAGTAGTCTTACTAAATTTCCGGAAAATCTGCAGATACCGAAAACACTCATACGCACATATACATTCTTTTAATCCTTCGTTAATTAGTTATTGGTTTAGGATTATTACCGAGAGAGTCGAAGTAAGCAGCAAATATTGTTCTTTGGTTCCAACACCGACATTGCAAATTCAATTGCGAAGGTAGTTAACCCATCCCTCGCTCTCACCGCAGGAATAATTCCGAGGGGTAGGATCATGCCTCAGGGATGAATTTCAATCCGCACAGCGGAGCAGCCTCCTCTACAGATTTCCTGATTTCCGACCATGGTCAAAAGCTTCCAGAAAACACAGGGGCGAAGAAAAACTGTTGAGGTTCGTTGTGTCAGTGGGATTGCAATATACGAAGCGAAGCTGCAAAACCACCGGCTGCGGAGGCTCGGGTTCCAAACGCGCGCACACTACTGGTCCATCCAGGTTGTCCGAACATCGGCGCAAGAAGCAGAACGGTAATAACAGAGCAAGGCAGACGACCTCGCAACAACCCACGACCGCGGAGCTCAATCACATATGCAAGCACAGTAGGAATCAGTAAAAAGCAATAGACAAGTGTCAATTACCACGACCCTGCGAATGGTTAGCAACCTCCCGGTCAAAGACCCAGTTTCCTGTTCTACGGCGGCTATTCGCAAAGGAACAGAGGTGAACACAAGATTGCGAGAAAGCGATTTGGGCAGAAGTTTACTCACAACCGACGTCAACCGTTTCGGTTACATCCCCTGGCCCTGCGTTGGCTAATCTGTCGTTAATGGGGGATCCAAACCCCTTTGTAGAAAACTCGCCGACGATGGTTTGAATACAGGACGGGGTTCCGGCAAGGAGGACACTGGCAAACTCGTCGACCCAACGACTTGGGTAAAACCAGAGCAAAATGCAGTTGGGCAACGAAAGAGTATAAGCTGGAGATCGTACGATTACCTTTAATTGCTTTATGGGCGGACACAGTGGCAGCTCTAGGCGTTTCCTCGTCACAGACGACGGCAACTGGCACAAGGAGTCAACGGCGCTCAGAAGAAATTGGGAGTAGAGAGTGCTAGAGGAAGCTTTGTACTGTTGGTATGGATGATTTTGTGGTGGCGAGATCTAAAATAATGTGGCAGCGAAGCACCTGGCGAGAACGACGGAAGCTTGCTCGAAGTGTAATTGGGCGTTTGGCTATTTGGGTACCACATGCCTCAATTTAGGATTCCTCATGTCCGTTTCGTTCTCCTGAAACTTTGTTCGGTGATAAAGCAGGCAATGAAGGCTTTGAGTGGAAGCGATCAGTGGATGAGAACCTGCAACGCCCGTTCACTGTTCAACTCCTGGGAACGAAGACGAATGATCGTTTCCGTCCACAGTGTATCTGCGACACAAACGGACTAATATGCGGCTAATTACCAAAGTCAAGCCAGCTAGGCCGGCGTGACAATTAAATCAAATAATAATTACTAACTTATATATATATACATATATATATATATATATATATATATATATATATATATATCCTCCAGGGCCATTTAAGGTGTGCATTTAAACTCTTTTGGAACCTCAATTTCTAAGGCTGGCCATAAAACCAACATGAAGCATAATTCTGACCTCAAAGTCCATTATGAAATTGTTAAGTCCTATCATAAATAGATGGGTGCTAAATAGCATATTTCAAGGATGATTCCTTTTCTCCAGTACTAAATTTGATTCTAGATACTTTCTTCTCATCAATCCTCTTTCTAGGTAATAGGGGATATATCATCAAATTCGACCCCGTCCAAGGTTAATTATGATGTTCTGAATCTAATTTCGTCATTAATTTCTTCTTTTGATATGTACTTCTTTAATTAGTTGATGAGTACTCTTTAATGTATTTATGCTCTACTTACTCAATCTGATTCATATTTTTGTATTTTATTTAATTCTATTGATCACTAGACTTTTATTGAATCTTGAGTACCAAATTTGGGTCAAACATAATTATCGTTGAATTTATATCATTAACTTTCAATTTGAAGGCCTGACTAATTTATAAAAAGTTTAGCATGAACTAAAAGGTTAATCATTGAAACATTATATATATATTTTTAAACTCTAATTACTATTTAAACTCTAAAAAGAAAAATATTTAAGGTTATATTTGTACAAATGATCCCTAAGAGGGAGATGGTTGAGTTATATGTCAAAATTTCGGTATGTTACTGTCATGGACTAGAAGTTGGTGGCACTGATATATCTAAAGATCAAAGTACTAATTTTATTACTTAATTGATAAAATAATTAGTGGCATCAAATATTAGTTTGATGTTACCGATTTGTAGATGTAGATTCATTGAAAATCATGAACCCCCTAACTCTGAGTTGGTTCTAGCGAATCGGTAGTTAGCGGTATCAACATTTCACTGGCAAATTCATAGTTCCCAATTATTGACATGCCAGTGCCACCAACTTGAGAGTCAGTAGTACCAACTTTTTATGTAAAACCCCTGACCTGGGTTATGGTTAACCCTAGAAGTTTTGCTTAAGTAAGATACTTACAAACCGATTCTAATCTTTTGAAAATAAATTAAGGCTTTTGGTGAAGTTTGTTTTCAAGTTTGAGCTTAATTATAAACTATGTATGCATTATATGAAAGTCTGAGTGAAAAGTGCAATTTACCCAAGATGAGGGGTTACATTGCAAATGTCACATGTGGAATGTGTTCTAAGTGTTTTAGTATCATAAGAAAGAGAGTGATTCTAAGTGGGGGCTTGTGGAAAGCCTAAATCCCAAGTTATAACTCGTTTGAACAATGCTAGTACCTTGTACACCAATTTTGGTACAATTTGTAATTTACCCAATACGTGGGGTTAAAATGTAAATTACCACATCTAGAGGGTCCCTACTCCCTATAAGTGTCTTTTAGAGGAAAGAGAAAGAAGGGGACGCTATGTTTGAATCACCATTGAGTGATGATACTCTTAGTAATGAAAGACCAAGAATGAGTTGAAGGCAAGAGCCTTATATGTGTTGTATCGAGTTGTAGACTTGATATAAGGAGCCCTATCAGCCAAGGAGCCAAAGTGGGAGCCTCCTATCCATTTGTTGAGCCTTGTCAAAGGCCATGACGGGCAGAGCACCTCAAGGAGGTGGCCCATGATGGGTTGCAAAGTTCCTTACAAAAAGTGTATCGGGTTGCTTGTTTAATGAGATAAAGATGAGATAACTTGCCCAACAGGATAAGTAAGGGCCGAGATATTATCTCTAGGTTATCCACAAGACTCTTGCATGGCAATATATACATGTGTTCATGCATGGCCACATGTCAACCATGCTTGTCCATGTGTCATCTAGTAGCATAAGGTGAAGACACCTCTAATATGCTTTATCTCATGAAACCAAATATATATACTTCACCTTTCACCAACTTATGAAAGTTTACGATCCTCATAACCACTGCCCTTGGATATATCGTGCAAAGACCCTTAGGTATCGTGCAAAGAAGCTCAAGGATCTAGGAGAGCTCGAGCATCAAGCTTTAGGTAAGGCTTTGGTCACCTTCAACCTTGGTTGAAGTAGGATATCGAGTTATGAATACTCCATTCTTTTCTTCTTCACCAAGTGCTTAACTATGGTGATCTCTTATCAATGGAGGAGTTGTGAACGAGCCTAGACCTTGGAGAAACTCTTCTTCAACCTTAGGATGTGAATATTTGGAGCTTGGAGTTTTGAAACTACTCACAAGGCGGGTTATATTACTTGAACCCTATCATGTTATTATTCATCACCTAAATTGTTATGCTTAAATGAACTACTTTTAATTCCAAAATCTTATAAAATAATTGATGAAATTATGAGTTCTAGTAGTTTCCTAGACCTGTTTTCATGAACTTTAACTGTTAGAATGGAGGTCTAGAGCTTGAATAAGATGGTATCACTTTATAAAGTGATATCGGGTTCACGCATACACACAAGTAGCTCTAACCCGATATGGGTATTATACTTGCATCACTTGCATGATATGCTTGTGAGCTTACATCCCCTTGCAAGATATGGAGATGAAGCTACTATATTGGAACATGATATGGTGTTAACCATAACCATTTGCACAATAAGGAGGCAAGTAAGGTCTCCATGCACGATATAATGTCAAGTAGGCACTTCAACGAATTTGATATGTTGAAACCCTAATTTGAGTAACCCGATATGAGTGGAGGTATCAAGTATTTCTTGCCTGATATGATAATGTAATTATACACTTGCGCATGATATCATGAAGCACATGTTTGGTGTCCGATATGAATAAATGAATAAATACTTATGCACGATATCATGATGGATTCAAGAACAAAGTGTAACCCGATATGCTTGAAACACCTCAACTCGATATGAAACCTAAGAGGGGGTTAACCCAATATGAAGATGGAGGCTAGATCATACACGATATGAGTCATGCTTGTTTCATGATATGAGAGATATCTATTTATCCTTATGCACAATATAAATCTAGACTACACCTCTTATACGATATAGGAGTGGTGAACACTCTAATCGACATAGAGTTGGAAACCCAAGATGATGGGTAAACTGAGATGAGTGGTGGATGATACCACATGTATGAGATGAATGATATCTCTAGATTGATAAAGAATAGAACCTACTTTTATCTTGTGAACGATATGAAGTTCAAACTCATACTTCATGCACGATATGGCATGATGTAACCAATTTAGTGGAAAACCCTAGATGAGGGATTGGAATCTGATATACCCCTTTTTTGTGTAATGAATGGTGGTATGAGAATTTAATAATACCATTATATTATCAAGTAATTATATTATAAGGATGATCCTTGAAGGAATGAACGAGATATGAGTTTCAGGGTCTACCTAAAATGGTAACCCGATATGCTACCTAAGATGGATGCCCGATATGATACCTGATATGGATGCCCGATATGGGGCATATCTTGTGCACGATATGGCACTATACAAAAAGCTTATATCTGATATGGGGTCAAGAATCTAGATCATACCTGATACAAAATTAATCTGAAGTAATAAGATCTAAGTGATAGTCCATCTGATGTGAGTACATAATATGTTGATTAGGGTTTACACCCTCAAAACATGACATGGTGATGTGGTTGTACCACCTGCCGATATGAATATATGACATAAAGTAAAGGATGTGGTTTAAAGTATAATATGATAACACACACATCTTGATACCAATATGTAAATGACACTTCAATCATGTGTGATCGATTAAGTGACATATGTTGATTGTGGTGTTAAATGAAAGATAATGTGAATTGTTAATGATGGACTAATATTCCTCAAAGAGGAGTATTGAATGAAAAGTATGATGTATTCGATGTCCTAGTAAGGATGAGAGAGAAAAACATGCTTGTGTTGTTAATCATTTAATGATAAATGATGAGAAAATATATAAGTATGATTGAATACTTATGATATCAATGTATGCTCCTAGATGTGTGGAGCAATGAATTAGGGTTTGGATTAATAATATGAACATGAAACCCTATTAATCTATAAAGGGAAACCCTAACCCTAATGATGGGAAGGTTGTATTTCTCTTATTACATAAGCCTTGTGAGGCATGTTAAATACTTGTATAACAAGTATAATGATTAATGGCCTTATGATCCATATGAATAAGTTGTTGCCTAGTGAGAGGTGACAAGATGTGTAATGGCCTTGTGAGCCATATGAACAAGTTGTTGCTTAATGAGAGGTGACAAGATGTGTAATGGCCTTGTGAGCCATGTGAATACTTATACAACAAGTGAAATGAATACCTTGGTCTGAGGATCTAGAGGTAATGGTTACCTGTTGCAGAGGTAACAATGCTATGTGATGACTTAATAGTTTTAATACCCAGATCTAGTAATCATGATGATAATGATATGAAGGGATGAGGATCCCCAGTAATGTGATAAGGGACTGAGATCCCAAGTACCAAGTATCTGAATGTGTTTTAAAGACTTGAAAAGTACATGATAGATCTATTACACTTTCTTTGTAGCATTTGTTGTGATTAATAATGATGACTTGTTTGATGTTACAAGAATGTTGTAATACATGTAATACATCATTAAGAACTATAAAATGTTGCCCTGACCATAGATCCATCAGTGTCAGAACTTGCTGAATGGTGAAACGGGTTTCCCGCGGCATAACCCAGAATGCATATTTTTGAATATGTGGGGGCATGGAGCCTAAGTGTCCATGACTCAGTAATTTCATAAGAATGTCTCAATAGAGCACGATGAACTGACCCGTGGCTAAGAGCATGGTGCCTATGTGACCATGGCTCAGAGTATGATGCCCAAGAGACCATAACTCAATAAATGGGGACGATTGTTGTATATGTTCCCCTAAGAGAGCACAGTTGATGATGTATCTCTAAGCGAGGATGCCTACGTACCCTGGCACAACTATATTGCAGCTAACATGAGATGTCCTGCTAAGCCTAAGTGGTCTCGTACTGACCGAGACAAGGGAGGTCATGGAAACTGGCTCTTCCATTGACCTTGTATGGTACTGACTTGTGGGAAGTTTGTGGTCGGTTGGAGATGAATGGGGTATGCTTTATCTCCTCAGGGCATAAGTGTGATTGTAAAATATGTTCATTCATGTAGCATATCTGCTTAAGGATCGAATATGGAAAACATTGTTTGATGCACAATTCAGCTATACATCTTAGTTGATAGATGTTATTTATGATTCTTTACATTCCTTGCAAAGCAGATAGATGAATTATGACTCTACCATGGGTAGATGTAGTGTTCTTGAGAAAGGAGATTATCTTATTCTGTTCATATAATGATCAATCATGCATGTTAATATAAAAGAACCCTGTTCAGTTTTTATAATGTTTATCATCAATAATAATATGGTCGGTGGAGAGTTATATCTCTTGCTGGGACAATTGTCTCAGCCTGTGGGATCCACAATTTTTAGGTGGACAAGCATGAAGTGGTGGAGATCTTTCTGTAGAGGAGGAACAATAGCTGAGGCAACAGTGACAACTCAGGTTGAGTGTACTATATGTCGTGTCTTGTAGATAGAAGTCCTATATTTTGTCTCTGTACTCTCAGGTCCTTGGAGTTGGTTTGTAATGGTTTCATGAACAGTCTGAGATTTTGACTTGTATGCCTCAAGGTTTTATGTTGCTCTAGTATGTATTTTGATAGAGCAACTATTATATGTTGTCCTCAAGATGAGATGAAATAATGTTGTACAATGTTAATCAAGATATGTATGGGTTTTGGATCTTTCAGTAAAAATTTTCTGATCAAGGATCTCCTTGCAAAATGGTTTTAAATTTTAGTGATTTTTGTTAATCTGCTGATTTGTTTATTCTACTTAATTAGTAACGATTTGTTTGTCATTTTGATGACAGTCGTTACAAGTTTGGTATCAGAGATTAAGGTTCGCTGAGTCTATAGAGACATAGGACGAAGGTGTTGAGTCTGTTCTAGTGTCCTCCAGTATATCTTATAGTGACTTCTGCTCATGTAGAAGATAGAGTAAAGCTAAATGATGTCCGGAGAACACAAGGAGTACATTGCTGAAAGCAATGTTGCTGCACCAAGAGAAGGTGCAAGGGATTAGGAGAGAGGAGAACGACTGCTTGAGAATCCCCAAGATGATCCGGCTATGATAAGGGATCCTTCTTTTGATACCATTGATGGGCAGTTTAGGACAACAGTGATGCGTATAGTGGATTGGGTATTAGCAATACAACCTAGATTACCAACCCCTAATAATGAAGTTCTAGACTCTAACGGAGTTTTAGAACAACATAGTTGTGTTGGGGTAGTTGAAAATGTCAAAATAAATAGGGTACAACCCAAAATTAGGGTTTGCTACAGATGTAGGCAGCCTGGACATATCATAAAAGACTATCCAGAAGAGGATAATAAGGTAGGAATTAAGAAAAGACCTATCTAGACTTGAGAACAGAGGCCTAGTAGTTCCAAAAAGGGAAAGTTTTTGGTACCACTAGTGCAACCAATGTCTAGTGCACCAGGGCAGTGGCTACCCAGAAAGGGTAAAGGACCTGATGTTCCACCAGTTAGAATTATTGATTTGGCCTCTACATAAGTTATAAGGCCAATAAGGCCAGGGAATGCTTATAAGATGTGTTATAAGTGTAAACAGTTTGGGCATATTAGATCCTCTTGTCCAAATAGGAAGGAGGAAATGACCCAACCGCTGAGGCAGAGTTAGCAAGATAATGGTCTAGTTGTGGCATACGAGGACGTAGACAGACGTCCCGAGTAGGTCCATCAACACCGAGCAATAAAGCACAATGTTGGGATCAAGAAACGACAATTTCTATGAAAAGAATCAGCCTGAGGCAAAAAACAATTCACAAATCGAGACAGGTCAGATGAAACAATATCATTCTGATATGTCGTTTCATGATCCTATTTGTTAAATATATGAAAAATAGTTGCTATTGAGCTTCCTTTGACAAGTCCTATGAGGACACAAGGAAGATGAGGACGTATATTTTTCTCAGTAAGCTTTTAACTACTTTACAATTTCTTTTATCTATGTGAAAGAAGATGAGATATAGAAGTAATGTCTGGAGAAAATCCAGGGATGCTAAGTCCTATGTTTTTGATGATATGAAAAGTAAGGAACATGATAGTAAACAAAGTGCATACTACCTAATCTCAGTACTTGTATACCCTAGCCAGGTATTCAACTATTGAAGATAAGGTGAGTATGGAACTCTTAGATTATTATCTTTCTGATTACTCTAATCAAGTACTCATTTTGAGACAATCTAGTGAGTATAATGAAACTGGAAATATGGCATGGACATTTGTATCACATCCTAAGTGCAATAAAGTGGAATATGAGATGATCTCAAATTAGTATGTGCATATGAGGAAGTAAGGAGTATAATCCTCATGAAATGAGAATGAGAACAAGGGAAATGATCCCTATTTGATAAAGTTTGTGTGCATAGTAAAGAACTTTTCCCATAATGTGGAAATGGGTAATGTGATGAAACCATGAAATGTTCATGAACATGTTAGCCAATTATAAAGAAAGGGATTATGATATGTAATCTAATTCCTATGTAGATGGCAAGGAACCTGAGACGCAACAGGTATAAATGACTCATGAACGGTGAAAGTTCATGTAATAATCCTAGGAGATGATGAGGTCTTCTCTTTGATGAACAACCCTGGGTAATGATGGGGTGATGAATAGAATATGTTTCTTTGTGTTCTTTCCTTTTAGGAACACGGAAATCAAGTGAGTCTGAGGACACTTGATGTGCATGAGTTAGAGGTGATCTGTTGATGGACACTTAGAAAAGTATCAGTTTGTCTTGGAATTTGGTTCCAAGATAAAGATATGTGTAACATATTATGTCCCAAGATAAAAGAAAGATCCTTTTGTATGTTTGACTCTGGTATTGACAATAGTGAAATGGATATGATGAAAATATGATGTGTTTTTGACACATGTGAAGGATACCAAGGTAAGAAATTATGGTATCCAAGATGTGCCAGGTGGTATGGGGAAGTGAGAATATGACTTCTGATAAGATAAATAATGTTTGGTTATCTAGAAGGGCCAACCTTGAGATAACTCTAGTAGGAAAAATCATATGTTAGGGGTTTATGCTCTACATAAACATAACCTTGATAAAGATGTATTATTTGAAGAAACAATTGCAAAATTGTTTTGGGAAGAAACTTATCAAGCTAAGGATAATTCCTTAATGTGTCCCTATCTAGATCTGTTGAAGCAAATTACTCATAATATCTAGAGATATCTCTGAGATAAGTTCTTCTTTAATAAGTGGCCTCTCCTTATGATAAGGGAATGCACAATTAATAAGAAAATTGGTACAAGTCGTAAGAAAGTTTTGTGTTGTTTCAAACGGATTAGAATGGCACTGAAAAAAAATATGATAAGACTTATAAAAGTCCCAAGTGGGTGACAAAACACAACCATAATCTCTCCATGAAAGAGAAATGTTAAAACTAACTGCGGTTTGACACCTGAATCATTCAAAGTATGAATGACACTTCTTTGATATAGAAGGTGTTACCTGACACAATATATATACTGCAAGTCAATAATGAAAAGACAGTTGAATATATATGTCTTGTATGCCAGATTCAAATGATAACCTTGAGTGGAAGGACTTTGTACTGGTCAAAGTTTTATGGCATCTCCATCGCATCAAGATGTTGTGTGGGGATTTGATGACATGAGGCATGAATGACAATTGTCTTTCTTCATTTGGGATTTCGGGGAAGAAATCCTTGTTAGGGGTTTATAATTGTAACACCCCTGACCTAGGTTATGGCTTAAACCTAGAAGTTTTTCTTAATTAAGATACTTACAAACTGATTCTAATCTTTTGAAAAGAAATCAAGGCTTTTGGTGAAGTTTGTTTTCAAGTTTGAGCTTAATTATAAACTATGTGTGCATTATATGAAAGTCTGAGTGAAAAGTGCAATTTACCCAAGATGAGGGGTTACACTGCAAATGTCACATGTGGAATGTGTTGTAAGTGTTTTAGTATCATAAGAAAGAGAGTGATGCAAAGTGGGGGCTTGTAGAAAGCCTAAATTCCAAGTTATAACTCATTTGAACAATTTCGTACCTTGTACACCAATTTTGATACAATTGGTAATTTACCCAATATGTGGGGTTAAAATGTAAATTACCACCTCTAGAGTGTCCCTACTCCCTCTATGTATCTTTTATAGGAAATAGAAAGAAGGGGGCGCTATGTTTGAATCACCATTGAGTGATGATACTCTTGGTAATGAAAGACTAACAATGAGTTGAAGGCAAGAGCCTTATATGTGTTGTATCGAGTTGTAGACTTGATATAAGGAGCCCTATCGACCAAGGAGCCAAAGTGGGAGCCTCCTATCTATTTTTTGTGCCTTGTAAAAGTCCATGATGGGAATAGAACCTCAAGGAGGTGGCTCATGATGGGTTGCAAAGTTCCTTACAAAAAGTGTATCAGGTTGCTTATTTAATGAGATAAAGATGAGATAACTTGCCCAACAGGATAAGTAAGGGCCGAGATATTGTCTCTAGGTTATCCCCAAGACTCTTTCATGGAAATATATACATGTGTACATGCATGACCGCGTGTCAACCATGCATGGCCACATGTCATCTAGTAGCTTAAGGTGAAGACACCTCTTATATGCTTTATCTCATGAAACCAAGTATATATACTTCACCTTTCACCAACTTATGAAAGTTTATGATACTCATAACCACTCCCCTCGGAGATATCATGCAAAGACTCTTAGGTATCATGCAAAGTAGCTCAAGGAGCTAGGAGAGCTTGAGAAACAAGCTTTAGGTAAGGCTTTGGTCACCTTCAACCTTGGCTGAAGTAGGATATCAGGTTATAAATACTCCTTTCTTTTCTTCTTCACCAAGTGCTTAACTATGGTGATCTCTTGTCCATGGAGGATTTGTGAACGATCCTGGACCTTGGATAAACTCTTCTTCAATCTTAGGGCGTGATGATTTGGATCTTGTAGTTTTGAAGCTACACACAAGGCGGGTTATATAACTTGAACCCCATCATGTTATTATTCATCACCTAAATTGCTATGCTTAAATGAACTACTTTTAATTCCAAAATATTCTGAAATAATTGATGAAGTTTTGAGTTCTAGTAGTTTCTTAGATCTGTCTTCATGAACTTTAACTGTTAGAATAGAGGTCTAGAGCTTGAAGAAGGTTGTATCACTTTAGAAAGTGATATCGGGTTCAAGCATACACACAAGTAGCTCTAACTCGATATGGGTATTATACTTGCATCACTTGCACGATATGCTTGTAAGATTACAACCCCTTGCACAATATTGAGATGAAGCTACTATCTAAGAACATGATATGGTGTTAACGATAACCCTTTGCATGATAGGGAGGCAAGTAAGGTCTCCATGCATGATATAGTGTCAAGTAGGCACTTCAAGGAATTTGATATGTTGTAACCCTAATTTGAGTAACCCGATATGAGTGGAGGTAGCAAGTATTTCTTGACCGATATGATAATGTAATTATACACGTGTGCATGATATCATGAAGCACATTTTTGGTGCACGATAAGAATACATGAATAAAATACTTATGCACGATATCCAGATGGATTCAAGAACAAAGTGTAACCCGATATGCTTGAAACACCTCAACCCGATATGAAACCCAAGAGGGGGTTAACCTGATATGAAGATGGAGGCTATCTCATACATGATATGAGTCATGCTTGTTGCAAGATATGAGAGATATCTATTTATCCTTATGCATGATACAAATCTAGACTACACCTCTTCTACGATATAGGAGTGGTGAACACTCTAATCAACATAGAGTTGGAAACCCAAGATGATGGGTAAGCCGAGATGAGTGGTGGATTATACCAAATGTATGAGATGAATGATATCTCTAGATTGATAAATAATAGAACCTACTTTTATCTTGTGAACAATATGAAGTTCAAACTCATACTTATGCACGATATGGCATGATGTAACCAATTTAGTGGAAAACCCTAGATGAGGGATTGGAATCCGATATACCCCCTTTTTGTGTAATGAATTGTGGTATGAGAATTTAATAAGACCATTAGCTTGTCAATTAATTATATGATAAGTATGATCCATGAAGGAATGAAGGAGGTATGAGTTTCAGGGTCTACCTAAAATGGTAACCCGATATGTTGCCTAAGATGGATGCCTGATATGATACCTGATATGGATGCCCGATATGGGGCATATCTTGTGCATGATATGGCACTAAACACAAATCTTATATATGATATGGGGTCAAGAATCTAGATCATACCTAATACAAAATTAATCTGAAGTAATAAGATCTAAGTGATAGTCCATCTGATGTGAGTACATAATATGCTGATTAGGGTTTACACCCTCAAAACATGACATGGTGATGTGGTTATACCACATGTCGATATGAATATATGACATAAAGTAAAGGATGTGGTTTAAAGTATAATATGATAACACACACATCTTGATACCAATATGTAAGTGACACTTCAATCGTGTGTGATTGATTGAGTGACATATGTTGAACGTGGTGTTAAATGAAAGATAATGTGAATTGTTAATGATGAACTAATATTCCTCAAAGAGGAGGATTGAATCAAAAGTATGATGTATTTGATATCCTAGTAAGTATGAGAGAGAAACACATGCTTGTTTTATTAATCATTTAATGATAAATGATGAGAAAATATATAAGTATGATTGAATACTTATGATATCAATGTATGCTCCTAGATGTGTGGAGCAATGAATTAGGGTTTGGATTAATAATATGAACATGAAACCCTATTCAACTATAAAGGGAAACCCTAACCCTAATGATGGGAAGGTTGTATTTCTATTATTACATAAGCCTTGTGAGGCATGTTAAATACTTGTATAACAAGTATAATGATTAATGGCCTTGTGAGCCATATGAATAAGTTGTTGCCTAGTAAGAGATGACAAGATGTGTAATGGCTTTGGGAGCCATATGAATTAGTTGTTGCTTAATGAGAGGTGACAAGATGTGTAATGGCCTTGTGAACCATGTGAATACTTGTACAACAAGTGAAATGAATACCTTGGTCTGAGGACCTAGAGGTAATGGTTACCTGTTATAGAGGTAACAATGTTATGTGATGATTTAAGGGTTTGTATACCCAGATCCAGTAATCATGATGATAATGATATGAAGGGATGAGGATACTCAGTAATATGATGAGGGACTGAGATCCCAAGTACCAAGTATCTGAATGTGTTTTAAAGACTTGAAAAGTACATGATAGAGCTATTACACTTTCTTTGTAGCATTTGTTGTGATTAATAATGATGACTTGTTTGATGCTAAAAGAATGATGTAATACATGTAATACATCATTAGGAACTATAAAACATTGCCCTGACCATATATCCATCAGCATCAAAACTTACTGAATGGTGAAATGGGTTTCCCGTGGCATAACCTGGAATGCATATTTTTGAATATGTGGGGGCATGGAGCCTAAGTGTCCATGACTCCGTAATTTCATAAGAATGTCTCAATAGAGCACGGTGAACTGACCCGTGGCTCAGAGCATGGCGTCTATGTGATCATGGCTCAGAGTATGGTGCCTAAGTGACCATAACTCAATAATAGGGGACAATTGTTGTAGATGTTCCCCTAAGAGAGCACAATTGGCGCTGTAGCTCTAAGCGAGGATGCATGCTTACCCTGGCACAACTATATTACAGCTGACACGAGATGTCTGGCTAAGGCTAAGTTTGTGGTCGGTTGGAGAAGAACGAGGTATGCTTCATCTTCTCAGGGCATATGTGTGATTGTAAAATATGTTCATCCGTGTAGCATATCTGCTTAAGGATTGAATACATAAAACATTGTTTGATGCACAATTCAGTTATACATCTTAGTTTATAGATGTTATTTATGATTCTTTACATTCCTAGCAAAGAAGATAGATGAATTATGACTCTACCATGGGTTGATGCAGTGTTCTCCTTGAGAAAGGAGATTATCTTATTCTGTTCATATAATGATTAATCCTGTCTGTGAATATAAAAGAACCTTGCTCAGTTTTTATAATGTTTATCATCAATAATAATATAGTCAGTGGAGAGTTATATCTCTCGCTAGGACAATTGTCTCACCCCGTGGGATCCATAATTTTTAAGTGAACAAGCACGAAGCGGTGGAGATCTTTCTGTAGAGGAGGAACAATAGCTGAGGCAACAGTGACAACTTGGGTTGAGTGTACTATCTGTCGTGTCTTGTATATAGAAGTCCTATGTGTCATCTCTGTACTCTCAGGTCCTTGGAGTTGGTTCGTAATGGTTTCATGAACAATCTAAGATTTTGACTTACATGCCTCAAGGTTTTATGTTGCTCTAGTATGTATTTTGATAGAGCAACTATTATATGTTGTCCTCAAGATGAGATGAAACAATGTTGTACAATGTAAATCAAGATATGAATGGGTTTTGGATCTTTTAGTAAAAGTTTTCTGATCAAGGATATCCTTGCAAAATGGTTTTAAATTTTTAGTGATTTTTGTTAATCCACCGATTATGTTTATTCCGCTTTATTAGTAACGATTTGTTTGTCGGTTTGATGATGGTTGTTACATTTTACCTATGCCTGTAGTAAGACTTGGATCCTACAAAGTTTGAGTCTCTTGAAATCCTTGGTGAGAAGATTTGGCCTTATAGGAGTTCTAATAACTCCATATGAGGTTAAAAACCTACTCATTTTAAAGCTCCAAAGGCAAGTAATGAACCCTAAATCACATTGGAACTTTTGTCAATTTCAACTTCTTCATTGGATCCCATGTCTTCCATTTATTTAGCATCATAGGTTTACTAGATAATAGCCAAGATCCATGATCCTATCCAACCCGCATATCCTCTCATTCTAAAAATCTAATGATGAAGAAATCATTCCCCTTAGAAAATCTCAAAATCTTCTTTTGTATTCTAGATCAATGACAAATGCCTATGAAGAGTTGGCCAATGAGGTCTTAGGTCTATCACATATCCATCTATAGAGTTCTTCCATCTCGGTAGGTTCCTTTTAAAATAGCTTTGGAATTCTTGATTGTTTTGTCTATGATCTCTACTTGACAACATTGAAGAAAATTTTCATTGGAGTCTTGATGTCTAAACATGTCGGGCCACTTCCTCCTTTATTTGGTAATAGGGATCTCCTACATCCACCATTGTGATCTCATAGGAAATTTGGGTGGATATGTGATATGAAGGGGATCTTTGCCAACATTGACCTATACATGTCAATCTGCCAGAGCTTTTCCTATCGCTAGAGTCATTCCCGTAAATATATTCTAATAAGACATTTACTTATTGTTATGGACACTTAAAATACATAAATATTTTTCTTTCCCATGTTTGAATCTTCTTTCTAAATTGTGTATGTGTTACTTCTCCATGTGACATGAGTTGGATGCTTGGTTGGATTTTTATTTTCCATCAATACTTATGACTCCAGACCTACCACCTTTAGTGTGCCTTCATCCACCATTGCATATTTTACCCATCTTGTTTATGCACCACATCCTTCTCTACAACCAGATTTCCCTTTCCTAACTACCCAGGCTTTCAGACTTGCCTACCGCATGTAAGTCTTGTAGTCATGATTCCTCCATGATCATGTGTCATGTTTTTACCCCCATTCTCCATCTTTCATTATTATTCCTCTCTATCTGACCCTCTCCATCTTTCATTATTGTAGTCTTGATTCCTATTTGAAGTACACTTCTATGATCTTTCCTATTTTGTCTTGTAGCCAAATTCTCTACTTGATAGGATTTAGATGTTCAGAATAACCCTCGAACTACAATATTTGTCTCATCCATAACTTCCTTCTTCAACTTCTAGAACCTCACACACTCTCTTCTCAACCATATTAACTGCCTCTATCCTTTGGTAGCCCATCAGTAGGTACTAAATATGTAACCAAACAGGACTCATATTGATCACTATCTTAGAATTCCTCGGCTAAGATCTCATAAAATAGAAAAGATTTAGTGGGTAACCTGAATCATAACCGAGTTGCTTATAATCCGATGAAACACTATCTTCTTCTGCAAGCTTTATACCACTGCCATACTTTGTGTGTAAGCATTGAAGTTAAAAGTTCGTTCCATTATCCAACAACTAAATAATGCAACTTCAAGAAGTTCTTCAGTAGGTTTAGCCTTGTCCATTATGAAACTAATAATCTCAAAATCATTAGAGATAATAGGGTTTGGCTAGGAGACGACTTATTGTATCTATCATATTTGATACTTCTCTTACACAGTCTTTAACAAGTCATCATTATTTGTACCTTCATAGGTGTTTGATAAAATTGATATCATCACATGAGTAGATGATCTAAATAACTATTTACCTACAAGTTATAATGTTTCTATGTTTAAATGGTTCATTCTAGACCATATATAAAATATAAAAAAACCTCATAGTTTTCTTTATGTCTAAATTCTTTAAATTTTACATTAAATAAATGTCTACCTACTTGTAAGGGAAGTTTTCCACTTACTAGAGATATATATGTGGTTGTTATGTTAGGTTCATGGCATCCAACCAAAATTTTATGGCAAAGAAGATATTCATAGAAGGAATCCATATCATACTTTTACTTGTACTCTCACTTTCTTGGGACGTGTGTGAATGATGTTGCATAATCAAGTGATTTACTTTCTTTTACATCTAACTTCAAGTAATTTAGACTATATACAAATTAAACCAAATTGATTTAGTTTTAAAGGTTTTGATTTGAATGATTTTTTTTAAATGGATAAGGTAACAATTGATGTATAACCATTCTCATTGTGCAATGGTTTCAACAAATGTTTTGTCACACAAAAAACTTATATCTCTTATTATTTTTATTTGAATCACAATTTCTAAAGTGTGTGATGCCAATTAAATGAAAGAGGTCATTTTCATGATAGCCTTTTGTGTTTACATGAAGAGTGGTTGTGACAATATATTACCATATATTAGGCTAGGTAAGTTTCTAGGATAAAAATAGTGTATGAAGTTGTTGGGACAAAGTTCAAGTTTATTACTAATTTCCACCTACATACATATGATAGGTCTATGAACTTAAGGTTCATTTGTGATCTTGTGAGATTTAGTTTCTTGGAAGTTGTGATATGAATCTATGTTTCATAGAGGTTTCCTAGAATAGATATGAAAAGAGTATTGATACGACACTTCATGAATTTTGTATTGTAGCTTTCGTAGATCACTTATATGTTGGTACAAGATACATGAGTTCTTGTTAAGTATGCTCTGAGAGACAATCATATGTGTGAAGGCATATTACATAAAGGATTTGATTAATAATGACGAAGGCAAGCTTTCAATTCATTCTGATCACTCAATTATGAGATAATGAGGAAACATAATGATTGTCTAAATAATGACAATTACTCAATGATGTATGTCTTCAAGTACGTGACTTGGAAGAATGATATCATACGGATGTTAAGACTATGTACATTCTTTATATGTCCCTGGTAGGATGTTATTGTGGAAGGCAGATAGACAATAATAACACATAAGGTTGGAGTGTGAGTTGGTTGATGATAGAATTTCATTAGTCATGATATGGTGATATCAAACCAAGCCCACAGATACATTTTAGAGAACAGTATATCAAATAGAACCACCTTGAGAGTGACAAATGGAACATACTTGTTAAGCCATAGTCATCTCTCATAGTGAAGGTGGCAAATGTAATTCTTAGGACTGAAGTCACTACACTCATTACATGTTGTTTAGGATACTTTGACATCATCAAATGTAACCCTAAAACATGGATTGCCATAAAGGTGATGATTGGGTAACTATGACATGTGGGGATAGACTGTGAGTTATGTAGATGGGATTTGTCCCTCCTACTGGATTTTGATATTCATGGCCACTTGATCAACATGACTGAGAAATGCATACACTTGCACATGTGAATCAATATATGATATTGAGGTCACATATATCTCATACATTCTACTCTTGGTTCAAGCAACATGAATTGAACATCGACAATATGATGCTTCCATGCCTCGAGTTCATTCTGGATATCAGAGACAAAGGAATTAAATAATTACTATAACATCTTACACAAGTTGTAGGTTTAAGTTGTTCTCCAGCTTTCCATTCACTTGGGTAGCACTAATGTGTGACTAGGCACCACTCTTTGCTTGTGATGTCATAAGCTAATTATTGACATTCACTGCCAATGTGATATGGGACCTATACGTTCACACACATAGGAACTCACCTAGAAGAGGGGTTTATCATCAATGATGATTGAATTGTTACTAAAGTGTTTAGGTTGTCAATTCAAGCAACATATCAGCTGATTGGACTACCAACTGATCGGTTCAAGTGTTGATATGTCTGTTTGGAGTGTCAAGATGATCAGAAATGGAATGGTTAAGCACTACATGGATTGAGGTACCAACTGATCAGCTCACTGGGTGAACCGATCAGCTCAGGTTGGGTGCGATGACCGGTTCACCTAGTGAACTGATCAACTCGGCTACGCCAACCAAAGGACTTGGTAGCTTTCCAAAATTCATGAGAAAAGTTGATCGTTTCACTTGTTCAATTTGATTGGTACAAGAATTAATGATGTGCATTAATTGGAGATGATTTTGCCAAATTCATATGCCATTAGGAAATAGGAGAAATGACTAGTTCCTTGTGTGAGTTGACCGTCTCACGTGTGAACCGAGTGGTTTAGTTACCAACCTACCTATTCGACTCTCGCAGGTTACAAAAATTCATGATCTTTTGGTCCCTTCCACTCCTACAACAACTGGGAATCATAACCCTAACCCCTCCTATAAATAGAGGGGTACTAGGGGCTTCCCAATACATAATTGAGAATCCGTTGCTCTGATAATTATTTTCCTCTCCAGTTATCGTAATAGAGAGAGGTCAAGAAAGTCCTACCTGACTAGGGCGGGATAGTGAGTGAGAGAACAACTAAGAATCATTGATGTGCGAGAGCAGGTTGGTGACTAGTACACCAACAGGAGGGAAAATTCCTTCCTACCCATTCTATAAGGAAGACAAGAGTTCTAGAAGGTCCGCATGGACTTACATAGAGGTGAGGTGGCCTTTTCCCATTACTAGGAGAACGTCGTCAGCTACAATCTATGGTGAGACCACAGGAGCTACTACAGACGTTGTTTCAGTCTACTATCCATGGTGAAGACCAGGAGCTGCACATACAACATCATAGAGCAACTAGAAGATAGTTGCACTGCAACAAGTTGTAGTCGTTGTACTTGCTCTAGGACCAGGTATAAACTCGTTAAACCATCTTTACTATTTCATAGTTATTGACAAGATCTTGTTGTTCTGGGGAATACAGATAGATACAATTTTGTTTCCACTATCTTACTCCATGCCCATATTTCCCAACAGTGGTGTCAGTGCCACTCAATTTACTATGTTTTGGTATAATCAATATGATCATATTTTTGTTTTTATAGTTTATTAATTGCATACGATGCGAATACGTAAACTTATTAATACGCATATCCGATCAAAGACCACATATAATCCCAAATTACTATATATATTATGATATATATGTAATTTACACACTTCACGATAAAAGTCGTTTTGATGATGCATATGTAGTGTGGTTATGGCCAATAACCCAAAAATTTGTGTGTAATTGAATGGTTTTTTTTATTCCTATTTTATCTCAATTTATACCAATCCTCTACCTTATTATTCCCAATGTAAAGTTAATTCTTTCCTACCCCTTCTTGCCTCAAATATAGCTTGAGATTTCTTATTACCATGTAATAAGTTTAGCAGCAATAGGACATTTCTTTTCTTGCAACGACAAAGAAGACAATCCACATCAGGTGAGATGACTGGTTGGAGGATCGAGAAGGGAAGACTACATGAGGTGCGAACTGACCATCTAGTGGGTGCAACTGACCGTCTGGAAGGAGTCTAGACATCGGTTGGATAGGAGGCCAAGTGGTCGTTTTAGGTGAACAGACGACTGAGCAAGAGGCAAGACAACCAGTTCAAGGGTTGATCCTATCAAGGCAAGCACATATCTACATAAACAGTAGGATCATGCATGTGATGTGATGATAACATAGGTTATAACAATTCCTTGTGGAACCAAGGAATTATAGTAGTCTGGCCATAACCATTGCCTTTTGTTTTATATTGTATTTTTACATTGTGGGATATAGCATGTATATGATATGTAGTATATATATGTGGTCATTTGATAAAGTAGATGTATATATACATAAACTATCTCAAATATAATTTTAAGTCTAAGATGCTTTCTAAAAGCAACACACATGAAAAGCTTGATCGACCATGCGTGGGCATCCCAAGGATGGTGTGTCATCTATCTCGTGGAAGTGTGATGGTAATAGTGTGGTCACCCTAAGGGTGGTGCATTATTATTGTGTCACCCTTTTAGGCCAGGCTAGCTTAACTGGTGATTCTTAGAGTGTCTAAGCCCAGAGGTGTGCAAATGATTATGATAAAGAATTGAGAATATCATCTATCCAAGAGTTGAAAAAGATGTAATTGGCAAGAGTTGCCTACCTTAATAGTTGATTATAGACACTGGTGTTGGCTGGGTAATAATTGAAATATTCTGGATCATGGATCTCTACAAAATTGTATGCTACAATATTCTGAATTAATACGTGAGGGCTATCAATTTGAATAAAATAGTGAGAGCTGCAAATTCTTTGTAGAATCAAATGGAAACACACAACAACTCCTTTTCTCTACGATCAGTCCTTGAGAAGGACAAGTTAAATAGAAATAACTTCCATGACTGGTACAAGTTGCTGAGAATTGTTCTCACACAGGAGCACAAGTTCTATGTCCTGGAGATGCCAATACCAGAAGCACCATTTCCTAATGCTCCCAGGGCTGATAGAGGTTCTTACAAGACGCATATTGATGATGTTGTGGATTTCAAATGCCTAATGTTATGATTAATGAACTATGAGTTGCAAAGACAACATGATAACATGGAAGTTATGGAGATGGTCACACATCTCAGGGTCATGTTCTAGGAATAGGCAAGATAGGAGAGAAATGATATCTCAAAAGAACTATTCAAATGTAACATGGTAGAAGGAGATCCAGTTGGTCCTCATGTCCTCAAGCTCATTGGGTATGTGGAGAACCTATCAAGATTGTGATTCTCCTCAGATCAAGAGTTGGCCACTGATGTGATTCTGCAGTCTGCCAGAGTCATATAGTCTGTTTGTCATGAACTACAACATGAATGAATTTAAAAAGCCATTGATAGATTTATTGGGCATGTTGAGAATAACTGAGGCACAAATGAAGAAACACAAACCTAAGTCCATGATGATGATGAACAAGACAAAGGGAAAGTCTAAAGTCAAAGGCAAAGCTAAGAAGAGTTCTACAGCTAGCCAGAAGCCCAAGTCTTTAGACCATAAGGAAAAATGAAAAATAAAGAAGGGAGGCAAATGTCACCACTATCACCAGTCTGGAAACTGGATAAGGAATTGCACCCTTTGGTTAGAGGAACTAAAGAAGAAGAAGGAAGAGGTAGAGGCCTCTACTTCAGGTATAGACGTTATAAGATAATTCTAAATTTACTTCTTCATCTTGGTATGTGATACTAGATGTAGATCGGACATATGTTGATGTGCGAGGTTTGATAAGAAGTAAAGCCCTTTTAAAAGGACAAAGATGGACTGTGATGAGCAAGAGTTTGTGCAACCTAAGTCCATATTTAGAATTTATCTTAGCCCACAAGACATGTAATAGAGTTATTGCTTGCATCTTGTAAAGACAATGATGAGTGTGAATAAAATATTTGGTGTTCTATTTCAAAGATATGATCTTGTGTGGGTGCACTACAAAATATCTTATGATTTTTTTATAACAATGTAAATACCAAAAGGGATAATTGATAACTCAAACAATAAATAATCTACATCATTATCCTCTGGAGCATGCATGTGATAAATGCATATCGAGATTGTGGCATCCAACTTATAAAAATGAGATTTACTTAAGCGGAAGCTAATCATTTACAACAGATTACTGAAAATCACTAAAAATTAAAACTTTTTGCAAAGAGATCCAAACATAAGAAATCTCTTACATCAAGAACCATTGTATAACATTATATGCATCCTGATTTAAAGGTACATGACTTGTACTATCTCTTCTCGAGGATTACAACATTAGCTGTCCTATAACATTATATACAGACAGCAAAAAAACCTTGAGGCATCAAGCCAAAATCTCGAGTCGATGATGAAAGCATTATCTATAAATCCCGAGGACCTAAAAGTACAGAGACGACACATAGGACTACTATCTATACAACTGGGCAGGCAGTATCTACACCTGAGATATTACTGTTCCTTCTCTACTAAAGGTTTCTTGCCTCTTTGTCCGAGTCCACCTAAAAACATTAGATCCCACGGGGGTGAGACAATTGTAAATTGCCCCAACGGGAGATATAACTCTCCGCCAAAACATTGTATTGCAATTTAAAGATATGAAACTGAGCAGAGGTTAAGCAATTTAAAGCATTCTCAACTTTGTAAGCATTGCAACTATTTATGATAGAGCAGTATATCATCTATTCTTTTAATAAGGAATAGGAACGACATGTATATCATTTATCCAACATATTATACCATCATATCAAACTTTTCTTGTGACATTCATCATCTTGTTATGTCACCCATGAGACATTCTTGTTTCATTTTGTTGGCCTTAGCCAACCTGTTAAACAGATAAAGAGATATATCTATCATGTACTCATTTATCATCAATACAGGAATTGGGTTAATACCAATCCTAAATCATCATTATAGGCATTGGGTTATTACCAATCCTGTGTTATCACTACAGGCATTTAGCCTCTACCAGATATTGGACTCTTCCAAACCTGATTACACTTCCAGGCATTGGACACTACCAATCCTGATTTTACAGCCAGGCATTGGACTTTAACCAATCCTGATTACAAGCATTACACCTCTGCCAGGTATTGGACTTTAACCAAACCTGATTACACCGCCAGGCATTGGACTTTAACCAATCCTGATTTCACAGCCAGGCACTGGACTCTAACCAATCCTAAATTCACAGCCAGGCATTGGACTCTAACCAATCCTGATTTCACAGCTAGGCATTGGACTTTAACCAATCCTGATTACACAGCCAGGCATTGGACTTTAACCAATCCTGATTACGCAACCAGGCATTGGACTCTAACCAATCCTGATTTCACAGCCAGGCATTGGACTTTAACCAATCCTAATTTCACAGCCAGGCATTGGACTTTAACCAATCCTGATTACAGGCATTACACCTCTGCCAGGTATTGGACTTTAACCAAACCTGATTACACTGCCAGGCATTGGACTCTAACCAATCCTGATTACATGGTTCATGGAATTTAATTCCTTTAACTCATCATTGATCATCACATACTAATTTAGGCTCTGAACCCGGAGGTTAGACTGCATAGCTCTACACATTCTTTATTGAATATAGTTGTTCCTCTTATTAAGTTTATTAAAACATTATCCTTTCTTATAATAAACTTTTATAATCATTTTGGTACCTCTCACTATGCCATAATTGCTCTCATGGCTCATAAGGCCCATAAGGCATTTTGTCACCTCTCACTAGGCAACATTTAACCATATGGTTCACAAGGCCATTAAACATCTTGTCACCTCTCACTAGGCAACGATTACATTTTACTTCATGTAATACAATAGTAACACCTCTATTCCCTCAATGGGGTTAGGGCTTACTATTCATATCATATTATGATTTCTCATGTCACATTACCCAATTTAGGGTTAAGGTTTCCCATCTCACATTAGGATTTCATAGTTATAAAAGAATATCAGCTTTGAGATGCTAATTGTGAAGTCTTTCATATCTTGATGTATCACTTACCTCATTATTTCCAACTTTCTTAAGTTATCGACTTATCTTGGATTAAGGTATTTCCCATCTTAATCCTTTCATCCACTAACCTATCATTCTTACCATGAAGTGCATAGGTTACACATAAGAATGGTCCAATTATCTTTACTGATATGAACTCATCTCAGGTTAAGGCATTTCTTACAATAAGCTTGCCTATAATCAACCATTTATGATATTTCACCCTTATACGGTTTTACCCACTGTTTTATTATTAGGGTTTTGGGTTGTCATCATGTTGTCCAAGATTAAGGCTTCATGTATTATAACTTCAATTACGGTTTCACATACCTTTACCCTTTATTAGGGCTTTGGGATTTCACATGCTATCATACTTCATTAGAATTAGGATTACATATAGCATCACCCTTCATTAGGCTTTCACATCTCATTGCCTATACTTAATGTTTACTATTCATCCCAACTAGGGATTTCTCATGGCATCACCCTCAATTAGGGTTTCTCATGGAATCAACTTCAATCAGGGATTCACATTGAATCAACCTCAATTAGGGATTCACATGGAATCAACCTCAATTAAGTTTTCCACTATGGTTACCCACAACTTGGGTCTACTATTCATCTCCAATCAGGGTTTTACATCTCATTTCCCTAAATTGGAGTTTCATATATCATTACCCTAGATTAGGGTTACATCCTCACCCTAGATTAGGGTTTCATTCAGAATTTCCCTCAATTAGAGTTAGAGTTCAATAGCCCTATCAATTAGGGTTTATGTTCATGATTAGGGTTTCATGATCTCTTTGCTTAAGAATCATACCCTTAATCACCTCATGAATCATATTCATGTATGAACCTCATGCTATCATCTTCTCAACTTGATTAGGTCATATCAACCCTTCAATCAAGTACATACAACTATGATTAACATAGAGTACCACCTCATTGTTCCTATAAGCAATTAGGGTTCATCCCATAATTAGCACTAATCACTTAGGTACTATTAGGGTTTCAACCTTTGTACCTTCATTGAATATCATTACTGATCATCATTGGATCAATGGATCATTCATCATCTTAATTCTTAAGAGATTCAATTACATTGGACCTCCAATACATAAGGTATCCAATTGAATTGACCAATTGGATCATCAATTACAATAGGTGTCCAAGTGGATTAACCAATTGAATCCTTAATCAATCTTGACTACTTGAGCCCCAAACAGTCTTAGTCTTTCAAAGTTCAAACGGTTTGAAATCGTTTGATAAAGGTGGTGCTTGAGACCGTTTGCTAAAGCAAGTACTTGAAACCATTTTCTAAAGCACCTTTTTGAAACCGCATGGACTCAACCGGTTTGCAATCGTTTGGTCCCAAATGGTCTTGAGACCATTTGGTCCAAACCTTCTCAAAACCACATGGACCAAAGATGGTCTCAACCTATCAAATCGATTTGGGGTTCTCAATGTTGATTCCTTCAATCATTGAATTCATGTAACCAATCTTCAATTGGACCCATCACCATACTTCAATTGAGTTAAATAGGTCAATCTTCAACTGATTTGACCCTCAGTTGACCCTCAATTAGTCATCAATTAGGGTTTGAGTCAATTGAATTAGGGTTTGGAATAGATGATCCTTCAACATTAATCAATGTGTAACTAGTTACTTTAAAACTATTGGACCATCATCCAAATTGAACATGACCTGACCCCAAACGGTCTTGAGCTCATTTTGATGACCTCCAAACGGTCTTGAGACTGTTTGCCCACCTCATCACTCAAATCCAAGTCATCCAATTAGGGTTTGGAACATTGGATTGATCAACAAGTCAACATTTGATTGTACTTCATCTTAGTACCTTTAGATCTTCAAACACATAACCATAGTCAACCCTAGACCTCCAAACGGTCTTGGGTGACCCCCAAACGGTCTTGGGATCGTTTGGATGACCTCCAAACGGTCTTGAGACCGTTTGCCCATCATATCATCATCAACCATGTCATTCAATTAAGGTTTGGATCCTGGGATTGGTCACCAAATCAACACTTAATTGTATTTCAATTTGGTATCTTTGGACCTTCAAACACTTGACCAAACTTAACCCTAGACCTTCAAACGGTCTTGGGTGATCCCCAAATGGTCTTGGGACCGTTTGGGTCAATCAACCCAAGTTTCAAACTCAATTACTTATGAAATCAGCACTTAACCTGATTAGGGTTTAGGCGATTGATGGACCTTCAACTCATGAACCGATTGGAGTTAATCAATAATAATTGGTGGGTCTTTAACCTAGATCATTATGAACAAGTCCCCAAATGGTCAACCCTGGTCAACATCACCAAACGGTCTGAAACCATTTGGTCTCATGCGGTTTGGTGAAACCGTTTGCTACTAAACGGTTTGAAACCGTTTGCTTCCAAAACACAAACCGTTTGGACATTTGATTGAAACCGTTTGGTCTAGATATTTGGAGAGGTCTGTGCTTATGATGATTTCATCATCATCAAGCTCCAGACCCACGAAACCTGCTGTGATTTCCATGGAGATTGCATCAATCAACCAAATCAATAATTGTAAATAGAGAAATGATCATTATTTGATGGGGAATTGAATGCAATAACAAAGTTAGAGTTTCAAGTTATAAAACCCACCTCCAATTGAGATCCAAAGCTCCAAGCTCACGGCAACAATGGTGTATGCAACTCCTTTCACCATTCCAAGGCTCGTCCTCAAGATTTGAGTGAAAAGGAATGGTTAGAATTGAAGAGGAGATCGAAATAAGAAGAAATCATGCATTGATTTGTGATTTCCACCATGAAATCGTGGTGAACCAAGGTCAAGAAGCTTACCAACAGGTTGGGGGTCGTCCTCCTGATCCTACCAAGATCCCTTTGTCGTTTCCCAAGCAAGGAGAAGAAGTGGGGTCGAAAAAGCCTTTCATTTGGCTTGTAAAAGGTTCTTTTATAAAAATTCAACGAGAGAGAATGTACTTTACAAAAATCCAATTAATCCCAAAAATGTGGCGGCCTCTTCCCCATCATCTTCCTTAGGGACGAGGCTATCTTGTTTGCCTATTATCCCTCTCAATTATCCATGATTTAAAGAAATGCAAATCAAGCACCTTAAATCATATTATATTAATATCCATATGTGAGTGGATATTTCTTTTTCTTATAAAATTGTGTGTGAGTTATCCACTCCCTTGGATATTTTTGTGGTCCTTGCAAGGCTCAAGGATGTCCACGCACATATGAATCCAACCATTTTAATTTTGTTTGAAGGCCCTTTAATTAATACATTTATTTTTGCCCTAAATCGAATTAGGGTTTCAATTAGGATTAAATCTTGATTATTTTAATATCAAGATTCTCTCTCCTCCAACTTAATTCAAATGAGGCGCCCCTCTCATTTTATTTTCTCTACATGGTGCCAAGAAACATTATGGACTTTATTGAAGTGGTAATTTGCATATTGAACCCTAGGTTTTGGGTAAATTGCACTTTACACCAAAACTAGGTTTTAATGCACAAACATTGCTTTATCAGCTTTTCCTTGGTACTCAAGCTACCACAAGCCATACCTTTGCATCATATTAATTCTCATGATGCTTCAACACATGAGGAACATCTTATCATGCAAAATTTGCAATTTAACTCCTCAACTTGGGTAATTTGCACTTTAGTCCAAAATAAGCAAACATTGCTTCAACATTGTTTAAACAGGACCAAAATTGAAACATAAGTTTCTCAAGAGCCCTAATTACTTTTTACAATATAAGATTAAGCATATAATAATCTTTCTTAATCAAAACACCTAGGGTTAAAGTATAACCCATGTCAAGGATGTTACAGAGATGTTCATCTAGACTCTTTTGGTTATTGAACCAATGAGAGACATGTAAGTCTTACTTGTGAAAATATGATAAAAAATCCTTCACTAGATGTAGTGGGAGGATAATAATTCTATTTGAACTTATACATGTTGATGTATGAAGATTTTATAGAATAAATTATATGGATAGTTACATAGAATTCATAGTATTTGCTGACGATATAATGATATGCACTCAATAAAATACAAACATAAGTATCTTGAAGTGTTCAAATAGATTGTAAATGAAGTATAACTTTGATAGAAGAATCAAGAAACTTTGATACGATCAAAAGTTGAAATACTTTGCATCAAAAGTTTGAGATCCTCATGGAAGATGGTGACAATGTATCACAATCAGTTCTAAACCTAATGATGTGTTAGAAAGAAGGAATAATATCATGAAGAGTCATGATATGATTATCATGTAATCTAATCTTCTAATTTTCTTAAAAGAAATATGTGAAACATGAAAATGATGTACCATTTAAATGGTTTATAAGACACCATATGAGATATGGAATATGGGAATGTCTAATATGCCTTAAGGATTGTAACCTATATAAAGAAAGTAGTTTCTTAAAAGGTTAATCCACAAACCATAATTGTTGAATACTGCCTTCAATCCCAAATTGAATGGACAAAAGTGTTTTGTTACAAGGATAACTAAGTTCCAGAAGAATCAGTGGGAGTAAAAGGAGAACAAGAAAGGTTCAAGGTCAACAAGGAGGTACAATGAGAACTAGTGAGAATCACAAACTGTTGTGGAATCTCAAGTTTTTCATGTAACACAAAACCTCATACTTCTAGTAGAACAAATCTGACATTGAAAGATTGTGAATTCAACAACCCAAATATGATGGTCATAAGATGATGAGTCAACATATCAACAAGAAGTTGTTGAGGATCAAATCTGATAAATGGCTTAACACCATTATTGTGGGCTCTGATCTCCAAATCATGACATAAACACGATTTAAAACTTAGTGGAAGCGAATCGGTAATCAGCGGAAGACAAAAATCACGGGAAATTAAAACTTTTCGAGACAAGAGCTTGGATCCATAAAAGCTTCTTTCATAAAGAGAGATAAACTATTTACATCTCAGGATAATTACTTCTTGAGTAATTATATACATCAAGATACAAAATCTCAAGATCACTATACAAAAGACTCCAAGACCTGAGAGTACAGAGGACACATAGGACTGACTCTAACTACACCATATGGCAGGACAATCTCCACCTGAGATTACTGCTGCCCCTGGTGCTGCTGCTGAGACTGGTCACCTGTAGGCTGGTTCCTTTGTCTCCGACGTCCACCTAAAAAGTTGAAGTCTATAGGGTGAGACAATTATACATAATTTTCCCAGCGAGAGTTATAACTCTTCGCCAGAAGCTTTATTATAACATCAAAGAATATTTTAAACAATAAAGCCTTTAAAGCATTCTATGTATAACAAGATCTCAACCATTTAGGAGATATGGAGAATATAAACATTATTGCAATGTAACATCAATCAACTAACTTGGAGTCATCTCTAACAAGTTATACTACATGGTTGATTATGTTTTACAAACAACATTATGCCCTGTGGAGATGAGGCTTACCACTCATACTCCAACTGATCGCGGAGAAGCCGCATCAGTATCATACATAGGTCATTAAGAGAGCCGGATTCTCATGACCTTCACCTTCCTCAGTCAGTAAGAGGATCACTTGTAGGACATCTCGTGTCTCTACTACTATAGCTCACCAGGGTAAACTGGTCCTTCGCTATTCTAGAGTCACAGTGGCGTTCTGTACTCTCTTCGTCATCAGGAGGTTTCATATTTACCTACCACTGATACGGATATCTGTACTTTCTTCGTCATCATGAGGTTTCATGTCTACCTACCACTGATACGGTATGGAACTATAGTGAAGGATGGATGGATTCCACATCTACATCACTTTCCTACACTAGGATGTAAGGTTCTACACATCCATGTACCCCACATACTCAAAAGTATGTGCTCCAGGAGTTCCCTGAGGAAAACCTGTTTCACCATCACTTAATTTTTGACAATGATGGATCTATGATCAGGGCTCTACATTATACTTGATTAGTTAGGTACATTCAGTATTCTTTAACAGCATACATTGTTCTTCAAACAATAACAGTAGCATAGCAGCTATAAAAGAAGAATACTAAATGTAACAGGCCTAACTCATATCAATCATTATTTCTCATTATCATCATCACAAGTCATCTCTAAGGCATGACCTTGATGGTATTCATGGCTCTCATAGCCCATTATCAGCATAGGATGCCACTGGCAAGGCATCAGATTACTTTAATGAATATAACATCAACATCCATACCTGGATATGATTACCTTCATATCAGAACCTGCATGGTTAATACATCTGATAAAGGTAATACAACAATAAGGAATGTACTTCCTACTCTTGTGATAAGAGTTAAATCTTTAATTCAAATCAAATAGAGTTTAATACTCAAAAGCATGCCATTACCCTTGAATTAGGGTTTACTATTCCCATTACATGTCATCACCCTTGAATTAGGGTTTACTATTCACATCCAGGTGAATTAAACTCATAACATCATCATGTATGAGTAACATCTTCATTGATGCTCTTGGATTAGTTAAAGGTTCATCATTTATTATAATTAGGGTTTCTATGATCTCACAGGTGGACCATACCCTAATTATGCTCACTTATGTGCATTGGGGATGCTTCAATTGAGTTTCCACTTAAAAAGGGTACTTTCTCTCTCTAGAAGTACTTTCTCTCTCTAGAAGTATTTTCTCTCTCATCATAAGGTTAGGCGATGTCAACATCACTCTAAAACAGGTTGGGTTGAGTCATCATAGGCTAACATAGCCAAAAACATCACCATTATGTGATTAGAGTTACTTTCTCTCTCTAGGGTACTTTCTCTCTCTAGAGTACTCACTCTTTCATCATACTAATGGTTGATGATAACATTAGACTAGATCAAGTTGGATAGAGTCATTATGACTAAAAACATCCTTCACATGTAATTAGGGTTTGAATTGAGCAAGGTATAACTCAATTGACCCTTCAGGGGTATTTTGGTAATTCACCCCATTGATCATTATCATGGTCAAAACCTTAGTCAATTAACCCCTTTCTACCCTAGATTATCATTAGGGTTTGATTTGGGCAACATTGGACCATTTATATTATGAATTGATTGAAAGAAGTCAACTTGGAATCACATTGATTGATTTCAATCATTAATCATCAATTGGGTTGAGATCGGTTGAAAGTATTGACCGTTTGCCCACTTTGACTTTCCAAGACCGCGAGCCTCTTTCTAACTCCAAGACTGCGAGCCCCTTTAGGCTTCAAGACCGCGAGTCTCTTCAAGTGGTTCAAGACCGCGAAGCCCTACCATTGGTCCAATTGATGTTGAGACCGCGAAGATCAAATTGGAGTGGAGACCGCGAAGAGTCGTTGACCGTTTAGCTAGTTTGACCTCAGGACCGCGAGGCCCTTCGCGGTCTTGAGACCGCGAGACTCCTCTCAGTCTTGAGACCGCGAGCCCTCTCACGGTCTTGAGACCGCGGGCCCTCTCACGGTCTTGAGACCGCGAGGCTCACATGGTCTCAGCCGCTTGGTCCATCAACAAAATCAACAAAGCAATCGATGATGTCAACCAATGTTGAAGCCCTCAAAAGGTCAAATCTCTGTTGACCACCTATGGATTGGGTCAACTAAGTTTATGCTTGACCACTTGGTCATTCAATTGACCCTCAATGGTTGACCAATTAGGGTTGAAGTCGATTCAATTAGGGTCTATCAATGTTCACCCATCAACACTTAACAATGTGACTCAACACAAGGTTGAACCCTTCAATTGAGCTTCAATTGGGCCCAAACTTGGCCCAAACGGTCTTGAGGTCATGTGGGTGGACCCCACATGGTCTTGAGACCGTTTGCCCAAGATTTCATCAAAATCTAAGGTGATTTGATAGAGGTTGAACCATGATTGGGTCACCAATTCAGTATTTTAAATCAATTGATAACTTGTTTGCAATTAGGTCCTCAATTGGTCAAAATACTTAACCCTAGACCTTCAAACGGTCTTGGGTGATTGTCCTCTCGGTCTTGAGACCGTTTGGATGAGTTCCAAACGGTCTTGAGACCGTTTGCCCATCCAATTTTGGATTCTAGTGCAAATTCATCAAGGTCTGACCCATTGAGTTGATGATCATGTCAATATTTAATTACAATGTAATTTAATGTAATTGTACCTTCAATTGGTCAACTATCCTTGACCCCAGACCTCCAAACGGTCTTGTTTGATTGCCCTCGCGGTCTTGAGACCGTTTGGTGACCCCCAAATGGTCTTGAGACCGTTTAGGTCAATCAACCCTAAAAACCCTAATTAGGTCCCCATAATTTCAGTACTGATTTCATCTAGGGTTAGCCCTAGTATTCACCCTTCAACTCTTAGCACGTTTGGAATTAGACCATCAAACTTGGTGAGTTGTTAATTAACATAATTTTGAACAGTAATATCATACGGTCAATGCCTGGTCAACGACCTTACACGGTCTTGAGACCGTTTGCCCAAAAAGGCAATTTCAGACCGTTTGAAAATCAGGAATAAATTCAAATAAATTTGTTACTTAAAAAGGTCATATCTCCCGATTCCTTTGGAGTTAGCCTCCCAAATTTTGAGGGTAATTAGCCTATATAATTAGGAACAGGTTTCCTATACGGTCCACGCCCTGTAAACGGGGCCAAACGGTCTTGAAGACCGTTTTCTCTGTCGCGGTCTCGAGACCGTTTGCTCACCTCGCGGTCCTGAGACCGAGAGAGAAAACTGGTGGGACCGTTTAAGGAAGTGAAAAGTGGTGGGTTTTCTTGGAAATCACGCCTTCATCTTCTAGCTCAAGAACAGTACAAATATCCCATAGATGTGCTTGCAAAATAGCAGGGAAAAGTAGGGAAATACTAAGAACTATCATCAAAACGCATATAAAGATGCACATAGTAAAGCTTGGGTTTAGAGTTATAAAACCCGCCTAAAGCTTGCTTCTTGAGCTCCAAGCTTTCAAGCTCCAAGCGCTAATGGCGTCCTTGAGTTCTTATAGGTTGGCCAAGGTGAAAACTCCAAGGAAGGATGAAAAGAGACGGCTAGAAAGGTAGGGTTTCAAGAATTAGCCATGAAGATGACCTTGAATTCGAGTTCTAACCATGGAATTAGGCAAGAAGAGGGGTTTAAACCTACCTTGCACCCCTTGGTCGTCCTCCTTAGCTCCAAGGCAGTCCTTGATCGTCTTTGGTGAAATGAAACAGTAAGGGAACGAAGGGTAAGTTCCCTTGCAACTAAGGGAAGGAGAGCTTATATACATGGAGTAGGATTTTCAACATTAGTTCATAAGTTGTTCATAATTCCAACTAGGTCCCTCTTTCTTTACTTGATCGTCCCTTCCTCTTCATTCTAAGGACAAACCTTCTCTTAAGGTCTTAGAAAAGAAGGTAAAGGAGAGCAAGCTAATAATGAGGTACATACATAAAGAAATATTGCACATATACCCTGATTATTCAATCACAAGGCATATCTCATAACTTGATAATTCAATTGAGGTGACTTCCTCATCATTTCTTCTCTAAATGATGGCAAGAGTCTTAAAAGATACATTAGATGACATATTTTACAATTTGGACTTCCGAATTTGGGTAAATTGCATTTTACCCCAAATTAGGGTTTCAAGCACCGGGATTGCTTCCACAGCTGCACCTTGGTGCCCTAGCTTGGGAAATCCCTCAAACTTTTCCAAAAAGATTCTCATGGTGTCTCAACATTAGAGGAACATATCAACATGTGCAAATTGCAGGCTAACCCTTTTTAACTGGGTAAATTGCACATAGGTCCCTGCATATCAAAACAATGCTACAACTTTAAATAAAAAGGAGCAAATACTGAAATATACGTTTCTGAGAAACTTAATTACATGCTCAGAGTTAATCACAAAGATTTAATTACATATTTAGGCAAAACACCTAGGGTTAACTCATAACCCAGGTCAGGGATGTTACAATTATGAAGTCCATGTAAACTAACAAGGTATGACCTTGATAGTGCTATATGAAGGGGTAAAACCCAAAAGGTGAAGTTGGGGTTTTCATTTAAAAGACCTTCATAGATAACATAAAAGGACACGTTAGATGTAAAGGTTTTTTGAAGTTAGTTGAAACTGTTGAACATGAAGAAATCACTTAACCAATTTTCATGCTTGTTGTTACATCTAGAATAGACTATGAGATTTGACAAATGAAGCTTAAAACTAGATTCCTTAAAAGGAATATCATATGGGATGTGTACATGACACAAACTAAAGGTTTATAACTTCATTAATGTTAACAAAGTCTACAAACTATAAGGCTCAATGTAAATATTAAAAACACGCATATCAGAGATGGATCTTTTGACTTAATAGTTAAAGAGTCTGACATGAATTAGGAAAAGAATCTGTGATTACAAAATTTTTGGTGGGATCATATATGGATATTACACATACTGATGAAGAATAACAACTCAATATATGATATTGAGATCTGGCATGGAAAAACACCTTCAACAATGAAGGATTAGGTGAAACATCCTATGATATAGGGATCAAGATCTATATAGATAGTTCTTGAAAGTTTCATGACCTAAGTTGGAGCACATATAAATAGCAAGACACTAAAAGAGTTCAATATGAAGGATTCAGAGAGAGAATTTGGACTCATCTCTCATGAACTCCATATTCCAGTTTTTATGAAGAATGAAAAAGATGTTGGGTTTTAGGAGAGGCAGAGAAGGCAGCGGAAACAAAATTTTACTCCTCCTCAAACCCAGAACAAGGAAACACGTCAACATCTATACAATAGGAAAATATGGTTTGTGGAATCATACCTTGTCCCGAGGCTTGCTCAGTGACAATACCTCGTGGCTTGCGCGGTCTTCACCTCTGGTCTTGGACAGTGTATGTGCAGCTCCTGGTCGCACCGAGACTGACGAATCCTGGTCTCACCAGGACTGTCGGGATTGACAACTGTCCTCCGAGCGGCAGAAATCTCCTGCCTCTGAAGTAGTCCACACAGACCACCTGGAACTCCAATCTCCTTGTCCCACAAGGAATTAGAAGGAGTCGCACCGTCCTGTCAGCGTACTAGTCACTGACACACTCTCCTACCACCAGTTGCAACTGTAGTTGTCTTTCCCTTGTTGTGCCTCCCTTATTAGGTAGCACTTCTTCGAGCTCTCTCGGTTACCAAAACCAGAGAGAATGACAACTTTACATAGTAACTGGTTGCACTGTGTTGTACTTTGAGAAGCCCCCAATACCCCTATATATAGGAGGGTCATGGGACAAGGATCTCTATCCCAGGCAATGCAGGACTAAAGTAGGAGTAGAAGGGTTCCAAATTTTCCACAAAAAACAACCAACTCGCAACCTGAACCGATCGTTTCATTTCTGAAACGGTCGGTTGGGGACCTAAGCCGGTCGGTTGGGACACCTCAACCGGTCGGTTCAGTTTTGAACCGGTCGGTTTGTAGTCCTGGTCAGTTCCCGATTGACTTTCCATCTTTTGTTTCTAATTGGTATCAAATACCAATCCTTTTTCCAATCAAATTGGGCAAGTGAAATGAAAATAAATTTCTCACCAATCCGACTTTCCCAACTTGCTCGGTTGCAACAGTTGAACTGATCATTTCAACACTTGAAGCAATCGTTCACCCTGTCCATGAGCCGATCGACTCACCACCTGAGCTGATCGGTTCACCAAGCTCAGCCGATCAGTTCATCACATGAGCCGATCGGTTGGGAGTGCAGACTGTGCAGAAATAGCCAATTGCAGTTTCAATCAATCCGACACTCCAATGAATATGTCCAACACATTGAACATTATGATATTGAGCTGTCAATTAATTGAGTGTTTAATTGAACTACTAAACTCCTTTAGCAATCATTCTTAAACATTGTTTGTGGACAAAACTCCTCTTCCAGGTTAAATCCTATGTGTGTGACCCTACAGGTCCATTTCACGTTGGCAGTGAAAGTCCATAACACTTATGACTTCACAAGCAAGGTGCGGTGCCTAGTCACACATCAGTGCTACCCAAGTGAAATAGAAAATTGGAGAAAAACTTTCAATCCTACAATCTATGAATGGTGTTACAATGAATGTATAATTCCTTTGTCACTGCTATCCCGAATGAACTCGAGGCATGGAACAGTCATCCTGTCAACGTTCATTCACTTTCTTGATCTCAGAGTAGATTGGAAGAGATATGTATGACATCAATATCACATACTGATTCACACATGTGTGCATGCCTTTCTCAATCCTACTCATCAAGTGGCCATGGATATCAAACTCCCTCAGGAGGGACAAATCCCATATCTATCACTCACCCCTCAAAAGCCCCATGTGTCAAAGCCACCCAATCATCACCTTTATAACAACCCATGTTTCAGGACTGCGTTTGATGATGTCAAAGTGTGCCCAATGACATGTGTTGAGTGTAGTGATTTCATGTCAAAGAATCACACTCACCACCATCACTGTGAGTACTGACTGTGACTACCATGTCATGGTTCCATGTGTCAAACTCACGGTGGGTCTGTCCGGTACACTTGTTCTCTAACAAGTACCTATGTGTTTGGTTTGATATCTCTATATCATGACTAATGAGATTCTATCGTCAACCAACACCACAATCTAGTCTTATGTGTCATTACTGTCTATCTACCTTCCACAATGACATCCGACTAGGGACATAACAAGAATGTACAAACTCTTAGCATCCATATGATCTTATCGTTCAGGTCCTTAACCTGAAGGCATACGTCATTGAGTACTGTCATTCTCTAGACATTCAATCTGTTCTATCACTATCTCATTAGACTGAACCAGAAAGAATTGGAAGCTTGCCTTTGATGTTTATCAAATCAATCTTAATGTATCCCACCAATCATCCCATGATTGGCTCTCAGGGCATACATTCCAACAGACTCCCACTTGCACTGCGAGCCAATCACCCTTGAATCATATTCATAGTTATTTTCAAACATGTCCCACATGTTACTGTACTCTAGTACGAACATAGTGAGTTATGGCAATACCTTGCCAAAGTCAGTATAAAATTGCATGTATCTCATCTCTTCACTGTACGTCACACGTATGAGATGGAGTTTCCGTAATATGCGATCTAGTATTCCTTTGCTAACCTTTATCCACATTGCATGATCAAGGATTCCATACTTGTCATCAATGAGCGGAATATCTATAAGTTCATCTCATGAACTTCCAGATCCATATAGTATCTACTGCTGTTCTCTAACACATAGATACTCGGCATTTCCTTTTAAATGGTTTTATTGGAACACTTCCAATTATCAACAAACTTTCACTTTTATATATCCTATATATATTTTGCGATTAATTTTCTGTCCTTTTGGAAGTTCGCATCAATGTAACTCTTTACATTGAACTCTTCCTTATCTCCATAGAACTAGTACTTCTCAAGTACTTATCAAGTTCTCATGGTATTCTAGTAACCCTTACTGGAAGTAGACAACCATCCACTCGTCATGTCTCACATACGAGTTATCAGGATGAGCACATCATATTGCCATGTCCTACATACAAGATGATGAATGCATTTTGTTCTTGCCATGTAAGATAATGGGATGATGACATACATGATAGATCCATATCTATTCTTAGTGTTCCCATTCTTCATAAGAATTGGACACTTGGCCTTGGGATACTAACTCCATGTAACATGGACAAGTTTTCTCCCATTGAATCTGTGCATACTGAACCCTTCAGTACAGATTGCCAATGTATGCTTTTGCTTTTCAGGTCAAGAGGTTTCGAGAACTATCTCTATAGATCTCTATTCCTATCACATAGGAAACATCTCTATCTTCCTTAAAGATAATTTCCACTTTTGGATTTCCATTCTAGAACATTTCCACTTCACATCAATATGTGGAATGTGAATACGATCCCACTAAATCACATATCCCTTCTTTATCTTTGACATATCAGTCAAACCCTTTGACTATATAATCAAAGTAAAGATCCAATTCTGAGTTGCTTGTACTCAATCAATCACATTTATTAGTCCATTGTAACTTATAGACTTCATTTGCATTAGTGAATTCATAAAACTTATAGGTTGTTTCACATACACATCCTTGTTTTATTCCTCATAGGAATGCAATTTTAGTATCCATATGCCAAATGTCTTAGTCATTAAGTTGCAATCAACAAGCATCATCCTTCTCAAAATGTTATCCATGTGTCTTAACACTTAAGATTCATTTCCAGTTATGGATTTCATTTCAATGGGTGCTACCATCAAGGTCATACCTTATGGTTCACATGGATGTCATTTAGGATGTAATGGTCATAAACCATAACTCAAAATTCAGTTCCTCGTACTCATCTAGATAGTTGACTCATCACATGAACAACTCATCATATAGACAAATGAGGTGTATCCATCAAGGATATAAGAATTTACAACTCCTTGTGATTCTTAATGTCCTTTATTAGTGTGAGGTATTCTTTTATTAAGAAGAATTCAGTTATTTGATAATCATTCTCTAACTCCTTAGAGTATGGTTCCTTCTTGATTTAGACATCACCATGCCTTAATCATGAGTTCACTATGATACACTATCATAATCACTCATAAGGATCTCAAACATTTGGTCCAAGTATTTTATTCTTTGATCTCATCAAGAATTAACACTTTACCAAATTTTCACTTCATCTATGATAATCTTGATCACTTCAAGATATTCATATTGGTATTTCTCTAAATACCATTTGAAGTATTAGCATTTGTTCCAATAGGTATGTAAATACATCACATGTATCATACCTAATAGGATAATCATTCTCCCACTACCTTTAGTGAAGATTGATTAATCATGTCCAAGATATTCATGTCTCTTACTAGTTCTCTAACCAAAAGAGTCTAGATTTATCCATCACATCGAAACTAGAAATGAATTTCTCATGATTGATGCTAATTTGATTGTTTGAGTTATCTATAACTTTTAGGTATCATTTTATCTTATGCATATCAAATATCACAAGATAAACAAGGCATTGCCACAAAGATCATATTGAAAAATCTATTTATTAATTGCCATCATTGTCATACAATATGCAAAAATAAAGTGTTTCTATCTATTGGCAAATATGAAATAGCAGTTCTCAACTCTATGTTGTGCCCTTTAGGCTGAAATAAACTGAAAGATACTCCTATCTATGGCAGCAAAACTTGCTCCAATGATGGGTACTACTTTCTTGGTCCTTTCACAAAGGCCATCACTTCTTTGTGGATATTGCATATCATATATGACATATCCATATCTTGGTATCATATACCTCAGATAAAGAAGCGGTTCATTTCATGATACCTTAGGTGGAGATCTCCATCCCCTCCTTCATCTTCTTTTGTTCTTCCAGATATAGAGGGCAATTCCCTTATACACCCTTTCCCCATGTGCCTTGAGGTTGAAGACGGCTTGGGTTGCTGGCTAGCATCAGAGCACTTCTTTGCTTTGCCCTTTCCCTTGCCCTTAAGACTTACATTTCATTGATCTCATCAAAGATTAGGGTTAGTCTTTCTTCATATTTGCCTCTACTGTCCTCAACATGTCCAACAACTTTGTCAATGCTTGTCAAAGTTGTTCATGTTGTAGTTTATCATGAACTGTATGATTCTCGCAACATTTGCAGTATCATACCAATAGCCAACTCTTGGCTCAGAGGGAATCCTTCTTAGTCAGGTTTTTCCACATACCCAATCATATTAAGTGTTTGAATAACTTACTAGGTCTCCTTCTATCATGACATACTAGGACAATGTCTTGGAGACATCATATGTCTCATGTTGTCTCTGCAAATCATAGTTCAGAGAACACAATATCAAGCACTCCTCATCAATGTCATCCTCGGTATGCTTCCATAAGCATACTTTCAGCCATTGATGTGGTGGGATCGAGTTCATCTGGTTCTGGTATAACTAGGACTTAGAGCTTTTGCTCTTTGATTGAGAACGCTTCTCAACGTCCTAACCAATCGTGGACATATTCCCATTTAATGTGTCCTTTTCAAGGACGGATCGCAAAGAAAAGTGATTGTTGTTTGTTGCCATTTGTACTACAAAAGGAAAATATGCAATTTTAGTCCAAAACTCATTTTTGACTTATTTGAAAAGTTTGACGATATAATTAGGCCTTTAATTAATTATCGCTCCCACTATTTTAGTTCAAATTGATAGCCCTCACCATCAATTCGGAAGATTGCAGCGTACAACCTTCTAGTGGGCAAGATCCTGAAATCCTCTAAGTCATGGACCAGCTAGGGCTGTCACCCACAACTTAGATCTCTCAGGTAGGCAACTTTTGCCAATTGTATCATATGCAACTCTTGATAAGATGTCATATGCAACTCCTTGCCATGATCATCTCCATGCCTCAAGGTACTAGATCCCATCTAGATCACCTTGTTAAGTCCGACCCAAAGCAAACACAATGAATATGCACCCTGCTAGGGAAGACCCACATATCCATCCTTCACGCTTCCACGAGATAGACGGTGCACCACGCTAGGGCGTGCCCACACTTGGTCGATCAAGCTTTTCACATGTGTCGCATTTGGAAGGCATCTAAAACTTAATATTTAAGGAGGGATTTGGTTTTTATATACATATACATATCCAATCACCACAATATATAGTACGTATCATATACATGCTATATTCCACACAAAAAAACATGTGAAATGATAAAAGCGATGATTATGGCCATCCTAATGTGATTCCTCGAGCCAAGAGGAATCACAGTCATCTAGGTCTACATCACATGCAACCTGTACAAGATGAACTCTGTGCTTTGCCTTTCTGGGTTTGATCAACTCATCACATGATAGATCGGCTCACTATCAGGCTGGTCGGCTGGGTGCCATCAGCCGATCGGTTGGCTCCTCCAACCGATCGGTTTGCCTGGTCGTCGTGCATCTCATCATGGCCGCCACCCACTCTTCTCGCTCCTCGAACCGGTCATCAACCGATCGGCTCACTCCTTGAACCGATCGTCTGGAATGTCAACCAATCGGTTCACGCCTTGAACTGATCGTCTTAGCTGTCGTCAGGATGTCCACCATTTTAACATAACAGGAAATAAAATTCTATCCTATTTTACATTGTAAAAAGAGAAACCTCCAGTTACATTCGAGGGGAGCAAAGGTAGGATAGAAATCTCAAATTATTTCGAGTTACATCAGGAATAGGAGAAGGAAGATCGGTGCACAGACCGAGATGCAAGCAACCACATACAACCATACACAGATAGGGTTTATTGGCCATAACCACACTATACATCAACCACAAAACTTGTTTAAGGGCGACGCGTATCGAGTGCATTAATAATACATATCATATATGTAAATTGGGATTTGTGGATTTAGGATTGGACATGCATAAAGCTAATTTTTATTCGCATCGTATGCAATAAATAAAGGCGACAAACCAAAATCGATCATATCGATAATCCTAAAGTATAGAGCAGTTGACGTGGCTCTGATGCCACTGTTGGGTTTTAGGGGAGGCAAAGAAGGCAGCTGAAACAAAAATTTTCTCCTCCCCAAACCCAGAATAAGGAAACGTGTCAACGTCTATACAATAGGAAAAGATGGTTTGTGGAATCATACCTTGTCCCGAGGCTTGCTCGGTGACAATACCTCATGGCTTGCACAGTCTTCACCTACGGTCTTGGATGGTGTCTGTGAAGCTCCTGCTCGCATCGGGGCTGACGACTCCTGGTCTCACTGGGACTGTCGGGATTGACAGTTGTCCTCCGAGCGGCAGAAATCTCCTTCCTCTGAAGTAGTCCACACGGACCACCTGGAACTCCAATCTACTTGTCCCACAAGGAATTGGAAGGAGTCGCACCCTCCTGTCAGCGTACTAGTCACTGACACACTCTCCTACCACCAGTTGCAACTGTAGTTGTCTTTCCCTTACTGTGCCTCCCTTATCGGGTAGCACTTGCTCGAGCTCTCTCGGTTACCAAAACTAGAGAGAACGACAACTTTACAGAGCAACTGGTTGCACTGTGTTGTACTTTGAGAAGCCCCCAATACCCCTATATATAGGAGGGTCATGGGATAGGGTTCTCTATCCCGGGCAATGCAGGACTAAAGCAGGAGTAGAAGGGTTCGAGATTTTCCACAAAAAACAACCAACTCGCAACCTGAACCGATCGTTTCATTTCTGAAATGGTCAGTTGGGGACCTGAGCCAGTCGGTTGACACCTCAACTGATCGGTTGGGACACCTCAACCAGTCGGTTCATTTCTAAACCGGTTGGTTCATGGTCCTGGTCAGTTCCCAATTGACTTTCCATCTTTTGTTTCTAATTGGTATCAAATACCAATCCTTGTTCCAATCAAATTGGGCAAGTGAAACGAAAAGAAATTTCTCCCCAATCCGACTTTCCCAACTTGCTCAGTTGCAACAGTTGAACCGATCGTTTCAACACTTGAAGCAATCGTTCACCCTGTCCATGAGCCGATCGACTCACCACCTGAGCCGATCGATTCACCAAGCTCATCCGATCGGTTCATCACATGAGACGATCGGTTGGGAGTGCAGACTGTGCAGAAATAGTCAATTGCAGTTTCAATAAATCTGTCACTCTAATGAATATGTCCAACACCTTGAACATTATGATATTGAGCTATCAATTAATTGAGTGTTTAATTGAACTACTAAACTCCTTTAGCAATCAATCTTAAACACTGTTTGTGGACAAAACTCCTCTTCCAGGTTAAATCCTATGTGTGTGACCCTACAGGTCCATTTCACGTTGGCAGTGAAAGTCCATAACACTTATGACTTCACAAGCAAAGAGCAGTGTCTAGTCACACATCAGTGCTACCTGAGTGAAATAGAAAGTTGGAGAACAACTTTCAATCCTACTATCTATGAATGGTGTTACAGTGAATGTATAATTCCTTTGTCACTGATATCTCGAATGAACTCGAGGCATGGAACAGTCATCCTGTCAACGTTCATTCACTTTCTTGATCTCAGAGTAGATTGGAAGAGATATGTATGACATCAATATCACATACCGATTCACACATGCATGCATTCCTTTCTCAATCCTACTCATCAAGTGGCCATGCATATCAAACTCCCTCAGGAGGGACAAATCCCATATCTATCACTCACCCCTCAAAAGCCCTATGTGTCAAAGCCACCCAATCATCACCTTTATAACAACCCATGTTTCAGGACTGCGTTTGATGATGTCAAAGTGTGCCCAACGACATGTGTTGAGTGTAGTGATTTCAGGTCAAAGAATCACACTCACCACCATCACTGTGAGTATTGACTGTGACTACCATGTCATGGTTCCATGTGTCAAACTAACGGTGGGTCTGTCCGGTACACTTGTTCTCTAACAAGTACCTATGTGTTTGGTTTGATATCCCTATATCATGACTAATGAGATTCTGTCATCAACCACCACCACAATCTAGTCTTGTGTGTCATTTCTGTCTATCTACCTTCCAAAATGACATCCGACTAGGGACATAACAAGAATGTACAAACTCTTAGCATCCGTATGATCTCATCGTTCAGGTCCTTAACCTGAAGGCATACGTCATTGAGTACTGCCATTCTCTAGACATTCAATATGTTCTATCACTATCTCATATGACTGAACCAGAAAGAATTGGAAGCTTGCCTTTGATGTTTATCAAATCAATCTTAATGTATCCCACCAATCATCCCATGATTGGCTCTCAGGGCATACATTCCAACAAAAGACATGAGTGAGATACCACATGTTGTAGCAATGGATCTATAATGGATGCTATAGATGTACTCATAAGGTATTCTTGTATGTATTGGACATGACAAGATAATTTTGGTTTCCAATAAGGGTTATTGGAATGTCATTTAAATACATCCATTAGTACTTGAGAAGCACTAACAGATAAGTTCCTATAGCCATGGTAACAAGGAAGATTTGAGTGTAAATAGTTACACTGATGCAAGCATACATAGTGATAGAAGATGATCACAATATTAAAGTTGTGTGTTTAATCTTAAGAGAAGAGTTATTAGTTGGAAAGAGTTCTAAACTATAAGACCATTAATTTATAATTCTACAATTGAAGTCTAGTATCCTAGTGTTATGAACACAGGAGTGGATACTATATGAATCTAGAAGTTCATATGGATGATCGTAAAGATGTTCCGACTATTGATGATGTAGTAATGATACCGTGACAATAGTGGAGCTACTTTTTAGGCAAGGACTATTATACAACATATTACAACAGTTCCCTCTCATATGATAAATCGTACGATGAAGGGTCAAGGAACATGCAATATATGGACTAAAAGCAATGTGTTACTAACCCTCTGGATTAGGACTTACATAGTAGAAACATGGTGGACATGTTTAGATCACTAAGGATAAGATCCGTGGGTGATTGTCTCTAAGTGCAAGCGGGAGTTTGTTGGTAAGTATGCCCTGAGAGCCGATCATATGATGATTGTGAAGGCATATACATCAGGGATTTGATTAATAATGACAAAGGAAACCTTCCAATTTATTTTGATTCACTCAGTTATGAGACAATGAGAAAACATAATGAATGTCTAAAGAATGACAATTACTCAATGATGTATGTCTTCAAGTACGTGACTTGGAAGAATGAGATCATACATATGTTAAGAGTATGTACATTCTTTCTATGTCCCTGGTCAGATGTTATTGTGGAAGGTAGATAGAAAATAATAACACATAATATTGGAGTGTGAGTTGGTTGATGACCAAATCTCATTAGTCGTGATATGGCGATATCAAACCAAGCACACATATACATGTTAGATAATAGTGTATCAGACAGACCCACTTTGAGAGTGACACATGGAAGCCATACTTGTAAGTCATAGTAATCTCTCATAGTGAAGGTGGTGACTGTGGTTCTTAGACCTGAAGTCACTACACTCATCACATGTCATTTGGTATACTTTGACATCATCAAATGTAACCTTGAAACATGGATTGCCTTAAAGGTGATGATTGGGTAGCTATTATACATGGGGATATACTTTGAGTGATGTAGATGAGATTTGTCCCTCCTACTAGAGTTTTATATTCATGGACACTTGATTAGGGAGACTGATAAATGCATGCAAATGCACATGTGAATCAATATATGATATTGAGGTCACATATATCTCATACAATCTGCTCTTAGTTCAAGAAACATGGATTGAACATTGATAGGATATCGCTTCCATGCCTTGAGTTCATTTTGGATATCAAAGAAAAAGGAATTATACAATTACTGCCACACCTTACATAGATTGTAGGTTGAATTTGTTCTCCAACTTTCCATTCACTTAGGTAGAACTAATGTGTGACTTGACAACACTATTTGCTTGTGATGTCATAAGCTAGATATGGACATTCACTGCCAATGTGATATGGGACCTACAGGGTCATACACATAGGAACTCACCTAGAAGAGGAGTTTATCATGAATGATGATTGAATTGATTACTAAAGTGTTTAGGTAGTCAATTTGAGAAACACATCAGCTGACTAGATTGGAATCAATTGGCTCAAGTGTTGATACGTCCGTTTGAAGTGTCAGGCTGATCACAAATTGAATTATCTGAGTTTTGCATGGATTGAGGTAACAACCAATCAGCTCACTAGGTGAACCAATCGACTCAAGTTGGGTGAGACAACATGTTCACCTAGTAAACTAATGGTATCAGCTGTGCCAACTGAAGGTTCTGGTAGCTTTCCCAAATTCATGAGAAAAGTTGATCGTTTCACTTGTTCAATTTGATTCATACAAGATTTAATGTTGTGCATTAATTAGAGATGATTTTTTCAAATACATATGCAATTAGGAAATAACGAAATGACCAGTTCGATATGTGAGATGACTGTCTCACATGTGAACTGACCGGTTTGACACTTGCACGTTGCCAAAATTCATGAGCTTCAATCCCTTCCACTCCCACAACAAATGGGAACCTGGACCCTAAACCCTCCTATAAATAGAGGGGTACTGGGGGTATCCCAACACACATAACTAAGAATCAGTTCCTCTGATAATTTTTGTCATCTCTGGTTGTGGTGATCGGGAGAGCCAAATCAACTCCTACCCAACTAGGGAGGGATAGCGAGGGAGATAAAAACTGAGAATCATTATTGTGGGAGAGTAGGTTGGTGACTAGTACACCAACGGGAGGGATAACTCCTTCCTGTCCATTCTAGAAGGATGACATGAGTTCTGGGTGGTCTGCGTGGACTTCCATAGAGGCAAGGTGGCCTTTTCCCATTGGTAGGAGGACGTCGTCAGCTACAGTCTGTGGTGAGACATCAGGATCCACTACAGATGTTGTTCTAGTCTGCTATCCATGGTGAAGACCAGGAGCTACACAAACACCATCCAAGAGCAACTACAAGATAGTTTCACTAAAATGAGTTCTAGTCACCAGACTTGCTCCAGGACCATGTATAAACTCGTTAAACCATATTTCCTATTTCATAGTTATTGACGTGATCATGCTATTCTGGGGAACATAGATAGATAATTTTTTCCCACTTCCTTACTCTTTGCCCGTATTTCTCTACATGAGTATCATATTTTGGGCTCGTAGTTAGTGCAATAGACAATAGAAAAAGTATATATCATAAGGCGACAATTGAAAGCAACATAGGATATTTATTTGTTCTTGATTGTAGAGGGCCACTTGAGTGGAATCATGTTTATCTAATCATCTCACCCTGGAAGGGAGTTATGAGGTTTGGAAGAAGGGTAACCTTTCTCCAATAAACACACGGCCTTATGTGACCATTGAGTTTGTTAGAAGAGTATTCTACAAGTTGGAATTTCAAAAGATTTGATAAAGCTTCTAAATGATTCTCATATTTTGATGCTAAGAAAGTGTCACCCTAACATATAATAAAGTTTTAGTTGGTTAAGGTTAAGTCAATAGAGGAATAAGATATTCACTATTTGAACCAATATTTTCTCTAGGATTCTAAGCAGGGGGGTGCTATCCTGAGTAGTGTATAGTAAAACATGTTTTTTTATTTTACCAAATATTCTATTTTCGTGACTAAAATTCATGGTGTGCTCTACTTTGAAGTTTTATTAATGATAATCCAGTTTAATATTTTGCATACCCGCTTCAAACACTTCAAATATTCTTAGTCGAGGCTTTGCATGATTGGAATCATAATTGTGAGTAACTTGAGATATAGGGGTATTTTGTGAGATTTTGATCTTTTTCCTACAAACACATTTTACTCCCCTAATTATGTGAATCATACATTTTACGCTGGAATATATTTGAATATTTCAAAATAATGTAACAAGTCACACTTTCATTTTACATATTTTAAATATGTTATGGTTCAAATTTTATATAATGAAACTCTTAAAGTTGAGGACTTTACAAAGGGCAGCTGGATGACTTTGATAAATAGACAAAATCAATAGATACAACATGACCATTATATGGGTGTGGTCCTCCAGTGGACTAAGGGTAAAAAAATTGGTTTGGCCTTTTTGGCCATAGTAAGCAATTCAAAGTTCACATGGTAGGATCTGTTAGATCATTTTGTGTGGTTGACATGTAACTATTTCTAGTTGATGTGGCCATTGTGGGTTTATACGACTCATTTAGGGGTGAAACATGGTGTATTTAGGTTGATGTGGGTCAAAGATTAGTTGATGCAAGAATTTTATATTGATGTGGGTTGATGACTGGTTGAAAGTGGGTTTATACAACCGTTACCTATCAATGAGTTAAAATGTGATCACATCATAATGAATTTTTTGGTTTCTTTTTCCAAGACAACCAAGGTGTATGACTCCATTTTGGTGGTTGTTGACAATAGCACTAAGTCAGTGCACTTCATAATGATTAAAACTACATACTAAAATAAGAAGTTAGCTCAAATATATGTCAATGAAAATATATATATATATCTATTGTAGATTGTAGTTCATGAGCTAGATCTACAATCGTCTCCATGAATATTTGGGTACAGATTTGATGTTTGATACAAAATTTCACAGAGCAATAGACATCCAATCAAAGATGAGAATGCAAACAAGTGAGGATCTTTTATGCAATGAACTGAACCCATATCAATTAAAAACACAATAATTACCTTCTTTCTATTTCATTTGAGTTAATATGAAACCATAATTTTGATATGATAGAATGATAAAACAAATAATCCTAATTCATAAGCTAATGATGAAGTTGAATGATAATTTGATACTTAATTGTAAAATGAATATAGGTGTGTAACATGAATAGTTAACATTATGCATGTTGTATGAATAATTTAGTGTAATGTTGATTCAATTGAGAATATGTGACCTAAGTGTTTTATTTATGAGTCTTGAATTAACCTAGGTTGAATTTAATATTATCTTTTGGTTTGAATGAAAGAATAATCTATGTTGCATGCATTCCTAGTCTTCTTTGTAATTAAAAATATTACTATTCAATATCTTTTCATGTGAAAGTATGCTTAAATGATCAAATTAGTGTTAAAGTATTGTAAAAATACTGTTTGGAAAACTTAAGATAACTTTTGCAGAGGAAACTCCTGAAATTGGCCAATTTTTAGGTGTATTTGAGCCCATTTCAGAGGACATGGTTGCTTCTTTGATGCATCATTTTGTACTTTAATAGATGGGTTACTTAGGCCATGAGTTGTTTGCCTTTAGGTAAAAAGCATCTTAATTCATCAAGATCTATACCAGATTTTAATTTTCAAACTCTGTATAACATATCAATTAATGCAATTCCAAAGCAATGGAATATCACATAAGTTTGAGAAATCATATCAATTTGTCAGGGTCCAAAATATCATTTTTTGTGTCTGTTTGCTCTACATTGACCAATTACTGCCAATCGGGTTATGAAATCAATGAATTTCCTCTAAAGTTAAATGATTTGTTGTTTTGTCGATATAAATATATACAACATGTTTCTTCTCTCCATTTTGTCATATTGTTCTCAACCTCTAGCTCTTATGTTGGAAAATTTCTCTGTAGGTTGTTGGAAGGGGGAGACTTTAAGAAATGCTTTAGATTTTTGGGAGGATTCTTCATGATTGTTATCTCATTTGCATCAAATGTCTCTATTTAGTTCTGTGTACTTCAAAATTTTCATCTTCCTCCCACTTTTCATCTCTCTCTTCAATTCATCCTTCCCTTAAGAACAAAGGTTTGACCCATGTTTCCTCTTCATTCTTACAATTAGTCTCATTACCATGCCTAGAGAGGGTAATTTAATAATGATTCTACATTGAGATTATCTTTTGGATGAATATCTCTCTAGGGCTCAAGAAAGCTACACTTTTTCATCATTTTCTTACTATTTGAGGCGAGTAGATGTGTGTGTTGAGCTAAGCATGTACAAATTCGTTTTATAGGCTTTTTAATCATGGTAACAACAACCACTACTGTTTCAATGGTTATAGTTAACCCTTTTCATGGAAAATTGGATATGGAACGTGTTTTTAAGCTTCCTCTAACTTTATAATCAATGGAAAGCACTAGAAATTTTCTATATTAGTTATTAATGTATGTGGTGGAATTATGTTATAAATATAAAGAAGGGATAAAATTTGGAGCATTCCGACCATTATTAGTGAATATAATTTCCTATTGCTATATGAAAAGGGCTAAGATTACATCATTCTAGCCTTTCTAATGGTACTTTGAGATATGTTGTATGTACTTAAGAGAAATGTGAGCAATGTTAAAGCCAAAGGTAGTGAAGTACAATGCTATAGCCATAGAAATTCTCTACTATAGTTTTTCTAATGAAGGAACCCTACTTTCTCAAATATGGCGATTCAAATGAATATAAGTGCAAATGTTATGATTGAAATTCTTAGAACATGTAAGACATATAATAGTGAAAGTTAAATCTAATTCATTTACACAGGTGCCTCAACACCATAAACCTGCCTCAATGTTGGGGGAGGAAAAATTGATCTTATTGCAATGGACTAAATCTGTATCAAGAAGATGTAGAGTAATTTAGATCATGAGTACTAATCTAAGGAGGGTATAATGACACATAAAAGTGGGAGAAAGACTCCAACTCTCTTATTGAGCCGAGTTATGATAATTAGGGGATAGAGGCCCCCAGTACAGGTAACTTGATGAGAATGATGTGAATTATGGAATAAGAAAATTATGATATCTAGGTTAAAAGATATATATTGCAGTATACTATATCTTTGTATTAAGGTATGGGAATATAAGGAAGAGACCCTATAGGATCCTACCGATCCCTATCAAAGATATGGGATTTGTTAGTTGCCTGAGGTGGCCAAATAAACCCTAAGAGATAGTTGATGAGTTGTACAAATGACTAAAATGTTACGTCTTCTACTTTTCTAGATACAAGTACAATATTTTAAGGAAATTAATAAATTGGGAAAGTGGATCATAGTTCTTAGTAGCTAACAGCGATGTTCTTGCATCCTTGTATTATCTTTTTCTCACCAAATAGTTTTATGTTACAATTCTTGCTTTCTTTATGATTAGCTTTTATCTAACCTAACTTCATGAAAGAATAAGAAATAATATTTTCTTACTCTTATTCTAATATGTTCACGTAGACATCAGATAATGAACCAATAAAAAAATAGATCCCGAAGTCAAGTCATCATCTCCTTATCCTGAATCCCAAGATGAGTGGCTTCACATTTAGGTGAAGTCATGGTTTCAATTGTCTCTAGTGGTAACTATATCGGGGTCTTTAGTAAGTACTTGTATATGTACTTGTTACATAAATTAATTCTATAATATAATGATCTCACATATATACTTGATTTTTTTTAATATCTATGATGAAATTTTGTAAATACATTATTTGGGACCTTAGTGAACTTGTATGTCAAAAATGTTAATCTAAAATAATAACTTGTTATCTTTGTTTCATTATGTTGATAAGTCTACCTCTTTTCTTGTTGTTTGTCTCTTGTGACCTTTAAGAGCTTTGTGGTTAATGTTTTTACCAAACGTCAAGATTGCCTCTGATATTCATGGTGTGGTTGGATATTGGGAGTTATTCCCAACATTTCTAGATCTTGTATACTTCAAGGAGATGGGATATACACTTGAGTTTGATTGAGTTTTCCTACAATGGAAGCTATTAGAGGAATATTGAAAATGCATCATACAAAGCCTAGTATGGCAGACACTGAATGTTGTCACATTTTGGTATGATACTGGAATATTTAAAAAAAAATCCATTGCAAGTGTAAAAGATGATTAAAAGATGCAAATTATTAGAAAAATAAAAAAGTATCACAAGATGGATAGAAGATGTATGTTGATAATCACATGAGACCACTTCATTTCCATGTTGTATAAATCATTTATGTGAAGGTCTCACCTTTAGATGGAGTTTTGAAGTGTGGAAAAAAGGTTAAGCTTGTCAATGCTACATGGGCCTAATACTATCATAGAAGGTGTTGGTGGAGTGACCTATATTTTTAAGTTACCTATAGAGGTGGCCACATGATATGATGTTTTTCATATTTTCATGCTAAGGAAGTGCCATCCATATACATAGGAGATGTTGTGACCATACCATTCATCTATTAGAGCTTGTAACATATGAAGAAGGACCAATCTTGAATTCAGATAGATGGATAAAGAAGCTAAGGAAGAGGGTGATCTAGTAAATGAAGGTGTGGTAGCATCACCACGGTTGAAAGGAGGGTTCCTAGTCATCAAAGGAGGATATGTGTCATTTCTACTTGTCAATGTTTTAGAAATCAAGAATGAAAGCCTATCATGAGGGGTGAGTTGTGAGACATTGATCCTTTTTCTCCTTTATTCATGTTTTATTATGCTATTTATGTTATTATCTGATTTCTTTTGTAGTTGTATACTCCATATGTTTCCCTTCTGGTCTAATATGTCATGCATTTGTTACTCTTTTTGATATCAAACTATCTACTTTAGATGATGTAGATCTTTCCAACTTTTATCTCTTATTAGATGCATTATCTCTCATTGGTACTTTATCTCATTGTTACAGCTTGCAATCCTTGTAAGGATCTCAACACCATGCGTAAGGGTACGTTGTAGAGTAATCCCCTTGAGATAACAAGAGTATCAAGTGTGGAGCTCTTAATTTTCTAGAGTTTTAGACTCGTCACTATATACTCAAGTTTCTAGCATGGTGCTTCTCTTATCGATGTCTTTACAATTCAGATTTCGTAGTATGATGTTGTATACATTATACATGTGCAAGTAAAGAATATGATCATCTTTAGTATAGTGCATGTTTTCACTTGCATCACTTGATAAATAATGTATGGTTATACAGTAATAAATATATGTGACAAGGTTTTTCCTAATTATTATCTTTTTGGAGCATTAAATATGATAATTGGTTAGAGTACTTTGATGGTGATGTTTGTTAGGACCAAATTAGTTTTGAATTTGTTTTTTTATCATCATTTGGCCTTAGGGCATGTTCATGCCATGATCTTGGGGTTGGGTGCCATTTTTTCATTGCGCTATTGTGATTTACTACCCCGTCCACCAGATGATACAATCTTTCAATATTTCGTTGAGATATTTTGTATTTCTCTTTATCAACAGTGTTTTCAACTTCCACAAAGTTTAGGTGATGTTGGTGAACTTTTTATTTTCCCGCTTATTCAGATTATGTAAACACTTACGAATTTTATCAATCAGGCGAAAATAGTCGCTATTCTTGATAGTTTGTTATACCATGTGTTTCACTTATGTTTGTCATCCATAAACCATCAAACTTAGATCAGCTAGTTGCATTCGTATGATTTATCACCTAAATAGTTTTGAGAACGATATGATTGTGGTCAAACTTAACTCTTATAATGTGCTTAGTACATTCTTACAAGAATATAGTATTCCACTCAATAGAAGCTAGTGATCTACTAATCCATTCTCTCACAGAAGTCTAGATGTCTTTGCCTGCATTCCATGTGAAGCTTGAGTCACATAAACCAAAGTGAACCAGATCACAAACATCAATTACCGCTCTAAAATCCTAAATGTGTCTGCCACTACATTAGAACTACATTCTTTCTCGGCATAATTGAAAAACTTATTAACGACTAAAAAAACAAGACAATTTTTTTCTTGTTTAAGTTGTTCCATAAGATCCAACTTCAAAAAAAGACGTTCCATAAGGTCCCGTGTTTTGTATATTAGATTATTAAATGAAAATTTGTATATACCGTCACATCTCCACTTCCTAGAAACATCTCCCCTATCGATCTCCACAAGAAAGTGATTTTAGGAGAAGAATAGTGGTTGTGACCATATTTAGCCCACCAGAAACCCAGACCCCTCCTCTATTGATTCTACTCAGACAAACACCATTGATGTAGCCATAATTTATTCATGGTTTTTCAAGTCCACTGGGTTTATTTTTCCCTGTATTAAGAACACCACATCTAAACTCTCCTTCCAGGACATCGAGAAAAAAATTTAAATCGTGGCAGTGTTGTCCAATCCTTATCAATTCCAGCTTAGGAATTAAAGCTTTATACGATGTTGGTCTGAGCCATCACAAGTAATTGGGAGTTTGCCTCCCAAATCATGCTTGTGCTTTCTCTTCTAATCCTCTACTGCAACATGTCTTTATACTGTATCACTTGTGTCATTCGATGTCTGTCTTCTTTCTTTGGCTTTATAATAGGTGATTAGCTATATAGAGTGAGAATGGGACCACAACCTACACCCAGTTTGTCTTCTAATGTCTTGCACCACTGTCCTTCTTTTAATTATTTGTTGTAGATGTGATAGATCTGCTGCTGACTGAAGATGAGATAGACTGCTGGCTGACGATGGGATGGGCTGCTAGCTGGAAAGAGAGTGAGAGTAAGAATGAGGACTGGAGAGAGAGAGGGAGTGACTGCAATGAGAGAAAAAAAATAATAGAGAGATATTTATTTTGCTGATAATTTTCAAAACATTATGTATTTTTTAAATAAATAAAACCCTTAGATTCTTTATGAAAAATACATTCCAATAAGACTAACGTCAATATATTTTTGAAAAATATAATATACAATGTACAATAAGAGAGATGAAGAAAGTAGTATCATTAACTTGTTTCTTTAATCAAGTTGTCATCTCTGATATGATGTTTTCTAATATTTTGATTATATCTCTCCTCATCATTTTATGTATTGTGATGAAAGAGAAATAGGAGGGATTAGGGAAGTAGTACCAATCATAATGATTCTTTTTCTAATCACGTTGTTATCTTCATCTAGCGTGTTGTTATCATTGTCAAATTCTATGTTATCTCCAACTCAATTTTTTGTTATCTTTGATCCTGTTTGATATTTTTGTAAAAGAGAGAAAATATGAGTATGAGGGATGTAGTATAACTTTGTTTTTAAATTAGTTGTTATCTTTGGTCCAATTTGTTGTTATCTATGGTCTAGTTTGTTGTTATCTGTGGTATATTTTTTTATTTTTGTCAGAGAGAGACAATACAATGAATATGAGGAAAGTAGTGTCATTGATTTTCTAAAATTTCGTTGTTACCTATGATCCATTTTCTTGCTATCTGTAGTCTAATTCATTGTTATCTATGGTCCAATTTGTTGTTATCTCTATTTTTTTTTTGTAAGAGAGATAAAATATGAAGAATAGGAGGGAAGTAGTGCAATTTTCTTTTAAATTAGTTCTTATCTATGATCCAATTTGTTGTTATCTCAAGTCCAATTATTTGTTATCTGTAGTCCAATTCTTTATTAGTTCTAGTCCAATTTGTTGTTATCTCTAGTCTAATTCTTTGTTATCTCTAGTCCAATTTTTTGTTATCACCAGTTCAATTATTTGTTATCTCTAGTCAAATATTTGTTAACTCTAGACCAATTTGTTGTTATCTCTAGTATAAATCTTTGTTATCTCTAGTCCAATTCTTTATTATCTGGTCCAATTTGTTGTTATCTGTGGTCTAATTCTTTATTAGCTCAAGTCTAATTTTTTCTTATCTCTAGTCCATTTCTTTGTTATATGTAGTCCAACTTGTTGTTATCTCTAGTCAAATTCTTTGTTATCTCTAGTACAATTCTTCGTTATTAGTTGTCTAACTTGTTATCTCTAGTCAATTTTTTTTGTTATCTCTAGTCCAATTTGTTGCTATCTCTAGTCAAATTCTTTGCTATCTCTTTTCCAATTAGTTGTTATCTCTAGTCCAATTCTTTATTATCTCTAGTTTATTTTTTATCTTTAGTCTATTTTTTTGTTATCTTAGTATACTTCTTTATAACATCTCATTTTATGAAAATTTTACACCCTTTTTGTTTCTATATTGACATCCCTTTTGTGGATTTTCCTACCTATTTTAATGACCTTGAACCAAATTTGTATTTGACCTAATATCACTTATTTATCCGTGTAGACTCATCTTTGGTCACTACTAATACATCTGTGTCACAGTCGAGACAAATGCATCCAGAAAAGTGTCCTGACCGAGACAGATCCCACACCTATCTCAAGAAAGATGCATAGCTTCCCGTTGTGACCACGGCTGCCCAATAGTGGTCGCAGCTGTGATGAGTGGTTTTGATCAAAACATTGACATGACCGAGACAATAGCTTCAACCAAGATGATTGTTTCGATCATGACATGGTTCGCGACCGTAACTGTGTGGCAAAGAAAGAAATCATGACCGTGACCTGTCTCGACCGCGACATGGAAGCTAAGTCAATGGGCAATGCCTATAAATAGGCCCCGACCTCACACATAATGAGGTTAGAGCATCAAGGAGGGTAAAATATTATCCAACTCTAGAGTCATCCTAGTTCATATCTACTGGTCTTGGATCTCTGAAGATGAATGTTGGAGCAGACAGAAGACCCGCCATCCTCTTCTTTGAGAGAAGGAGTTGTCACCTTCCATGCCTACACTAGATCTAGATATGAAGAAGTACATTTGGTCTATCACCTTCTACCTTATTTAAATTTATCATCTCACCTCCCCCCTCTTTGTCTATCTTGATGTATCTACACTTTTGTAGCGCCTTTATGCTTCTTGTTAACATGAGTGGCTAAACACCTTTCTTGGGTTGGGAGTAGCAACTAAGGCTCTCCCAACATATATATACTTACATCATTTTGAATATATATATATATATAAATATAATATATATATATATATATATATATATATATATATATTAGCAATGATTATGTCTATACTCGTGTTCTTAAATGCTTCACTTGTATGATTAGCTACCATCTTGTGATGTATGATTGTTAATGCCTCAAAAGAGTAGTGTTAATCTTATCTAAGTGTTATGATGTTTCATGAATGGATGAATATATTGAAATGCTAAAGCTAATGATCATATACTTTTGCTTTGTGATTATTTGTTTGCCCATCTCAAGAGAGAGAGACAACCTTATAGTCTAGATCTATCCTAAGACCGAGAGAGGAGGGAATAGAATTATATGATGATTGCTTGTAATCTTTATAAGGGTATACAAAGGGGTGTAATTATTGCATGTTGGTGAGAGATCTTAGTAGGTGAAATCTGATCCAGGTTCCCATCCATATCTTGTTTTCACATGTTTGTTTGCTTTGGTCTCTTGTTTTCTTCTTTATCTTTCTTTTACCTTTTTTTTTTTGAGTAGTATCATTCTGTAAGGAAAAACATCTTAATCTACCCCTTAGTTTGATGTATTCGAGTCTCAGGCTCTACATTCCTAACACTTACTAACCTTGTCCCTGTTGTTCGACCCCGATCTACTACATCAGACCCCTTATAATTGTTGCGGGGTCTGAGTGTCAGGTTATAAATCTAAGAGTTAGAATACTATAGATCCGCTCATATTTGGATGTGTGACTTAGACCGGTCAACGTTTTGATGCCATTCTCTGGGATAAGACAAAGAGGTATTTTTAAGAACACTATACACCTGTGCCTCAAGCTTAGTGATAAGCTTGACTGCACAAAAACTTTAAATCTGCCATATCTAGTACACGTCCAATTCTCTAACTCGACTATGTGAACTATTTAGGTAGGTTGAAGAGAGGAAGATTGTGACCACATACTTCCTTTCCTTTCATATCAATATGTCGCCTCGTAGAGAAGGGCATTCTAGAGAAGATCGGAATCCAAGAATTCCTCCAAAAACTGAAGAAGAACATGAGGAACGTCACTCATATGGTCAACACCTTGAGGATGAAGAATGGGAGGAGGAGTGACACCATCACAAGCACCGCCATCACCACAATAGAAGACACAAAAGGAATCATTGTGATCGTGAACATAACAACCATAATAATGAGGAAAAAAATGAGGAAGAACATAAAATGCTTAGAGAGTTGGTTGCAGTATAGCTATTGAATCAAGTGCCCAATCGTTATCCCATGGTTTAATGCAGCTCATTTTGAGATGAAACCTGCAGTCATCTCAATGATTTGGAACAAGCCTTTATAGGGGAATTCAAAGAATGAGAATCCTTACCATCATCTTGATTACTTAAAAATATATATGACACTATCAATATGAGGGGAGTGCCTCAAGAAGTTATATACTGTAAGGGATTCATCTTCTCTCTAGAGGATAAATCTTTGTCTAGATATCTTAACCTACCTCACCAATCCATCGATGGATGGAGGTCTCTTGCTGATGCTTTCATCATTAAGTACTATCCCACTGAAAAACTATTCGAAATAGGCAAAATATCACTCCCTTCATGCAAAAACCTGGAGAGAACCTTCACAAAGCATAGGAACAATTCCAAGATTATCAAAGGGATTGTCCTCATCACAACACTACAAAGGTTTTCTTGTGAAAACATTTTATAGTGGGCTAACTCCCATGGAGCGAACTTTGCTAAATGCTGCCACCAGAAGTGATTTTTCTTGGAAATAAGCTGAGCAGAACTATGATGATAATTGATCAAATGGTTACACTACAAGCAGGCATGGACTATGAGAGAAATGATAGGGTGTTGCCAAGAAGGCTAACTCTGAAAGACCTTCCGTTGAGGCTAAGGCTCTAGAAACTATTGCTTCTCAGATTCAAAAGATTGCTACATACTCTGGAGGCGAAGGCAAGAAATCCATTGAGAAGGTTATGAAATGTGTCATCTATGGTGAAGGAGGTCAGGAAATTGATAACTGCATTTACATGCGACCAGAAGATAGTGAAGAAAGCGAAAGTGAAGAAGAATTAGAGAACGTCTGTGAAAGACTGGATTTTGTCTTAATTTCGAGGACGGAATTTCTTTTAAGGTGTGTAGGATGTGATAGGCTGAACTTTTGGAGTTCTTATTTACTTAATGACAAATTGTTAATCCTAAGTAGGGTTTTGATCATTTGGATGCACTCCAATTAGTTTGGAAAAAAAAATTGAAAGTCATTGAGGTTAGTGTTATAACTAATGCCCCTAAGTATGTGCCATTTTGGATCAAGTGGTGGACTGGTCAAATAGTGGTAATTTGGCACCAACATCTAGTATAGTGTAGCATGAGTATTCTAAAGCTATGTTTGAAGTCTCACATAATCTAGATGTCCCTTGTAAAAGGTATGGATGATAGAATGTTGATTAAATGCTTAATAATCGAGGAATGTAATGAACAAGTATATTACCCTAAGTTGTTGGCATGTGCCTTATCACACCTTGGAGAAGTGGGCATGTGACGTTGTTGTTTTCTTAAGTAGGCGGTGCAGTCATACACAACCATCAGGTTGTAGATCGGTGGCATGGAGGTATTTTGGCCCTTGGATGGATACATGAGAGGGTTGAGAAGTTATCCCTGACTCAAGTTTAAAGCCACAACATGGGAGCCAGTTCAACCCTTACTGGATCAGGCCTACATGATCATTGTTCGTGGGTGGAAAGTAGTTGCCTTCCCCACTTTCTCCATGATACCTCGATTCCTAAATGCAGTCTTTCAGATGCAACTAGAGGAAGAACGACCAATCCCTTTTGTTATCTTCTCCACTGCAGGTTGCAGGTGGTTTGAGGGAGGAGTTAGACAATGAGAGAGGATGAGGAGGAGAGCCTGGCGGTCGATCCATGGACAAGCCTTCTCATCACCAGTGGAGCGTCTCTGGTGACGACAAACTTACAGGAAGCTTCCAACTGCACCCAAGCAGCGAGATTGAGAGGGTGGAGGAGCAGTTGAGTAGGAGTATGGAAACATCTCGTAGGTCGGCTATGGAGGAGAGAGTGGATGAGTCTTCATTAGGGGACAACAATAGTAGCGGGTGGTTATCTTCTAGCCCAGGATCTTTCTCATGGCTTCCGCAGGTGACAGTGCACTCACAAGGACCATCGAGGGAGGATGCAAAGCCCCCCATGACCGACGTAGCTGAGGAGACACCGCTAGACTTGCGAGAAGCCACAAGAGGCGCCCGGGAGTCATAGGGCTTCCTTGCTACGGTCAGAATGGTCAAGGACGAGATGGAGGAGATCTACAAGGATTCTTCATCTGAACCTGATAGGGCGATGATTTCCTTGGCAGCCAGAGAAGACACCGCAAAGATGGAGAACATGGCAGACTCACACAGTCACGTAGGAAGCAAGGAGCCCCGCTGCATGATCCAAGGATGCAGTTGTCAGGAGGCATGAAGCTGAGATCATGAGGAGGCGTTGTTCTACTGCTTGCCGGAGGTGAGATGTGTAGCGGCGCACTTGCAGAACAGATCCCAGCGGTGGTGAGCAGGTGTGGGCGGAGTCCAACCAGAGACGAGGCATGTGGCGGCGTTGTGTCGTGGGAGAAGAGAGACATGAATCATCCGCATCGAGCAAACTAGATCGCTTAACCTTGGTTGCCACGTGGCGGCGTACCACTGGCTGAAAAGGTAAATATTTTCAATAAATATCTAGTTTGTTAGATGAATAATAGAAATTAGCTCGAGCATCATAAAAATACAAATGAGGTACCAAATTGTTCAAAAAAATGCATAGAACAATATGAAAGCATAATATCTGGCCTTTTAATGCTTTAATATCAGTGATATCATGTAAGATGTGTAATGCTTTTTCATGGATAATAAATATCAAATGGTGATATAAAATTATGATAAAATGTCAGTAAGTCTATAATCATGTTTTTAGTCCATATAAGGTCAATAATCATGATGTTGATGCATGAAATCATATAATTTTCTTAGAATGTCTATTTAGGGCCAATAACCCTAAATAAAATGAAATAAATGCACACATGCTCAATAAATGATGAAATTCACAGAGTAAGCTCATATTAGTATATGGAACCTCAATTTTAATTATGAGATCATAATGATGAACATAATCCATGTTATATGAAGATGAATCTTAATACATGTTATAAAACCCTAATCTTGGTTAATGATGCAACCTAGGGTTAATATGTGCACAAAAAGGATATGGAACCTGATGTTCAGATGATGAACTTTGATAATGAGATGTAATATAGAAAATGACATCAGTGAGATAATCATAAGATAAGAATACAAGTAATGATGCACATATCCTAATGAACTAAGACAAACTCTAATGAACACGACTAGGGTTAAGATGAGGTGTAAGATGATGAGAACCTGATGGTGATATGTAGTCTTATCTTAATCAGGGGTTGACAAAGATATAGATGACATGAGGAATAGGTGATGATTAGTATATCTCTTTGGAAGGTACGCCATTACCTCTTACTTGGCTTATTATACATTATGCTTGTGTTATATGGTAGTAAAGACTTGGCATATGGTATTGATTGAAATGATTGTTCTTGTATGATATGTTGGTTGGTTTTCTATACTTACTGCTATGAACATATCAAACATAATATATTTGTTCCATTATATGAAAGCACCAACTCTTTGGCAGTGTGCTTGGAAGTGACCAAACTCTTTGGTAGTGGTCACATTATACATATGGAAGCACCAACTCTTTGGTAGTGTGTTTGGACCCAACTCTTTGGTAGTGGTCACATTGTACATATGATCCAACTCTTTGGTAGTGATCATAAAGGCCTTGAGATATAATGGAAAATAAGCTTAATATATGTGTTCTCTTTTGTTAATGAATACCTTTGTACAAGTATACACTTTTCTTATATTCTTCTATTACTGCCAAGTATATTTGTTTTATCTTATTGCCAAGATATGATGAGAGGTAAATAAAAGACACGTAGGCGTACTTAGTACAATATTCTTGAATATTGTGCTGACGTGTACCGCATGTAATCTTTTGTTTAGGTTGTGGTTATGCTCATGAAGAACCAGGATAGTTGAGAGCTGTGTGGCGAGCTGATGTACAGGGGACATGTTGTCTTAAAATCCTGTAGTTTAGATGTAGTACATGTATATGTATAATTTTGCTATTCTATATATCAAATGTTGTAACAATTCATGTTGTAATTATATGTTGAATGGTGAACATGTGTTGTGGTTTGTTTATTGTTCATGTGCATGTGCTACTGATTGTATCCTTTTGACTCCCTCTAATTTTCTTCTTCTTAGCCTTGTGTGGGATGGTTAAATTGGGATTCTCACTGAGGTGAGGGTTTCAATTTGGACGTCACACATCAGATTAAGTTTTAGAAAATCTGGGGACGTCACAACGTCTCTTATGCAAATTTTAAGAGACCGAATCACCCCAGATTCAATTATGGAGACAAAGATGTTGTTGAGAATTTCCATCAACTGGGCGGTTTGTCTAAGCCACCACTGAGATTCGAGGAAAGAGTGGACATACCTAATATACCAAAACTACAACTTGCCAATAGATTAGAAACAATTATCAAGTCCAAGTACAAGGTCAAGGCCAATACCAGAACAAGAACACAAATAGGCAAAACCAAGACCAAAGTCAAGGGAAGAGTAGTAGTAACAACAAACTCGACATGGTGTCAGAGCTCTTCGAATTCGCAAAAAGACAAGCAACTATTAATAAAGAGTTAACCCAAATTGCCATAACAAATGAAGGTTTTCTGAGTACTATGAAAACTCAAATGTTGGACATGTAGACTCATCAAAAGTAGATTAACCAACAGCTTGCACAAGTTTTTGAGCTCATGAAGAACCCACAAGGGAAGATCCCTTCCAATACTGAGCAGGTTGACCAAGAACAGGTGTGGAGAGGAAGCAAGAAGAAGTTCAACAAGAAGGAGAAAATGCTCTAAAGCCAAAAACTAAACCCACTATATTGAAAGAGGAATCTGAAAGGGAAGAACCCACGAGTGAAGACAAGAGCGAAGAGGAAGAAAAAAAGAAGAAAAGTGCAAATACTAAGAAACTATAACCTACTGAAGAGGTCTTTACACAAAGAAATCCTTATACACCAAGAGTCACATTCCCTTACAAACTAATTAAGGCTCATCTGAAGAAGAGATACGAGAAGTTTATGGAGGCGATGAAGAAGTTACACCTAGATATCCCATTCCTTGATGCTATTGAGGAGATGCCTACATATGCAAAGTTCCTCAAGGACCTTGTCACTAAGAGAAGAAGAGGAGACCATATCGAGACAATGTAGTTAGCTAAGATGTTGAGTGCTTTTGTCCAAGATGAGTTACCTACAAAGAAGAAGGACCCAAGAGCATTCAATAATCCCTTCTGTGTTGGAGACAATATAGAAATAAAAGGGTTAGCTGACATGGGAGCAAGCATAAGTCTAATGCCTCTCTCCTTAGCCTAAAGGCTCGAACTAACAGACATGGTAAAGACTGGAATGAGAATTAAGTTGGATGATCACACTTTAAATAAGCCAGTTGGAATAGTGGAGGACATCCCAATTCACTTTGGATGATTCTTTATACCTTGTGACATAGTAGTGATCAATACCAAAGAAGATCTAAATTGTCCAATGATCTTTGGAAGACCTTTCCTTACCATAGGTAGAGCCTTGATCGACGTGGAAGAAGAGAGTATCACTCTCCGAGTAGGAAATAATCATATCAAATTTCATGTTCATGATTCTATTAGAGGACCTTCTCTATCCGATTCAGTCTACTTCATGGACATCTATAACCAATACTGTGAAAAAGTGCAAAAAGACAAGGCAATTGTCGACCCGCTCATGTGAACCTTGAATAATCACTACCAAGAAACTATGATTTAACTACAATTATTCTACCTACATATAATTTATATGTAGTTTAAGCACGCTTCTGGTTACAATACATGTATGTATATCTAAAACAAATGCAGTCATTTACATGTTAATGTATTAACTACACAATGGATACTACATATTTAATTTTTTACACTATTTTCAACAACACAATGCGTCGATACAAATAATTTGTGTGGTGCAAAATAATTCCCCTCTCTTTTCAAATTTTTATCGTACGTTCTCCTCTCTATTTCTGCCATTACCAAATAAACAACTACTAATTGTGTCCTCACTCGGCCGTCTCCTCCTAATCATACATCACATCCAAATTCTACCATAAAAATTAAACATATACCCCCTCTCTGTCCAACCGCCTCACATGTGGTCACTGAAGATACAACTTCTTTTTCATGAATGAGTTGGGCATAAGTCGGCGAAGCATTAGGAGAGAAAAGGGCATCCAGTCCGAGAACTATGCTGAGATCCACGCGACCACCAAGGATAAAAAGTAGATGGGCGTAATGCGATATTTCAAATACCCATAATAGGGATTGTATGCCTGTACAAGAAGAATCGTCGGCTTCCGTGAAGAACGAAGGTACCTTTGTTTTTTCAATTTTATTTCTAATTAATAATCGAGTATCATTTACTAGTTGATTAGACCTTCTCTTATGATTTCCATAATCTGATCGTGTATGCAGTTGAAAGGGTTAGCCCCTTGGTGAAATCCAGTAATGTTTTCCCCTATCCCTGGATCCTAAATTTTATACACACTGGTCTCTATCCTAAATTTCATAGACACTGGTCTCATTCATTCTTCTAAGTTCAAATCAGAATTGAGCATCACAATCAAAATGATGCATATGTTCTCTATAGACGTCTAGGAGTACATATGTTAGGATTTTAATGACATGATTCATATGTATGAGAATATTACTCCCTGCATTGACAACCTCGCATTACAACCTTGCTTTTTTTAAACTTGACAAAAATTAACAGAACAAAAGAGCTAGATAGCCTAGATGCCAATGATCTACATTTTTATTTCAAAATTTCCAATTCTTTAGAAATATGAATACATATTGACAATTTGTTTTAGTTTACTATCAGTAAAAATCAACATGATTCATCATTCTCTCGCTTACCACTGAATAGTTTAATAATTTATAACTACCATTTGTAAACACGTCTAAATAAAAAGGTTATTCTTGAGATTCTACACACTAGACTATAGTGGTAAAAAGGGCTAAAAGGGATACGAGATTGCTCCATAGTAGGACAAGGATGAGGATTTTTTTTGCACCTGGCCCTAACAAGACTACTCTGGATTCCTCTTCTACTGATGTTGAGATTGAGCTCTTTCTACTTCTTCTTGTAGTTGAAGATGCTATTGTTGTTCATGTACTATAGAAGTTATTTTAGACATTGTCCACCTTATGATCTAGCTGAACTTTCTAATTTATTTCTTTAACACATCAATGTCCTCAAATTTGAGAACATAATGGGCTGGAGCAAAAATCATCTACTTCGATCATTCAGAATGTACAATAAACAAACTAGAGTCATCTCCTTGTGAGTTCTTTGAATTTTGCCCCACTTTAATTGCAACTCTTATCAAATAGACTCCCATCTAAAGTTTTATAAAAATTCAAATTAGCACATGAAACTATCTTTCTGCTCAAGTTTGTTCTCAACTGTAATGAATATAGGTAATAGGTCTAAAACATAACCATATTAGTTACCACTTTCAAGTTCTCTTAACTCAATTGGATGAGTAACAAATAAAAACCACACTTCAAGAGGCAGTTACTCCTACCTTCGTGTCTCTCATGTTAACCATTATTTTGAATTATGAGATAATTTTTTTGGCTATGCACTGGTGGTTGCATCTGTATTGGCTGCTTAAATAAACTGTTTTGTAGTCTGAATATGATTTGTTTGAACCAAACACTAAGAAAATGTGTGCTTGATTGGTTAATTGAAATGTGAAATCTAGTCTATATACGCGTCCTAAGCAATGTTCATCTATATGTCTACCTAGAAAACCAACTATAATGCTAAACCATGTACTCTAATGAACTGTCATAAGGTAGCCAATGGGTTTTCAAGAAGTCTTCATGAGGTTGAACAAGGCCTTGGAATAATCAGAAACTTTAATTTAACGTATTAGGTGATAAATTTTCATATGATTAGGTATAGCTAAATCTCTGCACCCAATAGCTGGAAGGAGTGTTGATATGCCACAATCATTTAGTTCCACAAGAACATAGTACCTGTATATGAAACTAGTGAACGCTGAGTTCAGAATTCAAGATTGACAACACATATAACTCAATAACTTTTTTTTATGAAATCATCTGGAAACTAATTTCCCATAGTTGAGTTCCAATTTAGAATCCACAGTGAGACCGTGTTTGATATGTACAAACCAAATATCATTTTATATTAAGGTTAACAATGAACGTGCATTTGATAAAAATAGCTCATGCAAACCAACCCAATCTTAGATCCTGTTAAATGAACTTTTCAATATGACAAAATAGACCAACAATAGATATGTACCATGAATAATTTAAATAGTAGGTAAGTGTACATGATAGAGAGGTCATATCCTATTGGTTTCGTTGATACTAGTAGATTTTGTGTACATCTCTCATTTTGTATACCCTATAAATGTAATATTTAATTCTTGGTTGAGATGTAAGTCTTATCAATCATAATCCTGGAAACAACTTATATCTGCTTGCATTTATCTCTATTTTTGTAGAGATCATTTCCTCACCTCTGGTTTAAAGGTTCTTCCAATCAGAAATTTCTCCGGATATAGCTCCAGAACTATATAAATTATCATTATTTGTAGATATATATGTGTTGAACAAATACTACTATTCCTCGTCTCCCACATTCTTGTAGTCAATAGAGCACCATGAGTTAGGAACAATCTTATTGATGTTTTTTTGGATAATTCATAGTACTTTCACCCCCATAATTAAGATACCTAAACAATTAATATTATTCATTGTTGTTGGCATTTTCAGTTGGGCTATGTGCAAAATAATTTGTACTTTTGCATGGCTAGCCTTTTTTTAAATTCCACTGGGACTGTGGCCCACCATTAAGAAGTGAGTTACTAACAGAAGAATTAGAGAAAGCCCCCTCCCTTCCAATAGCCATAAGATTGAACATGTAAATAAGTCCTTGTTGGGAACTTCCTTGCAACCTGAGTAGAAGAGTCCTGCTAATTCATCAATTTCTTGGTCCTCCCACTACATTCAGTTCTCAACTCAGATTTTTTTTATGTTGCAAGTGTTAGACAAGATCTTTTTTTTCTTGTTATTTTTTGCCGTGTAAAGGTTATGTTAGTCTTGTTGGAGTGTTGTATCTCCTTACCATTTATCTTCCAATAGTGATGCTGCTCTTTCTTGGTGGGACCATCGTATACTTGTATTAGAGATTTCTCCTCTTTTCACAAGTTTAGAAAATTGAAAAAATATCCATCTCATTGGATTGGAATACGTTAATGTTTCTCCACCATAGTAGTGTGTGTAGTTTTATTCTTGATTCTTATTTAATCTCCATGGCCATTTGTTGAGACATTCTTTGCTAAAAATTCAAGTAGTTTACCTCGTATTTGTTCACTTTGCTATAATTTAAATTCGTTAGTGTGTGCATACATGTTTATAAATCTAAAAACATATACAAAAACACACTTATGTGTGTGCTTGAGGATTCAATGTAATGCCATCTCTTTATTCGACTCATTTGGCTATGCATACCAGTTATGACATGATTATCCTATTACAGAATGAAGAGAGCAATGAGAAGATGTCTTATTGGCTTTCCAATACATTTGGAATGTTGTTTCTGCTATAAAGAAGTCATAAAACTACAAGTACCTCTAGTACAGTTCCTCAACGTAGGCCGCCAACTCCAAACATCATTGTTCGGGAGAATGACACAAGTAAGAAGAAAACATAGTATCATTTAAATTGAATTTTTAGCTACCTAGGTTGTGATTCTGTTAATCACATGACTGCTATAGGTACCTAAAAAGTCACTCATTAATTCTAGATAATATTGCCTGCTTGAACTAGGGGTTTATTTATTATTGCATTAGCTTTGATGGTTTTGATAAACTCCAAATGTATGCTTTGCAAGGCTTGAGTCATGAACGTCCTCTGCTAACCTTGTGATAGAAGGACTAGATGTTGTTCTCCAAGTTGAGGCCAAATACCCTACTTTGATTTGCAAGCAACAATTGACTGCTTCTATTGAGAAATTATATGGCATTGTTTTTTTTTGGTGAACCCAGCTCATCTATTGCTATTTTTGAAATTTTCTGTACATATACAAATATTTGTACACTCAACTTGTAGAAAGCAAGAGAGTGAATAATCCGTTGAATATCCTCCAAGATGAGCAACCACAAACTTGGAGTGTCCCTTCCAAAAATTTTGTGAATTCTATCATTCCTCTCTTTCCAAGTCCAATGAAACACACAGATGCAGACCATCAGACAAGATTTACCCTGAAGGGAGCACAGATCCTCCACACTTCCTGGAATCTCGAAATTAAAGGAAGAGCAAGAAACTAAACAAAGAATTTACTTCTTTGCTCTCACCATGTATTCAGGTAAGAAAATGACGTTCTCACTCTGATTGTTACTTCTGGGTAGAACGACAACTCCATCCACTTCTTGAAAAAAGATACATCCAATTTAATTCATAAGGGCTGGCAGTTTTCTATTAGATGATGATTATCTGCAATTATCCTTTATCAAGCCTTAGCTAGTAAGCTTTAACTTCTATTTTAGGATTTTTATACGAATGCCTAGTACACTTTGATTTTTATTCTAAGATTTTTATACGACTAACTAATAAGCTCTAACTATAAAGTTAAATAAATTTGTTAAATAGAATTTGAGAGAATTTTTGTAATAGAAGGTTTGTCTAGAAATCCGTTCTAGATAGGTAGGGGGTCTAAACTCTAAAGATCCTCTTTCCTACCTCTTACATAGGATCAACATGTTCCATTCCATAAGTCTTCATCATCCTCTTCTTGTAAAACATCTTGTACACTTACTAGCCTGAGACCTTGAACTTGTGGTCGGTCTTGGTAATGGTTGAGCTTGGGGTTAGTCATTTTTGAGTTATACCCAAACTACAGTTGTTGAACTTCTCAACTCGAACTCAAGGCATTGAGTTGCGGCTGAATGCAATGATTATGAGGTAATTGTATCCCTGGTTGTTGCATGAGAATATATTGAATTTCCTAGGCTCATCAACTATAACATTATTAACGTTGATTTCTTATTGTTTGATCATGTACAATATCTAACATCTTGATATTGTTTTGTGTTCAGCTTGTTCTGTGATCTGTTGTTATGTGTTCAAATATTATGGAATGAAGATTCTCTAAATATGTGGAGACTGGGTTGGTCTTAGCTTGTTCTGTGTTCATCTGATTGAATTAGAGTAGCTACTTTGCAAGACATGGAAGTACAAGACTTGTCCGTTGAATCTTGTTGAGCCCTTCTGATAGATTTCTATATTGGACAAGATTTGAGACCTCAATACATTTAGAAAAAAGAGTTTTGGTATGAAAGAATTCATTGGACTAAACAATTTTCCTTAACCTTGTGGTGTTGAATATTTTTATATTTACCAGGTTTCTCTATGAACTTTCCATTTGTTTCACCTTAGAATTAAGCTGAAAATCATGGTTTAGTGTGAGCTACTGTATGGATTTCATATGAGTTAATGTGTTTCAGATAGTATTTATCTTCAATATATTGGCTCTGGGTGGTTTTGAATGCTTATTAGTGATAACCATGTATGGTTGGTTTTCATCTTCCTCTGCACTTGTGCGTTAGCATTGTATAAAAGATAAGAAGAAGAAGCAACTACTCTGTGCTTATATGGTGTGCAGGAATTATAGAAATCTGATGATATAACAGAGGAGGCAAAGATTATCGTCCCCAACATTAGTGCTGAAATGATGGAGCTAGAAAAGGGTGTCACTGACCCTGAGGAGACGAACAATAACCCTCCCCGGTGAAGGAGATTAGGAATGGGACGCAAGAAAGCAATGTTTCCCATGAATGCTATTCAAAGGTTTAGCTCTTTCTTTAAGAATACAGTCTCCTTTTGGTGCACTTAGTCCATAGTTGAATAAAAAATGCTAACAAAACTTGGATGATTTGATTCTGGAATTGGACATTGAGAACCTTGCAGACCCCGGTGAGTACTTTGTTGTTGTGGATAAGATTGAAGGTAAGTGTCATATGGGCATACACCATCTTCTGCCTATATGCATATTGTAGCAGTAGTTGATATTTCATCTAATGGAATACTTTTTACAATGATAATGTAAGTGTTTTCAAGAAGAATATGGAATCCATAGAGTGATGACATTGTTCTTGTATGGCTTTGATTGGAAGCTGGTGTATGGAATATATAAAGCTCCTAGTCCATGTGTTAATAATCTGTATCTGAAGCCCTTTAGTCCACCATCACTTGTGCAGGTTTGTTTAAGCTCTTGTGTATGTTGATTTTTCTATTCTTTTTTATCGTGTTTCCACATTTTGTGCATATCCTTACTTATCCATATCGTTATGCACATATCCCATGTTTTCATTTCATTAACTATCTAACATGTGATGTTGAAGCTACCATGTTTCTATTTAATGTGTTTGTCAGAATGATTTTTGTTGTGCTGACACCAAATCGCTTCCTAATCCCCCCCCTTGCCCACTCTGTCTCTAACCTTCCAAGCATGAATCTTACTGCTATGTATTCTATCATAATGAGAGAGTGCCAATCTATTATGCTCCTAGTGGTTCCAACATGGACTATTTATTAAATATTCCACAAGTATTTCGATGGTTTGGTGGATCCTTATTCAAAAAGTAGCTAACAAGTGGAGAATCTGATATTGTTGTTGTTATTTGAGCATGTGTGGCACTCTTGTGTTCTATTTATACATCCCTCAGTTTGAGGAAGCTGATTTTTACATGATATGATTTTGCAGTCTTCTATCTTCCAGTGATACAATGACCGAACAATGAAGCTACTAAGACATGTAAGTTCTAACTAATAAGTGTTCATTAAGCCGATGGCATTTTCTTTGAAGTTGTGACCATTTCTTGTCATTATGTTGTTTATGTAAAGAGTAATTAATTATAATAATGCATTAATATTGGTGAAAAAATAGTATCAAGATGGTAACCAATGCTTTAATTACTTGAAAGAAAAGTTCAAGGATATATACAATATGGAATCTTCATCCCATTGCACGAATGCATTATGTATAGTGAATCATATGTTTAGGGATGGAAATTATTCTTAATATATAAAAAATGTGGTAACATTCATATATCTAAGGGTGGAAATCATTCTTAATCTATTAACATGTAGTTAAATTCATATATCTAAGTAATGCTAACATTCTACGGATAGTACAGTTTCTACACATATAGCCACATGCATCATTTACTTTCTAATCAACAAGTTGGGTTGTATCATTTGGAGAGGTTCTTTCTTCCTCTTTTAGGCTTGCTAGGTTCAAGCATAGAAGAAGAAGTCATGTGTAATTGTCATGGAAACTTGATGCAAAAAGTATAACTGTCTGTATTGAGGCAAGTAAATACCTGGAGAGATTTTTAATACTATATTTAGTCAAATAATGATAACATATTAACTCTTTTACTTATCAGATCTTAAGTACTGTTGACAATGTATGTCTTCTTGCAGATTAAATTCGTAAGATGATTAACAATTTCATCAGTTGAGTCATCCAGGGGCTCCATGTAGTACAACAATATATTATTCATCTTTATTCATGGATGGTTTGGCATATACGTTGATTAGTTATTTTTCAAGATCCACCTCAAGTCTAGAATTGTTTATTTGTTCATTAAAAAAATTTGTTACTATCGTATATGATCATGTGGTATCTTAGTTGCATATAATCCCAAGACTACTTGTAGATACTAGAAATTGCGTTAATAAAATCCCTTATAATATAATTATAGGAAATAAAATCATGCAAGCCTGATAACTGACCTTGAGTGAGACTCTAGAAAGCCATAATATTCATATTTTTTCATAATCTAATTATAATTTTCAAAATACAAATCACAATTGATTTGAAGTGGTTTAATGCAATGCTTAAGGAATCTTATGTGAAGCAAAATGTATTGTGGAATATTAAAATTATGCATAAGTAATACAACATTCTTAAACAAGTGGTTTATTAGTTGATAGTCACCTAGGTTTGTAGGGTCACGGTATGACTGTTACACCTAAAGAGTAGGGACTTGAATATAACTTTCTTATATTATAAAACATTCCTTATTCAAACAAAACAAAAAACTAAGAAAACAAGTAATCAATGTCTATGTACTTTTTGCTGAAATTCATATTTTGTGATCTATATGCATTTAATGATGTAGTGCTTGCTATGGTAAGACTTTCTAGAAATATTATCCAAGGTCAACTTGTCAAATTAGTTTTTGATTGTAGCATGTGATTAATATTCAATCTTGTTTGAATCTGTCCAATATTGCACGTGATATATGTTTACATGAACACCATATTTAGTTTAGTTTTTACTATAAAAATGAAGATAACCATCATAACTTTGCAACATCAATTTTGAAGCAAGAAATTAACAATTATATATCTTGTGTATTCTAGTTCAATCTTTGACTTTCTATAATTGTGCCCTTTATATATCATGTCAGCTCATGAAAATGGGTTCCTTGGTAATGATTTATTAGATGGAAGGGTTCATTGGATTTATTTCACAATGATATGTAGCTGAGAATGAAAATACAATATCTTTCCTCATTTGAATGGGCTCATTAATCTGCTACGTAGTTGTTGTTTTGTTAAGGTGCTTTAGGCATGCTGGATAACGTAGATGTTGCCTACCTATCACCACTTGATTTGATGGGAATTCTTAACTCAACTTCCTTCCTTTCTATGCTTGTTTGATGTGGTTGAGAAGAATCATCATGGTCTAGTTCATATGACTTATGTTCTTAGATTTGTCATTTGTTTCTATATCTGTTTGGTTTCTAGAAAAGCTCCAGGTCCTTTGTAATTTTGTTAGGACAACCTGATGTCTTAGACAAAATCTAGGACATAATGAATCTCACCTACGTAGTTGTTGTGCAAAGTTAATTTGGAATGCTTTTCTTTATTTTGTCTATCCCTTTGAAGGATGTTGTCTTTCAGTATGGCACTGCCTTTTTTACTTCCTTCCAGTTTTTCAATCCTTTTTGCACTCATCCTTCTCAATATTTTGTAAGAAGTTATCCAATATGTTTGTCTCAAAATTTTGACGTTGAATCTATTTATGTTGGTGATTTGTCTATATGAGTAATAATAGGGATAACAATGTACCAGTATTGCTCCACCCTACCCAAATATGTATCCACCCACCTATATTGGACATGTCTATTTGTTTTTGTATCATGTCTATCTTACTGGGTAGATAAGCTCTTGCTCTTTGGCTTATAAGTGGCATGATGGGTTTGTTAAGCCTCAGTTTGGTAGTGCTTTGGAAGCTATTTCAGAAGCTTTGTGTTTGTTTTTTTGTTGTTGTGTGACTGAGCTACTTCCTACTACTGCCTCTCTTATCTATATATAATTCTAGTCATTTGGATTCCTTTTGAACCTATTTGGAGGATTTTATTGGTGAACCTTGTCAACATCTCTTGTTGGTTATTACTGTTGTGATTCTTGCTGATATATGATGTTATTCCTCTGCTATTTTCTTCTTTTCTAGCCTTATATGAGATTTCAAACTCTTTCTAGTGTGTATGTGAATCTAAATTTTAAGTTTCAGATTTCGGTGACTATCTGCTTTAAGAACTCAAGGTATGCTTCTCTTTCTCCCATTGTGTGGACTCTAAACTCAAGGTAAGTAAAATACCTTCTGACTTATATGGTAAGTGAAACATTTTTATTATTTTCTATGACATAGATGAGACTGTCAGACATGCTTATATTTATTTGAATGAGCAACTTAAGCTTTCACATGCCCTTCAAACAATAGGGCTGATGCCAGAAAAGTTCATATATTTTCACTAAAACCATTAAATTCTGACCCTTCAATATATTTTTCTGACTCAAAACCATACCATGCACTGGATCAACATGACCTTGTTGTGGTCTCGAGCTAGCCACCCACAGGAGCCACCTTCATCTTGCATGCAGACCTTACTCATGAAAGTTATTTGATGGAGAATGTGTGCAGGACAAATGTAAACATGTAGCCTTGTCATCAACGTGTACTACGAAAACAAGGGTATCCGTCTCATGGCTATGCTTTATCAATGGATGTTGCATCACTTTCAGCCTAAAAGCCCATTGTTTTTAGTTTTTCACCCTCTTTTTTTCTTTCTTTTTACTGGTTACACAACACCATATCCTGCATTTGACCAATGCCAATGTGTTACTCTTCTCCTATTTTTGTAGGACATTTTGTAAGCCAGTCTGCCAACCCATTGGTTTAACATATTCTCTACACTACAAAAACACAATTTATACTTTCTAAGCATAAATTTTCTTCCCTGCATCGCACTGAATAATTTCCTCACGTTTATTTTGTCTTAACATAAATAGTACATGATACTCCTCATTGTCATGATGATATGAGGAGTGTTCTACTATTGTAAATTTTGTTGACCCATCAAAATAAAGCCAGTGAGTCTCATCTAGCTGGGGGTTTCTAATTGGCTTGTTGTTTGTTATGAGCATGAGTCAATATGTTTTGCATTATTAGGCTATCAAAAATTTCTGGCTTGCTTGTCTTTAATTTTCTATCAAGACATTCTGGCTGAGTGGTCCTCATGAGTTATCTAGCTGATCTTTCTTCTATAGTTCCCTATTGCAAGATTATGGTGCTTAGTTTTTCTCTTCTAGATGAACTTATATATTGTTAAAGCTGAGACATGTTAATATGTTAGGAGTGTTCTATAATTCTGGAACTTACTGAACATTTGATAAGGCATCAAGAGTTGGATGACTGGGGATTTCTAATAGGCTTGCTTGATATGTTGTTATGTTGGACTGATTCATAGTTTTGATTTATTCATCTGAACAATAAATCTATGACAGTGAGCCTCAGTTTGTTGGGGAATTTTGATTAACTTGCTACTAATTTTATAAGCATGGGTAAAATTTGACATAGTTAAGTCTAAGATCATATGCGATTTTGACTTTTCTACCACTTTATGATGGTCTAATGATTGTTATCATGTTCTTTATGATGGTGTTCAATCCCTCCATAACTAGTGAAACCATATAGGAGAAAGGGATTCTCATTGATTTTAATAATTGTCGGCCATTACATCCCATTCAATATATATATATGATGGTTCAATGATTTTTGTCATGTTGTCTATGATTATGGAGCGTCTCTCTTTTTCTTAGTTGATACAGAGCATGATTAGAGGCCAGGAACAGAGCAGTACTAGAACCTTGGTTGAACCTTTCTTGCTCATCGAGTGTCAGGCTAACTACGAAAGAACATGTCCAATATACCAGGTAAGTTCTTTGAAATTTCTATAGAATGATCTGATTATGTGAATTGTCATTTATAGTCTTCCTTGCCAAAAGTATGCCTAGAAATCTATACTGATGTTGAATAGCTTTCAGGTCACTAGATAAGTGATTCCCATCGAGGTAGAAGTCTCAGTAATTTAGGGCCCATGGTAGGTATGTTCCCCCCTTAGATACAACTCAATAGCACAAAAAAGCAACAAAATCTAGTTCCTGATTTGGACGAATAGAAAACTATGCCTTATAGTTTATGGTTTGGGTCCATTATGTTTTAACTCACATTTCACTTATAATTATGTATAGATATAGTGTATCTTCAGTCACAAAATCCCATACTTCCTATTTCCTACCCCCATCATGCTGCATTATATATTCATGACAGTAGCAACAACTGTGATTTTGAGACTAGTGCCATGCTTATAAATGAACACTCTTTATATCAGTTGTTACATGCATATTCCCTTATTAGTCTTCTGATACATGCTGCTTTGTGTTTATGATATATATTTTAAAGCGGGCATGGTCTGATGTGGTTTACTCTGGGCCTGAAATCATAGATGAAGTAGTCTTAGTGGTTTTGAAATTTCCTGACCGTACTAAACCATGGCAGGGTTGACCAACAATATAGTAATATCAAACTTTCCTTCTGTCTCTAAACTTAGACTATTTCCTGCGATAATAATATCCACATTTTGTGATTTTGATGCTAAAGATGAATACTAGGGAATGGATACATTCATATGATATTACGCGGAATAATTTTCTATGTTGGTTCTAGATGATAGTTTAAATCTTTCCTCATTGATTACTATTTAGTTTTCCAGAACTGTGTAAAATTGTTGTCCTTCCCTGTCCTATAGATTTTAATATAGCACCCCTTAATCCAATGATTTGTGTTTGGCATTTTTAAGAGACCTGATTAATGGAACTCATGTCAGGGTTACTGATTGATGGATCTCACATGAGGATGATCAATGCCATATTTTTGGTAATATTGGAAGCTGCAAGCATGCAACTTTGGTCTGAGCTACTGGGTTCATATAAAAATTGCATTGGGACTATATATTCTCTAATTGGTGTTGGATATAGGACAGGCCAATAGTAAGCAATCTGGTTTATATGGGAAACATGACAAGGTTGTGAGTGGTTTGATTCATGAGATGGAAAATACCTCTCTGGTTGGCTAATTAGTCCTCGACGGTGAATATGTTGTTGTGATCCAATCTTATATGTTAGACCAACACATTGACCAAGATCGTTGTCTTCACATTGAATATGTTGGTGTACTCCGATCTTATCTCTAAGACCCTGAACATTTCTAGGAAAACAAATTCAACTTCCATCATGACATTACTTCAAACATTGTCTAACCTCATCTAGACTTTCCTCAATTTGTCTATAGTCAAGAGATGTTCCATACTTTTATTATAGGGAAGTAGTAGCTTTAAGCCATCATACTAGTAGCTACTTTAGGACATTAGGGTGGATGCTACTTCAAGGCTTCAAAAATAGAAGAGTGAATGATAACATGAATTCGAGCCTCTACCAGCTGACTACAGATGAAGAAATCAAGAATGCCATGTTCTCTATAAACCCATGGGTTTAATGGTATGTTCTTCCAACGGATGTGGTACCTTATAGGCGACGATGTTGGTGAAGCGATCAAATGGGTTATGAAAGGGGGGCATATGGTTCTGGATGTAAACCATACCTTCATAAAACTCATACCCAAGAGGAGGGATGCTAAAGACATGGCAGACTACCGACCTATAGCATGTTGCAATGTGCTTTACAAATGCTTATCTAAGCTCCTTGCCTTCAGACTTGGGCGCATACTCCCCCATATCATATCGAAGGAGCAGAGTGCCTTCATCAAAGGAAGGAAAATCTCATATTACACCCTTCTGGTTGTTGAGTTCCTTATGGGTTTAACATCAAAAGTTCTAGATCCAAAGCATGTATAAAGATCGATCTCATGAAGGCATATGACTATGTGCGATGGGATGCTCTGCGAGCCATTATGGGGTCCATGGGTTTTGATGAGAGATGGATATGCCTGATGAAACAGTGTGTCCAAACCCCGTCCTTTTCTATTTTGATTAATGGTGGACCGGTGGGTCTCATTAGAGATACAAACAGACTAAGGTAGGGGGACCCTTTGTCACCCCTGCTATTCATTATTCTTATGGAAGGTCTTACAAACATCATCCAGTTGGTTGAGAATAGGGGAAAAATTAAGGTGTTCAAGATAAAAGGAACCAAAGTCAAGAGTCACCTCATCTTTGCAGATGATGTGATGCTTTTTTCTACTGGAAATGCTAAATGGTTGAAAGAGTACAAGAGGGTGATGATATCTTTTGGAAAACTTACTGGACTCTACATCAGTACGATTAAGTCCATAATCTACCTTCCTAAGTCTTGTGATCACAGGAGAGGTATACTTAAACTTGCAATCAATCTAAAAGGAGGAAGACTCCCTACCAGATACTTGGGGGCTCCTATCACAGGTGGTAAAGGTACATCCTCTGAGTTTAGATTGTGCCTTGACGGCTTAAGATCAAAGGTGGAGGCTTGGATGGGGATCAGACTCTCCTTGGTGGGCAGGTTGGTTTTGGTCAGATTTGTGCTGCAAAGCTGTATCCGTTTCTGGGTAGAGGTGTGTGATATCCCAAGAAATGTGCATGATTCCATGAAAAGGATCATTGCGAACTTCATTTGGGGAGGACGTAGCCATGGTGTAGCTTGGGAGAGTTTGGCTCGGTCATTCGCCAAAGGTGGGCTCAACGTTCTTCACCCTAATAGTATCATTGCTTGTGGGCAGACTAAGAGTCTGGACATGTTTCCTAGGGATAAGGAGAATGTGTGGACCAAGTGGATGAATAAGAGATATGGTAATATTCCTAATGAAAGTGACACGAACCCCTCTAGATCCTGGAGTAATATGTACAAAAGATGGCTGGAGGTCATGTCCTCATACAATGTTGATGAGCATGAGATGGTGAGTTTAAAATTACATGCCATCCCATGGATCAACATTGATACATCGCCTGAAGTCATGTGGTCTAAATTTCTGTGGGGTTATCAACACTGCCTGAAATGGAGCACAACCACTTACAGAACCATTCTTGGTAGACTGTCTGGCAAAGACCATCTAAGGAACAGGGGTATGGCTGTCGATGGCCGATGTCAACTTTGCCTCAGAGCCGATGAAAGCCATGATCACTTGTTTCTACAGTGCAACTGTACCAAGTTTGTCTGGTCTACCATATGCCTAAAGAACGAATGGGGACAGAACTAGTCTAATAATATACCTGATATGTTGGACTGGATGCACCACCATCTCAAGGGCAAGCATCAAGCAGCCTTCAGAGGCATTTGCTTGACAATTTTTTGTTTCTACGTCTGGGAGGAGAGAAATAGAAGAGTACACCTGAAGGGTAGCCGATTAGAAATGGAGTTGCTTAATAAGGTGTCAACAACTCTCTGTAATCTGGTTCTTGCTAAGAAGAGCCTGCTGAAAGGAGCAACCAGACGGGCTAAAATATACTGGGGATTTTGTATATAACCCTGTATATAAGCTAGTTTAGACACTATGGGTTTTTGTATATCCCCATCTATACATACAGGTTCACTATTCTTGGTTGTATGTGGTAGTCATACTACCTTCTTTGGCAATATACTTACCTATTTCCAAAAAAGAATTCCAAGTTATTTGAGATTTATCGCAATGTCGATAGACCTTGTAAAGATTATTATTATAACAATATTAGTATGATAATGTATCTAAGATAGGGCTTAAAATCAGTATGGTTTTGTGAAGAGAGGGCACAAGAATTTTTAGAAATCTGAAACCCATGACATGATTTTTACATCATGTTCCAGTATGTACTAAAGTACTATAATATTCCATAACAAAGATGGTTAAACTTGGCGGAAATCTTTTTGTTTGGCATTATTTATATCATTACTCGCCATGCTATGTGCTTCAACATTAATCATAATTACTCCTTGGCTGATGCAGTCCTGACATGTTGACCTTGTATTCTAATACATCTTTTATAATGAACACCACTACTTTCAACTAAATTTTTGTAAACATATTAGACATAGACCAGATGTAGAGTAAAGAGGTCACTTTAGAATGGAAATACACCAGACAAGACGTTAACCAAGATCACATAAACCTCTGATCACAACCATGGGGTCAGCTACATGGATCATATGTTTCCATTCAGTTTTGTTCTGGGCTTATTGGGTACAACAATAGTTCAGAAAATCCACTTAGTGTATCACACTTCAACCTACATTTACTCCTATCAAAATCCAGTGGAAGCCTTATTTGCATAGCAAGTGAAAGAAACTCCATGAATTGGACAATTGGATAAGGCTGACTTAATGATAACTCTGGTTGCTGGAGCTAAAGATGGTAGAAGGGTTGTTGTTCCTAAATCCACTGGCCATTTCTATTTGAGTTATAGAGGAACCCAAAGTGATGTTATGGTCGTGACCATGTGCTAAATCCTGGATGGACTACTCACCCCATTGATAGGTCAAGAAGGAAGGACCATCATCCTTGGCGTGTCACATGTAGGGATAGTTAAAACATGAAGAGTCAACTCGTGGTATCTAGACATGTTGCTGAACTGAATGCTGCTAGATCTCAATGACAAGGCATGCAGGATTATTTGGCTTCCTAGATTAGATGCCACAGTCAATTGTTGATGGGGTTAGAGTTTACATTTCCCTCTAGTCTCTCTTTACAATGGTCTTCACCATAGTGTCTTACATTTAATTCATAGTTCAGATTGAAATATTCATGACATGAATACATACAGTTGTTTAATAAGAATGCAAACGGGTTGCCATGAACAATACAATGTGAACTAGTTATAAGATTCACTAACATCGGCATACCAAAGGAATTTTAAGTGGATATGATACTAAATCCATTTCTAACTATTCCTTACCATTCGGTGCAAGGATGCATATGTAACTTGTTAGCCATTTTTCTTCATGTTGTTGTGTATCCAAGTAGTCAAAAGATATATCTTTACTAACATATGTGCATGTATCCAATTCAACTGTTATGCTGAGAATATTTGCAGCATCAAACACCGTGCAGTGTATAAATGATGATATCACCTGCATGTGCTGCTTAGCCATTAACGTGAATAGAAGTTGCTTGATGGACTGAATGGACCTCTTGCTCTATTAACCCATTATATTCAACTATTCATAACAGTAAACAATGATGTTGGATTCAAAGGTTGGTTGATGAGACATGTATATTTGTTTCTATATCTTGCATGTTATGTTGGGTAGATGCGCTCCTACTCTTTGGCTGGTGGTTGGATAGGTTTTGTCAAGACTCAGTTTGGTAGTGATCTTGATGCTATTTTGAAGATTTATGTTTTTTTTGTTGCTGATGTGAGACTAAGATACCTCCTGTGGTGCCTCTTTCTATCTATATGCAATTCTGTAATATTTTTCATAGTAATTTTTTAAAGGCAAACTGACAATTTATGCAACAGATAATGGCCATCATGAAAAGTAACAGACCTATTGGAAGTTCACTATAGGAGGTATATATTACCATAATACTAGGAAACTGTGTAAAATACTTGGTGAAATTTGGCAGTCTGCACGGTGCGATATCATGTTCATGTGTAAACCTTCCTGGAGCTACAATAATAGTTATTAGATTTTTTTATGCACTAGTAAGTTTTTGGATACACAATAATATACAGTGTGCTAAGCTACATCATCGTCAAGTTGAATAAATAGTGTGCCCAACATAACTGGGTATTCCAACCTATCTCAATTTTGCCAAAATTAGGTTGGAATACCCTATTATGTTTGGCACTCTATTTATTCAACTTGATGGTGATGTAGATTCTATTTGGTATAGTAGGAGCTTAGCAGGGTTCATCAGTTTCTATAGAAGTTGTTAATTAATATTTACTAACCTTATTTGTGTTTGTGCATTGTAGGGATGTTTTATTCTTCAGAACCTGTGATTATTGATGGTCAATCGTTGGGATTTTTTTACATAATACACTATTGTATATTGAAAAAATGTATGACTTGATTATCAAATGGTGTAAATATATGCAATATTTGGTCATCGATCTATATATTCTTTGCTTCTCTAGGTTCCTATAAGTATGATGCAAATTCAGAATTCAAATACTGTTTGAGATGTCAGATAACTTCTTTACCACTTTGCTCCTATGTATAATTGACACAGATGGTGATGGTGGACCAGACCAAGTCCTAAAATGGTAAAAAATCTACACTAATCATCTCTTATCATCTACCTTTCTTTATGTGATTAACTATTGTAGGTTCAGATTCTATCCATGCTTAAAGATTGTACTACTTTGAGGGAAGAGAAGGAATGACGGAGATTGTGAGTAAGGTGCAGCTTAAAAATGAATGAAATAATTATTCTATTCAATGACTGCAATTTTGATACATATATGATGCATGATAAAAAAAAGCCTCAATGTCAACTTATTGCTAAACAAGAATCCCTCTTTGGGTCTAGATCAAGTCCAACAAAACAGAGTACAAAGAAGATTCCTAGAACATCTATGGATGGACCAAGTTGTAATAGAAAGATGTCACTATGAGGGGTGATGCTACAATCTTCAAACCAATACTTATTTCATTCAACAAAATCGACCCACTCATCAAGGAAATCGGATGAAGGGCCAACATGTCACAAGGTCACAACTTTGTGCAACATAAGAACCCATGCTATCACCAACTCATTGAACAAAAGGAGAAGACAAAAACAATTCTAAAATAGGTCGAGAAAGATACATACTCTTTTTCCAAGAATCATGTAGACCTCACTGAATTTATTAGTATATATATATCCTTTTCTTTGTACACATTATGTAATAGTGGCAAGGTATATGTCCTCCCCATGTACATTTGACGTTTCAGTATAAATGAAAGTAAGTTTGTTGGCATAAAGATCATAACTTGGTCTAACTACTACAAGTTTGTTACTAAAAGAGCTTCTGGACTAATTACACAATACATGAATAATCAAACTATACATATATGTATATGTGGCACTATATATGTAACTAGTGCATAATCCAACTACATATATATGTGTGCAGTAGATGCTGCCTTTCCCTACACATTAACTACATATAATCTGTATTAACTTCATGTTTTTTCTACATACTGACTATATATACAATTGTAGGCATACATTTAGCTATATTTATACCTATATTTAAATATGTAAGGATAATATCTTGCTACACTTCTGGATACATATGAATTTGTAGCGAATGGATTATCTAACTATATATTTGAAATATATAGTTCAAGGCTTTATCTATACAAGCATATAATACAATTTGTATGTGTAAAGAAATATGTAGTCAAAGCCTTTCCCTACAAAATATGGGATTTTTGCTACAATTTTTTTATAGTTAAATACCTTTTTTTTAGTAGTGAATCCCGACCCCAGACTAGAAGACCCTAAAGTGGTGGAGATTCTAGATTATTTGAATCAACCAAAAGAGGGGTTCAGTGATGATGACAAAATAACCTTTGAAACAGTGAAGCATGCATCACTAGAGAGAACCCCTGAAGAGAAAGAAGAACCAAGTCAAAGCCCAAGTTAAAGCCACTCCATGAAGAACTAAAGTATGAATTCGTTGATGATGAGGAAAGGAATTTGGCAATAGTTAATATAGACTTAATAAATGAACAAATGGAAGAGATATTGAAGGAACTCATACTGCAAAGGGAATGTATAGGATATTCTATGGAAGATATCCAGGGCCTCAGTCCAGCTCTGTGCATGCATAAAATCAATCTTGAGGAAACTGCTAAACCCCTATCTCAGCCACTAAGGAAATTGAATTAGATATTGAAAGAAGTTGTAAAGAGAGAAGTAATAAAGCTACATGATGTGAGGATCATCAAACCCACTAGTGATAGCAACTGGGTCAACCTGATGCACATTGTACCTAAGACAGGAGGGATGATTGTAGTAAAAGGAAGTAATGGGGACTAAGTGGCCACTCAGACAGTTATAGGGTGGAGAATGTGTATTGAGTATGGCAAGCTCAATGCCGCCACGAGGAAATACCACTTCCCTCTACCTTTCATCGACCAAGTCTTAGAAAGATTAGCACATCGTGCATATTTCTACTTTCTAGATGGATATTCCGGATTTTACCAAGTACCAATATATCCAGAAGATTAGGAAAAGACTATGTTTACATGCATCTACGACACATATACTTTTAGAAGATTGCCGTTTGGGTTATGTAATGCACCTACAACCTTTTTGAGATGCATGATTTCTAAGTTCTCTGATTTTCTAGAAGATATAATGGAGGTTTTTATGGATGATTTCTTTATTTATGGAACAAACTTCGATAGATGTCTCCAAAATCTTTCCCTAATTTTGCAATGACGTGAGGAGAAACATCTAGTCTTGAATTAGGAAAAGCCATCTCAAGGTTTAAGATGGTATAGTGTTGGGTCATAAAATCTCAAAGAAAGAAATAGAGGTTGACCTGAGCAAGATCGAGGCTATATCCAAACTCCCACATCCAATATTAGTTACGAGAGTGAGGGGTTTCCTGGGACATGCCGGATATTATAGAAGGTTCATCAAAGACTTCTCTAAAATAGCTAAGCCTTTGTATAACCTGTTGGTAAAGGATGCAGAGTTTGATTTTTCTGATAAGTACCTTGAGGTATTGATTGACCTAAAGAATGCTTTGACTACTACCCCTATCCTACAAGCACCTGATTGAGAACTCCCCTTCGAGATCATGTGCGATGTCAGTGACTTTTCCATTGGATTTGTGCTTGGACAAAGAAAAGATAAGAAGAATCACGTGATCTACTATGCCAATCAAACTTTTGACGAGGCCCAAGTCAACTACACAACCACAGAAAAAGATATTTTGGCTATCATGTTTTCTTTTTGAAAAATTTAGATCATACTTTATTGGATCCAAGGTAAAGGTTTATACAGATCATGGGGCAATTATGTACTTGATGCAGAAAAAGGTTACAAAGCTGAGGTTGTTTTGCTGGGCCCTTATGTTGCAAGAGTTTGACCATGAAATCATTGACAAAAAAGGGACAGAGAATGTGGTTGTTGACCATCTCTCTAGGATAGTGGTCACTAAGGAAAATCAATGTCGATTGATGATAATCATGCTGATGAAGCCTTGATGATGGCAAGGTCTATTGAGCCAAACGTACCATGGTTTGTTGATATCTGCAACTATCTGGCATGCCAACAACTGCCTCCTGACATTACTTATAATCAAAAGAAGAAGTTGTTTTGTGACTTGGGGAACTACTACTGGAAGGACCTTCTGTTGTTCAAAAGATGTTTTGATAACTTGTACCGCCAATGTGTATTGGAAGAGGAAGTGCCTCAAATCCTGAGAGAATGCCAAGCTTCACCCTAGGGGGGAAACCCTGGAGGAAAAAGGACTGCAACCAAGGTTCCGCAGTCAGGTTTTAATTGGCCAACCCTCTTTAAAAATGCAATGGCTTTTGTTAAAGCAAGCAATGAATGTCAGAGAATAGGAAATATTTCTAAAAGAAATGAGATGTTGATGTCAGTCTGGGTGGAAGTAGAAATATTTGATGTCTGGGGAATAGATTACATGGGACCATTCCTATCCTCAAAAGGAAATCAATATACCCTTTTCATTGTGGACTATGTTTTGAAGTGGGTAGAGGCAGTAGCTACCCAGACATGTGATTCAAAGGTTGTAATTAAGATTTTTGATAAAAACATCTTTCTGAGATTTGGAGTCTCATGCACCATCATATGTTACGAGGGATCTCACTTTAGTGAAAGGCAATTATGCTTTTCTAAGAAAATTTGGAGTTAAGCACAATGTAGCAATGTCGTATTACTTGCAGAACTCTGGGCAAGTGGAGTTATCAAATAGAGAAATAAAGCAAATTCTAGAAAATATTGTTAGTAGAACAAGGAAAGACTGGACCATAAAACTAGATGACGCTCTATAAGCATACCACATGGTGTACCAAACTTCGCTAGGAACAACCCCTTATAGATTAATTAATGGAAAGTCTTGCCACCTTTCAGTGGAGTTAGAGCATAAGGCCCTTTGGGCTATAAAGTTCCTAAACATGGATATGGACAAGGCAAGAAAGAAGTGGTTTTTATAGTTGCAAGAGTCAAAAGAGCTTAAGCTACACGCCTATAAAAATGCCTAGATTTACAGAAAGAGGAAAAAGGTGTGGCATGATTCCCACCTAAAGAATAAAGATGTGCATGAAGGGGACAATGTCCTTTTATTCAAGATTCCAATATCAGATTGTTTCTTGTAAAACTCAAAACTAGATGATCTGGTCCATTTTCTTTTGTGAAAATTTATCCATCTGGAATGATGAAAATTACCAGTGACTACTGGTATTTCCAAGGTGAACTGACATAGAGTCACAAAATATTATGAAGATGAAGCCTTTGTGAGGAGATCGGAACTCAATCTAGAAAAGCCACATCTAGTACCATCAGAAGAACCATGAGAAGCAACATTAGAAAAGTCAAGATAAAGATTATAAATTAGCACTTCTTGTGAGGCAACCCAAGGATTTACTGCCTTCTTTAGATTTGTAATGCTTTCTTCCATTTTTCATTTAGTATACATATTTGTTCGTCTAATTTTAAACTTATTTATATTAAGAAACTTTGAATTTCTATAAAATGGTAAAGTTTGTCAATTGTAAAACTCCATCTTGGTTGCTATATTTTCAATTGCTTTAAAGAAAGAAATAGTAGTGTTTAATTCATATCTTATTTTAGTTACTCTTAAAAACCTTTGTGTCAACCAAAATGCTTTCACCAATTGTTTTTACTGATACCCTTCCTTAACCATCATGACTGTGATATGTTAGCACTAGTCTTGGACCAGACAATAGTCTCGGTCGTTACATTCAACGTGGTTGAGACACATGTCTTGGTAGACACACTGCCCAAAATTCATGGTCGAGACACTACCCCTTTTAAAACCTAATATAAAAGATGGAAGTATTTTAAACAGTAAACCCCTATTGCTTTCTCTCATACCACCACTCTGACAAAACCCTAGTAAAGGCTCTCTAAAGAATGACTGTGCAATCAGATCTACACCAGGACGGAGGCAACAACGGTAGTGCTTCACAATGAGTTTCATGCGATCGATACCACAACTACACTTTTGTTCCTCATTCACTATCTAAACTCTGGCAGGTAATCGTTCTAACTTCTCATTTGAAGATTTCACTAATTCACACCTCTCCACTTTCTCTCTTTTTCTTTCCCGCCACTATTTCTTTCCTCCAATCAACCCATCTCCCCCTCTCAACTGCTACCAAAACCTCTATTTTGACCTTTCATCTTCTAGCACCTCATCTTTGCAGTCTCTACTCTCTTCTCAGTGTTTCTACCACCCCATTATGGCTTGCCACTTCACATTCTAGATCTTTCATTTCCCCCATTTCACATTCCCACCTATCCAATTTATCATTCTACCTCATCCTCTCAAGAAAATGGACCTTCTGAGCATGTGATCCGGTTACATGCCTATTGCGTTCGAGATAGTTTTCTCAATAGTGACAAGCCTTTCAGTCGTGATAGACCTTGGGTTTTCTTTTCATATACTCAACCTGTCTAGACAACATCATCACGGTCATAACACTTCGCCCTACCGCAACATAACCTTGATTCTATTTATATAGTTACTCTTTTTGGACCACCATCATTTTGACCACAATAGGGAACCACCATTTCACCTATTTGATGTCGCAATCGCACGCTCATCATGGTCAGGACACAACCATGGGTTACTCTTGTAAGTAACTTTGTTTCGACCGCTACCCCTGACCCTATCTCGAGCAAGAACACAAAATGAGTATTGATCGATACACATCATAGTTGAACCTCATCATGCTTTGTCTCGACCGATACTTGTAATACTCAACCGCAACCAATACATATGAATGTCAATTACTATCATATAAAATATCAATTAATGTGATGCCTAATAATATCTTATTGTTGAAATTTTAGGATGTCAAATTATACCTTTGATACCTTGACCATGAAGGAAACATCATTAAAAGTGGCAGAAGAAGCTATAGAGTCAATCATCAAGGCACTAAATGACCACCCCAACTTGTCAACACATAAGAAACTCTGTTTGGAGCTGTTAAAGAAGTATGAATACCTTTTTGACTACAAGACACCAGAGGGGACTGAGGAGTCCCAAGGGACTGTAGTAACAGAGACTTCTGAGTATAATCTTGAAAAGAAGAGCCCAAGATGAAGGGGAAGTGAAAGGTAGCTGCACCAATTAAAACCAAAATGAAGAAATAGAAGAGGGTTGTAAAGGATGACTCAAGGGCCCTAAGACAAGAAGCTGACTCTGGTATAGCACAGAAAGAAGTGCAGGTAACAAAGATAGAACAAATGGATAATTTATACCAAGGGACAAGGTACACCAGTCCAAATATGACATAATCGTCAGGACCAAAATCTTTAAGCCGACAAGATACATTGACTTTTAAAATTTCAAAAAGTTGGGACTTTATGATAGGGTAATGGATTTTTTCGGCAGAGCAAACCTATACACCTTGTGGACATCTGATATTGTATCCCTGACAGACTTAATTGTTGAGTTTATGTCATCACTAGAGAAAGTACCGGTTAGTGACGAAGGGCGTGAAGTGGCTAGAGGGGAATTTGAACTACACGTGAGGATGGAAGGGAAGGATTATTATATCACTAAAGAGATCTTGAAAACAATCTTCACTGGAAGCAAAGAAGAAGTTGAAGCCTGCTTAAAAGCACTAAGTGAAAAAGAAACATTGGGATATAGAATCCACAAGATGTGGGAGAAGCTTACATGAGAACTTGTACATAGCCCCCAGAACTCCAAAGCAACACACATCACTTCTTGCTTTATCAGGGTAATGCAGAAGATAATAGCAAACACACTCTTCACAAGATCTAAAACGGGGGGTGGTGTCTAAGGGAGACCTATTCCTCATCTGGTCTATGCTGAACAAGACACCAATAAATATTGGAAGGTTGCTAATAGAAAGATTGTCAATTATCAAAGGGCCAGAGGCCAACAAGACCAAATAATTCTGCATGGGAGGTCAAATAGCTATGGTTGCATCCTTCTTCCTGAACGCTGAACAAATGCTCAAATTTAAACCTAGTGAGGGGCATAGGAAGATCGATATCAAGTACTTAGTAAACATTGTATCCTGGAACAAAAGGGTAACCAATTTTTCTACAAACAAAACAACTCAAAACTTCTACTCCCCCTCCCAGACATGGCATACTATGATGCCCACAAGCTGTGACCTAGCTAAGAGGAGGTAAAAAAAATGCACTCTAGTGCCTTAGAAGGGATGCATATCGTCAATCACCAATAAGGGTTGAACATGAACTAGAACTAGTGATAGAAATAGAGCAGCATAGGTTGGAGGGAAGAACGAAACTAGCAATCTGGCAATGTAGAGCCAAGGCATCAAAAACTCAACCCCCTTAAGATCGTTCAAGCAAAGTTGATGTTGCAAGTCAACCCTCCCTGAATGATGAACCAAGTCAGAATGATGAAGGATTTAACAATGCTCCACCTTCCCCTCTTGCTACAAGAAAAGCACTTATGGTACCGAAGACATAGATGGATGACAAAATGAGCATACCTACTAACACAAGAGAACTCACTCTAGAGGTTGAAAAGGGACCAAGCCATGGTACTGAGGCACCAGAGAAGCCAACCCCAACTCCTCAAATAGCAAATGAAGTGTCAGTGATACCAAGGCAGCCCAAAGCATCAAGCACCAAACAAGATATGAACATGGAGCATGAAGGTGCATAGGACAACCCAATGCAGCCAACAAAACAAGCCTAACAAGCCTCCCCTCGATAGGAACAAACAACATCATCGTCATCTCAGCCACCAGTGACAACAAAACATGGAGAACGACAACAAAAACAACATATCCTGATATTCAGGGAGGAATTGGAACGTTGAGATGACGCCCTCTTCCAACATATGTACAACTCTACTTCACAAGAACATTTCTTTTCTTAGAACCTGCAAGCGCTAACAATGCAGGTATCGAAGATAGATGAGAGGATAGTTGTAACATCCTTGACCTGGATTATGGCTTAACCCCAGAAGTTTTGCTTAAGTAAGTTACTTACAAACTTATTCTAATATTTTGAAAAGTAATTAAGACTCTTTGTGAAGTTTATTTTCAAGTTTGAGCTCATTAGCAAACTATGTGTGCATTATATGATAATATGAGTGTAAAATGCAATTTACCCAAGATAAGGGGTTATATTGCAAATGTCACATGTTGAAAGCACCCTAAGTGTTTTAACATATTAAGAGAGAGAATGATGCTAAGTGGTGGCTTGTAGAAAGCCTAAATTCTAAGTGAGAACTTGTGTGAATAATGCTAAGTGCTTTGTGTATCAATTATGGAACAAACTATAAATTATCTAAAAATGTAGGGTTAATGTGTAAATTACCACTTCTAGATTGTCCCTACTCCTTTTTAGTATCATTTAGAGGAAATATAAAGAATGAGACACTATGTTTGAATCATCCTAGAGTGATAGAACTCTTGGTGATGAAAAGACCAAGAAATGTATAGTTTTTTTTAGAAAATTAGAAATGTATAGTTGAAAGCTTTATATGAACCATATTAAGTTGAAGACTTGAAGAAGGAATCCCTATTGGCCAAGGAGACATATAGGGAAGTCTCCTATCAGTTTTTTGAGTCTTGGTTTTTTCCATGACAAGCTACACACTTCAAAGGAAGTCATATGTATCGGCTTGCAACTTTTCTTTGGAAAAGATTGTGTTAATTATAATAATAAAGTGAGTGGAAGAAAACTTGCCCTAGAAGATAACTAAAGGGGCTCGACCCTTATCCTTTGCATTTTCCTCAAGTTTTATTTTTGCATGGCAAGATAACGATGACATGCATGCAAATATATGTGTCAATCCATGCATGGCTATGTGGCACTTAGAAGCTTAAGATAATGACACCTCTTACAGTCTTTTCCATAAACCCCAAGTATAAATACTCTTCTCTTCGTCTATTAGTAGAATTTTCAAAATATTGTTATCAACCTTCCCTTACATATCGTGCATAGCACTCTTGTATTGTGCATTAGTGAGGAGAGTTGAGTGGAAGAGCTTGGTATCGGCCAAGGACAAGGGATATCGACCAAGTAGGGGATATCAACCTAGCAAGGTGATATCGGTCACAAGGAAGGAAGATATCATGCAAAATCTAAGGATCTCAAGTCTTGGATCTTTGAGAAGCTCATCTTCAACCTTGGGAACTTGAAGAGTTGGAGCTTGAAGCTTGGAAGTTGCTTTAGAGGTGGGTTATATAACTTGAACCCATCTATGTTATTATCCACTTTTCAATATTGTTGAACCTGTTCAATTACTTTTAATTTCTAATTCCTTTGATCAATTGATGTTCCTTTAAAAATCCAATAAGTTGTTAGGACTGTTGACCATGGTTTTGAATAGCAAGACAAAGGTCTTGAGGTTGATGATGATGACATCATCATGGTACAACCTGATATGGGTTGAAGTACCTTGAAATCCGATATGGAACCCAAGATGGTGGTTAACCCGATATAGAAGTGGGTGACACCTCATACACGATATGAGGCATGTGCTATGAACGATATGAAAGGTACCTACTAGCACCTGATACACAATACAGGGTTAAGATTTTATCTTTTACACGATATGGTATCCTTAATCGATATGAAGATTAAAACCCTAGATGGAGAAGTGAAACCAATATGGCTTTGAAATTCGATGTCTTTAAACTCGATATACCCCTAATATCTTGTGATGGGTTGAAGAAAAACTAGGTATCTAGCTTGTCGTGTAACTATTATGATAGAATTGATACTTGAAAGTATAAGAAGGTTATGAGCTTAAGGGGTTTATTTAACATAGGCAACCCGATATGATACCCAACATGTAAACCAATATGGAAATCCAAGATGGGAAATCAATATGACAATCGAAGATAGGAAACTGATATGGTATTATCTATATACCACTTAAACGATACATGATAAGGCAATATACTCTATACCTGATATGATGCACACCATGTGCACGATATGGCAGTAGGTATATTTCTATGCCCGATATAGTGCACCCTTGTGTACGATATAAGAACCCAATATATCCTTATACCTGATATGAGGCCAAGAATTTAACCCATACTCAATATGAGGTTGACTTCAGATGATAAGAGCTAGGTGATAGCTAACCCAAGATGATTACACGATATGGTGTTAGGGGATACACCCTAAACCCAATATGATGGTGTGGTTTTACCACATGACTAATATGGATACATGATATGATGACATGTGCATCTTCAAGCATGATGTGATAACATTATATACCATGATACCTGATATGGTAGGCATGCTCCAATTCAATAGATTTATCTAACTGATGTATGTTGTATGATTAATGCTACATTGAGATACAACGAGTTTAATTCAATTAAATAATGGGGAGAAAACTGACCATAAGAGGTGAATTAAGTAACCAACATCCTAATGAGGATGAGAGAGAAACTAAGATTGGAAAGTTAATTATGCAATGTGTATATGTTGATACTCCCAAGAAGAATGGAGAATGAATTAGGGCTTAATCTTTTGTAATGAAATCTTGAAACCCTAATCAGTTGATGAAGGGAAATCCTAACCCTAATTCAATGAGGAAAATGTGTTCTTTAGCACTACATGGTAATGACAGATATGTGATATTTCTGTTATCATGAAATTCTAAACATGCAGGTATCATAAAGTAATGAGCATATCTAAGTAAGAGCTATGATGTGTATATGATACAGATTTAATGAGCTATGTGAAGTATGTGAATTAATACCTTGGTTTGATGACCTAGAGGTAATAGTAATTTGCTAAGTGGTGACAGTACTTAGTGATGAACTAAGGGTTTGAATATCCAATCATGATGATGATAAGAAATTGAGATTCTAAGTGATCTATGTGTTCCAAAGAACATGAAAGTACTCGATAAACATATTATGCCTTTCTTTATATCATCTGATGTAATTCTTGTTTGTAACTTGATTGATGCTAAAAGATACTGAAATGTACTTAATTAAGTAAGTTAAATGTTACCATGTAGTTGCCCAGACCATAGATCCATTTAGTGTCAGGATTTGCTGAATGGTGAAACGAGTTTCACTCAGTTTGCATATTTTTGAATATGTAATCATTCAATGAGGGTGCTCAGTGGACTCCCCAAACTAAATGAGGGTGCTCAGTGGACTCCCCAAATACACCAGGTTGCTCAGTGGACTTCCTGATGAAACTAAACCAGGATCGCTCAGTGGTCTTCCTGATGAAAAATAATATGGGAAAGCTTAGTGGTCTTTGATACAACCCTATTTTAGGGCTTCATCTTGTGTTATTTTGCTCTTCAATCACATCTATACCTATTAGATTGCATGTCATTCCCCCTAATATGCTTATTTGTATAAAATGCACTTATGGACATCATTTGCGTGTTTTTCAGGCATTTGGACCACACTTGATGGAAGAGAGAGAGAAGGAGTGATCCTAGGTTTCCTCTGCCCTTGGAGAGACCCAAAGTGAAGTCCAAGGCTCCCTTAACCTACCCTTAGTGGCCAAAGATCATTTGAAGCAAAGATGTCCAAGAAAATCCAAAGATCCAAGTCAAGGTGCTGCCCCAGGACCCAGCACGACCGTGGTACCACAGAACGGCCGTGCTAGATTACTTAGAAATTAATAGGCTCAACATCCAAGTGAAGCAGGGAACACCACGGCCGTGCACAGCACCACGGCCGTGCAATGGGAAGACACCACGGCCGTGCTCCACAAAACGGCTATGGCACAACAGAGCAAAACGCTCGTGCAGCAGCACCACGACCACCTCCACCAAGCCCACCATGGCCGTGCCATACACCACGGCCGTGGCACACCACCACCACCACAGACGTGTTGACCCACCACGGCCGTGGCCGTTTTGACCACCAACCTGACATTGTGCAATTTAATTCCCACGACCGTGCCCTAGACACCACGGCCATGGCCTACCCTGCCCACCACAGCCATGGTACCCCACCACGGCCGTGCTACTCACAGAATCCAGCCACTTTTCCACTATTTTCCCCATTTTACCCCTAACTTAACCTAGTGCTTCCCCCACACCTATATATACCTAGGTGGCGGCTGGGGCACGAGGCTAGCTACCTTCCACCGCCTCCTAGCTCCCCAAATCGCCACCCACTCCATTCCACTCCAAATCCACCTCAAATCCACTCCATTTCACCTTTTCCACCACATAACCCCCCATATCTAAGCCTTCCATCCACCTCCCACCATCATCCCACTCCATTCCATCCAAGAAGAAGGAGGAGGACGACCTACTGCTACTGGAGAGAGGATTGACAACCACTACTTCGAGCTCCATGGCCACCTCCATCTTCTTCTCCTTTCTTTTTGTATTTTCTATTTCCATGAGTAGCTAGGCCCCCTTAGGTGGGCTGTTTGGGGTCAAATATGTTACTTTGATACCATGTTGGGGGAAAATGACATGTAAACTTTGTAATTCCATTTGTTAATGATTATGTTCTATTTGCATCACATTCTCCATGGATTGCTTGTTGGTTTGTGTGTGAAATCACTTAGGAATTTAGGCAAATTGCTTATATGTGTGAATTTTGGGATTTGCCCCTAGGTCCAATTCTTGGATCCCTAGGCTGCCTCCCATCTTCCTACATCTTAATCAATCTCCCTAAGCCTAAGTGAGAGATCTAAGTAGCTAGATTGGATAATTCTAGTGCAATTAGCATGGAGCCTTCTTAAGGCTAGAATGTGGGGGAATTGGGGCCCAAAACCTTAATTTTACCCCCCATTACTACCCTCGGCCCCTAATTGCCCTAGGAATGTCTAATGTAGAAACCTAGACTTGATTAGACTCTAATTGGATTAAACCTAATCCCTAACCCAATTGAGCCTCGTAAGGGTAGTAGGGGGTGTTAGGGACTAGTTCCCCTATACACAACCTAGCATATCCATGGCCAGTTAGTAGCTTAGGTTAATTCATTAGACTCTAACTTGTCGTTTGGTTTGGATAATCTAAATGGAATCATAATGTTCACATGTCACCCCCCAACTTAAGTGATAAGTTCATACCCCTAAACAGCCCACACATGTCTTTACTTCTTGAAACCTTAGTTTTGTGCTTGCTTAGCTTAATTAGTCTTTTCCTTGCTTAGTTAGCTTCTTGCTTTGTTCTTGCCTTGTTCATGCTAGCTTAGCTCTTTAATTTCTCTCTTGCTTGCCTTAGTGTAACTTGCCTTTTCATACCTAGCTTAGTCTTTCCTTGCTTGCTTAGTCTTAATCTAACCTAGGGTTAACATAGGTTTCATTCTTGCCTTTAAATTGCTTGTTCATCCTTAGTTAACAATCAAATCAACCTTTAAACCCTTAACCCTAGTCTCCGCAATAGGAACCTAGCTAAACTAACCTAGCTCTAGCGCCCCCTCTTTTCCCTGTGGATCGACCCTATACTTGCCACCTTCCTATACTACGACACGACCCCGTGTGCTTGCGGGTGTAGTGTTTTAGTAGACGTAGGTAGCTAGTTTAGGTTTATAAATTTTGAAAGAAAACCCCCATCCACCGTGCGCTCCGACCTCGTGGGGTGTAAAAGCACCACTAGCGGAGATGCACCAAGCTTTCTGGCTCCGTTGCCGGGGATTAGAGGCGCTCAGCCTAGCTAGTTAGTTTTGCTTTGACTTTTCCTACTGCCCTCATCATTGCTATTTTTTTATTCATTTTTCTTTACATTTCTTGTGTATATTGGTTTACTAACTTGCTTTCTTTTGTTTGGTTGTGCTTTGTGCATGTGACAGGCCATTCGGGAGGAAACAAGATGGAAGACCAAAATGCACCTCGCAAGCCGCTTCAAGACTACTTCATGCCTAACAACTACAAATCGCCAATTGCTAGCAGGGTTGATCAAATGCCAGGGGAGCAATTCTCTATTCCTCCAGGTCTTCTTGGGCTCCTACCCATCTTCTACGACTCAGAGAGTGAGAACCCCTATAAGCACTTAGACGCCTTTCTTGAAGTATGCTCCACCTTCAGGACGTCGACGGCCAGTGATGATACAATCCGGTTGACCTTGTTCTCTTTCTCCCTCAAAGATATAGCTAAAGATTGGTATGACTCAAGAAGGGACATTATGAGTTGGGAAACGATGAAGAATGCTTTCTTGAGACAGTTCTACTCTATTGCAAGGTTGACACAAATGCTGCGTTCCGTGACAAATTTTAATCAAATGGGAGATGAGCAGTTTCATAATGCATGGGAGAGATTCAAGAAGCTGTTGAGAGAGTGCCCTCACCATGAGATCCCTTTGTGGCAGCTAGTTCAATCATTCTACTCTGGTTTGTCTCTAAAGGACCAAGACACAGTGGACTCTTCTTGTGGATGAGTTTTCATGGATAGGCCACCTGAGGAGATATGGCCTTTGTTTGAGCAGTTGGCTGAAGGATCAAGAATTTGAGCTTCTAGCATGATGAATGAAAGAGGGTATGCCTTTGCTGTGACACCCCCTACTCATGATGACTCAAACCCGCAAGTGATGAAGATTCTTGGTGACATGGTGAACTTCATGAAGAACCAAGTGACAAATGCTCCTTGCCACCCGGTCAATTCTATAGAGTTCTATGGGGAAGAAAAGAAGACACCTCACTCCTATAGCTATCAGGAGCCACAAAGTCCCACATACAACTCCAGGTTTGAGGAAGAGGTTCTTTCTAGATTGCGAGTGTTTGATGATGTTCAAAGGGATGTTGCAAGGTTAGAAGAGAGAATAGAGCAACTATCTTCTATCATCACTCTCCAAGAGGAAAAATTGTCTTCAAGACCCATCATGAGCCACCATGAAGCAAGTGGACTCATGCCCTCTTCACAAGTTTTCTACAGTCCACCCCCCATGCAGGTGCATCCCATTCACTCCTTCCAAGGCTATCCCCAGCCTTACACTCCTCCACCACCTCCCTCACCTCAAATCTCCCAAAACTTCACTTTCCAACCCCAATTCTCTCACCCCCCCTCAATTCCCTTCTCCACCTCAATTTCAACCCCAAGTATCACCTCCACCTCCTCCACAGCCACAACATGCTCCCCCTCTCCACCATGAGCAAGGTAGTGCCGTGACAGTTCTAAGGAGTGGAAAAACTCTTGAGTAGCCCGCAAGTCAAAGAAAGGTTGATGAAGCAAAGCAAAGGAAGCCAAGTGGTGATACTGTGATTGATATTGTTGAAGATGATGTTGTGATACCGCATGTTGAGTTTGGGATTCCATGTGATCCACCACATATCCCTTGTGTAGGTCCTACCATCCCTAGTGTTCCGCCTCATGTTCATGAAAGTGCGGCAAAAACTAGTGATCCTCCATTTGTAGAAGCACTAGATGAGCCACCGGAGTTGAAAAGGAGGCAAAAGCACAATGTTGACATTCTGGAGGTGTTTCGCCAAGTAAAGGTGAACATTCCACTTTTGGATGCTATCAAGCAAATCCCATCATATGCCAAGTTCCTCAAGAACCTATGCACTATGAAAAGAAGGTCAACGGGGAGGATTCCAAAGAAGGTGAGACTGAATGAACAAGTAAGCTCCATCATACAACACTCACTTCCCGTGAAGAGAAAGGACCCAGGAGCCCCACTCATACCTAGTTACATAGGGGGACATCACATAGACAGGTCCTTGCTTGATTTGGGATCTAGTGTGAATTTGAAGCCATATCATGTCTATGTTGAGTTGGGCTTAGGCAAGTTGAAGCCGGCACATTGCACTCTCCAGTTGGCGGATAGATCCATAAAAGTGCCTAGAGGTAGAGTGGATGATGTCTTGGTGATGATAGACAAGGAAAAAGGAGCGGTGTTCCTGGCGGATTTCATTGTACTTGATATGGAGTCGGAGGATAGGAAGATTCCCATCATCTTGGGGAGGCCGTTCTTATCTACAGCTGATGCCGACATTCATGTGCGCAGTGGCACCATGACAGTCTCATTCATGGACATGAAGATCAACATTAACATGTACAAGACCCCAACCCGGTGAGTCCGAGATAGGGATATTGGACATGGCCCCGTCACAAGTCCAAATGGGCATTTGAGAGAAGGACATCAAGGTGAAGAAGTTAGTGATGATTATTGTGATCAAAAGGATGAGGAAAACAGATTGAGTGCAAAGGAAGGATGCATGTTTTGCAAAAATGGACACATGAAAATGCCAAACGGATGAATGTTGAAGAATCACCAAGAAGCCTAGCTGAAGGCAAGAAACTCAGCGCTTGTGGGAGGCAACCCCCCTAGGTTTGGGAATTTTTGACCCAGACTGCATTTTTGATACTTTTTCTTTGTTTTTACTTTTTTCCAAGAAAGCACACACACACACACTCGTTTTTTATAGTTTTTGTATAGTTTTGATATGTGCAGGTGAGAACAGAGTGAAATGAAGACGAATAGATGAAAGTGTGACAAAGAATCAACAGAATATCAACTTGAGACCTATTTTTGATGATTTAAACAAGATTCAAGTCTCCTACTGCTGTTACAGTGCCCAAAATGGCCGTCGTATATCAACACGGCCGTGGTGGTGCACTCACATTCAACAAGGAAATGATCAGAAAATTCAGAAAATCAACTAAGTTTTGAACCAAGGAAGAACGGCCATGCAAGGAAGCACGACCGTGGTACAAGAAGCCACCACGACTGTGCCACGCAGCACGGCCGTGCAGCAGCCCGACTCCAGCAGATTTAAGTCAATTTTTGCAAACCTTCTTTTCACTTGCTCATTTCTCCGAAGAACAGAACGGTCGTGCTCCGCGCCCTAGCGCCCGTGCAGCACTCCGCCCACCTCCTCCAGCCATCAAATCCTCACCAAATCACCCCCAAACCATTCCCAATCACTCCCCTACCATTTCCACTACCGTAATCTTCAGATCCCACCCATTTCCATCCACAAACGCACCACTTTCTCTCCATTCCTCCTCAACAGCCCCGTTCTTCGGAGAAATCCGAATTTTTCTAATTCTACCTCCATTTTCGAGCAAGAATGAAGAAGTTTGCAAGGAAGGCAGTAGAGAAGACTAGGGGTGTCATCCCCTACCAAAGGAAGACAAGGAACAGCCACCCCCAGTTGACGGAGGCAGAATTGGATGCCACTGTGGAGTCTATTGCTGAAGAAGCCTCCGTACAGCCACAGCGGGGGGCACCATCTTCGTCGCAGCCACCACCATCTACCTCCCGACACTCTGTCTCATCTGAGAGACCTTCCGCCTTAGTTGCGCGGCCGTCAGTTTCGGCCGCACGACCGTCAGTCTCCTCTGCGGCACAGCCACAACCCGAGCCACAACGACGACCACATCGACGCCTCGTTTTACATGATGAAGATGATACTGATATGCCTGAGGCTGAGCCGCAACCAAGCCCGCCACAACGCCCGTTTTCACAGCCAGAGGTTACTACAGGCAGGGCAAAGGAGCCCAAGCACCCTGGATGCCTGACACACAGAGTGTTAGCTACTAGATACGCATGCCAAGTGTCATTGGAGGCAATGGGGTTCTTTGTCTGTTTTCAAGAATTGATGGAAAAATTGGGGCTTTATGAAATATTGACACTGCAGCAGGAGACCTACATTGAGCTAACGCAGTAGTTCTTCGCCACGCTAGAGAAAGCAACCTATGATGGCGAGAATGCAATTAAGGTAACGATTGGGGACAAGAGGTGGAAGATAACCTCAGAGATGTTAAATCAGATTTTTGCCCCAAGTGGAGAGATGGCTGCCCTCCTAGATGGAGGAAGGACAGAAAATGACTCTAGTTATACGTATCAAGCCATGTGGAAGTGTTTCACCGGCCAAAGTACATTTGTAGCAGGGAAATCAAAGACAAGTGGTATTCATAGCCCATTTCTCCGCTATGTTCAGAAGGTGTTGTCAAACACCATCTTTGGCAGGTATGAAAATCAAGGCAGCTGCACCAACAAAGATCTTTTTGTGCTTGGTTGGATGGCGAAGGAGAGACATGTGAACCTGGGGGAGTTATTGATTGATCACATGAGGACAATCCCGTCCAAGAGCACAAATCCATTTGTAATGGGAGGGATTGTAACTTCTATTGCCACTGCCTTAGGACATGACATGACAGGATATACAAAGGCCGAGGGTGGCAAGTTGGTTGATTTGCACTACCTGGCTCGCTCATCCATGATTACGATTACGGATCAGAAGATCGTGTACCAAATCAACCCACCCTACCCAGGAGTCACTTTGGAGTTTCCTTACCATACTCCTCCCCTCATGGCACAGTTTGGACCATTGCCAGATTTTCTGGAAAAGTTGAGGAGGTACGAGGAGGAGAACCCCAAAGGAGAGGAAATCCCTGAGGTGAGGTTTGCAGGGAGTCCAAGAGAGCCTTCACAGGTGGCAGAGCAGAGGCGGACAACAGAGGAGAGAGCGGAAAGATGGGTGCGGCACCGAGAAGAAAGAATGGGAGCGTCAGATCCACAACACCCTTCAGTGAATGCATATGATATGAGTACCATCCATGCACAACTGGAGGGCATTCAGGCGACGCATGACAGAATTCTACAGGCACAGGAGGGCTTTTAGAGGACACAGGATGCCATGTGTTTGGACCACCAGCATATGCATTACCAGGTCAACCACCTTTATCAGTTTCACAATGCCCAGGCCCAGAGGAACCCACAGTGGGGTGAGGACTGGTGGAGTTCTTTATCAGCTTTTCAGGACAGCTATCCGCCTCCACAGTCAGACTACTGGGGCGCCTACTACAGGCAGGGAGGAGCACCTCCACCACCTCCGCAGTGATCATCTACCCTATCACCTTATACTTTAGTGTCATGCTGAGGACAACACGATTCAAAAGTTTGGGGTGGTAGGGCGGTATGCCCTTATTCTTCTTTCACTCATTTTTGCATCTCATCTGCTATTTTACTTTTTGTTTGTTGTTTTTCATTTCTTTTGCTTGTCCTGCTATCTAGTCTAGAATTTTACTGCTTTGCACACCTGCATTCCATGTAGTTTACCTTATTGTCATTTTTTGCGTAATTTTAAAAAAAATTGCTTTTTTGCCATGCATTGCATATCATGTAGATTTTTGGTAATTTTTGCATGTTTTAGTTAGGATTTGCTTGTTTACTGCTTTAAGTTCAATAATTTAGGCTTAGATGTGATTGAAGGCAACTTGACACTGTTTTGGCCAATTTTGCCCAAATTTGGAACTTCTTGTCTAAAAATTGTGTTTTGACCCAATCTCTACTGTTTTGAACTAAAATGTTGACCTTTGACAAATGCAAGTGAATTATCATTGTTTGTTGCTAAGTGGTATCAATGTTCGACTTTTTACATGCGCATCACCTCTCTTAGGATTGTGATTGATTTGGTTGAATTGTGAAATTGAGCAAGCTTTGAACTCTTAGTGTTTGTGGAATTACTTGTTTGATATATCAATTTCATTTTGTTCATTCATGTGGTGTGATATCGTGGATGAAGTGTTGGAGTAATTCTCATGCAGGATGTCTTATGTGGAAAATCATACCAGTGACCCCTCTTTGACCCGACTATTCTTCCACCATCTTCATACCCCTCCGCCTCATAAAAAGATGCCCTAGTGCACATAATCAGCCTTGGCCACCTCCAAAAGTTTGGGGTGGCCATATCTTTATCTCCCCGCATCACTCTATCCACCATATGCCCTATCTACACCAAGGGCAAGAAAAAGAAAAAAAAAAGGAAAAGCAAAATAAAATAAAAGGATGCTCCTGTTTAAGAGCATTCAAATAAATAAAAGATGAGTGTGTAAAAACACTCCAAAAATCTTACCGCAACCCTTTCTTCCACTTTCATACCCATTGAGCTAGGAAACATCAAACTTAGCTCATGCTACCCTTTTCTGCAGCCACGTGGGTCATTTGGTGTGATTTGAGATATAAGACTGAATGCATGAATGTGAAACAACACTCCTAGTCATTCTTGATTAACGCCACCATGAAACAGTTTACCTGGAACTTAATGGAAGAAATATGGATAACTTGTGCATTCTATGCACTATATTTGAAGTTCATATGCTTTGTGCTCTTTTCATGATTGGATTGTGAAAGAAGGAGAGGAGAGAGGTGAGATGCATGTACTTAGTCATCTTTGATCCCATTCAGCAACAATCGTCTTTTATATTGCATTTGTCATTTCTTTTTGTGAAAGTTTGTAGAGAGATTGAGTTGGAGCATACTTGAGGACAAGTATGTTTCAAGTTTGGGGTGGTGATGCAGCCCTATTTTAGGGCTTCATCTTGTGTTATTTTGCTCTTCAATCACATCTATACCTGTTAGATTGCATGTCATTCCCCCTAATATGCTTATTTGTATAAAATGCACTTATGGACATCATTTGCGTGTTTTTCAGGCATTTGGACCACACTTGATGGAAGAGAGAGAGAAGGAGTGATCCTAGGTTTCCTCTGCCCTTGGAGAGACCCAAAGTGAAGTCCAAGGCTCCCTCAACCTACCCTTAGTGGCCAAAGATCATTTGAAGCAAAGATGTCCAAGAAAAGCTAAAGATCCAAGTCAAGGTGCTGCCCCAGGACCCAACACGGCCGTGGTACCACAGAACGGACGTGCTAGATTACTTAGAAATTAACAGGCTCAACATCCAAGGGAAGTAGGGAGCACCACGGTCATGCACAGCACCACGGTCGTGCAATGGGAAGACACCACGACCGTGCTCCATAAAACGGCCGTGGCACAGCAGAGCAAAACGGCCGTGCAGCAGCACCACGACCACCTCCACCAAGCCCACCACGGCCGTGGTACACCACCACCACCACGGCCGTGTTGACCCACCACGGCCGTGGCCGTTTTGAACACCAACCTGACATTGTGCAATTTAATTCCCACGACCGTGCCCCAGACACCATGGCTGTGGCCTACCCTGCCCACCACGGCCGTGCTACTCACAGAATCCAGCCACTTTTCCGCTGCTTTCCCCATTTTACCCCTAACTTAACCTAGTGCTTCCCCCACACCTATACATACCTAGGTGGAGGCTGGGGCACGAGGCTAGCTACCTTCCACCGCCTCCTAGCTCCCCAAATCGCCACCCACTCCATTCCACTCCAAATCCACCTCAAATCCACTCCATTTCACCTTTTCCACCACATAACCCCCCATATCTAAGCCTTCCATCCACCTCCCACCATCATCCCACTCCATTCCATCCAAGAAGAAGGAGGAGGACGACCTGCTGCTGCTGGAGAGAGGATTGACAACCACTACTTCGAGCTCCATGGCCACCTCCATCTTCTTCTCCTTTCTTTTTGTATTTTCTATTTCCATGAGTAGCTAGGCCCCCTTAGGTGGGCTGTTTGGGGTCAAATATGTTACTTTGATACCATGTTGGGGGAAAATGACATGTAAACTTTGTAATTCCATTTGTTAATGATTATGTTCTATTTTCATCTCATTCTCCATGGATTGCTTGTTGGTTTGTGTGTGAAATCACTTAGGAATTTAGGCAAATTGCTTATATGTGTGAATTTTGGGATTTGCCCCTAGGTCCAATTCTTGGATTCCTAGGCTGCCTCCCATCTTCCTACATCTTAATCAATCTCCCTAAGCCTAAGTGAGAGATCTAAGTAGCTAGATTGGATAATTCTAGTGCAATTAGCATGGAGCCTTCTCAAGGCTAGAATGTGGGGGAATTGGGGCCCAAAACCCTAATTTCACCCCCCATTACTACCCTCGGCCCCTAATTTCCCTAGGAATTTCTAATGTAGAAACCTAGACTTGATTAGACTCTAATTGGATTAAACCTAATCCCTAACCCAATTGAGCCTCGTAAGGGTAGTAGGGGGTGTTAGGGACTAGTTCCCCTATACACAACCTAGCATATCCATGGCCAGTTAGTAGCTTAGGTTAATTCATTAGACTCTAACTTGTTGTTTGGTTTGGATAATCTAAATGGAATCATAATGTTCACATGTCACCCCCCAACTTAAGTGATAAGTTCATACCCCTAAACAGCCCACACATCTCTTTACTTCTTGAAACCTTAGTTTTGTGCTTGCTTAGCTTAATTAGTCTTTTCCTTGCTTAGTTAGCTTCTTGCTTTGTTCTTGCCTTGTTCATGCTAGCTTAGCTCTTTAATTGCTCTCTTGCTTGCCTTAGTGTAACTTGCCTTTTCATACCTAGCTTAGTCTTTCCTTGCTTGCTTAGTCTTAATCTAACCTAGGGTTAACATAGGTTTCATTCTTGCCTTTAAATTGCTTGTTCATCCTTAGTTAACAATCAAAATGAACCTTTAAAACCTTAACCCTAGTCTCCGCAATAGGAACCTAGCTAAACTAACCTAGCTCTAGTGCCCCCTCTTTTCCCTGTGGATCGACCCTATACTTGCCACCTTCCTATACTACGACACGACCCCGTGCGCTTGCGGGTGTAGTGTTTTAGTAGACGTAGGTAGCTAGTTTAGGTTTATAAATTTTGAAAGCAAACCCCCATCCACCGTGCGCTCCGACCTCGTGGGGTGTAAAAGCACCACTAGCGGAGACGCACCAAGCTTCTCTCGAAGAGAGTACATGCTACGACTGTAACTCTATAGAGAATATGCCTCTATACACTAGCATAGCTAATTGCATATGACATAAGATGTCCTTCCAGTTATCTTGTACTGACAGAGACCGGAGAGGTCTTGACAGTCGGCTCTGCCACTGACCTTGTATGGTACCAATTTTGACTTACTAGTGGTTGGTGTGAGTATGAGTGGTATACCTTGTATCCTCTAGGAATAAATGTGATTGTGAACTTGTAATCAGCTGTGTAGCGTATTTGCCTAAGGATCAAATATGGAAAACATTGGTTGATGCTTCATTACTTTTATACATCTTAATAGATATATGTTATACATGTTCTTCATATTCCTTTTAGAAGCAGATGACTTATAATTCTATTATCAATATTTATGCTTTGCACTGCAAATATACCTGCTAATTGCATAAAGTATCCTCTGTTCAGTTTTATACTATTTCCTATGATAATAATATTTTTGGTAGAGAGTTGTATCTCTCACTGGGACAATAGTCTCACCCCGTGGGATCCACAATTTTTAGGTGGACATAGATGAGGGACTAGGAACCAGACTGTAGAGGAAGGATCACATCAGCAGGGACAACAATAGTAGCTCAAGTTGAGTACATTATCTGTCGTGTCTTGTATATAGAAGTCCTTTGTGTCATCTCTGTACTCTCAGGTCCTTGGGAGATAGTTCTTAGTGGTTTTTACAAATTACTTGATATTTTGGCTTGCTTACCTTGAGGCTTTATGTTGCTGATGTATTTGTTAAAGTAAAGCAACTAGTACCTGTTATCCTCGAGAAGAGATGGTACATTGTATGTACGATATGAACCACATGAATATAAAGTTTTGGTTATTTTTGTAAGAGTTTTCTTGGATAAGGATCTATGTGCAAAATAGTTTTAATTCTTAGTGTTTTTTGTTAATTCCACTGCTAATAGTGATTTCACGATTATTACTGGTTATGGCTTGATTTGTAATCGGGTCGTCACAATAGTAGACCTTCCTAAGTTCATGAGGGACGCTCTCTTCCACCAATTGGAGCTAATGCAATCCATCAAAACAATGTCGAATGAGATGTCGGATCTTCAGAAAGAGAGAGACATAATAAGCATTGGAAAATAAATAATGCACATGGGTTACGAAGAGGCAATACAAGATCTGAAAAAGGAACGGGAATAATTGGAGGAAGAGTGGGAAAAGATGGAAGTTGAACACCAGGAACTAGAAGATTGGAGAGATAGAAAGAGGTCAAGGCGTATGAGAAACCCCTCCCCTTCTCAAGCTTCCTTGAGCCCTTCCAACCCCAATGACCATGACGAAGAAGTAGTAAGTGCACTGTTGTCCCAAAAATAAGAAATTACTAGTGTACATAGAGATCAGCCAGAGGGTGATGCTAAGGATAAGGAACAACCATCTCTCGAAGAACCAAGAGCCGCCAAGGGCATTAACAACAACGTCATGTAGGGGCTTGAATTAAATGCTCAACCCATAGAAACTGAAGAGAATATTATAGAAAAACATGCATGAGCTATAGTTGGCTAGGAGGAAGCATGCACAAAGATATCATCCTCCTTCGACACATCAACAGTAAACAAATTCCTATAGGGAATGGTCATTAACATGGATCTTGTTGACTATTACCTCCAAGAGCCCATCCAAAATGAACTCAATGACTCTGTATACGATGGTAAGAAGGCGGCTATGCTAGCAAAACTCATAAAAATTGTGCTCAAGACATTGTCTACTACAAAAGAAAATGAAGATGTGGCTATCAGATTAGGCATAGAAGAAGCCAAAGTCGATGAAGAAATAAAGAAGACTACTAAAGATCATGCTTCTACATGTACCCTCGATAATGTTGCACCAGCTATAAATGCACATCAGGCTGGAGAGGGAACATCAAATGATGAGGAACGCAGCCTTGCATCATTCTTCATCAATGGACCTGCAAGAGAATGGGACTCAGATATTGAATAAGAGAAGATCACTATAGGACCCCCTCTTCCATGCAAGTTGGGAGTCATAGAGAGGGCATCACTTTTCAGAATAACCTGCATGGATGTCCACATCCTAACCAATGTTCTAGATAAAAATATTTTAGGAACAAATGTTCTATATAATAACAAAGGACAAACTCTAACATAGGAACACCTCAAAGGGATCTTCTTAAAGAGGGAGTGGGTACACAAAAGCTTATTTAAGGTTATTTGCACTACTTTGCTTGAGGAATTCCTCCATCCTGATAAAGTATATCCCAATATTTAATGGCACAACATATTTGGAAAAAATGTTATAGGAAGCGAAGAATGTCTCTAAAACCGTCAAAGAACACCAAGATGTTGTGGAGAGGGCAGAGACCCACTTTGTTACATTTCCTATAAGTACATTCAAGCACTTGTATCTAATTGTTGCAAATCTATACGAGCACCACACCACAATATACAATTGCTACACTGATGAGCTATCAAGCAAGTCCCTAATCTTGAAGATCAAGGAAGCATGAGACATCTTGAAGGTTCCTATCCGCCTTCAATGAGGCATACAAGGAGCAGGAAACCACCATGAGTCTAATTGGAAGAACTTCTCCATCTCCACCAAAGGTCCCCAGGAACAAAGTCAAATAGGTGATTGTGCATTTATAGTGTTGAGAATGATGGAAACCATAAACAAAGGTGTCGCTTTAGAAGACCTTTTTCTAGAAGATCTGTTGTAACATCCTCAATTTTATAGATATTTTAAGCCTTTAGTGTGAAGTTTTCTAGTAAGTGTATGCCAAGGGACCTAATGAACCTAACCATGGGTAGAGATGTAATTAAGTTTACAAAATTTTAATACAAGTCATCTGGTCAACCAATACACACATAATGGCTTAAATGTGTATGATGGATGTCAGGTATAGATGAATATAAATGAAAAATTCATGTGAGCAATAATGTGATGAATACAAAATATGATGACTTCAGTTACTATTTTGTGCTCGAGACCAACTTAGGTATCATTATTAAGGAAGTAAAGTAATGTTGACCTAATGTATCATATGAAAGCTTATGTTAAGGGAATATTGATCCATGCTTTCCATAATCGAAGATAGATAATGGACCTTTTGAAAGTTTAGGGAGTGGTCTAGGGGCCCTAGAACCTTATTCAATCATTATTGGGCCAATGAGGATTCACATATGGGTCCTTGAGTATAAATTTGAGAATTTAGCATTTCGTGTTCATAATAAATACTCAATGTAATTTTTACAGATGCATAATTGATATATAAGATCAAGGGAGAAAATTTAGATGTTTCTATTTTACCTTGTGGCCTAGGTGATTAAATTAGTAATTATTTGGTTTTTATTTAAAAGATAGTTTTGGATTGTCTATCTAGTTAGATTCTACCTAGAATCTTGCTCACATAAAGATGATGATAATATAGTGCTTTTACCAAAATTTGGAATCATATGGAGCAATGAGCTAGGTTGTAGAAATATTTCTTTTATTTGGACTTTTATGCAAAAGAAAAAAAAATAAAAAAGGGTACGAGTGGCTGAGACCCAGTCCAATGCGGACCAGGGAATGACACCCCTATTCTGAGACGCTAACAGAGTCCCAGGGTCAAGGGAACTCGCCCAAGATCGGATAAGGGAGAGTCTATAAAGTCCCTAGATCTTTAAACTTCGGGGTGGTCCAAAGTTGAATCTAGGGTTTTGATAAGAAAATCGGAGAGAAGAAGAAGAACGGAGAAGAAGAATAGGGGCGACCGTTGCGAGGTCTATGGTTTGGGGGTTTCAAATCCTGACTACCCAAGGCATGAAGGATCTGCCTCCCATGGCATGAAGGTCCGTCCAGAGTGGGGAAGTTCGCAGATGATGATGAAGTGCCATTGACGACGTGTTTGGAGCCGTCGGAGTCCACCCAGGTGGCGGCGGTAGCGGAACTCTGTAAAATAGAGTTTGTGCACGGACAAGAAGACAACCCAGACAAATCGACGGGTTCTAAATCGAACCGGATCCACACAAGGATCCACAAGGGACCCAGGCTATGTACTGCTGGTCGTACAACATGACTCGATCACGACCATTGGATCCATTATCGACGATTGAGATTTATTCAAACTAAGGTACTTTCAAAATTTCATATCTTTAGATAGGGAGCTCAGTTATTAGAAAATAAGATGTTTATAGAAATCTTATGATGTCTAATATCTTGTAAAAATGGTTTCAAATGATTTTTCAGACATTTGATAAATATTATACTTTGATTTCCAAGATATAGGAGATTTCAATGTTTTAGACATTAAAAATAGCAAACGACTTAATAAATTTATGAAAATTTAGAATTAAGTATATTTTGATGTGGTTATAATAAATTTAAAGCCTGATTATTTTTATATTAAGTTTTACTAAGGTTTTTTATGTAAACCCTAATAAGGGTATTTTGGGTATTTCACACATGACCTGATCATAAAACGACCTGATATTTTTATTCAGGACCTTATTACACTGTATGATTACTTATTCTAGAGATTTGATGGGGTTTCTTATGTTAATATGTTAGTGTGTACTTTTGGACCTAAGTGGCCATTATGTAGAATAATAGATGATTATTTTGAGACAACAAGTGATATATATGCCTAATTAAGTCTGAAATTATTTATCTAATGGTATTCTAATTTGATTTCATAATATAGTCAAGCAAGATTAGTATATATGACTATATTTGAGATTTTTCTTATTATATGATCTATATTTTCATATTAGTGCATAAGACAATTTATGTCTTATTTGAGTATAAAGATTATAGTAATTATGTAATAAGAATTTTGATTTAATTTAAAGGCGAGTATTTTATGATTCTTTTAGACTAAAGTTTTGTATATTCTAAATAAGAGTCCTAATTTGTTGGTTACAAGTTTAGGAAGACGGGGTTTTGATATTTAGAAATAGAAAGAGGGAGCATACACTTGGACTAATAAAACTATGATGATATCCAGGTTATTAAAGTTATGGAACTTGGAATCAAGACTTCCTTATAGATACCCTTAGTACAACAGGTAAGTGGTTCATGCCCATGTGTATTTTAGTTTATCAAATATAGTACATTTACATGCATCTTAAATGAAAAATTAGTATCTGATGTTCTAATCAGATATGTAGGCAAGATTTTCTATACTTTATGATTGTGCTATTTCATAGGCTCAATGTATTAAATAGAGATGTGTCATGAGATGGTAATGAATTAACAAGGATAGAAGGTTAAATGACTCTCATGTTTCTTAATGTTGTTCTATATGAATGTTAAAGACCTCAAGTTGAGAAATACAAGTTATGACTGACATACATCCATGGTAATGAGATATAACCATGTGTTAAGATTTTTAAGTATGAACATACTATATGGTTCCTCACTTTTATACATATAATTGAGTATTAAGATTTCAAGTAGAGACATGTTATCAAGATTTATTATATATATAAAGATCTAAGAACTAAGGAGTTAATCAAATTTCATAGAATGAACAACATCTAGAAGCAAAATACAAATTGAGATTTGAATCTATTAAGACATGATATATTTTCAATATAAGGGCCCTATTAGAGTGTATTGTAATTTGACTTTATGATGATAGATATAAGATTATGATGCATCAAGTTATGTTTAAGTTTCAAGTTACAATGGTATAAGATTCCTATTGTAAGACTTAAGGTTTAATACATAAGTTCATATGAAGACATTAAGATTCAAGGCAAGATCTATTATAATGAGTTTTTGTTGAGTTGGATCATCATGTCAGATTCTATGTTTATAGATATTCTACGCTTAAATTACTCTATTATACTTTATTAAAGTTATTATTTGTATCCTTAGTATATATATTCAGATAAGAACCTCCTTCCTAAGCCTTGAGATTTAGTTGTTATGTTTAGTATCAATGAAGTTATACTATCAAATCAGAGATTCAATATAAGGTTTATCCAGATAATAATAATATTATAAGATTTAGATACATACATTGATTACTCATGGTGTGAGTAGCCAAATTTTCAATAAAGATATATGATAAGGGTTTTAGACCCAATCTCAAGTATGAAGTAATTGAGATCCATATTCACATTCAGTTGTAGATTTAGTTTATCTCTTAAGAATAAAAGATTCAGATTTAGAATGCAGTACATGCTCAGTACTCAATAATTAGTTTCAGATAAGTTCAATTATTAGTATTCAGTTTAATATAAGATAAGTTTAGATTCATAATTCAGTAAAGCAATCAATATTCAGCTTCAGTTCAGATTAAGAATTATGTAAGTTTAGACTTAAGATAAATAAGTCGAAACCTTCACATAAGACATTATATGATAATTCCAATATAGTAGTCCCGGGACGATTTAGAGGCATCTGTTGACAATTTAGAGGAGTGTTTACTCCAATTCAGAGGTTTTGTGGCACCGATTCAGGGCGTAGTCATGCCAATTCAGAAACACCTTGGTGTCATTCAGAGGCATGTAGTGCCAATTTAGCAGTACCTTGGAACCAATTCAAGGCATAGATATGCCAATTCAGGAGCTTTTGTATAATGGTGGCCACAATCAGAAAAAAATTTATAAGTAAAAGATACCTTAGGCTAGAGCATGCCCATAATCTCATCAATAAGTATGATGAGGGGGAACTAGATAAGATAACTATGTCCCATGCACTGTGGTGCAGGTCTTGAGATCCATGTACCAGGGTACATGTCTCCAGAGAAAGATAAGGTAGAAAGATAATAATTTAGATTAAGTAATAATAGAGAATATGTTACATATTTTACTCAGAGCTTGATGTTAGCTCTATGTTTATAAAATCCAATTTTAGTTCTTTAGCAATGTATATTTTAGAATACTAATGAAACTTACTCTAACGCTTGTTATTTTTCCCAATGCATGGATGGGGACGGGATATCTACAGGTTTTGGAGAAATTGAAGAACAAAAGGACAAGCAAAGGACTATGAGATTTCAAGCTCAGTCTTGTGGGGTGCCATTTTCCTAGATGATCCAGAGTACTGACATATTTTTATTATAATCTTATGGATGAATGTGATGTAGATTTTTGCTGACAAGAACTATGTATGAATCATTTTCAAATATATGCAAAAGTGTTTCATTTACTTTAATTGCAATGATACTCATGTTTGTGATACCCCCAGTAAAATAAAAATTCTTACGCTCATGTGATATAAAATTAGGGTGTTACAATATGGTATCAGAGCAATTTGGTAAATGGCCACTAGGCAAAGATGTATATCCTAGTCACCCTAGGATGAAGATGAGAGATTAGGGTTCAGGGATAGATTCCCAAAGAAAGATACAATGACCTAGAATGACTAAGAGTTTTCACCTTATAAGAAATAACAACGTCATAGATAGATGTTTACCTATTCTAGGTCTCAAGTTTCAACCTAATCCTAGCTAATGGCATTACTTCTCCATTCTCAATGGTTATGGCCAACCAATTGAGTATTTAAGAGGAATGTCATAAGCACAAGATTTTTTATGCATCTCTCATTTCTTACTAGTCTGTGTGGTATGAGACACATGTTTTAGTAGGTTAGTGAGAGATAGCATGTCAGGATCTCACATCTCTAGGTATGTGCTTGATCACCACATATGCATAAATGTAGGAGGTACCCAGAAGACCTAAGATTAGACGGTCAATTATACTTAATGTTAGAAATTCATAACAAGGTTGAGGTAGATGCCCTAAGTATAGGGCCAAGTTTAGTTTCATAAACCCTAAGTATGAGTTGAGAAATTGACCAAGGTAATAGATAATGCCCACATAAACATTTTATGAAAATACATTACATATCTCTTTTCATGCAAAATTTTGAGCATGTGTACCTTAATATGTTAATTGTCAATAAATGAAGAGGTAAGCATAACCCTAAGGTGGGTAGTAGCCTAGAGAAATTTCGAAGGCAAAATTTATTTTAAGGTGGATAGAATTGTAGCATCCTCAATTTTACAGATATTGTAAGCCTTTAGTGTGGGGTTTTTTAGTAAGTGTATGCCAAGGGACCTAATGAACCTAACCATGACTAGGTATGTAATTAAGTTTACAAAATTTTAATGCAAGTCATCTGGTCAATGAATACACACATAATAGATTAAATGTGTATGATGGTAGTCAAGTGTAGATGAATATAAATGAAAACTTCATGTGAACAATAATGTGATGAATACAAAATATGATGACTTCAGTTACTATTTTGAGATCTAGACCAACTTAGGTATCATTATTAAGGAAGTAAAGTAATGTTGACATAATGTATCATATGAAAGCTTTTGTTAAGGGAATATTGATTCATGCTTTAGTTCCATAATCGAGGATAGATAATGGACATTTTGAAGGATCATGGAGTGGTCTAGGGGCCCTAGAACCTTATTTAATCCTGATTGGGCCAATGAGGATTCACATATGGGTCCTTGAGTATAAATTTGAGAATTTAGCATTTTGTGTTCATAATAAATACTCAATGTAATTTTATAGATGCATAATTGATATATAAGATCAAGGGAGAAATTAGATGTTTTTGTTTTATCTAGTGGCCTAAGTGATTAAATTAGTAAATATCTAGTTTTTACTTAAAAGATCCTTTTGGATTGTCTATCCAGTTAGATTCTACCTAAAATCTTGCTCACGTAAATATGATGATAATCTAGTATTTGTACCAAAATTTGGAATCATATGGAGCTATGAGCTAGGATGTAGAAATATTTATTTTATTTGGACTTTTATGCAAAGAAAAATAAAATAAAAAAGGGGACGAGTGGCCGAGACCCAGTCCAACACGGACCAGGGAAATGACACTCCTATTTTGAGACACGAATAGAGTCCCAGGGTCAAGGGATCTCACCCAAGATCGGATAAGGGAGAGGTTATAAAAGCCCTAGATCTTTAAACTTTGGGGTGGTCCGAAGTTGAATCTAGGGTTTTGACAAGAAAACTGGAGAGAAGAAGAATAGGGGTGGTCGTTGCAAGGTCTATGGTTTGGGGGTTTCAAATTGTGACTACCCAGGGCATAAAGGATCTACCTCCCATGGAATGAAGGTCTTTCTAGAGTGGGGAAGTCTGTAGATGATGTCAAAGTGCCACTGGCGCCGTGTTTGGAGTCGTCGGAGTCCACCCAGGTGGCGGCGGCGGAACTCTGTAAAAAAGAGTCTGTGTGCGGACAAGAAGACAACCCAGACGAATCAAGAGGTTCTGAATCAAACCAGATCCATGTAAGGATCCACGAGGGACCTAGGCTATGTGTTTTTGGTCTCACAACATGACTCGATCACGACCATTGGATCCATTATCGACGACTGAGATTTATTCAAACTGAGGTACTTTCAAAAATTCATATCTTTGGATAGGGAGCTCGGTTATTAGCAAATAAGGTGTCTATAGAAATCTTATGATGTCTAGTATCTTGTTAAAATTTCAAAGGATTTTTAGATATTTGATAAATATTATACTTTGATTTCTATGATATAGGAAATTTCAATGTTTTAGACATTAAAAAAAGCAAACGACTTCATAAACTTATGAAAATTTAGAACTTAAGTATATTTTGATGTGGTTATAATAAATTTAAAGCCTGATTATTTTGATATTAAGTTTTACTAAGGTTTTTGATGTAAACCCTAATAAGGGTATTTGGGGTATTTCACTCATGACTCGATCATAAAACTACCTGATATTTTTATTCAGGACCTTACTACACTGTATGATTACTTATTCTAGAGATTTAATGGGGTTTCTTATGTTATTGTGTTAGTATGTACTTTTGGACCTAAGTGTCCATTATGTAGAATAATAGATGATTATCTTGAGACAACAAGTGACATATATGCCTAATTAACTCTGATATTATTTATCAAATGGTATTCTACTTTGATTTCATAATAGAGTCAAGTAAGATTAGTATATATGACTATATTTGAGATTTTTCTTATTATATGATCTATATTTTCATATTAGTGCATAAGACAATTTATGTCTTATTTGAGTATAAAGATTATAGTAATTATGTAATAAGCATTTTGATTTAATTTCAATTCTAGTATTTTATGATGATTTTAGACTAAAGTTATGTATAGTCTAAATAAGAGTCCTAATTTGTAGGTTACAAGGTTATGAAGATGGGGTTTTGAGATTTAAAAATAGAAAGAGGGAACATACACTTGGACTGTTAAAACTATGATGATATCCAGGTTATTAAAGTTATGGAACATAGAATCAGGACTTCCTTATAGATACCCTCAGTACAAGAGGTGAGTGGTTCATGCCCATGAGTATTTCAATTTATCAAATCTAGTACATTTACTTGCTTCTTAAATGAGAATTTAATATTCGATGTTCTAATCAGATATGTAGGCAAGATTTTCTATACTTTATGATTGTGATATTTCATAGGCTCAATGTATTAATTAGAGATGTTTCATGAGATGGTAATGAATTAACAAGGATAGAAGGTTAAACTACTCTCATGTTTCTTAATGTTGTTCTATATGAATGTTCAAGACCACAAGCTGAGAAATATAAGTTAAGACTGACATACATCCATGGTAATGAGATATAACCATTTGTTAAGATTTTTAAGTATGAACATACTATAGAGTTCCTCACTTTTATACATATAATTGAGTATTAAGATTTCAAGTAGAGACACATTATCAAGATTTCTTATATATATAAAGATCTAAGAACTAAGGAGTTAATCAGATTTCATAGAATGAGTAACATCTAGAAGTAAAATACAAAGCGAGATTTGAATGTATTAAGACATGATCTATTTTCAATATAAAGGACCTATTAGAGTGTATTGTAATTTGAGTTTATGATGATAGATATAATATTATGATGCATCAAGTTATGTTTATGTTTCAAGGTACAATGGTATAAGATTCTTATTATAAGACTTAAGGTTTAATACATAAGTTCATATGAATATATTAAGATTCAAGGCAAGATCTATTATAATGAGTTTTTGTAGAGATTGAATCATCTTGTCAGATGGTATGTTTATAGATATTCTATGCTTAAATTACTCTCTCATACTTTATTAAAGTTATTATTTGCATCCTTAGTATATATATATATATATATATATATATATATATATATATATTTAGCTAAGATCCTCCTTCCTAAGCCTTGAGACTCAGTTGTTATGTTTAGTATCAATGAAGTTATACCATCAAATAAGAGATTCAAAATAAGGTTTATCCAGATAATGATAATAATAATAATATTAGATTTAGATTTAGACTTAGACAACTCATGGTGTGAGTAGCCAGATTTTGAATAAAGATACATGATAAGGGTTTTAGACCCAATCTCAATTATGAAGTAATCGAGATCCATATTCACATTCAGTTGTACATTTAGTTTATCACTTAAGAATAAAAGATTCAGATTCATATTCAGATTTAGAATTCAGTACATGCTCAGTACTCAGTAATCAACTTATGATAAGTTCAATTATCAGTATTTAGTTTTAATATAAGATAAGTTTAGATTCAAAATTCAGTAAAGCAATCAGTATTCAGCTGATGTTCAGATTAAGAATTAATTAAGTTTATACTTAAGATAAATAAGTCAAAATATTTACATAAGACACGAAATATTCACATAAGTCATTATATGATAAGTCCTCATTCAGTAGTCCCGGGATGATTCAGAGGCATCTGTTGCCAATTCAGAGGAGTGTTTACTCCAATTCAGAGGTGTTGTGACACCAATTCAAGGCTTAGCCACGCCAATTCAGAGACACCTCAGTGTCATTCAGAGGCATGTAGTGCCAATTCAGCGGTACCTTGGTACCAATTTAGGGCGTAGATATGCCAATTCATGACATATTGTATAATGGTAGCCACAATCAGATAAAAATTGTAAGTAAAAGATACCTTAGGATAGAGCATTTCCATAATCTCATCAATAAGTATGATGAGGGGGAATTAGATAAGATAACTATGACCCATGCACTGTGGTGCAGGTCTTGAAATCTATGTACCAGGGTACATGTCTCCAGAGAAAGATAAGGTAGAAAGATAAGAATTTAGATTAAGTAATAAGAGAGAATATGTTACATATTTTACTTAGAGCTTGATGTTAGCTTTATGTTTATAAAATCCAATTTCATTTCTTTATCAATGTATATTTTAGAATACTCATGTCACTTACTCTAACACCTATTATTTTTTCCAATGCATGGCTGGGGACGTGATGTTCACAGGTTTTGGAGCAATTGAAGAAAAAAGTACAAGCAAAGGACTAGGAGATTTCAAGCTCAGCCTAGTGGGGTGCCATTTGCCTTGACGATCCAAAGTATTGACATATTTTTATTATAATCTTATGGATGAACGTGATGTATATTTTTGTTGATAAGAACTATGCATGAATCATTTTCAAATATATGAAAAATTGTTTCATTTACTTTAATTGCAATGATAATCATGTTTGTGACTCCCCTAGTAAAAAAATGCTTCTGCTCATGTGATATAAAAATTAGGGTGTTACATCCGCACGCTTTGTGGGGTACCTATGCTATGGAAGTGATATATGATTGATGATTCTTTAAGAACCCCACAATGCCTCCTGATGTTGTACCACGCAGGTTGTATACAAGCGTCCCCTTACCCAAAAAAAAGCCATGGCGAGAGAAATGAAAGACCTTGTCGATTGACTCTACTCAACTGACTAGGGCATCTGCATGGAAGGAAGGGTGGCCGAGTGACAAGTACCAAAATGAAACAACGTAGAGAAAACAGCAAGGCCCCGAGGCTATTGAAAAAGTGATAACCGCATCCGCCCCAGAAAAAAACAACCAAAACTTGATGATCAACTTGAAGAAGGTGAAGTCAATGAAGATGAGATGCATGTGGTGCACCCAGATGGGCCACCTAGACAAATAGAAACCTCCTTTGATGATTTCGACAGATGGGCCTATCAAGACCTCTCTTGGGACTCATTGTTGTTAATCATGGAAACACTCAAAGAAGATAGTAATCATGGAGAAGTTATCTTAGAACGAGACGATATTTGTGTTATCAAGGATGACCTTTGGGATACACTAAAGACAGTAGGTTACCTAGCAGTAAGTGTGATGTCTACATATCAATCACTGCTAGGTGACAACATGCCTGATGTACATATGGCCTATTTCTCGCCTGTCGGCGACATTCTAAAGAACAAAGAGTTAGGAGAAAAACACCGCCTGCAACAACGTTTAAAGGACTCACTTCCTGATATCATCTTGTTGCCAATATTGCATGATAATCACTAGACGCTCCTTGTAGTCAACATTAAAGCAAAGACTACCATTTTATACAATAGCTCAGATTCAACCTTTGCACTAAACAAGTATACAAACATGACAACACCAAAGACACCAACTGATGAAAAGGTAGTAACATGCATAGAGGCAACCATTGAAATGATCCACAAGCATGGCAAGGAGTACAAAATTTCAAAGACCAAGGACTTCAAGAAAGCACAATTTTGTCATAGAAGTCCATAACAGAGGCCTCAATCCAATGATTGCAGTTTCTATTTCCTAGCATGGATGAAAGCCCTATCCCTACGAGAGATGAAAGCTGAAATCCTATAATATAAAAGATATCACGCTCTCTGAGGAGGCTACGTTGACATGCTGATGCAGTCAAAATGGGCAATTTTTGAAAAACAACAAAAATAAAGAAGTTTCATTTATACCTACACCTTCATCTTTGACACTCCGGGACGAAGTGAATGATAAGTTTGGGGGAGGAGTTATAAATGGGCATGAGAGGTGCAATTTTTCCACTTAAGTTTAATTTCCAAATTTGAAGAAACTTGTACAAACTCTCACTTTTACCCCTGCATGGTAGGGAATTTTAAAAAAAGTTTGAACAATTTTGAACTTTGAACTATCTTTCATTATGTGAACCTTTTACTATAGTTCACGGTCATGTTGTCTTCCAAGAATTATTCAATAACCCCATTATGTTCATCCTCATGCTACCTTTTAGCATAACCATTTTGAGAGAGGGGAAAATGAGCTACTAATTCACATAAAATAAAAGACACAACGATATGATATTATTCCATTCTTATAGAAAAATATTGTATAAAATGAAAGAACACTATTGAATCTATAGAATCCCTAGAAATAAGGAGGACTTTACCAGCCACACTCCTGATCAATCACCCTAGTCTGGAAATACTAGCTAGAAAGTTGACACCTCCCATAAGATGGAAGAAACTATCCCTTCTAGTTTTAAATATCCCTGCATTGGGATGAAAAGAGGCTTGACCACCCAAAAACCTTACTAACCCTTTTTCCCAAAATTGAAAGCAGAATTAAAAGCTGAAAGAGATAAAATAATGAGAGTTGTTCCTAAAAATATGTCGAAGGATTCCATATTGTCGGTGTATTGCTGCACTCAAGAATGTAGATATGTCATACCCGAAAGTGGAATCTGGAAGCCAGGTTATACCCACTTGCATTTCGAAGCAAACCTCATACAACCACTTGACACTACATCAGGAGCCACAAGGGAAATATTGTCTTTACGACAACATCATGGTTGAAGCAGACTGAGGAGTGCAGGAAAATACAAAAAGCCTAGCCTAGCCCAACATAATAGCCTAGACAACCAAAATAAAGGTAGGGTGTAAAAGCTACCCCTTGCAAGAACCATTTGTAAGTATAGCCAGAAACCAAGGGTAGGGAAGTCATTGCGAGGGAGAGTCCTTTACCATAAAAGGTAGTAGCAATGGTACAAAGTTACTTAACTGTAGAAATAAAGGAAGGAGATTGAACCTTGGGAAGTGAATCGAACTCGTCACCAAGGTTTTGTTGTAAGGATGGAATAATTTTGCAATGGTGTGTTTATTAAAAAGAAATAACTATAGTTCATCACTTAATGATTTGATTCTATCTATTAGCCTGAGGACAGGCTAGATTCTAAGTTTGGAAAGTTGATAACATCTCATTTTATGAACTTTTTACACATGTTTTATTTCTCTTTTGTGGTTTTTCCTACCTATTTTAATGACCTTGAACAATATTTGGATTTGACCTAATATCCCTTCTTAATCTATGCAGACTCATCTTCGGTTTCTACTATTACATCTTTTTCACAGTCGAGACAAATGCATCCAGACAGACATCTCGACCGAGATAGATCCCACGTCTGTCTTGAACAAGATGCATAGTTTCTCGTCGTGACCGTGACTGCCAATAGTGGTCGCGATCGTGATGAGTGGTTCTGAATAAAATGTTGACATGACCGAGACAATGGCTTCGACCAGGATGATTGTTTCGGCCGCAACATGCGTCACGACTGCGATTGTGCAACAAAGAAAGAAATCACGACCGCAACCCGTCTCGACTATGATAGGGAAGTTAAGTCAGTGGGTAGTGCCTATAAATAGTCCCTGACTTGACACACAATGAGGTCAGATCATCAAGGAGGACGAAGTGCTACCAAAATCCAGAGCCATCCTAGTTCATCTGCATTGGTCTTGGATCTTCAAAGATGAAAAAGTTGGAGGAGAGAGAAAACCCATCATCCTCTTCTTTTAGAGAAGGAGTTGTCACCTTCTACGCCTATACTAGATCTAGTTCTAAAGAAGTATAGTTGGTATATCACCTCCCCCCTTCTTTAGATCTATCATCTCCCTCACGTTGTACCTCCTCCCTCTTCATTTATCTTGATGTATCTATACTTTTGTAGTGTCGTTATGCTACATGTTAACATGAGTGGCTAAACACCTTTTTTGGGTTGGGAGTAGCCACTAAGGTTCTCCCAACATGTATATACGTACATCTTTTTGAATATATATATATATATATATATATATATATATATATATATATTCTTAGCAATGGTTATCTCCATACTCTTGTTCTTAAATGCTTCACTTGTATAATTAGCTACCATCTTGTGATGTATGATTGTTAATGCCTCAAAAGAGTAGTGTTAATCTTATCTAAGTGTTATGGAGTTGGATGAATGTATGAAAATATTAAAATGCTAAAGTTAATGATCATATGATTTTCTTTGTGATTATTTGTTTTCCATCTCGAGAGAGAGAGAGAGACAACTTTATAATCTAGGTATATCCTAACACGAGAGAGGAGGGAATAGACATATATGATGATTGCTTGTAATCTTTCTAAGGGTATATAAAGGGGTGTAAATATTACATGTTGGTGAGAGATCTTAGTAGGTGAAACTTGATCCAAGTTTTCGTCCATATCTTATTTCCACATGTTTGTTCATTTTGATCTCTTATTTTCTTCTTTTTCTTCTTTTACTTGTTTTGTTTTGTTTGAAGTAATATCGTTTCGTAAGGAATACCATCTTAATCTACCCCTTTATTTGGTATATTCGAGTCTAAGGCTCTACATTCCTAACACTTACTAACCTTGTACATGTGGTTCGACCCCAATCTACTACATCAGACCATGTATAATAGTTGTGGGAGCCCAAGTGTCAGGTTATAAATCTAAGAGTCTAACTACTCTAGATCCGCTTCGTAATGGATGTGCTATTCAGGTCAATCAATATACAAGAAAAATAAATTTCTCTCTCAATTATTTTTTCCTTTCCTTCTGACTACTACTCTCTCCTCTTTTAGATTGTGTATTATACTTATCAAGATTATGTCAACCTTAGTCATGTTAAAATATTTTTTTAAGGACTTCAATAATTTTTATTTCATTTTGAAATCACTATATTTCAAAAGTTATCAACAGAAATAAATATCTCGTTTTTCTCTTTTTCTAAAATTTACAGTAATTGGTCTTGTTGGAATATATATTTCTAACCTATTTTATTTCATCAAAAAATTTATCATGGATTGAAATTTTTAAGTAAAATAAATTTCTCTCTCATCTTCTTTCTCTTGCCTTCCGACTACTCATCTCTCCTCTTTTAGATTGTGTATTATACTTTCAGAATTATGTCGATCTTGGTCTTGTTAAAATACTTTTTTCCAAAGAATGTAACAATTTTTATTTTTTTAAACTACTATAGTTTAAAAATTATTAACAAAAATAAATATCTCCACTTTCTCTTTCCAACTTTCATGTCATGCCTCTCTCCCTACTCCCTTTCTCCCACCCCTCTTTTCAGCTTTCATATCAACCAACACATCTTACGTAGATAACTTTTCACGTCAACCAGAATGCACTGCATGTGTAGCAGGTCACTAGATGACATAACTAGTCCTGTTTCTGGTCCACTTTAGGGGTTGTATGTAATAAGTGTACCGCGCTTAATATTTTTTTCAGTCCTTCCGCTTCTTCAAACATGTACACTTACACGAGTTTTTACCTTTTTTTAGTTATCAATGCTCTAGCTATGGATCGCTATGCTGTATGAACACGAAGTCTTGTATTGCAGCTCCTTTTCACCGTTCTCCTCACTGTCTTTTGGCTTTTAGCAGCTCGTGACCGCGTTGAGATTCACTGTTACCCGGCGCTGTTCCAAATCCTGTTGCAGCCGCTCTTAGCCACACATCTAACTTAAAAACCACCCCCTAAAAAATGATGGGGCATGGTTACGGCAAGGAATCGTTGAAACATCGTTGACCAGTAGCAGTTAAGACCGATTGTGTCTCTTTCGTTGCTGTAGTGCTAGTGAGGCATTAGCCATCCCAGTTGGATGGCTGTCCTTGGCATCAGCATCCTTGACTAGTTCCCCCATTTTTTCCGTTGTAGGTTCACGCATGCTTATGGACTGTGATTTTCTCGTCTGACATTTATTTCCTTTCTCCATGTTTTTGGAGATTTTTGCTATATGGCACCCATGTCAAACCCATATTGGGACATATGAGGAGAAGCCGAGTTAACTGACAGCCGCTTACTGATAATAGATGGGATGGGCTGCCAGCTGATTGCACAGTTCACCTGGGAGTGGGGAGAGAAGGGAGATGAGGAAAGAGAGGATTGGAGTGGGCGAGAGAAATAAAGGAGAGTAGAAAGTGGGTTACTTTTTATGGAAATAGAAAATAGAGACATAATACTTTCACGTGTGGGGCAACAGTCGTTTCATGTGCCTGCAAAACCGCGCCTTGTGGTCTTCTAGTCCACCGTGGGCCCCCATCTTCTCTCCTCTTCACACTCTCTTTCTTAACCACTAATTATTATATTTTGTTGTGCTTATTTTTTATTTTGCTTATAACTTTTAATCTGTAATGATTTTTTTGATGAAAAAAAAAATTAGAAACACTGCACTAACAAGACTAATATTGACATATTTTAAAAAATAAAAGATGATGAAAATAATACACCCACATTTTATGGAATGCGGCCAAATGAAAGCGCTAACATTAACGAACCCTCATTTTTACTATTAATGCGCCAACTATTATCATCAATGTGCACAATATTAATTCAACGTGTCCATTGTTATCCACAATGCACCCACTTTTGATTAAATAAACCCACTATTTCTATTAATGCGCCCACTTTTGATTAAATAAGCCCACTATTTCTATTAATGCGCCCACTTTTGATTGAATGTGCTCACTATTGTACTCAATTCACCCACTTTTAATTAAATAAGCTCATTATTGCCCTCAATGTACCCACTTTTGATTGAATATCCTCATTATGTCCTCAATGCGACCACGTTTGATTAAATGTGCACACTATTGTCCTTAATGTGCTCACTTTTGACTTAATGTGCCTACTATTTCCCTCAATGCGCCCACTTTTGATTGAATACACAATGCACCTACTTTTGATTGAATGCTCAATGCACATACTTTTGATTGAAGCAATGATCCACTATTGAATGTTAAATGCGCCCACTAATGCCCAACGCACCGAATACTTCCCTCGATCTGCCCAGTTTGGATTTGAATGTGCCCAGTTCGGATATGATTGCACATAGTTAGTGTTGTAATGCGCACATAAGTTTTATGCACCATAGTATTTTCTCAAAACATGTCAATATTAGTCATGTTGGATTGTATATTTTGTAACGAGTCTAATGATTTTTATTTCGTCAAAAAATTCCTTACAAATAAAAAATTATAAACAAAACAAAATTTTCTCTCCCCTTTGCCCCTCATTCTCTCGCCACAAACCAGTCATTTCTGCTCATAAGTCACACACTACCTATCCTGCCACGTCAACCCTCCAAACCATCCTCCCAGCCCCCAAACCACCATTGAATGGGTCTCACACAGTGGGAAACCGCCCCTGGCTGCCCTTGAAACACACTTATGACAGAGGGGCATGTGACCCACTCATTTCCCTAGAAAATATAATAGGAGGGAAGTGAGACTTGAAATGAAGATGAGAGAGGAAAATTAAGACTATGGATCAAAGATAACAAAACACTGGATTAGAAATAATAAATTAGATACAAACATATCCACTACTTCCCTCCTCTTATTTTTTTTCTCTTTCTGAAACAACCGCCACCAAATCGACAGCCAAATCGTTACTAATTATGCGGAATAACCATAAGTAATAGATTAAAAAAAAATTACTAAAAATTTAAAACTATTTTACAAGGAGATTCATTTCTTGGAAAACTCTTAATGAAAGAACCAAAACTTTATATACATCATGGTTCACATTGTACATATACTATACCATCTCATCTCGAGGATAACATATAACAGTTGCTTTGTCAGAACATGTACTGAAGCAACATAAAACCTTGAGGCATACAAGCCAAAATCTAAGATTGTTCATAAAACCATCACACACTAAATCTAAGGACCTGAGAGTACAGAGACGACACATATGACTTTAATCAACAAGATACGACAGATAATACACTCAACCTGAGCTATCCCTGTTGTCCTTGTTGTTGTTGTCCTTCCTCTACAGAACGGTGTCTACCTCATTGTGTACGCCCACCTAAAAATTTTGGATCCCACGGGGTGAGACAATTGTCACAGCGAGAGATATAACTCTCCGCCAACAATATTATTATCACAGGTAAATAGAATTAAACTGAGCAAATGTTCTTTTATATTACTAAGCAAGGTTAATTACTATGGATAAGCAGATTAGAACATTCTCATCTCATAAATCATTGCAACTGTCTATGATAGAGCAGTAAATCATCTATTCACTTTATAAGGAATATGAAGAACATGTGTATCATTTACCCATCATATTATGCCAGCATCTCAAGCGTATCCTGTAATAAAATTATCATGTTATGATATACATGAATTATTCTCATTTCTAACTGTTGGCCTCAGCCAATTTGCTAATCAGATATTGGATTATAACGATCTTGTAAGAGTTCAGCCTGGTATTGGATTATACCAATCCTGATAGAGTTCAGCCAGGTATTGGATTATACCAATCCTGAGATCACATTCGGGTATTGGACTCTGCCAATCCTGCTAGAGTTTATCCAGGTATTGGGTTATACCAATCCTGAGATCATAGAGTTTAGCTAGGTATTGGATTGTACCAATCCTGAGATCACAGCCAGGTATTGGACTATGCCAATCCTGATAGACACAAATTCTGAGATCATAGAGTTTAGCTAGGTATTGGATTGTACCAATACTAAGATCATAGCCAGGTATTGGACTCTGCCAATCCTGATAGAGTTCATCTAGGTATTGGATTACACCAATTGTAACGACCCCGCCTCCCGGTAACCCCCAATTAAGGGAGACCCGAAGGACAGAGCCGTTATTCAATTAACAAGATCAAAGGTTTGACAAATAATCAATAATATTTATGAAATTCTACTAACTAACTGGAATTTGGTATAAAATTAAAACTTTACTTCCTTTGAAAACTTTAGAAATCTATCTATCCAGAGCTGGAATTATTCTATCTAATCCTCCTTGCACTTTATTTCTTATTTCCACAATGTTTCACTTTACTATTTGTTCTTTCAATTGTTGTTCCTAAAACGCCGACAAACAAAACGTCGGTCAGTATATCGAAATATACTGGTATGTGGGAACAACCAAAATCTTGCAAATATGGCTAACAATCTAATTATCACAATCAAGTTAATTAACAAGCCAATTTACACTTTTCAATATGACATTCTCCACCGCTTTTGCCCTAACCCTGGCATACCGACCTTAGGGTTCCTTTTGTCAATAACTTAAGGCCACCTTCTCAATCCCGAGCTTGGTGCCTGGGGGTCACCACTCATGGTGCCCACTAGTCATGTTATATCATAGGCCACCTTCTCATTCCCGAGCTTGGTGTCTGGGGTCACCACTCATGGTGCCCATTAGTCTACCCATCTGGGCCTGACCTTTGGCGTCATCCATCAGGGTGGCATGTAGGTGCGAGAATACATACTTCTATTATTAATGTGATAATCATAATGACTTTATGATTTGCAAGTATGAACATCCAAACTGATAATTTGCATTCAATGCGATTAACCATCCTGAAAAACCTCGGGAAACTAAGGCAGTTATTCATAATTAACCACATACTTGTCAAGCTGATGTGAGACAGAAATAATCCAATTAACAATAGGCAAGCAAGCATTCAATAAGATCCTGAAATAATCATGCAATTCCCTTTTATTACTCATCTCATCAAGATCTATTAAATCTAGCTCGCTTCCTAGGGTTTCTAGTCCACTTTTAGGTTTTCATTGCAATTAGGGTTTTGTAATGGAATAATGTGTAATTATTTCAAATATGTGAATTGAACTAGAATGCAATAAGAGTTGTCATTTTGTAAGAAACCGAAGATGATAATTGGGCCTAATGATCGTATCATGGATTAAAAGGATAAAAATGGTAGCTTTAATGTAAAAGGGGATTAATGGACTTAATTGATGGTTAATGGTGCCTTTAATCCGAAATTCTACTAACAATCTATCTATCAATAATAATTATGAAATTCTACTAACTAACTGGAATTTGGTATAAAATTAAAACTTCACTTACTTTTGAAAACTTTGGAAATCTATCTATCCATAGCTTGAATTATTCTATCTAATCCTCCTTGCACTTTATTTCTTATTTCCACAATGTGTCACTTTACTGTTTGTTCTTTCAATTGTTGTTCCTAAAACACCGACAAACAAAACGTCAGTAAGTATATCGAAATATACTGGTATGTGGGAACAACCAAAATCTTGCAATTATGGCTAACAATTTAATAATCACAATCAAATTATTTAACAAGCCACTTTACATTTTCAATGTGTCATTCTCCACTGCTTTTGCCCTAACCCTGGCATACCCACCTTAGGGTTTCCTTTGCCAATGACTTAAGGCCACCTTCTCAATCCCGAGCTTGGTGCCTGCGGGTCACCACTAATGGTGCCCGCTAGTCATGCAATATCATATGCCACCTTCTCATTCCCGAGCTTGGTGCTTGGGGCCACCACTCAAGGTGTTTATTGTTCTACCCTCCTGGGCCCGACCTTTATGGAATCTTCCATCAGGGTGGCATGTAGGTGCGAGAATTCACATGTATATATAACTGTGATAGCCATAGTGACTTTATAATTTTGCAAGTATGAACATCCAACTGTTTAGATTGCATTCAATATGAGGAAACATTCTAAAAACCATCGGGAAACTAATGCGATTAACCATAATTAACCACATACCTAATTTGGAAGCCTCAAGGATTGTAAGCCGAATATCCATTTAATCAAACAACCAACCAATCCAGGCAACCAATCACCCTAATCAAACAGGCACAACAAGAAACCTAGAAAACATGTGCAATCTAATTATTCATATGTTCATTGGGCACTTACTTTATGGAATTGGAATTCCCTCTTAGGGTGTGCCTAAGTTGAATTAGGGTTTTCCTTAATGTTCTTTATATTCATCTTTTAACCTTTACCTTTTAGGTCAACTAAACCCTAAAACACTATTTCCATATTCCAAAGCCCTAATTACTTAGTCATTCATATCTAAGCCTCTTTATTACCAATATGGCTTACGATTAGTTCTAACTTCATCTTATATATAAGATTTCAAAACATAGCTTATTAAAGTCATAAACACCTAGGTTTTCAAGTATATCTTCACTCTCATGAGACTTTAAAACATCCTTTTTAAAACTCCATCTCTTTAAGTTATCTATTCCACAGATTCTTAATTAAACTTCATATCAATATATCTCTATTTAAGATATTCATATTCTCAAAATAGAAGTCATTATAGTCATATTACTCAACATTGGGGCTTTTAGGCCCATTATTGCACTTTCTTAGTCATAGCACCCTAATTAAGCAAATCATGGGTTTTTAACTCAAATCGGATTCATATTATCCATTTTATGCCAAAAGGGTAAATGTTTATTCATATTACCAACTTAAGTAATTGATATCATCCCTAATCAAAATCTAGGGTTTTGATTACACTTATAGCATTAAAGTTACTAACTTTGTGTAGTTTTAGAACTAGAAGCAAAACTAGTCAGTAAAAGTATTTTTATTGGATTCCTTGTACTTTTCTGTGCAACTTTCATGTATAACTTATTTTCATCAGAGCTACCAATATTTAGTTATGAAATTGCAAAATATCTACCTGATGGACCAATGACTGAGCGCCACGTCAGCGCCACAGCCTTTTCTTTCTTTTCCCCGCGAGCAGGCACTGGTTTGTGCGATTTTCCTATTTTACCCTTATGCCCCATGGTTATGCTTCTCACGTGATCTGGGCAGAAGCATCACTCGCTGCACATCATCTTCTTCCTCGCGACTGCTCCGAGCAGAGTCCTGGCGAGTTAGCGGCGAGTTGACCTTGGGCATCGGTGCTCCCGGGCAGCGAGCAAAGGTTGCGCCTCCTTCAACCCACCCCACCGGATCTGGGGATCAGTCAAGGTTGGCCTGCGATGGCCTCTAGATCACTGGCAATGGGAGGGCAGGTCCATGGCGGATTGGGAGAAGACCAGGTAGCGAGGGAAGCTGGGAGAACAAGGCGTCAATAGGAAAAGATACCCCTGACCCCGACAAAGCGTTCCAAGGTCTCTTTTCCTCGTAAACAGGGGCTTCGCCCCTTATATAGGCATTTCCCGTAGTCTACAACCATGGAGTCTGACTCCATTGGGACTTTGGGGAAACCTTGCTCCAAAAGTATCCAAACCCAGGCTCAATCTACTCGGAAAGGGATACTAGCCACAATGGAAACGGTCTCATTGGTGCTCTATTATTGCTTTGCAAGGAATCTAGCCCCGAAATTATGTGAGTGTGTTCTTCTTTTCCTTATTTAGGTGAAGTGCAGCCCCTGTTGGATCCAAATCCAATGACTGTCGGGCCCCATAAAAGAACAGGAATTAAAGTCAAATTATGATATTTATTTGATCCCTCTTACTTTATGAAAATGTAAAAAATTCATATCTCCCAAACCGTTTATTCTTTTGATCCCAAATTTTAAGGGAAAGTCTATAAAGACTTAATCTACCATTTTACGAAGTTTGAGTCAACAAGAGAAAGGAAAACCCATATTTATTCATATGCAAGTCAAAGACTTATAAGGCATACTTTATGCATTAAAATATATATTTTCTCTTTCCTTTTCTCCATTGGGGCTCCTTGGGCCCCAAGAAATTCTAATATTTCTAAATCATTTTTAGTGGATATTCTAGATGCATTTATATCCATTATTTCTCATTATCTTATTCGTTTCTTTATTAAAATATCTCTTTTCGAGGATTTCTCTTTATCTTTCTTTTTATTTTCTTCATTGGCATCCCTTTTCTCATTAGGAATCCTTTGGATACAAAAATTCATCAAGGACAACTCCATTATACTTATTTTCCATATTTAATCATTAATTTCAATTTCTTTCTTAATAAAGAAATATCTAATTAATCTTTTCTTTTCTTATTGCTTTTTCTTTGCAACTTTGGACTCCTTGGAACCCAAGGAACCCATGTGGTAGGAAATCCACCTTTTGGATTACATTCTTTTGCCTTCTATAGGTTTCCACATTTTTCTTTTCTCAAATATTCAATTATTCATTCAGTAATTGAATTTTCTTGTTATTTGGGACCAATAGCCAATAAAGCCCACAACACAATCATCAAGGCTATTGTAAACGAAATCCATTATATAATTTGTGGTTCAAATATCTTTAATATGAGAAATTACATTTCTCACCAAATGAACCCAAAATTGGGCTTGTAACATCCTTCCCCTTTTATAGGAATTTTTCCCTCAAAATTCCATCAAGCAAACAAACAGTTCAGGAGAAGCCTTTCATACGTCCATCAGGGCTCCCATGTGGCATCACCCTTTCCATGGTGCTTCCCAAGAACCTTCATCATCTCATATTCTTCCATCTGAGTTCTTTCCTACCTTGGTATATCATACCCTCATAGGTGACTCAGGACATTTCAGCCTCTCAAGAGCTGAATAGGTTCAAGGCTCAACACATGGCTTGGGTACCTCACGTAGTGCTCTAGATTGGACTCATGGAACACATTACACATCATGTTATCCTAAGGGGCAAGGCTAAACAAAACCATCTCCACCAATCCATCTCAAATGGACCCATATATCAGGGACTCAACTTTCTTAGTTGTAGCTTAGAGGGGTCGGATTTTCACATCACATATTCTCTCACAGTGAACTGCATGTCAGTCTGCTTTGCATCATCTCGTGACTCATGCCACCACTGGGCACTCTCTCAGTCATTGGACGATTAAAGCGACTTCATCTGCACACATTGGGGTTCTTTTCTGACCTTCGTGAGGCCTCCTTCATCATCATCATCTTAATGAAGTGGTGACCGACACAACCTCCCTATCTTGCATCCCGACAAAGGCTATGGTGGTTAACATCACATCTTTAAGAATTATCTCCATGTATCACCCGAATGAGCACACATGCTCTCATCAGACCCTCTAGTCTGGATCATACTAACCACTAGTTAGGGGTGATAAACTATTCTATCATCGAGTTCTTTATGTATCTACTTTCACCTCATGGAAGTGAATCTTTAGGTTATTCTCAAAAACATTGCACTCGCATCATGGTGTCGTTGAACCATCTCTCTCTTATAAGTAGTTCAACCAAATCAGTCTCGAGACAGTACTCTTTCTTTCTCCTGTCACTCGGTAAGGCGATCTACCATAACCCATATTGCATCTTGACCTTCCTTGGTCTAGGGGAGGCTCACAACATCCATAGTGATGAACTCCCATTCCCTTTCGGGAACTCTTTATACTTTATATCGATGCACTGGGTTACTGGTGTTCGTCCTTCACCCCTGGCTTGCATGGCCATATGCCACATACAACTTCGTCTTAAGCATCTACAGTACTACCGTCACTTACTATCTTCGTAGTACGATATATGGTGATCTTAGAATTATGATCTCATGTATGTCATGATTCCTCAAGATTGATTCCTCAGAAACCCTAAACCACTTTAGTCGGGGTTTCATCATCTTACTTTCCAAAGAAGTGCATCTGAGGTTCTACCACCATCCTTCCATGTATCAAAGACTAGGCTGGCTAACCAATCAACCATGAACTTGATCAATCATTATCGTTACATCTGTGTGTTAGACAAACTTTCCTCCCTTCTAAACTTAGGGTTATCCTAACAACCTATTCTAGCCTCTAGACAAACTAGGCAGCTACATCTCAACCAGAGCATCCATTACCACTTCACATCCTTAGGTACTAGGTAGTGTTGAAGACATGCACCTCCATGTATTCCACTTATTATCTCATCTCAGCTCTAAGTCTATCTTCATTGAGAAAACTCTGAGCTCATCCTCTTGGTTTTTGAATTCAACCTTGTATGACTCATAGCTCATGATAAAAGCATCCTTATAAGATGACTACCTTATTCCTTTTATTGTTTGCAAACCATCCCTGTATCATTCACCCCACCAAGGTATGTTATCATCTCTGTCCTCATACCTCGTAGCAACATTCCAACTCGCATCATCTTTTATCCTTGGTGTATGGCATGCGTACTGTCCCATCTCTCCCTCTCATAACAAGAGGAAATAAACATTTGGCTGCAGTCCAAATATAGAGTTCTTCATGTTCCAAGAGTAGATATGGTACATCCGACCTTGCCAGTACACCTTCAAATCTAAGTTACAATGTACCACATATGTCTCTACATCACAAACATCATGATATCCAAATTACTTCCATGGAAAACTAATCTCAAACCTACTGAGGTTTACACACATTCCTTGGTCATCTCCTCTAGGTCTATAGGGTGCCGAAACTTTTGGAGGTCATCCCTCTTCCCTTATGCATTTAGAGAGTTCCCTACTCATCTGCCATTTGGGTCCCATGAGTTCCTGAAGATGATCAATCTCCTAACCCATGGCCCTCAGACAATGATAATTGTTACCTCCTGACCCTATGGTCATGTGTAACTAGGGAATTAGGCAACTCCTTCTTCCATCTGTCTTATCCCTACCTGACCCTAGGATAGACTTAGGGTACCAATTGTAACGACCCCGTCTCTAGGTAACCCCCAATTAAGGGAGACCCGAAGGTTAGAGCCGTTATTCAATTAACAGGATCAAAGGTTCGACAAATAATCAATAATAATTATGAAATTCTACTAACTAACTGGAATTTAGTATAAAATTAAAACTTTACTTACTTTGAAAACTTTGTAAATCTATCTATCTAGAGCTTGAATTATTCTATCTAATCCTCCTTGCACTTTATTTATTATTTCCACAATGTGTCACTTTACTGTTTGTTCTTTCAATTGTTGTTCCTAAAATGCCGACAAACAAAACGTCAGTCAGTATATCGAAATATACGGGTATGTGGGAACAACCAAAATCTTGCAAATATGGCTAACAATTTAATAATCACAATCAAAATATTTAAGAAGACAATTTATATTTTCAATGTGTCATTCTCCACCGCTTTTGCCCTAACCCTGGCATACCCCTCTAGGGTTTCTCTTTTGCCATTGACTTAAGGCAATCTTCTCAATCCCGAGCTCGGTGCCTGGGAGTCACCTCTCATGGCGCTACATAGTCATGCATCATAGATCACCTTCTCATTCCCGAGCTTGGTGTCTGGGGTCACCTCTCATGGTGCCCATGGTGCCCATGGGTCTACCCTCCTAGGAAGCATTCAATAAGATCCTGAAACAATCATGCCATTCCCTTTTATTAATCATGTCATCAAGATCTATTAAATCTAGATCGCTTCCTAGGGTTTCTAGTCCACTTTTAGGTTTTCATTGTAATTAGGGTTTATGAGTAATCAGGGTTTAAAATAGTAAAAGATGGAGGGAAACCCTAATTGCAATGAAAACCTAAAAGTGGACTAGAAACCCTAGGAAGCGAGCTAGATTTAATAGATCTTGATGACATGAGTAATAAAAGGGAATTGCATGATTGTTTTAGGATCTTATTGAATGCTTGCTTGTCTATTGTCGATTGGAATATTTCTGTCTCACATCAGCTTGACAGGTATGTGGTTAATTATGAATAACCGCCTTAGTTTCCTGAGGTTTTTCCGGATGGTTAATCACATTGAATGAAAATTATCAGTTTGGATGTTAATACTTGCAAATCATAAAGTCACTATGATTATCACATTAATAATAGAAGTATGTATTCTCGCACCTACATGCCACCCTGATGGATGACGCCAAAGGTTAGGCCCAGATGGGTAGACTAATGGGCACCATGAGTGGTGACCCCAGGCACCAAGCTCGGGAATGAGAAGGTGTCCTATGATATTGCATGACTAGTGGGCACCATGAGTGGTGATCCCCAGGCACCAAGCTCGGGATTGAGAAGGTGGCCTTAAGTCATTGGCAAAAGGAACCCTATGGTGGGTATGCCAGGGTTAGGGCAAAAGAGGTGGAGAATGTCATACTGAAAAGTGTAAATTGGCTTGTTATTTAACTTGATTGTGATAATTAGATTGTTAGCCATATTTGCAAGATTTTGGTTGTTCCCACATACCAGTATATTTCGATATACTGACCGAAGTTTTGTTTGTCGGCGTTTTAGGAACAACAATTGAAAGAACAAACAGTAAATCGTCATATTGGGAAATACACGAAGTAAAATACAAGGAGGATTAGTTAGAGTAGAATCCTTAAGTGGATAGAAGTTTAGAGATCCAAGTTTTCAAAAGAAAAAAAAGGTATGCAAAAGTTTATTTTCTTACAGCTTTTCAGTTTAGTATGTTAAAATTTAAAAATTGTTCTTGGTTAATTGTTAAACCTTTGATCCAGAAAGTATGGGTACGGCTTCGACCTCTCGGTCTCCCTTAATTGGGGGTTATCGGAAGGTGGGGTCGTAACAACCATATTGCTAAGAATCCCATAGTGGTTTGGATACCTTTATGTTTCCTTTTCACATTCATTATGGAATATCAATCCCTTAAATTCATCATTGAATACCACATCCTTTTTCTAGGCATTATACACTGGGGCAAGCCATTATATCTATTCACATTCTTTATGGGATACACGTATTCCTCATGTCTCATTTTGACATATTCAAAGCACTATAGCCCTTATGTGGCTATGACCATAATGTATGCATGACCAAGATTTCATTATTATCTTTGTAACAATTTATTATTATTATTATTATTATTATTATTATTATTATTATTATTATTATTATTATTATTATTATGTTACAGGGTTCCTATTTACCTGGTTTATTTTAAACATTACCATATCTTACATCAATCTCTAGATCAACATCTTATCACCTCTCACTAGGTAAAAACTAATCACATGGCTCACAAGGACATTAAACATCTTGTCACCTCTCACTAGGCAACAACTATTCACATGGCTCACAAGGCCATTAAACATCTTGTCACCTCTCACTAGGAAACAACTAATCACATGGCTTACAAGGCCATTAAACATCTTGTCACCTCTCACTATGCAACAACTATTAGGGTTAGGGTTTACCTTTATAGCCAAATAGGGTTTCGAATTCATATTATCAATCCAAACCCTAAATCATTGCTCCACACATCTAGGAGCATACATTAATATCATAAGTATTCAATCATACTTATTTATTCTCATCACTTATCATTAAATGATTTTCAACACAAAGTATGAGTTTCATTCTCATACTTACTAGGATATTGATTACATCCTACTTTATTTTTAACCCTCTCTCAAGGTATTTTAGCCTACACTTATCAAAGTGCACTAAACTCATTACCTCTTAATGTAACAATTGACATGACACACTTCATGTGTTACTCATCCGAGTATATTGGATTTGAGGTGCATCGAGGTGTATCAACCTTGAGGTGTTGGATATAATATTTATCATGCCTTAATGTATCACTTCTCTTGTCACTTTTGTTGTACTTCAGTTCATCAACTTATCTTATATTAGGGCGTTTCCCATCCTAATACTTCATGCACTATCTCATCACATTTATCTTGTAGTGTATTGACCATAAGTCACACACTTGAATTACCCAACTATCATCAAGTGATATGAACTCATCTTCAGGTTAAGGCATTGTTGATATAGGGTTGACCATTATCAACCACTTTAGGTGTTTCACCTATCAAGATATTAGACACACCATTACCTAGTGTTACACTCATTACTTCTAAGAGTGTTTTTCCCTCACCTTTACAAGGTGTATCGGGTTGAATCATGTATGTCAAGTTGAACACATGTATTGGGTTAGGTGTATATCGAGCTAGGCATCATCATATCCCTCATACCCTTACTCATCGAGGTATCTACCTTACCAATCATATGGTGTATCATATTTACCATATATGGGTGTAACATACTCACCTCACTTGAAGATATTGGCCACATCCTACTTTAATGTATTGGCCATCACATGTTCTAGGATATTAACCACCTTACCACTTTTGTCATCTAGTGTATTGGGTTACCCACCATATTGTTTTAGAGATGTGTGCTCAACACTATATCGTCCAAGAGGTTTATGCTCAACCCAATATCAGTTTAGAGGTGTATGCTTGCTTACCATATCACCTTAGAGGTGTATGTGTTCTTACCATATGGGTTAAGAGGTGTATGCTTGCTTACCATATGGGGTAAGAGGTGTATGCTTTCTTACCATATTGGGTAAGAGGTGTGTGTGTGTGTGCTTCACACCATATCGGGCAAAGAGGTGTATTCTTGACCTCATATCGTCCAAGAGGTGTATACTACATAAACATATCATGAAAGGAAGTATAAACTCATATCCATATTTTTTTAGTGGTGTAGGTGCATCACCATATCGGGTTAGAGGTGCTTGCTTATGTGCTTGAACCCGATATCACCTTATAAGGTAATACCATCATCTTCAAGATCTAGAACTTCGTTCTACTTGTTCTAGTTCATGGAAAACAGTCCTAGGTTACTACTAGAGCTCATGGATTCATTAATTATGCAAGAAAATTCTATTTGAAATTAAAGCATTTAACTAAGGCAAGATTGATGATAAATAATAACATAATTGAGTTCAAGTTATATAACTCACCTCAAGAACAACTTCAAAGCTCCAAGCTCCATATATTCACGTTCCCAAGGTTGAATGTGAGCTTCTAAAAGGTCCAAGACTTGATCTCCTCAGCCCTATGCATGATACCTCACCACTTGTGGTCGATATCCCTCACTTATGGCCGATATCCCTCACTTGGCCGATATCACTTTGCAATGGGTGATATCACTTTGCTATGGGTGATACCAAGGCTCTATGGATGATGCTCCTTCACCCTTGCACGATATCAAGACTCTATGCACGATATCTAAGAGCAATGGGGTGATAGATTTCAAAAAATTCCACTTATGGGTGAAAGGAAGGGTATATATACTTGAGGTTCATGAAAAAGTGTGTATATGAGGTGTCATCTTTTTAAGCTACTAGGTGCCACATGTCCATGCATGGTTGACACATGTCCTTTCATACACTCATATTTATATTGACATGAAAAATACTTGAGTATAATCTAGAGATGATATTTCAGCCATTAGTTATCTTGTTTGATAAGATATCTTATCTTTATCTTCATAAATTATGCAAACCGATACAACTTTTGCAAGAAGCACCTAACTCATCATGGATCACCTCCTTGAGGTGCTAAGCTCGTCATAAAAAAGGCCAAGAGTTCAAAAACTGATATGGGATCCCCTCTATGGCTCCTTGTCTGGGAGGCACTCCCATATGGACTCTACAACCTGATACAAGCTCAAAATAGGGTTTCACATACAACACCTTCTTGGTCTTTTCATCACCAAGAGTATCATACTCAAATATGATTCAAACATGGTGCCTAATTATTTATCTCTCATATAAATGATACTAGGAGGGAGTAGGGACAGTCTAGAGCTGGTAATTTGCATATCAACCCTATATTTTAGGTAAATTACAACTTGTACCAAACTTGGTACATAAGTCACTAGCATTTATTCAAACAAGTTCAAACTTGGAATTTAGGCTTTCCACAAGCCACCACCTTACATCATTCTATCTCTTATGATGCTAAAACTCATTATGTATGTTTAACATGTGACATATTGCAATATGACCCATCATCTTGGGTAATTTGCATTTTGGTCCAAAACATGAGAACATTGCTCAAACATTATTAAAAAAGGACCAAATTTGAAACATAAGTTTGCTACCTGATAAAAAACACTTTAGAGGATTATATTAAAGTTATAAGCAACTTATTTAGCCAAAAAAATAGGGTTAACTCATAACCCAGGCTAGGGTTATTACAAGTTATAAACCCCTAACAAGGATTTCGTCCCGAAAATCCCATATGAAGGAAGACAATTGTCATTCCAAATCTCCACATAACATCTTGATGTCATGGAGATGCCATAGAACTTTGACCAGTACAAAGTTCTTTCACACATGGTTATCATAGAATCTGTCATACTCAAGTGTCCTTCCTAGACTAGAGTTACATTTTGTCATTCATTTGAGACTACAAGTCTTATTATACTTCTGTTGTACCAGTCTAATCTGTTGGTTCAACACTAACTTTCTTAAGACTTGTATCAACTTTCCCATTAGCTATTTATTTTCTTATCATAAGGAGAGTCTACTTGTCAAAGAAGAACTTATCTTGGAGGTATCTCTAGATGTTATGCATATGTTGCCTCAACATATCTAGATAGGGATATTCTAAGGAATTATTTTTAGCTTGATAAGCTTTTTCCACAATGATTCTACAATTGTTCCTTGAATTAGTACATCCTTATCGATGCCATATTTATGCAGAGCATAAAACCCTAACATATGATGTCCATATTATCGTATGTAACCAAAACAATATCAAAGTTGGCCTTTCTAGGTAACCAAGAATTAATCATCTTATTAGGATTCATGTCCTCACCATCTCATGCCTGTATAACTTCTTGGATACTAGAAGTCCTTACCTTGGTATTAGTTACATGTGTCAAAAACATATTACATCTTATCATTTCCATCCTTTATTGTTATTACCAAAACCAAACATATAATAGGACCTTTCTTTCATCTGGGGACATTACTTAACACACATACTTTGTCTTGGAACTAAAATCTAAGACTAGTTGATACTTTTCAAAGTATCCATCTAAAAGATTACTTCTAATCCATGCACCTCAAGTGTCATAAGACTTACTTGATTGTCATGTCCCTGAAGGGAAAGAACACAAGGAAACATAGTCCTTCTTATCACCCCATCATTATTCAGGGTTGTTTATTAAAGAAAAGAGATTATCACCTTCTTTGAGTATTGCATGAACTTTCAATTGTTCATGTGTCATTCAATATTGTTTCCTCTTAGGTTCCTTGCCATTAGCATAGGAATTATAAAGATGATTACATGTCATCATCCTTTAACATTATCATCATCATGATTACTAGATCTAGGTATTCAAACCATTAGTTCATCACTGAACATTATCACCTCTCATCAGGTGACTGTTACCTCAAGGTCCTCAGACCAAGGTATTTATTATACTAAACATTTTCTTTTGTTTATAAGTTGATCTATGATTAACTCAGATTCCTTCATATATCAATTAGGATGTGGTAGAAATATCTGTGCCACATCTCCTACTTCATTATGCTCTTTAGATTGTCAAAAAATGACTACTTGATCAGAGTAATAAGAAAGATAGCAATCTAAGAGTTCCATACTTAGCTTGCCTTCAATAGATGAATACCTGGCCAGGGTATTCAAGAACTAAAATTAGGTAGTATGCATTTATTTTATATTATGTTTCATCTCTTTAAATTTTAATACTTAGTATCTCAAATTTTCTCTGGGTGTTTCTTTTACATCTCTTCCCTTTCTACATGAAGAGAGAAATTTTAAAACATATAAGAGAATATTGGATTGAATATAGGTTCTCATCCTTCTTATCTCTTCCTCATGTACTCATAGGACTAATTAAAGGAAGCTCAACAATAACTACCTTCTTATGATTATCAGATAAAATCAAGAGAAGACATATTAGAATGAAAAAGCTCTATTTGATTGTCACCGCTCACGATCATCTACCACTTTAGGTTGACTCAAACATAGAGTCAAGCTGTTTCATGTTGTTGCTTTTGCCTTTTTATACTATTGGGCTGTAAATTTCGTAAGCCCTGCCGAGTATGCCTCAGTTGTTGGGTCATTTCATCCCTTCTTTTTGAACAAAATGGTTTAGGGTGCTCAACATGTCCATATCTATAACATGTCTTGTCCTTGTACCATAGTATTATCAGTCTTATTACTGATGTAGAAGCTAATTCAGGAGTTCTTACAGGTGGAAAGTTAGGACTTTTGCCTTTACTTAGTGACTACTGCCCTGGTGTACTAGGAATTTATTGCACTGATGGTACCAAAAACATTGGCTTTTTAGACAACTAGGCAATTGTCTCTAGAATTATAGATACCTTTCCTTAATTCTCAACTTATTGCCCCTCCTTGGGTATTGCCATCAAAGATTTACTATCTGTCTATACTTATGGAAGTGTCTATTTTCGTGCCATATGTTAATTCTTCCCACCTTTTCCACTGTTCCAACATGTCTGTGTCATTCATGATTCCTTTCTGAACCCAAAGTTTCTACATTGAGGGCTGGTGATGGAGTTGAGACTTACACCAAAAGATTTTACTCTTCCAATGGGAGTCCCAAAATTTGCACCAAAAACCCTAGAGAGGATTTATATCTTCCCTAGGTTTACCTAGAACTGGTGCTTAGATAACAACTCCAACCCCATAAGAGTATGGAAGCCTTATCATAGTATAGATTTAGGATCGAACCCAAAAGACAACGGTCTTGTTGCAAGCAACAAGATGGAAAACGTACCACACTTCACTTAGTTATTTTACTAATTGGCACTTATATCGAAAAGTTGGATTTTGATTGGTTTTTAGACTAAAGCATGAAAAGTAAATAAAGCAAGTAAAACTAAGATTTAACAAATGATGATGAATCACTGGGGTTAAGCATGTATTTACCACCGCTACACATGCATTGTATATGTACTAAGCAAGTAAGACTTATAAGCTAGATACATGGATGTTCCACAAGACCGATGCCTTATAAGACAAGAGCGATGCATTGCATCCAAGGATGTTCCACAAGACCGACGCCTTTGTAAGACAAGAGCGATGCATTGCATCCTTCGATGTTCCATAAGACCGATGCCTTATAAGACAAGAGCAATGCATCACATCCTTCAAGGGTTAAGTAGCTCTCATTCGATACATTTCTACGTGTCAATGAAGATATGTAGTCTCCAAAGAGAGAATCTTACTCCACCTCATGAAACGTGCATCTGAAACTAACAAGCGAGCGATAATTATCAAATCGAATAGTATCTTTGTAGGCCTAGTCTCCTATTCGGATAACCTAGCTACGAGAAGTGCGGGAATGTTGCAACGCCAGCCATTCCTGATCAAATGGTCACATGCTTTACATCATTTCCCTCGCAAAGTGTGTTCCTCGACTTACCAAGGTTACTTCCATACAGATGGAAGTGCAACGGATGATAGTGAGTTTACTCCACTCTTTGAGATACACTCCTAGACACCGAAACGGATGCGTGGTGGATACACACACCAGAAACCAACACTAAATCGGTATTCGAGTCTCGAGAGCGGTCATAGACAAACCAAAACAAAAGACAATAGATGCATACAAGAACGTGGCCATCATTCAAGCATGTATGAAATGATTTAGTATTAAAACGAAAGGATAACATCTTTTTAGTACAAAGTACAAAACATGGGCAGCGGGGCTAGTCCCCGCGCCCCAATGGATGGAACTACTCGCTCCTCATAGAGGGAACAACAAAGGAGGAGGCAAGAAGAGATAGAAAGAACATCATCTCCACTGAGGAGAGAAGGTTGAACCCTTGGTGGAGAGAGCAACGATCTTCACCCTTCGTGGCTTGCTTGACGACAGATCTTCTCCTCTCACCTTCTTTGTTGATGAGAGAGAAGGTAGCTTTGCAATGGAACGTGAGTCTCAGACCGGCAGCCTCGGGCGGTGGATGGAGTTGTTCTGGTAGTAGAGAGACAGCCTCTGGACGTTTGGACTCTTCTCAGGGATGGCCCTTGAGGTCTTATTTATAGGCCTTGAGTGGCGTCAAACGGTCTTGAGACCGTTTGGCGTCAAACGGTCTTGAGACCGTTTAGCGTCAAACGGTCTTGAGATCGTTTGGCGTCAAACGGTCTTGAGACCGTTTGGCGTCAAACGGTTTTGAGATCGTTTGGCGTCAAACGGTCTTGGGACCGTTTGAACTCCATGCGGTCTTGGGACCGTTTGGCTTCATGCGGTCTTGGGACCGTTTGAACTCCATGCGGTCTTGGGACCGTTTGGCTTCATGCGGTCTCGGGACCGTTTGAACTCCATGCGGTCTTGGGACCGTTTGGCTTCATGCGGTCTTGGGACCGTTTGAACTCCATGCGGTCTTGGGACCGTTTGGCTTCATGCGGTCTCGGGACCGTTTGAGCTCCATGCGGTCTTGGGACCGTTTGAACTCCATGCGGTCTTGGGACCGTTTGGCTTCATGCGGTCTTGGGACCGTTTGAACTCCATGCGGTCTTGGGACCGTTTGGCTTCATGCGGTCTTGGGACCGTTTGAACTCCATGCGGTCTTGGGACCGTTTGAACTCCATGCGGTCTTGGGACCGTTTGGCTTCATGCGGTCTCGGGACCGTTTGAACTCCATGCGGTCTTGGGACCATTTGGCTTCATGCGGTCTTGGGACCGTTTGAACTCCATGCGGTCTTGGGACCGTTTGACTTCACTCGGCCTTGAGGCTGGTTTATCCTTTTATGATTTTTTTGTGCTTTTTCTGCAAGTATAAAAGGAAAAAGTTAGTTTGATGATGTATTTACAAAAAGGGATAAAATTAGGTTTATGTACAGTATAAACGTAAAAAGAGTATGGAAAACTAAAGAAAAAGACTAAGATAAACTACTAAAATAGGAGGTTATCACCCCCCCTAACTTAGAGTCTAGCTTGTCCTCAAGTTAGATAGAGCTGAGACATGAAATGGCGAGGCGATCTTAATTAGGATCTCCATACACTTGCTTCAATTCTTGACCTGAGTTCCCCAGGGGTCATATCGAGGCTTATTGCATGCCTTGATTCCTTTGGATTTCGAGAGTTGCTTGGATCTCAGGTTTTTCTGTATCTCAAAGTTTTCCTTGGGACCACATTTATTTTGTGCATGCTGTTGACTCTAATCAACTTTATACCTCTCTGGAAACCTACTGGAAGCTAGAGAGGGTATGAGGGTTGGCTAAAGGCTTTGAAGTGTAGCTCCCTTTCAAGCGGGGGAGGGGCTGTCTATGCTTTTTAGGATCTCACTACCGGGCACGACACATCTGCCTTTATGAGGGCAACTGAATGTACCGGCCGGGCAAGTCCTTTATGAGCCTTTTCATATACTTGGAACTTTTAGGGTTTCACTACCGGACGCGACACATCTGCCTTTGTGAGGGCAGCAGAATGTGCCGGCCGGGTGAGCCCTTTATCAGTTCTTCATATAGGTCCTTATGCGCGGCACAACTCTCATGATTTTATTCGTCTCTCTGGCTTTTATTCAAAAACTCACAGGCTTGGGTTTTGGAATGAGGATTTATTTTGGGCGGCCAAGCCTCTTTTATTTTGAAGAGAGGAAAGATGTTCTTAAAGTTTTTCAGCATGCACTTATTTGGTTTGTGGTCCACTTGCAGAACTTTTTGATTTGGAAGTTGCCTAATTTCCCTCTCATCCTCGAGATCTCGGCTTATATCTGCCCTGATTTTGACCTGTGGAGAGTCACATAAAGAATTGAAGCAAAAATATGGGATCCATAGTAGGTGGAAATTGATAAATCGCCATTTGATGTCTGAGTGCTATTTACTTGTAGAGACTAACATGATTCTAGAGTTAGGTGAGGTGATAATACAGAAGAGGATACCTTGCCCTTGTCTAATGTACCCCCCCTAACTTATCACTCACTCTGTCCTCAGAGTGTCAAAGTGATAGGGTGAGAGGTAATTAGAACAAGGGCAGCAGCTAAACTAAGTCGTGGAGTCATGGGTTGCCTCCCAAGTAGCGCCTTAGTTTAACGTCACTGGCTCGACGAAACTGTAAGGTTGTTATGCTGTGGGCGTAGCATCTCTGATGTCGATGGTTTGTCGATGCATGTTGTCTTCCTGAATGTAATATCTTTTTAAACGGTGCCCGTTAACCGTTCATTCTCCTCCGCTGTTGTCGATAATAATGGCGGCTCCGGTTGGGTAGATATGTTTTATGGTGAAGGGTCCGGACCATTTTGTTCGGAGCTTTCCGGGGAATAATCTGAGCTTGGAGTTGAATAAGAGCACTTTGTCGCCAACGGCGATATCTTTTCTCTTAAGATGTCCATCGTGCCACATTTTTGTTTTCTCTTTATAGATTTTGGCATTGTGATATGCTGTCATTCGGAGTTCTTCTAGCTCCTGTAGCTGGAGTTGTCTGTTCTCCCCTGCACTTTTATGGTCGAAGTTTAGTTGCTTGATGGCCCACCAGGCTTTATGTTCCAGTTCTACTGGAAGATGACATGATTTGCCGTACACCAAACGGAACGAAGTTGTTCCAATTGGTGTTTTGTAAGCAGTACGGTATGCCCAGAGGGCGTCAGGAAGTTTGGTGGACCAATCAGTGCGGTTTTTATTCACTGTTATTTCAAGAATCGCTTTTATCTGTCTATTGGATACTTCTACCTGGCCACTAGTTTGTGGGTGGTAAGGTGTTGCAACTTTGTGATGGACTCCGTATTTTCTCAGTAACGCTTCGAAACTTCGTTCCAGGAAATGGGTCCCGCCATCAGATATGACCGTTCTTGGAACTCCAAATCTCGGAAAAATAGTGTCTTTGAACAATTTGACAACAGGTTTGGAGTCATTGGATATGGTGGGTACAGCTTCGACCCACTTTGAGACGTAATCCACTGTGACCAAAATGTAAGAGAAGCCATATGATGAGGGGAAAGGTCCCATGTAGTCTACCCCCCATACATCAAACAGCTCAATTTCCTGCCACATGGTAAGAGGCATTTCATCCCTTTTTGATATGTTGCCCGAAAATTGGCATTTATCACAGGCTTTGACAAAATCATATGAGTCTTTTGATATGGTGGGCCAAAAGAAACCAGATTGTAAAACTTTTATGGTAGTTTTCTTGGCACCCATGTGCCCCCCCGTGGGTCCGGAGTGGCAGTGTTCTAAAACTGAAGTTATTTCTTCTTCTGGAAGGCACCGGTGAAAAAGTCTGTCGGCACAGAGGTAAAATAAGTAGGGTTCGTCCCAATGATAACGTTTTATGTCATGAAGGAATTTCCTTTTATCCTGATATGAAGCAGACGGGTGGATGATCCCTGTGGCCAGATAATTGACGATATCAGCAAACCAAGGGAAACTATGAGTGGCCTTCATAAGCTGATCATCAGGAAGAGAATCCCTGATAGGGATTTTATTTTTTTCTTCAACCTCGATTCTACTGAGGTGATCGACTACAACGTTCTCCACGCCACTTTTATCTTTGATTTCTAGGTCGAATTCTTGGAGCATTAATACCCAGCGGATGAGCCTGGGTTTGGCGTCCTGTTTCTGGATCAGATGTCGGATAGCAGAATGATCAGTGTAGACGATGACTTTGGAGCCGATCAGGTAGGAGCGGAATTTTTCGAAAGCGTAGATGATAGCCAAAAACTCTTTCTCCGTGGTGGTGTAGTTTTTCTGTGCTTCGTCTAGCATTTTGGATGCGTAGTAGATGACATAGGGTTTCTTATCGATCCGTTGTCCTAAAACGGCCCCTATGGCATAATCACTTGCGTCGCACATGATTTCGAAGGGTTGCGACCAGTCTGGAGCCCTTAGAATAGGTGCGGAAATTAATGCTTCTTTTAGGGTAGAGAAACTTCGCATACATTCTTGGTCGAAAACGAACTCGGCATCTTTTGTCAGGAGTTGGGTCATGGGTTTAGCTATTTTCGAGAAATCTTTGATGAACCTTCTGTAAAACCCTGCATGACCTAGGAAAGCTCGAACTCCCCTTATGTCCTTCGGAGGTGACAACTTTGAGATAACATCAATCTTTGCTTTGTCGACCTCGATCCCCCTATCACTTACTCTATGTCCAAGGACGATACCTTCTGTTACCATGAAATGACATTTTTCCCAATTCAGGATAAGGTTCGTTTCCTCGCAACGTTGCAGGACTCGTTCAAGATTATTTAGACAGTTATCGAAAGAATATCCATAGACAGAGAAATCATCCATAAAGACTTCCATAACAGATTCAGTTAATCCGGCGAAGATGGCAGACATGCAGCGTTGGAAAGTAGCAGGAGCGTTACATAGCCCGAATGGCATTCTTCTGAAAGCATATGTCCCAAAGGGACAAGTGAAAGTGGTTTTTTCTTGGTCCTCTGGATGTATGGGTATTTGGTAGAACCCGGAGTAACCATCGAGATAACAGAAATACTTTTGGTGGGCCAAGCGCTCTAGGACTTTGTCAAGGAAGGGTAGAGGGTAGTGGTCTTTCCTTGTAGCTTTATTCAACTTCCTATAATCGATGCACATTTGCCACCCCGTTACAGTCCTAGTGGGTACGAGCTCATTTTTATCGTTGATTACTACAATAGTGCCCCCCTTTTTTGGAACAACCTGAACTGGACTGACCCACTGAGAGTCAGAGATAGGATAGATCATGCCAGCTTTGAGTAGTTTGAGGACCTCCAAACGAACTACCTCTTTCAAGTTTGGGTTCAGTTTTCTTTGATGTTCACGAGTGGGTTTAAATTCTTCAACCATAGGAAGCTTGTGCATACACAGAGCCGGTTTTATGCCTGTGAGGTCGATTATTTTATAACCAATGATCTTTTTATACCTCCTTAGTTTGTCCAGAAGCCTGACTTCTTGGTCTTCGGTAAGGGTGGAGCTGATAATAACTGGGCATAACTCTTCCTTGTCCAGGAAAACATATTTGAGCCCTGTGGGTAAAGTCTTCAATTCATGGGTTTTTGGTGGTTCTGCTGCTTCAATGGTAGTGATGGCTTTAAGCTCTTCAAAAGTAGCCTTTGGTGCTTCTTCTATCTTTTCTAGGTATTGGATACATTGCTGGACTAGTTCATTTGCAGAGAACTCAACTTCTGGATTGATAAGAGCATTTTCAAGTTCGTCGATTGGCTCGGAGATTTCTAATTGCGACATTTGTTGAATTGCGTCTAAAAGAAAGACCTCTTCTTGGATGCTGGGACCTTTCATACTATCAAGGACGCGGAATTGAATTGCTTCTTTTCCGAGCCTAAGAATGATGGTTCCAGCTTCTACATCGATTAGTGCTCTGGCTGTAGCTAGGAAAGGCCTGCCGAAAATGATCGGATACCTCAAGTCTTCTTTGATATCCATGATGACAAAATCACATGGAACGTAGGCATCCTTCCCTATCCTTACTGGGACATCTTCGATGATTCCCAACGGTGCGGTTACGGTGGAGTCGACTAGTTGAATAGTCATTGCTGTAGGCAGCAGGTCAGTGAAACCAAGGCGTTGGCACATTGAGTAGGGCATAATGGATATACTAGCCCCGAGGTCAGCCAACCCTTTCTTTGTGGATGCATTTCCAATGCAACATTGGATTCCAAAGGAACCTGGGTCCTTCTTCTTTTTGGGTAGTTTGTTCAGGATGATGTCAGAAGTGGTTTGAGCGAGCTTGACGGTCTCCTGCTCTTTGGTGATATACTTACGCGATAGCAAAGTTTTGAGATACCTTGCCCATGCTGGTACTTCGGATAGAGCGTCAAGGAGTGGGATGTCAATATAAAGTTTCTTCATTGCTTCCTTGAATTTCTGAAACCTGGCGTCCATTTTTGTTTCTTGCAGTCTGCCTGGGTACGGAATCCTTGGTTTGAATTGTGGGACTTTGGATTCTGCAGGTACATGCTCTTTGTTTTCGTCCTTTGTGCCTTCGGAGGATTTTTCAATCCCTTGTTGCGAAATCTCTTTCGTCATAAAAGTGGGCACATCATCATCATCTAGAGTGATCTTGATGGGTTCAGGAAGAATGCGTCCCGACCTTGTGGTGACGGCATTCAGCTGTTCGTGTTTTTTTTGCCCGTACTTAGAATTTGGTTCAGGCTGCCCATCAAAAGTGCTTGCCGAAGGTTTCAACTGTGCAGCAATCTGAGCAAGCTGGGTTTCAACTGCCTTTTGTTGGGCTTGTTGGTTAGATAGCATGGTTTGCTGAGACTGAAGCATTTGTTTTATCAAAGATAGCTCATCTTCCGGTTGTGCAGTGATGTTTTTCTGAGGGTTTTGTCGTTGAGACTGTTGAGTATGCAACTGTGGGTGAAGCGGGGAATGAGTGTACTGATAGTAGGCTGATTGATTTCTAGGGTAGTTAGCCCTAGGGAAATTGTTCCTTGGGTTCCCTTGATTTTGGTTAAAATTGTTTGGAAATCCAGGAGGAAGCCTACTGTCAAATCCCCCTTGTGTCTGATGTTGCGGATTCACAGTTCCAGAAGGATTCCCATACTGGAACCCAGGATGGTTCCTTGGTTGACTGGGATTATAATAAACTTGTCAGGGAATAGTGTGGATGGAGTTGACTTGCTCTGGAATCTGATCTTCAGCCTGATTAGTGATGGCCTCATAGGATTGTGGTGGTGGATGCAGATCCATCATCACATTATAGAGTATTCCGCAGGAAAGAGTCGGATGATCCGAAGCATGACAAGCCTCACAGGATCCTGTGACGGCTTTGACTTGATGAACCAGCGGGGTTTTCTTCTTATCAATTTCCCCTAGAGTTGTTTCAAGGGTTTGCTGTTTATGAGCGATTATCTTCAAAGCCTCGGCTATTGACTTTAGTTCCATAGATTCTTCAGCTTTAAAGACTTTTAAGACACCTTTTCCGGCTGACCGCCCCCAATTGGACTGGTTTTCGGCTCCTAAGGTAACGATCTTCCAGGCATCTTCATAGTTTTTCCTCATGAAATTTCCTCCAGATGAGGAATCTAGGAACTGTTTAATGTCATCGCTTACCCCCCGATAAAAAGTTTCAATCAATTCATTCTGTGAAATTCCATGATGAGGGCATTTTCGTAGAAGTTCCTTGAATCTTTCCCATGCCTCAGCGAGGGTTTCTCCAGGTAGCTGGGAGAAATAGTTGATCTGCCCTCTGATTTCATAGGTAAGCGAGGGTGGAAAGAACTTCTCCAAGAATTTTTTCTCTAGAGGGGCCCAAGTGGTTATGATGGGTTCTCTTTCCAATGAGTTGTACCAACTCAAAGCCCTTCCAGATAAGGTGAAATGAAACAGGTGGAGCATTATTGCGTCGAAAGCAATGCCAGCTTGCGGGACCAGGCGGCATAATGCCTTAAACCGTTTCAAATGGTCCATGCAATCGTCTCCTGAACCTCCAGAGAAGGAAATTCCTTGCATAATCTGGATCCACTGGGTCCGGATCTCAAAGTTTGGGATATTGATGATCGGAGGCCGGACCGGGTGGTTGTCTTCGTAATTCTTCGGAACAGCATAGTCCCTCAGTTGCTTGTTTCGTAATTCGAGCTGAGCAGCCTCGGTCTCTGCTCTTATGCGGGCTTGCTCTTCTGCTCGTATCTCCGCTTGTATTTGGGCACGGGTGTCTGCAATGAGTTGTGCCCGTTGTGCGGCTATAGCAGCATTGACTCTCTCCATCACCAAAGCGGCTTGATGCTGTTCGTCAGCCATTTGACTAGCGCGTTGGCGATTGAGACGGATTTTGCGGTGGAAACTTCTCTCTACCTCGGAGTCGAACTCCGGATCAGGGGAGAATCCTCGATTATGCGGTGATTGCATATAAGGGTTCTACCTGAGTAAAGAAAAGAGAACACCTTTAGATAATAGAGACAATATGAAAGCTTCAAGAAGATGGTGAATTATGATTCAAAAAGAAAGTGTAAAATCCTAACCAACTAGAAAAATAAACTAAGTGAAATACTAATGTTCCGTTGTCCCCGGCAACGGTGCCATTTTTTGATGGAGTTGAGACTTACACCAAAAGATTTTACTCTTCCAATGGGAGTCCCAAAATTTGCACCAAAAACCCTAGAGAGGATTTATATCTTCCCTAGGTTTACCTAGAACTGGTGCTTAGATAACAACTCCAACCCCATAAGAGTATGGAAGCCTTATCATAGTACAGATTTAGGATCAAACCCATAAGACAACGGTCTTGTTGCAAGCAACAAGATGGAAAACGTACAGTACTTCACTTAGTTATTTTACTAATTGGCACTTATATCGAAAAGTTGGATTTTGATTGGTTTTTAGACTAAAGCATGAAAAGTAAATAAAGCAAGTAAAACTAAGATTTAACAAATGATGATGAATCACTGGGGTTAAGCAGGTATTTACCACCGCTACACATGCATTGTATATGTACTAAGCAAGCAAGACTTATAAGCTAGATACATGGATGTTCCACAAGACCGATGCCTTATAAGACAAGAGCGATGCATTGCATCCAAGGATGTTCCACAAGACCGACGCCTTTGTAAGACAAGAGCGATGCATTGCATCCTTCGATGTTCCACAAGACCGATGCCTTATAAGATAAGAGCAATGCATCGCATCCTTCAAGGGTTAAGTAGCTCTCATTCGGTACATTTCTACGTGTCAATGAAGATATGTAGTCTCCAAAGAGAGAATCTTACTCCACCTCATGAAACGTGCATCTGAAACTAACAAGCGAGCGATAATTATCAAATCGAATAGTATCTTTGTAGGCCTAGTCTCCTATTCGGATAACCTAGCTACGAGAAGTGCGGGAATGTTGCAACGCCAGCCATTCCCGATCAAATGGTCACATGCTTTACATCATTTCCCTCGCAAAGTGTGTTCCTCGACTTACCAAGGTTACTTCCATACAGATGGAAGTGCAACGGATGATAGTGAGTTTACTCCACTCTTTGAGATACACTCCTAGACACCGAAACGGATGCGTGGTGGATACACACACCAGAAACCAACACTAAATCGGTATTCGAGTCTCGAGAGCGGTCATAGACAAACCAAAACAAAAGACAATAGATGCATACAAGAACGTGGCCATCATTCAAGCATGTATGAAATGATTTAGTATTAAAACGAAAGGATAACATCTTTTTAGTACAAAGTACAAAACATGGGCAACGGGGCTAGTCCCCGCGCCCCAGTGGATGGAACTACTCGCTCCTCATAGAGGGAACAACAAAGGAGGAGGCAAGAAGAGATAGAAAGAACATCATCTCCACTGAGGAGAGAAGGTTGAACCCTTGGTGGAGAGAGCAACGATCTTCACCCTTCGTGGCTTGCTTGACGACGGATCTTCTGCTCTCACCTTCTTTGTTGATGAGAGAGAAGGTAGCTTTGCAATGGAACGTGAGTCTCAGACCGGCAGCCTCGGGCGGTGGATGGAGTTGTTCTGGTAGTAGAGAGACAGCCTCTGGACGTCTGGACTCTTCTCAGGGATGGCCCTTGAGGTCTTATTTATAGGCCTTGAGTGGCGTCAAACGGTCTTGAGATCGTTTGGCGTCAAACGGTCTTGAGACCGTTTGGCGTCAAACGGTTTTGAGATTGTTTGGCGTCAAACGGTCTTGGGACCGTTTGAACTCCATGCGGTCTTGGGACCGTTTGGCTTCATGCGGTCTTGGGACCGTTTGGCTTCATGCGGTCTTGGGACCGTTTGAACTCCATGCGGTCTTGGGACCGTTTGGCTTCATGCGGTCTCGGGACCGTTTGAACTCCATGCGGTCTTGGGACCGTTTGGCTTCATGCGGTCTTGGGACCGTTTGAACTCCATGCGGTCTTGGGACCGTTTGGCTTCATGCGGTCTCGGGACCGTTTGAACTCCATGCGGTCTTGGGACCGTTTGAACTCCATGCGGTCTTGGGACCGTTTGGCTTCATGCGGTCTCGGGACCGTTTGAGCTCCATGCGGTCTTGGGACCGTTTGAACTCCATGCGGTCTTGGGACCGTTTGGCTTCATGCGGTCTTGGGACCGTTTGAACTCCATGCGGTCTTGGGACCGTTTGGCTTCATGCGGTCTTGGGACCGTTTGAACTCCATGCGGTCTTGGGACCGTTTGGCTTCATGCGGTCTTGGGACCGTTTGAACTCCATGCGGTCTTGGGACCGTTTGGCTTCATGCGGTCTCGGGACCGTTTGAACTCCATGCGGTCTTGGGACCGTTTGGCTTCATGCGGTCTTGGGACCGTTTGAACTCCATGCGGTCTTGGGACCGTTTGACTTCACTCGGCCTTGAGGCTGGTTTATTCTTTTATGATTTTTTTGTGCTTTTTCTGCAAGTATAAAAGGAAAAAGTTAGTTTGATGATGTATTTACAAAAAGGGATAAAATTAGGTTTATGTACAGTATAAACATAAAAAGAGTATGGAAAACTAAAGAAAAAGACTAAGATAAACTACTAAAATAGGAGGTTATCAGCTGGTAAGCTAGATTGTATTGCTAGTATCCAGTCCACTATATTCATCATTGTTGTCCTAACCTGCCCAACAAGAGCATAAAAAGTAGGATTCTCTGTCCTGATTGAGTCAAGATGTGAATTCTCAGGCACTCATTCTTCTCTTGTCTGATCCCTTGCACCTTCTCCTGGTGCAACAACATTGCTCTTAGCAATGTGTTCCTCGTGTTCTCCGATCATTTTTAAACTTCACCCTTTCTTCTGCATAAGCAGAAGTCACTATAGGATATACTGGATGATACTAGAACAGACTCAACATCTTAGTCCTATGTATCTGTAGACTTAGTGAACCTTAAGATTTGATACCAAACTTGAAACGACCGCTACCAAATCGATAGCCAAATCGTTACTAATTATGTAGAATAACCATAACTAGAAAATTAACAAAGAAATCACTAAAAATTTAAAACCATTTTGCAAGGAGATCCATTTCCTAGAAAACTCTTAATGAAAGAACCAAAACTTTATATACATCAAGGTTCACATTGTACATATACTGTACCATCTCATCTTGAGGATAACATATAGCAGTTGCTTTGTCAGAATATATACTAAAGCAACATAAAACCTTGAGGAATACAAGACAAAATATTAGATTGATCATAAAACCATCACACAATAAATCCAAGGAACTGAGAGTACAGAGATGACACATATGACTTCTATCTACAAGACACGATAGACAGTCACTCAACCTGAGTTGTTACTGTTGTCCCTGCTATTGTTGCCCTTCCTCTATAGAAAGATCTTTACCTCCTCGTGCACGTCCACCTAAAAATTGTAGATCCCATGGGGTGAGACAATTGTCCCAACAAGAGATATAACTCTCTGCCAACAATGTTATTATCACTATTCGGGAAATCGGTCTGTACGACTGCATATACTCTCGCATATACCTATTCAGTCACCCTACCGCATCGCATATTACTAATCATTCCACTAAGCGGTCATGGTCCGCATATACTCCCGCTTGGCCGATTAAGTGACTGATTAAACTCCACTTTTCAAAAATCCCACAACTAATATTCATGCATTTCATTCATACATGCATATATATATACACATTTCATTATATATATAAATTGAGATATATAGTCATTGAATTATATGTATGGATTGTAATACATATAAACATTTTCAACATGCATTTGTACATTTATTTGAATACCTTTTAAAACATTAACATGTATAGATACATATACAATATACCTAAATATACAATCACATATTTGTACATGTATATATATGTTAAACACAGTTCGAACAAAATGTCATTAACTAAGCGGAAGCGATCATTAACAGCGGATTACTAAAAATGACTAAAAATTAAAACTGTTTACAAAGAGATCCAAACACAGGAAAACTCTTTTATCAAGAACTAATGTATTTTATTTACATCCTGGTTCATAAGTACATATCATGTACCATCCCTTCTCGAGGATTACAAGCTTCAACTGCTAAAAAAATGTTGGATTCCACAAGGGTGAGACAATTGAAATTGTCCCAGCGAGAGATATAACTCTCCGCCAGAATATTATTATTACAGATAAACAATGATAAACGGACCAGAATCATTTCTATTGAACAACATGATTTAAATCATTATTAAGCAGAATAGAGCAATATCATCATTCATTTTAATAAGGAATATGAAGAACATGTATAATATTTATCCACTTTAGTATACAATAAGCAATGTAACATCAACCAATGATTTCCGTAATTCTTTCTTAAGCAAATATGCTACATGGCTGATTACATTTTACAATTGCACTTATGTCGTGAGGAGATGAAGTATACCGTTCATGCTCCAACCGACCACGATTACGTAAAGCATCGGTTCCATACATAGGTTAATGGAAGAGCTGGACTCCATCACCTCATCTGTCTCGGTCAGTACAAGACCACTTATAGGACATCTCGTGTCTCTGCTAAATAGCTTTCTAGGGTATACTGGCAACTTTGATATAGAGTTATAGCCCATAGCATATACTCTCTTCAGGATATGGCCCATAGCCAATACCTAGTATTGTGGAGTTATGGCCCATAGCCATACTCTTATTGGAATATGGCCCACAGTCATTCCTATGAGGTGTAAGGATATATTCGCCCATTACCCCCACATATTCAAAAATATGCATTCCAGGAATTCCCATAGGAAAACCTATTTCACCATCACCAACTACTGACGATAATGAATCTATGGCCAGGGCTCGACATAATAAGATTATACTTGATTAATTAAGTACATTACCATATTCTTTTAGCATCAGTCAGGTTTTCAAACATAAATTATTATAACAAATGCTACAAAGAATGTGTAATACTTCTATCGAGTACTTTTCAAAGCTTTATAAAACATTGGGATCTCAATCCCTTGTCACATAATGGGCATTCTCATACCTTAACATCTCATCATCATGATTATGGAATATGGGTATTCAAACCCTGAGTTCATCAAAGAACACTTGTTACCACTTATCAGGTAACTAATACCCCTGGGTCATCTGACCAAGGTAAACATGATACTTGCTACACAAGCATCTCACATGGCTCTCAAGACCCATTTAATATCTTGTTACCTCTTACTAGGCAAAAAAACATATTATGGCTCACAGGGCCCATAAAACAATTTCAATAATAAAACATCATAGCTCATACATGGCTATGCCCAACATCTCATGATACCTGCATGGTTAGTATACATGATAACAGTTATATCAATTACATATCAACACTATGTAATGTAAGGGTAGCATAATTATTCCCTCATTAGGGTTAGGGTTTCCCAATTCATGTCAATTAGTGATACTCATCCCATTACCCAAAATTAGGGTTATGGTTTATCATCATATTGCTCAAGATTAGGGTTTCATGCACTATAACCCAAAATTAGGGTTTCACATACCTTCACCCTATACTAGGGTTTCACACATCATTATCTTGAATTAAGGTTCCTTATAACTTTTCCCCAAATTAGGGTTTCATGTAACTTTACCCGAAAATAGGGTTTCATGAAGCATCCTCTTAAATTAGGGTTTTTCATTATATTACCCTAAATTGGGCTTTCTCATATCAACACCCTAGATTAGGGTTTCACCTAGCATTTCCCTAAATTATGGTTAGGGCTCATCAACCTTCTCGATTAGGGTTTCATGATCTCTTTATCAAGGATCATACCCTAATTATATATTTTATTCATGTTGAAAGTATTGAGGCTTAACCACTACATGATTATTATACATGTATGAATTCCTCTCTCTCTCATCCTCTCTAAGATGTTGGTTACTTCAAGCTTAATTAGATAAGGTCAACCCTTCATTCAAGTACATACATTTAGGGTTAGCATAGTGTATTGAGATATTGCTTCCATAAGCATCAAAGGTTAACCCCTCTAAGGGTACTAATCACCCTAGTACCTTAAAGGTACAACCATTGCAATTATCTTTGAGATACATCATTAACAATCATGGGGCCAATTGATCTTTCATCACATTAGGTCTTCAAACAGTTTTGGTTGCATTGAACCTCCAAACGGTTTTGAACCCTCAACCTCCAAACAGTCTTGAGGTCACTTGACCTTCAAACGGTCTTGAGGTCACATGACCTTCAAACGGTCTTGAAGACCATTAGACCTTAAATGGTCTTGGTTCAATTGAATCTCCAAACGATCTAGAACCTTTTGTACCTCTAAACGGTCTTGAGGTGCTTCACCTCCAAATGGTCTTGAGGACCGTTAGACCTTAAACGGTCTTGAGGACCGTTAGACCCTAAACGGTCTTGCTCTAATTCCTTCAATCGGTTTTGAAACCGTTTTATCAAATCAATTTTGAAAACATTTAATCCCTAAACGGTTTGAGACCGTTTGATTTAAATATTAATAAAACCCAAAAGGTTGGAGACCATTTAGTCCTCAAACGGTTTGAGACCGAATGGTCCTCAAACAGTTTGAATACTGTTTCGTCCATTCATTATTAAAAACGGTTTGAATCAATTAGGGTTTCTACAATCAATCAATTTAGGGTTTGTAATCAAGGAACCATCAAATGCTGAAACCTTTGGGACTAGATAAATTGTAACCATTGGATCTCCATCCAACCATGACATGCCTTGACCTCAAATGGTCTTGAGACCGTTTGGTCTCAATCAGTCTTGAGACTATTTGACCTCAAACGGTCTTGAGACCGTTTGGTCTCAATCGGTCTTGAGACTGTTTGACCTCAAACGGTCTTGAGACCGTTTGGTCACCAAAAGATGAAACTGTTTGCTCATGATTTTTATTAAGGTGTGTGATAAGATGAGGTCATCATCCTCAAGCTTCAGACCTTTGAAATCTACTGCCATTCATATGGTGATTTCATCAATTATCCAAAAGGAATATCAAGAAGAAAGAAATGATCAACATGAAATGAAGAGTTAAATTCAATAATACCATTTAAGGGTTCAAGTTATATAACCCACCTTAAAAGTTGAATCCAAGCTTCAAGATTCATGTCTTTAATGGTGAATGAAGCTTTCTAAACTTCCCAAGGTCCGTCCTCAAGTCTTTGAGTGAAAAGAATGGCTAAAGTTGAAGATTGAATGGAGAAAAGAAGAAAATAAGCATTGAATTTCGATTTCTACCATGAAATCAAGGTTGAAGATGATTAAGGAGATCACCTACAGGTTGGGGTACATCCTCCTATTTCTCCTAAGCTCCCTCATGTTAGGCCAAAGCAAGGAAAGAAAGAAGATTCAAAAAAGCCTTTCATGTGGGTGAAAGAATGGGAGTGTATATAAGGGAAATTCAAGAGAGAAAAAGTGTTATAAAAATCCTTCAATTTTCTAAATTGGTACCACTTATCCCCCTCACTTCCTTCCATACGAAGCCATCATACTCCCCTTAGAAATCCTCTTCTTTACCCATGAATTAAAAGAAAACAATTAAGCACCTTAATCAATTTAATAATAATATCAAAAAATTAGTGGGCATTACTTTTTCTTTAACTAATGTGAGTGGGCTCTCCACTCACTTTAGATATTTCCGTGCCATTGCAAGGCACAAGGATGTACAAACTTATATAAATTCAACAATCACATTTTTTGTTGAAGGGCACTTCCATTAATATATTTATTTTTGCATTAAATTGAATTAGGGTTTCAATTATGCTTAAATCTTGATTATTTTAATATCAAGATTCTCTCTCCCCCAAAGAGATTCAAATGAGATGCCCCTCTAATTTTCTTGTCTCTAATTGATACCAAGAAACATTAGGGACTCTCTAGAAGTGGTATTTTGCATATTGAACCCTAGGTTTTGGGTAAATTGCACATTACACCAAAACTACGTTTTAATGCACAAACATTGCTTAATAAGCTCTTTGTTGGTGCTCAGGCTTGTGGAAGCCATACCTCAGCACTATTCTCATTCTTATGATTCTATAACACTTGAGGAACATTTATCATGTTACATTTGCAAGGTAACCCCTTAAATTGGGTAATTTTCACTTTAGTCTAAAATGAGCAAAACATTGTTTTCAACATTATTCAAAAAGGACTAAAATTGAAACATAAGTTCCTCTTGAGCCTTAATTACTTTTCAAAAGATAAGATCAAGCATATAATTATCTTTATTAAACAAAACATCTAGGGTTAAAGCATAACCCAGGTCGGGGATGTTACAATTTATCCACCCCTAATAGGGATTTCGTCCCCGAAATCATCAAGATAAAAGAGAAGGGTACTTCCTCCTCATCTCTTCCTCTAGCTCCCACGTAGCCTCTTCAACGCCACAATGATGCCAGAGAACTTTCAGAAGACATGTCTTTCTTTTTTAGTTTTTTAATTCTTTTATCAAGGATCATCACAAGTCCTTCAACATATGAAATATCATTATTTAATTCTATCTCCACAGGTTGCAAAACTAACTCTGTGTCAGCATGACACTTTCTTAGCATGGAGATATGGAACACTGGATGCAACTTATGCAGCTCAAGTGGCAACTCTAGCTTATAGGCTACCTTTCCAATCCGGTCAATGATTGGATAAGCCCCATAAATCTAGGAGCTAACTTTCCCTTCTTTCCAAATCTAAGGACACCTTTCCAAGGTGAGACCTTGAGATATACTATGTCTCCAACTTGGAATTCTAAAGGTCTTCACCGTTTGTCGACGTACGACTTCTGTCTATCCTGTGCAATCTTTAATTGTTATTGTATTATTTTAATCTTCTCAGTTTCCTGCTGCACTAGCTCAGGACCCAAAAGTTCATATTCTCCTGTTTCATACCAACATAGTGGAGATCTACAACGTCTACCATATAATGCTTCATATGGTGCCATATTAATACTATGCTGATAGCTATTATTGTAAGAAAATTCTATCAAGCTTATGTGTAGATCCCAACTTCCTACAAACTGAAGGACACATGCCCTAAGAAAATCCTCCAAGGTTTGTATGGTCCTCTCAGATTGTCCATCTGTTTGTGGGTGAAAGGCAGTACTAAATCTTAACTGCATACCGAAAGCTTTATGGATTCGCTCCCAAAAATGACTCGTGAACTGGGGACCTCTACCAGAAACAATAGTAGTTGGAACCTCGTCTAACCGCACTATCTCATCTATATATATTTGTGCAAGCTTCTCAGTATTGTAGGTTGTTTTGACAGGAAGGAAATGTGTTGTCTTAGTCAACCTATCAACTATCACCCATATGGAATCATGACCTTTGGTTGTACTAGACAAACCAACCACAAAGTCCATGGTCACGTGATCCCATTTCCACTGCGGTATAGGAAAATGTTGCATTGTTCCTGTGGGCTTTTGATGTTCAACTTTAACCTGCTGACACACCAGACACCGCATAACAAACTCAGCTACATCCTTCTTCAATCCTGGCCACCAATACATATCCTTCAAGTTACAATACATTTTGGTGCTCCCTAGATGCATTGCATACATCGAAGAATGAGCTTCCTCCAAGACTAACTTCTTTAAGTCGTTGGCATCAGGTACTACCATCCTACCATGGTAATAGATTACCTCATCATCTGACTCATGAAAACCATCCCGTTTCTCACTACCATACTCTGACCTAATCTGCTGAATCCCAGTATCAGTCTATTGTGCTTCTTTGATCTGTTGTTTCAGAGTAGGTTTTATGTGCATCTCAACTAACAATCCAGCTAACAAGGATACTATAAACTGTACATTATTTTGCCTCAAGGAGATAAGCATATCTCTTTTAAAGCACACTAAGGAGTTCAACTATGCTTTATCTAAGGTTAGTGATGATGATTTCCTACTTAGTGCATCAGCCACTACATTAGCCTTCCCTGGATGATAATCAATTGTACAATCGTAGTCCTTGATTAACTCCATCCAACGACGTTGTCTCATGTTCAACTCATGTTGTGAGAAGATATATTTTAGATTCTTATGGTCTGTGAAAATATGGAATGTTTCTCCATAGAGATAATGTCTCCAGATCTTCAAAGCATGGACCAAAACAGCTAGCTCTAGATCATGAGTCGGATAATTCTCCTCGTGTTTCTTAAGCTGTCGAGAGGCAAAAGAAATCACTTGATTATCCTACATCAACACACATCCTAGACCATTCTTAGATGCATCATGGAAAACTATGTACCCCTTCCCTTTCTCAAGTAACACCAGCATAGGTGCACTTGTTAACCTTTCTTTCAACAGCTAGAAAGAATGTTGACACTTGTCATTCCAGACAAAAGGAACCTCCTTCTTAGTCAACTTGGTTAGGGGTAAAGCTATAGAACTGAAGTTCTTAATGAACCTCCTATAGTATCCCACCAGTCCTAGGAAACTACGTATCTCTGTCGATGTCTTTGGTTGTTCCCATTGCATGACAGATTCTACCTTCTTAGGATCAACACAGATACATGAGGCAGATATTACATGTCCTAGAAAATAAACTTCTGGAACCAAAACTCACATTTGCTAAACTTTGCATACATCTTATGCTCTCTTAGAAAAGTTAAAGCCTGACAGAGGTGTTGCTCATGCTGTTGAGCATCTCTAATGTATATCAAGATGTCATCTATAAAGACTACTATGAACTGATCAAGAAAAGGCCGGAGGATTCTATTCATGAGTTCCATGAATGCACCTGGTGCATTAGTTAGTCCAAATGACAAAACTATGAACTCATAGTGACCATACCTTGTCCTAAAGGCAGACTTAGGTATGTCACTCTCCTTGATACGAAACTGATGATATCCTGACCTCAGATCTATCTTAGAGAAGATAGTTGCACCACACAACTGATCAAACATGTCATCGATCCTTGGCAGAGGATACTTGTTCTTTATGGTTACTTTATTCAACTGTCTATAATCAATGCATAACCGCATAGATCCATCCTTCTTCTTAACAAACAGAACTGGAGCACCCCATGGTGAAGTACTTGGTCAGATAAAACCTTTCTCAAGCAACTCCTGCAGCTGTTTCTTGAGCTCTGCCATCTCAGCAGGTTCCATTCTATACGGTGTTTGTGCTATTAGTTGCGTGCCCGAGATTAGATTAATCTCAAAATCAATCTCTCAGGGAGGAGGAAAACTTGGAAGTTCCTCGGGGAACACATCTTCAAACTCCCTAACTATCGAAACTTCAGAAAGATTAGAACTCTCTATTCTCGTATCTATCACATGTTCCAAGAATGCAAAGCATCCTTGTCTCATCAACTTTTCAGCTACCATAGTTGACACAAGATAGGTTGGAAGAATCTTTCTATCTCCCAAAAAGATCCATGTCTCACCGTCATCTGCGAACACAGCTTGCTTGGAATCACAATCCAAGATAACCTTATACTTTTCTAGGGTGTCCATCCCAAGAATTATATCGAACCCATGCATCTCAAGTGGTATAAGATCCACCTGAATGTGATGTCCATAAAAGTAAAGAATGCAGGGAGAACACACCTCCCGTAGCACTGCAGATCCCAGCAGAGGGGTTTCTAACAACACTCTATCTGCCCTATGAGAAATTGTCATATTGCAGTCATGTGCGGACAGAACCACAAAAGCTCCATGAACTTAGCTTCATACCCACTAATGTTCATTGGTCCTTGCCTTATCCGCTCAAATTGAGAGATTTTCTCATCTAGATAAGTCTTGGGAAAATATCTACTAACAAACTCTCGTTGGAACTCTTCCCATCCGACTTCAACACCTGGCCTTTTGCCTTCTTCTATAGTCCACCAACGGCCAGCACTCCCCTTCAATATGTACACCGCATGTCTAACCTTCTCATCTTCTGGGATATTAAGAATTTTGAAGGCCTTTTCTAGCTCAGTCAGCCACATGTCTGCGTCTGATGGGTCTGTTGTAGCAGCATAATCAGTGGCTCCTACCCGTCGAAGTCATTCAAAAGTCTTGTTGGCTCCCTGTCCTTCATTATGAGTGGTGCAGGTGGTGGCATCCCATCCGCCATATGTGTCACAATCGCCATGAACTGCCCAAACAGAGCATGGAAAGCTGGGTTTTCTATTACAACTTGGTTAAGCTGGGGATGTTCAGGCACTGGTTCTTTCCTATCCTGATCCCTTGCACCTCCTCCTGGTGTAGCAACACTACTTTCAGCAGCATGTTCTTCGTGTGATCCAACCATCTTCAAGCTTTAGTTCTTCTCCTGAGAGTAGAAGTCACTATCACATAAACTGGAAGACACTAGAACAGACTCAACAACCTTAATCCTATGTCTCTGTAGACTCAGCGAACCTAGAGCTCTGATACCACTTATTGTGATACACCGTTCGAACAAAACGTCATTAACTAAACAGAAGCAATCATTAGCATCAGATTACTGAAAATCACTAAAAATTAAAACCATTTACAAAGAGATCCAAACAAAGGAAAACTCTTTTATCAAGAACCAATGTATTTTATTTACATCCTGGTTCATAAGTACATATCATGTACCATCCATTCTCAAGGATTACAAGCATCAACTGCTATATTAAAACTATACATAGGAAGTATAAGAACCTCGAGGCATCAAGACAAAATCTCAGATCGATTCATTAAAAGTACTAACTACTAACTCTGAGGACCTAAGAGTACAGAAACGACACACATGACTCTCTATACAAAATATGACAGCCAGTGCCTCCACTTGGAATATCACTGCTGTCCCTGTTGTTGTTGTCCTTCCCCTACTGTAGGGTTTCTACCTCCTCGTCCTCGTCCACCTAAAAAAATATTGGATTCCACGGGGGTAAGACAATTGAAATTGTCCCAGAGAGAGATATAACTCTCTGCCAGAAATATTATTATTGCAGACAAACAGTGATAAACTGACCAGAATAATTTCTATTGAACAACATGATTTAAATCATTATTAAGCATAATAGAGAAATATCATCATTCATTTTAATAAGGAATATGAAGAACATGTATAATATTTATCCACTTTAGGATACAATAAGCAATGTAACATCAACCAATGATTTCCATAATTCTTTCTTAAGAAAATATGCTACATGGCTGATTACATTTTACAATTGCACTTATGCCCTGAAGAGATGATGTTATAACCTCAAATTTCTGAAAATATAATGTAAAAGGCATTTCTCTTTTAATGACTAAATGAGATCTTTTTCTTTGAATCGTGATGATTTTCGTATGAGATGGCTTTTATTGTTTGATTGTGGGCCTTGTAGGCCATTACGCCCAATTGAAAAGAAAAAGGAATTAACAAGGAAAAGAAATTGACTAATAAAAGGGAAATATGAGAAATTGATAATTAAAAGAAGATAATGGTAAACTAATATTCCCCAATATGGGAATCCATGCCTTTGGGTTTCCTTGAGGTCCAAGGAACCCAAAATAATGAGATAAAGGCAAAAGGAATAAGGATATATTTTAATTGGGAGTAATTAATAAGAAAACTTGAGAGAGAAGTAATCCTTATCATACATTGCTTTTTTATTCCCAATTTTCGTACAAAGATAGGGAATATTAAAAGGAACTTTCTTTTAAAATTTGAGACCAATCAGAGTTATGGTGTGAGAGATATTAATTTTGCAAAATATAGTCAATTTGGGAATTTCCCTGAATTAAATAAAAAAAGGGGATTTGCTTTCCTTTGAACGTGAGCAATCCAGCCCATTGGATCTTGATCCAACGGTGACCGCTCATCGTCTAAGTCCCGCTGGGACTAGGAATCTGATGGTTATAGGTTGATTTTGAGATCCTTGTTTCTCACGATCCATTGATCATGCCAGCTGGATATTGGTCCCATTGAACTCAGGAGAAGGAATCGCGAAGATTCCACCCTGGTTTCTCCGAGTTTCATCGCCAAACAAAGAAACGCCCAACTGGGCAGGTCTCTACCTCGACCCTATAAATAGGGGAGGGCAATGGAGGGAACCAGCATCCCAAAACGCTAGCCATAGCTCTGCGGCGGAATACAAGGACCAATTTCGTGCCTCCAATTGAGCCAGAAACCCTAACCTGCACCCTCGAATCGGAGGAAGACATCGCCGGAGTCCGGCGAGTTGGAGGCGACGTCGGCGTGTGATCGGTGAGGAATTGAACCCTTGGTCAACTTCGTACAAGGGAGACGAAGCTCCCTATGCAATCAGATCGTTCGCTGGAGGACTAGGGCTCGAAGTCAAAATCTGAGTTGACCGCGCCATCGCTGTACCTCGACGCGAGGTTGAAGAAGGAGATTACCCGCTAAATTACCAATCTACCCCTCCAGGTTGTGAAGTCAGGTAAGGGCACTCCTATCTTTTTCCTAGTTTGAGCGCTTGTAGGGGCATGCGTGATCATGGCCGCTGGATCCTGAGTGGACCATCGGACTATTGATCGTGCGATCCACGTTTTTCTTCCTAATTAGTTAATAATTTGAGAAAGAGAAATTATATCTGGAGCTAGGAAGCTCGGATGGAAAAACTCAATACATGAAAAATGACCAGAAAAATATGAAGGATTTAATAAAAATAGTTTGAGACCTGAATCTGACTCGTTTTGTAAAAGTATATTTCTAGAATAGAAAAAGGGTTAATTTGTGGATAAAACCCCTAATTGTTGATAAAAAGTGTAATTAGTCTTACAAATAAGTTAATTCGAGTATGGTTAACTTATTTTCCGTTTTAGATAATTATTAACCTGTTTTGATGATAGAATTACAAGTTTAGGGTTTATGTGGATTTAAAAGGTTGGAAACCCTAATTCAGAAAAAAAAGAAATGATAAAGTAATTTGAAATTAGGGTTTAATGGACTAAGTCTGATCTTAGGAGTCTTAATGGATGATAAAGCAAGAAAATTAGGGTTTGATGTATAATTTGATAAAAATAAGGTAAAAGCCATAAAGAGGAAATAAAACCCTAATAATGGTCAAAACCCTAAAAAGGGCAAATAACCTAGGAAACCCTTAGAATTATTGAATCATAATGGCATGATTAATAATAGAAGAATTAAATGCCTTTTTTAGGAGATTGTGTGTGTGCTTGCTTGATTTCCTGGTTGATTAAGTTAATTCTGCATTCAAGTCTTCATTAACAGGTATGTGGTTAATTATGAGTAACCACTTTAGTTTCCCGAAAGATTTCCGGACGTTTAATCGCATTGAGTGCAAATAAACAGTTTGAATGTTCATATTGCAATTATAAAGTGACTATGGTTATCACAAGTAAATATGAATGTGTATTCCCTCACCTACATGCCACCCTGATGGATGATGCCAATAGAGTCAGTCCCAGGAGGGTAGACCAATGGGCACTATGAGAGGTGACCCACAGACACCAAGCTCGGGATTGAGATGGTGGTCTATGATGCATGACTAATGGGCACCCTATGTGGTGACTCACAGGAACCAAGCTCAGGATTGAGAAGGTGGCCTTAAGTCAATGGCAAAAGAGAAACCCTAAAGAGGGTAATTCCAGGGTTAGGGCAAAAGAAGTGGGGAATGTCACATGGAAAACGTAAATTTCCTTGTTAAATATCTTGGTTGCAATAGTTAAATTGTTAAACTTATTTGTGAAATTTTGATTGCCTCCACATACCAGCAATTGCTGATCGATGTTTTGTTTGTCGGCGTTTTAGGTATAACCCAGAAAGTACAAACAGTAAAGTGATACATCTTGAAAGTAAGAAATATGTACAAGGAGGATTAGATAGAGGAATTCCAGTAAGGGATAGATAGTTTCCCAAAGTTTCAAAAAGGTAAATAAAGTTTTAATTTGTTTTCTACCAATATTTAGTTTAGTAGTAGAATTTTATAATTATCATTGATTATTTGCTGAACCTTTGATCCTATAAATTGGTTAATGGCTCTGACCTTCGGGTCTCCCTTAATTGGGGGTTACCGGGAGGCAGGGTCGTTACAATTGGTATTAGAGCGTAGGTTCTCCATCTAATCAGTAATAATTATTAAATTTTACAAATTCCGTAGAACCAAGGGAGTTATTAGAGGATTGTCTGAAAGACTGAGGTGTCTAGAAAAGGATCACATCCGGGGGCTGGCAATATTTTCCTCCGCACCGCTAGTCGGAATACGAGGACTCCCGGATTGTATGACTGCCTGGCCGATGTCTTAGTATATGACTTGAAATAAGATACCTTTAGGACTCTCTCATCTTGTTCATCCCTTCTAAACTCAAATTCTGATCAGGACCTGAAGGATTAGGGTTTTCCTCTCTTCTCCTCACCCTCTTGAGGTATGGGTAAGGTTGATAAGGATTAAGGGATCCTCCATCAAATTAATAAAAAGCATGTAAATAAGATGTCATGGACATAAGCTTAATAGAGTAAGCGCAAAGGAATAGATACATGCTTAGGTCGTATGACACGAGTTGTCATTACCCTCAGGAGAGACCTGAGGATAGACCTCTTTTGTAGGAGGGTGAGTAGAGAGAGTTATTCTTGGAGGTAGAGACCTCCATTATAGGTAGAGACCTAGCACATCCTTTGAGGATGATATCAACCCTAACCCTAAGAGAAGGTTAGAGAGAGATGAGTTAGATGTCATGGTTGACTAGGTGTTTGTATGAGCATGCCTTTGGACTACCATACGAACCATGAGAAGTTGATGACCGAGTACCTTTGGCAACCCAACCCTGGGAAGGGTCATGCATGTTTGAGTGAAGGATAGCTCCTTCATGGATGAGGTTAGATAAGAACCTATATAAACCTTATGGGATGTTGCAAGTAGGATATAGATTGCACCCTGAGTACATCAGTAATGTGAACAGTAGGCCAGAAGGATATGATGGATGGCTTATGAGATAAGCATATGGATAATCTTGAGCCCAACATGAGTTGAGCATAGGCTTCAATCACATAGGGGTTTTCTTGAGAATATGAGCCTTCATGGAGAAGGGACCTCTAGTAGGTATGGTTGGAGGTGGTTTTAGCTCTAGAGAGAGGAAGCAGGACCCCAACAAGGAGGTTGGAAGCTTAGATTCCGAGACATGAGGAATGACAGAGGGTTGAGGATGATGCGACCTAAGTAGATGATAGTGGTTGCCTCGTTCCTGATCCATGGAGGATGATAATATCTTAGTGGCCTTTAGAGGAACCAAACCCTAGAGAGAGGATGAGACTTCTGGTACGTATGTTCCTATAGTATAGATGTTTACCTTCTGAGATAGAAAGAAGAGTGCTTTTGACCCTGAGGAGGTTTAAGTAACCAGTGGTGAGACTTTATACCTAGTTGGTTTCCCTAGAAGAGGACTCAACTCCGAAGCGTTGCTCGAGTAGAAAGATCATGGAGGTACATGACATACCTTGGACATGCTTGATTCGTGGTTAAGAGGTTGGACATGTAGTTGGATACCCAAAGGAGAACCTAGGGTTCCTAGGCCTAAGAGGGGAAGCAGTGTATCCGATGCTCATGATGAGATTTGAGTCTCTATAGTTTCGAGCATGGTACTCCTCATGTGTAGAGGTAAAGGAAATCCCTTACATTAAGGGTATGTTTGATGAACCCGTCACAACTAAGTTGATGTAATGTTGAGGATGAGAACAAGTGTGACCTAGCATGGTTTTGTAGGTACGCTTGTTCCTTAGTAGTTGTTGGTTTAAGCATGATCATATGGATGTAAACCCTAAGAATGCTTGTGACCTTTGTTATAAAGGTGTAGTTTCCTCCCATCCTGGGAGAGCGACCCTTTGGTAGGGAGTTTACCAGTCTGGTTGGTTTTGAGGTAACCTAAGGAGGTTTCGTAGAATCATGAGAAGCTAAGTGAAGAGTACAGGGCATGAGAATGAACCTATAAACCCATAGATAACCGTCTCTATGTGCATGTGGATGTGTTACCATGGAGGGTAACCGGTATGGGGCTCGACCAAGGTAGGCAGGTCGCCATGACCCTTATGAAAGGATAAAAGACATCCCAAGAATGCAGAAAGAGATGATGAAGGATTAGGTAGGGTTCTGAGTTGAGCATGTACTATGATAGAATCCTAAGTCTATCCAAGGGTCAGGTAGGGATGAGACCGATGAAAGATTGAGTTACCTAATTCCCTAGTTGCACATGACCATAGGGTCGGGAGGTAACAACTATAATTGTCTCAGGGCCATGGGTTAGGAGATTGATCACCTTCATGAATTCATGGGACCCAAAGGGCAAATGAGTAGGGCACTCTCTGGATGCATAAGGGAAAAGGGATGACCCCAAAAGTGCCGGCACCCTATAGACCTAGAGGAGATGACCAAGGATTGTGTGGTGACCCAAGTAGGTTTCAGATCAGTTTTCCATGGAAGTAATTTTTTTTTGATATCATGATGTTTGTGATGTGGAGACATGAGTTGCACTTTTCAACCTAGATTTGAAGGTGTACTGGCAAGGTGGGATGTACCATCTCTACTCTTGGAATGTGAAGAACTTTGTGTTTGGACGGCCGCCAAATGCTTATTTCTTCTTGTTATGGGAATGAGAGATGGGACAATATGCATGCCATACACCAAGGATAAAAGATGATGTGAGTTGGAACGTTGCTACAAGGTATGAGGATAGAGATGATAACATACCTTGGTGGAGTGAATGATACATGGATGAATTACAAACACCAAGAGAAATAAGGTAGTCATCTTATAAGGATGTTCTTAGCATGAGTTATGTGGAATTTGCAAGTGAAACAAGGTTGAGTTTGATCACCATTGGGAGATGAGCTCAAAGTATTCTCAATGAAGATAGACTTAGAATTCGAGTCGGAGATGATACATGGAAAAGTATGTGTGCAACTTTACCTAACACCTAAGGATAAGAAGTGGTAATAAATGATCTTGTTGAGATATAGCTGCCTAGTTAGATGGAGGCTAGAAGAGGTTGTTAGGTTAACCCTCAGTTGGAAACGAGATAAGTTCGACTAACACACAGATGTACCAATATCGGTTGATCAAGTTAAAAGTTGTTTGGTTAGCCAACCTAGTCCATGATATAATGAGAGGATGGTTGTGAAACCCCAGATGCACTTCTCTGAAAAGAAAGGTGATGAAACCCTGATTAGAGTGTTGTAGGGTTTCTGAGGAATCAGCTTGAGGAATCATGACACGCTAGAGATCATGATTTTAAGATCACTATATACCATGAAATTATTGAGAATAGTAGAACTATGGATGCTTAAGATAAAGATGCATGTGGCTTGTGTCCATGCATGATAGAAGTGAAGGACGAACACCAGTAACCCAGTGTATCGTTATAGAGGATAAAAGAGTCCCCTAAAGGAATGGGAGTTCATCACTATGGATGAAGGGAAAATCTCCCCTTAACCAAGGAAGATCAATTTGGGTTATGGTAGGTCACCTTACCTAGATAACATGAGAAAGAAAGAGATGGTTCAACTACACCATGCAGCGAGTTCAAAGGTTCTTGAGTTTGACCTAAAGGTTTCCTTCCATGCGGTGGAAGTAGGTGCATGGAGAACTCATTTTTAATACCGCTTATCACCCCTAACTAATGGTTAGTATGATCCAGACTAGAGGGTCTGATGAGAGAAAGTGTGCTTGTTCAGGGTGATACCAAGAGATAGTTCTAAAGATGTGATGTTAACCATCATAACCTTTATCGGGATGCAAGAAGTCTTATAGAGAGGTTGTGTCGGTCACCACTTCATTAAGATAATGTTGGTGAAGGAGGCCTCGCAAAGGTCAGAAAAGAACCACAGTGTGTGCAGATGAAGTCGCTTTGATCGTGCAATGGATGAGAGAGAGAGCCGAGAGATGACATGAGTCGTGAGCTGATGCAAAGCAGACTGACATGCCGTTCACTGTAGGAAATGTGAAAATCCGACCCCGCTAGGCTACAACTGAGGAAGCTGGGTCCCCGATATATGGGTCCATTTGAGATGGATTGGTGGAGATGGTTGTGTTTAGCCTTGCCCCTTAGGATAACATGATGTGTAATGTATTCCATGAGTCCGATCTAGAGCACCATGTGAGGTATCCAAGCCATGTGTTGAGCCCTGAACCTATTCAACTTTTAAGAGTGCTGAAATGTCCTGAGTCACCTATGAGGGTATGATATACCAAGGTAAGAAAGAACTCAGATGAAAGAATATGAGATGATGAAGGTTCTTGGGAAGCACCATGGGAAGGGTGAAGCCACATGGGAGCCGTGATGGACATGTGATAGGCTTATCCTATTTGATTGTTTGTTTGATTGTTTGAATTTTGAGGGTAAAATTCCTATAAGGAGGGGAGGATGTTATAACCTCAAATTTCTGAAAATATAATGTAAAAGGCATTTCTCTTTTAATGACTAAATGAGATCTTTTTCTTTGAATTGTGATGATTTTCGTATGAGATGGCTTTGATTGTTTGATTGTGGGCCTTGTAGGCCATTAAGCCCAATTGAAAAGAAAAAGGAATTAACAAGGAAAAGAAATTGACTAATAAAAGGGAAATATGAGAAATTGATAATTAAAAGAAGATAATGGTAAACTAATATTCCCCAATATGGGAATCCGTGCCTTTGGGTTTCCTTGAGGTCCAAGGAACCCAAAATAATGAGATAAAGGCAAAAGGAATAAGGATATATTTTAATTGGGAGTAATTAATAAGAAAACTTGAGAGAGAAGTAATCCTTCTCATACATTGCTTTCTGCTTCCCAATTTTCGTACAAAGATAGGGAATATTAAAAGGAACATTCCTTTAAAATTTGAGACCAGTCAGAGTTATGGTGTGAGAGATATTAATTTTGCAAAATATAGTCAATTTGGGAATTTCCCTGAATTAAATAAAAAAAGGGGATTTGCTTTCCTTTGAACGCGAGCAATCCAGCCCGTTGGATCTTGATCCAACGGTGACCGCTCAAAGTCTAAGTCCCTCTGGGACTAGGACTCTGATGGTTACAGGTTGATTTTGCGATCCTTGTTTCTCACGATCCATTGATCATGCCAGCTGGATATTGGTTCCATTGAACTCAGGAGAAGGAATCGCGAAGATTCCACCCTGGTTTCTCCGAGTTTCATCGCCAAACAAAGAAACGCCCAACTGGGCAGGTCTCTGCCTCGACCCTATAAATAGGGGAGGGCAATGGAGGGAACCAGCATCCCAAAACGCTAGCCATAGCTCTGCGGCGGAATACAAGGACCAATTCCATGCCTCCAATTGAGCCAGAAACCCTAACCTGCACCCTCAAATCGGCGAAAGACATCGCCGGAGTCCGGCGAGTTGGAGGCGACGTCGGCGCGTGATCATCGAGGAATTGAACCCTTGGTCAACTTCGGACAAGGGAGACAAAGCTCCCTGTGAAATCAGATCATTCGCAGGAGGACTAGGGCTCGAAGTCAACACCTGAGTTGACCGCACCATCGTTGTACCTCGACGCGAGGTTGAAGAAGGAGATTACCCGCTAAATTACCAATCTACCCCTCCGGGTTGTGAAGTCAGGTAAGGGCACTCCTGTCTTTTTCCTAGTTTGAGTGCTTGTAGGGGCGCGCGTGATCATGGCCGCTGGATCCTGAGTGGACCACCGGACTATTGATCGTGCGATCCACGTTTTTCTTCCTAATTAGTTAATAATTTGATAAAAACGATTTATCTTAGAGAAATTATATCTGGAGCTAGGAAGCTCGGATAGAAAAACTCAATACATGAAAAATGACCAGAAAAATATGAGGGATTTAATAAAAATAGTTTGAGACCCTGAATCTGACTCATTTTGTAAAAGTATATTTCTAGAATAGAAAAAGGGTTAATTTGTGGATAAAACCCCTAATTGTTGATAAAAAGTGTAATTAGTCTTACAAATAAGTTAATTCGAGTATGGTTAACTTATTTTCTATTTTAGATAATTATTAACCTATTTTGATTATAGAATTACAAGTTTAGGGTTTATGTGGATTTAAAAGGTTGGAAACCCTAATTCAGAAAAAAAAGAAATGATAAAGTAATTCGAAATTAGGGTTTAATGGACTAAGTCTGATCTTAGGAATCTTAATGGATGATAAAGCAAGAAAATTAGGGTTTGATGTATAATTTGATAAAAATAAGTTAAAAGCCATAAAGAGGAAATAAAACCCTAATAATGGTCAAAACCCTAAAAAGGGAAAATAACCTAGGAAACCCTTAGAATTATTGAATCATAATGGCATGATTAATAATAGAAGAATTAAATGCCTTTTTCAGGAGATTGTGTGTGTGCTTGCTTGATTTCCTGGTTGATTAAGTTAATTCTGCATTCAAGTCTTCATTAACAGGTATGTGGTTAATTATGAGTAACCACTTTAGTTTCCCGAAAGATTTCCGGACGTTTAATCACATTGAGTGCAACTAAACAGTTTGAATGTTCATATTGCAATTATAAAGTGACTATGATTATCACAAGTAAATATGAATGTGTATTCCCGCACCTACATGCCACCCTGATGGATGATGCCAATAGAGTCAGGCCTAGGAGGGTAGACCAATGGGCACTATGAGAGGTGACCCACAGACACCAAGCTCGGGATTGAGATGGTGGTCTATGATGCATGACTAATGGGCACCCTATATGGTGACTCACAGGCACCAAGCTCGGGATTGAGAAGGTGGCCTTAAGTCAATGGCAAAAGAGAAACCCTAAAGAGGGTAATTCCAGGGTTAGGGAAAAAGCGGTGGGGAATGTCACATGGAAAACATAAATTGCCTTGTTAAATATCTTGGTTGCAATAGTTAAATTGTTAAACTTATTTGTGAAATTTTGATTGCCTCCACATACCAGCAATTGCTGATCGATGTTTTATTTGTCGGCATTTTAGGTATAACCCTGAAAGCACAAAAAGTAAAGTGATACATCTGGAAAGTAAGAAATAAGTACAAGGAGGATTAGATAGAGGAATTCCAGTAAGGGATAGATAGTTTCCCAAAGTTTCAAAAAGGTAAATAAAGTTTTAATTTTTTTTCTACCAATATTTAGTTTAGTAGTAGAATTTTATAATTATCATTGATTATTTGCTGAACCTTTGATCCTGTAAATTGGTTAATGGCTCTGACCTTCGGGTCTCCCTTAATTGGGGGTTACCGGGAGGCAGGGTCGTTACAGATGAAGTATATCATTCATTCTCCTACCGACCACGATTACATAAAGCATCGGTTCCATACATAGGTTATGCGACCACTTATAGGACATCTCGTGTCTCTGCTAAATAGCTTTCTAGGGTATACTAGCAACTTTGCTATAGAGTTATATCCCATAGCATATACTCTCTTCAGGATATGGCCCATAGCCAATGCCTGGTATTGTGGAGTTATGGCCATAGCCATACTCTTATTGGAATATGGTCCATAACCATACATGTACATAGGATATAGCCCACAGTCATTCCTATGAGGCATAAGGATATATTCACCCATTACCCCCACATATTCAAAAATATGCATTCCAGGAATTCCCATAGGAAAACCTGTTTCACCATCACCAACTACTGACGATGATGGATATATGGCCAGGGCTCGACATGATAAGATTATACTTGATTAATTAAGTACATTACCATATTCTTTTAGCATCAGTCAAGTTTTTCAAACATAAATTATTATAACAAATGCTACAAAGAATGTGTAATACTTTTATCAAGTACTTTTTGAAGCTTTATAAAACATTGGGATCTCAATCCCTTATCATGTCATGGGCATTCTCATCCCTTAACATCTCATCATTATGGAATATGGGTATTCAAACCCTAAGTTCATCAAAGAACACTTATTACCACTTATCAGGTAATTACTACCATCAGGTCATCTAACTAAGGTAAACATGATAATTGCTACACAAGCATCTCACATGGCTCTCAAGACCCATTTAATCTCTTGTTACTTATTACTAGGCAACAAAGCATATTATGGCTCACAAGGCCCATAAAACAATTTCAATAATAAAACATCATAGCTCATACCTGGCTATGCCCATCATCTCATGATACATGCATGGTTAGTACACATGATAACAGTTATATCAATTACATATCAACACTATGCAATGTAAGGGTAGCATCACTATTCCCTCATTAGGGTTAGGGTTTCCCAATTCATGTCAATTAGGGATACTCATCAAATTACCCAAAATTAGGGTTATGGTTTATCATCATATTGCTCAAGATTAGGGTTTCATGCACTATAACCCAAAATTAGGGTTTCACATACCTTCACCCTATATTAGGGTTTCACACATCATTATCTTGAATTAAGGTTCCTTATAACTTTTCCCCAAATTAGGGTTTCATGCAACTTTACCCGAAATTAGGGTTTCATGAAGAATCCTCTTAAATTAGGGTTTTTCATTATATTACCCTGAATTGGGCTTTCTCATATCACCGACCTACATTAGGGTTTCACCTAGCATTTCCTTAAATTAGGGTTAGGGCTCATCAACCTTCTCGATTAGGGTTTCATGATCTCTTTATCAAGGATCATACCATAATTACATATTTTATTCGTGTTGAAAGTGTTGAGGCTTAACCACTACATGATTATTATACATGTATGAATTCCTCTCTCTCTCTCATCCTCTCTAGGATGTTGGTTACTTCAAGCTTAATTATATTAGGTCAACCCTTCATTCAAGTACATAAATTTAGGGTTAGCATAGTGTATTGAGATATTGCTTCCATAAGCATCAAAAGTTAACCCCTCTAAGGGTACTAATCACCCTAGTACCTTAAAGGTACAACCATTGTAATTATCTTTGATATTCATCATTAAAAATCTTGGGGTTAAGTGATCTTTCATCACATTAGGTCTTCAAATGGTTTTGGTTGCATTGAACCTCCAAACAGTTTTGACCCCTCAACCTCCAAACATTCTTAAGGTCACTTGACCTTCAAACGGTCTTGAGGTCACTTGACCTTCAAACGGTCTTGAAGACCGTTAGACCTTAAACGGTCTTGGTTCAATTGAATCTCCAAACGGTCTTGAACCTTTTATACCTCTAAACGGTCTTGAGGTGCTTGGCCTCCAAACGGTCTTGAGGACCGTTAGACCTTAAACGGTCTTGAGGACCGTTTGACCCTAAACAGTCTTTCTCTTATTCATTCAATCGGTTTTGAAACCATTTGATCAAATCAATTTTAAAAATGTTTAATCCCTAAACGGATTGAGACCATTTGATTTAAATATTAATAAACCCCAAATGGTTTGAGACCATTTATTCCTCAAAAGGTTTGAAGACGATTTGGTCCATTCATTATTAAAAACTGTTTGAATCAATTAGGGTTTCTACAATCAATCAATTTAGGGTTTGCAATCAAGGAACCATCAAATGTTGAAACCTTTGGGACTAGATCAATTGTAACCATTGGATATCCATCCAACCATGACACCCCTTGACCTCAAAAGGTCTTGAGACTGTTTGGTCTCTATCGGTCTTGAGACCGTTTGACCTCAAACGGCCTTGAGACCGTTTCGTCACCAAAAGATGAAACTGTTTGCTCATGATTTTTATTGAGGTGTGTGCTAAGATGAGGTCATCATCCTCAAGCTTCATACCTTCGAATTCTACCGCCATTCATATGGTGATTTCATCAATCATCCAAAAGGAATATCAAGAAGAAAGAAATGATCAACATGAAATGAAGAGTTAAAGTCAATAATAACATTTAAGGGTTCAAGTTATATAACCCGCCTTCAAAGTTGAATCCAAGCTTCAAGATTCACGTAGTTAATGGTGAATGAAGCTTTCTCAACTTCCCAAGGTCCGTCCTCAAGTCTTTGAGTGAAAAGAATGGCTAAAGTTGAAGATTGAATGGAGAAAAGAAAAAATAAGCATTGAATTTCGATTTCTACCATAAAATAAAGGTTGAAGATGATTAAGGAGCTCACCTATAGGTTGGGATACGTCCTCCTATTGCTCCTAAGCTCCCTTGTGTTTGGCCAAATCAAGGAAAGAAAGAAGAGTCAAAAAAGCCTTTCATGTGGGTGAAAGAATGGAGTGTATATAAGGGAAATTCAAGAGAGAGAGAGTGTTATAAAAATCCTTCAATTCCCTAAATTGGTGCCACTTATCCCCCTCACTTCCTTGCATACGAAGCCATCATCCTCCCCTTCAAAATCCTCTTCTTTATCCATGAATTAAAAGAAAACAATTAAGCACCTTAATCAATTAATAATAATATCCAAAAATGAGTGGATATTACTTTTTCTTTAACTAATGTGAGTGGGCTCTACACTCACTTTAGATATTTCGGTGTCATTGAAAGGCACAAGGATGTAAAAACTTATATAAATTCAACCATCACATTTTTGGTTGAATGGCACTTCCATTAATATATTTATTTTTGCATTAAATTGAATTAGGGTTTCAATTATGCTTAAATCTTGATTATTTTAATATCAAGATTCTCTCTCCCCCAAAGAGATTCAAATGAGATGCACCTCTGATTTTCTTATCTCTAATTGATACCAAGAAACATTAGGGGACTCTCTAGAAGTGGTATTTTGCATATTGAACCCTAGGTTTTGGGTAAATTGGACATTACACCAAACTAGGTTTTCATGCACAAACATTGCTTAATAAACTCTTTCTTGGTGCTCAGGCTTGTGGAAGCCATGCCTCAGCATTATTCTCATTCTTATGATCCTATAACACTTGAGGAACATTTATCATGTAACATTTGCAAGGTAACCCCTTAAATTGGGTAATTTGCACTTTAGTCCAAAACGAGCAAAATATTGTTTTCAACATTATTCAAAAAGGACTAAAATTGAAACATAAGTTCCTCTTGAGCCTTAATTACTTTTCAAAAGATAAGAGCAAGCATATAATTATCTTTCTTAAATAAAACATCTTGGGTTAAAGCATAACCCAGGTCAGGGATGTTACAATATACATTTTGATTTATTCACATTTATACACACTATACATATATGTGTACATTGATTTACCTACATTTTAGTATTTGTACATATATTACAAAGACATTCCATATATAGACATATACACATATATAAGAATATTATACATCATACATGTATATTAATATGTTTATAAGTAAATAGATGTACATGCCTACTCTATATATTTAAATTTATGATCTCGCTATATTATTTTTTATATAATTAGTTTATTGAAATAAAAAAAATCCAAAACCGCATATACTGTCGTATATACTCCTTCATTCCGCATATACTCTATGCAGTACCATCTCTGCCCGTACACCGCATACCGCTTTCCTGAACTATGGTTATTATCACATGTAAATAGAATTAAACTGAGCAGAGGTTCTTTTATATTACTAAGCAAGGTTAATCACTATGGATAAGCAGATGAGAACATTCTCATCTCTTAAATCATTGCAACTGTCTATGATAGAGTAGTAAATCATCTATTCACTTTATAAGAAATATGAAGAACATGTGTATCATTTACCCATCATATTATGTCAACATCTCAAGCTTATCCTGTGATTATATTATCATGTTATGATATCCATGAATCATTTTCATTTATAACTATTGGCCTTAGCCAATTTGCTAATTAGATTTTCAATTATAACAATCTTGTAAGAGTTCAGCCTGATATTGAATTGTACCAATACTGATAGAGTTCAGCTAGGTATTGAATTATACTAATCCTGAGATCACAGCCATGTATTAGACTTTGCCAATCCTAATAGAGTTCAGCCAGGTATTGGGTTATACCAATCCTGAGATCATAGAGTTCAACTAGGTATTGGATTGTACCTATCCTAAGATAACAACCAGGTACTGGACTCTGCCAATCCTGATAGAGTTCTGCCAGGTATTGGATTACACCAATCCTGAGATCATAGAGTTTAGCTAGGTATTGGATTGTACCAATCCTGATAACACAACCAGGTATTGGACTCTGCCAATCTTGATAGAGTTCAGCCAGGTATTGGATTACACCAATCCTGAGATCATAGAGTTCAACCAGGTATTGGATTATACCAATCCTGAGATCACAACTAGGTATTGGACTCTGCCAATCCTGATAGAGTTCAACCAGGTATTGGATTACACCAATCATGAGATCATAGAGTTCATCCAGGTATTAGATTGTACCAATCCTGAGATCACATCTAGGTATTAGACTTTGCCAATCCTGATAGAGTTTAGCCAGGTATTGGATTACACCAATCCTGAGATCACAACCAGGTATTGGACTATACCAATCCTGAGATCACAACCAAGTATTAGATTACACCAATCCAGAGATCACAACCATATTTCTAAGAATCCCATAGTGGTTGGGATACCTTTTTGTTTCCCTTTCACATTCATTATGGAATATCAATCCCTTAAATTCATCATTGAATACCACATCCTTTTTCTACACATTATACCCTAGGGCAAGCCATCATATCTATTCACATTATTTATATGATACAAGTATTCCTCATGTATCATTTTAACATATTCAAAGCACTATAGCCCTTATTTGGCTATGACCATAATGTATGTATGATCAAGATTTCATTATTATCTTTGTAACCATTTATTATTATTATTATGTTATGGGGTTCCTATTTACCTAGTTTATTTTAAACATTACCATCTCCTACATCAATCTCTACATCAACATCTTGTCACCTCTCACTAGGCAACAACTAATCACATGGCTCACAAGGCCATTAAACATCTTGTCACCTCTCACTAGACAACAACTATTCACATGGCTCACAAGGCCATTAAACATCTTGTCACCTCTCACTAGGAAACAACTAATCACATTGCTTACAAGGCCATTAAACATCTTGCCACCTCTCACTAGGCAACAACTATTAGGGTTAGGGTTTAACTTTATAGCCAAATAGGGTTTCAAATTCATATTATCAATCCAAACCCTAATTCATTGCTCCACACATCTAGGAGCATACATTAATATCATAAGTATTCAATCATACATATTTATTCTCATCATTTATCATTAAATGATTATCAACACAAAGTATAAGTTTCTTTCTCATCTTTACTAGGATATTGATTACATCCTACTTTATTATCTTGGCTTAACCCTCTCTCAAGGTATTTTAGCCTATAGTTATCAAAGTGCATTAAACTCATTACCTCTTAATGTAACAATTGACCTGACACACTTCATGTGTTACTCATCCGAGTATATTGGATTTGAGGTGCATTAGGTGTATCAAACTTGAGGTGTTGGATATAATATTTATCATGACTTGATGTATCACTTCCCTCATCACTTTTATCATACTTAAGTTCATCAACTTATCTTATATTAGGGTATTTCCCATCCTAATACATCATGCACTAACTCATCACATTTATCCTATAGTGTATTGACCATAAGTCAGACACTTGAGTTACCCAAGTAGCATCAAGTGATATGAACTCATCTTCAGGTTAAGGCATTGTTGATATAGGGTTGACCATTATCAACCACTTTAGGTGTTTCACCTATCAAGGTATTATACACACCATTACCTAGTCTTACACTCATTACTTCTAAGAGTGTTTTCCCTCACCTTTACAAGGTGTATTGGGTTGAATCATCTATGTCAAGTTGAACACATGTATTGGGTTAGGTGTATATCAAGCTAGGCATCATCATATCCCTCATACCCTTACTCATCAAGGTATCTACCTTACCAATCATATGGTGTATCATCTTCACCATATATGGGTGTAACATATTCACCTCACTTAAATATATTGGCCACATCCTACTTTAATGTATTGTCCATCACATGTTCTAGGGTATTAACTACCTTACCACTTTTGTCATATAGTGTATTAGGTTACCCACCATAACATTTTAGAGATGTGTGCTCAAAACCATATCGTCCAAGAGGTTTATGCTCAACCCAATATCGGTTTATCAGTGTATGCTTGCTTACCATATCACCTTAGAGGTGTATGTGTGATTACCATATCAGGTAAGAGGTGTATTCTTTCTTACCATATTAGGTAAGAGGTGTATGCTTGCTTACCATATCGGGTAAGAGGTGTGTGTGTGCTTCACACCATATCGGGAAAAGAGGTGTATGCTTGACCTCATATCGTCCAAGACATGTATACTACATAACCATATCGTGAAAGGAAGTATAAACTCATATCCATATTGTTTTATTGGTGTAGGTGCATCACCATATCAGGTTAGAGGTGATTGCTTATGTGCTTGAACCCGATATCACTTTATAAGGTGATACCATCATCTTCAAGCTCTAGACCTTCGTTCTACTTGTTCTAGTTCATGGACAATAGTCCTAGGTTACTACTAGAGCTCATGGATTCATCAATTATGCAATAAAATTCTATTTGAAAGTAAATCATTTAACTAAGGCAAGATTGGTGATAAATAATAATATAATTGAGTTCAAGTTATATAACCCACCTCAAGAGAAACTTCAAAGCTCCAAAATACAAAGATTCACGTTCCCAAGGTTGAAGGTGAGCTTCCCAAAGGTCCAATACTTGAGCTCCTCAGCCCTATGCACGATACCTCACCACTTTTGGCCGATATCCCTCACTTATGGCCGATATCCCTCACTTGGACGATATCAATTTGCAATGGGTGATATCACTTTGCTATAGGTGATACCAAGGATCTATGCATGATACTCCTTCACCCTTGCATGATATCAAGACTCTATGTAAGATATATAATAGCAAGGGGGTGATAGATTATGAACAATTCCACTTATGGGTGAAAGGAAGGGTATATATACTTGAGGTGTATATGAGGTGTCATCTTTTTAAGCTACTAGGTGCCACGTGTCCATGCATGGTTGACACGTGTCCTTGCATGCACTAATATTTATATTGACATGAAAAATACTTGAGGATAATCTAGAGATGATATTTTGGCCATTAGTTATCTTGTTTGATAAGATATCTTATATTTATCTTCATAAATTATTCAAATCGATACAACTTTTGCAAGGAGCACCTAACTCATCATGGGTCACCTCATTGAGGTGATTATCTCATCATGGACAATTAAAAGAGTTCAAAAAACCGATATGGGATGCCCTCTATGGCTCCTTGGCTGATAGGCACTCCCATATAGACTCTACAACCCGATACAAGCTCAAAATAGGGTTTCACATACAACACTTTCTTGGTCTTTTCATCACCAAGAGTATCATACTCAAATATGATTCAAACATGGTGCCTCATTATTTATCTCTCCTATAAATGATACTGGTATGGAGTAGGGACACTCTAGAGGTGGTAATTTGCATATAAACCTTACATTTTGGGTAAATTACCACTTGTACCAAACTTAGTACACAAGGCACTAGCATTTATTCAAACAAGTTCAAACTTGGATTTTAGGCTTTCCACAAGCCACCACCTTGCATCATTCTATCTATTATGATGCTAAAACTCATGAGGTATGTTTAACATGTGACATATTGCAATATGAACCCTCATCTTGGGTAATTTGCATTTTGGTCCAAAACATGAGAACATTGCTCAAACATTATTGAAACAGGACCAAATTTGAAACATAAGTTTGTTTACTGATAACAAAACACTTTAGAGGATTATATTAAAGTTCTAAGCAACTTATTTATCCAAAACAAATAGGGTTAACTCTTAACCCAGGTCAGGGTCATTACACTTTCCTAATACTTCCTTCATCTATTTGTGTTCAAGTGACATAATGTATTTTTTGCCACATATCTCTTCAATATTCCCCCCTGCATTCTCTCCTCCCAATATTTTTTCTTTCTTTCTCTTCTCACTACTTCCCTCCTTCATTTATGATCACATGTGTTAGATGTCTTGTCACATACTAATATGCTATTTTCCACTACATCCCTCATCTCTCATATTTTTTTGTTTCTCTTTTCTATCAACGGTTCCCTCTTCCTTTTGTGTTCATACATTGTAAATTGTTATGTGTAGCATATTAATATGTTACTTCTCCCCACCATTGGTGTTCATGTATGTTATTATGTGTTTCCCATCACATATTAATGTGTTATCTCCCACTCACATACTAATTTGAGAGAGAGAGAGAGAGATATTATAAGAGACAAGAAATAAGGAGTGAAATGAGGAGGAGAGAGGGAGATAAGGCACTTCACCAGGGATAACTAGATACCAGACCAAAGAAAATACATCAATTATAAACCACAATAAATTGCTACCCATTTCTTTCCTACTCCCTCTTATTTCTCTCTCTTTAAACAACTTTCCTATTCATCTAATCTCAAGTGTTTTGTATTCATTTCACATATTAATGTGTTATTTCACAATACTTCCTTCCTCCTTATTTTTTTTTCTCTCTCTCTCTTTGATTACTATTTTTCTCCATTTGTGTTCATGTGTATTATAATGTGTTTTTTTGGAAAATATTGATGTGTTCTTTCTCAATGTTTTCCTCATTAATCATCCCTCTTATTTTTCATTTTTTCTTATCAGTAATTCCCTCCTATATTTGTGTTTGCAAGTATTATATTTCTTTATCTGTCACATATTAAAGTGTTATTTCCCTCCTATATTTAAGTTCATGCGTATTATAATGTTTTTTTAGTCAAGTAGTAAAGTGTTATTATCCACTCAAATACTAATTTAGGAGAGAAAATATGAGAGGGGGTAAGTGAGGATTGAAATGAGGAGGAGAGAGGAAAATAATATATTGTCCCGAAAATAACAAGACACCAGAGCAAACATAACATATATGTTGACACCCCATTTTTACTCACTTGAAAAAGATTCACAAATCAATATAGATTATATGAATAATGATGGAATTTATTCCACATTTGACCAAGTTATCACACATAGTCATTTTTGCATATTTTTCACACATTTTATCCATCCATACTTTCCCACTTCCAGTCAGTTTGGAGCTTGCTGTGAAGAAAAAACATTCTTTCAGACCAAAAGTGCAATTTTTCTTTTAGTTCTATTTTAATTAAGATATCTTTCATACATTTGAATTGTTTGTAATAAAATATTCTCTATTGAATCTGCCTTTTCAAAAAAATGGGAGAGATAGTCCTGACTTATCTATTTGTGCAAGTTTTTTCTGATTTTCTCCAGAACAATCTTAAAATTACTGGGATAATGAGAAATAGCCTTTTTATCACCTAGGGCCAATAGGCGGATCAGAGCCATCCATCATGAGACAGATTACCTTGATCCACATTCCCTCCTTTGGGGCTTAACATGGTGATCTACTGCCTCTTCTAGAAGATTCTGCTCAAAATCCAACACCCCTAAAATCCATCTATAAATAGACCCCCACACCCACAATATTCTAGGCACCTTTCTCCTCTCCTAAATCTAGAGAAATGAATAACTTCCTCTTTATTTCTCATATTACTTGTGATCAGAGGATCCTTCTCTGACACCTCCTACTCGCTTAGATCTATAGAACAGTAAAATGCTCTATCTTTTGTTCCTAACTACTGCATCCATTTTGCTACATCTAATTTATAACTACTGCATCTTACCCGATTTATTGTTGCACCTGATAATTTATCTACCATAATTGTCGTGTTTCTATTATAAATGTTGTTATTTACTACATCTGAAAATTCAAATCTAGTTTCTCTAAGCATACATCTTCTAGTCATTTTCTAAAATTCTAGGAATCGATTCTAATATTCAATGACGAATCTCTATCGTGGGAGCTCCTAAGGTTACTGAGACCACAACACACCTCAAAATTAGGAATTTTCGGATGATGATGGGAAGCACATGATCATCTCAAGTACTAAAAGACCATCCATCAACATCTTTTTATTTTGTTTTCTTTAATGTAATTGTCTTAAATCACTCAATTTTCTACAATTAGATATTGCATTGATATCAATTTACCAGGTGAGATGGGGATACTAATTCTCCCCCACTTCTAACTAGGTTGCCTAATCCGATCTCTGGTTTTACTCTTTCGTTTCCTATTTTTTCATTTGGGCATGGATATTCACTTAGACTGACATCGTGGCTTTAACAATTTATCTTTTTTTTCTCATGTTTTCTCATAAAACAAGGTGGTGACTCCAAATATTTTTTCAATGCTATGTTTCACTACCAAAAAGGATAGAGTTTTATTCCTCAAATATCCCTTTTTCCACCTTTTTAGGAAGGGTGTGACAAGTAAGAGATTCTTCTAGGGAGAGAAAGACAATCTGAATAAAACTCCTGATGTCTTGTTTTGAAGGTTGAGCATCTTCAAGACCATTTTTTTCCTATTTCTTTCTTTTCACTATCATTCATTTATTTTTGTTTTGGTTTTGGTGAGGGAGTAGGGTGGCACATCACTCTGATCCTCTAGATCTTTTCTCACAATATAGGCGATCTGTTGGGTGTACCTCCTCTTTATTTCTTTTATTTTTAGGCAATCATGATTCTATTTTGGTTCTTTATTGGAATCTCTATTCCTTGTCAATTTCAGGTTTTGTCCGCACTTCCCGCATAGGGATATGTATTCTCTTCCCCAGATTTCTTTTTTTTTTGGAAAAAAAAGAAAAAAAAGAGAAAAAATATAATGAATGAATAGAGGATGTAGGTTGAAAAATAAATATGATCTTTCTTGAAAGCATGTTGTTTTTATTTCTTTATTTACATGTCTCCAACTATCATTAGTCATGGGCTTTCTTTTGAAAATGCTAAAAACCATCACATGCACTTCATACACCTAATCACTGCAATATACAACAGCCTGAAGATACCCTCAAGATTCATCAACAATGTTGCATGCCTCAATGTGGGTCCCTTAAAGACACCAATCAGCCTGGGGAAGGATCACTCTGACCTCCACTCAACAACAAAGAAATAATCCTCCTACGACGGATTAATCAAAGACACTATGGGAGAAAATTACTATGGATCTACAAATTGGTCCACAGACGTTCACAGTCCCTTTTTTGGTCATGGAGTTGATACCATCATTCAATTTCTTGAAAGCATGTTGAGGCCATGGATTCATTAAGGCCAAATGACTTCCTCGTTGCTACATCAAAAAATAAAGTATCAATTAGGCCATGCCACCATCACCATTAAGATGACAATCCCAACACCATTGCATTCATCAAAGATGATGATCTCTTGCTCCACTTCAAGATGATACACATTGCCAATTGTCAGTTGGGTGCCCCCACAAATAAGGAAACATCTTATGCCCTATGATCTCTCATTGTCCACCCAAAGGTTGTAGGAGATGAATATCCATCTAGATTGAGGACTGGGAGCCAAACAACAAGGACACATAGAAATCATCTAGACCCCTCCCAGAAAGAAAGGGTTGGGTCTTGGGTTCTGTGGCCCATTATCCACATGACCTCATATCACTAGGTAGATGCCATATTGGAAGCTCACAATGTTGTGGCCCACTAAAAGAGACTTCACATTCACCAATAGAGGTTATCTTAACTATCTATCACTTACTTGTGATTGGAGCTATATTGGAAGCTCATAGTGTTGTGGCCCACTATGAGAAACTTGACCCTAGAGGGTATCTTAACTATCTAACACCGACTTGAGATTTGAGCCATACAACATTAGACATTTGAATAGAAAAAGAGAATTCACTTAGGGTACTATATTAGTTGGACCTTGGACCCAAGAGTAATGGTCCCCACTCGTATTTTCCTTGTATTTTGGCTATCACTAAAGACCATCCAGACTCATTGAACAGTGTATCAGACAGACCCACTGTGACAGTGACACATGGAAACCATTACCATGGTAGTCGTAGCTAGCTCTCATAGTGATGGTGGTGGTTGCGATTCCTAGACCTAAATTCACTGCACCCATCGCATGTCATTTGGTACGCTTTGATATCATCAATCGTAGTCCTAAAACATAGGCTGTTATAACGGTGATGGTTGGGTGACTATGACACATGGGTATTGATTGTGAGTGATAGAGATGGGATTTGTCCCTCCTACATGAGTATGATCTCCTAGGCCTCTTGATTAGCATGATTGAGAGATGCATGACCATGCATGTGTGAGTCAATATGCGACATTGAGCTTACGTATATCTCAGAAAGTCTTCTCTTGGTTCAAGAAACTAGATTGAATGTTGAAGAGGGTGACTACTCCATTCCTCAAGTTCAATCTCCATATCAATGAAATAGGAACTATACAAACATTGTAACACCATACGCGGATTGTAGGTTGAAGTTGTTCCCCAACTTTCCATTTACTTGGTAACATTAATGTGCAACTAGGAACCACTCATTGCTTGTGATGTCATAAGTTGTTATGGAAATTAACTGTCAACGTAATATGGGACCTATAGGGTCATACACTGATGTCTTGAATTAGAGGAGGATTTTAATCTTGAATTATGATTGAATTAATTACTAAAGCATTTAGGTAATTGATTCACACAACAAATCAGTTGGCCACACTACCAAACAGTCATATCACACGGTGAGATGACCGACTGGAGTGTCAAACAGTCATCTCAAGGGTTGAGATGGGCGTTTGGAAGAGCCAGGTTGTTTCGAGTTAAAATTGGCTATGGGTTGAACCGAACGGCTTGACTCAGCTCACTAGACGACCATCTCGGTGAGCAAGATGGGCGTTTCACATGGGTGAGACTGTTCGATTCAGAGAGGGAAGGATCTAGATACTTTTATAGATTCATTTTTTATTGCAAATTACTTGTTATGTAAGGAATTAATTTTTAGAATTAATGGGAAATGAATTGCCAATTTCATATGTGATTGTGAAACTATGAAATGACTATCTCGCAGTGTGAGACAACCATTTCATAGTGCGAGACAACCATCTCGTAATTCAGGACAATTGTCTTGCATTCCAAATGACCGTCTGGGTCACCAGACGGCCGTTTGGGTATTTATAGGTTGCGAAAATTCAAGATCTTCCGGTCCCTTCCACTCCCGCATCGACTTGGAACCCTGACCCAAACCCCAACTATAAATAGAGGGTAATGGGGGATTCCCAAATCACAACATAGACAATTGAGAATCAATTGCTCTAACAATTATTATCCTCTTTGTTTGTGGTAACCAAGAGAGCCCAAGCAAGTCCTACCTGACTTAGGAGGGATAGATACGTGAGAGAACAATTGAGATCATTGTTGTGGAAGAGCAAGTTGGTGACTAGTACGCCAATAGAAGGGATGCCTCCTTCCTATCTGTTTTGGTAGGATGACAGGAGTTCTAGACTATCTATGTGGACTTCTCTAGAGGTGGAAGGTTGTTGTCTTCCGCTACGAGAACAACTTCAACCAACAGTCCATTGTGAGAAAAGCTATTGCAGATGATGACGTTTGAGGCTACACTTTGTGGTTCAAACCAGGGTGAGTCCCAGTGCAACTGGAATATAGTTGTGCATCTATGATGACAAAGAGATGTCACTAGACTCACTTGACGACCAGGTATATCCTCAAAACCATCCTTCCTATCTCATAATAACTGATGAGATTTGCTGATTATGGGGAATATGGTAGATACATTTTTTTCTGCTACCTTCTCTATATCCATATTTACCTACACATATCTCCCTTCACTTCATTGGAAGAGAGAACAATGCCTTTGTTGATGACCAGGCAATCCTCACTTCATGGATTGATGTTTAGGGAGGCTGAAACTTCTCTCTTTAAGCTGAGGCATTTTGACTAGTATATTGCATGGTCATCAACAATGCACCTAAGGAGGAAGAAAGGGTTTGGTTTCACAAAATCAATATGTATTTATTGAACCAAGTCATTCCTCGGAACCTCTCTCAAACATAGCAACTAGCACTCAAGTGACAGGACACACAATATGTTCTAGAGGCAGAACTATTATACACAAATCTCACAATTAGACTCTTCTTTGATGCACTGATAAGACATAAGTCAAATCTGTCATGAAGGAGGTCCATGCAAGGCTCTACAATGCATACATGAATGGATTCATGCTAGATAAGAAAATACAGCTCTTGGGGTACTACTGAACCCCATGGAAACATACTACTGTGAACTTGTCCACAAATGTTGAGCCTACCAAATCCATGTGGACTACATTCATTTTCTTACAAATCAAGTTTACAACATGTCCATGCCTTGGCCATTCTCAACTTGGGGAATCAACATGATCAGAAAAATAAACCCTAAGGCATCAAAAATAAGTTGCTCTATCCTCGTCGTAATTGATTACTCTACCAAGTGGGTAGAAGCAAATGCATCAACCCATCAAGTTACAAATTTCCTCAAGAACAATATATTATTTGGTACATGATACTACATTAGATCATTTTAGATAATGGGGTAAAAGTTATCAACAAGACCGTTAAGAAATACCTTAGCTCTTTGGGTATCAAACAATCATCAAATGTCATCCTATCGGCCTCAGATGTACAGATCTATAGAAGCCGCTAACAAAAATATGGTCAAGATTTTAAAGAAGACTATTAGTTTTCATGCCAACTGGAAAAAACATCTTCCAATGGATTTCTGAGCCTGCTACACTTTCATCAAAACTTTCGTAGGAGCTACACCATTCTCCCTAGTATATGGGATGGAAGAATTCTTACTGGTTAAAATCCAAATCCCTTCAATCCACATATTTCACGAAGCAATTATTTCAGAGATCTAATGATTTCAAGATCATGTCTACTATCTTGACACACTTGAGGAATGGAGAGAAAGAGCCCTACATTGTGGACAATGTTACCAAGAAAGAATGACTCAAGCATTCAAAAATAAGTTTTGACCATGTAGCTTTGAGAAGGGTGACCTGGTATTGTGAGTCATCCAAAATATTAATTCCAAGGGCAATTTCTACCCTAAATGAGAAGGACCCTACATCCTCCATGACATATACGACAGGGACAACCTATGCCTAAAAGACATGGATGGCAATATCCATCTGCATCACACAAATGGCAACCTTGCCAAATTCTACTACTACTGATTAGATTACATCAATGAGCAAATGGCAAAAATTTATGTAAGGGAGAAAAAATCTCCCACCCCCTCAAAATATGCCTAAAATCTACTGAAACACCTGACTGTGACCCTCATGCACACTGAAGATGAAGGGTAAAAGTAGAACCTAGGGACTAGGATGGAAGGAAAATGGTCATTATCCTAAGGTCCCAATGGTTTGTCAACCTAAAAACAACTCTCTAATAGGACCACCCTAATAAAATACACTAAAAATGTTCATGAATGCATCTAAATCTAGGTGGGACCTGTGATCAAACAAGAGGATGGTAGAGGTTATGAGTCCCTAGAGGCAAATCATATCCAATCCTCACAATCAACATCCTAACATCCATACCCAAAAATATGCAATAGAATTTACATTTGTTAGGTTAACCTAAAAGGGAAGGACCTTCGGGAGAAGGAAGGAGATTTAATCTCCTTGAATAAACTATGGCCTCATCTCAAAAAGGGGTGAGACCAAACTATATATGAGCTAACTTAGGAGTCATGGGATGGGAAACCCTCTCTTAGAAAACGCCATTCATTCTCCATGGAATCCTTGGCTCTCATAAGTAAAGTTAGAAGCTTTAAAGAAAAGACCCTTAGTTAGTGGACACCTTACAAAATGTAAAATTAGAAGCATTAAAGAAAAGACCCTTAGTTAGTGGAAACCTTACAAAATGTAAAATTAGAAGCTTTAATGAAAAGACCCTCAACTAATGGACACCTTGCAAAAAAAAATATCAGATCTGAAAAGTCCTTTAGATAGGCAGACACATGATCATGGTCAATTACTACTATAGGGTATCTTGGGGGTGAAGCCAATCGGGGTGTCCCAAACATCTAGATCCTTAGCACAACTAGGTAGGGAGTTTATTCTAACACACAAATTGCATGACATGGATTTAGCTCTTAGCGTGATCCCTAGGTCCTGTAGATATTCTTCCATATTCTACCCTAGGCTGAGGGACCACCTCATAATAAAATAGACTGTGAATGTTTAGAGGGAGGAAACATCTATCACCAAATTAGGATGAGAGATATCTTAAAGAACTTGGTAATTCAACCATCCAACTTCATGCAAGGAGGTGGACAATAATGAGGTGATATTAATACATGAAAACCTACAACTATCCCTAGAGTCTTAAAATGCATGAACAAGGGATCTAGATTGTCCTTGATTCCTCAATTTTCCAGAAAGGAGCTCATAACAATATGCACATCAAGGGCCTAAGTCCAACACACATATCTAAATATCATGGTGGGAGTACCCATAGTTAGTTCCGCATTTCATGAACTCAAAAATAAAATTCTAGAAATAAAATCATTACAAAACCATGGCTTTGCATGCCAATAAATAAGAAAAGAAAAAAGTAAAAAGTCTTCATTGTGGTCCTTCAGAATAATCACAAGTCACTACCACTGAAGGTGTACATGCAAGACAATCCAAGTATTTGGGAAAGTGGTCCCAACCCACAGGGAAGGAATCCTAGGTCAACTACTTCTGGTTCAACCAAATTTGCTCCACCCCCTCTTGGACTTTTTGAGAATCTATTATTAGCTTCTTAAAGAATGGAGGAAGAGCTTCAAGTAGATACACACATTGTAAAATATTGAACTACCTCAATATTGACATAGTTAGTACATGACAAAGACCTCCAGGCCTGGCAAGATGATCAACCAATGAAAATCAGACATGGCCACACCGCATGTCGAATTATTAAGACAAAGATCCATCCATACCCAATGAACATCTGCAACCTTCAGATTTGCAATCCATTGAGCCAAATCTCCATGCAGTAGAAGGGGATCACCCACCTAAATGTGCTTTGAAAAACTTCTTCTCCATGCTATAATGAGATGTCCTTGTTAGCAGGATTGTTGACCAGTTATAGGTGAAGCCTATGTTGAGGCAACATATTAGATATGAATATCATGATGATACTGTGATACAATGGATCTAAGAAGAGTTTGGTAGTGAGAAGCCTGATGGCTTCCATGAGTCAGAGGATGGGACAATATGTTACCACGATAGAGAAGTGGTACCTAATGTAGATGATCTAAGGAAGTTGGTTCTAGAAGAGGCTCACTCTTTGATGTATTCTATGCACCCAGGTAGCACCAAGATGTACTAAAATTTGAAAGATTTGTACTGATGCCTTGGCTTGAAGAAAGATGTAGTTGAGTTCATGGCTAAGTGCGTACTTTGTCAGTAGGTTAAGGTAGAACATCAGAAACTTGCATGATCTTTGCAACTGTTACCTATACCACGGTGGAAATGGGATCATATCACTATGACTTTGGGGTTGGACTTCTTTGGACATCCAAAGGCCACAATTCCATATGGGTGATCATTGACAGGTTGACTAAGTCGGTGTATTTGCTTCCTGTCAAGAAAACACATATATAATAGTAGTTGGCTTAGGTTTATGCTGATGAGATAGTACATTTGCATGGTATTCCAGTTACCATCGTGTCAGATAGAGGTCCTCAGTTTACCAATTGCTTTTGGGAGTGTCTACATACAACCATGGGTATGTAGTTGAGGTTTAGTACAACATTTCACCCACAGACAGATGGATAGTGGGATAGGACTATACAAACTTTAGAAGATTTGTTGAGGTCTTTTATCTTATAGTTTTTGGGCAGTTGGGATGTACATCTTAGTATGGTGAGTATGCCTACATTAACATTTATCGGATGATATTGATATGGCACCATGCGAAGCTTTATATAGGAGATGTTGCAGATCTCAATTGTGTTGGTATGAGGCTGGCAAATACCAGCTTCTAGGTCTTAAGCTTGTTCATCATATGAGAGAGAAGATTAAGATGATAAAGTAACAGTTGAAGGCATCCTAGGATAGGCAGAAATCTTATGCTGATAACCATTATAGGCCATTGGAGTTCCAAGTGGGAGATAAGGTGTATCTCAAGGTCTCTCCTTGGAAACGAGTGATGAGGTTTGGGAAGAAGGGTAAGTCGACTCCTAGGTATATGATACCTTACCTTATAGTGGCATGTGTCAGATATGTTGCTTATAAGTTGGAGTTGTCACCTGAGTTGGACAGGTTGCATCCACTGTTTCATGTATCAATGTTGAGGAAGTGTCATCCCCACACTGATTTGGTGTTGCAGCTAGTGGAGGTTGAGCTAGATTAGGATGTGTCATATGTGGAAGCTTCTGTGTTGATCCTAGATAGGAGGATCAAGAAGTTTAAGAAGAAGGATATCATTTTGGTTAAGGTTTTATGGCATCATTGTGGCATAGAGGAAGCCACATGGGAGCTTGAAGATGAGATGTGTAGGAAGTACCCATTTCTTTTTCCGTAGGATTTTGGGGATGAAATCCTTGTTAGGGGTTTATGGTTGTAAGACCCTTGACCTATATTAGCTCTTGTTTGAGTTTGATTTGCTTAATGAGATGCATAAACCTTAATCTAATCTCTTGAGATGCCTTAATAACATGTGACATGCTTATGTTTTTAGTTTGGTCTTGTGTGGTTGATGTTCGAGCTAGTTATGCTTGTTGTGGACCAAGTTGAAATTTACACATGTTGAGGGTTTATCTTGTAATTTGTCACATATGGGTTGTGCCTTTTCCACTTTAGCATCATGAGAGAGAGAATGATGCTTTGGGCACCTTGTTGAGCCTTGGTTGATGAGGTGGCATCATGAGATGATATTAGGGTTTGCATGGCTTTACATGGATGCTTTAGTTGGGTGGTGTATTGATTTCACGTGATGGTTTTGAAGTGTTTTGACAACAAAACTTCATTGGTTGATGTTTGCTGCGACCTTGATGTTTTGTTCCTTGTGTTGGTCGCTAGGTTTTCGAATGTGGAGATGTGTTGTGACCTTGGTAGGTGGTGGTGCGACCTTGGTTGTGTTGTGACCTTATTTAGTTGTTTTGCTTCTACCATGATGAGGTGAGGATCAAAGTGGTCTCTACATCACATAGTTTTTAACGAACCTCTTTCATGTGTGTTTGCATGGCCGATCCTTTGTGGGACAAGTGTCCTTATGGTGCTCTCATACCATGACACCTCATATTTTTACCTCCCTCCTACCCCTTGAGTATATAAGATCTCTCTTTCACATACAAGTATCTCTTTTAGCTCTTTTAACTGTCTTCTTCCATGAGTTCATCCTTGAGCTTGGTGGTGCTTGAGGAGGTAGCAATCTTGGAGCTTTGATGGCCGATCATCTTTGTATGTAGTGATCTTGAGCTTGATCATCTTCTTTGTGGTGATCCTTAGTGATCGTCCTCCTTGACAAGTGCTTCTATTCATTTGATCTCATTTTTCCTTTGAACCCTTCCTTCTTCCTTCCTCCTCTTGGCTGTGAGACTATAGATCACCATGTTGGCTATCTTCAGGATCTTCTCTTCATAGAGGTTAGAGATTATGGTTTGACTATGGTAGTACCTAAGTGAGATGAAGCTTCCTCCTTTCTTCTTTTTTCCTTCTTCTCTCTTATTTAGACTAGGGTTTGAGATTTCTTGTTCTTGAGCTTCTCTTTGACCTTGGTGTGTTTTTCTTCTTCTTGAGGTGATCTTGTGGCTGAGGAGTTGATTTAAATTGGGGTTTCTCTTATCTCTTGGAGCTCATGTCTGTGGAGCTTGATCTTATTCGTAAGGCGGGTTATATAACTTTCCCCTCTTCTATTATTGAACCATTATCTTGCTTGCATGCTATTGTTTTAATCTCTAAAATGTTCTGGAGCTTGATCTTATTCTTAAGGCGGGTTATATAACTTTTCCCCTCTGCTATTATTGAACTATTATCTTGCTTGCATGCTACTGTTTTAATCTCTAAAATGTTCTCCTGAGATGCTATATGATGTTATCATGATCTGGGGTTTAATATTATAAAGTATTCTTGGGTAGATTACTTTTTCTCCTAAACCCTAATTCATGCACCCGATTTCTAAGTGATGGTGGAGTTATTATTTCTACATGCAACATGATTTCTGGTTTTATCACCATGTTATGTTTTAGTTATCATGTGTTTTTGGATTTTTGATCTTTAATTACATGAGTTGGACACATTATTTTCCTTCTATCATCATGGTTTTTCATTTTTAACTTGTGGCATTTGTTTTAGGATTTTTGATGTCCATCTTTGCATGGAGTTTTTCCCTTGACGATGCTTAGTTTTCTTGATGGTTATCATCTATTTTGATTGTGGTTTAGTTCTATTTTGGAGTTGGTTATGTGTTTTTTGAAGTGGGATGACCTTGTGGTCTCTACATTCACCTTGGTCTTTGAGGTCAGTACATGTTGTTGGGATGTTGCTGGTGTAACAACCCTAACCCTGATGGGTGGTCTCTACGTATGATCTTTTATAGTTGCAACACATGCTTCAGTCTTGGTTGGTTTCCACACACACCTAGTTTGGTCACTACAAAATATTGATCAGATATGGTCGCCACAATTTGTTACTACAACTTGTGCTTTATTTGGTCCCTACACCTTGAGCTTTGAGTGGTCACTACACATGTGTTATGAAGGATGGTTGCTACACTTTGTTTTCTTGAATGGTCAAAACATAGTGCTTCTTGAGATGATTGACTAATCATGTTAATAATGATGCTTAACCCTAATGTTCTCCAAGTATGAGGGAGGTGATGTATCTAAGGTATAGTGTTGAATGCAGTTATGAAAACCCTAATCGGATATATGAGAAACCCTAACCCTAATTTCAAGTGTATGTTGTACTTGTTGAGCTTTCTTGAATGAATAACTGGAGTTGATGTTTTCTCTCTCCTACTTGTGTAACCCTAACCTTGCAGGTGGAATAAATATCATAGCTAGTGATTTCTATGGTGTGTTTGACATGACACAGAGTAATGATTTTGGGCCTTTGTGAGGCATGATGAGACAGTGATGATGTGCAAGAACTTTGTGATAATATGATTAGGGTCTTAAGACCTATAGAGGATTTATTCCTAATGTGAGGTGATATCCTCTACTGACAAGATGAGGGATTGTTATTCCCTAGTGATGTGATAATGTTGATGGCCTTGAATGGGCATGGTTTCAAGTTATGATGTGACAAGTCCATACTCCATACATTTTATATCTTATGATGTTACTACATAACCTTATATTTGTAGAGTTTGTTTAGGGTTTGTACATTGTAACTTGTTTGATTATAAAATATACCTAATTGTCTTAACTAATCTAGTTAAACCCTAATGATGTAATTGCCCTATTCCATAGATCCATCTTCAACATTAGTGGTTGCTGGATGGTGAAACGGGTTCTCCCTTAGTTGAAGCTCGGAATCATATACTATTTAGTATATGCATTTCATAGGATTGGTTGCGGTCATACCATGGTAGGAGAATAATTGAGGTTGTATCTCAATGATGTGGTTTAGTATATATGATATGTTTTGAGGATGGATGTGGTCATACCTCGGCATGAGTGAGGTTGTGGTTGTAACTCAATTTTCACTAGTGTTGTGCCTATATACCAAGGCAGACTAGGTTATTTTGTAGCTGGACTTCATATGTCAGAGTGGAGAACTCAAACTAGCTAAGGGTGTGAAGACCATAGGTGTCTAGCTTCTCCTAGATCTTATATGGCATTGATTTTGACTTAGCAATGGTCAGTTGGAGCATGAGTGGTATACCTCATCTCCTTAGGAATTAATAAAAGACGTAATACAACCATGAAGTATATTTTCTTAGGGTTAAACACAACTCACACTGGATGACTCTTTGTCGTGTGTCTTGTATTGATTAGTTAATGTGGTAAGAGAAATCAATTGTTGTACATGTTCTTCATATTCCTTCTAAAAGTATAAGATGCTCTAGTACTCAGTTGTAGGTGCCTAAATTGTTTAAATGGTGTTAATTGCTTTACTCATATCATTTAGATGAATATGCTCATCCTGATAATAATGTTATCTTACTTCTTTAATTTATTTATGCCCATAATAGTTGTTGATAGAGAGTTATACCTCTGTCTGGGATGTTGGTTTCACCCCATGGGTTTCCACATCTTTTAGGTGGTCATGAACGTCGAAGTAGAGATCGTGTAGTTGAGGCTGAGCAGTAAGAGGAGCAGTAAATGTTAAAGGTTGGATATGCTGCTAGTGTTTTGTAGTAGAGTCCTATGTGTCATCCCTATACTCTCAGGTCCTTGGGGGTGTTTTGTAGATGTTTTATATTGATACAAGGTTTTTGGACACATGCCATGGTTGTACATATATGTCTTGTATATGTGAACATGTTATCATATGTAACGGGTTGTGGCAAGTTGGACAAGTGAACAATGATATATATCAACTTGTGGGATGATATATGATATATGTGACATAGTATATGAACGCAAATGTAATATGTTTCCACTTTTGTGGTTATATGGAGCCAATTTTAATTTACCCCGCTTCATGGTAATCTTGGATGTTAGTGTTAATTCCACACTTTGTTTTGAGTTATCACATTCATGTGGCATCAGACTTTCATAGATAAAAACCTATTTATAGATATGAAAAAAGGGAAAGATCATTTCCCAGAGATAAGGGGACTCCATCTTATTTCCCTAGCAGAATCACACAATTTGTCGCATGTATCTATGTATACGGACAATGCAGACATACATTTTGAGGCAAGAATGACTCTATGTTCCCACAGGGTGGGTGGATCACTACAATCTTCCACTTCTAGTTAGCCCATGGATCAAGGCAATCCGTTGATCTACCAATAATATTCCAAAGATTAAACTCTAATATTCGATTCCAAATTGAAGATAAAAACCATTGAATTTTATTTAAACTCAAATTTAGACTTTAAATTAAAGTCAAAAATAATTTACAAATGGACATATGACTAAAAGATGATTTTTTTGCAGGAAAGGAAATAACATCATGGAATACAAATGCTAATTGTAAAAGACTACTTCTCCAGCTTCTTTTTCATCCACACAGTCAAACACTTGTTTAAAGCTCGATGATCAATAGAAGGCCCAGAAGAATAATGCTCTCATGTTGTGTCAAACTAAATTCCACTGTTAAACCATCAGTGACAAGAAGAGGAGATTCTAGAAGGCACCTCCACAATAAAGGAGGCATCTCTACACCAAGAGGAACCTACCCTCACACCAGTTGAAGGTCGATTTACACTCTAAGTAGGGACATCTGAAGAGAAGCCTCCTATGCCAAAAGATTTTGCAAATGGCTGGTTATGCCCATATCCTAATGGGATCCTCAAGCCAAAGAGTCTACTTGTGGCATTTGAAACGTCATATTACTCCATGAAGGATGAGGTCCAACCAAAGTCACTTGGGAAGTGACATGTGCCTTCAATGCCAACATATCGATAAGAATGTAACCTAGGGAAGTTATTGAAGCCATTAACATCAACTAGTACAGAAGGTGGACCCTCTAGTGAAGAAATTAAATTAGGAGGGGAGATGAAAAAATTTATAATCCTTATCCCGCTCCTCCTCAGCTGAATCATAGTGAATCACCTATAAGGAAACACATTTCAAAGATAATGCAAGTAGAAAAAGACAACATTTGACTCAAACACTCACCACTAGAGGATGTAAAAATCGATCATATGCCTCTTTGGAAAAGAGAGTAGGCTGGTCGTGTGAGTAGTACCTCCTCAAGTACTCATGATGTGTAACCTGGCCATACATCAGCTCTTGGGCAGCTTGACAGACCCCATGCCATAAGCAATCTGCCCTAGCAAAGGATCAAAAGGGATGTTCCAACAACCATACCAATAACAAACAACATAATCATCCATATAAAACACTCTCCCAATCATAGACTCGAACATGAACCAAAAAGAATGCAGAGATAACTCCTCAAAGAAGGTTGTACAAGATGTGACTGCCTTGCCACATTGGAACTTGGATAAGATCATGAATCAAACCTCGGAAAAATAATAAATTAGAGTTATCTAAAGTACAAAAGTAGAATATAATACAATGTTAATTGGTGTGCTCCTGCCAATGGTGTTACATACTACTCAATTGGAGTTTTGAATAGAGGAAACCCCACAGACGGAAGCACACGGGTGGATTCACTTTTGATATTTATAAAACCTAACTCAACACCTAATCACACTAAAACAACTACACCCGCAAGCACACAGGGTCGTTTCGTAGTATAGGAAGGTGGCAAGTATAGGGTCGATCCACAGGGAAAAGAGGGGGCACTAGAGCTAGGTTAGTTCGGTTGGGTTCCTACTGCGAATACTAGGGTTAAGGGTTTGAAGGTTGTTTTGATTGTTAAACTACTATGAACAAACTAGGATTTAAAGGCAAGAATGAAATCTACGTTAACCCTAGACTAGATTAAGGCTAAATAGGTAAGAAAAGATTAAGCTAGGTATGAAAAGGCCAATTACACTAAGGCAAGCAAGAGAGAAGCAAAAGAGCAATTAAAGAGATAAACTAACATGAACAAGGAAAGAACAAAGCAAGAAGCTAACTAAGCAAGAAAAGAACTAATTAAGATAAGCAAGCACAAAACTAGGGTTTTAAGCAGTAAAGAGAGGTATGGGTTGTTTAGGGGTATGAACTTATCACTTAAGTTGGGGGGTGACATATGAACATTATGATTACATTTAGATTATCCAAACCAAACAACAAGTTAGAGTCTAATGAATTAACCTAAGATACTAAGTGGCCATTGATATGCTAGGTTGTGTGTAGGGGAACTAGTCCCTAACACCCCCTACTACCCTTACAAGGCTCAATTAGGTTAGGGATTATGTTCATTTCAATTAGAGTCTAATCAAGTCTAGGTTTCTAGATTAGGCATTCCTAGGGCAATTAGGGGCCAAGGGTAGTAATGGGAAGGTGAAACTAGGGATTTGGACCCTAATTCCCCCACATTCTAGCCTTGAGAAGGCTCCATACTAATTGCACTAGAATTATCTAATCTATCTACTAATATCTCTCACTTAGGTTTAGGGAGATTGATTAGGATGTAGGAAGATGGGAGGCAACCTATGGATCCAAGAATTGGACCTAGGGGCAAATCCCAAAATTCACACATATAAGCAATTTGGCTAAATTCCTAGGTGATTTCACACACAAACCAATAAGAAATCCATGAAAATGAGATGAAAATAGAACATAATCATTAACAAATGGAATGACAAAGTTTACATGTCATTTTCCCCCAACATGGTATCAAAGTAACATAATTTCCCCCAAACAGCCCACCCAAGGGACCTAGCTACTCATAACAAAGCAAAATACAAAAAGAAAGGAGATAGAATGAGTAGAGGAGTGAAAAGCCATGATGAGCTCGGTGAAGACTCCTCCTTCTCCACCTCCTAGAAGCTGTAGCTCAAGCTCCCTCCTTCAAGGTAGGTGAATGGCATGGATGTATGGTGGAAATGGAAGGAAAGTAGGGTTTTGATTGTGGAAATGGTGAAATGGAGGTGGGAATGGATGGAGGATGAAAATAGGGAGGCTAGAGTGGTTGTAGGATAGCTAGCTCTGTGCCCCATCCACCACCTAGGTATATATAGGTGTGGGGGGAAGCACTAGGTCAAGTAGGGGCAAAATAGGTAAAGTAGTGAAAAATGGGTAGGTTTTGTGAGTAGCACGGTCGTGGTGGGTCACCATGGCCATGGTGGGTAGAGGTGAGCATGATCGTGGTGGATGAGAATGGTCGTGTTAAATAAAATGACCAAAAGTCAGGTTGGTGGTCAATTTTGGACTGAAATGGGCACGGTCGTGGTGTTCACCACGGTCATGGTGGTGTGAGGTAGCACGGTCGTGCTGGGTGGCACGACCGTGGTGGGCTAGGAAATGGTGGTCGTGGTGCTGCAACATGGCCGTTCTGCTTCTGTGTAGCACGGTCGTGCTGTGCAACATGGTTGTGGTGGCTGTCTCTGGTATGACCATTCTTGGATGCACGGCCGTGGTGCTTTCTGCTTGACTTGGGGTTGAACCTGTTGATTTACAAGTGACCTAGCACGACCGTTCTATGGTACCACGGCCGTGCTGGGTCCTGGATCAACACTTTTGCTCTATTCTTTGGATTTTCTTGGACATCTTTGCTTTAATGGGTCTTTGGCCACTAGGGGTAGGTTGAGAGAGAATCAGACTTCAATTTGGGCCTCTCAAAGGGTAGAGAAACCCTAGAATCACTCCTTCTCTCTCTCTTCCATCAACAGTGGTCCAAATGCCTGAAAAACATGCAAATAATGTCCATAAGTGCATAATATACAAATAAGCATATTGGGAGGAAAACCATGTAATCTAATAGGTATAGATGTGATTGAAGAGCAATATAACACAAGATTAAGCTATAAAAATAGGGCTGAATCACCACCCCAAACTTGAAACATACTTGTCCTCAAGTATACTCTAACTCAATGTCTCTACAAATTTTCCACAAACAAGAAATGACAAATGCAATATAAAAGTTGATAATTGCTGAATGGGATCAAAGATGACTGAGTACATGCATTTCACCTCTCTCCTCTCCTGCTTTCACAATCCAATCATGAAAAGAGCACAAAGCATATGAACTTCAAATATAGCACATAGAATACACAAGTTATCCATATTTCTCCCATAAAGTTCCAGGTAAACCGTTTCATGATGGTGTTAATCAAGGATGACTAGGAGTATTGTTTCACATTCACACATTCAATCTTATGTTTCAAATCACACCAAATGACCCAAGTGGCTGCGGAAAAGGGAAATATGGTCTAGGTTTGATGTTTCCTAGCTCAATAGGTATGAAAGTGGAAGAAAGGGTTGCGGTAAGATTTTGGAGTGTTTTTACACACTCATCTTTTCTTTATTTGAATGCTCTCAAACAGGAGCATCATTTTATTTTATTTTTGCTTTTCTTTTTCTTTTCTTTTTCCTTGCCCTTGGTGTAGATAGGGCATATGGTGGATAGAGTGAAGCGAGGATATAATGATATGGCCACCCCAAACTTTTGGAGGTGGCCAAGGCTGATTATGTGCACTAGGGCATCTTTTTATGAGGTGAAGGGATATGAAGATGGTGGAAGAATAGTCGGATCAAAGAGGGGTCATTGGTATGATTCTCCACATAAGACATCCTGCATGAAAATTATCCAATACTTTATCCTAGATATCACACCACATGAATGAACAAGATGAACTTGATATATCAATCAAATGATTCCACAGACACTAAGCGTTCAAAGCTTGCTCAACTCACAATTCAACCAAATTAATCACAATCATAAGAGGGGTAATGCACATGTAAAAAGTGAAACTTTGATACCACTTAGCAATAAAGCATGACATTTCACTTGCATTTGTCAAAGGTTGTCATTTTTACTCAAAATAGTAGAGATTGGGTCAAAACACACTTTTTAGGCAAGAAATCTCAAATTTGGGCAAAATTGGCTAAAACAGTGCCAAGTTGCCTCCAATCACATCTAAACCTATATTATCGAATTTAAAGCAATAAACAAACAAATCCTAGCTAAAACATGTAAAAGTTACCATAAATCTACATGATATTCAATGCATGGCAAAAATGCAATTTTTTTAAAAAATTACGTAAAAATGGCAAGAAAGCAAACTACATGGCATGCATGTATGCAAAGTAGTAAACTCTAAACTAGAAAGAAAGACAATCAAACAGGAGAAAAACAACAAACAAAAAGTAAACAGCAGGTGAGATGTGAGTGAAAATGAAAATAAGGGCATACCACCCTACCACACCAAACTTTTGAACCATGTTGTCCTCAGCATGACACTAAAGTCTAGGATGATAGGGTAGATGATCATTGTGGTGGTGGTGGGGGTGCTCCTACCTATTTGTAATAGGAAACCCAGTAGTCCGACTGTGGAGGTGGATAGTTGTCTTGAAAAGCTGATAAAGAACTCCATTAGTCTTCACTCCACTGTGGGTTCCTCTGGGCCTGGGCATTCTAAAATTGGTAAAGATGGTTGACCTGGTAATGCATCTGCTGATGGTCCAACCACATGGCATCTTGTGTCTGCTGAATGCCCTCCTGTGTCGATAGTATTTTGTCTTACGTTTCCTAATGCCCTCCAGCTGTGCATGAATGGTGGCCATGTCATGTGCATTCACTGAGGGTTGTTGTGGCTCTGACGCCCCTATCTTCTCTTCTCTTTGCCTCACTCATCGTGCTGCTCTTTCCTCCACTGCCCATCTCAGCTCAGCTTCCTATGAAGGCTCTCTTAGACCCCCTACAAAAACCACCTCAGGGATGCTATCTCCTGTGGGGTTCTCCTCCTCATATTTCCTCAATTTTTCCAGAAAATCTTGTGTGGGTACATATTATGCCATGAGGGGTGGAGTATGGTAATGCAGCTCCAAGGTGACTCTTGGGTAAGGTGGGTTGACTTGGTAGATGATCTTTTGATCCACAACTATAATCATGGAAGAGCGAGCCAATGATTGCAAGTCAACCAAATTTCCTCCATCTTCCTTTTATGTAACATGTCATGTCATGTCCTAAGGCAGTGGCAATCGATGTCACTATCCCTCCCATTACAAAAGGATTTGTGCTCTTAGACGGGATTGTCCTCATATGCTCAATAAGTAATGCTCCCAGGTTCACATGCCTCTCCTTAGTGATCCAACCAAGTAAAAAAAGATCTTTCTTTGTGTAGCTTCCTTAGTTCTCGTACCTGCCAGGTGTTTGCTAACGCCTTCTAAACATAGCGGAGGAATGTATTATGGATGGCACTCATCTTGGATTTCCCCACTAAAAAGGTACTTTGGCTGGTGAAGCATTTCCACATTGCTGGATATGTGGAACTGGAATAATTCTCTATCCTTCCTCCATCTAGGAGGGCTGCCATCTCTTCACTCGGGGCAAAAATCTGATTTAGCAGCTTTGAGGTTATCTTTCACCTCTTGCCCCCAATCATTACTTTAATGGCATTCTCACCATCATCAATTGCTTTCTCTAGCATAGAAAAAAATTGTGGAGTCAGTTCGATGTAAGACTCTTGTTGCAGCGTAAGGATCTCAAACAATCCCATCTTCTCCATCAGGCCCTGGAAATAGGCATAGAAGCCCATAGCCTCCATTGTTTCTTGGCATGCATAGCGAGCACTAATACTTTGTGTGTCAAGCACACTGGGTGCTTAGTCTCCTTTGCCCTTCCAGTAGTGAACTTGGGCTGTGGATGGGGGCGCTGTTGTGGTATCTCTGGCATATCCACATCTTCTTCATCATCTAGCACGAGCCGCCGACATGGTCGTGGTTGCGGCTCGGGCTGCGGCTCTGCTGCCGAAGAAATAGACAGTCATGTGGCTGAGAATGACGGCTGTGCAGCTAAAGCTAAAGGTCTTTCAGATGAGACAAAGGGTCGGGAAGTAGACGACGGTGGTTGTGATGATGATGGTGTCCCCCTCTATGGCTGTGCAGACACCTCTTCTGTGATAGGATCCACAATGGCATCCAATTCGGCCTCCGTTAATGGGGGGTGGTTGTTCCTTGATTTCCTTTAGTAGGGGATGACACCCCTAGTCTACTCCACTACTTTCCTTGCAAACTTCTTCATTCTTGCTCAGAAATGGAGGTGAAATTTACAAATTTCGGATTTCTCCGAAGAACGGGGCTGTTGGGGTGGAATGGAGAGCAAATGGTGATTTTGTGGATGGAAATTGGTGGAATCCGAAGATTAAGGTAGTGGAAATGGTAGGCGAATGATTGGGAATGATTTGGGGGTGGTTTGGTGAAGATTCGAGGGTTGTAGAGGGTGGGCAGAATGCTACACGGGCGCTAGGGCGCAGAGCACGACCATTCTGTTCTTCAGGGAAATGAACAAGTGAATAGAAAGTTTACAAAATCTGACTTAAAGTTGCTAGAATCGGGCTGTGGCATGGCCGTGCTGCGTGACACGTCCATGATGTCTTCAGGTACAACGACCATGCTGCATTGCACGCCCGTGCTTCCCTGGTTCTATACTTAGTTGATTTTCCCAATTTCTGATGATTTCTCTGTTGAAAGTGAGTGCACCATCACGGCTGTTCCATGTCACCACGGCTGTGGTGGGCAATGTAACTATAATATAACACTCAAATTTTGTTCAAACATCAAAACTTTGATCTCAAGTTGATAGTCTATTGATTCTTTGCAAAATTTCATCTATTCTTCTTCATTTCACTCTATTCTCTCCTGCACATCTCAAAACTACACAAAAACTATCAAATACAAGTGTGTGTATGTGTGTTTTCTTGGAAAATTTTAAAAACAAAGCAAAAGTATCAAAATGTAAGGTTGGGTCATAAATTCCCATACCTAGGTGAGTTGCCTCCCACAAGCGCTGAGTTTCTTTCCTTCAGCTAGGCTTCTTGGTAATTCTTCATTCATTCATCCGTTTGGAATTCTCATGTGTCCATTCTTGCAAAACATGCATCCCTCATTTACAATCAATCTGTTTTCGTCATCCCATTCATCACTATAATCATTACCAATTTCTTCACCTTGGTGTCCTCTCAAATGCCCATTTGGACTTGTAAAGTGATCATGTCCAATATCCCTATCTCAGACTCACCGGGTTGGGGTCTTGTACATGTTGATGTTGATCTTCATGTCCATGAATGAGACTGTCATAGTGCCACTGTGCACATGAATGTCAGCATCATATATAGACAAGAATGACCTTCCCAAAATAATGGGAATCTTCCTATCTTCCGGCTCCATATCAAGTATAATGAAATTTGCCAGGAACACCACACCTTTCTCTTTGTCTATCAACACCAAGACATCATCCACTCTACCCCTAGGAACTTTTAGGGATCTATCCACCAATTGGAGAGTGCAATGTCCCAGCTTCAACTTGCCTAAGCCCAACTCATCATAGACATTGTATGGCATCAAAATCACACTATATCCCAAATCAAGTAAGGACCTGTCTATGCGATGTCCCCCTATGTAACTAGGTATAAGTGGGGCTCCTGGGTCCTTTCTCTTCACGGGAAGTGAGTGCTATATGATGGAGCTCACTTGTTCAGTTAATCTCACCTTCTTTGGAATCCTCCCCATTGACCTTCTTTTCATAGTGCATAGGTTCCTGAGGAACTTGGCATAAGATGGGATTTGCTTAATAGCATCCAAAAGTGGAATGTTCACCTTCACTTGGCAAAACACCTCAAGAATATCAACATTATGATTTTGCCTCCTTTTCAATTCTGGTGGCTCATCTAGTGCTTCTACGAATGGAGGATCACTAGTTTTTTTCGTACTTGCATGTACATGAGGCGGAACACTAGGGATTGTAGGACCTGAAAAGGGGATATGTGGTGGATCACATGGAATCCCAAACTTAACATGCGGTATCACAACATCATCTTTAGCAATATCAATCATAATATCACCACTTGGCTTCCTTTGCTTCGCTTTATCAACCTTTCTTTGACTTGCAGGCTGCTCAAGAGACTTTCCACTCCTTAGAACTGTCACAGCACTACCTTGCTCATGGTGGAGAGGGGGAGCATGTTGTGGCTGTGGAGGAGGTGGAGGTGACACTTGGGGTTGAAAGGTGGAGAAGAGAATTGAGGGGGAGGAGAGAATTGGGGTTGGAAAGTGAAGTTTTGGGAAATTTTAGGTGACGAAGGTGGTGGAGGAGTGTAAGGATTGGAATAGCCTTGGAAGGAGTGAATGGGATAAACTTGCATGGGGGTGGACTATAGAAAACATGGGAAGAAGGCATAGGTCCACTTACTTCATGGTGGCTCATGATGGGTTTTGAAGACAATTTTTCTTCTTGGAGAGTGATTATGGAAGATAGCTTCTCTATTCTCTCTTCTAGCCTTGCAACATCTCTTTGAACATCATCAAATACTTTCAATCTAGAGAGAATCACTTTCTCAAACCTTGAGCTATATGTGGGACTTTGTGGTTCCTGGTAGCTATAGGAGTGAGGTGTCTTCTTTTCTTCCCCATATAACTCAATAGCATTGACTGAATGACAGGGATGTTTGGCAACTTGGTTTCTCATGAAGCTCACCATTTCACCAAACATTTTCATCAATTGTGGGCTTGAATCATCGTGAGCTGGAGATGTCACACTAAAAGATAGGTCACTGCCACTGACCATACTAGAAGCTTTTATCCTTGAACTTTCTACCAAACTCTCAAACAATGACCACGTCTCCTTAGGTGGTTTAGCCATAAAAACTCCCCCACAAGAAGAATCCATTTTAGCTTGACTTGTATGAGATAGACCGGAGTAGAAGGACTGAACTAGTTGTCACAAAGGGATATCGTGATGTGGACATTCCATCAACATCTTTTGATATCTCTCCCAAGCCTCGTGGAATCACTCACTATCTATTTGACTGAAACTTGCTATGGCACGCCGCATTTGTGTTAGCTTTGCTATAGAGTAGAATTTCCTCAAGAAATCATTTTTAATCTCTCCCCAACTCATGATGTCCTTTCTTGAATCATACCACTCTTTGGCTTTATCTTTGAGGGAGAAGGAGAACAACATCAACCTGATTGTATCATCACTTGTTGTCAGTGTCCTGAAGGTGGAGCATACTTCAAGAAAGGATTTTAGGTGCTTGTAGGGGTTCTCACTCTCCGAGCCGTAGAAGATTTCCAGGAGCCCCAGAAGACCTAGAGGGATGGAGAATTGCTCCCCTTGCATCTGATCAACCCTTCCAGCAATTGGCGATTTGTAGTTGATATGCATAAAGTAGTCTTGAAGTGGCTTATGAAGTGCATTTTGGCCTTTCATCTTGTCTTCCCCCGAATGGCTTGTGACATGCACAAAGCACAACCAAACAAAAGGAAACAAGTTAGTAAACCAATATACACAAAGAATGCAAAGAATAATGAATAAAGAATAGAAATGATGAGGGTAGTAGGAAAAGTCAAAGAAAAACTAAATAGCTAGGCCGAGCGCCTCTAATCCTCGACAACGGCGCCAAAAATCTTGTTGCGCTCCCGCCAATGGTATTACACACTACTCAATTAGAGTTTTGAATAGATGCAACCCCGCGGACGGAAGCACACGGGTGCATTCACTTTCGATATTTATAAAACCTAACTCAACACCTACTCACACTAAAACAACTACACCCACAAGCACACAGGGTCGTGTCGTAGTATAGGTAGGCGGCAAGTATAGGGTCGATCCACAGGAAAAAGAGGGGTAGGTTAGTTCGGTTGGGTTCCTACTGCGAAGACTAGGGTTAAGGGTTTGAAGGTTGTTTTGATTGTTAAACTACTATGAACAAATGAGGAATTAAAGGCAAGAATGAAATCTACATAAACCCTAGACTAGATTAAGGCTAAACAGGCAAGAAAGGATTGAGCTAGGTATGAAAAGGTCAATTACACTAAGGCAAGCAAGAGAGAAGCAAAAGAGCAATTAAAGAGCTAAACTAACATGAACTAGGCAATAACAAAACAAGAAGCTAACTAAGCAAGAAAATAACTAATTAAGATAAGCAAGCACAAAACTAGGGTTTTAAGCAGTAAAGAGAGGTATGGGTTGCTTAGAGGTATGAACTTATCACTTAAGTTGGGGGGTGACATATGAACATTATGATTCCAATTAGATTATCCAAACCAAAAAAACAAGTTAGAGTCTAATGAATTAACCTAAGCTACTAACTGGCCATGGATATGCTAAGTTGTGTGTAGGGGAACTAGTCCCTAACACCCCCTACTACCCTTACGAGGCTCAATTGGGTTAGGGATTAGGTTCAATTCAATTAGAGTCTAATCAAGTCTAGGTTTATAGATTAGGCATTCCTAGTGCAATTAGGGGCCGAGGGTAGTAATGGGGAGGTGAAACTAGGGCTTTGGACCCCAATTACCCCACATTCTAGCCTTGAGAAGGCTCCATGCTAATTGCACTAGAATTATCTAATCTAGCTACTTAGATCTCTCACTTAGGTTTAGGGAGATTGATTAGGTGTAGGAAGATGGAGGCAACCTAGGGATCCAATAATTGGACCTAGGGCCAAATTCCAAAATTCACACATATAAGCAATTTGCCTAAATTCCTAGGTGATTTCACACACAAACCAACAAGAAATCCATGAAAATGAGATGCAAATATAACATAATCATTAACAAATGGAATTACAAAGTTTACATGTCATTTTCCCCCAACATGGTATCAAAGTAACATAATTTCCCCCAAACAGCCCACCCAAGGGACCTAGATACTCATAACAAAGAAAAATACAAAAAGAAAGGAGATAGATTGAGTAGAGGAGTGAAAAGCCATGATGAGCTCGGTGAAGACTCCTCCTTCTCCACCTCCTACTAGTTGTAGCTCGAGTTCCCTCCTTCAAGGTAGGTGAATGGCATGGATGTATGGTGGAAATGGAAGGAAAGTAGGGTTTTGATTGTGGAAATGGTGAAATGGAGGTGGAATGAGGTGGGAATGGATGGAGGATGAAAATAGGGAGGCTAGAGTGGTTTTAGGGTAGCTATCCCTGTGCCCCATCCACCACCTAGGTATATATAGGTGTGGGGGGAAGCACTAGGTCAAGTAGGGGCAAAATAGGTAAAGTAGTGAAAAATGGGTAGGTTTTGTGAGTAGCACGGCTGTGGTGGGTCACCATGGCCATGGTGGGTAGAGGTTAGCACGATCGTGGTGAATGGGAACGGACGTGTTAAATAAAATGACCAAAAGTCAGGTTGGTGGTCAATTTTGGACTGAGACTGGCACGGTCGTGGTGCTCACCACAGCCATGGTGGTGTGAGGTAGCACGGCCGTGCTGGGTGGCACGGCCATGGTGGCCTAGGAAATGGTGGTCGTGGTGCTACAACATGGCCGTTCTGCTTCTGTGTAGCACGGTCATGTTGTGCAACATGGTTGTGGTGGCTGTCTCTGGCATGACCATTCTTGGCTGCACGACCGTGGGGCTTTCTGCTTGACTTGGGGTTGAACCTGTTGATTTACAAGTGACCTAGCACGACCGTTCTGTGGTACCACGGCCGTGCTGGGTCCTAGATCAACACTTTGGCTCTGTTCTTTGTATTTTCTTGGACATCTTTGCTTTAATGGGTCTTTGGCCACTAGGGGTATGTTGAGGGAGCACATGACTTCAATTTGGGCCTCTATTATAATTTAAAGCTTACTTCTATTATAATTGATATCGATTGTTGAATAGTATACCTATAATTATATAAATTCTTTAAACTATTTCTTTGAAGTACTCATTCACTGAGCGATTAGGCTCACCCCTCTACTCACAATTTTTAGGGATAACTCATGGATTGAAGAATGTCAATGCCAGAGTAGATCTTCCACAAGAGCTAAGTATCAGAATCAGTTGAGTTCAGTCGGTCCCTATCACTCTAGGTCCTTGTTTAGCGTTGAGAGAGAGTTCTAAATGATAATTTGTAACTTTGTTTCCTTAATAATATAGTATATATTTGGTTATCATATTGTATGTACACGAAAGTGTGAGGAACAGAATGAATGTCTGAATGTGTATCATTAATTTTGTGGTCATATTAGAGTAATCATGGTTTAATTCCTTTGTAAAGTTTGTTTATGTGATATGCAAGAAAACAAAGAGTTTGAAATAATGGAAAGAAAGTTGGGAGTGAACTTTGTATTTAGTATAATCCTCAAACTTATGCCCTAATCTCATGATTAGTGGTAATTGTGGGATGTGGGTTTAACAGTTCTAACAGGGATTTGAGCTTGGTATGGTCTCCAAACCCATGAAACTCTTGTTGACCAATTCCTCATGATTGTCCTTGACATGGAGAAGAGGTGTCCTTACATACATTGTTGAGATGTCATATTCTTACAACCACACAATTTATATCTTTTGAAGTTACAATGTCTTGGAAAATTGTGTCGTGCTTTTGTTGCAATTTATATGAAACTTGATTGGTAAAATTATAGAGATAATGAAGTTATTTGATCAAGTGAAACCACACCATGTAGTTTCCTAATTGTGTATATTTGTTTCTATGGGTTGTTGGAGAAAAAGTGAAAAAAGTTCATGGTGTATCAACTAATGTATTGTGAGAAGATACTTGGAGTGCATATAATATATGGGGTTGTGTGGGGTTTGTATACCCTAACATACACAAGTTTGTGGGGACCAAATTATGTTTGATGGTCTACTGTCAAATGACATGTGGCATTTGATAGAGAACAAATTTGGTCATGCCTCAGATTGTTATTGGTTGATATCTTAAATTTAGTGTTATGTCATGTGTACCGAACACATACCTGTGATATGTAGATCTGACCTTGAGAAATTATCGATGGTAGATCCGAACTAATAATATTCTACCTTTGATACACCTTGATTCGACCTAGGATTTTATGGAGAAATCTATTAGAATTGACATATCCTTAGATCTTGTACGGATTTATAATATGTGCTTTGTAGTCACGAGATAATGGCATGAGTGCTACACCTCAAACTACTCAGGGCATAATGTAACTCAGCTGCCCATATATTTGTTTAGGTTTCTGACCGGCCTAAATCACGCGTCTAAAAGGAGAAGATTTGAAGTAGTCGGACTTTTAAATTACCTGACTCTTAGGCCCCCGCAACGATGACGGGGTCCGAAGTATCAATTGGGGTCGAACCACAGGGACAAGGGTGGTAGTGTCAAGAACACAGATTTAACACATTACACTCCAGTAAAAGCATGGTGAGGATAAAGTTCCCAAAGGGAACAACAAGCGAAGATCGATAAAATAAAAGAAAACTATCTCCAACTGGAGTTACAAGGAAAATTAAGGTTTTTAGCATTTATCGGTTTTTAGGGTTTTAGCAAAACGGAACTATAGGAGATAACACTAATGCCGCAGTAAGGAATGAAGGAGGAAAACTTCGGTAAAAAATGCGGCAGAAGGAACGTCCAGTACCCCTTCTCTCAAAGAGGATACCTCTAACTACACACCAACACCTCTCTCAAGGTTGCTGGACTTGGGTTAGAGTGGAAAGATAACTGAAGCAACTCTGATCCTGGGTACTCTCATACTCACAGATCGGACCAAACACTAGAGCCACAACTCCTCTCTCGAGGGAGTTGCAGTGGGAAACATGATTCGATAGCTAGTCAAAACATGATCCAAGCGTACAAGCTAGAGTTCAGATGCTAAGCAAAGAAATCATCCAACAAAAAGGAACCAAACATGAAGCAACAAACATATCAACTCATCTAATTTCATTAGCATAATCATTATCTAAGAAGGTTTGGTTACATTGCATAAGTAAATAAAGTAAATGACTGAAAAAGGGGAAGATAAGTATCGCCTCCTTGATTTAGGAGATCAACAAGCAGCAGCGGATCCCTAAGGTCCCTCTAGCCTGATACTGGGCGGGAACCTTGCCTGATACGCCTGTGTCGGGCGGCATCCCCTGTCGGGCAACACGCCATGATGGGCAAACATATCGTTCAAAGCGCTCATGCCCGATACAGTCGTGTCGGGATGCCACCCTCTCAGGTGACACACCGTAACAGTTGATTCATATCGGGCTTGGTATCGTGTCGGTCTAGAGACCACTTAGAGTATCGGGTTCCTCGTATCGGGTGGCCATTTTGATCGATATCGGGCTACTGCGGCGACCGGGACGGGTCCTAAGTGAACCATTCCCGCCCTCTCGGGTTGGGGAATTGCTCACCTAGTATCGCCCGGTACGCCTCACGGACGTGACACACTAGCTCCAGGTGCTTTCCAAAGTTAGCTTTCGCTAGATTCCGACCCATCCCATTGGAGTCCTGTAGCTGCTATTTATAGGCAGCGGTTGGGAGAAGTTGCGGTTCTACGGGTGCCACGTGTCCTCCATCGGCTCTATTAGCGCAGCTTCAGGGATGCTCGACGTGCATGCCGCCCGGCACAACGGGTGATGGGCAGCAAGCATATCGAGTATCATGACGGGCAGGCGCCTGCCGGCGGGTGGCTTGTATCGCGCAACACACTTCAATAGTCGTGGCAAGTATAGCTCCCTGTCAGGTAAGTGGCGTGTCGCCCATCATAGCCTTCTTGCGCGGCATACCCGTGTCATGTAGCATCCGTGTCGGGCTGCTGCATGACAGGGAGTGAGTGTGTCGGCCGACTGGTAGGAAGGCCGATGCAGGTAAAACATGTTCATGGGCCGGGATGGGCTTTTTGCTGATAAAAGAGTAGAAAAACGAGGAAAACCCTGCAAAATATGATAAAAATGGGATAAGAGCATAGTGTGGCCTGTTTATTCAAAAACATGACAAAAAGGAGAGGAAAATAGTTTAAAAGGGAAGTTTTGACAACAAAATAAGGGCCATAAACATCACAAAAATTTGTGTTATCAACTCCCCCAAACTTAGCATTTTGATTGTCCTCAATCAATTTTAAAACTTTGTTTGTGATGCTTCTTCTTAACCGATATAGCTTTCAGACAAAGGGTTTGAGCATGTATTGAGATGTCTTAAGGAGAATACTACCCAACCATGAACAACATACTTTACTTTTCCTGCCTTATTTAAGCAAAAAATTTATCCACAACTTCGGCGAGATTTAGGTGCACGATTTCGAAGTTAGCTTTCACACCAAATAGCTTTTGGGAACAGAAAGTTGTGTGTTTGGGTAGGCTTAAGGCTTTTTGGGTTTTTCTTGTTTCCCATCAGTCTATCCAGGTACGGGTCCATTAGCGGGAGAGTGGTCCCTGTAGTCCAAGCCAGTTGGCTTTAGAGCATTGATTTCACATCCTACGTACGACTGCCCCGGATCTACCATGCCTAAATATGGGTACTCTTGGAAAACAAGTGTGTATATTTTTTTCTTTTTTCTTTCTTTTCATTTGGAACAACTCTCATGCTTTTATTCATTCTGATAAGGCTATTCTCTCTTTTTGGGATTTTGTTGGGTAAGGGAAAACAAGAGATTTTTTTTTGTTTGGGCAGCTTTTTCCTTCTGCATACACGTCTCTTAGCTATTGCGAGATTATTTTTTGAAATTTTTGGCTCGGAAAGTCATAGTCTTTTGTTGTTTGAGGCTGTATTTTCAAAAATACATAGCAAAACCTGCACCTCTTTGGACACAGAGAAAACAAACTAGCAAGAAGTCGTATCAGGTTTTTACTAAAGTGTCTTTGTACATATGTATAGAGGCAAAATAAGCAAAATTTTTGTATGAGGCATGTATATGTATATGTACACATGTTATATAAAAAGACAAAAAGAACAAAAGAGATGAAGTTCAAAGGACTTTTAGTACCTCCCTCACTGGTACATAGAATCCCCTGATAACACCAAATTTTGTGATGTTTATTGCCTTTATCCTGTTATCAAAACTGCCCTATTCTGCCTTTTTCCTCTCTTTTATATGCATTTCCGCAATAATTAGCCAAGCAATGCTCTCAGTACAACATTTCTATCTTTTGCAGAGTTTCCTCCTATTTTGGCCCATTTAGCACCAATAAGGCCATTTCGGCCCGCAAATAAGTCCAAGACTGTCCCGACCCCCTGACGCCCGACACACACGCTGACCGGCAAGGCTGCGCGATACGACAACGTGCGACGCAAGGATGCCACGCGAGAAGGTACCGATGGACGACACGCCTCCTTACCCGACAGCAAGCCAAGCGCGCCGCAACTACTCCATGTGCCGCGCGATATCGGCAGCCCACCGGCAGGCGCCTCTCGCCACGACGCCCGACAGCCGACCTCCTTGTGCCGGGCGATACCCGCGTCAGCCGACCACCAACTGAATGGCGAAAAGGAGGACACGTGGCGCTTCGAGCGCCATACCTTCTCCCGACCAGCTGCCTATAAATAGCAGCTATAGGGAGCCGAAAAGACAGCTTAGATAGTTCAGACAAGCTTGGTCACTTCAGGTTTCGGATAGTCGAGTAATCTTCGGAGGAGGCTGCGAGAGCAGGCGTATTGTGCTCCAGTGTTCGTACCGGGCGACACTAGGTGAGCTCTTCCTCATCCCGAGAGGGAGGGGATTGGTTCACCTAGGACTGTACCAGGAGACACTGGGAGCCGATATCGGCCGATGTAGATGTGCGACACCAGTGCCTGGCAGTAGGATACGCAGCTCCATGCCCAACACGATAACGAACCCGATATGCTCCGCCCGTCAGGCGTGTCGCCCGAGAGGGTGTGCCGCCTGACTTGAGCGTATCGTCCAGGTTCTTGAGCGATGCAGTCGCCGATCGTGGTGTGCCGCTTGAGAGAGTGTGCCGCCCGACACGGCTGTATCAGGCTAGGCCCTTTGTCCGATATCGAGCGGGATGGTTACTGTAGCTTGTCGTCCTTCTACATCAAGAAGGCGACACATATCTTTAATTATGTTATTTAAATTCTTTACTCATGCATTGTAATTAAGACATTTAATGCTTATAGAAATAGAAATGCTTACTTACTTGCTGCTCTATGCTTGGTGCAATATGTTGGATGACTGCTATGATTTGATATCTGAACTCTAGCTTGCATGTTTTGGATCGCGTTTCGCTTAGCTACCAAATCGTATTTTCCCGTTGCAACAACTTCGAGAGTTGTGTTGTAGCTCTAGTGTTTGGTCCGATTCTGGTGTACGAGAGTGCCCGGAATGGAGTTGCTTTAGTAACCTTTCCACTCTAATTTGAGTCCGGTGACCTCGAGAGTGAAACTGATGCCTTGTTAGAGGTGCCCGCTTCGAGAGGAGGGTTACAAGATTGGTCCTATCACCGCTTGTTTTACCGCAGTTCTATCCTTCGTACCTCACCTTAGCTCCAGGTATATCCTTTTGTTTCTATTGCATGAAAACCCCTAAAAACTGCTAAATGCTTAAAACCTTAGATCTTTCTAGTAACTCCACTTGGAGATAGTTTTCTTATTTTGTTCGTGACATCTTTATGCTTCCCTCTCAGGGAATTTATCATCTCTTTATACCTGCCGGAGTGTAGCGTATCGATTCTGGGTTGTCAACACTACCCCCTTGTCCCTGTGTTCGACCCCGTATATCTACTTCGACCCCGTAAGCAAAGTTGCGGGGGCCTAGAAGGATTTGGGTTTATAAATGTAAAAGCTCGACTACCTCAAATCTGTCTCCAATTTTTGGACGCGCGATTTAGGCCGGTCAACTTTTTGGCACCGTTGCCTGGGACAAGGCAAAAATGGTACTGTAGATGAATCCGAATCCACTAACTACACTCCCATGCCTCAAGCTTAGAAATGAGCTTGATAGCACCCTTTTTCTCTTCTTTTGTTTCCTTTCAATGCTATTTATCCTAGACTAAATAATTCAATTTCTGACTTGATTTTTCGTGCCTTTCTTTCAGGAACCCTGAAAGAAAGATCCCTGTACCACTGAGATCTGAAACCATTCGACCGATCGACTGAGCACAGTCATCGACATCATGCCTCCCCGTGTCAACCTGCAACAAGTTGAAGGCAAACAACAAGGAAGGCCTAGGGATGAATCACCTCCGCCGAGTGGCAACGATCGCTACGACATAAATGATCAGCAGGAAGATCAGGAATCGGAGCACTCCGAGGAAGGCCACCCCCATGTCAGGTGTCATCACCGTCATCGACACACGCGACACTAGAACCAAGAACAATAGGGAGGCAGCAGCAGCGACGATTCAGACGAAGAAGAAAAGACTTTAAGGGAGCTAGCCTCCACTAAGGCAAACAATTCCAGATGCCCTGTCGTCGTTCCGCGATTCAACGCCGCAAACTTCGAACTCAAGTCATCTGTTATCTCTATGATTCAGAACAAAAGCTTTAGAGGGAGTTCTAAAAATGACAATCCCTATCACCACTTGGATGCTTTTAAAAAAATCTGTGATACTATCAAGATGCAGGGGATTCCCTAGGAGGTGATCTATTGCAAAGGCTTCATCTTCTCCCTAGAAGATAAGGCCCTGTCCTGGTATCTTGGGTTACCCCACCAGTCTTTGAACGGATGGGGGGAATTGGCGGACGCATTCGTAAATAAGTTCTACCCAACTGAGAAGACAGTGAGAAATAGACAAAGGATAACTTCATTCATGCAAAAGCCTAATGAGAATCTCCATGACGCCTGGGAGCGATATCAAGAATATCAGAGGGACTGCCCTCACCACAACTACAAGAAAGGGTTCTTGATCACTACCTTCTATAACGGCCTAACTCCCAAAGAAAGGGTTTCATTGAACGCAGTAGCCGGAAGTGACTTCCTGGGGAAGAAGCCGAGCAGGTTTTAGAAGATCATCAAGAACATGGCCGAGCTCCAAGACGGCACTGACTATGACAGATCTGACCGTGGCCAAGCTAAGAAGGTTAGTGAAGGATCTTCTTTTGAATCCAAGGCGCTGGAGACAATCACTTCTCAGATCCAGAGGATAGCTACGGATGTAAAGCAGCTAAAATAATCTGGCGGAAAGGGTAAGAAACAAGTTGAAAAGGTAATGAAATGTGTAACGTGTGGAGAAGGCGGACACGGGGTAGACAGTTGCATCTACACCCAACCCGACGCATCAAGTGATTCTGAATCTGAGGATGAGGAAACTGAGAAGGTGGATTTTGTGAATTTCAAAAGGCCGGACCACCCTGGTTTTAGCTATGGCAACAAGGATGCAGCTGAAAATGCGCATCAGTTGCAAGGCGCCTCCAAGCAACCTCAAGCTTTTGAGCAAAGGGGAGGACCAAGTCAATACCCCAAAAACACTCATTTCCCATCAAACAAAGGGAACTTCCAAGCACAGGGGAAGTATCAAGGGCCTAACCGAGAACAAAGGAAGGGCACGGGCCAGGCAGACGTGGTTGGCCAGTTATTTGATTTTGTCAAGAAGCAAGATACGATCAACAATCAACTGGCGCAAAGTGCGTTATCACATTCTGGCATCTTGAACTCGTTGCAGGTACAACTGGCAGACATTCAGACGTACCAACGACAGATCGACCAGCAGCTAGCTCAATTGGCTGAAATTGTGAAGAACCCATCAGGGAGGATTCCGTCAAATACCGAACCGGCAAAAAGAATAGGACAATGACCGCAGAAGCACGGACGAAGATGCAGGATGAAGAGACCATGAGTATCCAGCTGAAGACAAAAAATGAAGCGCTTCTCGGGAGGCAACCCGAGTTGTCTTTTTAATTCCTAGAATAGGACGTTTTACTTTCCTATAAGAAAAACATTACAAACATTTTGGGATGTAATAAGGCCCGAGTCAGTGCATGTGCCACATGCGCTGACTCTGTTTTATGGGTCACTGAAGTATTCTATAGGACGGGATGGGTAATGCTAGCTGAGGCCGGGACCTTAGTTTCGGGCCAGTGATGTTTTACTCCTCAACCCCTTTTGTTACCCCTTTTTTGTTTTTAAGTTTCCTTTTCTTTCTTCTAGCTTTTGCTCCGAAGGTCGTAACGCAAAGCAACCCTGCCGGCAGGATATGCACAAGATCGTACAAAAAGTGTTTCGGGCATCGCTAGAGCCATGAAAAAAGATGCTCCTAGACGGCATGAGCCTGTGACGATCGTGCCAAAGGACTGATCACCCTTAGGCCGACGGATGGACTGCCCGTCTCGGGAATGCATTGCCCAATTGGCCGATGCATGCCCAGGACTGCTTGCCGTGTTTTCACCGTACCGAAAAACCAAGGTTGAGTTTGCTATATATATACGAACATGTTTTACCGTGTCGGGCTACCTGAATTACTATGTTCGTACTCCCGTATCGTGCAAAGAACTTGGTGCTTTTTGCTCCCGTGTCGCGCGACACCCCCCCTTGCCTTCGTAACGCGCGGAAGTCCCGAACTCTGTAAGGTACATCTCGACAAACCTATCGCCCGGTAGATATCTCCCAGTAGACCTATCACGCGGCAGTCTATGCTGCCCGACACGTTCTCTGTTAACATGTATAGATTATCGACCTTGTTAACTGAATGGTTTCGTATCGCCCGACACGCATATCGCGCAACGTATCTTTTAGTATCTATTGCCCGATATGCCATGTCAGGCGATAGTCGTGTCGTCCATTTTTGTATCGTCCTGAAGGTTTTGTGTTGGGCGATGTGCTGTTTCATTTTTACGAGCCGTATCGGGCACCTTTTATCACCCAACACGGCCGAGCGTTTGTCACCCTATCGCCTTATGCGTGTCGGGCGATACCCGTCACTAGTATCGGCCACATGACTTCACCTCAGAATCTTGTGTGTCGCTCGATACTGGGAGGGGGAGGCTAGGAAATCTTTGTACAGAAAAACACTGGGCCACACATTCATTCTTTATTATATACTTCTTTCAAAAACCAACATATTTGATCAAAGTATTTCTTTTGTTGTCCTACAGAGATGGCCCGCACCAAGATGACTGTTGTCCCCGTTGACTCCCAGGGTAGGAGGATCTACTCCAAGACTGCGGTTGAACCCTCCAACGCCGGGCGGAAGCGCCCGAAACCAAGACCAGTCAAGGCCTCTACAACAAAAAAGAGGGCCAGGGTTGGAGAAGCGGCAACTCCAACCCCAATTTTAACTCCAATGCCCCCAGCAGCAGCAGCAATCCTGGAAGCCTTGGCGGTGAGTTTCGAGCCAAGGAACAATGAGCATACTCGCTGGTACACTGAGCTGGTGCCCAAATTCTACCGCCCCAGTAGGTTCTGCCATGAAGCCTCATTTGCTGATCTAGGAATCGAGAAGAGGCTGAAGGCTGTCCTCGCCGCGGCGGGTCTGAAGAAAATCTGCTTCAGCAGGTCTTCCTCGTACACTAGGCTGACAATGGAGTTCATGTCTTCCCTCCACCGGGTGAGAAATTCACCGGCGGAGAGAAAAGAATTCGGAGGGCCAGACAGACTCCAAGCCCGACTCTACAACTCAGAGTGCACAATCTCCAAAACGTTTCTGATCCAGATCTTCTCTTCAAGCGAGGAGGAGAGGAACCTGATGGACAACGGTGAGAGAATCACCGAAGGAGACGGGTTAGATCCCGTGAAGCTCTGGAACAAGTTAACCGACGAATCTTCGTTCAAGCCGGGAAAGAAGGTAGCTGCTATACACTCATGCTTCTGGAGGATATTACACAAACTAGTGGCATGCCTCCTGTTCAGTAAGTACGAATCCAGCAACATATACACGGAGGAGCTCTAGGTTATGTGGCACATAATGGAGGGTCGAGTGATCAACCTCGGACGATTTTTGATGAACAGGATACATCCGATGAAGGAAGCCATCAAAGAATACTGTATGGGTGGCATCGTAAACCTAATCGCAGTAGGACTCGGGTACCCAAAGGAGCCGCGCAGCCTTTCAAGGACGCAAGGCGATGAGGTGTTCGACACCAAGTACCTGATGAGGACCAGCATCATTAGGAAGGAGGGGGAGACTATTTCTATAAGTTCGCAAGGACAAATACACTCCTCCCGCTCCCTCACTGCGCCAAATATGACGTAGAGAAGTTGGTGTTCACTACAGCCGAGATTGAAGCTGTAGCAAAAGGCGCACCCCCCACCATAGCCACCAAAGCCCGAGAAGGGGTAGTTCCAGAGCTACTGGCTACAACTGTCAGTAGGGTTGAAGTCGCTCCAGTTATATCAGCCGCCGCCTCAACAAGAAGGGTGGTAGCCAACAAAGAACCGGTGATCGTCAGGGACACTGAGACAGAAACTTCGGGAGCTGCCACAGAAGAGACGGCCGTAGCCCCTGTCATCCTTGAAATTCCCGCAGAGGCAGAAGAAGAACCTGAGCCGAGCACCAGCAATGCGGTGTTCGCCGAGACCCTGAGGATGGAGCTCGGGGGAGCTCATCTAACACCTACGCCGCAACCTGTGTCGCCTTTTATAGCAGGAGAGGAGGTCGCCGACAGTGTGGAGGTGAACCGAAGTTCGCCTGCGCCACAGCCGTCCCCTCGCCGACGAAAAGGCAAGGTGATAGCTGCTGAAGCAGCACCGTCGCCTCGCCTGGCGGCATCGGAAACACAAACTATTTATATAAAGTCTACCACGCCTGGTAAACCATCGCATGAGAAAGAGGTCGCGAGGATGGAAGGAAGATCTACCGGAGCTCGACAGGTTGCGGGAGGTAACAGATACCAACTCTGACATTTGTATTTCCCTAACCCGCAAATATGCGTCTGTTCAAGACAGGCTGAGCAGCCAAGAGCGAAAGCTGCTGAGCGGACTAGAGGCCGTAAATTCAATAATGCAGCAAGTTCTCCAATGCCTCGACAAGATCGAGGAGAGGCTGGATAGAGGGAACGATCATCCGCGCCGAAGGAAGCCGAGACGGTTGCCGTCACCTCCGAGCCGTGGCTCTCCATCATCTTTTTCAGCATCTCCCTCGACATCAGCGTCACCTTCCTCCTCCAGTGGGCGATCCTCAACTCCCAAGGAGGGGACGCAACCGAAGTCCACCGACGGAGCTCCAGCAGGACAGCTACTTCTCCGTACGACGGGGAACTCTCCGCAACATGTTCCGCTCACCGGACGTCGTCGGAAAAAGGCTATTAAGGGTCCTCGAGAATGCTATAATAGAAAATATCGATAGTAGGACAGGTCGGAAGAAAATATACTGCGCCACCCTGACCTTGGCAAGAAGGTTGATGTGCAGAGAACTAGACTCCTCTGCGGTGTCCAACATGCTGCAGCACATTGACGAGCACAACCCTAACCTCGTGTTGGCACCGTACAAGCACCGTAACATATGGTTCCTCTGCGTAGCAGACCTAAGGAACCACGAAGTCCGACTCCTGAATTGCAGCCACAATGAGGTGCCGCACTCAGGAATCACCTTCAGCCGCCCGGAAGACAAAAACATGAGGCTTCTACTGGTGCGTCTTCAAAGAGTTATCAAGCGAGGAGCCAAATGCCACGGCGGCGTTTGGAACTTCTTTTCTATTCATGACTTCCCCGTCCAGGCTGAAGAGGGAAGCGGAAACAGCGCCTTAGTCGTCTTAAGTGCCATTGAGGTGCTCAGTACATTTGGCAACTTGAGGGCCCTTAGGGGCCATTGTTTCTATCAACGCAGAGGCATCTACGCCATGTTGCTGATCAAGGACAAGCGCTATTTCCAGGATGCAGGGGTACCGGAGCAGCTGCTGGACAGTGACCTAGATGAAGACTCTTCTCAATCCAGCAGCCCTCAGAAAAAGAAGAAGAAGTGGCGACCGTCAAACATGGCGCAGGCAAGGAACTGATGGTCCTTAAGAAAGTGCACGAGATGGAAGAAGCTGCTTCGCCTAAAGCCACAGAAGGAATGATAAAAAACTTCGACCGTTTCTCATGCGCTACGCTCACGCAGGAGCAGGTAGATGTAATCCTTTTGAGGTTAGCAGATGCTACCCTGAGGAATGTCATTTACAAAGCGAGCAATGTCGTAGTCCCTATTGATGAGCTAAGGGACGTGGTTAAAGAAGGAGGATTTTTGGCGATATCTGTATTAACCGCTTGCGTCCAAATATTACAACCAAAATTTGACCACGCATATATAGCCCATACTATGATGTTTAACGACGTTTGCCTAGCCGATGAAACAGGAGCACAAAAACTTTTTCTGGAAGAGTTGGAAAGCGGAGTCCCTAGCCAAATCTTTCTACCAATTCTTCATTATAACCATTGGACGCTCCTAACGGTGTACACCCGGCAATGAGCAGGAATCTTTTACAGTAGCTCGGACGGCAACAAGAACCATCCAGTGTCGTGTACATCATAACCGTTGTCATCCGTCGAACGCTTAACTCGGAAATACTACGACGGGGTGACAAAGATGATACAACCATTCCTGGACACACAATCAAACAAATGGCACGAGCTTCAGTTCTGCCACCGCAGCCCACAACAGATCCCATTATCCAACGACTGCGGCATCCACGTCCTGGAATGGATAGCAAATAAAGAGATGCCTGCCCAGCTCCATCACATCGATTACCACATCAAAAGAGGAGAATATGTGTGGGAGATTTTATCTGACGAAGACGCGCTCGTCGGCTAACCCTCATTGGATTAGCATTACCTTGCCTAATCTACTTCACAACTCTGGGACAGAGTGTGGAGTAAGTTTGGGAGGGTACCATGTTACCAGTGAGGGAGGTACAAAATTCTGTCAAATTTTCTAACTTAATCTTTTGATTCCCTTGTTCATCATGTATACATATACTTGTTCATATAAAACTCTTGGATACATATACATGTTCATATAAAATTTTGAAATTCTGGAAAATTTTGCTTATTTTGTTCCCATGCATATGTACAAAGTAGTTATAGTAGTAAAAACCTGATGCAACTGCTTGCAAAGTTTGTTTTCTGTATGTTTAATGTGATGCAAGTTTTGTTATATCTTTCTGATAATGCTACTTCAAACAAACAGAAGATTACATTTTTCTACGACAAAATTTTCAAAGAATATAATAATCTCACAAACAACTAAGAGACAGAGTATGGAGAAGGAAAAAGCTGCCCAAACAGCAAGTATCTCTTTGTTTCCCTTACCCGACAAAAATCCTAAAAAAGAGAGAGAAACCTTATGAGAGTGAATAAAAGCATGAGAGTTGTGCCCAATAAAAGAAAAAAAAGAAAAAAAAATATAGACACACACTTACTTTCCAAAAGTACCCATCTTTAGGCATGGTAGATCCGGGGCAGCGGTACGTAGGATGTGAAATCACTGCTCTAAAGCCAACTGGCTTGGACTGCAGGGACCACTTGCCCGTTAACGGACCCTTGCTTGGATGGACCGATGGGAAACAAGAAGAAAACCCAAAAAGCCTTAGCCTACCCTATACACAATTTTCTACCCCGAAAATAAAGTTGTTTGGTGTGGAAGCTAACTTCGGAATCATACAACAACGTCTCGCCGAAGCTGTAGAGAAATAATCTTACTTAAACAATAAGGCAGGAAAAACAAAAATCTTTTGTTCGTAATGAGACAACATTATCTCTAAAGGCATTACAATACTTGTTTTACCCCTTAGCCTGAGAACTATACTGCGCAAGAGGAAGCATCGCTAAATAAAGTTTAAATATTGATTGAGGACAATCAAAACGCTAAGTTTGGGGGAGTTGATAACACAAAATTTTGTGATGTTTTTGGCCTTTATCCTGTTATCAAAACTACCCTTTTCTGCCTTTTTCCTCTCTTTTATATGCATTTCCGCAATAATTAGCCAAGCAATGCTCTCAGTCCAACATATCTATCTTTTGCAGAGTTTCCTCCTATTTTGGCTCATCTAGCACCAATAAGGCCATTCCGACCCACAAATAAGTCCAAGACTGTCCCGGCCCCCTGACGCCCGACACACACGCTGACCGGTAAGGCTGCGCGATATGACAACGTGCGACGCAAGGATGCCGCGTGAGAAGGTACCGATGGACGACACGCCTCCTTACCCGACAGCGAGCCAAGCGCGCCGCAACTACTCCATGTGCCGCGCGATATCGGCCGCCCACCGGCAGGCGCCTCTCGCCACGATGCCCGACAGCCGACCTCCTTGTGCTGGGCGATACCGGGCGATACCCGCGTCAGCCGACCACCAACTGAACGGCGGAAAGGAGGACATGTGGCGCTTCGAGCACCATACCTTCTCCCGACCAGCTACCTATAAATAGTAGCTATAGGGAGCCGAAAAGACAGCTTAGATAGTTCAAACAAGCTTGGTCACTTCAGGTTTCAGATAGTCAAGTGATCTTCGGAGGAGGCTGCGAGAGCAGGCGTATCGTGCTCCAGTGTTCGTACCGGGCGACACTAGGTGAGCTCTTCCTCATCCCGAGAGGGAGGGGATTGGTTCACCTAGGACTGTACCGGGCGACACTGGGAGCCGATATCGGCCGATGTAGATGCGCGACACCAGTGCCCGATACCAGTGCCTGGCAGTAGGATACGCAGCTCCATGCCCGACATGATAACGAACCCGATACGCTCTGCCCGTTAGGTGTGTCGCCCGAGAGGGTGTGCCGCCCGACTTGAGCGTATCGGCCAGGTCCTTGAGCGATGCAGTCGCCGGTCGCGGTGTGCCGCTTGAGAGAGCGTGCCACCTAACACGGCTGTATTGGGCTAGGCCCTTTGTCCGATATCGGGCGGGATGGTTACTGTAGCTTGTCGTCGTTCTACATCAAGAAGGTGACACATATCTTTAATTCTGTTATTTAAATTCTTTACTCATGCATTGTAATTAAGACCTTTAATGTTTATAGAAATAGAAATGCTTACTTACTTGCTGCTCTATGCTTGGTGCAATATGTTGGATGACTGCTATGATTTGATATCTGAACTCTAGCTTGCATGTTTTAGATCGTGTTTCGCTTAGCTACCAAATCGTGTTTTCCTGTCACAACAACTTCGAGAGTTGTGTTGTGGCTCTAGTGTTTGGTCCGATTCTGGTGTACGAGAGTGCCCGAAACGGAGTTGCTTTAGTAACCTTTCCACTCTAATTTGAGTCTGGTGACCCCGAGAGTGGAACTGATGCCTTGTTAGAGGTGCCCGCTTCGAGAGGAGGGGTACAGGATTGGTCCTATCGCCACTTGTTTTACCGCAGTTCTATCCTTCGTACCTCACCTTAGCTCCAGGTATATCCTTCTGGTTCTGTTGCATGAAAACCCCTAAAAACTGCTAAATGCTTAAAACCTTAGATCTTTCTAGTAACTCCACTTGGAGATAGTTTTCTTATTTTGTTCGTGACATCTTTATGCTTCCCTCTTAGGGAATTTATCATCTCTTTATACCTGCCGGAGTGTAGCGTGTCGATTCTGGGTTGTCAACACTACCCCCCTTGTCCCTGTGTTCGACCCCATATATCTACTTTGACCCCATAAGAAAAGTTGTGGGGGCCTAGAAGGATTCGGGTTTATAAATGTAAAAGCTCGACTACCTCAAATTCGCCTCCAATTTTAGGATGCGTGATTTAGGCCGGTCATCCCCCCCCCCCAAACTTATTCCACACTCTGTCCTAGAGTTGTGAAGTAGATGAGGTAGGGTAATGTTTACCCAGTGAGGGTTAGCTGGTGAGTGCTCCTTTGCCAGATAGAAGCTCCCACACATATTCTCCGTGTTTGTTGTGGTAGTCGATGTGGTGGAGCTGGTCAGGCGTCTCTATATTTGATATCCATTCCAGCACGAAGATGCCGCAGTCATTGGATAAATGAATTTGTTGTGGACTGTGGTGGCAGAACTGAAGCTCGTGCCATTTGCTAGTTGTTGTCTCCATGAATGGTTGTATCAACGCTTCCACCTCGTCATAGTATTTTCGTACTAGGCGCTCGACGGGTGTCAACGTTGTCGATGTACACTATACCGGATGATCTTTGTTGTTGTCTGAGCTATTGTAGAAAATTCCTGCTCGTTGTCAAGTGTACATCGTCAGGAGCATCCAGTGGTTGTAGTGCAAGATAGGTAGGAAGACGATGCGTGGAACTCTACCAAAAAAGATTGTTTCTCTCCTGATTCATCGGCTAGGCAGATGTCATTGAACAACATTGGATGGGCTATGTATGCGTGTTCAAACTTCTTCTATATTATCTGGATGTAGGTGGCCGCCACTGATATCGCCAGACATCCTCCTTCTTTTACCATGTCCCTCAAGTCATCAAATGGTACTATCACACTGCCTGCCTCATAGATGACGCTTGCAGGGGTAGAGTCGGCTAACTTCAGAAGAACTTCATTGACATGTTCCTGTGTGAGTGTAGAACACGAGAAATGGTCAAAGTTGATGATCATTTCTTCTGAAGTGTCGGGCGAAGTGGGGTATTCCATTCTGCATACTTCTCACAGGATTTCTAACCACTTGCCCGCCCCGTAGGCATCCGCTTCTGTCTCGGCTTCTACTTCTGGAGTGCTACTGGGTTGTGATGATTTGTCTGCTTTGTCACTATCCAGCAGTTTGTCCGGTACCCCTGCATCTTGGAAGTAGCACTTGTCTTTGATCAGCAGCAGAGAGTAGGTGCTCCTAATTTGAAAGAAGTCTTGGCCCTAGAGGTGTCTTATATTTCCAAATATGTTGAGCAGCTCCATGGCGCGCAAGATGACAAGTGCGCTATTCCCACTTCCTAATTCTACTTGGACGGGGAAGTCTCTGATAGAGAAGAAGTTCCAAACACCGTTGTGATGTTGGACTCCTTGCTTGATAGCTCGGAGAAGACGCATTGGTAGAAGCCTGAGGTGTTTATCTTCTGGGCGGATGAAGATAAGTCCTGAGCGTGGCACCTCCTCGTTGCAATAACTGAACAGCCAGACATCATGGTTCTGGAGTTCTGCCACGTATAGGAACCAGTTATTGCGGTGCTTGTATGGGGCCAACACGAAGTTTGTGTTGTGTTCTTGAATATGCTGCATCATGTTGGCCACCGCGATGGAGTCTGATGCTCCCATCATCAATCTTCTTGCCAAAGTCGGGGTGGCGTTGTATATCATTTGCCGACCTGTCCTAGTGCTGACATTCTCGATGATTGCACCCTCCAGGACCCTGAACAACTTTTTCCTGACGACGGCTGGGGAACGGAATAAGCTTCTGAGTGTACACCATTGTACTAAAAAGTAGTCGTCGCTCTAGATTTCTTCTTCTTCATCAGCCTGTGACCTCAGGACCTTATTCAGTAGCTTCTGGTCCCTGATCGATAGGTATCCGATGGCCCTTCTGTCGAAGTCTTCCATCTCAAAAGAATGTATCTCTGACGGTGCAGAGAATTTATCTACCATCGAGCTTTTCCTCTGGGGGGTGTCTTTGGTTGGCAGCTTCAATGTCCCCCCATCTCCCTCTGACTCATCAGAAGAATCCTCCCTGATGCTGACTGATTCGTCATTATCTTCAGCTTCATCAAAGGAGGTAGAGGGAGCCAAGTCCTCTATGCCTCAGGACCTCTCCTCTCTCGTTGGAGATCTGTTGGCAGACCTGTGTGTCATCTCTTTGTCGGGCGTTGTAGAAGGCCCGCTTGAAGAAGACGACGCACCAGAAGTTGAAGGTGTGGATGAGGAGGGTGCAGAGCCTGAGCCTGGGGGTGACATAGACCTTCTTGGCTGCCTTGGGTATGGATGGTCGTCCCCCCGGTTCAGCCTCTCCTCAATCACGTCAAGGCACTGGAGGGCCTGCTGTAGTGTGGCGTTGAATTCCTCTAGTTGGCTGGGAAGGCCAACTAGGGTCAGCATTTATTTCTCCTGGCTATTCAGTCTCTGCTGGAAGATAGAAAACTTGTGGGTTAGCGAAGTAAAAGTAGCTGAGTGGCTTTCTATTACCTCCCGCAAGTTATCAAGTTTGTGCCCCAGCATCTGTCTGAACGCCGGAGGGGATCATGTAGATCTCACTCTCATACTCGCAACACTCCTCCCTCGCGAAGATCTACCCGATGAGTGTGTAGCCTCACTCGGGGTGGTTTCGATCTGAACTATTCGCGAGGTTGTGTCTTCTGGGCGAGGCGTCAGGACTTTTGCGGCTTTGGCTACCTCGCCTGCTTATTGTGGTGGAGAGGGTCATGGCGTGGGTGGGTGCTGCTCCACCTCTATGTTGTCGGAGACCTCCTCTGCAGCTACCATAGGAGACACCGACGGCGGTGTCGGTGTAGGGTGTGAAGCTTCGAGCTCCATCTTGAGGACCTCGGCGAACGCCCCATTACTAGCACCTGGTTGTGCTTCTTCTTCTGCCACTAAGGGCACCATAGAATATTCTAGAGTTGTGGTTGTCTCTTCTGTGGCAGCTTCCATCGGGGCTAGGGTGGTTGTCTCAGTCCCGGTTGCCTCGGTGACCTCCATGATCTTCGGTACTTCTTCAGCCATGGTAGATGTTGTCGTGGTTATGGATGGTAAGGCAGGAGCGACGACAGGTCTATTAATTGATGTCGTCGGTGGCTCTGGAGTAGTGGGCAGCTCGGAAAGTGTTGTGGAAGATTTGTCCTGCCACGTGTCAAGAGGAATTGGTTCCCCTCTTACAGCCGCCCTCTCTTGTATACTGGTGGTGGCGGCATAAGCGGCTTCGACCGCCACCTCTTTGATCTCTGCGGTGGTAAAGACCAGCTTTTTTGCGTCGTAGTTGGCACATCTAGGAAGCGGAAGGAGGGTGTTTGTTCTCATGAATTTGTAGAAATATCTTCGCCCCTTTTTCTAGATGATGCTAGCCCTCATGAGGAATTTGAGGTCGATCTTATCGTCGCCCCTTGTCCTCGAGAGACTGCACAGTTCCCTTATGTACCCTAACTGGACCACAATCAGATTGATGATGCCACCCATATAGTACTCCTTGGTGGCATCTTTTATGGGGTGCAGCCTATTCAGCAAGAAGCGCCCCAGGTTGATCACCCTGCCCTCCATCATGTGCCACATGAGATGGAGTTCTTCGGTGTAGACATTACTTGATTCGTTCTTGCTGAAGAGTAGGCACGCCATGAACTTGTCCACTATTCTCCAGAAGTAGGAGTGCACTGCCACCACCTTGCTTCCCAGCTTGAACGATGACTCACCGGTAAGCTTCCTCCAGAGCTCTACAGGGTTGAACCCGTCTCCTTCGGTGATCTTCGCACCGTTGTTCAGCAGTTCCTTCTCTGCCATGCTGGAAGAGAAGATCTCGTTGAGCAGTTTCTCAGAGATGACATGCTTGGCGTTGTATAGCCGCCCCTGCAGTCTGTCTTCTCTACCATATTCTTCGATTTCCTCGAGTTTATTCTGCACCCGGTGGAGAGATGACATGAACTCCCTAGTGAGTTCAGTGTAGGAGGCGGAGTGACTGAAGTAGATCTTCCTTAGCCCTGCTACAGCTAGGACATTTTCCAGCCTATCAAAAATGCCTAGTTGAAGGAAGGACGAATGGTGGCAGAATCTTCTCGGCATGTAGATTTTTGTTGCCAGTTTTGAGTATTGACACCCGTACTTGTTATCTCTGGGCACAAAACTGCCTGGTGTGTGATCCAGAGATTTTGCTGATTCGGTTGAGGCTGTTGTTTGGGTCGTTACTTCTTCCGTCCTTAGTCACTTTTCAGTCGTGGATGGCCCAGTTGCCTCAGGGTTTGGGCATTTCTGCCCGACTGTTGTAGCTCCTGTTGTGGCCTCAGTGTCGATTCTCCAACCATGTTTGTCAACTTAAACGACGGTTTGCTTGGTACGGGCCATTTCTGTTATTATAAGACAAGTTTATTAAGCATTTAAATGTTCCACCTTACCCGATATCAGGTGGGTAAAAACTTAAAGTCGATATCGGTGTCTAAAGGAAAACTGATTGCACGATAAAAATAGTTAGGCCCGATACAAGAGCTACCCGACACCACCGCATCGGGCTTCCAAGCTGAGCAATATGTTGTTCTCCCGATATGCTTGTGTCGGGCGATATGAAGTTTGACTAAAAAATCACCATAAGTTTATCGTGAGACATCGGGCATCACTGCGAACGGATATCATGCTCGATACGATCGTTCTTAAAAAGGGTGTCGCCCATCAGAAGAAACATGTGAGGCGATACGAATCTGGGTGACACGGAAAATCAAACGTCATAGAAATTGCTCGATACGCTTAAATTTCAAAGAGTGTCAGGCAGCACAGTCACATGATGTGAATTGCCCGATATGATTGTTCTGAAAGAAATTGTGTCGCCCGACAACAGAAACACACGAAGCGATACAAGACTGGGTGACACGGGCATTGCCCGATATGAGGTATTGGGTAAGCATGCGTTATAGATGTGTCGCGCGACACGCTCAAAAGGTAACATTGTCGATGACACAAATTTACCGTGCGTAGAAACACAAGTGTACGCATCAATGTAATATAGGCCTTTGTGAGGCCCGAGTCGAACTCAGGGATATGTGAAATTGTCGGAGACTCCTACTAACTACTCGCGATCAGCTATACCGATTAAATAGTTGAGAGTTGTTGTTAAAATTGAAAGAAAATAAAAATAAAACAAAATAAAGCAACCAATTAAATGGTTGGTTTAATCAATTCAAAATGAGATCTTTAGGATTGCGGTTTCACCGCGGGTTTTCATTGTATTGAATTCTATGCAGTCACTCAATCTTATCTCTCTATCCGGGTAGTGGCCTGAAATCAGAATTGCCCACTGTCGTGGTGCAATTCACTACCTACGTCTAGGTCGGTTCCACCGTCGTAGTAACCTATATCCTAAACTAGGTGCATTAAAAATGATCTCTCGGTATCCACCATTAACCTTACACCACCTTGTTCAAGGGATTTGTCAATTAATGTAAATTCTGTCTCTTTTCAACCATTAATTCTTCTTTCAAAGTAATTAAGGGCATTAGATTATTATTATGGTGATCAAGCATAATAATATAATTGAGAAAATGAAATTATACCACAGATTTAAGAGATAAGATATGAATTACTATGATAAAATTGTCATACAATGAATTCCCGAGCTACTCCCGGTCCTAAAGACAAAGGGGATTAACCCCGCATATTCATCTCAGAGCAAAACATGGAGTGGAAAAAGGGAAACATGGAGAAAAATGTGATTGAGTGGTGAAACCCCTGAACGGATAAGGTCCAAGTGATCCTTGGCGTGGAATACGCGTTCTCCCGCCTTTCGGTGGTGGAAATCATCTTCTTCAGCGTCCGGATCAGCTGGGGCATGCTTCTGGGCTCCGTTCTTCTCTCCACACCTTCTCGGGACATGTGCAGTAGCTAATGACGTGATCCCCCCTCTTGGCCACCGTCATTCGGTATATTTCCCAAGTTAGGTCACCAATTAATCGCAGTCGTCGGATTAAGATCAATCTGAAGCAAACTCATATCTGACGGTGTCGATACCATCGACGTGGGTCGATGCTATCGACCTAGCGTGATATCGGCAGTTCTTCTTTTCTTTTGTCTTTGTGCCTGATGTCATCTCGATACCATCGACGCGGGTCGATGGTATCAACATTTATAGGCGTCGGTTTTATCCTTTTACCATCGTTGTAGCTCTACTAGTCGATAGTATCGACATATGTGTTGATAGTATCGACTCACTTCTCGCCAGCAACCTGATGGTCTCTCGATACCATCGACATCCCTATCGATAGTATCGACTTTCTTTTGGTCCTTGCGACTGGCAACCTATGGTCTGGCCGATGGTATCGACAGTAGCAGATACTTGTTTTTCCTAAAATTAACACACGAAACCACATAAGTCTACACAAAACATATTCTTTTGATAATTAATACTCAAAATGACGAAATAAGGGAAATTTTACATAAGGAAGTAGCATAGACCAAAGTAGATGAATTATGCAACATTAACCATGAAAATGACTAATAAATGCATAAAACACATATCAAACCAGTCTATAAATGCGACTCAAAGTCATCGCATCAGTCGACACAAGCGTGTGTCGGGCGATACAAGGAAAATAGCTGAAGCTGTGAGTCTGATATGAAAATGTGTGACACGAGGGTCGTGTCGGGCAAGCCAAACGATATGGCTCTCGGGTTATACCTTTGTGATCTAAAGAGAACTTGCGCGACATGGGAGCGGAAGCTAGGTGGCCGATACTAGAGAAAAGATAGAAATTACAGCACGATACGGGAGTAGGTGAGGAGTAAATGTTGTTGCCCGACATAGTTTAACCTCAGCTACTATATATAGCAATCCAAATCGGGGGTAAAATGGGCAAAACAGGGGCATGTGTCGGCCGAGGAGACAAATCATTCCTGAGACGGGTAGTAAAATCAGTCCCATCTGTCAAATCAAGGGTCATTACTCATGCCACCCGACACAGATGATCGTTGCTCGGTGTATCGCCCGACATGGCCTATTGCTGAGGTGTGATGCCCAATACGACATCGCCCGATAGGGGTGTGTTCTGCGATGCGCTCAGGTCCTTGCCTGATATCAGTCAGGGAGCAAGGTATCTTTGCCTGATACAAGGCATCAGAACAAGAAACTTGATGGAAAACTAAAGATACATTGAGGGAAAAACCAATTGATGGGTAAAACATCATTGGCCTAAGGTGAAGTTCTCGGCCTCAGATAGCATTATTCATCAATGCTCATAAAACTGAGTAGTGGCTCATAAAACAGAAGAGTCAGAGCATGTGATGCATGTGTTGACTCGGGCCTTATTACAATCATAATGTTCATAATGTTTTTCTTGCAGGAAAAACGTCCTATTCTAGGAAAAGTAAAAAAAACTCGGGATGCCTCCCGAGGAGTGTTGTAGTTAGCGTCGTCAGCTCGACAACTTCAGATCCTTTACTTTGCGCCTTCAGCTGCTTCCGCCTCCTACAAATTTATCTATGTCCTTCTCACAAATGCTTCATCTTCATAGAATCTTTTTACTTTGTGTCTGTTCACTGGAAAAACTTTGGATGGATCATCTTTATCATACAGCTCCATCATCCCTGATGGATATATCTTTGCTACGGTGAAGGGTCCAGACCACCTTGTTTGTAGCTTACCTGGAAAAAGATGAATAGAAGATTTAAACAATAAAACTTTGTCACCTTCACTCACATCCTTCTTCCTCAGGTGGGCATCATGCCACACCTTGGTCCTCTGCTTATAGATCCTTGCATTCTCGTAGGCATGTATTCTCAATTCTTCGAGTTCCTGTAACTGTAGATATCTTCTCTCCGCTGCCTTTTCCAGATCCATATTCAGGAACTTAATCACCCAAAGAGTCTTGTGTTCAAGCTCTAAGGGTAGATGATAGGATTTCCCATAAATCAATTTGTAAGGGGTAGTTCCAATGGGTGCTTTATATGCAGTTTTGTAGGCCCAAAGGGCGTCGTCGAGCTTCATTGACCAATCTTTCCTCATGCGGATGACATTCTTCTCTAAAATCTACTTGATTTGTCTATTCAAAACCTCCACCTACCCAGAAGTTTGTGGGTGGTAGGGTGTAGCGACCTTGTGTTTAACCCCATACTTCTGTAGGAGTGCTTCAAATTGTTTTTCCATGATGTGCGATCCACCATCGCTTATCACAATGCAAGGTACTCCGAAGCGAGGGAAGATAGTCTTCTCAAACAACTTGATCACTGATTTGGAGTCGCAAGTCTGGGTGGCAACAACTTCCACCCATTTAGACACATAATCCACTGCGACTAAAATGTATTGATATCCCTACGATGGGGGAAATGGACCCATGTAGTCAATTCCCCATACATCAAAGATCTCGACTTCGACCCAATTATCCATAGTCATCTCATTTCTTCTTCCAATGTTTCCTGTCGATTGGCATTCTTTACAAACTTTTACATAATTTGCAGCGTCTTTGAACAAGGAGGGCCAGTAAAAACCCGATTGCAGCACCTTGGCGGTGGTCCTTTCGCTCCCCAGGTGATCTCCATATGGTGAGGCATGGCATTCTTTCAGGATGTTTGGAACTTCTTCTTCAGGGATACACCTTTTGTACATGTTATCTGTGCATCTTCTAAAGAGAAGATGATCATCCCAATAATAGTTTTTTACATCCACAAAGAGTTTCTTCTTTTGATTGTATGTTATATCGGGAGGCAACTCCCTGCGGGCAAGATAATTACAAATATCTGCAAACCAAGGCAAATTCTCATCTTTGGCTTCAACCATCAGCAAGGCTTCATCATCATAGTTGTCGTTGATAGGCGGCTTTTTCTTGTCTTCGACTATGATCCTTGATAAGTGGTCTGTGACTACATTTTTTGCACCCTTCTTATCAACGATTTCGTGGTCGAATGCTTGGAGTAACAGAGCCCATCTTAAGAGCCTGGGCTTGGTATCCTTCTTCTGCATAAGGTATCTTATTGCCCCATGGCCTTTGTAAACCTTTACCTTTGTTCCGATAAGATAGGATCTGAACTTGTCGAAAGAAAAAACTATCATGAGCATCTCCTTCTCTGTAGTCGTATAATTTACCTGAGCCTCATCTAGAGTGTGACTGGAATAGCAAATGGCGTGGTTCCTTTTGTCCTTTTTCTATCCCAAGACTGCTCCTACAGCAAAGTCATTGGCATCACACATAAGCTCAAAAGGTTGCTCCCAATCTGGAGCTTGAAGGATAGGTAGTGAGATAAGAGCATCTTTTAAGGCCTGAAAAGCATTTAGACAATCGTTACAGAAGTCGAATTCAACATCCTTACCCAAAAGATTTGACAATGGTTTCGAGATCTTTGAGAAGTCTTTTATAAATATTCGGTAATATCCGGCGTGCCCGAGGAAACTCCTCACTCCTGTTACAAACTTCGGTGGAGGAAGTTTAGATATAGCTTCAACCTTGCTAACATCTACCTCGATGTCACGCCTTGAGACTTTACGCCCTAGCACAATGCCTTCTTGTACCATAAAATGTCACTTTTCCCAGTTCAGGACCAAACTCTTTTCTTCGCAGCATTGCAAAACCAGAGACAGGTTTTTCAGATGGGCATTGAAGTCCTTCCCATAGACAGAAAAGTCGTCCATGAAAACTTCCACGATGTCTTCCAGAAAATCAGAAAACATTGATATCATGCAACGCTGAAATGTTGCGGGAGCATTGCACAAGCCGAAAGGCATTCTTCTGAAGGCGTAGGTGCCATAGAGGCAGGTAAAAGTAGTTTTCTCCTGGTCGTCTGGAAAGACGGGAACTTGATAAAACCCTGAAAAACCATCCAAAAAGTAGAAATAGTCATGATGTGCTAATATTTCTAGAACTTGATCAATGAAAGGAAGCGGATAATGATCTTTGTTTCGTGGCTTGGTTCAGTTTTTAGTAGTCTATACACATCCTCCATCGGGTGACGGTCTAAACCGCCACTTCATCACCTTTGTCTCCTTTAACCACTGTTATACCTCCTTTCTTCGGTACCACATGGATCAGACTCACCCAATTACTGTCACTGATTGGGTAAATGATCCCAGCATCCCTCAGTTTGATTACTTCTTTCTTCACAACTTCTTTTAGCATCTGGTTCAATTTTCTCTGGGGTTGAGCTAGAGGTTTAGCAGATTCTTCCAAATTAATGTGATGCATAGAAAGCGCAGGGCTAAGGCCTTTGATATCCTCTACTGAGTATCCTATAGCCTGCCTATGGAGCCTCAACTCCTCAAGAAGCTTGTCCAATTGATCTTTCGTAAGATGGGCATTAACGATGACATGATTTCTCTCTTCTTGATCTAGAAATTCATGCCTTAAACCTTCAGGTAGTTGTTTCAACTCTAGTTTAGCCTTGGGTGCCTTTTCTTCTGGTGCCTCCTCTAGAGAGGCAAACTTAGCTGTCTCTATTACCTCTTCCTCGTCGCTCAGATCTTTATCAGGCTGATTTAGATAGTTGAGAAACTCGACAAACTCTGGATCTTCAGAATCAGAATCTTGATTGCTTAACGCTCTCACAAGCGGATCTACCATAACGATATCTTCCTCCATCTCTTCACAAAACTGGTTATAGCTTTCTACAAAGTAAGTGGATGCTAGAAGGGAGGGTCCCTTCATAGCATCCTTTACTTTGAAATCTAAGTGACCGTTTTTTACCCTCAGAGTGATTATTCCTTCGGCAACATCAATCAACGCTCTTCCTATTGCCAAGAAGGGGCGTCCAAAGATGATAGGATAGTTGGGGTCCTCCACAATGTCAATGATCACAACATCACAAGGAATGAATAAACTTCCCACACGGATCAGTACATCCTCAACAACTCCTACAGGTCTTTTGAAAGAATGGTCAGAAAATTCAATCCTCATGTTAGTCTTGACCATATCTGTCAAACCCAAACGTTGCGCCAGGCTTAGGGGCATAAGGTTGATGCTAGCCCCTAAGTCACCAAGACCTTTCCGCTCGATGTTATCTCCAACGGAAAAAGGAATGGTGAAAGCCCCTGGATCCTTCTTCTTGTTGGGTAAATCCGCTTAGACAAAAGCAGAAGACATACTAGCTAGATGCACAGTCTCAATCCTTCCACCTATTTTCTTCTTGGTGATCAGATCTTTGAAAAACTTTGCGTAAGTTGACATTTCCTCTAAAGCGTCCAGAAAAGGTACTTCGAGGTGAAGCTTCTTTACTGACTCCATAAACCTCTCGTAACACTTTTTAAGATGTGCCTTTATCAATTTTTAAGGGAAAGGCAACTTAGGAGAGTAAGGACTTCTCTTACCAAATAGTTCCTCCATGGATCTTGGTTCAGGCTCCCTGACATGAGCTTGTTGATTGTCTTCTTCTGTGGGATTATCTGTCATAGTCCTTGATTCAGGTTCCTCGGGCCTGGCTTCTTCAGGGCATTCTACTGTCTTCCCTGATCTCAACACTGCCATTTTAGCAGATTCAGTGTTGGAGGGTATCTTACCTGAGGGATTCTTTATCAACTCGGCCATCTGGGCCAGCTACTGATCTATTTGGTGATGGTGCATTTGCATGTCTGCCTTCTAAACCTGCATCGTGTTTAGAACTTCCTGAATTTGACAGCGCGCTTTGTGCCAGCTGGTTGTTGATAGTATCCTATCTTTTGACAAAATTCAACAATTGACCCACAAGTCTGGTTGGTTTGAGTTCTTGTCCTGACTTTGCTCCTTAGCTTGACCCTGGCTTTGACTAGGGTTAGCTTCTTGGCGACTTTGGTACTTTCCTTGGCCTTGGAAGTTTGCCTTGTTCGATTGGAAAGTGGTAGTTCTGGTGAACTGACCTTGTCCTCCCCTTTTCTCAAAACCTTGGGGTTACTTGGTCAGGTTATTCAACTGATGCGAGTTTTCGGCTGCATCCTTGTTGCCATAGTTAAAACCAGGGTGATCTGGTCTTTTGAAGTTGACAAAAGAGACGTTCTCAGCTTCCTCTACTTCGGATTCACTTTCAGATGACTCGTCAGGTCGGGTGTAAATGCAGTTATCAACCCCGTGTCCACCTTCTCCGCAGGTGACACATTTCATGACTTTCTCAACCTGTTTCTTCCCTTTTCCACCTGATTCTTTCAATTGTCTGACATCAGTGGCTATCTTCTGGATTTGAGTGGTAATAGCTTCCAGAGCTTTGGATTCGATAGAGGGCCCTTCACTAGTGGCCTTCTTAGCATATCCTCTATCAGATCTGTCACAGTCGGTGTCGGCCTGTAACTCGGCCATATTTTCAATGATTTTTTTGGATCTACTGGGCTTCTTCCCCAGAAAGTCGTTACCTGCAGCTGCATTCAGCGATACCCTTTCTTCAGGGGTCAGACCATTATAGAAAGTGGTTATCAGAAAACCTTTCTTGTAGTTGTGATGGGGGCAGTCCCTTTGATATTCTTGATATCTTTCCCAGGCTTCGTGAAGATTCTCATTCGGCTTTTGCATGAACGACGTGATCCTTTGTCTATTCCATATAGTTTTCTCCGTTGGGTGAAACTTGTTTACGAAAGCGTCCGCCAGTGCATTCCATCCGTTCAGAGCCTGGTGCGGTAACCCGAGGTACCAGGATAAAGACTTGTCCTCTAAAGAAAAGATGAAGCCCTTGCAATATATGACTTCCTGTGGAACTCCCCGCATTTTAATGGTATCACAGATATTTTTAAAAGCATCTAGATGATGGTAAGGGTTATCATTCTTTGAATTCCTACAGAAGCTCTTGTTCTGGATCATAGAAATGACAGATGGTTTTTGCTCAAAGTTGGTTGCATTGAACCTCAAGATGACAACAAGACATCTTGAGTTATTGGCATTTGTGGCAGCCAACTCCCTAAGGGTCTTTTCTTCTTCGTTAGAGTCTTCATTGTCACTGTCTCCCTGGTTCTGCTCCTGATTATGCTGATTTCTTCTGCGTCTTCGGTGATGACGATGTCTCTCATGGCGATGATCATCCTCGAATTGTTCTGTTTTAGGATCTTCATGTTGCTGGTTGTCATCATAATGGTCATTGTCTTCATGCGGAGGTGAGTGAGGTTTAACTCTTGCGTGTTGCTCACCCTCTAAAAGAGGTGGTTCGACGTGAGGTGGCATGTCTAACAATGTCGGTGCTCAAATGAGCGGAATGCTTCCTTCCTGAGTACCTAAATAGAACATATCATCAAGTTAGAAAACTTGTATTAATAAAACAAACTACTCTATACTCATTTCAGGTTAGAAGATCAAAAAGGAAAAAGTGTTGTCAAGCTCATTACTAAGCTTGAGGCACGGAAGTGTAGTTAGTGGATTTGGGTTTGTTAACAGTACCGTTCTTCCTTGTCCTCGGCAACGGAGCCAAAAAGTTGACCGGTCTAAATCGTGCGTCCAAAAGGAGCGGATTTGAAGTAGTCAGACTTTTAAATTACCTGACTCTTAGGCCCCCGCAACGATGACGACGTCCAAAGTAGCAATTGGGGTCAAACCACAAGGACAAGGGTGATAGTGTCAAGAACATAGAATCAACACATTACACTCCGGTAAAAGCAAGGTGAGGATAAAGTTCCCAAAGGGAACAACAGGCGAAGATCGATAAAATAAAGGAAAACTATCTCCAACTAGAGTTACAAGGAAAATTAAGGTTTTTAGCATTTATCGGTTTTTAGGGTTTTAGCGCAACGGAACCATAGGAGATAACACTAATGCCGCGCTAAGGAACGAAGGAGGAAAACTTCAGTAAAACAAGCGGCAGCAGGAACATCTAGTACCCCTTCTCTCAAAGAGGGTACCTCTAACTAAGCACCAACACATCTCTCAAGGTTGCTAGACTTGGGTTAGAGTGGAAAGATAACTGAAGCAACTCTGATCCTGGGTACTCTCGTACTCCCGGATCGGACCAAACACTAGAGCCACAACTCCTCTCTTGAGGGAGTTGCATCGGGAAATATGATTCGATAGCTAGTCAAAACATGATCCAAGCGTACAAGCTAGAGTTCAGATGCTGAGCAAAGAAATCACCCAACAAAAAGGAACCAAACATGAAGCAACAGACATATCAACTCATCTAATTTTATTAGCATAATCATTATCTAAGAAGGTTTGGTTACATTGCATAAGTAAAGAAAGTAAATGACTGAAAAAGGGGAAGATAAGTATCACCTACTTGATTTAGGAGATCGACAAGCAGCAGTGGATCCCTAAGGTCCCTCTAGCCCGATACCGGGTGGGAACCTTGCCCCATACACCTGTCTCGGGTGGCGTCCCCTGTCGGGTGACACGCCATGATGGGAAAACGTATCGTTCAAAGTGCTCATGCTCGATACAGTCATGTCGGGATGCCACCCTCTCGGGAGACACACTGTAACGGTTGATTCGTATCGGGCTCGGTATCGTGTCGGGCTAAAGACCACTTAGAGTATTGGGTTCCTCATATCAGGTGGTCATTCTGGTCGATATCGGGCTGTTGCGGCGATCGCGACGGGTCCTAAGTGAACCACTCCCGCCCTCTCGGGTCGGGGAAGTGCTCACCTAGTATCGCGCGGTACGCCTCACAGACGCGACACACTAGCTCTAGGTGCTTTCCAAAGTTCGCTTTCACGAGATTCCGACCCGTCCCATCAGAGTCTTGTAGCTGCTATTTATAGGCAGCGATTGGGAGAAATTGCAGTTCTCTGGGCGCCACATGTCCTCCATCGGCTCTATTAGTGCAGCTTTAGGGATGCTCGACGTGTGTGTCGCCTGACACAACAGGTGATGGGCAGCAAGCATATCGGGTATCATGACGGGCAGGCGCCTACTGGTGGGTGGCTTGTATCGCGCGACACGCTTCAGTAGTCATGGTGAGTACAGCTTCCTACCGGGTAAGTGGCGTGTTGCCCGGCAGAGCCTTCTTACATGGCATACCTGTGTCGTGCAACATCCGTGTCGGGATGCTACATGATAGGGAGTGAGTGTGTCGGCCAACTGGTAGGAAGTCCGATGTAGGTAAAATGCGTTCATGGGCCGGGACAGGCTTTTTGCTGATAAAAGAGTGGAAAAATGAGGAAAACCCTACAAAATGTGATAAAAATGGGATAAGAGCGTAGTGTGGCCTGTTTATTCAAAAACATGACAAAAAAGGAGAGGAAATCAGTTTAAAAGGGTAGTTTTGACAATGAAATAAGGGCCATAAACATCACAAAAATTTGTGTTATCAGTTTCCTTGAAGAGAATATGGTTGCCCTCTTGATGTGTGATTTTCTTTACTACACTAAATATATTTTCTATTTCTTATTCAAGTACATATGGTGGTATAAATAAAATTGTGGTAAGAATACAACCTTGCATGTAATGACCCTAACATGGGTTATGAGGTAACCCTATTTGTTTTGGCTAAGTAAGTTTCTTAGAACTTTAATACAATCCTCTAAAGTGGTCTTGTTTAAATAATGTTTGAGCAATGTTCTCTTATTTTGGACCAAAATGCAATTTACTCAAGATGAGGGGATATATTGCAATTTGTCACATTTTGAATGTGACCTATGTGTTTTAGTATCATAAGAGAGAGAATGATGCAAGGTGGTGGCTTGTGGAAAGCCTAAATTCCAAGTTTGAACTTGTTTGAATAATGCTAGTGCCTTGTGCATCAATTTTGGTACAAGTTGTAATTTACCCAAAAATATAAGGTTGATATGCAAATTACCACCTCTAGAGTGTCTCTACTTCCTCCTAGTATCTTTTAGAGGACAGATAAATAATTATCACCATGTTTGAATCATATTTGAGTATGATACTCTTGATGATGAAAAGACCAAGAAAGTGTTGTATGTGAAACCCTAATTTGAGCTTGTATCGGGTTATAGAGTCCATATGTGAGTGCCTATCGTCCAAGGAGCCATAGATGGGATCCCATATCGGTTTTTGAACTCTTGGCCTTATCCATGATGACAAAAGCACCTCAAGGAGGTGATCCATGTCGAGTTAGAAGCTCCTTGCAAAAGTTGTATCAGTTTGCTTAATTTATGAGATAAAGATGAGATATCTTATCAAACAAGATAACTAATGGCCAAAATATCATCTCTAGATTATCCTCAAGTGTTTTTCATGTCAAGATAAATATGAGTGCATGCAAGGATAGGTGTCAACCATGTATGTACATGTGGCACCTAGTAGCTTAAAATGGTGATACCTCATATACACACTTTTTAATGAACCTCAAGTATATATACCCTTCCTTTCACCCATAAGTGGAATTTTTAGAAATCTATAACCCCCTTTCTCTTAGATATCATGCAAAGAGTCTAGATATCGTGCAAGGGTGAAGGAGTATCATGCATAGATCTTTGGTATCACCCATAGCAAAGTGATATCACCCATTGCAAAGTGATATCGGCCAAGTGAGGGATATCGACCTCAAGTGGTGAGGTATCGTGCATAGGGCTGAGGAGATCAAGTCTTGGAACTTTAATAAGCTCACCTGCAACCTTGGGAACGTGAATCTTTGGGGCTTGGAGATTTGAAGTTGCTCTTGAAGAAGGTTATATAAATTGAACTCAATTATGTTATTATTTACCATCAATCTTGCCTTAGTTAAATGATTTACTTACAAATAGAATTTTCTTGCATAATTTATGAATCCATGATCTCTAGTAGTAACTTAGGACTGTTTTCCATGAACTAGAACAAGTATAACAAAGGTCTAGAGATTGAAGATGATGGTATCACCTTATAAAGTGATATCAAGTTCAAGGACATAAGCAAGCACCTCTAACCTGATATGGTGATGCACCTACACTACTAAAATGATATGGATATTAGTTTATACTTCCTTGCACGATATGGTGATGTATTATACACTTCTTGCATGATATGAGGTCAAAAATACCCCTTAGGCACAATATGGTGTGAAGCACACACACACCACATTGCCCGATATGGTGTGAAGCATACACACACCTCTTTGCTCGATATGGTGTGAAGCATACACACACCTCTTTACCCAATATGGTGTGAAGCACACACACACCTCTTTGCCCGATATGGTGTGAAGCATACACATACCTCTTTGACCGATATGGTGTGGAGCATACACACACCTCTTTCCCTAATATGGTGTAAAGCACACACACACCTCTTTGCCCGATATGGTGTGAAGTACACACACACCTCTTTTCCCAATATGGCGTGAATCACACACACACCTCTTTACCCAATATGGAAGCAAGCACATACCTCTTTTCTCGATAGGGTGGAAGCACCTCAATTCAATATACTTGATTGAGTGACACATGTAGTGAGTTATGTCAAATGATACATTAAGACATATAGAGTTTAATGCACTTTGATAAGTGTAGGCTAAAATACCTTTGAGAAAGGGTTAACCAAAGTTAATAAAGTATGATGTAATCAATATCCTAGTGAGGATGAGAGAGAAACTCATACTTTGCATTGATAATCATTTAATGATAAATTATGAGAATAAATAAGTATGATTGAATACTTATGATATCAATGTATGCTCCTAGATGTGTGGAGCAATGAATTAGGTGGATTGATAATATGAACTTGAAACCCTATTCGGCTATAAAGGGAAACCCTAATAATGGGAAGGTTGTATTTCTCTTATTGCATAAGTCTTGTGAGATATGTGAAATACTTGTACAACAAGTATAATGTTTATATAGGCATTATGACCTAGAGATAGTTGTTTCCTAGTGAGAGGTGACAAGATGCTTAATGGCCTTATGAGCCAAGTGAATAGTTGTTGCCAAGTGAGAGGTGACAAGATGTTTAATGGCCTTGTGAGACACGTGAATAGTTGTTGCCTAGTGAGAGGTGACAAGATGTTTAATGACCTTGTAAGCCATGCGATTAGTTTTTGCCTAGTGAGAGGTGACAAGATGTTTAATGGCCTTGTGGGCTATGTGAATAGTTGTTTCCTAGTGAGAGGTGACAAGATGTTTAATGGCCTTGTGAGTCATGTGATTAGTTGTTTTCTAGTGAGAGGTGATAATATGTTGATCTAGAGATTGATATAAGAGACGATAATGTTTAAAATAAACTAGGAAAATAGGAACCCCATAATTTAATAATAATAATAAATGATTACAAAGATAATAATGAAATATTGGTCATACATACATTATGGTCATAGACAAATAAGGTCTATAGTGCTTTGAATATGTTAAAATGAGATATGAGGAATACTTGTATCACATAAAGGATGTGAATGTGTATGATGGTTCGATTGAGGGATAATGCCTATCAACGGTGATGTGGTGTTCAATGATGAGTTTAAGGGATTGATATCCCATGATGAAAGTGAAAGGGAAACATAAAGGTATTCCAACTCTTATGCAGTCCTTGGAAATATGGCTATGATCTGGATTGGTATAGTCCAATGTCTGGCTGTGAGCTCAAGATTGGTATAGTCCAATGCCTGGCTGAACTCAATGTCAGGATTGGTATAGTCCAATGCCTGACTGAACTCTATGATCTCAGGATTGGTATAGTCCAATGCTTGTCTATGACCTCAGGATTGATATAGTCTAATGCCTGGTTGAACTCGATCTCAGGATTGATATAGTCTAATGCTTGGATGAATTCTATGATCTTAGGATTGGTATAGTCCAATACCTGGATGTGACCTCAGGATTGGTATAGTCCAATGCCTGGATGAACTCGATCTCAGGATTGGTATAGTCCAATGCCTGGCTGTGACCTTAGGATTGGTATAGTCCAATGCCTGGCTGAACTCGATCTCAGGATTGGTATACTCCAATGCCTGGCTAAACTTGATTTCAAGATTGGTATAGTTCAATGCCTGGATGTGACCTCAGAATTGGTATAATCCAATGCCTGGCTGAACTCGATCTCAGGATTGGTATAGTCCAATGCCTGGCTGAACTCTATGATCTCAGGATTGGTATAGTCCAATGCCTGGCTGAACTCTATGATCTTAGGATTGGTATGGTCCAATACCTGGCTGAACATAATGATGTATATTTACATGATTGATACAATTTAATACTTGGTTAGCAGATTGGCTGAGGCCGACAGATAGAAATGAGAATGATTCATGGGTATCATACCATGATAATATATTATCACATGATAAGCTTGAGATGTTGATATAATATGATGAGTAAATGATACACATATTTTTCATATTCCTTATAAAGTAAACAAATGATTTACTGCTCTATCCTAGATAGTTACAATGCTTTAAAAGATGAGAATTGCTCTAATCTTCTTATCCATAGTGAATAACCTTGTTTATTAATATAAAAGAAACTCTGCTCAGTTTTATACTGCTTAACTGTGATAATAACATTGTTGGCAGAGAGTTATATCTCTCGCTGGGACAATTGTCTCACCCTGTGGGATCCACATTTTTTTTAAGTGGACGTGCACGAGGGGGTTGAGACCATACATCACAGGGAGAACATCAACAGTAGGGACAACAGTGACAACTCACATTGAGTGTACTGTCTGTCGTGTCTTATAGATGGAAGTCCTATGTGTTGTCTTTGTACTCTTATGTCCTTAGATTTAGTACGTGTTTGTTTTATGAACAATATGAGATTTTGGCTTGTATGCCTCGAGGTTTTATGTTGCTTTAAGTATATTTTTGAGAAAGAAACTGTTATATGCTATCCTCGAGAAGAGATGGTATAGTGTATGTACAATATGGTCAATGATGAATATCATGTTTTGGTTCTTTCTTTAAGAGTTTTCCTAGAAATGGATCTCCTTGCAAAAATAGTTTTAATTTTTAGTGATTTTGTTAATCCGCTCCTTATGATTATTCTGCATCAATTGTAACAATTTGGCTGTCAGTTTGGTGGCGGTCGTTACATTGCACATACCGAATAACCTATGTGTTTATTGTGTCTCTAAATTTTACACATACTTTCTATAAGTAATAAAAGCTTCAATTGTTATATAATATCACTAGGACTTATGATCTTACCCCATGATTTTTTTTCTTCACATTGTAGGTGATTGAGAGGGTTTTCTAAAAGCGAAGTCCAAGATCAGTTCAGAGGAGGCCGATCTTAGTTTGAAGGTAGTTGATATCTTTATGAAGGAGTCTTAGAGCTAGGTGATTCTTGCGTGACCTTCCCATGGGATTAAGTGAAGTTTATGTATAGGCATGGCGGTCTACTATCATACTTGTACTCTCACAATTGGACATCTTTGCTCCTTTTCTTTATTTTTGATGTATGTTTGGTTTTTATTTCTAGATATGCGTGCATAGCCTCTAGAGCCGTAATTATATGAGTTGTAAGGTTGTATATTGATGCTCTGTGTATGTGTTGCATATGTATATGTAAATGTGAGTAAGAATTACTACACCGTTGTGACAATATATGTGAACTGTAAAGAATGTTTATAACATATACAATTTTTTCTCTGCCTCCTTTTTCATTAATAAAAAATTTTGGACTCCATATTCTTCCTGTTGTACGTAGCAGCTGAGGAAATTTCTATCCGACTTGCCTTCTAGATTCACTAGGCTGGCGACTTTAAGGTCAGTAATATCATCTTTGACAGTGTGTATCATGTGTTCCTCCAGGTTTTCAAACCCCGGTACCCAGGGATCATGCCATACCATAGTCATTTCCCCATCATTGATAGTTTTGGTGCAATGACTCTTGACGAAAGATAAGTCGATATGGAGATGTCGTCAGAAAGGAGTGGCATTAGTAGACTGTAATCCATCATAGTTCTTGTATTTCTTCTTCATGCATTCTTTCCAAAGTTCTGATCTATTGTTGAATACCTCCACGAGTTTTTCCATAAGAGGGCTTTGTTCCAGTCCGCCATAGAGTGAACACCTAGTCCCCCCTCATTCATGCCAATGCAAACCTTCTTCCAGGACACCAGAGAGACTGGCCTTGCCTTATGTCCTCCTCCCCATATAAAATTGCATACTATTTTATCCAGCTTTGAGCACACTCCGCTAGGTACCTTTGCTGTCTGCATCACATATATGGGAAGGGCCATAATAACTGATTTAGCTAAATAAATTCGACCTGCGAGAGATAAGGTTTTGGCGGCCCAGCCATTGATCCTGGACTCCATGTTAGTTGCAATGAAGGAGTAAGTATCTTTGGAAATCTTTTTATGTAGGATGGGTACGCCTAGATATCTACCCAAATCATCCGTATCAGGAATCTTGCTAGCGGAACAAATGGCCTCTCTGGTTTGGCGAGAAACAAAATTAGAAAAGAAAATCCTTGATTTTTCCACTGATATCCTTTGTCCGGAAGCTTCTTCAAAGAGTTTAAAACACTCCTTGATGACATTGATTTGGTTCGAGGATGCTTTGGCAAAAATAACAATGTCATCTACAAAGGATAGGTGAGATATCCATGGGCCTTGTTGGGCAACCTTAACTGGTTTCCACTTCTTATCCTCCACGCATTGGTTAATAAGTTAACCGAGGCGTTCCATACATAGGACAAACAAGTTGGACTCCATATTCTTATGTTGCTAAGTGTTGATGACGTTTGATTTTAACTGGGATCTACTTTGAGTTATCTCAATTTGTGGTGGTGGGACATACAGAGTACTATCGTAGTATCATTTATTTTTGTTCGATAGTAGACATATTTGGACAAAGATGACGTTTCTCACTGACATTGCTTACATTATTTCTTACCGACATTGCCTTCTATCGTAACTCTCTATTACTTTTTCTTTTTCCTTCAATATTTTTTGAATATAATATATATTGATCAATCAAAAAGGAAAAACGGGATTACCAAATCCTCTACACGTGTATGAAAGCTACAAAAAGTATACCAAAGACTTATAGTGGAGGGGTCGTAAAACAAAATCGAATTGTGTGCTAGTGATAGAAATAAACTTAGTGGTCATAAGTGCCATTACAACACCAACAATCTCCTTCTAGATTCCATTCAATCTTAGCGATCCCAAGAAGCCATATGATCTATGCATCCCTATTTAGAGCGTGGGCGGCTGAGATGCATAGGACATGACGAACATGCGTAGATAGAGACGGGACTAAGAGTTTCAACCCACGTATACTAGTTGCCACCCAGGAGTGCTTTTGACACCCTGTTTCCTTTTCCTATCCGTGCCAACTTGCCATATATATATGTATATTTCCTGTGTGACAAGTGACAACTACCGCTATTGCCTGTTCGAATTCGGTAAATTTTCGGTCAGTTTCCACGCGCAGACAGCCATTGAAATGAGAGGAATCTGCGGACTCTTTAAAGGGATGGTCACCAGTCTTGCGGTTCTTCATTCCTGTTCTTTCTTCCCCAAACATGACAGGGTCGTCAAGATGGCAGCTGCTGTTGCTGCGACGGTTGCTGCTCTTCACTTCTGTCATCCCGGCATCCATGGCCGCCGACTCCTTGTCTCGTGGAGCCTCTATCAGCAACCCACAGACCTTGATCTCCAGCGGTGACACATTCGCTCTGGGCTTCTTCTCCCCTGGAAACAGCACCAACTCATCCTACTATTTGGGCATATGGTACAACCGCATCCCAGTACGCACCGTCGTGTGGGTGGCCAACCGCGTTGCCCCGATCCCAGCTTCAGCGACAAACATATCACTGACGCTCACAGACGGCGGAGACCTTGCGATAACAAGCAGCGGCACCAGCACTCTGCTCTGGTCCGCGGGGATCAACGGGAAGAACCTCATCAACCCACTGACTGCCCGGTTAACAGAAGAAGGCAACTTGGTGGTAGCCGACGGCCGGGGCTTCGTCGCTTGGCAGAGCTTCGACCACCCAACGGACACGCTAGTCCCCGGGATGAAGCTCCGGGGGAATCGTCGGACAGGCCTACTCACCAACCTCACCTCCTGGCGCAGCACAACAGACCCTGCCCCAGGAGACTACTCCCTGGTCATGGACGTACGGGGCGTTCCACAGCTCATCCTCTACGCCGGGAACGTCATACGGTGGCGCTCGGGCCCGTGGATGGGTGGGTACTGGAGCACGTTCCCAGAGATGGCCGGCGCCTTTAGCCTCACCGTGTTCAACTTCTCGTATGTCGACGCCGGCGACGAGGTGACCTATGAGTTCCTCATGAGGAACAAGTCGATGGTATCCCGGCTGATGATTAACCAGACGGGTGGCACGTCCGAGAGGTCGTTATGGATGATCTCTGGCGGCTTCTGGAACAGGTTCGGGATAGCGCCGCGCGACCAGTGCGACCCCATGGGCGTGTGTGGCGGGTACGGCCTCTGCAGCACCAACTTCGTTTCCGACCCTTGCCAGTGCATGCGAGGATTCGTGCCGCGGAACCCCGGGGACTGGGGGTGGAGGGAAGGCAGGGCTGGATGCCGGAGGACGACGGCGCTGGATTGCGGCGGCAACGGCACGACAGATGGGTTTGTGAGGATTGAAGGGCTGAAGTTGCCGGACACAATGGAGGCCGTGGAACAACTCGGGTGGGGAGCAGCGGAGTGTAGGAGCGCCTGCCTTCAGAACTGCTCCTGCACGGCTTACTCCGCGGCGAGGGGAGACGGCAGCGGCTGTCTGATGTGGTTCGGGGAGTTGATGGACGTCCGTACGCCAATTGATGCCGCGCCGGATCTCTTCGTACGCTTGGGGGCTGCCGATCTAGGTAAGCTTCTACCCGCGGTCATAATTTACTTTTTATTTTATTTTATTTTATTTTTAAATGTGATCCTCACCATCCATCGCTCCGCGATAAGACACGTTCTTTCACCAACTTACAAAGTGGCCAAATTCACTAGAAAAACGAAGTCCTACTTTATACTGAATGTGCTATATAAAGTAAAAACGAGACCACAAATTAAACTACCTTTGTCCCCTTGGTGCTTCCACTGTCCAACTACTAATCATTTGTTGGTCGATGGGACAATCCACTTGCTGGCTACGAGATGGCACGAAGAAGAGAAGGAGTGGGAGAGGGGAGTGGAGGGAGAGTGTGTGGGGTTGAAAGGAAAGAAAAAAAAATATTTTGCTAATAATTTTAATTTTAAGAATTTTTTTGATGAATTAAAAATTGTTCTTACGAAAAATCGTTCCAGTGATATTAATGTCGACATATTTTTGAGAAATATAATATATAATTTAAAATAGGAGACAAAAAATGTAGTGTCATTCATTTTTTTAGTTGAGTTATTATCCCTGATTCGATGTGTTGTTATTGTTGACCGATATTTTAATTCTGTCTCATTATCATTTCATTTATCACCGTAAGAGAGAAATATGAGGGAAGTACTTTCATTACCTATTTTTTAATTGATTTGTTAATCTAGTTTGGTGTGTTGTTATCGTTGGTACAATATTTTGTTTTTCTCTTGTTTTCACATTTACTCTCTCATCAAAAAACAAAATACTAGCCTAATGGAGCAAGACGAGGAAAGTAGTGTTATTAATTTACTTTCCTTTTGAATTGAGTTTTTATCTCTCGTCCGTTGCGTTATTATCGTTGGTATACTATTAATTTTCTAAAAAGAGAGAAAGTAGGAGCAGGAAAGTAGTGACATTATTTTATTTTCTTTTATAATTAGGTAATTATCTCTGGACTTATGGTTATCTCTGGTCCATTACGTCATTATCATTAGATCAATATTTTATTTAAAAAAAAAGAAAAAATACAAGTAATAGGACGAAAGTAGTATCATTAATTTATTTTATTTTGTAATTAAGTTGTTATCTCTATTTTTTGTTGTTATCTCTAGTCCAACTTGTTGTTATTTTTGGTCAACTATGTTGTTATCGTTGGTCCAGTATTTAATTTTTTAAAGAGAGAAAGTAGGAGAAATAGAAGGAAAGTAGTGTCATTTTTTTTGTAATTGAGTAGTTAATTCTTGTTTAGTTCATTGTTATCTCCGGTGAATTTGTTGTTATCTCCAACCTAATTTACTATTATCTCTGTTCCACTTTGTTGTTATTTGTTCTAACTTTTTATTTTTATAAGAGAGAAAATACAACATGTGTTGTTATAGTTGGTCGGATTTGTTGTTATCTATTGCCCAGTTTGTTGTTATCTTCAATTCATATTGTTGTTATGTCTGGCCCAACAATTGAGTTGTTATCTCCGGTTCGATTTGACTTGTTATCTCCTGTTCAATTGTTGTTATCTCTGGTTCAATTTTTTTATTTTTCTCTTCCCTCCTCATTTCACTCATCACAGAGAAATGTATTGTCACCATTCGTCTGATTCGTTGATATTTTTGGTACAATTGTTGTTATCTCCACTAAAGTGTGTTATTATCTCTAACCCAATAATTGAGTTGTTATCTTCAGTCTATTAATTTTTTTAATTGAGTTGCTATCTCTGGTACAATCCGTTGTTATCTCTGATCCAATTTGATGTTATCTCTAGTCCGATTTGTTGTTTCTGTGGTTTAATTTTCTTACTTTTGTAAGAAATAGATAATACGAGAAGAATAAGAGAAATAGTATCATTCATTTTTTTAATCTAAAATATATCGACATTGGTCTTGTTGGATTGTATTACTTGTAAGGAATCTAGTAATTTTTATTTCATCAAAATTCACTATAGACCAGAATTTATAAATAAAATAGATTGCTCTCTCCTATTTTTTGTCTTCTTTCAACCACTCTCTCTCCCCTCTTTTAGATTCATATTCTGTTTTTGAAAGTATGCCAATATTGGCTTATTGTAACATAATTTTATAAGGAGTGAAATAATTTTATTTTGTTAAAAATATTCTTATTAGTAAAAAAACTTTTTATTCTCTCTCCTACAACCTTTTTCTCCCCGCTCCCTCTCTCGCCGCTTCCTCTTTTTACCATATTTTTTTATGGATCAAATTTCTAGACAGCGCACCACGCCTACTAAGAAACGCAGAACTAAAAACAAAACGAAAAACAAAACTATCCTAGAATTCTCGATCGGATAGCGATACTTTTTTTAGGCCTGGCAGCAAAACCAAACTTTACAATCAAATCAAACCAAACTTGACTAGACCGTCCAATTAAGTCTGGTTTAGATGGGTTTTGCAGTCAAGCTTCGTTTGAAAAATATTCAGACTGTCCTTGAATGGTCTGGTCAAAGTTTGGGAAACCAGTAAACTACATACTGAACTTGACCATCTCTATACATGTGTAAATGTGTGTTTGTATATCTATATCTATATCTATATCTATATCTATATTTATATCTATTACTATATTTATATCTATATATGATGTATGATATAGAAAAGTAAACTACATAGTCGATGTATAGACAAAATTACACATTTTTTAAACATTATACTAATATGTATCTTGCAAATTGTTGTTGTAGCAATGTATTTATTGATGCGTAGATATATTTATTTCACCATCTACTATTTCATGTTGTACACAAACCTTTCCATCAAGTATTTAGTCAATAAAATTTATCAGAGTAGACTTTTTTATTTAAAATACCAATAGCTTGGCCTCAAAATTGAATAAATTTCTTATTAAAAGAAAAGAATTGACCTTCTTTTAAGCGTGCTACTAATAAAATACTAATCATTTACGGTTTTAGACCAGATTTGATTAAACTTGACCATATTTTAGCAGTCAAGTTAGGTTTGTTGTCAAATTTAGTTTGAAAATTTTTCCAACCACTAGGGGTTTCAAAAAATCGCTTCCGGGTCGGACAACAATGGGGTTCATAAAAAATAGCTCAACCCGGAATCCACTCAGAACCAAATTCTTTACATAGTGAAATTAAGGTCAAACCAGACTTAGATCAAAGCATTTGGTGACAGTGGCAAGCTGATCTGTCCTCGCCAACTGCTTTAGTCAAAACTTCCCATCACCCATGCTATATATTATTTTTGTTGAACACATCGTACCAATGGCTGTAACTAATCATTGGTCGGCGGTGAGAAACAAACAGTTTTCTATGTACCAGATAAGTTTTACAATCAGCAGCTATCACGTGCAACGAAACATCACATGTGATTTCTCTATCATTCCACTGAACAGCAGGTTACCAGCCTTAGCTGTTAATAAAATATTTCAAATATTTTAAGGCAACCACTCATCGAGGAGTTGGTGATGAGGATGCTACTATCTTAAACGCAACAAGAAATTCACTTATATAATATATGTAAAGCAACCATGTGTGAATTAAAAACTAATGAAAACCACATAAACAGAATGGTCTAGTCGAGGACAGGTGAGATAGTAACTTACTTATAGGTTAGGTCTTCGCATAATTATACCAGCATAGATGCCTGATAATTTATTGATTAATTAGATACATATAAAATGTAGAAAAAGGATAAAACAAAGAGAAAATGGAGAGAGAATAAAGGAATACAACACTAGATGCTAAAAATGTGAGAGAAATTGTCAAGATGAACAAGGTGTGATGCAGAACGACCTCTGTAATTATTAAACCATGAAGGAAGGGCCCTCAAGAGCAAATGCTGGGTGCATGAGCTTGAACCACTAGTACATAACCGACTTTTAGTGTCAGTTATTTAAAGCATTTAGCGTCGGTTTTAATGCGACACCTTTATGGGTGCCGCTAAAAGGCAGATCGTTAGGCGTCGGTTTTCAAACTGACACCATAACCCTTCGCGCACCACCGAAAACGCGCCAGCAGAGGGTATGGGCGTCGGTTATTAGGATGGAAACTGACGCCATAAACCTTCGCGTCACAGAAAGGGCGCCATCTAGGACACTATCCGCGTCGATTTATTAGTAATAACTGACGCCATATCACCCGCTGCCACGGTCGTGCTGGCCAGCACGACAGTGTTGTCTGGCCCGTTGTCACGGCCGTGCTATCCAGCACGGCTGTGGTGTCTGACCCGCTGCCACGACCGTGCTGCCAACACGGCCGTGGTGTCTGGCCTAATTTGAGAAATAGACGTCAGTTACTAGCAGGTCAACCGATGCCAGAACCATCAACGTCGGTGTGTTAATTATAACCGACGCCATATCACATGCATTAGGCGTCAGTTTGAGTTATTTATCCAACGTTGTAATCATTTTTCGTCGGTTTTATACAAATAACCGCCGCCGATTGTATGTTTTTTTCTTATCAGTTTGCAGGCCTGCTATGGCTGGTCGCAGGATGAGAACTTGCAGTTCAGTTATGAACTACAGGTTTACGACATCCATTGATATCAGCCAACAACATGCCACAAACCTGCAAAATTAACAAAATTAATTTTCACACATTTAGCAACCTACAGTTCCATTCAATTTTTACACATGTAGAAGCATTCATGTAGCAAACTGCAGTTCCATTTATTTTCACATTCACACATGTAGAAACATTCATGTAGCAACCAACAGTTCCATTCATTTTCACATTGACACATGTATAAACATTCAGACACATGTAGAAACATTCAGACATGTAGAAACATTCACACATATGACAATTCATAAAAATTCATTTATAAAAATATCATTTTTTAGTCATTATTCGCAATCAACATCCCAATTATATTTTAAAACTCCCACTACTTATATGTCTTTTGCCCATTCTTCTCTTACATCATTTAATTCTTTGTCGTATAGGGAGCATGGGCATTTAACAAGGCCTTTCTTATAGTGGGGTAAGTTTTAAACACCTGCAAAGAGAATGATGTATATATATAAAATTAATAATATATAAATAAGATTGATATATTTCATATTATCTAATGAGACTATATATAATACCTCATGTATAGTATCGATGTCCACTGCGACATGTTTGATAATCATGTGCATAAATTGCATCACATAGTATGCACATGCCCATCCATTTTCTTGTGTAGCATACTATAAATTGTAACATACAAAATATTAAAAAATACAATTAAACACAGTTCACATAAATAATATATACATTGGAGTCGGGAATTTACTTTCACCTTTTTCCAAATTATTGGCTGGTTCTTTTTTCTGGGGACCTTTCCTCCAGCCTTTTTGAACTCATATAAACCCCTACACGTTAATGTAACATAGTAAATTGTATAATTAAATAGTAATGTTATAACATATGTTAACGGAATACTTCTCACCGGAATAATGCCATTTTCATTGTGTGTCCATATGTTGGATTCAATTTAGTCCCCTTAGGATCTAGATAATAGACGGTGAACGTCTCGGGGACAATAACTAGTAACTCCTAATGCGTAGCCCTAGAGGTAAAAAAGTTAAAAATTAATAACTCAAAATTCACAATAAAAATGTAATTTTCTTAAGTCCAAATTATAAGAAAAGTAAACTTACTCCACATTGAATGGAGCTATTATTACCATCTTCTTATTTTGACCAAAAAATTTAAAAGCATCATAGCAATATTGTTGAACTGACGAAGGGTCTTTATCTACTAGACTAATCAAAAATGGAATCAAAAATCCTACATGTTCAAATAAAAAATATGCACATATCTTGAATAGGTAGCTGCAAAACATGTATTACATATGCATTAATATATAAGAAACCAGATCACCTGATCCTACACAAGGTATATGGATGTATAAAGAAGATCTCAACTTATCCATAACTCTATCATAGATGTATTCAGCCAATCATAGCGAAACAACTCCAAAATATCTTGTATAAACAGTTTGTTTTCATATTATTGACCTACAACATCCACATCTATAGAAACAGTTATAGGGCAATTTATGTCATGTTCGCCTAACCATATTGCCATACCCCTACAATTAGGACCTAACGAGACAGGTAGGTCATGTGGACCCAACTTGGTAATGTAGGAGGTGGAGGTGGAGGCCTAGATGCTCTGAGTATCTTCTTTTTAACCTGTATATATAATTTTAGATCAATTGACCTCATATACACACTAACAATTTAACGTAATGCAAATTTACCATATAATTTTAGTATAGATGACATCCGCTTTTTGCCACAATATCACTCCGCTTTCTGCCCCACCAAGCGTTTCACAATCTGGGTGGGCATATTGCAATTGAAGATTCACCCAATTGGGAAATATACGTAGCGAGCTCACACGAACCCAACCATCTGGTAGTGGAGACCCATGAAACATTTCCCCTGGTAGGGATGGGTAAGCCGATGCCTCTGCAACGACATATTCTTTACCTTTTAGACGACATGGCTTCAACCCCTACAAATTTATGTAAAGAATGTTATATACATATATACATATCATCTTGAAAATATATCATCTTGAAAAGACTAGCTATTATGTCATAAAAATACTTACAGTGAATGTTCTAGGTGGGTCTATAGGATTACTACTCCCAACCTCTACAGTAGGAGTAGAGCGGGATGCCATAGGTACCGTCTGAGTGGTAGTCAGAGATGCATACCACTTGCTCATTGCTTCATGGACTGCTTCCTGGATTCTCTTATGAACTACTTCATCGACTCTCTTATCAACTACTTCATCTACTATCCTATCAACTATCTTATCTACCTATACATGGATAAAAGAAACGTTACCTATGGATTATTGAATTCCCTTTTACAGTAACATTCTAAAAAGAGAATAGGTTACAGGAGAAGGCATCGGCGCGTAGAGGAGCAAGGAACGGCGGCGCCCAGAGCAACGAATGGTGGCAGAGGCGGAGATCAGAGGAGCAAGGAATGGCGGCGGAGGTGGCAACCGGAGGTGAATCGCCAGACCTAAGCACGTGCGTAATCGATGAAACAGAGAAGGGGGAAGAGAGTCTGGCTCGCGCGGGTGCTATTAAGTTAACAATAGGCGTCGATTATTCAAAAAAACCAACACATAAAACTAAAGGCGTCGGTTCTCAAACAAAACCGACACCTATTGTCAATGATAGTCATCGGTTTTAACTAAAAAAACTGACGTCTATATACATATGTCGATTAAAAAAATTGTTCTCGATTAAAGACCATAGTCTTCGGTTTCTTTCGAAAACCGACGCCTAAAGGGTGTGAAAATTTTTCCACGAACAGAACGGAAAAACCCATAAGCGTCGGTCATTGTAGTAAAACCGACGACCAAAATGTGCCCAGTTTTTGTCCCGCGAATAACCTTTCATCATCGATTTATTAGTTAATAACCAACGCCATATGTTAAATTTTGGAGGTAATTTTTTTCATTGGAAATTTTAGATTTGGCGGTTAATTGTAGGCGTCGGTTTATTACTAAGAAACCGACACTGAATAAAAGCGATACCCGTGTCTGGTCGCCCTTCACAGATCGATGTCGTTTTTTTTAACCGACGCTTTAGGGTTTAGGTGTCGGTGTATTTATACAACCGACGCCTTTAAAAGTGACGTTATAAGCCATTTATGTAGTAGTGAACCAAGTTTGGTATGGCAAAGTAGTTTTGTGATGTTGATAAAAGAATTTAATCATGTTTTGGGGAGCATTATTATAAGCTATTTTTTTAACAGAAGGATAGTTGGTTAAGTTGGTCTTCAAATTTTTTGTCAAAGGCCATAGAGAAACTATTTAAATCACTTCATAGATGCATTCACTAACATTTCTTAAATAAATGATACATATGTTCTTTAAAAATGACTTTGGGAATGAAGCTACTAAGGAGTTGTTAATGCATCATAAGATGAAAAAATGGTGTTACCTATCTTAGGAACTTTATAAGGAGAAACTAGAATGTTGCAAAAGTTTGAAGCTTTAATGAAAGAAAACTACTCGATTAATTGTGTGTTTTGGTTCTAAATCTATAAGGAGGATATAGGTTCCTCCCTAATCATAATATAGGTCTATGTTTCTAGCATGAAGCTTCTACAGTAAATAGTACAACTCAAATGTAGGTTAATAGGTCACTGGGTATATATGATTAATTATTGATCCTTAAGTAGTTGTCTATTCTTAACAAGTGGCCTTCGGTGACATGTAATAAACAAAGGTGAATTCTTTTCATAATACACAAAAATAAGGGCACAAGAAGTATAGTGATAATATAGTCCAACTTCAAGATTGTATACATCCAGAAATAGATTATAAGAGCTCATGATAATAATGCAACATAACATTTTTAGTAATTTGATAGCATGTACTGTTTATTGAGTTAAGCTTGGCCATTTTATTAGTGTTCATATAAAGCAAATTATTTAAATATGAAAAAGGAACAATGCACAATAAACTTTGTACTCACCCTAGGAGTTTTGACTGACCAAAAAAAAACTTTGTACTCACCCCCATCCCCATGAAGGAAGGTCCCTTACTAGCCGACTACATGGTGGATATGCTCGGACCCCATTTATTATGGGAATATGTTTATGTGATTGTGATCAAAATATTTTAATCAGTTTTTGGAAGAATTATTATGAGATATATATAAATAGTGGTAATATATATATATATATATTTAAGTTAATCATCAACTTTAGACAAAGGCCTTAGCAAAAATTAATGAAAATACCTCATAAATTGAATTGTTGATATCTTTTAAAGAATGGATCGAGATTTTTTTAACAACGAATTTGAGAATGAATCTACAAAGGGATTGTTAAATCATCATAGTGGGGTACTCATGCTAGTAAATTTAATGGATAAACTAGTATGTAGCAAGATCTAAAGTTTTAGTGTAAGGAAATTGATCAACTACGTGAGTAATATTATTTCTAAAGCCACAATGAGAATATAAGCACATTCACAATAATTTGAGTGATCCATGTTTATAGTATGAAACTTCCATTCCAGATAGTAAAACTCACATGAAGCTTAAGAGGTCATCTCGTATATAAAATGAATTAGTTGGTGCATAAATAGTTGTTCATTCTTAAGAACTAGGCTCAGGTGAATTGTTTTTTAATATAAAAATCAAAGGGAGCAAGATGGACAATCATAATATGATGTAACTTTATGATTTTTCATATCCAACCAATATATTAGAATGTATTCTTGATATAAACATAAACTAATATATATTTTTAGTTAAAGAGCATGCGTCGTCCATCGAGTTAGGCTTGGACATTTTGTTAAGGATTTATTTGACTCATTATTAAGTACTAGAGACCTTTTTACTTATGGTTGTTTACCTTTTTATGATAGAACCATCTCATTTATTAATTTTCTAAATCATAAAAAAACCAAGGAAATACTCGAGTCAAAAAAGTTTTAGTCAAATACATCGGTTGTTAGAAACCTAGGTGACATATTGCTTTGTTGTGTGCCAATTTTTCCCCCTATACGTATATGTGAACCTGATCTCCTTAAACTTTGTCATCAACAATGAGATCTTGAATAAAGTATCAATGTAAGTTCTTGACCTTTATCTAGTTTTTGGATAGTTGAAATCAATGTTGAAGCATCATACTCCACTATAAATTGATTGTAGCCCCATTTTTCATTATTTAGTCTAAATTAAGCATCACTATCTCTGTGAAATGGTTAGTCAAATAGCCAAAAAGTGACATGTTGGCCACTCCATTGAGAGAGCCTTGATGATTTTTATAAATGACACTCATTGAGACAGTTACATCAGTGAAGCAAGCTACATATGTATTGATTTTTATATGGTGGTGGAAATGGAGACTGCCAACCCACTGCTCTATTGGTAGCCAACTGAAGTGAGGTTATAGACTTCTGATGATCTATTATATGGCGGTTTCTAGCCCAATCAAGGAGATTTGGAATAGTGGAGAAGTGGGTGACTCAATATGTGCATAAACATGCTCTAATTTCTAATTTCTAGCAAGTTAGACATATTGTGTTGATAATAGTTAGTGAAGAGTATCACAGTTGTTAATTGTCCATAACCATCCCTCTTGCCTATTCAAATGAGGAATGTCCATTGTAATGGACTCCAGGTTGGTATCTTTCCATTGTTTCTTAGTTGTGACACAATCAAACAATATATGGAAAAGATCCTCTACTGTATGGACATAGAAAGTGTAATAGGGGTCAAGTTTTATGTGTCCTATATTCATGTAATAGGCCCTAAAAAATCATTTACATTTAGGGGGGGGGGAACATCGAGGTACCAAATCTTTTAGATAAAATTACCTTGTTAGTATCCAAACTATTCATCCATAATATGACTTTTGTTACATTACCAATGTACCGTCTAACCATCCTTTTCAATATGAATCTTGATCCCAAATGACACCACCACGTTTTTCTTAGATCATGACATAAATTGCATAAAGAAATGCATCATTTGTGTAGCACCTAAATTTGAGAAACTATGGGCATACAAGTCTCAATTTAATAATAGCCTCCTAACATGTTTGATTGACTAGGTAGCAAAGTTGATGGTTTTCACGTCATTAAAACCAAGACCACCATCTTTGTGTCAACCTATATTTTTTTCTTTTTCAAATGATAAATATCTAAAAGTACATAAATTTATTTTCAGTTATTAGGCATCCTAATATGGTTGAACTTTGGTTCACATAGATAATTTCTCCAAAGAATTACAAATGGAGAAGACTATATCATTCATAGTCTTTACTTGCTCCTTCTCTTGGTCTTTTTCAAGATGTCAAATGGAAAATTTGTTCAACCTTTAAGACTACATGGAAAGCATACGATTATATCAATGGAAATCTTTGCTTCAAAATAACTCCACAGTTCTAGTACAATGGCTCTACATACTTGAATGGTCAACTAACATCTTTTGCATTTGAAGTTTTTACCACTTAAGCTACATGTAGTTTTTTGGAATGTGTTGAGAATGACTGGAGAGTGGTCAGAATCCACTCTAGCAAGCACTAGGACCTAGGTATTGACTAAAAGGATACTCCATTTGAGGGATCCTACATATCTATTGAATCTTTCTTGATAATTGTTGTAATGTTTTAGCCCATTCCCAGGTGTAGGGGTCACCCACATTTACAATTTTAATAATATTATAATGTTTAATATCTCACAAAAGTCCTCCATATGACCAACCATAACTCCACCTTCTTTCTCCTTATAGTTTAATATGTCGTTGAAGTCCCATATGAACAAAATGGGACATCAAAGATACCAATAAAGATTAAACATAAGCTTTGATGTTATATACTTATTGTTTTTGTCTGTAAAACCATATATCCCCATGCAAAACCACATAGATGCATTCTCCTCATTAGCAATTTCCACCAAACAATGATGTTGAGCGTATGAGATGGTCTTCACACTAGCATCAGACTACCACATAGCAATTCCATTGGACACCTCAAACCACTAAGACAAACATTATTGTGGTAGCAACATTTAGCTTTATTTTTCTCCAAGTCATTATGATTTATAATAGTTTTGATTAAATGCATTAGCTCATGACTTATCCTCCAACGTAGCCCATGGAGGTTGCGTAATGTGTCCAGTTTGGTCAGTCCTTAATAATTCCAACTTAGAATTTTCTTTGGCCTTTGTAGCAATAGACCAAAATAATTGTTGATACATGGGAATTATATTCCTATATCCTAGTGGTACCTTCACCTCCAACTACTTTCAAACCATGTATATAGTATATTTCCTTCATCATAGAATATTATAAATTTTGTTGTCTCTAATTAACAACTAGTTCAATTTCCATGTTTTCAATATGCTGTTAGAGCATTTTAAGGACTTTATTTTGATAACATCATTATTTATCTTCCTTCCCTTATTCTTTTTGTCATTTGTCATCCACATCTCATTACTCAATCACATGAGTGTGTGTAGATGTGTTAGGCAGTTCGTTCGAATCCTCACATAAAATATTCAACTCACCATCTCTTTATGCATTTAAATGGCTCCACCTATTATTTATCTATGACTTTGATAGAATTTAGGATTAAATTTAAGGCTTCTTTTACATTCACCATTGGTGTTGTAGCTTCATTTTATATTGTTCGTAGAGACCATTGTATAGCTCAAACTACCACTACCATTGTTGTGTTCCTTATAATTGTTGGGGCCTTCACTTATTTTGGATCTTGCATGTGTACTTTCCTTTGTGTTACCTTCTTTTAGGACTCTATGTGCTATAATGTTGTCTCTAGATCCACTCCAACCATGGGTATTAGATGCGGAATTGTCTTTGCCTTTCTCACTATCTTTGGAAGTTCTCTTTGAGATTATTCATAACAACTAGCCTAAATATATATCTTCTTATCTTTTCTTTGAGAGGCTTTGAGACATTGATCCCACCTTTTGGTTGTTCATCTTCATCCTCATATTCTTATATACTGTCATGCATTATGTGTCATACAAGACAACATTACAAATAGAATATTAAAAGTCTATCAATCTTAATTTGACATCCACAAATATGTGGTCAACTAAGATTCATTTTTGAACCAACTTTGTAGGTTTATAAATCAGCATTATGATTCTTATTCTTCTAGCCCTCGGCTAGTCTCTACATTCATCATTGTCAAAATCCGTTTCCTTACATATTTCCCCTGTATTCCCTTCACTACATAAATAGATCTATAACCCATTAGTATATTGTATAATCTAATCAAGAAGGTTGCTCACCTGGATTTATCTCTCTCAGTAGTATCAAACTAGCATCAAAATACCATGCATTATCCTTATGAACTTTATTATCATGTTTGTTTTCAAATTGAATCATGATTACCTTGTGCTCTAATGGTTGGAATGATTTAGTGTTTTTCGAACCCCAAGCTATAAGCATTGTCTTGGTGAGTGCAAATAATTTGTAGTTTTCTGTAGTAAGAAGATTAACCACTAAGGCTGTGTCTATGTATTATTCTACCACTATCATTCTGTGACGTCCCCGGATTTTCTAAAACTTAATCTGATGTGTGACGTCCAAATTGAAACCCTCACCTCAACGAGAATCCCAATTTAAACATCACACACTAGGCTAAGAAAGAGAAAATCATGGGAGTCAGACGGAAACAATCAATAGCATATGCACATGAACAATAATAAAACCATATACACATGTTCACCATTCAACATATAATTACAACATGAATTGTTACAACATTTGATATTACATATTGAACAACAAACTCTACATATACATGTACTACAACTAAACTACAGGATCTTAAGATAACAGGTCCACATGTACATCAGCTCACCACACAACTCGAAACTATCCTGGCCTTCAAGAGCATAACCACAACCTAAACAAAAGATTACATGTGGTACATGTCAGCACAATATTCAAGAATATTGTATTAAGTACGCCTACGTGTCTTTTATATACCTCTCATCATATCTTGGAAATAAGATAAAACTAATACTTGGCAGTAACAGAAGAATATAAGAAAAGCATATACTTGAACAAGAATGTTTATTAACAAAAGAGAACACATATTTAAGCACATTTTCCATTATATCATTCATGCATTGACCGCCGAAGGTTGAATGCATTAAGGCATTATGATCAACTACCAAAGAGTTAGATCATTTCATAATGTGATCAGAATACCAAAGAGTTGGATCACTTTCAAGTACTTGACTACTAAAGAGTTGAAGTACTTTATTATCAGCACTTGACTACCAAAGAGTTGAAGTGCTTAGATATAATGGAACAATTATATTATGTTTCAAGTGTTCATATCGATAAGTATGGAAAAACACAACATATCATACAAGAACAATCATTCCAATCAATACCATATGCCAAGTCTTTTACTACGCATATAACACAAGCATATTGTATAATAAACCAAGTAAGAGGTAATGGCGTACCTTAGATCAAGACAAACCAAATCATCATATTCCTCATGTCAACTATGTATCCCAGGTCAAACCCTGATAAAGACAAGACCATGTACTATCCTCAGGTTCACATCATCTTATATCTCATCTTAACCCTAATTGTGTTCATTAGGGTTTAGCCTATCTTATTAGGATATTCCCATCATTACTTGCATTCTTGTCTTATATTTATCTTACTGATGTCATTTTCAAGATTATGGTTCATTATATGAACATTAGGTTCCATATCGTGGTATAAGCTTACTTTGAAAATTTCACTATTTATTGAGCATATATGTATTAATTGCATTTTATGTAGGGTTATTAGCCCTAGCTAGCCATATTAATTAAATTACATGCTTTTGTGCATCAGCATGACCATATAAGACATCATATGCATTTTAAACATGATTATAGACTTACTGACATTTTTCCATAATTTTATATCATAATTTGGTATTTATTATCCATTAAGCAAACATTACACACCTTACATGATATGACTAATATTAATGCATTAAAAGGAAGATATCATGGTTGCATGTTGTTCTACTAATTTTTCTAAACATTTCGGTATATTACTCATATATTTTTTATAAGCGTGCTATTTTCTATGAATTACATAAGATACGAGTATTTCTGAAGTTTTTACCTTTTTTTCCAATCTGAGACTGCCATGTGGATATTGGGAGAGGCAGCTCCTCGATGAGCTGGCTGGTCTAGCTCCTGGACCCAATTGGCTGGAAACTGTTCCCGGTCCCTCTCCCTTTCTTTCTTGCTTTGGTTCCATGCGAGGCGTCTACATTCTCTGCAACCTGGTATAGGCGCCGCCGCAAGGGCTCCTTGTCGTCCTTTTCTCGCTAGTGTCGTGTGAGTCCCCCTTTCTTGAGATGTCGTTGTGCCACCGCTAGCTAGTCTCCAGTGTGCGATCATCAAGCGACTTCCTTCTCCCACCATGAAATCTTCTACTCCGAGCTTTACCTCTAACTGATCTTCTGCCCCTTCCTCGATCAAGCGTTGTTATGGCTCCACCATGATCGTCAGCAACCATTGGGGCTAGGGATCAGCAGAGCTCGTCTGCGCCTACCATCGTGGTGGAACTACTCTATTGAGAAGCTAATTTATACACAACCATAGGACTCGACATTGCCCTCAAGTTCCCGCATTGGATCTCCCTCTCTGGGTCTGCCTGAGGTCACCGTCCTCTGGGTCACACCACCACCAAGGGGGAGGTCTGCAGCGTGCAATCATCTGTGAGCATTCCCTACTAATGCCTCAAAAGGCTGTGCCAAGTCCTTGGATTGTCCTCAGTAACAAAGCTTCTTATCCTCTTCTCCAAATCTTCTCATCCAGGAGCTGCTAGTAAAAGCGATGGTAGGGAAGAGGCATCCTTGCTTTGTCAGTCTCATCCTCATCCTCTGACTATCTCAGTGCTAACTCCTTCTTCAATTACTAGCTACCACCTTCTCACTGCGGTGGAGAGAAGGAGGAAAAGGATGGCTCGTCCTCCTAGTACACGTCTCCAAAAGACTTTCTTAAGGGGTCTAACTCCTCGTAATGAGTAGATGATTCCGACCAACTCGTTAGTTCTCGTCCACACCCACGATCTGGTGAGCGGTTACTGTGAAGGCCACGATAACAACTGTTCCCGCCCAACTGCTCAAACTGTAAGGTAGAAGACAAGCAGACTGTCCTTGATCTCACATCTAATGGTTAAAAGCCAACATTCACTTAAACCAATCTATGGCTTTCCTTCCTTTAGGCTGAACACCACTACATCATAGATCTAGGGCCATGATTCGGGCATGCAATTAAGACCCAAATCCCATGAGCGTGTGACATTAGATTAAACTCAACTTAGGTCTATAAATCCTTAATAAATCACATTATATCTCAATTGCAAACCTTAATAACTCCCTCTAGGATCCTTTGATTGCCACCAAATTTTGGCCATACCTTTAATACATCTCGAGCTACATTCTACTTAATTTTGGTGACAAAACTCAGCTATTTGATTTGTCAACTAAATTCCTCAAAAGACATAAAATATAGGGATCATAATCATGATATAAATATCAATCACCATCCAATATTACCAAAGCACTTGTAACTCTCAAGATAACTTCGCATGCATGTATTCACTTATGTCATTGGACATTTAGGGATTCCAAAAGTCCACTCCATCACACATTCAATATGTAAAGTCTACATTGTTGGCTTCATATTCTATGCTTAGGTTGTGGCATCTTTTAAGATTGTCCTCGTCCATTGTCACAACGAAGCTCACTCGAAGCTGGCTACACACCCACATCTACTGGGGTGGGAAGAAAATATTGTAAAATATCACCCTCAAATTGCCAGAGCAATAAGATTTCATGTGGGCTAAGTTTTTCTTTTATCTTAGATTCTAAAATGTTCATTGTCAACTAAATGCTTTAACATGTGTGTTTAGTAGGGTGATGTTTTGTTTTACTTTTTACTTTAGAGAGAACTTATATCTATTTAAGTTTTATATGAGGTATAAGTTTGACTTATATGAGATATGGAGTAAGATAAGTTGGGTGTACAATATAAAGGTTATTTTATAGAGTAAACAAGATAGTTGTTTTGAATTCCAATTTCAATATAGCTGAAGAGTCAAACAGCTCCATGAGTTTGTCTCAAACGCCATTTGTTCCACACATAAACCAAAAGTGATTAAGAAGACCATCATCTTAACGAGCACTCATAAATCATTGCAATAGTCAATATATCATTCAAAATGCAAGTTTAAGAACCATACAACAACCTTGGTTGAAAAGAATATTGAAGATAATTGATAGAAAATAATCCCACACATTTTCTTGAAAAAGGAAAGTTGATTCCATATATTATAAAATCATATGAAATCAAGAATATAAATCTAATTACATTATAATATGTGGATCATACATATGATACTACATTGAGGCGCTCTGAGTTTTTCCTAAAGTCTTAGTCCTGACATGTATCTGTTGTTGTTTCTTAGCTCTACAACTACATCAATATACATTCATTCATAAGTAAGTAACCAATAAATAGGTGTCACTAATTGTTATTTTTTAATCTCTATGATTTCATAAGAATAATTAGACATTAAAAGGCTTAAAAAAGAACAATTTCATGAAAGTTCTTTGTGCTTTGAGAAGTAATCTTGTGAACAATAAATCAAATAGTAAATCATGCCACGCAACGCATATCATAAAAACTAAACATAAAAATAAACATCAAAATCAACATGAACATAAATAAATGTATAAACATAAGAAGAAAACAACTTGCGGTTCCTACACCATATATTGTTAATAATTATTATATATTTATCTATTTTAATATTCATTATGAACTATTCTCACATCCTATAATTGTTCATGAGAACTAAACAAGAATGTAATTTGTTAATTTAAATTTGATCTCCTAATATTTGTAGAATATTAGAGTAAATACATATGGATTTCCTAAAGTTCATACTTATCACAAGATTCATGAATAAAATCATAATTAATTATCATATATGCCCAATAAACTTGAGTTACATTCCTCCACAAAGAGGAAAAAAATAAAATAATCTCGAGATCCATCTCAAGATTTTATTTTAATTGAATTACTATTTAAATAGAACTCATACTCTTCGAATGTAATGTTTCTATTTAACCTTAACATGTAAGGAATCTTGTTTTAGTGTCAAACATCTATTGCATACCTATAGATTATCTTTCCAATGAGATTTTTGGATTTTTCACAATAAACTTAAAATTTTGTGAATGTCCTGAATAAAGACCAATAGATACGACAAGTTACCAAAATTTGTCTCTCTCTTTCCACTAGCCCCACACACCCATGTTCATCAAAAATTGACTAATACATATCCAGAATCTAATCACGGATCCTTTCTAAGCTATAAGTTAGTGCTAGTTCTCCATTATCTAAATTTTGTAGGCTTGAAACCAAAATGACCCAAATAATAATAATATAGTTCTACTTCTCTTACCCTTATTTATTCCTCTATGTAAATGATAAATGCCACATGGCATATCTCAAATTATGCTGTGAATGATAATCCATCTTGGTATGAAAAAACTTGATCCCCACTTTGCAACATGCATGCCTGTCTCACAAGCACATCCTTGCTTGTTAAGGTTTCATGGAGAGATGAAAAGGTCTAGTAGCAATTATGAAAAGATGTCAAATGGTTTTTATAACATTCTAGTTAAAAATTGTTATATCAATACATTTTGGGGGACTTTAGAGGTTCTATGATTGTTTTTTGTGTATAGATAATGCATATAGGATCCATCATGTTCTGTACTAAGTCCTTATTCTACTAACATATTATTTCAAATTTTTTTTGCAAAACCATCCTCCCCTTTAGATCCTACAATAATTGATTAAACACAAATAGGTCTCCTAAGGTTCAACCACCTCCATCATACTGTGCAGGGTTTTCATAGTTTAGTAACAAAACCTCTAGGCAGAGTCCAAGTTAAGCATGATCCCTTCCATGGAGTATGATGGTCTAACACCTTCTAATCTCTCTATCCTAGTACAAGTGGGTTTGTGAAGCTACATGATACATCCTATTAGGATGAGGAACCCCCTCCCCCAATATGCAAAGAACACAACAACATTACCCCCTATTTGACTACGTGTGAGGTCCATGTTCACAATTTAATCTCATTTGGATTGTCAAATTTGCAATGGTTAAATGAAGTTATCTTTTTTTTATATGAAAAGCTAAACCCAGAAAGAATTTTAGCTAGACACATAGGTAACTAAGTAATAAGTAGCATTTAAGTATGGTTGATATAATCAACCAAGTCTAAGTTATCTAATTTTACTTGAATTTAGTTCACCAATTTTGGAAGACACTTCAATTACCAAATTATAGTTTAGAAACTATCGTATCTTAGAGTCCTCAAAAGATATCACCATAGAATTCCTTAGTTTGTACTATACCCCATATTATGATTTTTACTTTGATGAAATCAAATGTATTCAAGTTTTTCACATTCTAATTACATGTTCAACCATCCAAATTTTTTTTTTGACGTTAACCATTTAAATGACCTTGATTTCAAAAACCTCTAATAACATGTGATATGGAACAACCCAAATACGTATCATTAGTTAATCAAGATGATTATTTATGTCAAAGTTGAGTGGTACAACACCACTCACCATGTAAGAAGGTTACCCACAATTACTTTTTTAGGTTCTAGTTACACATGTTTAACATAAAGATAAGTTCATATTAAAACCCTTGGGAAGTAATTTCCACATAATAATCAACTTTTTTGATTATTTTTAACTTAAGATTACAAATTTATTTCATGCAAGTATCTTAGAACCCTATGATACTCATCATTATAGTATGAATTAATAATCATATCTTCCTAAAATGGTCATAATATTTTACATTTGATTGTCATGTATAATGTACCATTAGTTGTTAGATTACTCGCACGTGATGTGAAAATAAAATTCATAATTATAAACACATCCAAATCATTGTTTCCTTTGAAATAATATAAAGGAGATCTCTAGATAAATAGTAGATTTTAGAAAAAAAATTGTTCTTATATTTTAGCTAATTATAAATATCAATTATTTGTCAAATAAGATAAACAAGCTACTAATATCACTTCCTCTCAATACCAAAATACACTTCTATTGTCAAAATTAGACACGTCCTTACTTTTAGACTCTATGGCAAGAAGTCTACACTAAGTTTGAGTTCAACACATATTCATTACTATAATACATCCAATATGACCATGTAACTTTGTCTTTCATTTTGTTACAATAAATTGACTACCTAATGCAAGTCCATGAATTGTACTATCTTGATCATATATACCTTCATTGATCATCAAACATCAATAGAATACCAAGTAAATCTAGACCTTGTTATCACTCATTCTTTGAAATTTTTCCATTTTTCTTCTTCATTTAATTCATAGAGATGGTATGATTGAATTATGATGATCACCATCAATATAGGTTTATATTATGCAACAAATACATAAAATTCTTATAATATGTGAAAGAAGATTCATGTGAATCGACTTCTATAATCACTTGGCCCATTGAAGAACTATGTAAATATTCATGCCTTAGTACTATCATAAGTCTCTAGTGCATCGTCTTAGTACATCATGTCTCCCTACATGAAACATGACCCCAAGTGAGAGTTGAACCCAAGTGAGAGTTGAACACAAAGGAATTAGAAAGCTATGCTATACCCTTAGATTTAATATTGTTGAGAAAATGTTACTACGTTAATAATATTTTTAAATTGCATCCAACATGTGTACAACAATATAGTATAGCCTTAACCAATTCAACTACCACCTCAAATATATTGTAGGAACTATTGTGTTTGGGATATTAGTTGCATACAATAAGTCTTGAATTATATACATCTATATAAGGTTCTAGGAATTTATCGATCCTACCTTACTTTTTCTGAACACATGTCTTAATATTATAGATCACAATGTGTCTTCCTAAAATGGGAGAGTCCGACACACTATAGTTTCCCTGAACTAAAACTACTTAGAATGATGACTTATACATTAACTTATTCTTCAATAACAAGGATAACAACTTTTTCCCTTAACAAAGGGACCTGAGTTTGAATCCCAATTGTCACCTTGATTTACCACCCTCCAGGATGTCCATCCTCCGTCATGGGAATGGGAGAGGGGGAGAGAATCCCTCTCTTAATTCCAAGTATAACCCTTTTTGTCCAATTTCATGGAGTACCACTACGAAACACCAGTGTTTCTTGATCCACTTCTATGAAAAATATTCCTCTAAATATTTTATTAAATCCTCTATGTTTGGGCATCTAGCACTAGAATGGACTATGGAGTTGTACTTGTTAATACTATTATGTTTTTTAGACTATATCCTTTACCCTCGTAGAACAAATTTTTATAGCATGCCTTGACATATAGTTGATAAGATATGTATATGAAGATTCAAATATTATGATACTCCTCTCAGTATACCTTCTAGTGGACACAATCCATGCCACAAATACTTCCTAGAGGGAAAGATGCATCAAATGTTTATACGTACAATACCATTCATTCTAAAATATTTAGTATACATTATCCCATACCATAAACTATTGTGGAAGGAAAAGGATGTGCCACATGCTATTGTTGAGTCAAAACATACATCATATTAGACAAATATACATAAGCTTAATATTTTTCTATACCATAACGTAAGGAACCCAGATAAAAATATGAAAATACCATTTTATCTTTTTTATTTACCAAAGAATTGGAATTGAAGCTGTAGCAAACCTTGAATTGTACTTGTCAGATTTAAATTATCAACATGATTATGAAAAGAAGCTCTTTCAAAAGTGAAAAAAGGCAAAAAAAATGATCGTGTATATGGTGCCAAGATTAATAGTGCAAGAAAGAAAAATGAGAGGACTTACATAATAAGCAAGATCCAAGTCGTATAAGACATGGTTATTCTCAAATACTTACTCCAAATAATCCTTAATAAATATAAATGAATTGACTTACAACCTCTCCATGGTTTTATTTCTTAGACATTCCCAATTTTGTCTTACATAAGAAATGTCCTTAACCTAGATCACATCACATTATTTATGAGTTAGAAGTAAAAACCTACAAATCCAACTTGAAATAAATAGTTTCACTGGTGTTTTATATGAAAAACCTTTATCCATAATTGCAAAGTTATTTATTTTTATCTCCAAATTTCTTCCTTAATATATTCCTTAAACAACAAATGTTTCCACCCTATTTACTTGATCTTATTATGTGGTATTATTAGGTATCTGAAAAGGAAACAAATAACACAAACATGAAAATCTTTAATGAAAAACATCTATATTATTGATCAATTTTATAACATCCCCAAATATGCTATACATCAACCACAAATGTACTATAAGAATGATCATATTAAGGAACACTTTAGAATTGTTAGAAAGAACTGGTAGCATTTATAATGTAAAAAATATTCCACCTAACTTGACAGAATTCAATGTCATATTTGTTCTTGAAAAAAAAATGGTTTTGCATCTATTCTAAATAAAGATTTATGAGCATGAATGTAAATTGTAAATATAGTATATTGGTAGAATAACATAGATGGCATCCCACTAGCAGACTCTCCTTTGATCCAATAAGTTGTTCGATTAGTTGATCTATCTTGCATCTCTGCATCTATTAGAAGCTACACTATAACCGTCCACTAACAAGGGATAAAAAATTAAATTTCATTTAATCTTAAGTAAATAACCTCAAACATATAAGAATATATAACATTAGAATAATAAATACTTTATCACAAACCATTTCTTTTAATGTGGATTAATGTATATAAAGTTATCAAGTTGCTATAACTTGGCATGTGCACAAATTCTCAAGTCTATCTCATACCTTATGGTGCCCATGATAGAATAAAAGCATAAACATGGCATTTGTGTGAGTGACTGATCGCACCTGTGGCATTGGATCCACAATAATAATAATAAAACCTTGGTTACTAAAAAATTATTGAGGAATATTCACATGTATCATATACGAATCACAATAAATTTTGCTTCATGAAAACTTTACCAACTATACAAGAAACTTCCATTCTTAGGTATGTATATATTATAACAATAAAATGTAAGAAACTTATCATATTTGCTCACAGAAATGAAGCTCCAACCTTTGTGAAGTAAAATCCCTAACTTAGTATGTGGATCCTCATGAAGGACATCTTCACAAAAATATATTTTGATACAAAAATTACTCTTGTTAACCTTAGTCTAAAGTTTTTATGTAAAACAAGGCTATGCATATCTTAGGATCATTAAGTTACTTTTTATCTAACAAGCCTTTATACAAAATTGCATGATATGCCTAAAATCTCCCATTACATTTCGAATTTACCCAATAAAAAAAGATAAATAGGCATATCTCTATGTGTGTGTGTTGTCCCCACATACCCATATGGCCTTCACAATGGACAACATAAGTTCTATTCCTAGAATGATCCCCCTCACAACACATCTACTTCATTCAAAATAATACCAAAACTATAACTTTTTACATGTAAACATGAAACACAACAATCTAAATTAATGAACAGTAAATAATATAGGACTTTGCAACACATCAAACATTAAGTTTTTTTTCTCTATAGAGTAGATATAGGAAATCTTTATTTCATGGATCCAATTATGTAAAATATCATATGATAACAATGGTATATCCCTTGTAGCTTACTAAGTTCACCGAGCTCCTGTAGTTGATGACCTCCCTTTAGTGAATAAAGTTTCTTTCTTTTATATATTTGTTTAAATTTCCTTATCAAAAGGTCTGATTGTATCATCAAAATAAAATATTAATTGTGTTGGTGTTGTGTCTTTATAATGGATATTGTATGCTAGATGTTTTCTTTGTAGGAGATAAAAGATTCAAACATGAGTTCATGTCTAAGTTGATTTTCCCACTTGAGAATATTATCTGTGATAATAGTTAATCTCCTTATTTTAGTTACCTCCAATCTCACTCTATATTAATTTTTTTTATTTTTGAAAGGATATTAATATTTTCATAATACTATAAACATAATTAAAGTCATATGGAGTATTTGTTGTGTAACATTTTTTATTTACTCCTAAGCTTATGTAATACTTAGCATTATGAGAGTTTTATCCAACACATGATCTACCTCCTATTATGATGCTTGATAATAAGAATTGTATTTTGAGTGGTCAATTACGTATAAATTTTCAAAATTAGCACCTTACAAAAAATCCAAAACATGGGACCTAGTGAACTTTGAAATTTCTTTATCACATTGTTTGAATTTTAAAAATGCTTGTACTTATTTGTTATTTCAACTCAATTTCATGTCTCCATATTTCCAATATGTAGTTGTTGCAAAGAAAATAATCTTGTAACAATTTTTCCTTCTAAAAACTAGTAACCTACTCAAGTCACAATATAGTTCCAAGAAAGAAAGGTTGCAAATTACATGCATTTATTGATATGAAAAATCCGTGTACAATGTTGCAGATAAAGAGCAACCCAAAGGTGACAATAAAAAAGTTATCTACGGAACAATAGTTGGAGTTGTAGGTGTTGCAGTTCTTTTAGTTTTATGTGTTTATATAGTATGGAGGCGGAAGAAAAGAGGTAACATCAAGAAACATACTAGCTTTTAGTTTATGTTGTAGAAATATTTACATAACCATTACTATTTCTCTCTTTACACTTTGTTCTAGCCACTAAGATGTACAGGTCAAGAGACTTTGAAGTTCCGTCATTTGAATTTACAACAATATTAGCTGCAACGAGTAACTTCTCCATAACAAATAAACTTGGGGAAGGAGGCTTTGGTCCAGTTTATAAGGTACTATTTGATCTATAGTCAGCCATACTGGTGACAACAAAATTTTGGCTAGATATACATAGCTAATTGGCCTAGTCATAGAAATATTAATTATCCATGAGTGTCTTGTAATTTTTAGAATTAACTTATTTTTCTATGAGATTATTTTATGTTCGCATATTTAATGAGGTAAAGTATAATGGATTTCAAGGAGTACATTTAAAAAGTAAAAAAAGGCCATGTGGACTAATTAAGAGGATGGGCTCAATGCAACATATTAAATAACATGGATAATGGAGTCACACGTTTAAATTTATCTTGCACCAACTATTTTAACTACATATTCGACCTATGTGTGCACTTTCTAGTCCATAAAATGTATAGCTCCATGAATCTAGTACAATTTATGAGAAGAATGTATAATATATTTCAACAGTTCCTTAGTATTTTCTTGATTTGACATTTGACTCTAATAAATATCATGTGACAACACATGATGCATTGCTTGATATTATTTGATGACTAAATACATATTAAATATGCATACAGGGAAAGTTGGAAACTGGACAAGATGTGGCAATAAAGCGACTTTCTACTACTTCCACACAGGGAATTGAGGAGTTCAGAAATGAGGTGGCTGTGATAGCTAAGCTTCAACACAGAAATCTTGTAAAACTATTAGGGTTTTGTCTACACGGGAATGAGAGAATGTTGATCTATGACTTTATGCCACATCGAAGTTTGGATCATATCATATTTGGTAGATATTTACCCAATATATCATAACATTTTGTTACATCTAAATTTTTTAATATAAGTCCACAGAAAATGTATTTTTAGAATTATTGTTTTTCTATTTTTAAAAATCAATGTTTTTGTTTACTTTACAGATAAAACAAAGAGTTCTATGCTTAATTGGGAATCACGGTACCGGATCATCCTTGGAATTGCAAGAGGGATATTATACCTTCATGAAGACTCTAGGCTAAGAATCATTCATCGTGATTTAAAAGCTGGAAATATTCTTTTAGATAAAGATATGAACCCCAAGATTTCAGATTTTGGAATGGCAAGAATCTTTGGTGGTGATGAGACTGAAGCAAATACTAAGAGAGTTGTCGGCACATAGTAAGATTTTACTTTATTTATTCTTCAAACAAAGTTTATGATGCATAAAATTGTGTAGTTATACCACATTTTTCCAATATCCTTGTTTGGATACACAGTGGATATATGTCTCCGGAGTATGCATTGGATGGCATCTTTTCTGTGAAGTCTGATGTATTCAGCTTTGGTGTATTGTTGTTGGAAATTCTAAGTGGTTCGAAGAATAGAGCTATTTTCCAAGTAGATCCTTCCACAAGTCTTCTAGGACAGGTAATACCTTAACATGTTATTATTATATCCATTTCAAGCGTAGAGTGTTATTTTTATTGATGTTATATTCTTTTAGGCTTGGAATCTTTGGAGAGAAAATAGGATTTTGGAATTGGTGGATCCATGCATGCATTCCTTCCCAGCATCAAAGGTACTTAATTGTATAAAGATCGGACTCATTTGTGTGCAAGAACATCCGGATGATAGACCAACAATGTCATCTATTGTCACCATGCTAACCACTACAAATACAGAATCATTACTAGAACCAAATCAGCCAGGCTATGCAACTCTAAAGGATCATGGAAAAAAGGATGACTCATCATGTAGTAATGATATATCCTCCTCCACAAATGAGATGTCAGTAACTATTTGTGATGGAAGGTAGTGATACAAGGTAAAATAGAAAAAACTTGTAGATGGATCATATTTGAATTATAAAAAAACAACATATATGTACAATGCATGCATAATAACGTTTTCTGCTTCCAATACTTGATTGTATATCTTGACCAACTTAAACTCCAAAACTAGTGAAGTTAAGAATATTTATGGATAATGGTATCATGTAACTAGATAGTATAATGAAAACAATGATATATTTATTTTGATGTCATCTTCCTATCTCCATGTTATCTACAAAAAGAAGTTTATGCAATCTTCTTGGTGAAGTTATATAAATTGTGTTCAACCTATAGTAAATGATTTTTTTTGTAATTGCATAAATCATATCATTTAAAAAAATGGAACGAAAAAAACTATTTCAAAATAGAATTTATGGACCTATTTGTAGTTCACTAAATCCTAAACAAGTAGCACAAAAAGAAACCTACTTCTTCATTTTCACTTTCTTATATATCCATTCTCCCATTTCATCTTGTTCGGACCAATAATGTTACAATACATCAAAAGAATGACCTTGTGTGACCCATTCCTAATATATCACAAGTGCTTGCGCATCATGCCACCATAATGCAAACCAAATAGTTCCCTTTTCCCCTTCAACAATAAATCTGATAAGGGTTCTTTGAATATGCATGTGGGGAAGATCCAAGGATCAAATTAGCAAGCAATGAGATCGTGTCATCTTCCATGGCATTAGTTCATGACCAAACATTTCAATTAGATCACATCTATACTCCTAAATGTTAAGATCTACTGTGAGGGATGACAAAGGGTAACATGTCTTTCTAAACTAGCTATCCAAACCAAAAATTGTTTTGAAGGTGGATAACCTTCAATGAAGAAATTTTGTTCAATCTTCATGCTTACTCTTACCCATCATCCTTAAACATGTCTTACATACTAAACCAGATCCTTAGAAACATCACCAATGATTCCAAACATCAAACTGCATCACAAAATTGATTATAGTGTATAACAAACCAACACACATTCCTAGATCTTATCAAGCCCTCCAAAAACTTGAAGAAACTCCAAATACGATCGCTTGCCTAAAATCTAACTATGGTGGCCAAATGAGGCATCATGACGTCAAGATATGTATAGAAATCCAATAAGATTCTACATATCTTCATTTTTGTATGAAACCTTATCTTCAAATAATCTTTTCCTTATGTAAATTTCATTATCAAAAAATATTTTTGACTTTTCTATGTTATAAGACTCATATAAACATACATTCCCTTCCTCCTACACTTGATAAGTGTAATAAAATGTAAATGGTATCCCTCAACTCATATATGATGTATAAATCCACAGTTTCATGGAAGACCGACCCAACAATCAGAATGAATATCAATTTACAAATATAATGATGTTAAAGAAACAACAACAAGTGTATATAGTCTTTGATAAAAACTAGGGTCAATATTAGGGAGAGAATATAGTATACTACTAGAGATCTTATTAATGTATTTGTCTAATTGGAAAATATGGTGGAAGAGTATACAAAATAGCAAACCAAAAGTAAGAACAAGAACAAAACAATGTACAAGCACAACTACATATAACTCTACACTAAGTTGTACCACTATTGTTACATTCATGTGCACTATTCATATCCACATGTATATATCGCCCAACTACATATGTTAAGGATAATCAATGTACACCACGCATGTTGGCTTCCTTGGATTCTTTGTCTCATTTTCATTATGGTAAATGAGAAGAAAATCATCTTTTAATTCCCCTCTCAACTTTAGAGTGGTTATGAGGCTATTTATTCACTCTACCCTCCTACAAATTGAAGAGGGAAAATTACAACTATGATTATTAACTTAATTAAATGTGGAAGTAGTAGTACCTTTACAAGATAAGTCTCTATATATGTTATTAAGTATAAAATAGGAGGTTCTTCATAAAAATGACAACCAATGTCATGGTTTGTATGATGTTTTATCAGGTTGTTAGCCACCTAGTTGCCCTTTCTAGGTAAAAATTGGAACTTAACCTTTGTAAGGAGTGAGATCACCCCTTACTAAAATAAAATAGAAAGCAGACAACATTCAAATATTTTGAAAGAAATTAGATAATTAAGGATGCCTGCATAATATTTCCATTTAAATAAACATGATTCAAAAACAAAATTGTCAACAGTAGAGCCAGAAAGAAAATACTAAGTTATTACATGGATTTGATCCAAGTTCAGTACATGAGTTTCATGAAGCATAAAATAAAATGGAAACTACGAGATCTAGCAGTAGCAACCTAGACATCTCCACAAACTCTCCTTGAATCTACACATGGATAGATTCTCCTTGGCCTTGTTCCACTCCTTGTCCTAGGCTTGGGTGGTTGGGATCACCCAACAAGAGAAGAAATAAGGTATGTGTCAAATAAAGAACAAGAACAAGTTAAAAACAACAAAGAAAATATAGGGTAAGAATATGTAGAGTCAAAAGTATGAGGCACATATCAAATAGAAATCTTGCCATAACAAATAATAAGAAAGTAACATGCATGATCAATATTAGGATTACATTAACTAAGAAGGGTTGGGGAACCTACCAAACCTCAACCAATAGGTGAGGGATAGTAACACATTCCCAAACACCTACAACATATATATAAAAGTGGGGAGAGTAAACACATGCCCCTGGCTGAAATAACACATGCCCAAACTATGGGTGATTGTACAGAAGTACTACAAAATTAGCTAAGTAGTCAAATAAATCATCATGCTAAAAGAAATAATATGGTAAGTTAGGCAAAAAATAATAGTGATATGGGAAGTGGGGTTCAAGACCAAAACAATGATAATTTTAGCATGTATTGAGGTAAGTATATCAAAAGGAGCAATAATAGGTGATTTAGGGTTTCAATCCTTAAATCATTGGAAAATTAGGGTTTGGATATCAAACATGCCCACTAAGAGGGGTAAGACACACATAACTCAATTCTGAGTCCTAGTTATCACTTTTCACCAACTTAGAAGGTTCCAAGATCGCCTTTACCTAATTGCAAGTTATTCACATGTATTAGGGTTTTATAATGCATATAAGTGTAAAAGAAACCCTAGTTTTAGACCTTTTTGGAAAACCTTAGATTTTGGACACAAAATCTAAACCAATCGATACCTTAAGTGTTTTTTATCAAGAAAAGATAATATTTACTTTATTTGGAGTTTATATGAATTATTTACAATTTTTAGGGATTATAAAATAATTTATTAGATCCTCAAAAATAAACCATCAAAAACATGTAAAATAGACTCTCAAACTATTTTTATTAGAAAGATCACATTTTTCTGACATGAAAACATATTTTTATAAATTTTTTGGACAGACAAATCAAAAGATATGATTTTTACAAATTCCACCAATCAGAAAATTTGGAAAACCCACATAAGTATAGAAGAAACTCACGAGAGTGAGAGAGAGAGTGAGTGGGTCTAGGCCCTCCTGACTTGGCCCAAATGTAGGTAGCCATGTCAACAGGTCAGAGGCTCAGTTTGGCTCATCCAAGACAAAGAAAACTAGGGGGAAAAAATTAAATTTCCCTTGCACGAGAAAACAAAGAACGAAGGAAAAGAGGGGGTAGAACTGAGATATCATAAGAGCAATTCATCCCCTGCTAGGCTCGTCCCATGAATGAAAAGTAGCAATCTAAAGCTTATGAGAAATGAAAAGTAGGATCTAAAGCATAGAAAGAAAGGTGAAGATCAAATGAACCTAATTCTATGTGCAATCGAACTAAGGTGATGTGAGGAGAGAACTCTAGTTACTACGAATAGGTCCAAAACTCAATCACTGGTGAAAACACACGTGAGCATAGGAGCAATATGCACGAGAGGAGAACTTCCTAGATGCTAACGGAGACAGTTGTACCAATATTTATAGGTGTGGGTTAGTATCCCGGGCTTTAGGTATGGGTGGTTCAAAAAACAAAGTGGATAAATTAGGCATTTCTAAATTTCTTGATGAAACAACAAAAGTAATGGATCACTAGGTGTGCAATCCTATTTGAAATGTGTGAGCAAAGAAATCTTGAGCAAAGATGGAGAAACAAGGGAGAAAACTGAAAATAAAAATGGAATGTGGCGACCTATTTCCAATTTTGGATGTGAGGTTGAGGATGACTGGCAAGCCATCCAATCACAAATCCAATGGCCTAGATCACACTTGTGTAATCAAAAATAAAAATCAACTGCATGACACAATAAATAAATTCCTAAACCAAATTGGACAAAAGTGTGGATATATTTATTTCTCTTTTTCTGTCTCTTCAAATGAGGGTGCCAATAAACTCCAAATTAAATAACATTTGAAAATTAACCTATCTTAGACATATAGAATCCAACTTTGGCATTAGTTTTTAGTTTGGAGACTCTAAGTATTTTATTTAATTCTTGTAAGGCAAATCACCTTTTCTCTTTCCTATCACATTAGAGACATCTACAATCCATCAATTCATCTGAAACTTCACCCTCAAGCAAACTAAAACATATGGAACATGAACTTTCCATTAATTTTATCCTTTAAAGCTATTTATCAAATTATTTAATTTTTTGGGCTTTAATTATACTTTCTCTCTCCTAATTTACATATGGACATTAAATATTATCCACAATGCATGAAAATTTACTCATAGAATTATTTTAATGTGTATATTATGAATCCAAGATTAGTTGCCACTTTTGGAGTCATTTAATGACTTATTTCATATTTTGGAGAAAACTCACGTTGTCTTTTATTCATAAAATAGATATAGTTCTTATTATTCCAAAATTGTGAAACTTGGCCTTCAAGCCATATCAGATCCAAAGATTTTGAATTTAAAGTTATTTTATCCAATTAGTATTTCTTTTATGAGTTTTATCTCCCTTACACATTATTTTCACTATTTCTCCTATTAAATGATTTAATGCCACATTATCATGTTTAAAGCTTTTTTTTGGTCGGAAAAGCGTGTGGTCCCTTTTTTATATAAAGTTTTGAAAGTATCTACACTAGAGAGAAAAGCTCAAAGAAAAAAGAGTAAAGAGCAACTGAGACAAAACCTATACAAGGGTATCTATATCTTTTTTCAGGCTATTCCATCTTATTTCTGCACACATTCTACTACCAACAAAAATCCTGAGATTCCTCTCCACCCATAAGCCATGGAAGGTAACCAAAATTGCAACTCTCTCCTTCTTAGACAAGAAAGAGCTAACATCAGCTAGTGAACCTAGAGATCGAGGTAGATACTCATCTTCAACAACATTCCTCCAAACCTTCACCGTGTAATTGAACCTAAACAAGATATGAGACAAGTCCTCAATGTCTTCTTCACACAACACACACCTTGAAGGGAACTGAAGATCCCTTGTATGCAGATTGTCAAGCATAAGTAGCTTGTTCAGACAACATCTCCAACCATGGACCTTATATCTCATAGATGCTTTAGATTTCCAAAGCCACCCTAACCAAAAAGGAACAGGGATCGATGATCTAACCACCTCCCAAACATATCTGACCCTTTTAGGTTTTCTCCCTTTCAGAAGCACAAAATCCTTTCTCTCCAGAATAGATATCCCTGTAGATTTAATAACCTTGATGACTAGTGATACATGCCTTGATTTAGCTTCAATCCAGTCACCATTAGCAATAAGGGAACTTAAGCAGCAAACTTCCCTGTACCACTCCTCATAATGCAACCCTTTTCTAGCACCTCCTCCAAGTATCCTCCTTTGAACCAAGGGTCCCTCCAAAGCTTAATTACATTACCATTACCCATAGAGAATGAAATGTGCTCAATGACACTCACCCTGTGGTAAAGACAATGTTTCCACACCCAAAAAGTATTCGAGGGAATGGTACACCTCCATACAGAATCCCCCTTCAAATACCTTCCATGAACCCACCGGACCCACAACCTATCCTTCTTGACAGCAATGTTCCAAAGATTGAGAGTAATACACGCATTAAAAATGTCTCTAGCTTTCCTCAAGCCTAACCCACCTTTCTCCTTTGGCAGGAAAACTTGACTCCAAGATACAAGATGAGTTTACTTCTCCAACTGCAGACCTCCCCAGAGGAAATCCCATATACAATCTATCTATATCATCCATGACATCCACAGGTAAAGAAAAAGAAGAGGCCCAATATATAGCTGGAAAGATGAGAGCGTCGACTTGATCAGCTCCATCCTACCTGCAAAGGATAGATATCTGGACTTTTAGCCTTCTAGTCGACTTTTGATTTTGTCAATGATTGGCAAATAGAGATTTCACGAAAACCTACCCACAAACAGAGGTAGCCCTAGGTACTTCATAGGTAAGACCTCATGCTTGATGTCAAGAATTCTCTCAACCATCTTTATATACACCTGCTTATTAGAGAAGAATGACGACTTTTGGCTACTAATGCTCAGACCAGAGATAGTACCAAAGGAATCAATCACTTTAGCAATGGCTTTCACCGAATCCTCATTACCATCAAAGAACAACACTACATCATCTGCAAACAAGACATGGGTCACCCTTATATCATCACTAGCTTTTAAAGGGGTAACCAAGTTTTTCCTGACAGCTTTGGCAAGAATCACAGAGAGACCTTCAATCGTAATGACGAATAGGTAAGGGGCCAAAGGATCCCCTTGGCTAATGCCATTATTTGGGAAGAAGGGAACAAACGGTTGACCATTAATAAGGATCTGGTGTTCGTATGTATGCCCTGAGAGACAATCATGGGATGATTGATGGGATACATTAAGATTGATTTGATAAACATAAAAGGAAAGCTTCCAATTCTTTCTGGTTCATTCATATGAGATAGTGATAGAACAAATTGAATGTCTTGAGAATGACAATACTCAATGACGTATTCTTTTAGGTTAAGGACCTGAACGATGAGATCATACAGATGCTAAGAGTTTGTACATTCTTGTTATGTCCCTAGTTGAATGTCATTGTGGAAGGTATATAGACAACAATGACAAACAAGACTAGATTGTGGTATTGGTTGATGACAGAATCTCATTAGTCATGATATAGAGATATCAGACCAAACACATAGGTACTTGTTAGAGAACAAGTGTACCGGACAGACATGAGTTTGACACATGGAACCATGACATGGTAGTCACAGTCAGTACTCACAGTGATGGTGGTGAATGTGATTCTTTGACCTGAAATCACTACACTCAACACATGTCGTTGGGTACACTTTGACATCATCAAATGCAGTCTTGAAACATGGGTTGTTATAAAGGTGATGATTGGGTGGCTTTGACACATGGGGCTTTTGAGGGGTGAGTGATAGATATGGGATTTGTCCCTCGTAAGGGAGTTTGATATCCATGCCCACTTGATGAGTAGGATTGAGAAAGGTGTGCACGCATGTGTGAATCAATATGTGATATTGATGTCATACATATCTCTTCCAATCTACTCTGAGATCAAGAAAGTGAATGAACATTGACAGGATGACTGTTCCATGCCTTGAGTTCATTCAGGATATCAGTGACAAAGGAATTATACATTCACTGTAACACCATACACGGATTGTAGGATTGAAAGTTGTTCTCCAACTTTCTATTTCACTTGGATAGCACAGATGTGTGACTAGGCACCGCTCTTTACTTGTGAAGTCATAAGTGTTATGGACTTTCACTGTCAACGTGAAAAGGACCTGCAGGGTCACACACATAGAATTTAACCTGGAAGAGGAGTTTTGTACACAAACTATGTTTAGATTGATTACTAAAGCATTTTAGTAGTTCAATTAAACACTCAATCAATTGATAGCTCAAAATCATAGTATTCAAGGTGTTGGATCAATTGATTAGAGTATCAGATTGATTGAAACTGCAATTGACTATTTTTGCACAATCTGCACTCCTAACCGATCGGCTCATGTGATGAACCGATCGGCTCAGCTTGGTGAACCGACCGGCTGAGATGGTGAGTCGATCGGCTCATGGATAGGGTGAAATGATCAGTTCAAGTGTTGAAATGATCGGCTCAACTGGTCCAAACAAGCGAGTTGGGAAAGTAAAATTAGTGAGAAATTTCTTTTCGTTTCACTTGCCCAATTTGATTGGAACAAGGATTGGGATTAGGTACCAATTAGAAATAAAAGACGAAAAGTCAATCGGGAACTGACCAGGGCCACGAACTGACCAGTTCAGAAATGAACCGACCAGTTGAGGTGCCCCAACCGATCGACTGAGGTGTCAACTGACCGGCTCAGGTCCCCAACCGACCGTTTCAGAAATGAAATGATCGGTTCAGGTCACGCAGTTGGTTGTTTTTGTGTAAAATCTCGAACCCTTCTACTCCTGCTTTAGTCCCGCATTGCCTGGGATAGAGAACCCTGTCCCATGACCCTCCTATATATATAGGGGTATTGGGGGCTTCTCAAAGAACAACTCAGTGCAACCAGTTGCTTTGTAAAGTTGTTGTTCTCTCTGGTTTTGGTAACCGAGAGAGCCCGAGCAAGTGCTACCTGATAAGGGAGGCACAACAAGGGAAAGACAACTATAGAAAGCGACTGGTGGTAGGAGAGTGTGTCGACGACTAGTACGCTGATAGGTGGGTGTGACTCCTTCCAATTCCTTGTGGGACAAGGAGATTGGAGTTGCAGATCGTCCGTGTGGACTACTTCAAAGGTGGGAGATTTCTGCCGCTGGGAGAACAGCTGTCAATCCCGACAGTCCCGGTGAGACCAGGAGTCATCAGTCCCGGTGAGACCAGGAGTGGGTGTGACTCCTTCCAATTCCTTGTGGGACAAGGAGATTGGAGTTGCAGATCGTCCGTGTGGACTACTTCAAAGGTGGGAGATTTCTGCCGCTCGGAGAACAGCTGTCAATCCCGACAGTCCCGGTGAGACCAGGAGTCATCAGTCCCGGTGCGACCAGGAGCTGGAAAGACACCGTCCAAGACCGGAGGTGAAGACCACACAAGGCGTGAGGTATTGTTGTCGAGCAAGCCTCGGGACAAGGTATGATTCCACAAACCATCCCTTCCTATTATATAGAGGTTGACACGTTTCCTTGTTCTGGGTTTGGGGAGGAGAAAATTTTTGTTTCCGCTGCCTTCTCTGCCTCCCCTAAAACCCAACAGTGGTATCAGAGCCAAGTCAACTGCTCTATATTTTAGGATTATCGATATGATCGATTTTTGTTTGTCGCCTTTATTTATTGCATACGATGTGAATAAAATTATCTTTGTGCATGTCCAATCCTAAATCCAAAAATCCCAATATACATATATGATATGTAATATTAATGCACTCGATACGCGTCACCCTTAAATGAGTTTTCTGGTAGATGTATAGCGTGGTTATGTCCAATAAACCCTGTCTGTGTATGGTTGTACGTGGTTGCTTGCATCTCAGTCTGTGCACCGATCTTCTTTCTCTTATTCCTGATGTAACTCGTAATAATTTGAGATTTCTTTCCTACCTTTGCTCCCCCCAAATGTAACTCGGGGTTTCTCCTTTTATAATATAAAAAAAGATAGATTTTTTATTTCCTGTTATGTCAAAGAACGGCAGACATCCTGACGACAGCTGAGACGATTGGTTCAAGGAGTGAACCGATCGGTTGACATTCGAGACGATCGGTTCAAGGAGTGAGCCGATCAGTTGATGAACAGTTTGAGGAGCAAGACGAGCGGGTGGCGGCCATGATGAGATGCACGACGACCAGGCGAACCGATCGGTTGGAGGAGCCAACCGATCGGATGGTGGCACCCATCCGACCAGTCTGATGGTGAGTTGATCATTCAGTTGATCAAACCCAGAAAGGCAAGGCACATAGTTCATCTTGTACAGGTTGCATATGATGTAGACCTAGATGACCGTGATTCCTCTTGGCTCGAGGAATCACATTAGGATGGCCATAATCATCGCTTTTATCATTTTGCATGTCTTATGTGGGATATAGCATGTATATGATACATACTATATATTGTGGTGATTGGATATGTATATGTATATAAACCAAATCCCTCATTAAATATTAAGTTTTAGATGCCTTCCAAATGCGACACACGTGAAAAGCTTGATCGACTAAGTGTGGGCACGACCAAGCATGGTGCACCGTCTATCTCGTGGAAGCGTGAAGGATGAATATGTGGGTCTGCCCAAGCAGGGTGCATATTCATCGTGTTGGCTTTTGGTCGGACTTAACAAGGTGACCTAGATAGGATCTAGAACCTTGAGGCATGGAGATGATCATGGCAAGGAGTTGCATATGAAGTCTTATCAAGAGTTGCATATGATGCAATTGGCAAGAGTTGCCTACCTAAGAGATCTAAGTTGTGGGTGACAACCCAAGCTTGTCCATGAATTAGAGGATTTCAGGATCTTGCCCACTAGAAGGTTGTACGCTGCAATCTTATGAATTGATGGTGAGGGCTATCAATTTGAATTAAAATAGTGGGAGCGATAATTAATTAAAGGCCTAATTACATCGTCAACTTTTCAAATCAATCAAATAAGTCAAAATTGAGTTTTGGACTAAAATTGGATATTTTCCTTTTGTAGTACAAATGGCAACAAACAACAATCACTTTTCTTTGCGATCGATCCTTGAAAAGGACAAGCTGAATGGGAAAAATTCCACGACTGGTATAGGACATTGAAAATTATTCTCACTCAAGAGCGAAAACTCTATGTCCTAGATACTCCAATTCCAGAGGAACCTGCTCCTAATGCACCAAAGGCAGAAAGGGATGCTTACAAGAAGCATTCTGATGATGCCATTGATGCAAAGTGCTTGATGTTGTGCTCTATGAACCACAAGTTGTAGAGACAACATGAGAACATCGGTGTCATTGAGATGATTTAGCATCTCAGGAACATGTATGAAGATCAAGCATGACAAGAGAGATATGATGTCTCAAGGGCACTGTTCAAGTGTGTCATGACAGAAGGAGATCCATTTGGTCCTCACACACTCAAGATGATTGGGTACGTGGAGAACTTGATAAGACTGGGATTTCCACTGAGCCAAGAGTTGGCTACTGACGTGATACTACAATCGTTGCCAAAATCCTACAATCTGTTTGTGATGAACTACAACATGAACAACTTTGATAGGCCACTGTCAGAGTTGTTGGGCATGTTGAGGACAGCCGAGACACAGATGAAGAAGGACAAGCCTAAGTCTGTGATGGTGATTACAGGCAATAAAGGAAAGTCCAAGCGCAAGGGCAAGGGCAAAGCTAAGAAAGGTTCTGATGCTAGCCAGGAGCCCAAGTCGTCTTCATCTCTCAAGGCCAAGGGAGGCGTGACCAAGAAAGGTAATTGCCACCATTGTCAAAAGCCAGGACATTGGAAAAGGAATTGTCCTCTCTATCTGGAAGAACAAAAGAAGAAGGAGGCGACAAACGTCTCTACTTAAAGGTGTCATGAAAGTAAACTTGTAACATTTTTGAGGTATATGATACCAAGATGTAAAGTGTAAAGCACTCAATAAGTGGGGCAAGTGTTGCCGCCATAGATAGGAGTACTTTAGTTTATTTTCAGCCTAAAAGGCATGTAATACAGTTATGAACTGCTATTTCATATTTGCCAATAGATAGAAACACTTTATTTTTGCATATTGTATGACAATGATGGCAATCAATAAAGTTGATGTTTCATTCTTTAAAAGATATGATCTTTGTGGCAATGCCTTGTTTATCTTGTGATATTTGAAATACATAAGATAAAATGATACCTAAAAGTTATTGATAAATCAAACAATCAAATTAGCATCAATCATAAGAAATTCATTTCTAGTTTCCATGTGATGGATAGATCTAGAATCTTTTGGTTAGAGAACCAGTAAGAGACATGAATATCTTGGACATGATTAATCAATCTTCACTAGTGGTAGTGGGAGAATGATTATCCTATTAGGTATAATACATGTGATGTATTTACATACCTATTGGAATACATGCTAATACTTCAAGTGGTGTTTAGAGAAATACCAATATGAATATCTTGAAATGTTCAAGGATATCATAGATGAAGTATGAATTTGGTAAAGTGTTAATTTTTTATGAGATCAATGAATGAAATACTTGGACCAAATGTTTGAGAACCTTGTGAGTGATTATGATAGTGTATCATAGTGATCTCATGATTAAGGCATGTTGATGTCTAAATCAAAAGGAATCATACTCTAAGGAGTTAGAGAATGATTATCAAATAACTGAATTCTTCTTAAATAAAGAATGCCCTACACTAATAAAGGACATTAAGAATCACAAGGTTTGTGAGTTCTTATATCCTTAACAGATACACCTCAATTATCTATGTGATGAGTTGGTCATGTGATGAGTCAACTATCTAGATGAATATGAGGAACCAAATTTTGAGTTATGATTTATAACCATTATATCCTAAATGACTTCTATGTGAACCATAAGGTATGACCTTGATGGTAGCACCCATTGGATGCAAATCCATAAGTGCAAATAAGTCTTAAGCGTTAAGACACATGGATGACATTTTGAGAAGGATGATGCTTGTTGATTGCAACTTAATGACTAAGACATTTGGCATACGGATACTAAAACCGCATTCCTATGAGGAATAAAACAAGGATGTGTACGTGACACAACCTATAAGGTTTATGAATCCACTAGTGCAAATAAAGTCTATAAGTTACAGTGGACTAATCAATGTGATTGATTGAGTACAAGCAACTCAGAATTGGATCTTTACTTTGATGATATAGTTTTCTCCTACTAAATTTGTAGGATTGAGAAAACTATATCATCAAAGTAAAGATCCAATTCTGAGTTGCTTGTACTCAATCAATCACATTGATTAGTCCACTGTAACTTATAGACTTTATTTGCACTAGTGGATTCATAAACCTTATAGGTTGTGTCACGTACACATCCTTGTTTTATTCCTCATAGGAATGCGGTTTTAGTATCCGTATGCCAAATGTCCATGTTACATCCTTGTTTTAGTGTACACATCCTTGTAACACATACCTACTCCATGTAACATGGACATGATAGATCCATATCTATTCTTAGTGTTCCCGTTCTTCATAAGAATTGGACACTTGGCCTTGGGATACCTACTCCATGTAACTGAGAATTGGATCTTTACGTCATTGAGTTTGATTTAAAGAGTTACATTGATGTGAACTTCCGAAAAGGATAGAAAATTAATCGCAAAATATATATAAAATATATAAAAGTGAAAGTTTGTTGATAATTGGAAATGTTCCAATAAAAACATTCAAAAGGAAATGCCGAGTATCCGTGTGATAGAGAACAACAGTGGGTACTGTATGGATTTGGAAGATCATGAGATGAACTTATAGATATTTCGGTCATTGATGACAAGTATGAAATCCTTGATCATGCAATGTGGCTAAAGGTTAGCAAAGGAATTCTGGATCACATATTTCGGCAGCTCAATCTCATACGTGTGACGTACAACAAAGAGATCTGAGACATGCAATTGATACTGACTTTGGCAAGGTGTTACCATAACTTACTATGTTCGCACTAGAGCACAATAACATGTGGGACATGTTTGAAAATCACTATGAATATGATTCAAAGGTGATTGGCTCGCAGTGCAAGTGGGAGTCTGTTGGTATGTATGCCCTGAGAGCCAATCATGGGATGATTGATGGGATACATTAAGATTGATTTGATAAACATCAAAGGCAAGCTTCCAATTCTTTCTGGTTTAGTCATATGAGATAGTGATAGAACAAATTGAATGTCTAGAGAATGACAATACTCAATGACGTATGCTTTCATGTTAAGGACTTGAACGATGAGATCATACAGATGCTAAGAGTTTGTACATTCTTGTTATGTCCCAAGTCGGATGTCATTGTGGAAGGTAGATAGACAGCAATGACACATAAGACTAGATTGTTGTATTGGTTGATGATAGAATCTCATTAGTCATGATATAGAGATATCAAACCAAACACATAGGTACTTGTTAGAGAACAAGTGTACCGGACAGACCCACCGTGAGTTTGACACATGGAACCATGACATGGTAGTCATAGTCAGTACTCACAGTGATGGTGGTGAATGTGATTCTTTGACCTGAAATCACTACACTCAACACATGTCGTTGGGTACACTTTGACATCATCAAACGCAGTCCTAAAACATGGGTTGTTATAAAGGTGATGATTGGGTGGCTTTGACACATGGGGACTTTTGAGGGGTGAGTGATAGATATGGGATTTGTCCCTCCTAAGGGAGTTTGATATCCATGGCCACTTGATGAGTAAAATTGAGAAAGGCTTGCACTCATGTGTGAATCAATATGTGATATTGATGTCATACATATCTCTTCCAATCTACTCTGAGATCAAGAAAGTGAATGAACGTTGACAGGATGACTGTTCCATGCCTCGAGTTCATTCGGGATATCAGTGACAAAGGAATTATACATTCACTGTAACACCATACATGGATTGTAGCATTGAAAGTTGTTCTCCAACTTTCTATTTCACTTGGGTAGCACTGATGTGTGACTAGGCACCGCTCTTTGCTTGTGAAGTCATAAGTGTTATGGACTTTCACTGCCAATGTGAAAAGGACCTGCAGGGTCACACACATAGGATTTAACCTGGAAGAGGAGTTTTGTCCACAAACTATGTTTAGATTGATTACTAAAGGAGTTTAATAGTTCAGTTAAACACTCAATCAATTGATAGCTCAAAATCATAGTATTCAAGGTGTTGGATCGATTGATTAGAATATCGGATTGATTGAAACTGCAATTGACTATTTCTACACAATCTGCACTCCCAACCGGTCGGCTCATGTGATGAACCGATCGGCTCAGCTTGGTGAACCGACCGGCTCAGATGGTGAGTCGATCCGCTCATGGACAGGGTGAAATGATCGCTTCAAGTTTTAAAACAATCGGCTCAACTGGTCCAAACGAGCGAGTTGGGAAAGTAAAATTGGTGAGAAATTTCTTTTCGTTTCACTTTCCCAATTTGATTGGAACAAGGATTGGGATTAGGTACCAATTAGAAACAAAAGAGGAAAAGTCAATCGGGAACTGACCAGGGCCGTGAACTGACCGATTTAGAAATGAACTGACCGGTTGAGGTGCCCCAACCGATCGGTTGAGGTGTCAACCGACCCGCTCAGGTCCTCAACCGACCGTTTCAGAAATGAAATGATCGGTTTAGGTCACGCAGTTGGTTGTTTTTGTGGAAAATCTCGAACCCTTCTTATCCTGCTTTAGTCCCGCATTGCCCAGGATAGATAACCCTGTCCCATAACCCTCCTATATATAGGGGTATTGGGGGCTTCTCAAAGAACAACTCAGTGCAACCAGTTGCTCTGTAAAGTTATCGTTCTCTCTGGTTTTGGTAACTGATTGAGCCCGAGCAAGTGCTACTCGATAAGGGAGGCACAACAAGGGAAAGACAACTGCAGAAAGCGACTGGTGGAAGGAGAGTGTGTCGACGACTAGTACGCTGATAGGAGGGTGCGACTCCTTCCAATTCCTTATGGGACAAGGAGATTGGAGTTCCAGGTGGTCCGTGTGGACTACTTTAGAGGCGGGAGATTTCTGCCGCTCGGAGAATAGCTGTCAATCCCGACAGTCCTGGTGAGACTAGGAGTCGTCAGTCCCAGTGCGACCAGGAGCTACACAGACACCGTCCAAGACCAGAGGTGAAGACCGCGCAAGGCGTGAGGTATTGTCACCGAGCAAGCCTCGGGACAAGGTATGATTCCACAAACCATCCCTTCCTATTATATAAATGTTGACACATTTCCTTGTTCTGGGTTTGGGGAGGAGAAAATTTTTGTTTCTACTGCCTTCTCTACCTCCCCTAAATCCCAACATCTGGAAGATAATGGTATGAAAAATTTCATAGACCCATTCAATCCAACATCTAGGGAATCTCATCTCAACAAGTATATGATTCAAGTTTTCCACCTAACTGAGTCATACGCCTTCAGGAGATCAACCTTCACACAAATTTTAGGAGAAGAGTTCTTCATAATCATGTTCGGAAGATCATTTACCAGAAAATTAGCATCAGAGATCGATCTTCCCTTAACAAAGGCACATTGGGCTTTGTCAATAACTTAAGGATGAATAGGTTGAAGCATGTTGGCTAGAACCTTGGAAATCATCTTATAGAGTGAGTTACACAGAGAAATAGGTCTCCAGTCCTTCACATTAATAGCACTGTTGCATTTAGGAATAAGCGTAATGAAAGTTTTATTAACCTCTCTCTGAAGAAGACCACATCTAAAGAAATTCTTCATAGCTTTCACAACATCATCACCCACCACATTCAACAGACCTTGTAAAAAGTAAAGTTAAAACCATCTAGCCCAGGAGCCTTATCCCCATCACTGCACAAAAAAATCTTCTCGATCTCCTCCTTAGTAACTAGCGCACAAAGTGAATTGATATGATTATCTAGATAACTTAGGCACTTGCCAATCATCATCCCACCAAATATCACCCCCTTCATCAGAATTAAAGAGTTCTTTATAGAAATTAACAAATTCATCGTGGATAACTTGCTCGTCAGACACTTTAACCCCATTCACCATAACACTCCTAATGGAGTTTCTCACCCTTCTGGTGTTAATCGAATAATAAAAAAACTTAGAGTTCCTATCTCCCAACTTTAATCAGCTCACACGAGACTTCTGTTTGAGAAAAGACTCTTCAGCTTCATTGGCATCTTCAGCTTCTCTTCTTTTTTCAACAGCAGACTGAACACTAGCTTCATCAAAAGGATTTCGATCAACATAGTTTTGGGCTACTCAAGCCTCATACTCCTTTATATGTCTAACTTCATTTAATTCACCCACAACAGCCTTATTCCATTTCGACAACTCAAACCTTATATTATCCAACTTCCTACATACTTGAAACATAGGATTACCTTCGATCTCCACCTTCCAAGCCTTCTTCACCACCTTAAGGAAGTCATCCCGTTGGCACCACACATTGACAAAATGAAAAGGAGCTTTCCTCCTGTAGCTCTTTTTATCCATATACATAAGAATCAATTGTGATCGCTGTGGATAGATGCAATCACCTCACCCCAAAAATTAGGAAAGACATCCAAAAAATCCAGATTGTAGAAGACTCTGTCCAACTTTGACATCACAAGCTTGTCTCCTACCTGTCTGTTATCCCAAGTAAACTTAGACCCCCGCAAGTCCAACTCGACCAGTGAAGAATGAAGAATGCAATTATTAAAGCTCACCATAGATCTATAGCATGGCTCACAAGAACTAAATTTCTCATGAGTAAAATGAATGGCATTAAAATCTCCACAAACTATCCATGGCTCATTAATAGAGCTTCAGAGATGTTTAATGTAATTCCATAGTACATTCCTCTTACTGATATTGTTATGAGCGTATACAGTAGTGAGAAAGAAATTACCAATAGGAGTAGAGATGAGAACATAGATAAACTGGTCAGACTCACAAATTCTGGTGAACTGGATATCCTCCTTCATTTTAACTAATATAATTCTCCCCAGGGCATGGCTGTCCTGGTTTGAGACCCACAAGCCATCCCCAAATAGTATTTCCATAACCTTCCTAACTTTCTTTCTTCTCAGCTTCGTTTCCAGAACACACCCAATCGCAACATCCATCCTAGCTACACACTCCTAAAATGCAAACTATCTACCCAGATAATTCCGTCCCCTCACGTTCCAGGAGGCAATAACTAAGGAGCTAACCATTGGGAATATGGTTGGTTGGAAGCCTGCCAGCCTCAGTAACCTCCTGATCACCATCGTTCACAAACAAGTGTTGAAACAAATTCAGTGAGATGTTTACCCCCGACCTGAATGCGACCTCCAACGACTTCGATAGTCCCTTAGGTGGAGAGATACTCTTCCTTCTGTTCTTCCTGGAGCTACCAGCAACTGGAATGAACCCATCACTTCTATCTATACTACTCTCCGAAGTAACAAGTTTAGATACATTCACATCTGCAATTGGAGAACCCACGACAACCTCCACCTCTAATTCTTTAGTCGGGGTGTCAGAAGCATCTTCGAACTGTTCGACCTCAGATAGAGGTTCTTCCTTAGTAACCTTTACTTTCTCTTTATCCTTTGAAGTCACTTTCTTCAGAACCCACAACTTCACTTTCTTTCCCTTCTCCACTACCTTCTCACAACCTGCATTCTCATGTCCAAAGGTCCCGCACGTTTCACATCTGTTCGGAACCCACTCGTACTGGACAAATACTTTATCCTCAATACCATCATCTCTCATTAATGGGATAGATGTTAAGAAGCTTGAAGAAGTAGGTAGCAGGACCAACATTCTCACAAACTCCATCCTCCTGAACTCAAGAGTAGCTTTTTCAACCTTCAATGTAATCCCTATATAAGAACCAATCATGCCAAAAATATCTTCGTCCCACAATTCCAAAGGCAGATCAAAAATCCTCACCGACACTGGTACCTCTGTTAGTTTCAATTTATCCAGAGAACATCCTCTCGCCCACTTCTTCATGATGAGTGGCTTCCCCGCCACAAACCATGGCCCTCCATCAATTGCAGTATCCAGATCTCCTTCCTCAAAGAAGTTTATGATGAAGTAACCATTACCTCTCAAAATTATTTCAATAGTACCCTTAATTTTCCATAGCCCCTGAAGATAAGACTGTAGTGAGGGCCAGTGAGGCTTCAGATCCACAATGTAGCCAGTTGCTGAGAGCTTCCACCTTTCAACATTTCTCTCCGGGATCATCTTCCAGTATACTATCGCCCCATCACGTATCTCTAGATTCATCGTAGATAAGGCACCAAGATCTACCTCCTTGGATGGCCTCTTGAACAAATCCGACCATTGGCGAGGTTCCTTCTCAACTCCGATATAGTTATTTCTTCTCAGAGCAGGAGCTTGAGGATGACGCAGAATGGGAGGAGGGGGCCTAAACTCACGCCTATGGAATGTACCTCCCCCCAAGCTACCATCTCCTCCACCCTTGGACACAGCGCCATCTCCCTAGGGTGCGCTGCCACCTCCCCCAGGAAATTGCCTCCGCTAACGCTACAGCCTGTCGCAACCATTGCCATCCTTGAGAGTATGTTTAAAGCTTTTTTATTTATTCCTTTTTCTCTTTCTTGCTCCATTAGGCAAAAGGAATCTCTAGAATGAAATTAGGTTAACATATATTACTTTGAGTGGTAAATTTGCATCTTAGATCCTGATTGAATATACTAACTCAGGTATATGTGCATAAACCTATATATTGGCATAAATAGAGATCAAATATACTCCAAAACACTAATAATTACACAAATTCAACATCAAGGACAAAAAGAATAGAAAGGATGGGAAAACTTAAGAAAAAGGCTAGATTAAGAATATAACTATATTTCAGTTCATTACAACACTCCACCACTTCAAAAGGATGTTGTCCCTAGAATCTCAAACAAAGAGAGAAGGATGAGTACATAACATCTCATCTCTAAGCTCGTAGGTGACCGGCCTAAATCGCGCGTCCTAAAATTGGAGGCGTATTTGAGGTAGTCGAGCTTTTACATTTATAACCCGAATCCTTCTAGGCCCCCGCAACTTTGTTTACGGGGTCGAAGTAGTCATACGGGGTCAAACACAGGGACAAGGTGGGTAGTGTTGACGGCTCTGAATCGACACTCTACACTTCAGTGGGTAGAAAGAGATAGTAAATTCCCCAAGGGGATCTACAAGGTGTCATAAACAAAATAAAGAAAACTATCTCCAACTGCAGTTACAAGAAGGATTTAAGGTAATAGTCATTTAGTAGTTTTTAGGAGTTTTCATGCAAGAGAAACAGAAAGATAAACTAGAGCTTAAAGCAAGGTGCGAGGGATAAGACTTCAGTAAGATAAGCGGCAACAGTAACATCCTGCACCCCTCCTCTCAGAGCGGGTGCCTCTAACCAAGCATCAACACCCCTCTCGAGGTTGCCGGACTTGCATTAGAGTGGAATGATACTAAAACAACTCCGTTCCAGGCACTCTCGTACTCCAGAATCGGACCAAACACTAGAGCCACAACCCAACTCTCGAAGTGGTTGCGACGGGAAAACACAATTTGGTAGCTAAGCGAAACGCGATCCAAAACATGCAAGCTAGAGTTCAGATATCCAACATGGCAGTCACCCAATCATAAGGCACCAAACATTAAACAACAAGTAATTAAGCTTTCCTATTTCCATAAGCAACAAAGGTCTTAATACAATGCATAAGTGAAGAATTTAAATAACAGAATTAAAGATAGATGTCGCCTCCTTGATGTAGAAGAACGACAGACTACTGTAGCTCTCCAGCCCGATATCGGTCAGGAGCCAAGCCCGATACAGTAGTGTCGGGCGGCACCCCCTCTCGGGCAGCACCGACTGACGACTGACAGTATCGCTCAAGGACCCTGGCCGATATGCTCATGTCGGGAAGCACACCCTCTCGGGCGGCATGCATGACGGCGAAGCGTATCGGGTTCGATATCATGTCAGGCAAAAAGTTACGCGTCTACTGTCAGGCACTCGTGTCGCTCATCGTCGTTGGCCGATATCGGCCCGCAACGTTGCCCGGGACAACCCTAAGTGAACCATTCCCTCCCTCTCGGGATGAGGAAAAGCTCACCTAGTGTCGCCCGACACAAGCGTTGGGGCGCGATATTCTTGCTCTTGCAGCTTCCTTCGAAGGTGGCTCCCCGGTTGTCCGAACTGTCCGAACTGTGAAAAACTGTCTTTTCGGCTTTCTGTAGCTGATATTTATAGGCAGTGGTCAAAGGAGTTATGGTGCTCGAAGCACCACGTAGCTCCCTTATACGCCGGTCGATGGATGTGGACGGCCGATACAGGTATATCTCGGTGCGAGGTGCTGGCTATCGGTCACGTGGCGGGCAGCATGCCTGCCGGTGGGTGGCTGTGTCACCCGACGAGCTGGGTCGTCGATGCAGCTTTGTCTCCCTGTCGGGTAGAAAGTGTGTCGGTCGGCACGTCCCTTTCGCAAAGCGCCCTTCTCCGCCGAGCATCTTTGTGTCGCCCAACCCCTGTCGGGCTGGGGTTGTATCAGGCGTCAGGAAGGCCGAGACGGGCTTAGACTTATTCGTGGGCCGGAATGGCCTTATTGCACAAAATGAGGAAAACTCTGTAGAAGATAGGAAAAATTGTAATAAGAGCATTGCTTGGCCAATTATTGCGAAAATGCTAATAAAATAGAGGAAAATAGCAGAAAAGGGCAGTTTTGATAACGGAATAAAGGGCAAAAATGTTAAAAAAGTTGGTGTTATCAACTCCTTCAAACTTAGCTTTTTGATTGTCCTCAATCAATATTTAAACTTTATTTTGTGATGCTTCTTCTTGCTCAGTAAAACTTTCGGGCTAAAGGGTAAAACAAGATTTGCGATGTCTTGGAGGTAATGCTGCCTTACTGCGAACAAAAGACCTTGCCCTACTTGCCTTATTATTTAAGTAAAATTCTTCTCTACAGCTTCAACGAAACTTTGGTGTATGATTCCGAAGTTAGCTTCCGCACCAAACAACTTTATTTTAAGGGAAGAAAGTTGTGTATAGGGTAGGCTAAGGCTTTTTGGGTTTTTCTTCTTGTTTCCCATCAGTCCATCCAGGTAAGGGTCCGTTAACGGGCAAGTGGTCCCTGCAGTCCAAGCCAGTTGGCTTTAGAGCAGTGATTTCACATCCTACGTACCACTGCCCCGGATCTACCATGCCTAAAGATGGGTACTTTTGGAAAACAAGTGGGTATATATATATATATATATATATATATATATATATTTATTGGGCACAACTCTCATGCTTTTATTCACACTCATAAGGCTTCTTTCTCTTTTTGGGATTTTTGTTGGGTAAGGGAAAACAAAAGAGATTTTTGCTGTTTGGGCAGCTTTTTCCTTCTCCATACTCGTCTCTTAGCTGTTTGCGAGATTATTATTTTTCGAAAATTTTTGACATGGCAAGGCACAATCTTTCGTTTGTTTGAGGTAGCATTATCAGAAAGATATGACAAAACTTGTAACTTGTTAAGCATACAGAAAGCAAACTTTGCAAGAAGAAGCAGTATGTTTTTATTATAACAGCAACTTTGTACATATGCATAAGGATAGAAATTGTGGAGGAAATTAAAATATTTTATATATATATATATGGCATACATGCGTAGATCAAATATACAGGAAGCTATAAGAGCACATCATCGTAGAAAGCTTGAAGAGTTAAAAGAAAATTTATACCTCCCTCACTGGCATATGGGTACCCTCCCAAACTTACTTCATACTCTGTCCCAGAGTAGAGAAGAAAGCAAAGGTGAAGTAAAGATTAGCCAGTGAGGGTTAGCTTGCTGATGTACTGCAAAATGCTCCTACGAAGTTGCAGCATGCCATTGGGAGGTTGTCTAGTGGGTTTGCTTTGGTGATGTAGCGGTTGAGCTTGAGCGTAAGCCTCAAAATTCACTTCTGGCCCACCTTTCTCCAAATCTCCATTGTGAACATGAACAAAAGGATTGATCATCAGTCTATTGTTCAGTTCATCTGAGTCCATTTTTAGACCCCAGGAGTGTGTAGTCAGGGTGGGCCCTCTCCCTTAAGAGGACGGAACCTGAACGCCCCGAACTTGTTTGGAGGCCTTGGTCGCCGTACTCTTGCTGTCTCTGGAGATGATCCCAAACCACCCCAAAGACAAGCTGATAACTAGGTGACTCTCTATTGGAGCTACCAAATCAAGAAAAATCTCCCCTTTCATTGTTGTTGTCGTTTCTGCCCGAAAATTGTTGCTGATCCCCGCGCCGTGCTCGTTGGTGCGGCCGGTGGTTTGCTCCATACGAGCCATACCTGTTATTCAGATTTAAAATTTATTTACCCATTAGGCTAGGAAAGATAAAAAGAAAAACTATTAAAACTGGACGATAAGGGATCAGACGATATGATGTTGTCGCGCGATATGATTTTCTGCCCGACACTGGCGTATCAGGGAAAGCACTACAGGCCAGAGTGTCGTGCGTAAGATGTCGGGCGATATAAAATCTGCAAGTCATGCAAACCCGATAAGCGGCTTGATAAGAGACACTCGCCTCGGGCGACAGGGTTATCGGCCGATAAGCGTGTCGGTCTACAACCCTGTCGGGTGACAAGTCATGTCGTTCGATAAGAAAACAACCAGTCGGCCGATATGCCGCACACGATACAAAACTTGTGCCAGGCGAAAGAAAACGTGTCAGGCAAAAGGTATGTCGGGCTATACCCTTGCTCATAGAAGACATCACACGATACCGGGGTGAAGGCGAGATGGCCGACACACGAGCAAAAGGCGGATCACTGCATGCGTTCCAGGTGGCTAAAAAGGGGAAAGTGATAGCCCGACACGGAGAGCCCACCTCACTATTTATAGTGAATCCTGGTGGGGGTAAAATGGGAAAACCAGGGTGCGCGTCGGGCGTTTTAGTCATGCCGTTCCCGAGACGTGCAATCCCATCGGCCAGCCAAAGGGTCAGCCGCTGCCCTTGCCACGCCCGTGATGGTGCCGCCCGATACAAGCGGTAGGCGGCCAAAACCAGAACGAGGTATACGAAAAAGATACTGGAGGGTAAAACATCATTGGTTTGGGGAGGGGGCCCCCGACCTCAGATGGTATTACTCTCTAGCGCGTCGTGAAACTCAGCGATGGCCCATAAAACAAAAGAGTTAGCACACGCAGCGCGTGCATTGCTTCGGGCCTTATTACAGTCCATAATGTTTGTTTTTACAAAGAAAAGAAATACATCCTAATCTACGGCTCGGGCTGCCTCCCGAGGAGCGCTGAAGTTTCCGTCGCCAGCTCGACTGGTGTAGGCTTTTCGGTGGTAACCATATCCTGCAAGTCAATTTCTGCTCTCCTGGCAAAAGCTTCATCTTCATAGAACCTCTTTACTCTGTGTCCATTCACCTTGAAGACCTTAGTCGGGTCATCCTTGTCGTATAGCTCCATCATTCCTGAAGGGTATATCTTTGACACCGTAAATGGTCCCGACCATCTTGTCTGTAACTTCCCAGGGAAAAGATGAATGGAAGACTTGAATAACAAGACCTTATCCCCTTCGCTCACATCCTTTCTCCTGTGGTGGGCATCATGCCACATTTTTGTTCTCTCTTTGTAGATCTTTGCATTCTCGTAGGCATTTATTCTCAGCTCTTTGAGCTTTTGAAGCTGCAAAAACCTCTTCTCTCCTGCTTTGTCGAGGTCCATATTTAGGAACTTTATCGCCCAAAGGGCCTTGTGCTCCAATTCCAAAGGCAAATGGCAGGATTTTCCGTAGATAAGCCGGTAGGGGGTGGTTCCAATGGGTGTCTTGTAAGCAGTACGGTAGGCCCATAATGCGTCGTCAAGTTTCATAGACCAATCTTTCCTCGTGTGGCTGACAGTCTTTTCTAAGATCTGCTTGATCTGTCTGTTTGAAACCTCTACCTTCCCCAACGTCTGTGGGTGGTAGGGTGTAGCGACCTTATGTTTCACTCCATACTTATGTAGGAGTGCTTCAAACTGTCTTTCTCCGAAGTGCGACCCGCCGTCGCTTATTACAGTACGCGGTACACCGAAATGGGGAAAGATGGTCTTCTCGAATAGCTTGATAACCGACTTGGCATCGCATGATTGGGTGGCTACCGCCTCTACCCACTTCGATACATAGTCCACTACCACGAGTATGTATTGATACCCTCGGGATGGGGGAAACGTCCCCATGTAATCAATCCCCCATACGTCGAATATTTCCACTTCGATCCAACTTGCCATCAGCATTTCATTCCTCCGCCCTATACTCCCCGTTGACTGGCACTCTTTGCAGACTTTTACAAATTGCGCAACATCTTTAAATAAGGAGGGCCAGTAGAAACCTGATTGTAGCACTTTTGCCGCTGTTCTTTCGCTACCCAGGTGTCCACCATAGGGGGAGGCGTGGCATCCCTTCAGGATGTCCGCGATTTCTTCTTCCGGGATGCACCTCCTGTATAAGTTGTCAGCGCATCTTCTGAAAAGGAGAGGATCGTCCCAGTAATAATTCTTGGCATCCGCGAATAGCTTCTTTTTATGATTGTATGTGATGTCGGGGGGCAGTTCTCCGCAAGCAAGATGATTGCAGATATCTGCAAACCAGGGTAAACTTTCTTCTTGAGCTTCGGCTAACAACAGAGCCTCGTCGGCGTAGTCATCGTTGATAGGTGGTCCTCCCTGTCTCTCAGACACGATCCTTGATAGGTGGTCGGCGACCACATTCTCCGCGCCCTTCTTGTCGATAATCTCATGGTCGAACTCCTGGAGCAACAAGGCCCATCTCAACAGTCTGGGTTTTGCATCTTTCTTTTGCATCAAGTATTTTATTGCCCCATGATCCGTGTAGACCTTGACCTTTGCTCCGACGAGATACGACCTGAATTTATCAAACGCGAAGACGATCGCGAGCATCTCCTTTTCGGTTGTTGTGTAGTTTACCTGAGCTTCGTCCAACGTTTGACTAGCGTAGCAAATCACATGGTGCTTTTTATCTTTCTTTTGCCCCAGGACTTCCCCAACCGCGTAGTCGCTGGCGTCGCACATCAGCTCAAAGGGTAAACCCCAATCTGGCGCTTGAAGGATAGGTGGTGATATTAAAGCATTTTTCAGGGCCTGAAAAGCACTGAGACAATCGTTAGAGAAAACAAATTCAGCATCTTTTACCAGAAGATTGGACAACGGTTTGGAAATCTTCGAGAAGTCCTTGATGAATCTTCGGTAATATCTGGCGTGCCCGAGGAAGCTTCTTATTCCCGTGACGGGTTTTGGTGGAGGAAGTTTAGATATAGCTTTGACTTTGCTTGTATCCACCTCGATCCCACGCCTTGAGATCTTATGCCCTAGAACGATGCCCTCCCGCACCATGAAATGACATTTTTCCCAGTTCAGGACCAGACTGTTCTCCTCACACCTTTGAAGGACCAACGACAGATTCTTCAGACAACTATCGAAGTCCTTTCCATAGACAGAGAAATCGTCCATGAAAACTTCTATGATGTCTTCTAGAAAATCTGAGAACATTGATATCATGCATCTTTGAAAGGTGGCGGGGGCGTTGCAGAGTCTGAAGGGCATCCTCCTGAAGGCATAAGTGTCGTAAAGGCAGGTGAACGTCGTTTTCTCCTGATCGTCGGGTAAGATGGGTACCTGGTAAAATCCTGAAAAACCATCAAGAAAACAAAAAAAATCGTGATGCGCTAATCTTTCAAGAACTTGGTCAATAAAAGGTAGCGGAAAATGATCCTTTTTTGTAGCCTGATTTAGCTTTCGGTAATCAATGCACATTCGCCAACCGGTGACGGTCCTTACCGCCACCTCGTCACCCTTCTCACCCTTAACCACAGTCATTCCGCCCTTCTTGGGTACTACGTGGATCGGACTTACCCAATTGTTGTCGCTGATTGGGTAAATCATCCCCGCATCCCTAAGCTTTATTACCTCTTTCTTGACGACCTCCTTGAGCATCTGATTCAGCTTCCTCTGGGGTTGAGCCAGAGGCTTGGCAGATTCATCTAAGTTGATGTGATGCATGCACAGGGCGGGGCTAAGGCCTTTGATGTCATCTACTGAATATCCTATAGCCCCCCTGTGGAGCCTTAACTCCTCAAGGAGTCGGTCTAGCTGATTTCTCGAAAGTTCGGCGTTTACGATGACAGGGTTCCTCTGCTCTTCATCCAAAAATTGGTACTTCAGGCCTTCAGGCAATGCTTTTAAATCCGACTTTGCTCTGGGTGCCTCCTCTCGAGGCTCTTCCTCGAGAGAGGCATACTTCGCAGATTCCACTGCCTCAACCTCTTCTTGCAAGTCTTCGTCAGAAAGGTTGAAAAGGTCGAGATGTCTCACGACTTCAGGATCTTCGAGGTTGGGATCCTGACATCTTAAAGCCCTTGCAAGGGGGTCCATTGTCCGGATATCCTCCTCTATTTCCTCGCAGAATTTATTGTAGCTATCTGCGAAACATGTCGATTCAGACAGGGAAGGACCTCTCATGATTTCCTTCAACTTGAAGTCCATATGGTTGTTTCCGACCCTCAAGGTGATTATCCCATCGGAGACATCAATCAACACCCTCCCCGTTGCTAAGAAAGGACGTCCAAAGATGATTGGGCAACGGGGGTCTTCATCCGTGTCGATGACGACTATGTCGCAGGGAATAAAGAAATTTCCCACCTTGATCGGCACATCTTCGATGATCCCAACAGGTCTCTTAAAGGAGTGGTCTGCCAGTTCAATCCGCATGTTGGTGCGAACCATGTCGGTCAAATCCATCCTTCGTGCGAAACTCAGGGGCATGAGGCTAATGCTTGCCCCCAAGTCTGCTAGACCTTTCCGCTCGACATTGTCCCTGATGGTGAACGAGATTGTGAAAGCTCCAGGGTCCCTCCTCTTATTTGGTAAACCGGGGGGCTTCACGAAGGCAGAGGAAGTAGAAGCTAGGTACACTGTCTCTACCCTTCCTCCCCTCCTATTTTTCATGATCAGATCCTTGAGGAACTTGGTGTATGTAGGCATCTCTTCCAAAGCATCGAGGAAGGGGACTTCAAGATGCAGTTTCCTGATCGAGTCCATGAACCTTTCGTGCCTCTTTTTCAGATTCGCCTTGATCAGCTTATATGGGAACGGTAACCTGGGAGCATAAGGATTTCTCCCACCAGACAGCTCATCGTACGGTCTTGGTGCAGGCTCTTGAGCTTCTGCATGCCCACCTTCGTCTCCTGCTGGAATAGCATTCTCGGGCCCTAGCTCAGGTTCCGGTGGGGCTTCATCAGCGCGCTCTACCGTCCTTCCTGATCTAAGCACTGCCATTACGGCAGTTTCAGGGTGAGAGAGCGTCTTTCCTGCAGGGTTCTTCATCAGAGCAACCATCTGAGCCAGTCGTTCATCGACCTCCCATTGGCGCATCTGCAGACTCGCCATCTGGTGTTGCATGGAATTCAGAGATCCAGGGTTGGGAAGCATCCCCTGTACCAGCTGGTTGATAATGGTGTCCTGTCTTTTTATGTAGGTGGAAAGCTGACCAACCCAATTAGGCCGGCTCGCCCTCTCACTTTGGCCCTGACATTCACCTTCAGAGAGAGACTGCTCACAGCGAGACATGGTATCAACGCTCGGTGGAACAGGTCACAACTTTGTAGGGTACCTGAGATATCACGAAAACTAAGTCAGAGAATATAATTATTCAGTTTAGGTGAAGAATAATGCTTAAAGAAAAAGAAAAGAAGTGCTGTCAAGCCCATTTCTAGGCTTGAGGCACGGGAGTGTAGTTAGTGGATTCGGATTCATCAACAGTGCCATTTGCCTTGTCCCCGGCAACGGCGCCAAAAAGTTCACCGGCCTAAATCGCGCATCCTAAAATTGGAGGCGTATTTGAGGTAGTTGAGCTTTTACATTTATAACCCGAATCCTTCTAGGTCCCCGCAACTTTGTTTACGGGGTCGAAGTAGTCATACGGGGTCGAACACAGGGACAAGGTGGGTAGTGTTGACGGCTCTGAATCGACACTCTACACTTCGGTGGGTAGAAAGAGATAGTAAATTCCCCAAGAGGATCTACAAGGTGTCACAAACAAAATAAAGAAAACTATCTCCAACTGGAGTTATAAGAAGGATTTAAGGTTTTAGTCATTTAGCAGTTTTTAGGAGTTTTCATGTAAGAGAAACAGAAAGATAAACTAGATCTTAAAGCAAGGTGCGAGGGATAAGACTTCAGTAAGATAAGCGGCAGCAGTAACATCCTCCACCCCTCCTCTCAGAGCGGGTGCCTCTAACCAAGCATCAACACCCCTCTCGAGGTTGCCAGACTTGAGTTAGAGTGGAATGATACTAAAACAACTCCGTTCCAGGCACTCTCGTACTCTAGAATCAGACCAAACACTAGAGCCACAACCCAACTCTCGAAGTGGTTGCGACGGGAAAACACGATTCGGTAGCTAAGCGAAACGCGATCCAAAACATGCAAGCTAGAGTTTAGATATCCAACATGGCAGTCACCTAATCATAAGGCACCAAAAATTAAACAACAAGTAATTAAGCTTTCCTATTTCCATAAGCAACAAAGGTCTTAATACAATGCATAAGTGAAGAATTTAAATAACAGAATTAAAGATAGATGTCGCCTCCTTGATGTAGAAGAACGACAGACTATTGTAGCTCTCCAGCCCGATATCGGTCAGGAGCCAAGCCCGATACAGTAGTGTCGGGCGGCACCCCCTCTCGGGCAGCACCGACTGATGACTGACAGTATCGCTCAAGGACCCTGGCCGATACGCTCATGTCGGGCAGCGCACCCTCTCGGGCGGCACGCATGACGGCGAAGCGTATCGGGTTCGATATCATGTCGGGCAAAGAGTTACGCGTCTACTGTCGGGCACTCGTGTCGCTCATCGTCGTTGGCCGATATCGGCCCGCAGCGTCGCCCAGGACAACCCTAAGTGAACCATTCCCTCCCTCTCAGGATGAGGAAAATCTCACCTAGTGTCGCCCAGCACAAGCGCTGGGGTGCGATATTCTTGCTCTCGCAGCTTCCTTCGAAGGTGGCTCCCCGGTTGTCCGAACTGTCCGAACTGTCCAAACTATGAAAAACTGTCTTTTCGGCTTCCTGTAGCTGACATTTATAGGAAGCGGTCGAAGGAGTTATGGTGCTCGAAGCGCCATGTAGCTCCCTTATACGCCAGTCGATGGATGTGGACGGCCGATACAGGTATATCTCGGCGCGAGGTGCTGGCTATCGGTCACGTGGCGGGCAGCATGCCTGTCGGTGGGTGGCTGTGTCGCCCGAAGAGCTGGGTCGTCGATGCGGCTTTGGCTCCCTGTCGGGTAAAAGGTGTGTCGGCCGGCACGTCCCTTTTGCAAAGCGCCCTTCTCCGCAGAGCATCTTTGTGTCGCCCAGCCCCTGTCGGGCTGGGGTTGTATCGGGCGTCAAGAAGGCTGAGACGAGCTTAGACTTATTCGTGGGCCGGAATGGCCTTATTGCACAAAATGAGGAAAACTCTGTAGAAGATAGGAAAAATTGGAATAAGAGCGTTGCTTGGCCAATTATTGCGAAAATGCTAATAAAATAGAGGAAAATAGCAGAAAAGGGCAGTTTTGATAACGGAATAAAGGGCAAAAACGTCACAAAAGTTGGTGTTATCAGTGTGCTGTTTATTCCAAACCATGGTACTTCCATAAGACTTCCACTAGCTCAATCTCCTTGTTCTTCAATTGCTTAAAAAATGACTCACGAATCTTCACAGACAATTCCTCGTAGGTTAGGTTCTCATGAATCTCCAAAGGTTCTATTATGTGCACATGAGAAGGGTATTTCACATATTTCTTCAACACAGATACATGAAACACATTGTGGATATTGTCACAGGAAGGAGGAAGAGCTCGAAGGTATGCATAGTCTCCAACCTTAACCAAGATCTCAAAGGGAACAACATAGTGGGGACTAAGCTTGCCTTTAACTTTAGATCGTGCAATGCAACATATAGGCTTGATCTTTAGAAACACATAGTCATCCACTAATAAAATTACATCAGACCTTTTCTTATATGCATACATATTTTGTCGATCTTGTGCAGCTTTCGTACACTTCTTAATCAATTGGGCCTTCTCTATCATCATCTGCATATCATCAGTTTTCACTAAATCACGTTCTACCACATCATCGCAGCGTAATGGAGAGCCACAATGTCTTACATATATAGCTTCATAAGGTGGCTTTCTATTGCTAGCTTGGTAGTTGTTGTTGTATGAAAACTTAGGCAAAGTTAGGTACTTATATCATGCACCTCCTCAGTCCATAACACAAGCACGAAGAAAATATTCCAAAATCCGCACTATCCTCTCAAACTAACCATCATTTTTTGGATGATAAGTTGTACTAAAATGTAAGTCAGTTCCCATTTCTTCCTGAATCTGACTCCACAAATGAGAGGTAAACTTTGGGTCATGGTTAGATACTATCACTTTAGGTACACCATGTAGGCGAACGATCCAATCCACATACAATTGAGCCATATAATCAACCTTATAAGTGGATTGAAAGGCAAAAAGTGGACAAACTTATTAGGTTCATTAATCACTACCCACACGACATCATAACCTTTCTTAGACTTAGGGAAACCTATGAAAAAGTCCATAGTTATCTTCTTCCATTTCCATTACAGAATCTCAAACGGGTGTAAAAGACCACCAGGTCATTGATGCTCTATCTAAACTTGCTGACAGGTCAAACACTTCCAAATTAATAGAGCGGTATCCTTATTTATATTCATCCACCAAAAACTTCATTGTAGGTCCTTGTACATGTTGGCCATACCAGGGTGGATCGTGTACTTAGACCCATGATCTTCACTGAAAAAATTCGGCCACATATCACCAACTTTAGGAATCTACAATATATGTCGGAAACAGACTGCCCCATCCACTCCAACTGAGAAGTCAAATTTTGGTTTCTCTACTTAGGTCTTCATCCCATCGAGCTTAGGAATTTCTAGTTGGGCACCAACACCATCTGAGATCCAAGATGGTGTAATGGATAAGCTACCCATGAGAACACACAACTCCTTGGCAGCTTATTCATCCATTGCATCAATAGGTTGCGGTTGCCAAAAGAAGCATATTCAAGTTTCTTCCATACAGAACAACTCATAGAAGTACAAACTATATCTTTCTTCCAACTTAAGGCGTCAACAACTATATCTTTCTTCCAACTTAAGGCGTCAACAACTATGTTTCCTTTATCAAGATGATAAGTGATGTTAAACTCATAGTCCTTAAGGTACTCCATCCATCCATGTTGTCTTAGGTTTGGATCCTTCTTTGTGAAAAGGTACTTCAAACTTTTGTGAACAGGGAAAACTTCAAACATAACTCCATGCAGATAGTGTTGCTAGATCTTTAAGGCATGCATGATGGTCGTGAGCTCTAAATCATGAGTAGGCCAATTCTCTTCATTCAATTTCAATTGTCTTGAAGCATAGGTGATCAATATTTCTTCTTGCATCAAGTCACACCCTAAACCTTGCTTAGTAGCATCGATGTAAATGATGTAAGATTTTCCTTCAACACTTAACGCAAAAATAGGAGAAGATGTCAAACACTCTTTCAGCTTCTGGAAACTATCCTCGCATTTAGGTGTCTACACAAAATTGACTTCTTTTCATGTCATATTTGTCAGAGGGAGAGCTAATCAGAGAAGCTCTTGATAAACCTCTAGTAGTAACCTGCTAATCATAGGAAACTACATATATCAGATGGACTCTTTGGAGATTTCCACTTGGTCACAAGTTCTACCTTTGCAGGATTGACATCAATGTGACCGACAGAAATCGCATGACCCAGAAACATCAGTTCCTTTATCCAGATGTCACACTTTGAGAATTTATCATAGAGTTGATTTTCTCTCAGTGTGTTAAACGCAATTCATAGATGTTCACGATGTTGTTCCTCAGATTAGAGTAGACTAAAACATCATCAATGAACACCACTACAAACTGATCGAGATAAAGACAAAACACTCGATTCATTAGGTTCATAAAAGTAGAAGGGACATTAGTCAAACCAAAAGGCCTGACCAGAAACTCATAATGCCCATATCGAGCCTTGAAATCTATCTTCAGAACATCCTCATCTTTCACATGCATCTGATAATAGTGCTAAAAGATGTCTTCAAAACATTGTCATATTTCACACGCATCTATGACGTGGTATATTATCGCACTACCAAATTCACTAGGGGTTGAAATCCCAGAGTTTTTAACCAAAACCTCATGGAATAATACCACCTGCAAGCGGACGGGTCTTATCGCAGTATAGTTAAGGATCGAATCCCAAGGGATAAAATTTTTAAGAATCATTACTAGTCTAGTCTAGTTCAAGTAAGGCTAATATTTAGAACAAAGATTGATTTGAGTTTAATTAAACTAATTGCAAGAAAGTAAAGAATAGAATTAAAGTTGAATCTAAGTTAATGATGAGATTACTGGGGTGGTATCGGGTTTCACCACCACTACTCATGCAAACATATAGAATCACAAACATCCAGGAAAGATCTAACTATCCAAATAGAATTGTTGCGAATCCTCCCGGAGGGATGTTTAGGTTCGTGTAAGCATCACTTTAGGCATCCAATTTCTCATCGCCATCCGGATCATGCACTTACAGTTTTGAAGATACATGTATCCAACTGAAGTTGTGGCCCTCCCTGAGGGATGTTTAGGCACACAGAAGCATCACTGTGGGCTAGATGGCTCGTCCCCTCATGAATCATACACTTATGACCTCAAGGAATCCCTTTCTATTTCTAGTTAGGGAGTTAAATGTGTTAATTGACATCCTATCCTACATATTGAAGTTATCACAAAAGAACAAGATAAAAGCATGCAGGTGATCAATCTACAAGCAAACATCGACAATTTACAACGAAATGAAAAGTTATATACATTGCCTTAGAATGTTAAAATGAAAAGACATGAAAGCATGGGCAACGAGGCTAGTCCCCACACCCCATCAAAAGGAAACTACTCGCTCATGATGCGAGAAACAAGAAGATCAATGGAGAGGGAAGGTTTTGCCATGAGCATGGTGCAGAAGAGTGTCGCTGCTTGGTGAAGATGATGCGATCTTCCATGCCGTATTAGAGCAGATCTGGATGAGGAGTGAGGGACACCAAGACAGACCAAGTAGTCTTTCTCTCTCCACCTTCCTTCTCATCTCATCCTCCTTGCTCACAACAGGAGGAGCAGGTTGTGGATGCATAGGTGGAGTGGATAATGGGAGGATGCACAAGCCTGCCGCTCAGCTTGGCTATGGAAATCATCCTCCACCAGGGGTCGAGTGCTTCTTAGGCACAACCTGCTGGTGGAGTGGAGGATGAGGAGAATGGAGGCAGAGGAGTTTTCCTAGGGGTCAAGCTCACTAGGTTCAGCCTGGTGATGGAGTTGTTGATGTATATCGGAGGGAGCAGGGGTCGAGCTTGCAAAGGAGTAGCTTGGAGGCATCCCAGATCTGATGCCCAAATGAAGACCATGTTTGTTACAACCCCAATTTTTGGGTTCATTTGGTGAGAAATGTAATTTCTCATAATAAAGATAAATGAACAAATAATGATGTCTTCTGATTGAATGAATGAATTTCGTGTATGATAGCCTTGTGTGTTTTCTTAATGGGCCTTATTGGCCATTGAGCCCAATTGAAGGAAAAAGAAAAAGAAATGAAAAAAGGAATTCAATTGGATAAAGAAATACATAAGAAAATAAATAAAATAAGAACCAAAAGGCTAAGGAATAAGTTCCAAAAATAGAACTTCTAATTATTAGGGTTCCTTGGGGATCAAGGAACTCAAGATAATAATAATGGTAAAGGAAATAGAAAAGATGTGGAAAATATGAATAATTAGATGATAACTTGCAATCAAAGAAAAGGGATCGTTTCCTATAGATAATAATCCCAAATTTTGTAGGATGGAAGATAAAAGTATGAACAAGGTTCCCTCAAAATTTTAAGTAAAAAGGAACTACGAATTGGGAGTTATGGATTTTCCAAGTTATCATTGAATTTGGAATATATCGAAATAATAGGAAATTTCTTTCCTTTTGATCTAACGCCTGTAACGAGGGCCCTTGGATTCAGATCCAACGGGATCTGTCCATCGTCCAAGTCCCAGTGGGACAAGGACTTCAGTCGTGATAGGGGAAACTTCTCCCCTTGATTTCGATCAACCTGATGTATGTGCACTCATGGGAAGAGTCCCATTTAGTTCAGGAGGAAGAAAGGAAGGTTCCCGACCCTGGTTTGTTGGGGTTTTAACCTAACTTTGTGAAACGCCCAATTGGGCTAGGACTCAGGTTACGACAAGGATCGGGAACCCTAACAGGGACCTCCCATGGCCTATATAAGGGGGACCCCTCGATCCCTCACACCGTTGCGATCACGAACGGCTATCCTTTGAGTTATATCTCTCCCTCCTCTAGTTTATTGGAGTTTCTCTGGCAAGAATCCGTCGCGGCGTCGCCGTGTTGCTCGAGTGAGGAATAGGAAGGGGACGACACATAGTCGTCATTCGATCGGGGATCACGGTTGTCTCTCGCAGGATCTAACGTCCCTGAACCGATGTGCCTTATTAGATGCGTGAGTGGGGACAATCGACGCGGATCGTCAGATCAAAGGACCATCGTGGAGCGAGGAGCATCCAACGATCGAGGAAATTCGATAATTTCTCTCTGACATGTAATACAGGAAAAGGGTTTTCTTTGCAAAATTTATCAAAATTGCTAGGAATGTCTAATGGAAAAACATTATACATGAAAGTTGGGTAAAAAATACGAGGAATCTATTAAAAATACTTTGAGAACCTGGTTCTACTCTGTTGGGCAAAAGTACCTTAATTTTCAAGTAAAATGTATGAAAAGTTAATGAAAAACCCTAATTGAATATAAAGGGTGAATTTTGGTGAATTAATAGGTCAAATTGATAAGATTTACCCTGTTAATGATAAAGGTGGTTTGTTTATCCATTTTGAATGCACGGTTGCCTAATTTAGAGTTGTAATCCATAAAAGAAGGATAATCTAAATGGAAACCCTAATTTGAGCTAAAAGGGGAGAAAAATCATATTTATTTGGATTAAGGAAATCAAATGCTTAATAAAGATCCTAAACTTGTTAAGGGTACTAAAATGAGAAACTAAGGGTTTTAAGTAGTTTTGATAATTTAAGAATAATAATATTGAAAGAAGAGGTAAAAACCCTAATTCCCAAGGAAACCCTAAAATTGGAATTGAAATCCTAAGTAATGTGATGAAATTGGATAAATATTAATAAAAGGAAATTGGTACTTTTATTTCAGGATTTCTCTTCATCATTGCTTGCATGATTGGGTTTCCCTACATATTTGAATCTTATTTGAAATCTACAATCAAAGGTATGTGGTTACACTTATGAATATCTCGAGTTAGTTTTTTGAGGTTTTCTGAAGTTCTCATCGATGACTTGAAATAAAATGTTGTATGAATTTAGTTCATGCAAACTATAATGTGGCTATGACTATCACATAAGATATGTGCCTACCAGCTCAGATCCTGGTCCCCTCTGTGGCTTAATAGTTGACCTAGTACATGCCTACCTATGGGGTAGGTCCATCAGGTCATTGGATGACTTAGTACATGGCTACCAATGGGGTAGGTCCATCAAGTCACATTGAGTTAGATATTGGGCTACCTTTGGGTAGTGCCATGCGACTCTATTACCCTATGAATTGGCTACCTATAAGGTAGGACCATGGGGGTAAGAATCTACCTAAGAGAGAGGTAGCATATAAGTCCATCGTAGCGATAGCACAGAGTTAGGGGATAGGTAAGGATAGAGTAGTATGGCTTAAAATGTAATCTTAGTTGTTAAATGATTAATTGCATGATTACATTGTTATCATAGTTGCACGATTATTGTTTCCCCCACATACTAGCTTTATGCTGACCGACGTTTTGTTTGTCGGCGTTTTAGGTACAAAGCCAAACGGACAAATAGTAAATCGTGATATTGTGAAATACATGAATTAAAATACAAGGAGGATTAGTTAGAGTGTAATTCATACATGGATAGAATTTTAGGGATCCAAGTTTTCAAAAGGTATGCAAATTTTTTATTTTCACCATATTTCAGTATAGTTGGTAGAATTTAATAAGTGTTATTGATTATTTGTCGAACCTTTGATCCGGGTTATTGGATAACGGCTCTGACCTTTTGGTCTCCCTTAATTAGGGGTTACCGGGAGGCACCGTCGTAACAATTTGGCATCAGAGCTTAGGTTCCTCATTTAACCATTAATAATTATTAAATTTTATAAATTCCATAGAATCGAGTGAGTTATTAGAGGATTGTCCGAAAGATTGAGGTGTCTAGAAAAGGATCACGTCTGGGAACTGGCAATATTTTCCTCCACACCGCTAGTCAGAATACGAGGACTCCCAGATTGTGTGACTGCCTGGCCGATATCTTAGGATATGACTTGAAATAAGATACCTTTAGGACTCTCACATCTTGTTCATCCTTTCTTAACTCAAATTCTCTAAGGACCTTAAGGATTATGGTTTTCTCTCTTTTCCTCACCCTCTTGAGGTATGGGTAAGGTTGATAAGGTTTAAGGAATCCTCCACCAAATTAATGAAAAGCATGTATATAAGATGTCATGGACATAATCTTAATAGAGTAAGCGTAAACTAAAGAATAGATACATGCTTAGGTCGTATGACATAAGTTGTCATGCCCTCAGGAGAGTCTAGACCTTCTTGTAAGGAGGATAAGTAAAGAGAGTTAGTCTTGGAGGTAGAGACCTCCATTATAAGTAGAGACCTGGCACATCCTCTAAAGATGATGTTAACCCTAACCCTAAGTGAAGGTTAGAGTGAGAGATGACACGAGGAGTTAAATGTCATGGTAGACCAGGTGTTTGGATGGACATGCCTTTGGGATTCCATACGAGCCATGATTGGTTGGATGACCTAGTACCTTTGGCGACCCAACCCTGGGAAGGGTCGTGTAGGCTAGAATGAAGGATAGCTCCTTCCTTGATAAGGATAGAGAAGAACCCATGGAAACCCCATGAGCTTATATGAGCATGGCATAGTAGGCACCCATTGTACGTTAGTAGTATGAGCAGTAGGTTGAAACCCTAGCCAGGAGAGTACGAGATAAGCGTAAAGAGCTATGGATAACCATGAGCAAACATAGGTTTCACCATGTTGGGGTATGCTTGTGAGTTGGATCCCTCTTGGAGAGAGAGCCTCTCATAGTAAGGTTATTTGTAGGGTTAGCTCTAGAGAAAAAGTTGGACCCATGCAAGAAGGTTGGAAGCCTAGACTCTGAGATATGAGGAACAGTGGGGAGTTGAGGACGATGCGACCTAAGTGGATGATAGTGGTTGCCTCATGCTCAATCCCTAGAAGTTGATGATATGTTGGTTGCCTTTAGGGGAACCAAACCCTAGAGAGAGGATGAGGCTTCTGGTACCTATGTGCTTATTTTATAGGGGTTCACCTTCTGAGATAGAAAGAAGAGTTCCTTAGACCTAGAGAGGTTTAGTAACAGGTTGTGAGGCCTTGTACCTTGTTGGTTGTCCTTAAGGAGGACTTGACTCTGAGGTGTTGCTCAAATAAAAGGATCATAGGAGTGCATGACATACCTTGGACATGCTTGATTTGTGGTTAAGAGATTGAGCATGCAGTGGGAAACCCAAAGTGAACCTAGGGTTCCTGGCCTAAGAGGGGAAGTGGTGTACCTAATGCTCATGATGAGAATTTAGTCTCTATTATTTCGAGTATGGTATTCCTCATGTGTGGAGGTCAAGGAAACCCCTTGAATATGAGGTATGTTTGAAGGACCCCTTGTAGATAAGTTGGTTTGTTCATGGTCTTATGTTGAGGATGAGAACAAGTGTGACCTAGCATGGTTTTGGTAAGTGTTTGCTTGTGCCTTAGTATCTTGCTAGGGCTAAGAATGCTCATGTGGATGCATACCCTAAACATAAGGACGTTTGTGACCTTTTTTATCGAGGTGAAGTTTTCCTCCCATCCTGGGAGAGGGACCCTTTGGTAGGGTGTATACCAGTTTTGTTGGTTTAAGTTAACCTAAGGAGATATCATACGATCTTGAGAAGCTAAGTGAAAAGTACATGGTATGAAAATGAGCCTGTAGACTCATCGATAACCATCTCTATGTGCATGGGGATGTGTTACCATGGAGGTAACTGGTATGGGGCTTGACCAAGGTAGGTAGGTTGCCATGATCCCTATGAAAGGATGAAAGTCAGTCCATGAATGCAGAGAGAGAGATGATGAAGGCTTGGGTAAGGTTCTAAGTTGAACATGTACTATAAGAGAATCCTAAGTCTATCCTTGGGTCAGGTTGAGATAAGACTGATTGAAGTAGGAGTTTCCTAATTCCCTAGTTGCAGATGACCATAGTGTCGGGAGGTAACAACTATCATTGTCTGAGGGTCATGGGTTAGGAGATTGATCACCTTCATGAACTCATGGGACCCAAAGGGCGGATGACTAGGGCACTCTCTGGATGCATAAGGGAAGAGGGATGACCCCAAAAGTGTCGACACCCTATAGACCTAGAGGAGATGACCAAGGATTGTGTGTGAACCCAAGTAGGTTAGAAACCTATTTTCCATGGAAGTAACCTTGATATCAAGATGATTGTGATGTAGAGACTTAGTGTCACGTTTTTCAACCTAGAATTAAAGGTGTACTGGCAAGGTGGGATGTGCCATCTCTACTCTTGGAACAGGAAGAACTTTGTATTTGGACGGTCGCCAAATGCTTATTTCCTCTTGTTATGGGATTGAGAGATGGGATAGTACACATGCCATACACCAAGGATAAAGATGATGTTAGTTGAAACGTTTCTATGAGGTACGAGGATAGAGATGATAACATACCCTTGTGGAGTGGATGGTACATGGATGGTTTACAAACACCAAGAGTTTTAAGGTAGTCATCTTGTGAGGGTGTTGTAACATGAGCTATGGGGAATTTGCATGTGATACAAGGTTGAGTTTGATAACCAAGAGGATGATCTCAGAGTTTTCTTGATGAAGATAAACTTAGAGTTCGAGATGAGACTTAAGCGGAATACATGGAGGTGTATGTATTCAACATTACCTAATACCTAAGGATGTGAAGTGGTAATGAATTCTCTAGTTAAGATATAGCTGCCTAGTTTAGCTAGAGGAAGTTGAGGTTGTTAGGCTAACCCTGAGATCAAGAAAGAAGATATGTTTGTCTAACACTCTGATGTAACGAGATATGTTGAACAAGTTAATGGTTGTTTGGTTAGCCAGCCTAGGCTTTGATGTAATGAAAGGATGGTGATAGAACCTCAGATGCACTTCTCTAGAAAGGAAGGCGATGAAACCCTGATCAGATTGGTTTAGGGTTTCTGAGGAATCAATCTTAAGGAATCATGACAATATAGGAGATTATGATTTAAGATCACTATACGCCATGGTACTACAAAGATAGTAAGTGACCATAGTACTTTGGATGTCTAAGATGAAGTTCCATGTGGTATGTTGCCATGCATGATAGGAGGTGAAGGACGAACACCAGTAACCCAATGTATCGATATAGAGGATAAAATAGTCCCAGAGAGGGAATGGGAGTTCATCACTATGGATGTTGTGGTAAGTCTCCCCTATACTAAGGAAGGTCAAGATGCAATATGGGTTATGGTAGGTCGCTTACCTAGATGACATGAGAATGAAAGAGTTCTGTCAAGGGACAAATATGGTTGAACTACCCATGAGAGAGATGGTTCAAATCGGGATACGAGTTCAAAAGTTCTTGAGTATGACCTATAGGTTCACTTCCATAAGGAGGAAGTACATACATGAAGAACTCGATGATAGTACAGCTTATCACCCCTTACTAATGGATAGTATGATCCACACTAGAGGGTCTGATGAGAGCATGTGTGCTCGTTCAGGGTGATATCTAGAGACATATCTTGTCCTATGAAAGATGTGATGATAACCACCATAGTCAGTATCGGGATTTAAAGAAGCTCTGTAAGGGAGGTTGTGTCGATCACCACTTTAGTAAGGTGATGATTGGTGAAAGGACCACATGATAGTTAGAAAAGGACCACAGTGTGTGTAGATTAAGTCTCTTTGATCATGCAATGGCTGAAAGGAGCCTAGAGACGATGGGAGTCGTGAGTGGATGCAAAGTAGACTGACATGCAGTTCACTGTGGGAGAATATGTGAAATGAAAATCTGACCCCTCTGAGCTAGAGCTGAGAAAGCTGAGTCCTCGATACATGGGTCCATTGAGATGGATTGGTGGAGAAGGTTAACCTTACCCCTCAGGATAAAGAAATGTGTGATGAGGTATAGGTGTCCAATTTAGAGCACTATGTGAGGTACCCTGACCATGTGCTGAGTAATGAACCTAGTGAGCCCCAAGGGAGGCTGAAATGGCCTGAGTCACCTGCACAGTTTATAGACGCCATAGTGAAAGAACTCAGAGAAAAGAATATGTGATGATAACGGTTCTTTGGAAGCGTGTTGGATAAGGTAAAGCCACATAGGGGCCGATGATGGACATGGAAAAGTCTTATCCTGAATTGTTTGTTTGCTTGATGGAATATTGAGGACAGAATTCTTATAAGAGGGGAAGGATGTTACAACCCCAATTTTTGGGTTCATTTGGTGCAAAATGTAATTTCTCATAATAAAGATAAATGAACAAATAATGATGTCTTTTGATTGAATGAATGAATTTTGTGTATGATAGCCTTGTGTGTTTTCTTAATGGGCCTTATTGGCCATTGAGCCCGATTGAAGGAAAAAGAAAAAGAAATGAAAAAAGGAATTCAATTGGATAAATAAATACATAAGAAAATAAATAAAATAAGAACCAAAAGGCTAAGGAATAATTTCCAAAAACAAAACTTCAAATTATTAGGGTTCCTTGGGGATCAAGGAACTCAGGATAATAATTAATGGTAAAGGAAATAGAAAATATGTGGAAAACATGAATAATTAGATGATAACTTGCAATCAAAGAAAAGGGTTCGTTTCCTTTAGATAATAATCCCAATTTTTTTAGGATGGAAGATAAAAGTATGAACAAGGTTCCATCAAAATTTGAAGTAAAAAGGAACTATAATTAAAAGTTATGGATTTTCCAAGTTATCATTGAATTTGGAATATAATTCAAAATAATAGGAAATTTCTTTCCTTTTGATCTAATGCCTGTTACGAGGGTACTTGGATTCAGATCCAACGGGCGTTGTCCATTGTCCAAGTCCTAGTGGGACGAGGACTTCAATCATGACAGGGGAAACTTCTCCCCTTGATTATGATCAACCTGATGCATGTGCACTCATGGGAAGAGTACCATTGAGTTTGGGAGGAAGAAAGGAAGGTTCCCGACCCTAGTTTATTGGGGTTTTAACCTAAATTCACAAAACGCCCAATTGGGCTTGGACTCAGGTTACGACAAGGATTGGGAACCCTAACAGGGACCTCTCATAGCCTATATAAAGGGACCCCTCGATCCCTCACACCGTTGCGATCACGAATGGCTATCCTCTAAGTTCTATCTCTCCCTCCTCTGGTCTATTGGACTTGCTCTGGTAAGAATCCGTTGCGGGGCCGCCGTGTTGCTCGAGCGAGGAATAGAAAGGAAATGACACACAGTCATCATTCGATCGGTGATCACGGTGGTCTCTCGTGGGATCCAACGTCCCTGAACCAACACGCCTGATTAGACGCGTGAGTGGGGACGATCGACATGGATCGTCCGATCAAAGGACCATCTTGGACCGAGGAGCATCCAACGACTGAGGAAATTCAGTAATTTCACACTCTGACATATAATCCAGGAATAGGGTTTTCTTTGCAAAATTCGTAAAAATTGCTAGGAATGTCTAATGGAAAAACTTTATACAAGAAAGTTGTGTAGAAAAATACGAGGAATCTGATAAAATACTTTGAGAACATGGTTCTACTCCGTTTTGCAAAAGTACCTTAATTTTCTAGTAAAATGTATTAAAAGTTAATGAGAAACCCTAATTGAATATAAAGGGTGACTTTTGGTGAATTAATAGGTCAAATTGATAAGGTTTACCCTGTTAATGATAAAGGTGGTTTGTTTATCCGTTTTGAAAGCAAGGTTGCCTAATTTAGAATTGTAATCCATAAAAGAATGATAATCTAAATGGAAACCCTAATTTGAGGTAAAAGAGAAGAAAAATCATATTTAGTTGGATTAAGGAAATCAGATGCTTAATAAAGATCGTAAACTTGTTAAGGGTACTAAAATGAGAAATTAAGGGTTTTAAGTAGTTTTGATAAATTAAGGATAATAATATTGAAAGAGGAGGTAAAAACTCTAATTCCCAAGGAAACCCTAAAATTGGAATTGAAATCCTAAGTAATGTGATAAAATTGGATAAATATTAATAAAAGGAAATTGGTACTTTTATTTCAATATTTCTCTTCATCATTGCTTGCATGATTGGGTTTCCCTGCATATTTGAATCTTTCTTGAAATTTGCAATCAAAGGTATGTGGTTACGCTTATGAATATCTCGAGTTAGTTTTTCAAGGTTTTTTGAAGTTTTCATCGATGACTTGAAATAAATTGTTGGATGAATTTAGTTCATGCAAACTATAATGTGGCTATGACTATCACATAAGATATGTGCCTACCAGCTCAGATCCTAGTCCCCTCTATGGCTTAATAGTTGACCTAGTACATGGCTACCTATGGGGTAGGTCCATCAGGTCATTGGATGACTTAGTACATGGCTACCAATGGGGTAGGTCCATCAAGTCACATTGAGTTAGATATTGGGCTACCTTTGGGTAGTGCCATGCGACTCTATTACCCTATGTATTGGCTACCTGTAAGGTAGGACAATGGGGGTAAGAATCTACCTAAAAGAGAGGTAGCATTCAAGTCCACTGTAGGGATAGCACAGAGTTAGGGGATATGTAAGGATTGAGTAGTATGGCTTAAAATGTAATCTTGGTTGTTAAATGATTAATTTCATGATTACGTTGTTATCATAGTTTCATGATTATTTTTTCCCCCACATACCAGCTTTATGCTGACCGATGTTTTGTTTTTCGGCGTTTTAGGTACAAAGCCAAACGGACAAACAGTAAATCATCATATTGTGAAATACATGAATTAAAATACAAGGAGGATTAGTTAGAGTAGAATTCATACATGGATAGAAGTTTAGAGATCCAAGTTTTCAAAAGGTATGCAAATTTTTTATTTTCACCATATTTTAGTATAGTTGGTAGAATTTAATAATTGTTATTGATTATTTGTCGATCCTTTGATCCAGGTTATTGGATAATGGCTCTAACCTTTCGATCACCCTTAATTGGGGGTTACCGGGAGGTGGGGTCGTAACATTGTTGGTCCTATTTATAGGATTGGGTAGAGTCTTGAATGGTTTGGCATTGGTCTGGTTCTTCTCACAGTCTAGGAGAGACCTCTTCACAGTTTTGAAAACCAAGGGCCCTTCTCACAGTCTTGAGACCGTAAGGGTCTTCATGATCTTGCTTAATAGTTTCAGTTTCATGATTTGCCTTCACGGTTTGCAAACCGCGAGGCTTCCTCTCGGTTTGGAAATTGCACACAGCCCTACCGGTCTTGCATCTTAGCGAATTGGCTTCTTCAAAGTTTGGTGTCTTCACAGTTTCGACTTCTCCACGGTTTCAACTTCTCAGTTCTCTCTTCACGGTCTTGCAGATTGATGGTTGCCTCACGATTTGAAGATCGAGTGCCACCTCACAGTCTCAAGACAATGAGGGCTTCTTGCGATTTGGGCGGTAGGATCATGAGCGGGTTCGAATGGTTTGGGATTATGGTTGCAGGTACAGGTGCAAACAGAGAAGTAGGTGGTGTTCGTGGTGTGAATAGTGGAGGTCGACAGCGGTGGTGAGGTTTGAAGGTGCTGCGGGCACTACTGTTAGTCTTGGAGGAGCAGGCGGTGGAGATGGTGTGTGAGGACCTGTGGCAGAGGAAGTCGGCACGATCATGGTTGTTGCAGGTTAACGTCGCAGACAGGAGAGGAAGACAAGGGTTGTAGGGCAACGGTGATCGAAGGCGAAGCTGTTGCAATGGTCATGAGGAGATGAGCATGTCATGAAAGGAAGAGGAAGGTGTCGATAGAAGGTGATGGCGCTCTCGGTCTTGAGACTGTGAGGGTGCGTCGAGATGTGAAAACCGCAAGAAGGAAAATGATAGCCCAAGACTGCTTGGGCAGATCATAGGTTGAATGGATAGGGATTATTGATCGGTGATCGGGTGGATGGGAGAAGGCCCAAGACCGAATGGGCTATTGTGAGGGCAAGACCGTGTGGAGGAAAATTGCTAGGGCAATTGGCGATGGTGATGATGGTGGTTGAAGACGTTGATGAAGGTGTATTAGGGTTAAAAGGAGGTGGGTTCTAGTTGATGGTTCAACCTCATCATGACCTACATAAAATCAATATAGAATTTAGTTAATAATCTTTATAAATGAACCAATTAAGCAATTTTGCATTTTGCAAGATTTAGTAGATGAGAGTGAAAGCATTCAGTCAAATAGGGCCCCAGATGGTGACTTAAAATCAAGATGAATATGTATTCATAAATCTAATAATAACCTTTTTGCAAATCCATCTTAGAAAACATGATGGGTGACTTAATATAGTCGAGAAAATGATCGATGTGTAGTAAGAAATAATGATTCTTCACTATCACTGTAACAATTTTTCCTTCTTCTTTATGAACAAAACAAGGTCTCCCTAAGGTGAAATACTGGGACAAATTAAACCCTTGTAAAGAAGCTCCTGAACCTACTTCTTAAGCTTGATGAGTTTAACTGGAGCCAAGTGATAAGATAGCTTTGAGATAGGTGAAGTTTTGGGCACAAACTCGATGGAAAACTCCACCTCGCGAGTTGGCAGAAACTTGGGAAACTCCTCTAGAAGCATGTCAGGAAAGTCCTTCACCACATCTATATGGTTTAATGCAGGGGGTGTGGCATCAAGAATGATGGATGCTAAATATGTTCTACAACCTTGTGAGATAAGATTTTTGGCTTTGATATCATAAATTATGAATTGTCGATCCTCTTGTTTCCTACCCTTGATACACAACCTTTCTCCATAAGGGTGCAAAATACTAGCTTTTAACTCTCAAGAGAAGAGGTCTACTTATACTTCTTCAACCAATCCATCCCCATGATAACATCAAAAGTAGACATGTCTAGTAGGATGAAGTTTGAAGGAAACATCTTCCTAGATATACAGATGTCCAAGGATGGGCGTTTGAGATAAGAAAAGAAGATTCTACCACTAGAATCTTTAAAATGTAACACATGATCCATTTATTCAGATTCTAATTCTAACATTGAGCAAGCTGTGTTTATATGAAGGTATGGTACGATCTAGAATCAAAAAGTGCCTTGATTTGATGCATCTTAATATGTGAAGTACGTTCAATAACTTCATTGCCTCTCCAACTTCTTTAGAATTCAGAGATAACACTCTTCCATTCTAGTTTTCCAAAGGTGGTCGACATCCTTGCTGGTTCTAGTTGTTGTTTCTTAGATGCAAATTTTGTCAATATGGCAGTTGCTGAGCTGGTTTATGAGTTGGGGCCTATACTCACTAAAGCTTAGGACAATTGGGTCAAATATTTTTGGCTTGTCCGCACTCATAGCATATAGGTTCAAGTCAATCATCTCTATGGGGAGGGGCATTTCTTGCATTACACTTCCTATGAAGATGAGATCGAGAACAACGGTTGCATCTCTCAAGTCCCAAAATTCCACCCAAGTTCTTCCTCTTGTTGTTATTGTTATATCCGGAAGACTAAAATCTAGAATAGGCCTCGATCACAAGCTCCTTCTCCACCAAAGTAAGACATAGATAGGGAACAAGATTGCATTTGATGTTGTAGCTGAGTCCTTCCAAGAAAAGAGTTGATCTTTGTTCTGCTCTGAGATTGATGACATAATGTTCCAAAAGTAGAAAATATTGAACATAGTCAAAAACATTCATGCTTTCCAATTGCAGGCTATAAAACTCATCTTACTACCTTTATAGATAAGTAGGGTAGATGTACATCTCATGCAAACATTTGAGAAACTGCTCCCAAGTCATGTTTTTGATGTCGCGGTATGTGCTATACCATTCCACCAGACATGTGTTGGCCCGTCCAGCATATAAGTTGCAAAGCAAACCTTCTGATGTGTAGGACACGCCATGCCCTTGAAAGTATGCTCCAAGGCCAACACCCAATAATCAACCTTATCCAATATGTTTGGCACACTCTTGCCCTTGAAGTATGGTGGTTGCATATTGATGAAGTATGTCAAAGTAAACTCCTTAGGCTTGCTAGCAGTGGCTGTAGCAGCAAAGAGTTGTCCCAATAGGGTAGTCAAGAATGGTTGGTGCAACATGGTCAACTCTTGATCAGGGGTCAGGTATGGCGTGCTCACAAGAGGAGTAGGAGTCTTTGTGTTGTTATGAGGAGTCACTTGTTGACCTAGAGGTTATACATTGTCCATATTTTGATAATGACTTAACCATTCCATTCATATGTATCTAATATGTGTATTCAAGATTGATTTTAGGTGTTAGGTACATGAAAAGGATCAAATTACTCATGCCCTAATTTGCTAAAGTTCAAGTCAAAAGAAATGCAAGTGTGCTATTTAGGAAATCCTTGTAAATGACCTTAGAAGAATTTTGTAAACACTTGTATTAATGATATGACTAGTAACTAAGACGAGAAAATTGATTGGGACACTTAGAACCAAGTTTTAATCACTTTTTATGCACTTTGGAAAATTGATCACAGGCAACTAATTGGTCGAGTTACAATCTCGACCGATCCACTGGATCAATTCTCTGAAGTGTGCATCGGTTGAGTTGCACACTCACAGAACTTTACCGTTCGGGTTACTGACCAAATGCAACTTTCATTGGTTGGTCGAGTTTCCTCTGGACAAACTCAACTAATGGTTTGAAAATTGGGTTTGTCTTTTACCCAATTGGTTGAGTTACCATTATTAAATCTCAAACGAATGTACTATATGGAAAAAGAAAAAAAAGTTATTCTAACCATTGGTGACTTGTTTGGATGAAAATAGATCTGTTTCCTTGTGAAAAAATGACTATAATTCGATCCTAAGTGTTCCCCAACTCAAAGGGGCAACCCCAGCTATAAATAGGACCACTTGGAGTTCATTCCAAGGTTGCTCATTCCATATATGCTTGGTTCTTACTTAGTTGAGAGTGTTGCACACCTTTAAGCCCCTATCTCTCTCTACCTTCAAGTCATATATGTGAGTATGAGTAAGTTAGGATCTATTGTAAGAGAGTTACCTCTTGTATCCATGTAAAGATGTCCACCTCCATCTTCCTACCTCCTTTCCTTATTGAAGAAAAGGCTTGAAAATCTTCTCTGAGTGAAGGAGAAGGAGTTGTTGTTATTCAAGGTTGAAGAAAGCATGGTGTTCCAGATCTCCGAGTGAAGGAGATAGGCAAGGTGGACATTCAAGAAGGATAGATAATTCCTTGAAGGCCAAAGACTTGAAGATGGAGTGGGTAAGTCCTTGTTGAAGGCTAAAGACTCCCTGGTTCAAGTGGGTAAGTTCCTTCGATAGATTGAAGATCCTTTATTGAGGTATTAAGTCCTTGGATGAAGGTGGTTTTGTCTTGTAATCTTATGAATGAATATAAGAGCATCAAGATTGCAAAGTCCTAGAGCCTAACCACCTCTAGGTAGTAGACTGACTCACTTATAGTTTGAAGTGTGGAACCACTCTAAACCACTTTGTCCAAGTGTATGTTCTTCCTTGTCTCTAACCCTTGCTATGCTTGTTAGTTGGGACCTCAAATTGACTGTATGTTTAAGTTTCTGCACTTAATATAATTTAGTGGTCTAATTCATTTTGTGAATTTCTATTCACCCCCCTCTAGAGCCCTTGATCCAACAAGTGGTATCAGAGCAGGTCTTCTCCATGATACTTCCACAAGTAGGAGAAGATGGGTGATGTAGCACTTGAATCTCTCAACTTGGAGGGGAGATTCTCCATGCGACCTCCAGTTTTTGACGGCACCAACTTACTCTATTGGAAGAGAAGAATATAGTTCTATCTCTAAGGAGTAAGCAATGAGATGTGGAAGGTGGTGCACCTAAAGTATGAAGATCCAAAGGGGGAAATCTCCACATGGATGGAAGCCCAAATGAAGCAAGCTCAGCTCAATGCCAAAGCCATGAGCATCATCTATGTAGTCCTCACCCCATCCGAGTTCAACTGGATCTCCTCATGAGACACCGCACATGAAATTTGGAACAAGCTATGTGTCACCTATGAAGGAATGGAGCAAGTGAAGGAATCTAAGATCTACATGCTTGTTGGTCTACTTGAGAACTTCAAGATGGGCAAGAACGAAAGTGTGGCAAACATGTATACAAGGCTTAATGTGATCATAAATGGATTGGAAGCCCTTGGTAGTGTGACAGACAAAGGCACAAAGATCAACTCAATGATCTTGAGATCTCTTCCAAAGAGATGGGAGCCCAAAGTTACATCCATTCAAGAAGTGTACAAGATTAGTGAATTGTCAACCGAGGATTTGGTTGGAAATCTTCAAGCTCATGAGCCAAGGTTTGATAAGTAAGAAGAAGAAGAAGAAAAGAGAGAAGAGAAGGAGTCCAAGAAGATCAAGGACACATCCTTCAAAGCTCAAATTGAAGAGATCGTACGGCAGCAACAACTTGCACTCAAGTCCCCTAATCCTTCCTCATGTGAAGATGAAGGCCCAAATGAGCATGAAGCTAGCTACTCCAAGGGCAAACACTTCAAGGGGAAGTCTTCTTCATCAACTCCTAGATGCTATGAATGTGGCCAAAAATGCCATTATAAGAGTGACTGCCCCAAGGCCAAGAAGAGCCATCACAACAACAGCCATAAGAAGGACAATGGAGTACAAGAAGGAAGGAAAATATAAGAGGAAGGAGAAGAAAGAAAGAAGAATCAAATATGTTTCTCATGCAGATTGGTAGGAGTCTTCCTCAATGTCTTCTAGCTCTGAAGATGGAGAATGCCACCTTACTCTCATGGCCTCTACATGTGATGATGTAGGTGAGGTAAGTGAGGTAAGTGAAGTCAATTTGCATGAGTTGTCTAAAGAAACTCTTATTGATATGCTTAATGCTTGCGGGTCATCTTTTACTAAATGCAAAGCTAAAAATAAAAAGTTAGGAAAAATTATAGATAATCTTTATGCTAAGATTGAGATTCTTGATCAAAATGAAAAGTTGCACCTTGATAGTATTGATACCATGCAAGGGAAATTTCTTGATCTTGAGCTCCAATACAATAGAGTTGAAGTTGAGAATGGTTTCTACCTTAAGACCATTGCTACTCTTAAGGAAGATAACAAAAAATGCCTAGATGAGATTGATGTTCTTAAAACTAAAAAATGTAGAACTTAACCTCATTTATGAAGCTAGGAAGCAAGAAACTCATGCTTATCAAAAAGAAATTCTTTTGCTTAAATCTGAAAATGCTAAGTTGCTTGCTAAAGTTAATGATCTATCCTCTAGACCTATTTACAAAGTAATGAGGTAGCTAGCACTGCTTTAGAATGTGGTTCTTTTCATACTAAAGCCCTCTGTTTAGAGGACAACATGTTGCATGCTAGAGATGATCTTGTTATCTTATCTTCTACTATCATTAGCCTTAGTGATGATAATGCTAGATTAAGAGCTTCTTTGCAAAAGTTTCTTACGAGAAAGAAATCCCTTAATGTTATCCTAGAACACTCTACCAAACAAATTGGTACTAGTGGTTTAGGATATGATGGGACTACTCCTAAGGGTAAGAACAAGAACAAGAGTAAGGATAAGAAGAAGAGTGTGGAACCTCCTATCTTCCATGGAGAGACTTCTGGCTATAAGAACCCAATGGTATGTGCTCATTGTAAATGTGATGATCATTACTCTACTTATTGTCCTTACAAGCCAAAGGGGACCAACCTAAAGATGAAATGGGTCCCCAAGCTAACCCCAGATCCCAAAGTTTGAGTTGGGTACCGACATCCTTCTTTCATGCAGGTCAAAAGAAGGTGGATTGTTGATAGTTGCTGCTCAAAGCATATGACAGGTGAAATCAACCATTTCAACAAATTCATGAAAAAGAAAGGAGGATCGGTGACCTTCGGGGACAAAAAAAATGGTAAGGTAATAGGTGAGGGTGATGTAGTCAACGGGCTAAGTATTAAAATATTTTTCTTGTTGATGGCCTACATCACAATTTGATAAGTGTAAGCCAACTTTGTGATAATGGTTATCTTGTTCTATTTACTTCTTTAGAATGTTTGCTTCTAGATTCCCTCACTTACGATGTCATATATAAGGGAACTATAAATGGTAATCTTTATGTTATTTTGCTTGATGATCTAAAGTCTATACTTGATAATAGACTCGAACTAAGTATGTTCAATATACATAATAGACTCAAAAAATAAATTTAATTAGCATTCATATGGCTAGAAATTAAGTTTGATGGTTTTAGGTCAGGTTGACCATCGGTCGAGTTTTCCCCAGGACAAACTTGACCGATCTGTGGCTGACAGCTATTCTAGAATGGACCAATCGGTTGAGTTTCTGACTCTTAGAACTCGACCGATCAGCGGGCTGAAGCCATCTTAAGTCGGGTTTGGCTATCTATTCTCCCTCTCAACTAGAGAATAGTCGACCGATTCCCCTTCTTTTATACCTAAGATCTCAACCCCAACCCTTACCTTCCCTATCCTAGCCCTTTCCCGACCTAGTTAGGTTTCCCTAGACCTCCCCATTTTCTCTTCGTTGGTGTTTGGACGGTTTTTGTGGCTTGCTTTGTGCATTTTCTCTCTTCTTCTCCTTCTTTTCGCCTCCATGACTTATCATAGAAGAAAGAGACCCACCCCTAGCAATGCTCCATCAGCTTCTTCATCTTCTCGCTTGATTCCTTTTGATGACACCTCCTTTGTCTCAATAGAAGTTGTAAATAAGTATAAGGACCTTCTTCCTAGGAGTCTTTTTCTGTTTAGAATTTTGTTTGAGCCTAGCTCCAGGCATCAAGAGGTCATAGACCAAGTAGCTAAGTTACTAACCATTCATCACCTGTCTACCCTGGCTATCGAGCGTGACTTATTTTATAATTCTATGACAAGCACAAAAGCAGTTTATGAATTCTATGCTAATTTGCATTGCAATTACGACACCCTTGTACCCCTACCAAACACTCAAGTGATCCTAACTTCCATGATCGCCGGGAAGTGATTTCAAATCTTTGATAATATCCTAAATGTCTTCTTTTCTAGAGATGATGAAAATGACACCTGGTGCAAGGATTATGACGAGTATTTCGACCTTTTGGATCTTGAGGGTTTCTACAAGCAGAATGAGCTCACTCCTCTCTAACATCCACTGCTACTTGAAGAAACTCGATGTTCCTTACAAGAAGAAGAGAAACCTACCCTCCTCCTCCCTCAATCTCAGAAAGCTTATATTAGCCTTAGTGGTCAACTGCAACATCCATCCGAAGAAAAATCAAACAGATGTTGTAGAGAACACTGCGGTCATAATGTACTGCATTCTTGAGAATATCAAAGTCAAATGGAAGATACATTCTCCACCACATGACCTATTTTGATTCCGGTAAGAACATCTGAGGAACCCATCCACCTTATCTATCCCTCATTTGTGGTTTGTTTTAGTTTGCTACTGAGAAATCACTCTTTTCTGACTTCCATTACAAGCTATCCTGGAAAGGTGTATGTATCAGTGAGACCACAATTCAGAATTTTGTGCCTATCTTTTACTCCACCACACCTGGTGCTTCAACCTCAGCCTTTGCCTCTACAGCTCCTACCTCCTCTGCTTGAGCTCCTCCTCCTCAGCCACTTCGACCTAGCCGTGCCTCATTTCATATATCCAATGAAACCCTTATGGGCTACATGATGCACCAACATGTATATAACCAACAGGTCCAGGAGCATCTGCACCAAGATTTATGTTCAATCATGTCAAACATGAACATTTCCTATGCACACCCCTACCCCACCTACCAGCCTTTCCCCGGTAGTGATTATGCTTCCTATGCATATCATCATTACTAACCTACCCCTAAGCCTTTTGATGCTGCTCCTCCACCCTCTGCTGCTGGTGGTCCTGCTCCCTTTTACCTGTCATTTCCTGTTGGCCCCTTGGCCACCCTGCTTTCCAGTCTTGGTGATTTTACTCCATCCTTTCCTCAGGCCAATGAGATATATGCTCTTGGTATGACTTGGGATGAGCAGAATGCTCATTAGCCCAGTCGTGGTTTTGGTACTCCTGTAGATGAGGAGATGCCTGACCAGGCTGATGCTGAGAAAGCTACTTCATGCGACGATGATGGTGAGGATGCCTCTGATAATGGTGATGGATATGGTGGTGATTCTAGTGATGAAGCCACTATTGTTGTTGCACCTTTAGATGGAGACGAGGACTACACACCTGGAGATGATGATGATGATGTTGTGGACATAAATAGTCTAGTTGTCTAGTTGTTTCTTAGTTTTTAGTTTAGTTTGTTTATCATATATATCTTTCTAGGCTATTTTGTATTAAAAACATCTGGGCACATTATCTGAGATGCACTATTTTATCTTTAGTTTTCATTGCTTCTTGTTTGTAGCTACTTTTATGAGAACATGCTTCTGAGTTGTAATATATGTTATGTGCACTTTTTCTCTTTGATCGTGTTATATCCTATGAGTTGGTGCCTCAATTCACCATATTTTGATTATGACTGAGATTGTGTGTTTCTTTCATCTCTAGTTGACATATGATATGAGAATACATGTATGATTATCTGCTTGGTTGTGTTTGGAGAAGACCTGATTATATGCTCTTCTACCCCCTCACTTTTTGATAATGTCAAATGGGGGAGATAATTTCAATGTCTTCAAACTCAATCATATTTCTATTTATTGTTTATGAGATCATTTTCTTGTTCATTACATGCTTTATCATGTGACTTGCAAAGGACCATATAGTACTTGTATGTTATAATTTCTTTGTGTAGATAGACTAACTATGTAGGTTAAAGTAAGCATAGATTGAGGCGGAGCAATTCACATTGTTCAAATCTTGAATCCTCAAAATTCACAAGGCAAAGGTATAATTGTTATATCCTTTTCAATATGTTTGAGGAATAGTTTGTCATTGTCAAAAAGGGGGAGAATGTTGACCTAGAGGTTATACATGATCCATATTTTGATAATGACTTAACCATTCCATTCATATGTATCTAATATGTATATTCAAGATTGATTTCAGGTGTTAGATACATGAAAAGGATCAAATTACTCAAGCCTAATTTGCTAAAGTTCAATTCAAAAGCAATGCAAGTGTGCTATTTAGGAAATCCATGTAAATGTCCTTAGAAGATTTTTGTAATCACTTGTATTGATGATATGACTTGTAACTAAGATATGAAAATTGATTGGTACACTTAGAACCAAGTTTTAATCACTTTTTATGCACTTTGGAAAATTCATCACAGGCAGCTCATCGGTCAAGTTACAATCTCAACCGATCCACTGGATCAATTCTCTGAAGAGTGCATCGGTCGAGTTGTACACTCACAGAACTCAACTGATTGGGTTATTGACGAAATGCAACTTTCATTGGTCGGTCGAGTTTCCTCAGGATAAACTTGACTGATGGTTTGAAATTGGGTTTATCTTTTACCCAATCGATCAAGTTACCTTTATTGAATCTCGACCGAATGTACTGTACGAAAAAAGTAGAAAAAGTGATTCTAACCATTGGTCACTTGTTTGGACGAAAATAATTCCGTTTTCTTGTGTAAAAATGGCTATAATTCGACCCTAAGTGTTCCCCAACTCAAAGGGGAACTCCCAGCTATGAATAGGATCACTTGGAGTTCATTCCAAGGTTGCTCATTCCATATATTCTTGGTTCTTGCTTAGTTGAGAGTTATGCACACCTTTGAGACCCTTTCTCTCTCTACCTTCAAGTCAAATCCACAAGTATGCATGAGTTAGGATCTGTTGTAAGAGAGCTACCTCTTGTAACCATGTAAATCTCTCCACCTCCATCTTCCTACCCCCTTTCCTTATTGAAGAAAAGGCTTGAAGATCTTCTCTGAGTGAAGGAGAAGGAGTTGCTGTTCTTCAAGGTTGAAGAAATCATGGTGTTCCAGATCTTCGAGTGAAGGAGATAGGTAAGGAAGACGTTCAAGAAGGATAGGTAATTCCTTGAAGGCCAAAGACTTGAAGATAGAGTGGGTAATTCCTTGTTGAAGGTTGAAGACTCCCTGGATCACGTGTGTAAGTTCCTTCATTAGGTTGAAGATCCTTGCTTGAGGTATTAAGTCCTTGAATGAATGTGGTTTTGTCTTTTAATTATATGAATGAATATAAGAGCATCAAGATTGCAAAGTCCTATAGCCTAACCACCTCTAGGTAGTGGACTGACTCACTTCTAGTTTGAAGTCTGGAACCACTCTAAACCACTTTGTCCTAGTATATGTTCTTCCTTGTCTCTCACCCTTGCTATTCTTGTTAGTTAGGACCTCAAATTGGATGTATGTTTAAGTTTCTACATTTAATATAATTTGGTGGTCTAATTCAATTTGTGATATTTGTGAAGCTCTATTCACCCCCCCTCTAGAGCCCTTGATCCAATACATTAGGGTGTCCTGGTTGTTAGTGTTGCAAGAGGAGGCTCCCATGGATGTGTTGTTCAAATCCCCAAACAAATCACCCCTCCTGAATGACAAAGGTATAACATAAGATTCCCAACAGTATCCAATAGATATATCTATGGCTACAATTCCCTATAGGTATGATATTTTAGAAAGTCAATATTAGCTCAGGCCAGGAAGGAATCATTCAGATCTGGGAGTCCTCGTAAACCAAGGTAGTGGCATGGTGGAAATTCTTTCCAGCTCCCAAACCTTGATCCTTTCTAGACACCCTTGCTTTCAACTTATGCCTTAATAGCTACCTAACAAGATTTGATACCATGCTGTAAGGAGGAGAGATCATCCCTTACTAAAATTCAACAAAAAAAGTCTCCTTGAATATACTACTGGGTAGGTTCTCCTAGGTCTTGTTCCACTTCTTTTCCTAAGCCTGGGTGGATGGGATCACCCAATAAGAGGAGAAAACAAGGTATGTGTCAAATAAGGAATAAGAACAAGTTAATGATAGAAAAGGAACATATAGGGTAAGAATATATACATTTAAAAGTATGAAGCACATAACCAATAACAAGAAAGCAACGTGCATGATTAATATTATGACTACATTAACTAAGTTGGGTTGAGGCACCTACCAAACCTCAACCAATAGGTGAGGGAGAGTAACACATTCACAAACACCTACAATATATATATATATATATATATGTATATATATATGTATGTATGTATATATATGTATATATATACATATATGTATATATATACATATATCTATATATATATATATATGTTTATATATAGAAGTGGGGAGAGTAAACACATTCCCCTGAGTGAAATAACACAAGCCCAAGATATGGGTGTGTGTACAGAAGTACCACTACATTAGTTAAATAGTCAAATTAATCATCATGCTAAAAGAAATAATATGGCAAGTTAGGCAACAAATAATATTAATATGACAAGAGGGGTTCAAGATCCAAGCAATGATTATTTTAGCATGTATTGAGGCAATTATACAAAAAGGAAGAATAATAGGAGATTCAGGGTTTCAGTCCATGCCTCATTGGGAAATTAGGGTTTAGGTATCAAACATTCCCAACTAAAAGGGGTAAGATGCACTTACCTCAATTCATAGTCCTAGTGATCACTTTTCACCAACTTAGATGATTCGAAGATCACCTTTGTCTAATTTCAAGTTATTCACATATATTAGGGTTTTATAATGCCTATAAGTGTAAAAGAAATCATAGTTTTATACCTTTTTGAAAAACCTCATATTTTGGACACAACCTAAAAAAATCAATTACTTATGTTTTTCTGATTAAGAAAACATAGTTATTTGCTTCATTTGGAGTTTATATGAGTTAGTTATAATTTTTAGGGCTTTTTATATAATTTACTAGATATTCAACAATCATCCAATGAAAACATGGAAATCAGACTCAAACTATTTTTATTAAAAAGATCACATTTTTCCAATTCCAAAACATATTTTTATCAAATTTTGGACAAGCATATCAAAAGATTTGATTTTTACATTTTTGACCAATCAGAAAATTAGGGAAATCCACATAAGTAGATAAGAAACTTGTGCACATTCGAGAGTGAGAGAGAGAGAGTGTGTGTGTGTGTGGCTGGGCCCTACTGACTTGGCCCAATCAGAGGCGTCCGTTTCCGCTGGTCAGAGGCTCAGTTTGAGTCATCCAAGACAATGAAAAACACTGGCAACATGACTAAATTACTCTTGCGTGAGAAACCAAAGAAAGAAGGCAAAGAGGGGGTAGAAATGTGATATTACAGGGGGAATTCATCCCCTCCCAGGGTCACATCATGGAAATGAGCAGCTAGCTGAAGCTTGCGAGAAATTGGGTGATTCCAGATCATGTCATAATTTGATAAAATAAGAGCATAGAAATAAAGGTGAAGATCAAACAAACCTACTGCTATGTGCAATCGGACCAAGGTGACTGTAGGAGAGAGATCTATCCATCACAAGCTCAAGACCAAAACTTGATCACTAGAGGAAACACACATGAGCATAGGAGCTACTGGCACGAGAGGAGAATTGCATAGATGCTAATGGAGGCGGTGGTACCAGTATTGATAAGTGTGGGTTAGTATTCAGAGCTTTGGGTATGGGTGGTTTGAGAAATATAGAAGAGAAATTAGGTGTTTTCTAATTTCTTGAAAAAAATACAAATAGTAATGGATCATTAGGTGCACAATCCTATTTGGAATGTGTGGGAAAAGAAAACTTGAGCAAAGATGGAGAAATAGGGGAGAAATATAAAAAATAAAAATGGATTGTGGCAGCCTATTTTCAGTTTCATGTGTGACGTTGATGATGACTTGCAAGCCTTCAATCCCAAATCCAAAAAGCCCAGATCACACCTCATAATCAAAAATAAAAATGGTCTGCATGACGCAATAAATAAATTCCTAAACTGATTTGGACTAAAGTGTGGATATATTTATTTCTCTTTTTCTCTCTCTTCAATTGAGGGTGCAAACAAACTCTAAATTAAATGAAGTTTGACACCTAGACTACTTTGGAGATGTAAAATTTGATTTTGGCATTAGTTTTAAGTTTTGGAGACTCTATGCATTTTATTTAATTATTTTAAAGTAAATCACCTTTTCTCTTTCCTATCACATTAGAGACATCTAGAATCCATCAAGTAATGTGAAGCTTCACCCTCTAGAATACTAAAACATATGTAACATGAATTTTCCATTAATATTATCCTTTGAAGCTATTTATCATATTATATAATAATTTTGGGCTTTAATTATACTTTCTCACTCCTAGCCTACATATTGACATTAAAGATTATCCAAATTGCATGAAAATTTACACATATGGCTATTCTAATGTGTAGATTAAAAATCTAATATTAGTTTCCAATTTTGGAGTCATTTAATGACTTATTTAATATTTTGGAGAAAACTCACCTTTTGTTTTCTAAATAAAATAGATATAGTTATTATTATTCCAAATTTGTGAAACTTGGCCTCAGTTCCATATCAGATCCAAAGATTTTGAATTTGATTTTTTTTTATCCAATTAGTCTTGCTTTTATGAGTTTTATCCCCCTTATACATTATTTTCACTATTTGTCACATTAAATGATGTAGTTCCACATTATCATGTTTAAAGCTTTTCTATTTAATCATTTTTCTCTTCCTTGCTCCATAAGTCTAAAGCAAGTTCTAGAATGAAATTATTTTAACAATGTATTACTTTAAGTGGTAAATTTGCATCTTAGATCCTGATTAGAATCATTAACTAAGGTATATGTTCATAAACACATATGTTGGCATAAATAGAGATCAACCATACTCCAAACCACTAATAATTTCACAAATTCAACATCAAGGACAAAAAGGTTAGGAAAACTAAGGAAAAGGGATAGATTAAAAGTATACCTAGATTTCAATTTGTTACAACCTTCCATTTATTATTTGGTATAATTTGGATCTTCCTTGTCCAAGGTGTGAAGTTACGTGGTGTTATCCACACTCCATTGATTCCTGGATGACCAATCTAGCATCCAATTCCATCACCACTTGCCTATGGTTTTGAAGCATGTCCTAATTTTTGAATATGCCACTCTAATGAAATCTATGAATCTAGTACATATAAATAAATAAATTTCTTATACAACTATATAAGAATATCTCATATTAGAGTGTTGTACACAATCACAGATGTCCAAAGAAACCCATTTTTATATTAGAAATCCACTAGATCCTTCCCTCTATTACCACATTCTCTATAACATGGATTAGGTGTTAATTCATGCATGGTTTGTAATGAAGAAAGATAAAAGAAATAAAATAAGAAAAACCATGCAAAATAAATATATACACTACCTTCAAGGTATCCAAGTATACAAATATTCCTAAATGTAAAACCATAATCTAGAAGGAGCCTAACTAGCCATAAACAAGCATACTTGGACCAAAAAGTAAGAAATTAACAATAAGAATAGAAATAAGGGAAAGAATAGAGATTAAGGAGAGGGAGAAAGACATAAAACAATGGATAATAAGTGGTCTCTCATACCTAGAACCGTACCAAATCAATGTCTTCCAAGTGATCCTCCATCTAGCTCTATTATCCTCCTTGCCCCCCCACCCAAACACAAATGCATTAGTAATACTCTCAGACTATGGAAGATATTTTAGATAATGCTTGGAATGACAGGGAATCAATGTAGAATGAATACCAATGGATTTTTGTAGGTGTTACCCTACATCGAGCTAAAAGAATTATATTGATGATCTAGTAGTAGTGCAGTGAAATGGGGAACTGTGGTTTGTTGTGGATGATAAAGAGTTTTATTTTTTAGTTGGGTGCATCGGTGTACTTCCCTAGGTTTAAGTGGGATAATAGGCCTTCTAGTGTTTTTTTTGTTTTAGGTGGGTGACATTTCGTCTCATCTTGGGAAATGTTGTCTAACTTATAAAGGAATTTTTGTTGACTTGTAAGAAAACTAACCAAGTTCTATGTGTTGGGGTGTCCATGGGTCTAGGTAATTTTTAAAAGGTTTTCCATATTCTTGGATTGACTTCCTACAAATCATTCTAATGTAGGGGTGTTTTCCAACCTATAAAGCTCAAAAAGTGGTGGACCTTTGAGAGGTCGGAATAACTTCTATCTATCACCATCTTCTCCAAGTTAGTGTCATTGTCAATAGTGCGCTAGTCATAGAGGTTGACAAACCATTGGGAAAGGTTGATCGACCATCTTGTAACTTGACAAAGGAAAGATCATTCAAGCACATAGAGTTTCCCAAAGGAATTCTAATTTAGAGAAAGTTAATGTAAGTGATCTTTTTTGTTGACCAAATATCAAAAATTGTAGTTAATCCCATCGTTTCATTCATGAAAAAAACTATTTCAATAAAAAAGTAAGTATAATAGAGTTTAGAAAACATAAAAAATGCATCACTTAAATAGCCAAAACAAGATGCTATCAACTATAGAAAATGAAAATTTGCTTATCCCCAAGCAAGACCTTTCCAGTTGAGGGATAGATTCAAGATGGTTATCAGTTTGAGTATGAAAGATGACCCACATTGTTAGGTAAAAATGGGGTTTGGTGAGAAAATATAATTAGCAAAATCTATATTAGGGTGCATGTATGTTATAACAAGATGATTTAGAATTATCATCAAATAAACAAACCTGTATTGATGGTGAAAGACAAAAAAATCAAAGAATTATTAGTACATCCAAACAACCTATATAATTTATAATACATATTAATATGGTAACCTTGTAGCAATGAGTCTTGATGATAAAGAAAATGAAATAAGAAATAATGTTGTATAACAATAGGTTAGCGTATAAATTAAAATAATTCACAAAAATTGCATCTCTCCTTTATTGATAAAAATGATAAAAACCATAATTCAATTACATTTGTCAAACTTCAATATTCAATAGGTGATCAATGTCATCATCAATGATCTCATTTAATCTAGAATAGTTTGCCCAAAGCAGTGAGTCAACCTCCTCGTACACCTTTTGAGCCAAATATTCTTCTAGGATGATGACCAATATCCTAAGAGTCTCCAATGTGTTCTTGGGTATAAATTATGTGCAAAACATTCCAATATCACTATTGTGATTATATACATATCAAGAACCACCCAAGACTCTACTAAAAAGTATAAACAAAACTTTTTTTAGTCACTTTAGCCCATTGTTCATTACTTTCTACTTTATTGACATAATAATTACCCACTATTTCTATTTTTATTCTCTTGAAATTATTGAATTGAATTTGGGATTTTGTTGGCGCCATGCTTCTTTTATAATTGTTTATATTCATTTAGACTAGAAACTAAAATGTGGGAGAAAGTGAAGTCTGTCAAAAACAAAAATCCAAGCCAAATGCATCCTGTCTTCACCAACAAGACAAATTAGACAATGAGAAAATTGATGGCCCATAAATCCTTAGAAAAGAGAAGGATCCACGATAACATTACTTATATGTTAAATACGCAAAGGCCCCAACAAACATTCTATAAACCTAGGTTGTTTGCTTGCCAAAAAAATGAGCTAATCAATGATTGTAAAAAAGAGATGAGTATAGAAGATCCTAGAATCATTTCTAATGTATTAAATGAATCTTAGACAAGATGAAAATTCACTAATTTTGATAATTAAGCCAAAATCTAAAAATTCTAAGAAAACTATGATGAATATATGATAGATTAGTTTAGTTCCTAAAGATTGAGCCAAATCATTAGTGTTAAATTTAAGTAGAAAGGTCTTGGTAAGAAGTAATAAAATGAAAAATATGTATGTAATAAGATAACAGAAGTGAATGATTTACAAACCAAAGAGATGAACCAAATCCTCAATGTTAAATTTAAGTAGAAAGGACTTGCTAAGAAGCATTAAAATGAAAACTATGTATGTAATAAGATAATGGAAGTGAATGATTTATGAACCAAGGAGAAGAAAAGTATAGATGGATGAAAAAATGTTCGCATAGTAATTTAACACAAACATGTGTAAATGAAATGAAAAAATGGGAGAACAGGCTTGGGAGTAGTATAGGACTGTCAACTCAGGTTCAAATCATGGGAGAGATGGGGAACTATAGTTATGTTAGTTTTGACTAAGTTCCCAATGTAGAGACTAGGTTTTTTAGGGTTTGATTTTGATTTTGGAGTTACATTAAAGTCAGAAAGTAAGAAATTGAAAAGAATAAGAAGAAAATATATTTTAAGGCTAGACAATTAAAATTAAGTAGATAAGCAAAGATAGAAAAATCATACTAAGGAAATAAAGAAAAAAAGACTAAGAACTACACTAACAAGTCAATCCTAATTAGCAAACTAGTAGACTTAAAATACAAAAAATGATAAAAGAAACACTAGATTAGATGTTATGCAAGAAATACAACTACATGATTAAACCAAAAATTGAATTACAAGAGCTAACACAAGTAACTAGAACAAAAAATAACTACTCTAGAATGAGTCAACTAACATAAACATGGAAATTTCCTAAGAAAATGAGCATAGATGCAAATTAGATTAAAACTAGCTAAGCAAAGCAAGCGATTAGGTTTTAGACAATTTATAGGGTTGTGATATTTTGATGGTGATATGACAATTAAAAATGTTGGAGGTTCATAACATCAAAACATCACTCATTCATTCAAATTATCAAACTAGAAAAACATATTAAGTGATATAGAACTAAATTAAAATACTAGTTGTCAATGGATGGAATAGGGTGTGTATATGGGAAGTAGTACCTACCCAACCTTGTGAGGCTCAATTCACTAGGGTATAGATGAAATTAAACCATTAACTAACAAGTCTAGGTTTCTAGGAAGGAAGATCTTAGGGAAATTTGGGGGCAAGGGTAGTAATGAAGGATGAGTGAAGCTTTTGCAGCTTGTGTCACCTTGCATCTTTCCATTCGTTAGATTCAAGCCGTCTCCACCAAGTGTATCCAAACAAGCTACATAGATCTATCAACTATGTGTAGGAGAATGGAATTATGTAGGAAGAGGGGTAGCTTGCTATGGGTCTACTAGTCAGACCTAGTAGAAAAATGCCAAACTATCCACATATCACCCATTTCCCCTTTTACCAGGTGTTATCAAGCACCATTCACATAAGAGAATAGGGAAAATAAGATAGAAGTAGAATACTACAATTAGAAAATGAAATTCTAATATTTACGAAGTAAACCCCCCAACATGGTATCAAAGTCACATTCTTGCACCTAAAACATCCCACAAAGGGGGCTTAGATAGATATATAAATGAAAATTTAAAAGAAAGTGGTGAAGAAGAAAGAAATTCCATGGATCTTGATGAATAAGATTATATGTTCACATGCAGTTTCTCCAAGCATGGCATACTTCTCCAAGAATGAGAAATAATAGGAAAGTGGAAGGAAAATTGGTCAAAACCCTGGAAATATAGGATTTTAGTGTGAGGGACGATGGAATTGAATGGAAGTAGGTGTATATGAGTAGGTAGATGTATCCTCAATTTTGGTAAAATTCTGTTACAAAAATAAATTGATTTGTAATTTCTTCAATGGTAGTATTGGTGGTATAATGATGAAAAGAAGAGAATTCTGGAAATTGGGAGAAAAAAGAGATTCCTTGAGGTAAGGTATCATTTTAAATAGTGTTTAAAAAGGAAAAATTTTGTTTCAAAAAGATATATCAATAAATCCCAATCAATAAATTTCACTTGAGAAAGGTATTGATGGGTTGACATGGAATGAATATAATAAAGTGGAATAATATATCATAGAGAGAAATAATTGAATAATCTAAAATTTATGATTAAATTATCCAAAAAAGTGCCATGATTTTCTATGTGTTCCCTATTGGGTTTTGGTATATCAATTAGGTGAAATTGGTGAAACATTGTGGTTATATGTGTATCTATATAGGAAAGATGTTGAATACTTTCATTTTTGCCTAAGTGTAAGTTATAACCATGAAAGAGAGAGAAAAAAAGAATAATCTAAAAATGCCACATATTTATGTTCTTTTCGATAACGACTTATTGTTGTTGAATCCAAATAATTATAGGATTAAGAGATGAGAGAGGAATTTATTTGTTTAATTGGTGATGGTTGTTGAATAAAAAGATGCGACCTTTCTTTTCGAGAAAAATGAAAAGAATATGTTTGTTCTCCTTGCCTTGTGTTCCTTGTTAGACCATGTATAGAAACCTACCCGTTAATCCACACATAACTTAGATACACATAAGGATAATGATTAAGAAAATGGAAAATGTTCCTAGGGATGAGGATGATGGAATTTATAGTCGTAATAGGTGCCTGGGAGGCCACCCACCCTACTAATCCATTTGGATCAAAGAGCACCATATCTGCATCTATATGGGATAGATATCTACCCTTTTGGTGACAACATCTCTTTTCCCACAAGAAAACCCTAGAAGTAGTAATTTCCAACGTAACCCACCTCCTTTCCTAGTGTGACAGCCTTCCTTGGTTTCACTGGGTGGAAGGAAGGCTCTTTCAAATCTGTGTTGTTGAGTTAGATGGAGGAAACGATAGTACAAGGAACCTACTACCAGAAATGCCTACTATGTTTGAAATCCACATGAACCACCATCCGAATATGATCAGGAACCTCTCCTTCTTTGCCCATCCACACTACATAGTCCCATAAAGGAGAGCACATGTGTCTTGCCTCTATGGTGAGAACATGTCTCTTGCCTCCATACCATAGAGTCACGGGGAATCAGCAGCTAACACCCGATGGTCGTCCATCCCACCGTGAGATCAGAGTTGGTTGTGCAACAAGATGACTGAGGCTTTTTTATGGAGCATGATGGAAAGGGTTGCACATCACTGAGCGATGGGTCGTGTCATGGGAAGACTCGTAGACGTCGGCAGGGAGTTGCAATAGTGAGAGGTGTCGAGAGGAGATAGGGAAGGTAGTGTAACGCCTGGGCCCACTGCCCAAGGCTCTAGTAGAGTTTTAGGAATGATGATTGTCCCCACAGACCACCACTAGCCTTAACTGCACGCTTTGTCCTCACTCACACGCATGCTAGGATCAACTTACTGATAGGTCACCCATCCCGGTACTACTCCAAGCTGAGCACGCTTAACTATGGATTTCTTTAGTGATGAGTTCCTGAAAAAGGAGGTGCACCTTGGTGATATGGGTAGTCCAATCATTCCTTTTAAGATCATTATCCAAGCCCTCAAAATCCTGGGATGTTACAATCTCCCCCACTTATACTTTTAACGTCCTCATTAAGGCTCAACTATATGGCCTCATAATCTGAACCCATTTCAGTGCAGACCCACAATGGCCCATGGACACCCAACTCTCGATCACGGAATACCATCACAAGGGTGGCTACGTCAACCATGGACATCCCTTTCCTACATGTCTGGACCGCACAACTCAAGACTGGCATGCCACTTGTTCATGTAGGCGCCACGTACTGGAGGGAAAATGGCTCTGATACCATTTGTAACGCCCAGGCCCACTGCCCAAGGCTCTAGTAGAGTTTCAAAAATGATGAATGTCCCCACAGACCACCACTAGCCTTAACTACGTGCTTTGTCCTTACTCACGCGCATGCCAGGATCAACTTCCCGACAGGTTACCCATCCCAGTACTACTCCAAGATGAGCACGCTTAACTATGGAGTTCTTTAGTGATGGGTTCTCGGAAAAGGAGGTGCACCTTGGTGATATGGGTAGTCCAATCATTCCTTTTAAGATCATTATCTGAGGCCTCATATCTTGAGATATTACAGATAGTGTGGGCTGAGTCTGCTCCTCGCTGGAGTGGACTCCCTATCGGCCATTACAGACCATCCGCGATGGAAAAAGGAGGATGAGGGATTGAGGGGCCATGATGGTCATTGCGGTTAGTGGCAGGGCAAAGAGGATGGTGGGGCTTGAGGATGATTCATGTTGGAAGCTCGGTGCAGGAGGTAGTTGTGGAACCAGTGAGAGTGCTAAGAATGGTGGTAGCATGCAGAGACACACTTGCACAAGAAAGGAGAAATTAACGAGTCAAAACACTCAAATAACCCTTAAGAAGAAGTAATAAGGGAAGGTCAGAGACATCCTTTCCCCGAATCCAACTAGTCACCGGTGTTGATATTAGTCAAGGTAAATGGATGACGTGTCAGTCTCGCATTGGCTCAATTATCTTGATTTTGCAAAAACCATAACTAAATATTGATCACTCAGATTAATACAAAATTTTTGTGAAAATTGATCAGAAGAAGATGTTGAATCCGAATAAAATTTGTTTAACTCCTAAATATGATCGCAATTCTAGAAGTAAAGCTAATATGGGTTAAAATGCTGAATAATACATATAAACCATATATATGTACATTGAGATAATAAATATTCTAAAAAAAATGTTTACTATGCCTTATTTTCTAAATTTTTTAAACATGATGAGAATCTAAGAAGATTAAGACCATAGTAATGGATACTTAGGGTTTCTAATATACATAATCATGCACATGAAGTTTTAGGTATAAATATCATAATATGACATATCATTAAGGGATATAACTGTATCAGGTGTTCATAATACAATAATATGGCGGATTTGGTCATCATGACTACACTTAATATGTAGGAGCATGACTACGATGATGACTTGATGCCAAAGAAATCAAAATCCTGGATTAGGGCTCGATTAGGGTTAGTGCAATTAATGTGATTAATATGATTGGTGAAACTTTAGCATTTACATGCCCACATATATAATATGATTGTCTAAATTTATCTTTATCGATTGGATTGCTTTAACGTAATTGAAGTGTAATCTATAAGATAATCTACATGGCTCACCATCAAGGTATGTGTTTATGACTAAGATTACCCTATACATTTGACCGACAATTTTCGAGTGATTCTTGAGGATAGAATGATTCAAATGTAGGATGTTTAATTTTGTTCAACTATAATGCCACTATGACTATCACATAATTAAATATTATGTAAAGAAAATTATAGTTTATATTTGCAAGTAATTGTTGTAATATATGTCGTTATATACTTGTGCATTATGGATGCACTCCACATACAAATATGGTAGCATACTGATCGCAAATTTGTTTCACACCATTTTAGGTATAAATTGAGATACATCATAAAGGGCAGAAGTCACATGAAGGCATTAAGGATTTAAAAGGATGATTTGCTAGTTATTTTCTCTCAAATGTACAATTATGAGGATAGAAAGTTCATGTAAGCATCTTGTGAATAATTTTTGAAATGAATGAAATTATCTGCTATTTTATATTATTTGATTAAAGTATGGATCCTTTGGTAAATTTGTAGGTAAGCTCTCATATTTTTTGCCTTCTTTAATTGGGATTTGTGAAAAGTGGGTAGTTACAGTTGTTCTATGAATGCCTAGGAGAGATAACTGTGTGCTTCCATCTGTCACCAATGATTATATAGAGGCTTGAGAAGCATAGGGTCAAGTGGGGTATTTAAGTAAAAATACCCAAGGGAAGTAGCAGGGTTTGGGGATGGGGAGCATGACTTTTCTGGGTAGGACAACCATGGTGGGTGGATGGCGGAATGGTCATGTGAAAGGGAATAGTCGTGGAGTGATTGTTGAATAAATTAAATTTCCAAAAATTGGATCATATTGCTCTTGGTATGGGAATAAACCCCCTTCAAGTGGAGCCTTTGTGTGATAAATAATTAGAGTTGAGATGGGTTTATCATCTTTCATCTCACTCTCTTGAAGTAAATCCAAGCCATTAAATTTTTGGGACAAGCTATTCCATGTGGATGAGCAGAGGACCTCTACCCCGAGGAAATAGGAAGATTTCCCATTTCCTTTGAATGGAAATAAGCACACAGTGATTCTTTTAGGCTATAGATACCAATTTAAACACTACCCTTGATCACAAAGTCGTCAAAATAGATAGTAAGGAGAATGTTCCCTCTTGAGGATTTTGGAGAGAAAAGTGAATGACATGTAGCGGATGTCTAAAAATCTAGTTTCAAAGATTGTGTTCAGTTTATTGAACCATGCTCTTGGGTATTTCTTAAGTACATATAAAGAGTATCCAAGACAACACATTTTGTGAGAAGACTCACCCTCAACAACAAAGCTAAGAGGTTGCTGCATATAGACCATTTCTAGGTGATCTTCATGTGGAAAAGAATTCTTGATGTCCAACATAATTGTGATCAATGAAAATGAGATTCTAAGACAATTAGATAGTGACATAGGCAGTCATTGTTATTGGAGATAATATCTCAAATAATCCACACCCAAGATTTGGGTAAAACTCTTAACAACTATTTTCCCCTTAAGTTTCCATATAGGGCTATTAGAGCAGTGTTTTACAGATAATACCAAACGGCTACGAAAATCTTCTTGTCGGGTGGTGGATCAACTAGGTGTCATGTATGATTGTCATGTAAATCTTACATCTCTTCCAACATAGAAAATTTCCAATTAGGGTATCATAAACCATCCACTGGATGTTTTGAAATAAACACACTATCCAAAAAGGCAGAAAAAGCGTAAGCAATAGGAAAGAGTATTTCCAATTAGGGTATCATAAACCATCCACTGGATGTTTTGAAATAAACACAATATCCAAATAGCAAGTCTTGTATGTAAAAGACATCCTAATGAATTCCAATTACTGATTATAATTGGGAAATATTTTAATGAGTTTCCATGGAATGATGATAGCTGGATGAAAGGATATATGAAAGAGAGAGAGAGAGAAATAAGAATAATCTAAAAGTCCAAGTCATAAAGGGGTTTCCTAGTATACTTATTGTTACAACCCCAATTTTTGGGTTCATCTGGTGAGAAATGTAATTTCTCATATTAAAAATAATTGAACAAAGAATGGTATAATTTGTTTTGAATACATGGATTTCGTTTTCAATAACCTTGATGTCTGTGTTGTGGGCTTTATTGGCTATTGGGCCCAATAACAAGGAAATAACAAAGAAAATTCGATTAGCAATTGAATAATTGAATATTTGAGAAAAGGAAAATATAGAAACCTCTAGAAGGCACATCCAAAGGATTTCGTGCCTCATGGGTTCCTTGGGTTCCAAGGAAGTCCAAAGTTGCAAAGAAAAGGCAATAAGAAAAGAAAGGATTATTTAAGTATTTCTTTATTAAGAAATAAATTGAAAATAATGATAAAATGTGGAAAATGAGTGGAAAGAGGAATAAATGAGATTTCTTGGGGAAATTTCATATCCATGAGGTTGCTAATATTAAAAGGAATGTCAATAAGGAAAATAAAAGAGAAATAAAAAGAAATCCTCAAAAAGAGATGTTTAAATGAGAAATAAACAAGATAATGTGAAATAATGCATAATGATGCATCTAGAAGGATAATAAGTATCCAATAAAGAGAATTTCGAAATAATGGAGTTTCTTGGGGTCCAAGGAACCCCAATGAAGAAAGAGGAAAGAGAAAATACCAATAATAAAACATGAGAGGATAATATGATGCATGATTAATGAATTTCATGGTTTTGTTAAAAAGTGGTATTTTCTACTTAAGGAAATATAAAATACGTGGCTAATGAGTTAAAAAGGGCTAGTACCAAGATTAGAGGAAATCCATAAAAATAAGAAGAGAGAGAATTTTGCTTCTCTTTGAAGGAATCAATTTCCTACTTAGAAAGGGGCTCTTCGATTCATGGATAGCCAACCAAAGGTTTCTTTACCCTCCCCTATAAAGGGTAGAGCCCAGAGATGAGTTACAGGAAGTTCCACGAATTCCTATCTTCCTCTTCTTCTTCTTTGTAAACAAAACCTAAGATAAAGGAGTTGTGTAGCCATGGGGCAACAAGGAACCATTAGGTAAGCTTGATAGATGTGGGACGCGCCCCAGACAACCAAGGAGTCATTAGTCACCATCGTCTTACTCCCATCCGCTCACAACACCTGCTGGAGGACTGTAGCCCCGCCAAAAGGAGGACCTTGGCATGCATGAGACTGGTCGTCTCAGCCACAAGTTGAGGCCAGGTCATCTACGTTAGGGGGTGGCAGAGGCAGGGAGGAGTTTTCCGGCAAGGTTCGAGCCTTAAGGCGGCGGGAGCCAGCCCGCGAAACTCTGTAGGTCAGCGGCCACATGTGTAAATCGCGAGGAAGAAGAAGAAGATGGCGCTTGGACAAAAAGGCCCCTCCAAGGCTTGAAGAGTCGGGACAACGCGCAGGGGTAGTTCTGTCATTTGGTTATGTCTTAAACCAGTTGCGCCTACGATTACATGGGTTGATGACGTGGTGTTTCCCTATTGGCCAAGTAAGTAATTTAATGCAAAATTCATAGATAACTATGGGTAGCTCAGATTAAAACAAGTTATATATGAAAGTTGATTAGAAAAATGAGAGGAATCTATTAAAAATGTAATTGAAGCTTGATTTCTCTTGCAATTCGAAAAGTAATAAAAGTTATTAGCTTTAATGTAATGATGATTAAAGAACCCTATTTTGATATGATTAATGAGATTAGTAGGGTTTGGTTAATGATTAAAGTTGATATTAACATGTTAAATGTAAAAAGGTACATTATGTACAAAAAGGAAGAACTTTGCACGTGATTAGTCTAATTTAGATGTTTATATGCATAAATATGCTTGAAATGTGAAGTTATCATCTTTAATGTTTTAATTAAGGGAAAACCCTTAGATTTGATAATAGATGGACTTAATGACATTAATTGGATAATTCAAGCCAATATTAACATGTGGTTAATAAAAGTGAAAGGAGATTCTAAAAAGATGATCTTTTTATATAATTGGCTTAATTTAGGGTTTCGTGCATGAATGTGCATTAATGAACTCAAAAACCCTAATTTAGGTGAATATGTCTTTTAATTGTTTTAATTGTTCAAATCCGTAAATAAATAGGGATATGATGGTCCTAAGTCAATTTGGGTATAAAAGACTATTAAAATGAGTCGTTGAGCAATTAAGGTTCATATAAATGGAAAAGAGTATGTAAGGGTTTGTTGACCTAAAATGGATAAAGTTTGAGGAATTGATCTAAGAAACCCTAATGGATATTAATGAAACCTTAATGCGGATTAGAAATCCTAGAAAGTGAATCCAAGTCCATAAAGTAGATTATTGATAATGTGTGTAATAAATAGAGTACATATTCTTTTGAGGAATTATGTGATGATTGAATTACTTGTTTGGATCTGTTGATTGGCTTGATTGTATATACATGAAATATATGTTGAATAATCTGTATGACTCATCAAATCAGGTATGTGGTTACGATTATGAATAATCGCTCTAGTTTCATGGCAATTCCCAAAGTTTTAATCGGTTTCTTGAAAATAACTATTGGATGTTTATTTATTTCATGCAACTATAAAGTGACTATGATTATCACTATAAATGTGCGTATATAACTGACTAGATCCGGGTCCACCTCTATTGCTTTGAAAAGGCTAAGAAAAAAAGGGGTAGTCCTCGAGCAAGGTCTAGGTTACCGAGAGTTAGAAATAGGGCTACCTACGTGTAGTGCCATGAGACTCATTAGCCTGCCATGAGTTAAGGAGTTGGCTACTTATGAGTAGTGCCATGTGACTCAACCCTAGAAATTGGTTCACTTATAGGTGGATCATGAGGGGTTTAATGGAGACACCATAGAGGATAGGGTACTCTTGGATCGCATAGTTATATCTAAAATGTAATCTTGGTTGTTAAATGATTAATTGAATGATTACATTGTTAACGTATTTACATGATTATTGTTTCCCCCACATATCAGCTTCGGCTGACCGACGTTTTGTTTGTCGGCGTTTTAGGTGCAAGCCAAAAGGACAAACAGTAAATCATCATATCGTGAAATACATGAAGTAAAATACAAGGAGGATTAGTTAGAATAGAATCCTTAAGTGGATAGAAGTTTAGAGATCCAAGTTTTCAAAAAGGTATGCAAGGATTTATTTTCTTACAACTTTCAGTATAGTATGTTAAAATTTGATAATTATTCTTGGTTAATTGTCGAACCTTTGATCCGAAAGTCATGGGTGCGGCTTCGACCTCTCGGTCTCCCTTAACTGGGGGTTATCGGGAGGTGGGGTCGTAACATTTGGTATCAGAGCGTAGGTTCCTCATTTAACCATTAATAATTATTAAATTTTACAAACTCCATAGAACCCAAGGGAGTTATTAGAGGATTATCCGAAAGACGGAGGTGTCTAGAAAAGGATCACGACCGAGGGCTGGAAATATTTTCCTCTGCACCGCTAGTCAGAATATGAGGACTCCCGGATCCGTGTGACTGCCTAGCCAAAGTCTTAGGGTATGAATCGAAATAAGATACCTTTAGGACTTCTGATCTTATTCATCCCTTCTCACCACAAAATTCTGATAAGGACCAAAAGGATTAGGGTTTTCTTTCTTCTCCTCACCCTCTTGAGGTATGGGTAAGGTTAATAAGGTATAAGGAATCCTCCACCCTATAATGAAAGGCATGTAAATAAGATGTCATGGACATAAGCTTAATAGATTAAGCGTAAACTAAAGAATAGATACATACGTGGGTCGTATGACATAAGTTGTCATGTCCTTAGAAGAGACCTGAGGCTAGACCTTCTTGTCAGGAGGATAAGTTAGTCTTGGAGATAGAGATCTCCATTGCAAGTAGAGACCTGGCACATCCTCTCAGGATGATGTTAACCCTAACCCTAAGTGAAGGCTAGAGAGAGATGAGTTGGACCAGGTGTTTGAAAGGACATGCCTTTGGGATGCCATATGATCCATGGGTGACCTAGAACCTTTGGCAACCCAACCCTGGGAAGGGTCGTGCATGTTAGGGTAAAGGATAGCTCCTTAAATGATGATGTTAGTGAAGGACCTTAGAAACCCTATGGGCTTGTGCAAGTAAGGTATAGTTGGCACCTAGGGCACGTCATAGTGCTGACAGTAGGATGAAACCCTGGATAAGGAATTATGAATGGAGCATAAAGGGTTATGGATGATCTTGAGCAAACATAAGTTTGAACCTAGGCTTCACCCATGTATGGAATGCTTTTGAGGTTGATCCTTCATGAAGAGGGGACCTCTAATGGTGAGGTTGGTTGTAGGGTTAGCTCAAGAGAGAGAGCCAAAACCAAGCAAGAAGGTCGTAAACCTAGACCCCGAGATATGAGGAACAGTGAGGAGTTGACGATGATGCGACCTAAGTGGATGATAGAGGTTGCCTCATGCATGATTCGTTAAGGCTGTTGATATCTTGGTTGCCTTTAGAGGGACCAAACCCTAGAGAGTGAAGATGAAGCTTGTGGTACCTATGTGCCTACGGTGTTTACCTTCTGAGGTAGGAAGAAGAGTTCCTTAGACCTAGAAAGGTTTGGTAAACAGGTTATGAGGCCTTGTACCTTGTTGGCTGTCCTTAAAGAGGACCCAACCCTAAGTGTTGCTCAAGTTTAAGGATGACAAGAAGTGCATGTCATGCCTTTTTCATGATTGGTTCATAGTTAAGAGATAGAGAATGCAGTTGGACACCTACAAGTGAACCTAGGGTTCCTAGACCTAAGAGGGGAAGTGGTATACCTAATGCTCATGATGAGAATTAAGTTTCTATGGTTTCGAGCATGGTACGCCTCATGTATAAAGGAAAAGGGAAGCCCCTTAAGTTTAAGGTATGTTTGATGAACTCCTCACAACTAGGTTGATGATAAAGGAAAGTATGATCTTGATCCAACATCGAGGAAAGAGGATAAGTATGACCTAGCATGGTACAATAGGTGATCTGTTGTGCCTTAATAGCTTGCTAGGGTTAAGTAGGATCGTGTGGATGTAAACCCTAGACCTAAGAGATTTTGTGACCTTGTTGTCAAGAGATAGTTTTCCTCCCATCCTGGGAGAGGGACCCCTTTGGTAGGGTGTATATCAGTTTTGTTGGTTTAAGGTAACCTGAAGAGGTCTCACAGGATCTCGAGAAGCTAAGTGAAAAGTACATGGTATGAGAATGAACATGTAGACTCATAGATATCCATCTCTAATTGCATATGAATGTGTTACCATGGAGGTAACTGGTACGGGGCTTGACCAAGGTAGGCAGGTTGCCATGATCCCTACGAAAGGATGGGAGCCAGCCCATGAATGCAGAAAGAGAGATGATGAAGACTTGGGTAAGGTTCTAAGTGGACATGTACTATAATGGTGAATCCTAAGTCTATCCTAGGGTCAGGTAGGGATAAGACCGATGAAAGTAGGAGTTGCCTAATTCCCCAGTTGCACATGACCATAGGGTCGGGAGGTAAAAGCTATCATTATCTGAGGGCCATGGGTTAGGAGATTGATCACCTTCATGAACTCGTGGGACCCAAAGGGCAGATGAGTAAGGCACTCTCTTAATGCATGAGGGAAGAGGGATGACCCCAAAAGAGCCGGTACCCTATAGACCTAGAGGAGATGACCAAGGATATAAACCTCAATAGGTTCAAGACTAGTTTGATATCATGATGTCTGTGACGTAGAGACATATGTGGCATGTTGCAACTTAGATGTAAAAGTGTAGTGTCAAGGTGGGATGTACCATCTCTACTCTTGGAACAGGAAGAACTCTATATTTGGACTGCAGCCAAATGCTTATTTCCTCTTGTTATGGGGGTGAGATATAGGACATTACGCATGCCATACACCAAGGATGAGAGATGATGTAGGTTGGAACGTTGCCATGAGGAATGGGGATAGAGAAGATAACCTACCTTGGTAAAGTGAATGATACATGGATGGTTTGCAAAAACTAAGAGGAATGAGGTAGTCACCTTACGAGGATGTTTTTATCATGAGCTTTGTAGAACTTACAATTTATACAAGGTTGAGTTTGATTATCGGGAAAATGAGCTCAAAAGTGTTCTCAATGAATTTAGACTTAGAGTTTGAGACGAGATGATAAGTGGAATACATGGAAGTGTATGTCTTCAATGTTACCTAATACCTAAGGATGTGAAGTGGTAATGGATGCTCTGGTTGAGATACGTCTAACTTGTTTGACTAGATGCTAGAAGAGGTTGTTTGGCTAACCCTAAGTTTGGAAAGGAGAGGTGTTTGGGTAACACTCAGATGTAACAAGATGCGTTGAAAAGTTAAGGGTTGTTTGGTTAGCCAGTCTAGTCCTTGATGCAATGAAAGGATGGTGGTAGAACCTCAGATGCACTTCTTTGGAAAAGAAGGTGATGAAACCCCGACTAGAGTGGTTTAGGGTTTCGGAGGAATCAATCTTGAAGAATCCACCCTACAGGAAATTATGATTGAAGATCAACATATACTGTGGAAAATGGCAATAACACTTTGGATGCTTAAGATGAAGTTGCATGTGGTTTATGGCCATGCAAGCCAGGAGGTAAAGCAAGAACCTCAGTAACCCAGTGTATTGATATAGAGGACAAAAGAGTCCCTGAGAGGGAATGGGAGCTCAACACTATGGATGTTGTGATAGGTCTCCCCTGGGCCAAGGAAGGTCAAAATGCAATATGGGTTATGGTAGGTCGCCTTACCTAGATGACATGAGAAAGAAAGAGTATTGTCAAGGGATAGATCAGGTTGAGCTACATATGAGAGAGATGATTCAACTACACCATGATGCGAGTTCAAAAGTTCATGAGTATGACTTAAAGATTCACTTCCATAAGGTGGAAGTAGGTACATGAAGAACTCGATGGTACAGTTTATCACCACTAAATAATGGTTAGTATGATCCGGACTAAAGGGTCTGATGGGAGCATATGTGCTCGTTCATGGTGATAGTTAGAGACAGTTTTTGTCCTATGAAAGATGTGAAGATAACCACCATAGCCAGTATCGAGATTTATAAGAAGCTCTGTAAGGGAGGTTGTGTCGGTCACCACTTCAGTAAGGTGATGTTGGTGAAAGGACCACATGATGGTTAGAAAAGGGCCACAATGTGTGTAGATGAAGTCGCTTCGATCGTGCAATGGCTGAAAGGAGCCTAGAGATGACGAAAGTCATGAGCAGAAGCAAAATAGACTGACATGCACTATGGGAGAATATGTGACATGAAAATCCGACCCCTCTAAGTTATAACTAAGAGATCTGAGTCCCTCATGCATGGGTTTTTTTGACATGGTTTGGTGGAGAAGGTTAAGTTTGACCTTACCCCTCAGGATAAAGTAATGTGTGATGAGTTACATGGGTCCAATTTAGAGCACTATGTGAGATACCTCGACCATGTGCTGAGTAATGAACCTAGTGAGCCTAAGGGAGGCTGAAATGGCCTGAGTCACCTGTGTACTTTATAGACGCCAGGATGAAAGAACTCAGAGAAAAGAATATGTGATGATAAAGGTTCTTGGGATGCACCATGAGTACGGTAAAGCCACATATGGGCCAATGATGGACATGGAAAAGTCTTATCCTGAATCGTTTGTTTGCTTGATAGAATTTTGAGGGCAAAATTCCTATAACAGGGGAAGGATGTTACAACCCCAATTTTTGGGTTCATCTGGTGAGAAATGTAATTTCTCATATTAAAAATAATTGAACAAAAAATGGTATAATTTTTTTGAATACATGGATTTCGTTTTCAATAACCTTGATGTTTGTGTTGTGGGCTTTATTGGCTATTGGGCCCAATAATAAGGAAATAACAAAGAAAATTCGATTAGTAATTGAATAGTTGAATATTTGAGAAAAGGAAAATATGGAAACCTCTAGAAAGCACATCGAAAGAGGATTTCGTGCCTCTTGGTTTCCTTGGGTTCCAAGGAAGTCCAAAGTTGCAAAGAAAAGGCAATAAGAAAAGAAAGGATTAATTAAGTATTTCTTTATTAAGAAATAAATTGAAAATAATGATAAAATGTGGAAAATGAGTGGAAAGAGGCATAAATGAGATTTCTTGGGGAAATTTTGTATCCATGAGGTTGCTAATATTAAAAGGAATGTCAATAAGGAAAATAAAAGAGAAATAAAAAGAAATCCTCAAAAAGAGATGTTTAAATGAGAAATAAACAAGATAATGTGAAATAATGCATAATGATGCATCTAGAAGGATAATAAGTATCCAATAAAGAGAATTTCGAAATAATGGAGTTTCTTGGGGTCCAAGAAACCCCAATGAAGAAAGAGGAAAGAGAAAATACCAATAATAAAACATGAGAGGATAATATGATGCATGATTAATGAATTTCATGGTTTTGTTAAAAAGTGGTATTTTCTACTTAAGGAAATATAAAATACGTGGCTAATGAGTTAAAAAGGGCTAGTACCAAGATTATGAAAGGGGGGATTTCGAATTCTTAATATTCCATATAATAGAGGAAATCCATAACAATAAGAAGAGAGAGAATTTTGCTTCTCTTTGAAGGAATCAATTTCCTACTTGGAAAGGGGCTCTTCGATTCACGGATAGCCAACCAAAGGTTTCTTTACCCTCCCCTATAAAGGGTAGAGCCCAGAGACGAGTTACAGGAAGTTCCACGAATTCCTATCTTCCTCTTCTTCTTCTTTGTAAACAAACCCTAAGATAAAGGAGTTGTGTAGCCATGGGGCAACAAGGAACCATTAGGTAAGATTGATGGATGCGGGACGCGCCCCAGACAACCAAGGAGTGATTAGTCACCATCGTCTTACTCCCATCCGCTCACAGCACCTGCTGGAGGGCTGTAGCCCCGCCAAAAGGACGACCTTGGCATGCATGAGACTGGCTGTCTCGGCCACAAGTTGAGGCCAGGTCATCCGCGTTAGGGGGTGGTGGAGGCAGGGAGGAGTTTTCCGGTGAGGTTCGAGCCTTAAGGCGGCGGGAGCCAACCCGCGAAACTCTGTAGATCGAGGGCTGCAGGTGAAAATTGCGAGGAAGAAGAAGAAGATGGCGCTTGGACAAAAAGGCCCCTCAAAGGCTTGAAGAGTCGAGACAACGCGCAGGGGTAGTTCCGTCATTTGGTTACGTCTTAAACCAGCTGCGCCTACGATTACATGGGTTGATGACGTGGTGTTTCCCTATTGGCCAAGTAAGTATTTTAATGCAAAATTCATAGATAACTATGGGTAGCTCGGATTAAAACAAGTTATATATGAAAGTTCATCAGAAAAATGAGAGGAATCTATTAAAAATGTAATTGAAGCTTGATTTCTCTTGCAATTCGAAAAGTAATACAAGTTATTAACTTTAATGTAATGATGATTAAAGAACCCTATTTTGATATGATTAATGAGATTAGTAGGGTTTGGTTAATGATTAAAGTTGATATTAACATGTTAAATGTAAAAAGGTACATTATGTACAAAAAGGAAGAACTTTGTACGTGATTAGTCTAATTTAGATGTTTATATGCATAAATATTCTTGAAATGTGAAGTTATCATCTTTAATGTTTTAATTAAGGGAAAACCCTTAGATTTGATGATAGATGGACTTAATGACATTAATTGGATAATTCAAGCCAATATTAACATGTGGTTAATAAAAGTGAAAATAGAGTCTAAAAAGATGATCTTTTTATATAATTGGCTTAATTTAGGGTTTCGTGCATGAATGTGCATTAATGAACTCGAAAACCCTAATTTAGGTGAATATGTTTTTTAATTGTTTTAATTGTTCAAATCCGTAAATAAATAAGAATATGATGGTCCTAAGTCAATTTGGGTATAAAAGACTATTAAAATGAGTAGTTGAGCAATTAAGGTTCATATAAATGGAAAAGAGTATTTTAGGGTTTGTATATGTATAATAAACCAAATCCCTCATTAAATATTAAGTTTTAGATGCCTTCCAAATGTGACACACGTGAAAAGCTTGATTGACCAAGTGTGGGCACGCCCTAGCGTGGTGCATCGTCTATCTCGTGGAAGCGTGAAGGATGAATGTGTGGGTCTGCCCTAGTAGGGTGCATATTCATCGTGTTTGCTTTGGGTCGGACTTAACAAGGTGATCTAGATGGGATCTAGTACCTTGAGGCATGGAGATGATCATTGCAAGGAGTTGTATATGACATCTTATCAAGAGTTGCATATGATGCAATTGGCAAATGTTTCCTACTTGAGAGATCTAAGTTGTGGGTGATAGCCCTAGCTGGTCCATGACTTAGAGGATTTCAAGATCTTGCCCACTAGAAGGTTGTATGCTGCAATCTTCCGAATTGATGGTAAGGGCTATCAATTTGAATTAAAATAGTGGGAGCGATAATTAATTAAAGGCCTAATTTTATCGTCAAACTTTTCAAATCAATCAAATAAGTCAAAAATGAGTTTTGGACTAAGATTGTATATTTTCCTTTTGTAGTTCAAATGGAAAGAAACAACAACAACTTTTCTTTGCGATCGGTCCTTGACAAGGACAAGCTAAGTGGGACTAACTTCCAAGACTGGTATAGGACATTGAGAATTGTTCTCACTCAAGAGCGAAAGCTCTATGTCCTGGATACTCCAGTTCCAGAGGAACCTGATCCTAATGCACCAAAGGCAGAAAGGGATGCTTACAAGAAGCATTCTGATGATGCCATTGATGCAAAGTGCTTGATGTTGTGCTCTATGAACCACGAGTTGCAGAGACAACATGAGAACATGGGTGTTATTGAGATGGTTCAGCATCTCAGAAACATGTATGAAGATCAAGCACGGCAAGAGAGATACGATGTCTCAAGGGCACTGTTCAAGTGCGTCATGATAGAAGGAGATCCAGTTGGTCCTCACACACTCAAGATGATTGGGTATGTGGAGAACCTGCAGAGATTGGGATTTCCACTGAGCCAAGAGTTGGCTACTGACGTGATACTGCAATCGTTGCCAGAATCTTACAGTCAGTTTGTGATGAACTACAACATGAACAACTTTGATAGGCCACTGTCAGAGTTGTTGGGCATGTTGAGGACAGCTGAGACACAGATGAAGAAGGACAAGCCTAAGACTATGATGGTGATCACAGGCAAGAAAGGCAAGTCCAAGCGCAAGGGCAAGGGCAAAGCTAAGAAAGGTTCTGATGCTAGCCAGGAGTCCAAGACATCTACAACTCTCAAGGCCAAGGGAGGAGTGACCAAGAAAGGAAATTGCCACCATTGTCAGAAACCTGGACATTGGAAAAGGAATTGTCCTCTCTATCTGGAAGAACAAAAGAAGAAGGAGGCAACTGCCGTCTCCACTTAAAGTTATTGATAACTCAAACAATAAATTTAGCATTGATCATGAGAAATTCATTTCTAGTTTCCATATGATGGATAAATCTAGACTCTTTTGGTTAGAGAACCAGATAGAGACACGAATATCTCAGACATGATTAATCAATCTTCACTAATGGTAGTGAGAGAATGATCATCCTATTAGGTATAATGCATGTGATGTATTTACATACCTATTGGAGTAAATGCTAATACTTCAAATGGTGTTTAGAGAAATACCAATATGAATATCTTGAAATGTTCAAGGATATCATAGTTGAAGTATGAGTTTGGTAAAGTGTTAATTCTTGATGAGATCAATGAATGAAATACTTGAACCAAATGTTTGAGAACCTTGTGAGTGATTATGATAGTGTATGATAGTGATCTCATGATTAAGGCATGGTGATGTCTAAATAAGGAAGGAATCATACTCTAAGGACATAGAGAATGATTATCAAATAACTGAATTCTTCTTAAATAAAAGAATACCTCACATTAATAAAGGACATTAAGAATCACAAGGAGTAGTGAGTTCTTATATCCATAACAGATACACCTCAATTATCTATATGATGAGTTGGTCATGTGATGAGTCAAATGTCTAGATGAATATGAGGAAACAGATTTTGAGTTATGGTTTATGACCATTACATCCTAAATGACTTCCATGAGAACCATAAGGTATGACCTTGATGGTAGCACCCATTGGATGGAAATCCATAAGTGCAAATAAGTCTTAAGTGTTAAGACACATGGATAACATTTTGAGAAGGATGATGCTTGTTGATTGAACTTAATGACTAAGACATTTGGCATATGGATACTAAAACTGCATTCCTATGAGGAATAAAATGAGGATGTGTACGTGACACAACCTATAAGGTTTATGAATCCACTAATGCAAATGAAGTCTATAAGTTACAATGGACTAATCAATGTGATTGATTGAGTACAAGCAACTCAGAATTGGATCTTTACTTTGATGATATAGTCAAAGGGTTTGACTGATATGTCAAAGATAAAGAAGGGATCTATGATTTAGTGGGAGCGTATTCACATTCCACATGTTGATGTGAAATGGAAATGTTCTAGAATGGAAATCTAAAGTGGAATTTATCTTTAGGGAAGATAGAGACGTTTCCTATGTGATAGGAATAGAGATCTATAGAGATAGTTCTCGAAAAACTCTTGACCTGGAAAAGAGAGAGCATACATTGGAAATCTGTACTAAAGAGTTCAGTATGCACAGATTCAGTGGGAGAAAACTTGTCCATGCTTCATGGAGTTAGTATCCCAAGGCCAAGTATCCAATTCTTGTTAAGAATGTGAACACTAAGAATAGATATAGATCTATCATGTATGTGATCATCCCATTACCTTGCATGTATGACATGGCAAGAGTAAAATGCATTCATCATCTTGTATGTAGGACATGACAATATGATGTTCTCATCCTGATAACTCGTATGTGGGACATGATGAGTGGATGTCTGTCTATTCTAGTAAGAGTTACTGGAATACCATGAGAACTTGATAAGTACTTGTGAAGTACTAGTTCTATGGCAATAAGGAAGAGTTCGATGTAAAGAGTTACATTGATGCGAACTTCCGAAAAGGACAGAAAAATTAATCGCAAAATATATAAAGTGAATGTTTGTTGACAATTGGAAGTGTTCCAATAAAACCATTTTAAAGGAAATATCGAGTATCCGTGTGTTAGAGAACAGCAGTGGATACTATATGGATTTAGAAGTTCATGAGATGAACTTATAGATATTCCGATCATTGATGACAAGTTTGGAATCCTTGATCATGCAATGTGGCTAAAGGTTAGAAAAGGAATACTAGATCACATATTACAGTAGCTCAATCTCATACGTGGGACGTACAACGAAGAGATATGAGACATGCAATTGATACTGACTTTGGCAAGGTGTTGCCATTACTCACTATGTTGGCACTAGAGCACTATAACATGTGGGACATGTTTGAAGATCACTATGAATATGATTCAATGGTGATTGGCTCACAGTGCAAGTGAGAGTCTGTTGGTATGTATGCCCTGAGAGCTAATCATGAGATGATTGATGGGATACATTGAGATTGATTTAATAAACATCAAAGGCAAGCTTCCAATTCTTTCTGGTTCAGTCATATGAGATAGTGATAGAACAGATTGAATGTCTAGAGAATGCCAATACTCAATGACGTATGCCTTCAGGTTAAGGGCCTGAACGATGAGATCATACATATGTTTAGAGTTTGTACATTCTTGTTATGTCCCTAGTCGGATGTCATTGCGGAAGGTAGATAGACATCAATGATACACAAGACTAGATTGTGGTGTTGGTTGATGACTGTGACAACCCCAATTTTTCTCTCTCCTCTATTATACTTTTTCTCTCTCCTCTATTATATTTTTTCTCTCTCTATTAGTAACTCAAATCACTCAACATGAGTTTAATTCCATGATGACTCGACTTGTCGATGTCCCTTTTTGATTATAATATATTTGATTTTCACCTTTGTGACAAAATTTGCTCATGGACCTAAGTTTTTAGCTCTTAACATATCGCCCTCTTGTATGCAATTTTTGAACCTATTCAATGTGATATACTTGTTCTCTATTATATGCCAAGTAGTAGACCTTTTGAATAAGAATCTAACGACTCAAGAATCACATCGATTGGACCTTCAGGGTCGAAATTATGGCTATTTATACCTTTTTTAGCTCAATTATGTACCCTTTTCTCTATTGGGCTGGCCTACATAGGCCCAAATCCACATGTGGCCCAATTTCCTATTCCCTCCTCCCTTTCCTCTTTAGGAAACCAGCGAGGTGGCTGGAAAAAGGAAGGGTTCTCCGCCTCCACCCAGTTGAGTAACGGAAGGGAACCATGTCTCACAACCCTAACTTGCCAAATATAAAACCCCCTCATCTAACCCTAGCCCTTCCCCCTTGTTTTGCCTTTCCCCTTACTCTTCTGTCCTCTCCCTCCTGCTCTTCTCTGCCTCCTCAGTTAGCGGTATTGATGAACCCACCTACATGTTGCTACCTCGGCCACCTCGGGAGTTGCTGTAGGACAGGGATGAGCCCGCCGAGCAGCTAGGTCATGGCCGGAATGCCCTAGACCCCCGTCCGCACCTTGTTCTTTTGCCTTACAGGCCTGGCGCAGGTGCAGCAGCCACCAGTAGTATGGGGCACCACTCCCCTGTTTTTTCTCTGTTCCGACAGAGGGAACAGAGGTCGCGGGGCGATGGGGGGGTGAGACCTGTGCGATCGACTAGCCGCCGGATCTAGAATCCACGACCCCAGAAGGAGAAGGCCCAGCCCCGAAGCCTTTGAGCGGGAGCAACTGGTGGCGTCTGCGAGCAGCTTCGCGTGACTGCTAGAGTCGTGAAGTGACCAAGGGTGGGGAGTGACCCAAAGCGGTGGCCAGCGGTGAAGGTCAACCAAATCAACCGAGGTGCGGTGACAAGCGGCCCTGATCGTGGCCGTCGATCCCCGATCCAAGGATCTGTGTCCCAAGGGATATAATCAAGAGTATGCTTCTGGTTTTCTCTATAGTTTGATTTGTTATCTTCAAAATTTGATATCTCCCATATCCCTTGGCCAAATTAGACATATAAATATACCAAATTGATCAGCTCGACGAGACCTACCATTTGGGCATGGTTCCAGGTCCTAATTCTAATGTTTACTCTCCTGATTTCTTGAAAATGATAACTTTATCCATGTTGAGTTCATTCAATGCACCTAAGTGATAAAACTTGAATCTTTAATGATCATCTATCTTCCTAATCGTGAAATCAGAATCTTTAGTACATCTTTGATCTATATGAGGGTCCTTATCACCCCTATTGCTTAAGAATTACTTCCATTTGCACTATGTGACTTGTCCTTGGACTTTAATGTATGATCTTGATCAAAGTTGCTATGGTTCTTGAATATGATTCATGTGTCTATATGTTGCTGATCTAAACCATCCCTAATGCTTGGATCCTCTTCCTTGATGATTCTTGGTCTTGGTTGCCCTATTTTGTGGCTTTTGGCTTAAATTATGTATTTAGGGGACCTAAACCTTAAAATTATCATATATAATGAATGGAACATCATAATGACATGAAACTTGAACCACACCATCATGATGCCCTCTAAATTAGTATAAGATCACCTAATGAACCAATAAGCAACTTGGAACCCATCTTGGCCAAAACCCTAAAATGCATCTAATTAGGGTTAATGATAAGAATCTAATGTGTATATGCAATCTTGTTGTTAATCAGGTTGGCTTATGATCTAGATGGTAATGGACGTGTTAAGTTAAGAATCTCTGAATCAGGTATGGGCCTTATCTAGTTATATGACTACCACTTTCTTGCTTGAAAAGACATATATTGTATGCTTGTTTGTTTATTTTCTCAAATATTGCCATGTAGTATTGCTATGTGTTACTCGATGTTTGCCTCGTCAGTTTTATAACTTGAACACATATATATAGATAGAACTCCATTATAATATTGTTGATAAAGGGCTCTTGGTTATGACCTTGAGGTCCCTCTCGTATAAAAGGGTTAGCTAAGCTTGAGCACCCTTACGGACCCTTCCGACGGGAAGATGGTCAAAGGCCTTAAACATGTTTGATATTGTTGGTATAATGGAGTGAAATGACATAAAATATGGTTTCGTATTTTTTAAACAATTAACATGTTTATTCTTGTTCTTTTAGTCTTGAAATCTTTTCAAAATTATGCAAAGATTATATATATGTGTATCTTTCGGCCCCATACTCAACACGTCGTGTGTTGACTCATTTCTCGTATGTTGTTTTTAGGTCCAAAGATGGCTAGAAGGTTGATGGGCTCGGTGAGCTTTGCTAGGTGTACTTGTTGTAAGATCCAAATATAGTATACATGAGCAGACTTGTACAAAGTGACTCTTGAACATGTAATTCAAATCATGTAATATAATGAAGTTTCTTAATATATCTTGTTGATTGTTGAGATTATGTTGGTGCATTATCTTCTTATCTGTTCATGTGTGCTAAGCTTTACGCTTCCGCATTTCGCCTTTGATATACATTTGGTTCATGGGACTGGGATTCCGGTTCCGTGACAGATGGTATCAGAGCATGAACAATAACTACACCAAACATTGCTCACATGAAACACAAACTAAACTCACCTTACATCTCAACCCTAGAAACTTAATGAAATATCCTTGTGGATTAGGTTGACTTAGCTTCTAGGTTAGAACCTAGATGTTCTAGAACTAGGTGTAGACTTGTGTAAGTTACCTCCCTAGACATGATTCACGACATGTGCTTAGGATGTCTACACAAGCATGCACCATGTTCTTTCTAGTTCTCTAGTTGTCATGATACTAGACTGCCTAATGAGTGTGGTAACTCATTTTGGTTTTAGTTTTATTCGAATGGAGTATGGTGGTTTTCATCGCCTGTTTAAACGTTGAAGAAAACATATTTCAAGTATTATTATATGTACATATGAAAAATGTTACCACACGCAGAAAGGTAGTGAGTTTCCATGCAACCTAGGAGAAAGAGATGTAACATCAAGTCTAGATGAGAGAGTTTAGATGATAGTGATAGTCTCTAGAGTTGTCTAGAGCCATGATATAGGTTGGGCATGTGAGTAACCTAGAAACCTAAGATGATGATTATGATATTGATGATGATGTTGATGTTTTATAGGACCTAAGATGTTTGAGGAAGGTTAAGTATGTTTGACGATATGAGATGAGTTTGACCATGAAACCCTAGCGAAACCTAGCACCACTGGGTTGATGTGGTAAACATAGCTAGTGGATGGACATGCTTGCTTGTACCTAGTTTTGTACATGCTGAGATATGATATACAATTTGAGACCAACACGGGCCTCAATCTCTTTACAAAGTGATAACCTCCTATTTTAGTAGTTTATCTTAGCCTTTTTCTTTAGTTTTCCATACTCTTTTTACGTTTATACAGTACATAAACCTAATTTTACCCCTTTTTGTAAATACATCATCAAACTAACTTTTTCCTTTTACACTTGCAGAAAAAGCACAAAAAAATCATAAAAGAATAAACCAACCTCAAGGCCGAGTGAAGCCAAACGGTCCCAAGACCGCATGGAGTTCAAACGGTCCCGAGACCGCATGAAGCCAAACGGTCCCAAGACTGCATGGAGTTCAAACGGTCCCGAGACCGCTTGAAGCCAAACGGTCCCAAGACCGCATGGAGTTCAAACGGTCCCGAGACCGCATGAAGCCAAACGGTCCCAAGACCGCATGGAGTTCAAACGGTCCCGAGACCGCATGGAGTTCAAACGGTCCCGAGACCGCATGAAGCCAAACGGTCCCAAGACCGCATGGAGTTCAAACGGTCTCGAGACCGCATGAAGCCAAACGGTCCCAAGACCGCATGGAGTTCAAACGGTCCCGAGACCGCATGAAGCCAAACGGTCCCAAGACCGCATGGAGTTCAAACGGTCCCGAGACCGCATGAAGCCAAGCGGTCCCAAGACCGCATGGAGTTCAAACGGTCCCGAGACCGCATGAAGCCAAACGGTCCCAAGACCACATGGAGTTCAAACGGTCCCAAGACCGCATGGAGTTCAAACGGTCCCAAGACCGTTTGACGCCAAACGGTCTCAAGACCGTTTGACGCCAAACGGTCTCAAGACCGTTTGACGCCAAACGATCTCAAGACCGTTTGAACCCAAACGGTCTCCAGACCGTTTGACCTCACTCAAGGCCTATAAATAAGACCTCAAGGGCCATCCCTGAGGAAGGTCCAGACGTCCAGAGGCTGTCTCTCTACGACCAGAACAACTCCATCCACCGCCCGAGGCTGCCGGTCTGAGACTCACGTTCCATTGCAAAGCTACCTTCTCTCTCATCAACAAAGAAGGTGAGAGGAGAAGATCCGTCATCAAGCAAGCCACGAAGGGTGAAGATCGTTGCTCTCTCCACCAAGGGTTCAACCTCCTCTCCTCAGTGGAGATGATGTTCTTTCTATCTCTTCTTGCCTCCTCCTTTGTTGTTCCCTCTATGAGGAGCGAGTAGTTCCATCCACTGGGGCGCGGGGACTAGCCCTGCTGGCCATGTTTTGTACTTTGTACTAAAAAGATGTTATCCTTTCGTTTTAATACTAAATCTTTTCATACATGCTTGAATGATGGCCACGTTCTTGTATGCATCTATTGTCTTTTGTTGTGGTTTGTCTACGACCTCTCTCGAGACTCGAATACCGATTTAGTGTTGGTTTCTGGTGTGTGTATCCACCACGCATCCGTTTCGGTGTCTAGGAGTGTATCTCAAAGAGTGGAGTAAACTCACTATCATCCGTTACACTTCCATCTGTATGGAAGTAACCTTGGTAAGTAGAGGAACACGCTTTGCGAGGGGAATGATGTAAAGCATGTGACCATTTGATCGGGAATGGCTGGCGTTGCAACATTCCCGCACTTCTCATAGCTAGGTTATCCGAATAGGAGACTAGGCCTACAAAGACACTATTCAATTTGATAATTATCGCTCGCTTGTTAGTTTTAGATGCACGTTTCATGAGGTTGAGTAAGATTTCTCTCTTTGGAAGACTACATATCTTCATTGACACGTAGAAATGTACCGAATGAGAGCTACTTAACCCTTGAAGGATGCGATGCATTGCTCTTGTCTTATATGGGCATTGGTCTTGTGGAACATCGAAGGATGCAATGCATCACTCTTGTCTTACGAGGCATCGGTCTTGTGGAACATCCTTGGATGCAATGCATCGCTCTTGTCTTATAAGGCATCGGTCTTGTGGAACATCCATGCATCTAGCTTATAAGTCTTGCTTGCTTAGTACATATACAATGCATGTGTAGCGGTGGTGAATACCTGCTTAACCCCAGTGATTCATCATCATTTGTTAAATCTTAGTTTTACTTGCTTTATTTACTTTTCATGCTTTAGTCTAAAAACCAATCAAAATCCAACCTTTTGATATAACTGCCAATTAGTAAAATAACTAAGTGAAGTGCTGTACGTTTTCCATCTTGTTGCTTGCAACAAGACCGTTGTCTTTTGGGTTCGATCCTAAATCTGTACTATGATAAGGCTTCCATACTCTTATGGGGTTGGAGTTGTTATCTAAGCACCAGTTCTAGGTAAACCTAGGGAAGACATCAATCCTCTCTAGGGTTTTTGGTGATAGAATCCTGGGACTCCCATTGGAAGACTGAAAATCTTTTGGTGTAAGTCCCAGCTCCATCAAAAAATGGCGCTGTTGCCGGGGACAACGGAACGTTAGTATTTCACTTAGTTTATTCTTCTAGTTGGTTAGGATTTTACACTTTCTTTTTGAATCATAACTCATCATCTTCTTGAAACTTTCATATTGTCTCTATTATCTAAAGGTGTTCTCTTTTCTTTACTCAGGTAGAACCCGTATATGCAATCACCGCATAATCAAGGATTCTCCCCTGATCCGGAGTTCGACTCCGAGGTAGAGAGAAGTTTCCACCGCAGAATCCGCCTCAATCGCCAACGCGCTAGTCAAATGGCTGACGAACAGCATCAAGCCGCTTTGGTGATGGAGAGAGTCAATGCTGCTATCGCCGCACAACGGGCACAACTCATTGCAGACACCCGTGCCCAAATACAAGCGGAGATACGAGCAGAAGAGCAAGCCCGCATAAGAGCAGAGACCGAGGCTGCTCAGCTCGAATTACGAAACAAGCAACTGAGGGACTATGCTGTTCCGAAGAATTACGAAGACAACCACCCGGTCCGGCCTCCGATCATCAACATCCCAAACTTTGAGATCCGGACCCAGTGGATCCAGATTATGCAAGGAATTTCCTTCTCTGGAGGTTCAGGAGACGATTGCATGGACCATTTGAAACGGTTTAAGGCATTATGCCGCCTGGTCCCGCAAGCTGGTATTGCTTTCGATGCAATAATGCTCCACCTGTTTCATTTCACCTTATTTGGAAGGGCCTTGAGTTGGTACAACTCATTGGACAGAGAACCCATCATAACCTCTTGGGCCCCTCTAGAGGAAAAATTCTTGGAGAAGTTCTTTCCACCCTCGCTGACCTATGAAATCAGAGGGCAGATCAACCATTTCTCCCAGCTACCTGGGGAAACCCTCGCTGAGGCATGGGAAAGATTCAAGGAACTTCTACGCAAATGCCCTCATCATGGAATTTCACAGAATCAATTGATTGAAACTTTTTATCGGGGGGTAAGCGATGACATTAAACAGTTCCTAGATTCCTCATCTGGAGGAAATTTCATGAGGAAAAACTATGAAGATGCCTGGAAGATCGTTACCTTAGGAGCCGAAAACCAGTCCAACTAGGGGCGGTCAGCCGGAAAAGGCGTTTTAAAAGTCTTTAAAGCTGAAGAATCTATGGAACTAAAGTCAATAGCCGAGGCTTTGAAGACAATCGCTCATAAACAGCAAACCCTTGAAACAACCCTAGGGGAAATTGATAAGAAGAAAACCCCGCTGGTTCATCAAGTCAAAGCCGTCACATGATCCTGTGAGGCTTGTCATTCTTCGGATCATCCGACTCTTTCCTGCGGAATACTCTATAATGTGATGATGGATCTGCATCCACCACTACAATCCTATGAGGCCATCACTAATCAGGCTGAAGATCAGATTCCAGAGCAAGTCAACTCCATCCATACTATTCCCGGACAAGTTTATTATAATCCCAGTCAACCAAGGAACCATCCTGGATTCCAGTATGGGAATCCCTCTGGAACTGCGACTCCGCAACATCAGACACAAGGGGGACTTGACAGTAGGCTGCCTCCTGGGTTTCCAAACAATTTTAACCAAAATCAAGGGAACCCAAGGAACAATTTCCCTAGGGCTAACTACCCTAGAAATCAATCAGCCTACTATCAGTACACTCATCCCCTGCTTCACCCACAGTTGCATACTCAACAGTCCCAACAACAAAACCCTCAGAAAAACGTCACTGCACAACCGGAAGATGAGCTATCTTTGATAAAACAAATGCTTCAGTCTCAGCAAACCATGCTAGCTAACCAACAAGCCCAACAAAAGGCAGTTGAAACCCAGCTTGCTCAGATTGCTGCACAGTTGAAACCTTCGACAAGCACTTTTGATGGGCAACCTGAACCAAATTCTAAGTACGGGCAAAACAAACACGAACAGCTGAATGCCGTCACCACAAGGTCGGGACGCATTCTTCCTGAACCCATCAAGATCACTCTAGATGATGATGATGTGCCCACTTTTATGACGAAAGAGATTTCGCAACAAGGGATTGAAAATCCTCCGAAGGCACAAAGGACGAAAACAAAGAGCATGTACCTGCAGAATCCAAAGTCCCGCAATTCAAACCAAGGATTCCGTACCCAGGTAGACTGCAAGAAACAAAAATGGACGCCAGGTTTCAGAAATTCAAGGAAGCAATGAAGAAACTTTATATTGACATCCCACTCCTTGACGCTCTATCCGAAGTACCAGCATGGGCAAGGTATCTCAAAACTTTGCTATCGCATAAGTATATCACCAAAGAGCAGGAGACCGTCAAGCTCGCTCAAACCACTTCTGACATCATCCTGAACAAACTACCCAAAAAGAAGAAGGACCCAGGTTCCTTCGGAATCCAATGTTGCATTGGAAATGCATCCACAAAGAAAGGGTTGGCTGACCTCGGGGCTAGTATATCCATTATGCCCTACTCAATGTGCCAACGCCTTGGTCTCACTGACCTGCTGCCTACAGCAATGACTATTTAACTAGCCGACTCCACCGTAACCGCACCGTTGGAAATCATCGAAGATGTCCCAGTAAGGATAGGGAAGGATGCCTACGTTCCATGTGATTTTGTCATCATGGATATCAAAGAAGACTTGAGGTACCCGATCATTTTCGGCAGGCCTTTCCTAGCTACAGCCAGAGCGCTAATCGATGTAGAAGCTGGAACCATCATTCTTAGACTCGGAAAAGAAGCAATTCAATTCCGCGTCCTTGATAGTATGAAAGGTCCTAGCATCCAAGAAGAGGTCTTTCTTTTAGACGCAATTCAACAAATGTCGCAATTAGAAATCTCCGAGCCAATCGACAAACTTGAAAATGCTCTTATCAATCCAGAAGTTGAGTTCTCTGCAAATGAACTAGTTCAGCAATGTACCCAATACCTAGAAAAGATAGAAGAAGCACCAAAGGCTACTTTTGAAGAGCTTAAAGCCATCACTACCATTGAAGCAGCAGAACCACCAAAAACCCCTGAATTGAAGACTTTACCCACAGGGCTCAAATATGTTTTCCTGGATAAGGAAGAGTTATGCCCAGTTATTATCAGCTCCACCCTTACCGAAGACCAAGAAGTCAGGCTTCTGGACAAACTAAGGAGGCACAAAAAGATCATTGGTTATAAAATAACCGACCTCACAGGCATAAACCCGGCTCTGTGTATGCACAAGCTTCCTATGGTTGAAGAATTTAAACCCACTCGTGAACATCAAAGAAAACTGAACCCAAACTTGAAAGAGGTAGTTCATTTGGAGGTCCTCAAACTACTCAAAGCTGGCATGATCTATCCTATCTCTGACTCCCAGTGGGTCAGTCCAGTTCAGGTTGTTCCAAAAAAGGGGGGCACTACTGTAGTAATCAACGATAAAAATGAGCTCATACCCACTAGGACTGTAACGGGGTGGCGAATGTGTATCGATTATAGGAAGTTGAATAAAGCTACAAGGAAAGACCACTACCCTCTACCCTTCCTCGACGAAGTCCTAGAGCACTTGGCCGACCAAAAGTATTTCTGTTATCTCGATGGTAACTCCGGGTTCTACCAAATACCCATACATCCAGAGGACCAAGAAAAAACCACTTTCACTTGTCCCTTTGGGACATATGCTTTCAGAAGAATGCCATTCGGGCTATGTAACGCTCCGGCTACTTTCCAACGCTGCATGTCTGCCATCTTCACCGGATTAACCGAATCTGTTATGGAAGTCTTTATGGATGATTTCTCTGTCTATGGAGATTCTTTCGATAACTGTCTAAATAATCTTGAACGAGTCCTGCAACGTTGCAAGGAAACGAACCTTATCCTGAATTGGGAAAAATGTCATTTCATGGTAACAGAAGGTATCGTCTGTTGGTATATGTATGCCCGTAGAGCCATCCCAAGCGATTGCATGGAGTCGGATATTAATTAATCAATTAATGCGATTATTTGGTTAATTAATGAATTCCGAAATATTCTAATTAATCCACGAGCGTTTTAATTAACGCAACGTTTCTGTTTACCGATGGGTTTAGGAAACCCTACTTCTCTTCTTATCCTATTTAAAGGAGGATAGACGACCGATATCTATATAAGATATAGAGAGACGCTTTTAGGTTATTCTCACATACAAAACCTAGCCGTCGTCGTCCTTAGGAAAGAAAGGAGAGCAACGCGCCGCTAGCACGCCGCCACAGAGACACGCTCCTTCCCGCCGACTTGAGAAGCGCGACGTGGAGTTCCGTCCATCCGTGTGGATGAAGTAGAGACGCAGACGCCTTGACGCCTGTGTTCGGAGGACGTCAACGACCACCTGTACGTGCTACGAGCAACGTACATCACTGCCACAGAGGAGCATTGCCGGATCAACCTGCGACAGCGAATGGGAGAGAAGATCCGTCCGTGTTTGACAAGCAGTGTTGCACCGTCGTGCAGCGGGACATCGCCGGACTTGCTCCGCGATAAGGTATATCCCGCAAACCTATTTCCGAATACGCTGTTATCGACGAGATCCTGTTACGGGTTGCGTGGATTTATCGCTTCCGCCGCGCATGTTTTCTCCACAAAAACCCAACAGTGGTATCAGAGCAGCGTCGACCTACGGCGTATTTGGATTCGTTTCGATATGATCGAATCGCTGTATACTGTTTTATGTTGCATACGATGCGAATTAAACCTGTTAATGTGCAAATCTAAACCTAATTCCACATACGCCGCAGGCTATTGTTTTTGACATTTTGGACGGGGTCGACTGTGGAAAATAGTGATTTTCCTAAGTGCACGGGGTCAGCGGGATCCCCGCACAGGGGCGCTGCCCCTGTGTACCCCGCATTGTCTGCGTGGGAGTCAAAATTCATTTAATGGGGAATGTCCCGCATTAAAAGTACTGCAATTTTAATATGTATATACATATATGTAGATATACCTATGATAGCATACACGTCGCCTTTAAAATCTGTTTTATGTGGTGAGTGCATGCACGGTTATGGCCTAGTATCCCCTTTTGTGAATGTTGTGAATGGATGTGGATGTTGATCTTGTGGATATGGTTGTTTGTGAATGTTATGGATGTATAATCATTGCATATGGATCCTTTGTATAATGTATTCGGCTTGCATGCCGAGCCTCATCTCTTATTTCAAAGTGTAATTAATTCTTTCTCTTTAATTTTGTAATCATATGATGTAATAAAGATAGGATTAGTTTTAGTCTTTGTAATCTTGATGTAAGGAGGCCACTTGAAGATCCAACTCCAAGGAGTGTCCATGGAGAAGCACCATGAAGATCTAATTCCAAGAAGCAACCTAAAGATCCCACTCCAAGGAGCGTCCATGGAGAAGCAACAAGAAGATCCCATTCCAAGAAGCAACTTGACATTCCAACCTCACGAAGCATCCATGAAGTTGTTCATTGTAATGTTGATCATTATAGGCTTACAGGTTGTTTTCACAGGTGTTGCATGAGATGCATAAGACCATAGGTGGACCGTAATCCTTTGTTGCTCCAAAGGATTACAATAGTATGGCCATAACTGATGTATTTGTGATTGCATGTCTATCGTTTATGGTTGTGGATATAGTAGTATATGATACGTACTATAAGTATGTGGTGTTTGGATATATATATATATGTATTAATAAAATCCCTCAATTAATAATATTAAGTTTGAGTTGCCTTCCATAAAGCAACACACATGAAAAGCTTGATCGACTATGTGTGGGCACGCCTTCGCGTGGTACACTGTCTATCTCGTGGAAGTGTGATGGTGGGTGTGTGGGTATGCCTCCACAGGGTGCACACTCATCGTGTTGGCTTATGGGTTGGACTTAACTAGGGAACCTTGATAGGATCAAGTACCTAGAGGCACACAGATGCATCATGGCAAGGAGTTGTGTATGATCATCTATCCAAGAGTTGCATATGATGCAATTGGCAAAAGTTGCCTACCTTAGTATTTGGTCTTTGACGCCAGCGTTGGCTGGGCATTGATCCAATTATTTTGGGTCTTGGCTCACTAGAAGGTTGTGCGTTGCAATCTTCCGAGTTGATAGTGAGGGCTATCAATTTGAATAAAATAGTGGGAGCGTAATTAATTAAAGGCCTAATTAATCTCGTTTATCAAATCTTTACAAGTCAAAATGTTTTGGACTAAATGCAAATTTTTTCTTTTGTAGCAATCAAATGGCAAACAACACTCACACGTTCTCGTTGCGATCGGTCCTTGAGAAGGACAAACTTACCGGAACCAACTTTCAAAACTGGTTTAGGACATTGAGAATTGTTCTCACACATGAGCGTAAGCTCTATGTCCTTGAAACACCAGAGCCAGAGGAGCCCGCCGTAAATGCGCCCAAGGCTGAAAAGGATGCTTACAAGAAGCACCTTGATGATGCCGTGGATGTCAAGTGCCTAATGTTGTGCTCAATGAACTATGAGTTGCAAGAGCAACATGAGAACATGAATGTCATGGAGATGGTAACACATCTCAAGAACATGTATCAACATCAAGCAAGATAGGAGAGATATGATGTCTCAAAGGCGTTGTTCAAAAGCAAGATGAAAGAGGGAGACTCAGTTGGCACCCATATACTCACCTTGATTGGGTACGTGGAAAGCCTATCCAAGCTGGGATTTCCCCTAGGTCAAGATTTGGCCACTGATGTGATTCTACAATCGTTGCCTGAATCATATAATCATTTTGTCATGAACTACAACATGAACAATTTTGACAAGCCGTTGCCAGAATTGTTGGGCATGTTGAGGACAGCCGAAGCACAGATGAAGAAAGACAAGCCCAAGTCTGTGATGATGATCAGCAAGACAAAGGGAAAGTCAAAAGGCAAAGGCAAGGCTAAGAAAAGTTCTAAAGTCGGGAAGAAGCCAAAGTCATCCGCGCTCAAAGCTAAAGGTGGGATCTCCAAAGAAGGCAGTTGTCACCATTGTCACCAGCTTGGACATTGGAAAAGAAACTGTCCTCTCTACCTGGAGGAACTAAGGAAGAAGAAGCAGGGGATAGAGATCTCCACTTCAGGTATATACGTTATTGAGATAAACTTAAATACTTCTTCATCATGGGTACTGGATACCGGATGTGGATCTCACATATGTTCTAATATGCAGGATCTGATAAGAAGTAAGCCTTTACGAAAGGGCCAAGTCGAGCTGCGGGTTGCTAATGGAGCAAGAGTTGCTGCCACCGCAGTTGGAGTTATTAGTTTATCTTTGCCTACGGGCCTTGTAATAGAATTAGAGAATTGCTATTATGTACCTTCCATTAATAGAAATATTAATTCTGTATCTTGTATGGACAAGAGTGGATTTGAATTTCACATTAAGAATGGAATTATTTCTATATCTAAAGATGAGATCTTTTATGGCAATGCCCCTATGTCTTATGGTATCTACTTGTTAGAACTTGAGACTAGCATATATAACGTAAATACTAAAAGGTTAAAACTTGACAACTCAAACAAAACATTCTTATGGCATTGTCGTCTTGGGCATATAAACGAGAAGCGCATATCTAGACTCCATAAGGATGGTTATCTAGACTCTTTTGATTTTGAATCATTAGAGACATGTGAGGCATGTTTATTAGGGAAGATGACCAAAACTCCTTTCACTGGACACAGTGAGAGAGCCAGTGATCTGCTAGGGCTCATACATACTGATGTATGTGGACCTTTTAGATCAAATGCTAGAGGAGGCTATCAATACTTCATTACCTTCACTGATGACCTCAGTAGGTATGGCTATGTATATCTTATGAAACACAAGTCAGAAACTCTTGAAATGTTCAAGACTTTCATGAATGAAGTAGAGAAGAAACTTGGTAAGAGTATTAAAGCACTCCGTTCAGATCGAGGTGGCGAATACTTAAGCCAAGAGTTTGAGGACCTTCTGAGAGACCGTGGTATTGTATCACAATGGACTCCACCTGGTACACCACAACATAATGGTGTGTCAGAAAGAAGGAATCGTACATTATTAGACATGGTACGATCAATGATGAGTTCAGCCGAACTTCCAATATCGTTCTGGGGATATGCTCTTGAAACTGCAGCGTTTACACTTAACCGTGTACCTTCCAAATCGGTTCAAAAGACACCATATGAGATATGGAATGGGAATCGTCCCAATTTGTCTATGTTAAAGATTTGGGGATGTGAAGCTTATGTTAGGAAACAATTTCCTGAAAAGCTTGCACCCAAATCGGAAAAATGCTATTTTGTTGGATACCCCAAGGAAACTCGGGGATACTACTTCTACACACCAACTGACAACAAAGTGTTTGTTGCTAGGAATGCTGTATTTCTTGAAAAGGAATTTATTTCCAAAGGAATTAGTGGGAGGAATGTAGAGTTCGAAGAAGTTCGAGACCAACAAGAAAGCAGAGAACCTGAGGAGGTACATAAGGAACATGAGGACTCACAAGTTGTTGTGGAATTTCAAGTTCCAAATGTAACACAGGAACCTCGTAGATCTAGTAGGACACGACTTGAGCCTGAGAGATTTGGATTTCTCATGACTCAAGACAGTGACGAATTGGGCATAGCAGATGAGCCAACTTCCTATCTAGAAGCTACTAAGGGACCAGAATCTGAGAAATGGCTCGAAGCCATGAGATCTGAGATGGAATCCATGTACACCAACAAGGTATGGACCTTGGTGGATCCACCCGAAGGGGTAAGACCCATAGGGTGCAAGTGGGTCTTCCAGAAGAAGACTGACATGGATGGAAATGTTCAAACCTATAAAGGTAGATTGGTTGCGAAAGGATTCCGTCAAATTCAAGGTGTTGATTATGACGAGACCTTCTCACCAGTTGCCATGGTTAAATCCATCAGGATCATGCTTGCCATTGCAGCTTATCATGACTATGAGATTTGGCAGATGGATGTTAAAACAACATTCCTTAATGGGAATTTACTCGAGGATGTGTACATGACACAACCTGAGGGTTTTATCGATCCAAAGGAAGCCAATAAAGTCTGTAAGCTACAAAGGTCAATCTATGGATTGAAGCAAGCATCTCGGAGCTGGAATCTACATTTTGATTAAGTAGTCAAAAAGTTTGGCTTTAGTCAAAATGAAGATGAACCTTGTGTTTACAAAAAGGTTAGTGGGAGCACAGTCGTATTTCTCATATTGTATGTGGATGACATACTATTGATGGGAAATGACATCCCTACTCTTCAGACAGTAAAAGGTTGGCTAGGGAAGACTTTTTCTATGAAGGATTTAGGTGAAGCATCCTATATACTAGGGATCAAGATCTATAGAGATAGATCTAGAAGGCTTCTAGGCCTAAGCCAGAGCACATACATTGACAAGGTGCTAAAGAGGTTTAGCATGGAGGGTTCTAAGAGAGGTAACTTGCCCATGTCCCATGGGGTTACAATCTCTAAATCCCAATGTCCTAGTTCATGTGATGAACGGGCACGCATGAGTAAGATTCCATATGCATCAGCAATTGGATCTATCATGTACGCGATGTTATGTACTCGTCCTGATGTATCGTATGCTTTGAGCATGACGAGCCGGTATCTGTCAGATCCAGGTGAATGTCACTGGACAGCCGTAAAGAACATCCTAAAGTACTTGAGAAGGACTAAGGATCAATTCTTGGTATACGGTGGTGAGGAAGAGCTCGTAGTAAAGGGTTACACCGATGCTAGCTTCCAAACTGACAAAGATGACTACAGATCGCAATCTGGATTTGTGTTTTGCCTGAACAACGGAGCTGTGAGCTGGAAGAGTTCCAAGCAAGAGACGGTTGCGGATTCTACAACAGAGGCCGAATATATTGCCGCATCTAATGCTGCAAAGGAAGCTGTGTGGATCAAGAAGTTCATTTCTGAACTTGGAGTGGTTCCAAGCGCTGGTGATGCAATTGAGTTGTTTTGCGACAACAATGGAGCAATTGCACAAGCTAAAGAACCAAGATCGCACCAACGTTCCAAACATATTCTACGGCGGTTCCATCTCATACGAGAGATCGTACAACGAGGAGATGTGAAGATTTGCAGAGTACCTACAGAAAGCAATGTGGCTGACCCACTCACAAAAGCACTTTCACAGCAGAAACATGACGGGCATGTTCGATCACTTGGATTGAGATTCATGGGTGATTGGGTATAAGTGCAAGTGGGAATCTGTTGGTTTGTATGCCCATAGAGACTATCATTCGATGATTGTAATGGGATACTATGTAAATGATTTGTAATACTACATTGATCATATCAATAAAGGCAAGTTTCCAATCTATATGTTTGTGTTTTATATTGTGAGATGACCATAAAACTTATAGATGTCTATAGAATAATGTACTCAATGACATATGTCTTCGGGTTGATGACCTGAACAGTGAGATCATATGTATGCTAAGAGTATGTATTCTTGTTTTGTCCCTAATCGGTTGTTATTGTGGAAATATCCATAGACATCAATAACACATAAGATTAGAATGTATGTTGGTTGATGGAAGAATCTCATTATCCATGATATGGAGATATCAAACCAAATACATAGATACTTGTTAGAGAACAGTGTATCGGATAGACCCACCTTGAGAGTGACACATGGATACCATGATTGGTAGTTAGAGTCACATCTCATAATGATGGTGGTGATTGTGGTTCTTAGACCTGAAGTCACTACACTTATCACATGACGTTTGGTGTACTTTGACATCATCCATCGTGGTCCTGAATAAGGATTGCTATAAAGATGGTGCTTGGGTGCACTGTGACACATGGGGATGACTGTGAGTGATGTAGATGGAATTTTTCCTTCCTACGGGAGTTTGATATTCCGGCCACTTGATAAGCGAGACTGAGAAATGCATGGCCATGCTGATGTGAGTCAATATGTGATATTGAGCTTACATATATCTCAGACAGTCTGCTCTAGTTCAAGGAACATGGATTGAACATTGAAGAGGATAACAATTCCATGACTTGAGTTCAATCTGGATATCAGCGACAAAGGAACTGTACAATCACTGTAACACCGGTCATGTATGATAGGTTAAGTTGTTCTCCAACTTCTCCAATTACTTGGGTAGCAATGAAGTCTTGCTAGATACTAATCATTGCTTGTGAAATCATAATATGATTATGGATATCACTGCCAACGTAATTTGGAGCCTACCGGGTCACACGCACAGGATGTGTTGGAATAGGAGTATAATTGTGGATTTGATTGAAATTGCTTCGAATCACATTGATTACTAAAATGTTTATGTAATCGATTAGAATAATATTGGAGTGACTGGCTCTAAGTGCAAGTGGGAGTCTGTTGGTATATGTATGCCCGTAGAGCCATCCCAAGCGATTGCATGGAGTCGGATATTAATTAATCAATTAATGCGATTATTTGGTTAATTAATGAATTCCGAAATATTCTAATTAATCCACGAGCGTTTTAATTAACGCAACGTTTCTGTTTACCGATGGGTTTAGGAAACCCTACTTCTCTTCTTATCCTATTTAAAGGAGGATAGACGACCGATATCTATATAAGATATAGAGAGATGCTTTTAGGTTATTCTCACGTACAAAACCAAGCCGTCGTCGTCCTTAGGAAAGAAAGGAGAGCAACGCGCCGCTAGCACGCCGCCGCAGAGACACGCTCCTTCCCGCCGGCTTGAGAAGCGCGACGTGGAGTTCCGTCCATCCGCATGGACGAAGTAGAGATGCAGATGCCTTGACGCCTGCGTTCGGAGGACGTCAACGACCACCTGTACGTGCTACGAGCAACGTACATCACTGCCGCAGAGGAGCATTGTCAGATCAACCTGCGACAGCGAACGGGAGAGAAGATCCGTCTGTGTTTGACAAGCAGTGTTGCACCGTCGTGCAGCGGGACATCGCCAGACTTGCTCCGCGATAAGGTATATCCCGCAAACCTATTTCCGAATACGCTGTTATCGACGAGATCCTGTTACGGGTTGCGTGGATTTATCGCTTCCGCCGCGCATGTTTTCTCCACAAAAACCCAACATCGTCCTCGGACATAGAGTAAGTGATAGGGGAATTGAGGTCGACAAAGCAAAGATTGATGTTATCTCAAAGTTGTCACCTCCGAAGGACATAAGGGGCGTTCGAGCTTTCCTAGGTCATGCAGGGTTCTACAGAAGGTTCATCAAAGATTTCTCAAAAATAGCTAAACCCATGACTCAACTCCTGACAAAAGATGTCGAGTTCGTTTTCGACCAAGAATGCATGCGAAGTTTCTCTACCCTTAAAGAAGCATTAATTTCCGCACCTATTCTAAGGGCTCCAGACTGGTCGCAACCATTCTAAATCATGTGCGACGCAAGTGATTATGCCATAGGAGCCGTTTTAGGACAACGGATCGATAAGAAACCCTATGTCATCTACTATGCATCAAAAACGCTTGACGAAGCACAGAAAAACTACACGACCACGGAAAAAGAGTTTTTGGCTATCATCTACGCCTTCGAAAAATTCCGCTCTTACCTGATCGGCTCTAAAGTCATCGTCTACACTGACCATTCTGCTATCCGACATATGATCCAGAAACAGGACGCCAAACCCAGGCTCATCCGCTGGGTATTAATGCTTCAAGAATTCGACCTAGAAATCAAAGATAAAAGTGGCGTAGAGAACGTTGTAGCCGATCACCTCAGCAGAATCGAGGTTGAAGAAAAAGATAAAATCCCTATCAGGGATTCTCTTCCTGATGATCAGCTTATGAAGGCTACTCATAGTTTTCCTTGGTTTGCTGATATCGTCAATTATCTAGCTACAGGGATCATCCACCCATCTGCTTCATATCAGGATAAAAGGAAATTCCTTCATGATATAAAACGTTATCATTGGGACGAACCCTACTTATTTTACCTCTGTGCCGACGGACTTTTTCGCCGGTGCCTTCCAGAAGAAGAAATAACCTCGGTTTTGGAACACTGCCACTCCGGACCCACGGGGGGGCACATGGGCGCCAAGAAAACTGCCATAAAAGTTCTACAATCTGGTTTCTTTTGGCCCACCATATCAAAAGACTAACATGATTTTGTCAAAGCCTGTGATAAATGCCAATTTTCGGGCAACATATCAAAAAGGGATGAAATGCCTCTTACCATGTGGCAGGAAATTGAACTATTTGATGTATGGGGGGTAGACTACATGGGACCTTTCCCTTCATCATATGGCTTCTCTTACATTTTGGTCGCAGTGGATTACGTCTCAAAGTGGGTCGAAGCTATACCCACCGTATCCAATGACTCCAAACCTGTTGTCAAATTGTTCAAAGACACTATTTTTCCGAGATTTGGAGTTCCAAGAATGGTCATATCTGATGGCGGGACCCATTTCCTGGAACAAAGTTTCGAAGCGTTACTGAGAAAATACGGAGTCCATCACAAAGTTGCCACACCTTACCACCCACAAACTAGTGGCCAGGTAGAAGTATCCAATAGACAGATAAAAGCGATTCTTGAAAAAACAGTGAATAAAAACCACACTGATTGGTCCACCAAACTTCCTGACGCCCTCTGGGCATACCGTACTGCTTACAAAACACCAATTGGAACAACTCCGTTTCGTTTGGTGTACGGCAAATCATGTCATCTTCCAGTAGAACTGGAACATAAAGCCTGGTGGGCCATCAAGCAACTAAACTTCGACCTTAAAAGCGCAGGGGAGAACAGACAACTCCAGCTACAGGAGCTAGAAGAACTCCGAATGATAGCATATCACAGTGCCAGAATCTATAAAGAGCAAACAAAAATGTGGCACGATGGACATCTTAAGAGAAAAGATATCGCCGCTGGCGACAAAGTGCTCTTATTCAACTCCAAGCTCAGATTATTCCCCGGAAAGCTCCGAACAAAATGGTCCGGACCCTTCACCATAAAACATATCTACCCAACTGGAGCTGCCATTATCATCGACAACAACGGAGGAGAACGAACGGTTAACGGGCACTGTTTAAAAAGATACTACACTCAGGAAGAAAAAACACATCAACAAACCCTCGATATCAGAGATGCTACGCCCACAGCATAACAACCTTACAGTTTCGTCGAGCCAGTGACGTAAAACCAAGGCGCTTCTTGGGAGGCAACCCAAGACCTCAGTATCACCTTCTCTAATTTCTAGTCTTTTTTTTCTTTTGAATTTGTTTTGCTTTCTTTAAGTTCTTTCATCATTAATCTAAAAATACAAAAAAAAATCTACATAATCAAAACTACAAAAAAATACATAAAACAAACAACATAAAAATTCATAAACCAAAATACAAAAAAATAATATACATACTCAAAAACAAACATAATAATATACAAACCCTTTGTGCCCCTCCAAACGGTCTCCAAACCGTTTGGAGCCAAACGGTCCTCAAACCGTGAGGACCGTTTGGGACCAAACGTTCCTGAAACCGTTTGGAGCCAAACGGTCCTCAAACCGTTTGGGACCAAACGGTCCTGAAACCGTTTGGAACCAAACGGTCCCCAAACCGTTTGGGACCAAACGGTCCTGAAACCGTTTGGGACCAAACGGTCCTCAAACCGTTTGGGACCAAAACGGTCTTGAGACCGCTTGGGACCAAGCGGTCTTCAAACCGTTTGGAATACAAAGGGTCACCCACCTATCACTATAAATATCGACCCTACCCCTCCGTCTTTCTCTCTTCGAACCTTCGTTTTCTCCAGAATTTTCGTGCGAAGAGCTTCCCTTTTTGCTCCTGCTGCAACCGCGCAAAGTCACCCTTCCGTCCACCTTCCGCAAGGTAGTCCGGCGACTCCACGCTGCTCATTCCATCGCCAGTCGCTACTTATGCTGCCATCACCGTCGTTATCGAATGGTTTCATCAACCGACCCGTCGCCTTCGTCGCCGCGCCGTTCTGTCGCCACCATCATGACGCCAGTGTCGTTCCCTTTACCATCGCACGACGTCTCTTGCTCCGCCATCGCCGTCGCTGTCAAAAGATTTCACCGACTCTCCCACCGTTTTCATCGCCGTCGCCGTTCTTCTCATCGTTTTCGAAGGCGCCGGCGCGTTCTTCACCTTCGCGCCGTTCCACCTTCTCCCGCGTCGGCGACCTGCGACTATTCGCTTTCCAAACGGTCTTGAAACCGTTTGGAACCAAACGGTCCTCAAACCGTTTGGAACCAAACGGTCCCGCAACCGTTTGGAACCAAACGGTCCTGAAACCGTTTGGAACCAAACGGTCTCGAAACCGTTTGGGACCAAACGGTCTTGAAACCGTTTGGGACCAAACGGTCCTCAAACCGTTTGGGACCAAACGGTCCTCAAACCCAAATCATTTCTCTTTGAAAACGATCTGAGGATTGGAGACGTATTTGTATTTGAGCTACTTCTGAAGGACAAAGATATCATGAACTTTTGTGTAACCAAGCAGCACATATCAAGCAACACTTGCAACAAAGACTATCCTCCAGTTAGTGGCAACATGGAAGATGGAATCAATATTGAGAATAGCAGCTACCTGACTCAATCCATGGATGATGAAGTAGGACATCCCAAGGAAACTGATGTCGAAGGCAGTGGCTACCACAGTAACTTGAAGTATGATCAAGCAAAGGATCTGCTAGACAATATCAAGACAAAATTGCAAAAGAGTGCGCTGCGAAATTAATGAAGCTCCTGAGTCAGCACTCCAAGGCATACAGCAAAGAGCACTTCAATCGCCCAGCCTTCTGCCACAAATGCCCCCATCTTTACGAGGGCAATTCGCATCCACTCTACTCCGATCTCCAGGGGCTACCGAAAATCTGCCTTAACTCGCAGCCCTTGTTCTAATGACTTCTCAACCTATCACTTTGCCACTCTGCGGACAGAGTGTGTGATAAGTTAGGGGGGGATTCATTAGACAAGGGCTAGGTATCAACTTCTATACTCCCTTTTCCTTTTTTATAGTCACCTCAACTAACCCTAGAATCATGTTAGTCTCTGCAAGTAAATAGCACTCAGACATCAAATGGCGATTTATTAATTTCCACCTACTATGGATCCCGTATTTCTGCTTCAATTCTTTATCTGACTCTCCACAGGTCAAAATCAGGGTTTAAATAAGCTGAGATCTCGAGGATGAGAGGAAAATTAGGCAACTTCCAAATAAAAAAGTTCTGCAAGTGGACCACAAACCAAATAAGTGCATGCTGAAAAACTTTAAGAACAACTTTCCTCTCTTCAAAATAAAAGAGGCTTGGCCGCCCAAAATAAATCCTCATTCCAAAACCCAAGCCTGTGAGTTTTTGAATAAAAGCCAGAGAGATGAATAAAATCATGAGAGTTGTGCCACGCATAAGGACCTATATGAAGAACTGATAAAGGGCTCACCCGGCCGGCACATTCCGCTGCCCTCACAAAGGCAGATGTGTCGCGTCCGGTAGTGAAACCCTAAAAGTTCCAAGTATATGAAAAGGCTCATAAAGGACTTGCCCGGCCGGTACATTTAGCTGCCCTCATAAAGGCAGATGTGTCATGCCCGGTAGTGAGATCCTAAAGAGCATAGACAGCCCCTCCCCCACTCGAAGGGGAGCTACACTTCAAAGCCTTTAGCCAACCCTCATACCCTCTCTAGCTTCCAGTAGGTTTCCAGAGAGGTATAAAGTTGATTAGAGTCAACGGCATGCACAGAATAAATGTGGTCCCAAGGCAAATTTTGAGATACGGAAAAACCCTGAGATCCAAGCAACTCTCGAAATCCAAAAGAATCAAGGCATGCAATAAGCCTCGATATGACCCCTGGGGAACTCAAGTCAAGAATTGAAGCAAGAGTATGGAGACCCTAATTAAGATCGCCTCGCCATTTCATGTCTCAGCTCTATCTAACTTGAGGACAAGCTAGACTCTAAGTTAGGGGGGGTGATAACCTCCTATTTTAGTAGTTTATCTTAGCCTTTTTCTTTAGTTTTCCATACTCTTTTTACGTTTATACGGTACATAAACCTAATTTTACCCCTTTTTGTAAATACATCATCAAACTAACTTTTTCCTTTTACACTTGCAGAAAAAGCACAAAAAAATCATAAAAGAATAAACCAACCTCAAGGCCGAGTGAAGCCAAATGGTCCCAAGACCGCATGGAGTTCAAACGGTCCCGAGACCGCATGAAGCCAAACGGTCCCAAGACCGCATGGAGTTCAAACGGTCCCGAGACCGCATGAAGCCAAACGGTCCCAAGACCGCATGGAGTTCAAACGGTCCCGAGACTGCATGAAGCCAAACGGTCCCAAGACCGCATGGAGTTCAAACGGTCCCGAGACCGCATGGAGTTCAAACGGTCCCGAGACCGCATGAAGCCAAACGGTCCCAAGACCGCATGGAGTTCAAACGGTCCCGAGACCGCATGAAGCCAAATGGTCCTAAGACCGCATGGAGTTCAAACGGTCCCGAGACCGCATGAAGCCAAACGGTCTCAAGACCGCATGGAGTTCAAACGGTCCCGAGACCGCATGAAGCCAAACGGTCCCAAGACCGCATGGAGTTCAAACGGTCCCGAGACCGCATGAAGCCAAACGGTCCCAAGACCGCATGGAGTTCAAACGGTCCCAAGACCACATGGAGTTCAAACGGTCCCAAGACCGTTTGACGCCAAACGGTCTCAAGACCGTTTGACGCCAAACGGTCTCAAGACCGTTTGACGCCAAACGGTCTCAAGACCGTTTGACGCCAAACGATCTCAAGACCGTTTGAACCCAAACGGTCTCCAGACCGTTTGACCTCACTCAAGGCCTATAAATAAGACCTCAAGGGCCATCCCTGAGGAAGGTCCAGACGTCCAGAGGGTGTCTCTCTACGACCAGAACAACTCCATCCACCGCCTGAGGTTTCCGGTCTGAGACTCACGTTCCATTGCAAAGCTACCTTCTCTCTCATCAACAAAGAAGGTGAGAGGAGAAGATCCGTCATCAAGCAAGCCACGAAGGGTGAAGATCGTTGCTCTCTCCACCAAGGGTTCAACCTCCTCTCCTCAGTGGAGATGATGTTCTTTCTATCTCTTCTTGCCTCCTCCTTTGTTGTTCCCTCTATGAGGAGCGAGTAGTTCCATCCACTGGGGCGCGGGGACTAGCCCCGCTGCCCATGTTTTGTACTTTGTACTAAAAAGATGTTATCCTTTTGTTTTAATACTAAATCGTTTCATACATGCTTGAATGATGGCCACGTTCTTGTATGCATCTATTGTCTTTTGTTGTGGTTTGTCTACGACCGCTCTCGAGACTCGAATACCGATTTAGTGTTGGTTTCTGGTGTGTGTATCCACCACGCATCCGTTTCGGTGTCTAGGAGTGTATCTCAAAGAGTGGAGTAAACTCACTATCATCCGTTACACTTCCATCTATATGGAAGTAACCTTGGTAAGTCGAGGAACACGCTTTGCGAGGGGAATGATGTAAAGCATGTGACCATTTGATCGGGAATGGCTGGCGTTGCAACATTCCCACACTTCTCGTAGCTAGGTTATCCGAATAGGAGACTAGGCCTACAAAGACACTATTCGATTTGATAATTATCGCTCGCTTGTTAGTTTTAGATGCACGTTTCATGAGGTTGAGTAAGATTTCTCTCTTTGGAAGACTACATATCTTCATTGACACGTAGAAATGTACCGAATGAGAGCTACTTAACCCTTGAAGGATGCGATGCATTGCTCTTGTCTTATATGGGCATTGGTCTTGTGGAACATCGAAGGATGCAATGCATCGCTCTTGTCTTACGAGGCATCGGTCTTGTGGAACATCCTTGGATGCAATGCATCGCTCTTGTCTTATAAGGCATCGGTCTTGTGGAACATCCATGCATCTAGCTTATAAGTCTTGCTTGCTTAGTACATATACAATGCATGTGTAGCGGTGGTGAATACCTGCTTAACCCCAGTGATTCATCATCATTTGTTAAATCTTAGTTTTACTTGCTTTATTTACTTTTCATGCTTTAGTCTAAAAACCAATCAAAATCCAACCTTTTGATATAAGTGCCAATTAGTAAAATAACTAAGTGAAGTGCTGTACGTTTTCCATCTTGTTGCTTGCAACAAGACCGTTGTCTTTTGGGTTCGATCCTAAATCTGTACTATGATAAGGCTTCCATACTCTTATGGGGTTGGAGTTGTTATCTAAGCACCAGTTCTAGGTAAACCTAGGGAAGACATCAATCCTCTCTAGGGTTTTTGGTGATAGAATCCTGGGACTCCCATTGGAAGACTGAAAATCTTTTGGTGTAAGTCCCAGCTCCATCACAAAGGAAGACCTCTAGCATGGGACATATGAATATGAAGACATGTTGATATGAGTTGACCCGTATCGGGAAAAGGTTAGAGTACCTAAACTCCAAAATATTTGAAATGTTGAATAATATGAATGATGAGATACTTGATGACGAGTCCCTAGCTAGAATACTTCTAAGTATATGAGTTGAGTGACCTAAAGTGTGGTTTCCTTGAAAATGTTGAACCCTAGATTTCTTCTGAAAATATCTAACCCTAGAGAAATAGGAATTTGAATATTTGATGCTTGATATATAGGTGAGGGAGATGTCCCAAGACCTAAGATGATGTATATGATATGTGATATCCATGATGAGCCTCATACTCGGGTTAGTAGTTGCATATAAAGGAATCTAGTGGTTACCCTTAAGATGGGTAGAAATTTATGTTACAGGTAAAAAAAAAATTGTGGTGAACATGTCTGGTCAGACACATGTATGGCTTAGCTTGAGTAGCTTGAGCTTGCGGAGCTATTTCTAGATATAAGTGAGAGAATTCAAAAATCTTGTCATCAATGATGATGTTGTTCCTCGTATGGTATTGGATATATGAAATATCTCACGTACATTAAAAAAAATTGACATATGCACGATAAGCATACATAAAAGATGTAGCCTTGAAATCATGAAAATAATATGATGATGTCATGAAAACTTAGATAATCATGGGTAACATGCCTAATCTCATACCCAAATGAAAAAAAAAGATCAACTCGATATGATGATGCTCTTGGGGTAATAAATCGAATAAACACGATGAATAAATTGCTTAATTTGAGTTTTGATAGGGAAAAATGATGAACATAATTGATTAGAGTTGGTGGAAATTTTGGGGAAAACAAAACCATGCATGAAATCTAGAGTAAGATGAGATACGCACCTGATGATAGTCTCATTTGAAACTCTTGACCATAAACATGTTCGTTTGACAATTCATAAACATAGATTTTGATAATACACCTTATCCTCGTATGAAGATTTGAGTAAAACCCTAATGTTGTAATGATGTTGTAATATAATAAGTACATAGATGAGATGAGTACACCTTTAATGATGATGACCTAAGTGTACACCCTATTGTGGGGAATGACTGGACAACTATGGTTGGACGCCTAGATTCCATATATTTTGACCTAACTATGATCTTGGTTGAATTTCGGGGACGAAATTCCTTATAAGGAGGGAAGGATGTGACAACCCCAATTTTTCTCTCTCCTCCATTATACTTTTTCTCTCTCTATTAGTAACTCAAATCACTCAACATGAGTTTAATTCCATGATGACTCGACTTGTCTATGTCCCTTTTTGATTATTATATATTTGATTTTCACCTTTGTGACAAAATTTGCTCATGGACCTAAGTTTTTAGCTCTTAACATATCACCCTCTTGTATGCAATTTTTGAACCTATTCAATGGATATACTTGTTCTCTATTATATGCCAAGTAGTAGACCTTTTGAATAAGAATCTAACGACTCAAGAATCACATCGATTGGACCTTCAGGGTCAAAATTATGGCTATTTATACCTTTTTTAGCTCAATTATGTACCCTTTTCTCTATTGGGCTGGCCTACATAGGCCCAAATCCACATGTGGCCCAATTTCCTATTCCCTCCTCCCTTTCCTCTTTAGGAAACTAGCGAGGTGGCTGGAAAAAGGAAGGGTTCTCTGCCTCCACCCAGTTGAGTAACGGAAGGGAACCATGTCTCACAACCCTAACTTGCCAAATATAAAACCCCCTCATCTAACCCTAGCCCTTCCCCCTCGTTTTGCCTTTCCCCTTACTCTTCTATCCTCTCCCTCCTGCTCTTCTCTGCCTCCTCAGTTAGCGGTATTGATGAACCCACCTACATGTTGCTACCTCGGCCACCTCGGGAGTTGCTGTAGGACAGGGATGAGCCCGCCGAGCAGCTAGGTCATGGCCGGAATGCCCTAGACCCCCGTCCGCACCTTGTTCTTTTGCCTTACAGGCCTGGCGCAGGTGCAGCAGCCACCAGTAGTATGGGGGCGCCACTCCCCTGTTTTTTCTCTGTTCCGACATAGGGAACAGAGGTCGCGGGGCGATGGGGGGGTGAGACCTGTGCGATCGACTGGCTGCCGGATCTAGAATCCACGAGCCCAGAAGGAGAAGGCCCAGCCCCGAAGCCTTTGAGCGGGAGCAACTGGTGGCGTCTGCGAGCAGCTTCGCGCGACTGCTAGAGTCGTGAAGTGACCACCGGTGGGGAGTGACCCAAAGCGGTGGCCAGCGGTGAAGGTCAACCAAATCAACCGAGGTGCGGTGACAAGCGGCCCTGATCATGGCCGTCGATCCCCGATCCAAGGATCTGTGTCCCAAGGGATATAATCAAGAGTATGCTTCTGGTTTTCTCTATAGTTTGATTTGTTATCTTCAAAATTTGATATCTCCCATATCCCTTGGCCAAATTAGACATATAAATATACCAAATTGATCAGCTCGACGAGACCTACCATTTGGGCATGGTTCCAGGTCCTAATTCTAATGTTTACTCTCCTGATTTCTTGAAAATGATAACTTTATCCATGTTGAGTTCATTCAATGCACCTAAGTGATAAAACTTGAATCTTTAATGATCATCTATCTTCCTAATCGTGAAATCAGAATCTTTAGTACATCTTTGATCTATATGAGGGTCCTTATCACCCCTATTGCTTAAGAATTACTTCCATTTGCACTATGTGACTTGTCCTTGGACTTTAATGTATGATCTTGATCAAAGTTGCTATGGTTCTTGAATATGATTCATGTGTCTATATGTTGCTGATCTAAACCATCCCTAATGCTTGGATCCTCTTCCTTGATGATTCTTGGTCTTGGTTGCCCTATTTTGTGGCTTTTGGCTTAAATTATGTATTTAGGGGACCTAAACCTTAAAATGATCATATATAATGATCGGAACATCATAATGACATGAAACTTGAACCACACCATCATGATGCCCTCTAAATCAGTATAAGATCACCTAATGAACCAATAAGCAACTTGGAACTCATCTTGGCCAAAACCCTAAAATGCATCTAATTAGGGTTAATGATAAGAATCTAATGTGTATATGCAATCTTGTTGTTAATCAGGTTGGCTTATGATCTAGATGGTAATGGACGTGTTAAGTTAAGAATCTCTGAATCAGGTATGGGCCTTATCTAGTTATATGACTACCGCTTTCTTGCTTGAAAAGACATATATTGTATGCTTGTTTGTTTATTTTCTCAAATATTGCCATGTAGTATTGCTATGTGTTACTCGATGTTTGCCTCGTCAGTTTTATAACTTAAACACATATATATAGATAGAACTCCATTATAATATTGTTGATAAAGGGCTCTTGGTTATGACCTTGAGGTCCCTCTCGTATAAAAGGGTTAGCTAAGCTTGAGCACCCTTACGGACCCTTCCGACGGGAAGATGGTCAAAGGCCTTAAACATGTTTGATATTGTTGGTATAATGGAGTGAAATGACATAAAATATGGTTTCGTATTTGTTAAACAATTAACATGTTTATTCTTGTTCTTTTAGTCTTGAAATCTTTTCAAAATTATGCAAAGATTATATATATGTGTATCTTTCGGCCCCATACTCAACACCTCGTGTGTTGACTCATTTCTCGTATGTTGTTTTTAGGTCCAAAGATGGCTAGAAGGTTGATGGGCTCGGTGAGCTTTGCTAGGTGTACTTGTTGTAAGATCCAAATATAGTATACATGAGCAGACTTGTACAAAGTGACTCTTGAACATGTAATTCAAATCATGTAATATAATGAAGTTTCTTAATATATCTTGTTGATTGTTGAGATTATGTTGGTGCATTATCTTGTTATCTGTTCATGTGTGCTAAGCTTTACGCTTCCGCATTTCGCCTTTGATATACATTTGGTTCATGGGACTGGGATTCCGGTTCCGTGACAATGACAAAATCTCATTAGTCATGATATAGAGATATCAAACCAAACACATAGGCACTTGTTAGAGAACAAGTGTACCAGACAGACCCACCGTGAATTTGACACATGGAACCATGACATGGTAGTCACAGTCAGTACTCACAGTGATGGTGGTGAATGTGATTCTTTGACCTAAAATCACTACACTCAAAACATGTCGTTGGGTACACTTTGATATCATCAAACGCAGTCCTGAAACATGGGTTATTATAAAGGTGATGATTGGGTGGCTTTGACGCATGGGGCTTTTGAGGGGTGAGTGATAGATATGGGATTTGTCCCTCCTGAGGGAGCTTGATATCCATGGCCACTTGATGAGTAGGATTGAGAAAGGCGTGCACGCATGTTTGAGTCAGTATGTGATACTGATGTCATAACATATCTCTTCCAATCTACTCTGAGATCAAGAAAATGAATGAACGTTGACAGGATGACTGGTCCATGCCTCGAGTTCATTCGGGATATACGTGATAAAGGAATTATACATTCACTGTAACACCATTCACGGATTGTAGGATTAAAAGTTGTTCTCCAACTTTCTATTTCACTTGGGTAGCAATGATGTGTGACTAGGCACCGCTCATTGTTTGTGAAGTCATAAGTGTTATGGACTTTCACTACCAATGTGGAAAAGGACATGTAGGGTCACACACATAGGATTTACCTGGAAGAGGAGTTTTGTCCACAAACTATGTTTAGATTGATTACTAAAGGAGTTTAGTAGTTCAATTAAACACTCAATTAATTGATAGCTCAAAATCATAGTATTCAAGGTGTTGGATCGATTGATTAGAGTATCAGATTGATTGGAACTGCAATTGACAATTTCTGCACAATCTGCACTCCCAACCAATCAGCTCATGTGATGAACCGATCGGCTGAGCTGGGTGAACCGATCGGTTCAGTTTGTGAACCGATCGGCTCATGCACAGGTCAAATGACCGGTACAATAGTTGAACCGATCGGTTCAACTGGCGCAACCGAGTGAGTTGGGAAAATAAGATTGGTGAGAAAATTTCTTTTCGTTTCACTTACCCAATATGATTGGGAAAAGGATTGGGAATAGATATCAATTCAAAACGATAGAAGGAAAGTCAATTTGAGTCAGATCAGGACTGTGAACCGATCGGTTCAGGGTACCAACCGATCAGTTGGCGACCCCAAACGATCGGCTCAGGTCCAACCGATCGGCTCAGCTGCCCAACCGACCGTTTCAAGTGTTGAAACGATCGGTTCAGGTTACGCAGTTGGTTGTTTTTGTGGAAAATCCTCGAACCCTTCTACTCCTGCTTTAGTCCCACATTTCCCGGGATAGAGAACCCTGTCCCATGACCCTCCTATATATATAGGGGTATTGGGGGCTTCTCAATGAACAACTCAGTGCAACCAGTTGTTCTGCAAGTTGTCATTCTCTCTGGTTTTGGTAACCAAGAGAGAGCCCGAGCAAGTGCTTCCCGTAAAAGGGAGGTGCAGCAAGGGAAGGACAACTGCAGTTGCAATTGGAAGCAGGAGAGTGTGTGGGCGACTAGTACGCCTGCAGAAGGGTTTGACTCCTTCCACTTCCTTGTGGGACAAGGAGAGTGGAGTTCCAGGTGGTCCGTGTGGACTACTACAGAGGCGAGAGGTTTCTGTCGCTCAGGAGGACAACTGTCAACCCGACAGTCCCGGTGTGAGGAGGAGTTGTCAGTCTCGGTGCGACCAAGAGCTGCATAGACACCGTCCAAGACCAGAGGCGAAGACTGCACGAGCTGTGAGGTATTGTCGCCAAGCAAGCCTTGGGATAAGGTATGATTCCTCGAACCATCCTTCCTATTGTATAGACGTTGACGCGTTTCCTCGGTTTGGGTTCGGGGGAGGAGAAAAATTTTGTTTCCGCTGCCTTCTCTGCCTCCCCTAAAACCCAACAGTGGTATCAGAGCCAGGTTAACTGCTCTATACTTTAGGATTATCGATATGATCGATTTTGGTTTGTCGCCTTTATTTATTGCATACGATGCGAATAATAATGGTTTATGCATGTCCAATCCTAAATCCACAAATCCCAATATTATATATATGATATGTAATATTAATGCACTCGATACGTGTCGCCCTTAAACTAGTATTGTGGTGGATGTTTAGCATGGTTATGGCCAATAAACCCTATCTGTTTTTGGTTGTGTGTGGTTGCTTGCATCTCGGTCTGCGCATCGATTCCTTCTCCATGGATTGCTTATTGGTTTGTGTGTGAAATCACCTAGGAACTTAGGCAAATTGCTTATATGTGTGAATTTTGGGATTTGCCCCTAGGTCCGATTCTTGGATCCCTAGATTGCCTCCCATCTTCCTACATCCTAATCACTCTCCCTAAACCTAAGTGAGAGATCTAAGTAGCTAGATTATATAATTCTAGTGCAATTAGCATGGAGCCTTCTCAAGGCTAGAATGTGGGGGAATTGGGGTCCAAAGCCCTAATTTCACCTCCCCATTACTACCCTCGGCCCCTAATTTCCCTAGGAATGTCTAATCTAGAAACCTAGACTTGATTAGACTCTAATTGAATTGAACCTAATCCCTAACCCAATTGAGCCTCGTAAGGGTAGTAGGGGGTGTTAGGGACTAGTTCCCCTATACACAACGTAGCATATCCATGGCCAGTTAGTAGTTTAATTCATTAGACTCTAACTTGTTGTTTGGTTTGGATAATATAAATGGAATCATAATGTTCATATGTTACCCCCCAACTTAAGTGATAAGCTCATACCCCTAAACATCCCATACCTCCCTTTATGGCTTAAAACACTAGATTTGTGCTCGCTTAGCTTAATTAGCTCTTTCCTTGCTTAGTTAGCTTCTTGCTTTGTTCTTGCCTTTTTCATGATCGCTTAGCTCTTTATTTGCTCTCTTGCTTGCCTTAGTGTAATTTGCCCATTCATACCTAGCTTAATCCTTTCTTGCCTGTTTAGCCTTAATCTAGTCTAGGGTTAACTTAGATTTCATTCCTTCTTTTAACTACTTTCTTATTCACCCTTAGTTAACAATCAAATCAAACTTTAAACCCTTAACCCTAGTCTTTACAGTAGGAACCTAGACAAACTAACCTATACTACGACACACCCCTTCTTTTCCCTATTGATCGACCCTGTACTTGCCACCATCCTATACTATGACACCACCCCATGTGCTTGCGGGTGTAGTGTTTTAGTAGATGTAGGTGTGTTAGTTTAGGTCTTATAAATTTTGAAAGTGAACCCACCGTGTGCCTCCGTCTGCGGGGTTGCATCTAGTCAAGTCAAATCGACTGGTGTATAACACCATTGGCGGGAGTGCACCAGTCAGCCGCTTGTGAGTCCAGTTTCCAGGATTTAAAGCAAAGGTAGACATCAACCCCTATTCTGGTTCTACCTTCTAGCAAAGAAGGATTTGTGATCTTCATTGATGCTTCACTGAATGGGTTCGGGTGCCTCCTGCAACATCACAAAAAGGTGGTTGCCTTTGCATCCATATAACTAAAACCTAATGAACTTAACTATCCCACACATGATCTAGAATTAGCTGCAATCATTCATTCCCTTAATATCTAGAGGCACTACCTGTACGGGGCGACGTTTGATATCTTCACTGACCATAAAACCCTAGAGTACATCCTGACTCAAAAGGATCTAAACCTGCGTCAACATCAGTGAATCGAGTACCTGAAGGACAATGATTTTACTATTGGCTACCATCCATGAAAAGCTAATGTAGTTGGTGATGCTCTTAGTAGAAAAAGGGCAGTATGTGCATCCTTGTATGTTCCTACATGGAGGAATATGGAGAATCTTGTGGGTTGGAAGCCATAGTTTCTATAAGATTATTTCTATGTCAACAATATCTCTATTATGTTTGGTCTTCAGTATGAACTTCTTGAGGCATAGAAAGCTAGTATTAGTCATGTAGAGATATCCTCTCTCCTATCAAAACCTCAAACACATCTATCTATGGGTCTCGATGGTGGTATTCGATACAAGAACCGAATGTGGGTTCCTAAGTAGTCAGTTGTGAAGGTGAAGATTCTCAGCGAGGCACATGGGTCAAAGTACACAGTTCATCCCAGCACAACTAAGATATACAAAGACCTACAATGCCAGTTCTGGTAGAGGGGTAAGAAGCATGATATTGCTGAATTCGTGTCCAAATCTCTGACATGCCAGAGAATCAAGGTAGAGCACCAGAGGCCAGGTGGTTTACTACTACCCTTGAAAATCCCAGAATGGAAATGGGAACGCATCACCATGGATTTTATGATGGGACTACCCAGGACCAGAAAGGGATATGATGTTGCATGGGTTATAGTGGATCATATCTGAAAGTCATCTCACTTTATCCTTGTGAAGACTACTGCCAAAGTATCTGAGCTGGCTGACCTCTATGTACAGGACATTATACATCTGCATGGAGTTCCAACATCCATTATCTCAGACAGGGACCAGAAGTTCATCTCAAAGTTGTGGAAGTAGTTTCAAGAAGAACTATGCACCAAATTAAACTTTAGTACAACCTACCATCCGCAGACAGATGGACAGCCAGAGCACACAGTACAGAATTTGGAGGATCTTTTGCGAGCTTGTGTTCATGATTGGGAAGTATCATGGGATCATCATTTGCCTTTAGTTGAGTTTACATATTACAATAGCTATCAGGAGAGTATTGGGATGCCTGTTAGATCTAGGGCTCTAGAGGGGGTGAATAGAGCTTCAAAAATTCTCACATGATAGATTAAACCTTCAAATTATATCAATCAAAACCAATAGCTTAAGTGCAATTTGAAGTCCTAACTAACAAGCATAGCAAGGATGAGAGGAATTGATAGAAATCACTTTATAAAGTCTTTTTTAGAGTGGTCCACTATCCAAACTAGGAGAGAGCGAGTCCACTACCTAAAGAGGTCAACCTTTAGGACGTTACAAGTGATTTTCTCTATATATTCACCAATAAGATTACAAAACAAGACCACCAAAGGACTTACCCATCCAAACACAAAGAGTCTTCCACCTTACCAAGGACTTACCCACTTTTCTTAGAGTCTTCATCCTTCTTCTAAGGTCTTACCTACTCTTGCACAAGTCTTCAGCCTTCAAGGGTTTACCCACTCTTCTTGGATCTTCAACTTTTGCCTTCTCCTTCACCTCATCTTCAACCTTAAAGAAGAGCAACAATAACTTAACCTTCACTCAGAGTATCTTGCTTCACCTTTGCTTCATGGAGGAAAGGGGTTGGGAAGGTGGAATGGAATGAGAGCTTTATAAGTACAAGGAAGTATCTCTCTTACAACTAGCCTATCTCACTCATAATCATGATATGAAATGTAAACTAGAGAAAGAAAGGGGCTCAAGGAGTAGCATGAATGAGCAAACTTGGAATGAACTGCAAGGGTTCCTATTCATAGCTTGGGGTTTTCCCTTGAGTGTGGGATCACTTAGGGTCTAAATATAGCCATTTCCTAAGATGCAGCAGATCTATATTTGCCAAAAACAACTCACCAATGGTTATAATCACTTTTTCAGCATTTTCTGTACAATACATTCGGCCGAGTTTCAATAAAGGTAACTCGACCAATCCACTAAATAACAAAGACAATTTTCAAACTATCAGTTGAGTTTGTTCTGGGAAACTCGACTGATGAGCTAAAATTATTTTTTCTCAATGAGTCGGTCGGTCGAGTTCTGTGAGGGTGCAACTCGACCGATGGGTCATCTTCAAAAAATCCATCATAGGATCGATCGAGTTTCCAACTTGACCGATAAACAGCCTGTGACAAATTTTCCAAATTGGCATTTGAGTGATTAAACCTTGGAATTAAGTGTCCCTAAATTTTTCTCATCTTAGTTACATGTCATATCATCAATACAAGTGATAACAAAATCATCTAAGGTCATTTAGAGTGTTTTCCAAAAATGCACACTTGCATTGCATTTGACTTGAACTTGAACAAACTAGGGCTTGTATAACTTGATCTTTTTCATGTACCTAAAACTTGAAATCAATCTTGAACAAACATATTAGATACATAGGATGGAATGGTTAAGTCATTATTAAAATATGGACAATGTATAACTCTCAAGTCAACATTATCCCCCTTTTGACAATGAAAAACCATTCCTCAATCATATTGAAAAGGATATTGAATCTATACCTTTGCCTTGTAAAATGCAAGGGGATTTAGGATTGAACAATGTAAATTGCTCCCCCTCAATCTATGCTTACTCTAACATGCATCGTTAATCTTTTTACACAAAGTAATATGACACATATATATTATATGGTCCTTTAGCAAGTTACATTATAAAGCATATAATGAACAAGAAAATGATCACAAAGGCAACAAAAGCAATATGGTTGAGCTTCAAAACATTAAACTTCTCTTCCCTTTTCTACATTATCAAAAAGGAAGGGGGTAGAAAATCATAGAAACATGTGTTCTCCAAGCACAACCAAGCATACATGCACAACATATAATCTCAAAGCATACATCAAACAAATATTAGAGAAACAAACAATCTAAGTCATAATCAAAATATGGTAAAACATGGCACCAACTCATGAGATATAGCGAATCAAAGTGTAAGTGTACAAAGGATTAAGATAACAACCTAGAAATCAAGTTCTCAGAAAACAACTACAAGCTAAAATGATGAAAGCTAGATGATAAAATAGTACAACTCAGAACATGTGCCCAAATGTTTTTAACATAAAATAGCATAGAAAGATATATATGATCAGCAACTAGACTAAAAACTAGAACAACTAAACATCTAGGTCATCTATGTCTACATCATCAACATCATTGGACTCGTAGTCGTCATCTCCATCTGGAGGTACATTAGGGATAGCAACATCCTTGTCACCAGAGTCACCAGTAGAGCCACCATCAGAAGCATCACCATCATCATCATTAGCCTCATCATCAGCAGTAGAAGCCTCCTCATCAGCTTGTTCTAGCATCTCCTCATCAGTAAGAGAACCAAAACCTCGATTAGGCCAACGTGCATTCTTCTCATCCCAATACATGCCAAGAGCATGCAGCTCATTGGCATGTGGAAAGGAAGGGGCATAACTATCAAGACTAGCAAGTAGAGAGACCAAGGGGCCAATAGTTAGAGGAAACACACTAGGAGAAGATCCACCAGCAGCAGAGGGTCTAGTAGCAGAAGATGCAGGTGAAGGGGCATGGTAAAAGTGATCATATGCAAAGGATGCATAGTCACCTCCTGGGTAGGGCTGGTAGGTAGGGTAGGGGTGTGCACATGACATGTTCATGTTGGACATGGTGGAACATAGGTCTCGATGCATGTGCTCCTGAACTAGCCCATAAGGGTTTCATTAGATACATGGAACAAGGCACATGCATGTCGGGTAGGATGAGGTGGTGGAGGTTCTCAGGCAGAAGCTGAGGTAGAGGCATTAGGTGTGGTAGAAGATATGATAGGAACTGACTTCTGAAGAGTGGTCTCACTGATGCAAACTCCTTTCTGAGAAGGTTTGTAGTGAAGGTTGTGGAAAAAAGATTTTCCAGCGGCAAGTGGAATTGACCACTTGACTCTGATGTTCTTTAAGAGACAACACATGATTACTACAATATTTTCTGCAATCTGAGTCTGGTTCTTCTTTGGGTGAACATTGCATTTAATGACTAGGGCAAGGATGCGTCTCTTGAGGTGGAGAGGAGGGAAGGGTGCACTTAATCCTATATGGGAATTGAGGATTCTTTAATAACTTATGAATATTAGGGAGAGTAAGATCATATTGCTTGTAAAAGGCCTCAGGCTCAACTAAGTCAAAATACTCAGGGTAGTCCTTACACCAGGTGTTAGTCACTTCAATACCTGAAAAGAAGATGTTCAAGGTATCCTCAGAGACATGAAATTTCTTCCCGACTATCATGGATGTGGGGACTACTTGATTATTAGGTGGGGGTCCTAATTCCAACACAAATTTGCATAAAATTCATGAACCGCTTTGGTGCTTGTGATGAAATTGTTATAGCATGCGCGTTCAGCACCCAAGGCTAAGAGATGGTGATCATAAAGCAACTTTTCTACTTCATCTATGACCTCTTGTCTTCGTGGTTTAGGCTCAAATAGGGGACAAAATGGAAAAGTGTTCCTAGGAAGGAGCTTCTTATACCTATTTAGAGCCTCATTTGAGATGAATAATGTGTCATCAAACATAATCAAGTGGGAGTTGGATGAAGATGAAGGTGCATTAGTTGGGGCGGCCCTCTTCCTCCTATTGGATGCCATAGAGATGAAAAGGAGAGGAAGGAGAGAGAAAAAAAAGCTAAGGACTCACCACTAAAACTCATCCACAGACCCAGGTTAGCAAGGGGGAAGGCCAAGAGAAGTCGAGCTAGGGATGGGGAGAGGAAGGTTGGGGCTAGGGTTGAGAGCTTTGGGGAGCTGGAGGTCAGATCGGTCGACTTTTTTCTAGTTGAGAGGGAGAATAGTCGACCGAACCCATCTTAAGTTTGCTCCAGCCCAGCCATAGGTCGAGTTCTGTGAACTCAGAAACACAACTGATAGGCTCTTTAAAAAAGCTCTTGACCTTCGATAGGTCAAGTTGGCAACTCGACCGATGGTCAACCTGACCTGAACTTAAAAATCCTAATTTCTAGCCATTAGAGTGCTAATAAAATTTATTTTTTCAAGTCCATTATGTATAATGAACGTGCTTAGGAACATATTACTCATCATTGGGTACTATTTTGCGATAAAACATGCATTTTCAAAAAATACCCAAAAGCAAGAGAAAATAAGGCAAACATGAACATGAAAAACTAAAATTTTAGCATATTAGCAAGAAATGGTGATCAAAACATAGGAAGATCATATAGGATAGATGACAACTAGATATAAGGCATATCATATTCATTCAAAGAAGTTATGAGTAGTTCAGATCTAATAAAGTTAAATTCCTCTCTAGCTAGAGGTTTAGTGAAGATGTCCACCAACTGATTTTTTGTGTCCACATGCATGATATAGATATCCTTCTTGGCAATGTGACCATGAAGAAAATGATGGCAAACCTCTATATTCTTGGCTCAACTATTCATGATAGTATTATATGACAAGTTAATTGCACTAGTATTATCACAAAAGATAGGAGAAGCATCAAACTGAATGTTAAAGTCTTGGAACATTTTCTTCATCCATATGACCAGGGCACAACAACTCCCGACTGTAATGTATTCAGCCTCGATGGTCGATAATACCACTATGCTCTCTTTCTTGTAGAACCAATACACCAAGAATGGTCCTAGGAGAAAGCAAGTGCCACGTGCGCACTTTCTATCAATCAAGCACCCTACATAATCCGCATCTCTATAAGAAGTAAGAGTAAAGTCCCTTGACTTGGGATACATAGTCCAAATTTTTGGGTTTTGGCTAACTACATTAAAATCCTTTTAATGGCTATAAGATGTGATTTCTTAGGGTTTGATTGAAAGCGAGCACACGACCCAACACTAAACATTATATTACTTCTAGAGGAATTTAAGTAAAGTAAACTTCTGATCATACCTCTATAGAGCTTCTCATCTACCTTCTCACCTTCTTCATCTTTGTCAAGTTTGGCGGTGTTTGATATGGATGTGTCCATCGGCTTGGTGTTCTCCATCCCAAAGCTCTTGATTAACTCACTTGTGAACTTTCCTTGGTTGATGAAGTTCCCATCTTTTGTTTGCTTGATTTGAAAGTCTAGGAAGAATGTGAGTTCACCATCATACTCATCTCGAATTCACTCTGCATAAGATGACTAAATTCTTTGCAAAGATCAAGGTTAGTTCCGCCAAAAATGATATCATGAACATATATTTGTGTGATAAGAACATTGTTAGAAGTGTGCTTTAGAAATATGGTAGAATCCACTTTGCCCATGATATACTCATGATCTAACAAAAAGTTCTTTAATTTCTCTTATCAAGATTGAGGTGCTTTTTTTGAGTCCATAGAGAGCTTTTTACAAAAAATAAACATGGTTAGGTAAACTATCATGTTCAAAGCTTGGAGGTTGTGGAACATACACTTCCTCTTCAATTGTACCATTCAAAAATGCACTTTTAACATCCATTTGATACAGAAGAAAGTTTTTATAACTAGAAAAGGTAAGCAACATACTAATGGACTCAAGTCTAGCTATAGGTGCATATGTTTCATCAAAATATATACCTTCCTATCGATTGTAGACTTGAGCCACTAACCTTGGTTTGTTCCTTACCACTTTGCTGCTTTCATCAAGCTTGTTTCAGTAGACCCATTTGGTGCCAGTGATCTTTCTATCACTTGGTCTTGGAACTAGGGTCCATACTTTGTTCTTTTCAAATTGCTCCAACTCTTCCTGCATATCTAGGATCCACTCGTCACCCCCTAGAGCTTCCTTGACATTCTTTGACTCAAGTTGTGAGATGAAGGTGTTGTTGGCTTGTTCTTTGTTGAATGCATCTCACATATTCACTCTTTCAAATGGATCACCTAAACTCAGCTCCTTTGTATGATTCTTAGCAAATCGAGGGGGGGTGGGTTGATCCTTCTTCTCTTCTTCTTGAGTGACCACCTCTTTCCCTTTTGGGTGATGGTGAGCTCTTTTAGAATAGGAATTACTTCACCTACAACATCATCATTTGGAACAGTATCTTTGGAAATAGAGAGGTGTGTCTCAGTAAACTTAACATTTATGGATTCTTCTACTTTAGTATGATCAACATTAAATACTCTAGAAGCCTTACTAGTAGTGCTATAGCCAAGAAAGAAAGCCTTGTAAGATTTTAGATCAAAATTGTAGAGAGAATCTTTTGTATTCAAAATAATACAACAACATCTGACAACATGGAAATACTCGATAGAAGTCTTCCTACCACGCCATAGCTCATATGGGGTTTTCTTCAAAGACGAATGTGTAAAAACCCAATTTTGCACAAAACATGAGGTACTAACAGCTTCAGCCCAAAACTTATTTGGATTATCATACTCTAGAAGCATGGTCCTATCCATCTCATGTAATGACCTAGTCTTCCTCTCTACAACCCCATGTTGTTGAGGTGTTTGAGGTGAAGAGAAGTTGTGTACATAACTTGATTCTTGACAAAAATGTTCAAAAAGCTCATTTTCAAATTCTCCGCCATGACCACTATGGATGGAAACGATGTGGAAAGAGGATTCATTCTCAATTGTTTACAAACTCTCGAGAAAACATCAAGTGTATCACTATTAGAAATGAGAAAGAAGGTCCAAGTATATCTAGAGAAATCAACAATAACAAGGTAATACTTGGAACCACAAAGCAATTGAGTTCTCATTGGTCCAAATAGATCAATGTGAAGAATCTCAAGATATCTCTTGGTACTAAGGGATCCTTTGGATTTAAAGGAGGACTTGGTTTGCTTTCCTTGGGTACAAGGTTGTCATTCCTCATCCTTTTCGAAATCCAATTTGGGAGGTCCCTTGACCAAGTACTTTTCGCTCAACTTCTTCAATTGATGCATATTTACATGACCAAGTTGACGATGCCAAAGAGAAATACCATTTGATTTGACTACTAGGCATCTACCAACAATAGGCTTAATAGAGTCAAGAATAATAAGAAAAAGATTACCACTTCTAGTTCCCTTATATATAACTTGGCAGGTGAGGGAATCTAGAATCAAGCATTCAAAGGAAGTAAATAACACAAGGTAACCATTGTCACATAATTGACTAAAACTAATTAAATTGTGATGTAGGACATCCACAAAAAGAACATTCTTGATACAAGGATTCACCTACATCACCCTCACCTTTGAGTTTACCTTTCTTATTGTCCCCAAAGGTGAACAAACCCCCTTTCTTTTTGGTGAACTTGTTGAAGTGGCTTGTATTAACTATGATATTCTTAGTGCAGCCAATATCAACAATCCATCTTCCTTTTTTCTACAAGAAAGGAGAATTTTGGTTCCCAACTCAAACTTTGGGATCCATAGTTAGCTTGGGGGCCCATTTCATCTTTGGGTTGGTCCCTTTAGGCTTGTAAGGACAATAGTTAGAGTAATGATCATCACACTTGCAATAAGAACAAACCATACAATTCTTAGTGCCAGAAGACTCTCCTACAAAGAAAGAGGTCTCCTTGATCTTTTTCTTACCTTTGGCTTTACTCTTGCCCTTTGGTGCTCCCCCTATAAATACCAAACCACAAGTACCACTTTGTTTGGTAGAATGGTTAAGGATTTCATTTAGGGAGTTTTTCCCTTTGAGGAATTTTGGTAGAGATGGTCTTAATCTATGATTATCATCATTAAGAGAAATGATAGTAGAAGATAAACTAGGAATATCATCTCTAGCTTGAACAAGGTCGGCCACAAGACATAGGGCTTTAGTTAAATAAGAATCTTTCTCAAGATAAATAGAAGCAACATCACTACTAGGCAAGATAGGTCTAGAAGATAAATCATTAACTTGTCCAAAGAACCTAGCATTTTCATATTTAAGCACTTGTATTTCCTTAAGATATACATCTCTTTCATCCCTATTAGCATCAACAAGAAGCTTAAATTCATAATTTTTAGTTTTAAGAGCTTCAAGCTCCTTTAGACAATTTTGGTTTTCTTCCTTAAGATTTTCAATGTTCTTAAGGTAGACACCATTCTCTACTTCTACTCCATTGTATTGGAGCTCAAGATCAAAATATTTCCCTTGAAAGTTATCAATGCTCTCAAGATGAGTTTTCTCATTAAGCTCAAGAATTTCAAGTTTAGCATACAAATCATCAATAATTTTTCATAACTGTTTTCTTTTAGATTTATATTTAGCAAAAGATGAATGGGTAGAAACAAGCACGTCAAAAATAGCTTCTTTAGATAACTCATGCAAGCTTACCTCACTTACCTCACCAATTTATTCACTAGTAGAGGTCTTGAGTGCAAGGAGGCATTCTCCATCTTCGTCAAATCTTGAGCTACTTGAGGATGAAGCTTCCCAAGCTGCATGAACTGCATTCTTATGTCTCTTCTCCTTCTTGTCCTTCCTCTTGTACTTCCTATCCTTCTTGTACTCTTTTTCCTTCTTTGAGCTATCCTTGTAGTGTGACTTTCTTGAATTGGGACATTCACTCTTGTAGTTCCCCTTTTGTCCACACTTGTAGCATCTAGGAGTAGAGGAGGAGGAGGCTTTCTTTCCCTTAAAGTATTTTCCCTTGATGTAGTTGGCTTCATGCTCACTTGGGCCATCAACTTCACTAGAGGAGGAAGGAGAAGTCCGGCAAGCAAGTTGTTGTTGAAGGATAACCTCCTACACTTGTTCTTTGAAAGCACTATCTTTAATCGTTTTAGCTTCCTTTTCTTCCTGCTTGGCTTCTTCTTCTTGCTTGTCAAACCTTGGCTCATGGGCTTGGAGGTAGCTAATGAGTTCTTCGGTTGGGAAGTCACCAAGGCTCCTAACTTCTTCAATGGAGGTGACCTTTGACTCCATCTCTTTGGTAGAGTCCTCAAAATCCTAGAGTTGATTACACCTCTATCCAAAGTGTTGCCCAATGCAGCCAGCCCATTGATGATGACATTGAGTCTTGAGTACATCTCCACAATCCCTTCTTTCTTGCCATCTTGAAGTTCTCTATAAGGTTGTTCAACATGTAGATCTTAGCCTCCTTGACTTGCTTTGTTCCCTCATAAGTGATGCACAATTTGTCCCAAATCTCATAGTCAGTGTCCCAAGATGAGATCCAGTTGAACTCCATGGGGGTAAGGGCTGCATAGAGGATGCTTATGGCTTTGGCATTGAGTTGGGCTTCTTTTAGTACATCTTCACTCCATGTTGCAACAGCTGGTGTGATCATCACCTTCCACAAGTCAAAGTTCATGCATTGAATGTAGAATTGCATATGCCTCTTCTAATAGAGGAAGTTTGTACCATCAAAGACCGGAGGACGCATGGAGAAGCCTCCCTCTAGGTTGAGAGAACCAAGTAGGTTGTCACCCATCTTCTCATCTCATAGGAGATTACTGGAGAATATCCTTGGCTCTGATACCACTTGTTGGATCTAGGGCTCTATAGGGGGTGAATAAAGCTTCAAAAATTCCCACAAAGATAGATTAGACCTTCAAATTATATCAATCTAAACCAATAGCTTAAGTGCAATTTGAAGTCCTAACTAACAAGCATAGCAAGGATGATATGAATTGATAGTAGGCACTTAAAAAGGTCGTTTAGAGTGGTTCCAATCTCCAAAATAGGAGAGAGTCAGTCCACTACCTAGACAGGTCAACCTCTAGGAATTTACAAGTACTTTTCTCTATATATTCACCAATAAGAGTTACAACACAAGATCAACAAAGGACTTACCCATCCATAAACAAAGAGTATTCCACCTTACCAAGGACTTACCCACTTTGCCAAGAGTCTTCAACCTTCTTCCAAGGTCTTACCTACTCTTGCACCAGTCTTCATCCTTAAGGGTTTACCCACTCTTCTTGGATCATCAACCTTTGCCTTCTCCTTCACCTGGAGAAGATGTTCACCTCTTCTTCAACCTTGAAGAAGAACAATAACAACTCGACCTTCACTCAGAGTACCTTGCTTCACCTTTGCTTCATGTAGGAAAGGGGTAGGGAAGATGGAATGGAATGAGATATTTACAAGCACAAGGAAGTATCTCTGTTACAACTGGCCCATCTCCCTTATAATCATGAAATGAAGTATAAACTAGAGAGAGCAAGGGGGCTCAAGGAGTTGCAACACACTCAACTATAGAAAGGACTTAGAGTAGTATGAATGAGCAAACTTTGAATGAACTCCAAGGGGTCCTATTTATAGATGTGGGTGTACCCTTGAGTGTGGGATCACTTAGAGTCAAAACATAGCCATTTTCCAAGATGCAACAGATCAATTTTTGCCCAAAACAACTCACCAATTATTATAATCACTTTTTCTACATTTTTTGCACAATACATTCGGTTGAGTTTAAATAAAGATAACTTAACCAATCCACTAAATGAAAAAGTGAATTTTCAAACTATCGGCCGAGTTTGTTCTGGGAACTCATTCGATTACCTAAATTCAATTTTGCTCATGAGTCAGTCAGTCGAGTGTTGTGAGTGTGCAACTCAACCGATGGGTCATCTTTAGAAAATCCATCATAGGATCGGTCGATTTTCCAACTCGACTGATAAACAACCTGTGATAAATTTTCTAAATCGGCATTTGTGTGATTAAACCTTGGAATTAAGTGTCCCTAATTTTTTCTCATCTTAGTTACAAGTCATATCATCAATACAAGTGATTACAAAAATCATCTAAGGTCATTTGGAGTGTTTTCCAAAAATGCACACTTGTATTGTATTTGACTTGAACTTGAACAAGATAGGGATTGTATAATTTGATCCTTTTCATGTACTAAAACCAAAATTCAATCTTGAACAAACATATTAGATACATAGGAATGGAATGGTTAAGTCATTATCAAAATATGGGCAATGTATAATTCTCAAGTCAACAATGCCACCCTATGAAGCTCTCTATGGCCGACCGTGCAAATCTTCGCTACATAGGGATGACGTCGGGAAACACACCTTTATGAGGAGATGCAATTGTATACTGACAAAGTTTGTACTGATCAGGTAGAGGATGAAGTGGGCATAGGATAGGCAGAAATCTTATGCAGATGCTCACCGGTAAGAACGTTAGTTCAAGGAAAGTGATCACATCTTTCTCAAGATCCGACATATTCGGGCTTTGGCCAAGAATAAAGGAGAGCTCAGTCCTCTTTATGTTGGACCCTTTGAGATTCTAGAAAGGGTTGGTGAATGTGCCTATCATATCACTTTGCCACCTCAGTATAGTTCCATACATAATGCCTTTCATGTATAAAATCTAAAGCCCTATGTCAAAGACCCTAGTCACATTCTAAATCATGAGCCTCTCAAGTTGAAAGGTGACCTATCTTGTGCTGAGTCCCCAGTCAAAATTCTTGATTTCAAGACAAAGGATCTTCACAGTAATCGACATATAGATATGGTGAAAGTTCTCTGGAGCCACCATGATCGGATCAATGCCACCTGGGAGCTCAAGTCTGAGGTCGATCAGAAATATCCACATCTCTTTCAAGATGCTTTAAATTTGGGGACAAAATTCTTAAAAAGGAAGGAAGAATGTGATCGAGTGAGTTTTTACTTATATTTTCTCTCTATTGTAATTTTATTATTTCCAATAATACCCTCAACCTTTTCCCTTGCTTGAAATATTAAAAGTCATTATCGATTTCATAAAAATCCAAACCCTAATTTCATAGTAGATGAACTCCATGTATTAGGGTATATAGTCAAATTATACAACAACCATACGAGTTTGACTCTCAATTCTCTTCCATGGCCAAATAATATCATCATTAAGCTTGGTTTAAAATTTTATCCTAATAGGATAAGCCAATTAAGAGTTATGAGCTTTAGAAAATATGCACATTATTGCATTTATTTCATACCTAGGACCTATGTTTTTGATCAAATGCATGATATTGATGTGTCACACAATTACTTTAGCTAACCCACCTACCCGACCCCTTTCTCAGCTGTTGGATGAGGCAATGCACAGATCAAGTAAAGATCTGACGGCGCAGACCTCGTCCCTAACCTCCCTCCCTTCTCAGTCTCTCTCTCAACAGCCTAAGCTTCTAATCGCGACTCCCCAGGCCTTATCCTCTCACTCACTTGTGATTTCGGTAGAGAAAATATCTCCCCCTCGCTAAAACTAACTCAATAAACCCAATCCCAATCTCCCTCACCCTAGGATCTGGGAGAACGAACTCCCTCATTTCTGCACCTCTCCTGGCGACGACGGTGAGTTTTAGGGCTTCCTTATCCTTCCTCTATGAACATCTATATAAACTACTAATAGCTCCACCATCCCTCCTTTCCTCATTCCCCACCAGCAATTGCGAGCAAGGCTACCCAAACACCTCTCCCCCAGTCCATCATCTTCAAACCCCAAACACCTCCCCACCTCATAAACATAGCCCTTCTTGAACCAAATCCACCACTCCATTACCTTCACCAACTCACCGCGAGCATATGTGGCTAACACCACCAAACCTAGAACCCCCACTCACCTTGATCCCAAGTATCACGAGATGGATAGCGGATCACTGAGTTGGCGCTCGTGGATTGGCCCAGTGATGTGAACGGTCCCACTCTTGCTCGCGTTGACCTGCGACCCCCTTAGTTGATGAGGCGTCTCGTGATTGGTCCACCTAGGTCCATCCTAGCACCTCTCCAACTCCTTCTCTTCTTCTGTGCTTGTGGGTTGGAGGAGCCTGGAGCAACTCTGGCAAAGTCTAGGTTGTGGGTAGTCCACTTCAGGGGCAAGGAGAAGATCTATCACCTTTTTGGTGATGGTACGAGTCAATCTGGGGCTTCCTGGCGTCATGGCTCCCTCTGGAGCTTAGTGCCGCCCTAGGAATCTCTCACCGGTGACCTCACCCTTTCCTAGGGCGGCACTAAGATCCAGAGGGAGCCATGACGCCAGGAAGCCCCAGATTGACTCGTACCATCACCACAAAGGTGATAGATCTTCTCCTTGCCCCTGAAGTGGACTACCCACAACCTAGACTTTGCCAGAGTCGCTCCAGGCTCCTCCAACCCACAAGCACAGAAGAGGAGAAGGAGTTGGAGAGGTGCTAGGATGGACCTAGGTGGACCAATCGCGAGACGCCTCATCAACTAAGGGGGTCGCAGGTCAACGCGAGCAAGAGTGGGATCGTTCACATCACTGGGCCAATCCACGAGCGCCAACTCAGCGATCTGCTATCCAACTCGTGAGACTTGGGATCAACGTGAGCCATCGATCCAGTTGAATTCGACAGTTGATCAAGGTAAATCCTTTTCTTTTATATTTTTATTTTTGTTAAATATCAAATAAAATGGGTTATCTTAGAAAAATCATAAAAAATAGTAGGAATATCAGATAGTAGTAAAATTATATACCATTTTCATCATAAAAATGCAAGCTATTTGAATAAAATATCATCAAGACCTAGACCGAATCCTGTTCTAAAAATATTAGCTTAAAGCCTAATGACCATACTTAGGTTAAGTAATCATGTAAAAATGGTTATTATTTGATGTGATCTAATCTTTGTGAAGCCTAAACCCTAATAGAACCGCTAATCCTCACATGGCACAAAACCCTGATCATGTATGAATGGTTATCTAGAAACCTTAAATTCTAGTTCCTCTCTATCTCTCTCCATATGTATATATATAATGCATTAAATGCAAACCCTAATTTCTTTTATGACCCCATTATGATCATGACCGACCCTGCAACCTTAGATTCAACGCTGACTATCTGGTTTATGAAATTCCTAAAGGAAATCATTAATGATCTAACCCATAGTAGAAACCCTAGTGTTGGATGTTTCTTTCTTGAAAATAAATAGGTATCACTAAATAATGGAAACCCTAATATAAAGATATGATCATGCGACACTAAAATAGGATAAAAGGCATGGATAATCCCTGATCTAATCATAATAATATGAATGTAATCATAATTCAAGAACAAACCTTACTCATGGGTCATATGGACCAATAGTAACAATATACCCTTGATTTCCTTTTAGGGTGATCATTCTACTGTCCTTTTAGACTCTTGGAATTCAGATCTTAGATTTAAGGTATATCGATATAAGTATAAGATTAGTTTTGTTGGTTGATATAATTATAAGTAAATGCTTGCATATACTTGTATAATTTTGTTGGATGTATATTTATAATTATTATCTCATCTCTGCCTTAACCATTAAGAACACTAATGAAAGATAATGGAATGTAGTTACTGATTGTTCATTAATCTCCCTATTATAGAGGGTAAGTATTAATGATGACTAGTACCTCCCTAGAGTATACGGTGTACGGGGAGATCCCTAGAGTACAAGGTACATAGGGAATGGGCCCAATAATATATGTTTGTGCTAAGTCCACCATAGTAATACATGTCCATTGAAATATGATTAATAAATTGGGTTTACCTGATCTTCCACCTTAATAATGCTTTCTTTTCTCCTTCTTCTTTTTCATGTATTTTAAATATGTCAACATAGTATAGTATTTTTTTTGCAACCACGTACCAACATTATATTGATGATTTTGTTTCTCATATTTTCTAGGTACAAGGAACAAATAATGCATCTCAAAGTACCTAAAGCTACCAAATAATTGGGCATGGAGGATAGCTACCTATATTTCTACTTCTTATCTCTTTTTTAGTTAGATAGTTATTCATTCTTCTAGATGATGTATAGGATGTTAAAAATCCTATGTTCTTTCATTTCATAAAACTATTATCTTCTTCTTTTATGAATAATATGTATGTCTTTATCTTCAATAAATGTTGTTTTGTGTGACTATTTTAATGATGCTTGTGAATGAAGATTTGGATCCTTTTAATTTTAGTTGACTACCACAATCTCTTATATTTTCCCTTTTGACATCTTTAGATATGAGTGAATGCAAATGTGGGAATGTCATTAAGGAAAGTATATAGAAATTGGGGTCGTCACAGTTTGCATGATGAGGATGATCTGAGTGGGTGGTGCATATTGCAGCTTCTTATCATACTTCACTGAGTAAGGAATTCTTCACTTCATATTGAGTAAGGAATTCCAACTTCTCCAGAATTATCGTAGATTGGAGACATTTGTGTTCAAACAAGTTTCGGTTGCATGCTCACACTAAAGGATGTCCGTCATATTCCAGATTTGCACATGAGTTTGATATCTGGTTCATTCTTTGTTAGAGAAGGTTGTCATCTGGATTTTGATGGTGGAAAATGCAAGATTACCAAGGGGGGCTTGGTTATTATGCAGGGTAAATGATGCCACACATTGTATAAGACCTAGCTTAAGGTGCTCAAAGGCAGTCATATGTATGCAATTAAGGATAACCAGATAGATCTATGGCACAGAAGACTAGGACACATGAGCGAGAAAGGCTTGAAGCTTTTATCAAGGCAGAGATTGATTCCTTGTTGAAATCATACTGGTCTTAGTTCATTTGATGCATGAAAGACAGGAAAACATTGACAAGTTTCTTTCAAGACAAGATCAAAGGTGAAGTCACAACGTCTGCAACTGGTTCATTCATATTTTTACGATTTGTTTGAGGTAGCTTCACTGGGTGGCAATAGTTATTTTGCCACATTTATTGATGATGCATCTAGGAAAGTGTGGGCCTACTTGCTGAAGACCAAGGATAAGATCTTTCAGTGTTTTAAAAAATTTCATGTCATTGTGGAGTGGGAGATAGAGAAAAAGTTGAAGTGTCTTTGCACAGACAGTGGAGGAGAGTACACCTCCAGGGATTTCCAGGATGATTGCACACAACACGGAATACGACATGAAAGGATAGAGCCTGACACACCACAACACAATGTTACAACTGAGACAATGAACCGTACCATAGTGGAGGAAGCTAGATGCATGTTGAAGACTACAAAGTTGCCAAAGACATTCTGGGGAGAGGCAGTAAGTACTGTCTGCTATTCGATTAATCGATCTCAATTAGTTCCTTTGGGTTTTGATATACCTGAGAAGGTATGGACATACAAGGATGCATACTATTCTTATTTGTGAGTATTTGGGTGCAAGACTTATGCACATGTTTCAAAGGAAAACAGACAAAAGCTGGATGATAAAGTGGTGCCATGTATCTTTCTTGGCTATGGAGATCACCAGTTTGGCTACAGGTTATGGTATCCTCTAAAGAGGACCATGAGCAGACACAGAGATGTGACTTTCTTTGAGAGTTAGACAGTTACAGAGCATGAGTGTGATGATGTAGAGGCTGTAGGATCAGGTGATAGTTCTTCTTCTGATGAGTATGAGGATGCTTTACCTTCTTCGCATGTGCTATCTTCAGATAACAAAGAAGAGTAGCACGATCACCTTGAGCAGCCAAGTGATAACACATCAAGTGATCCTATTCCAGATGCACAGATGAGTGATTCAAAATCACAGTCAGAGACTTCTAGGTAGGGGGAGCAAGATCATCACTAGGCAGAGTCCTCAGAGCATCATTTGAGGAGGTCTGACAGAGTCTGACATCTCAGTATATTCTCCTTTCTGATTAGGGGGAGCCAGAGACTTATCATGAGGCACAATCTCATAGAGACAGAGCACAGTGGCATCGAGCCATGCATGAGATGTCTTCTTTGTAGAAGAATGATACCTACGAGCTTGTTGTGCTTCCCGAGGTCTAGAGAGCACTAAAGTCCAAGTGGGTCTACAGGATGAAGAGAGATGAAAGCGGTATGGATCAAACTTCTAATGAGGAGGTACATGGACATGGGGAGCATCATCAGATGGTTTCTGAGCCTTGGTACAAAAGGATAAAAATAAAGTTTTCATCCAGGATGGCTCGACTTACCAGTCAGGGGGAGCCTACAAAGTTCCAGGCATGGGCACGAAGAAAGATGCAGTACTGCTAGGATTCTTCTTCTCAATTGTTTGGGAACACAGTTAAGTTAGGACAAGACTTCAAGAATATGGATGAAAATGATAAGATGATGACATGTCTGAGGAGAGTGGATCCATCACAGGTGGTGATGAGGTCCACAAGCTACTCAAGATTTTTGCTAAAGATAATGTCTCCCTCATGAGATGGAGGGGGAGATTGTTGGGAATAAAAAATAAGGATTTGGCCCATGCCTAATTGGATTTGGACTTGAGTAGGAGTTAGCTTGTGCTACCAATCCTAAAAGGAGTCAAATCTAAAAGGGAAGGAAGATGGTTCCCTATGTACAACATAGAGTTGGACTCAGAGTTGGATAAGGATTCCTACTTACAACCACATGCATGGAGGCCTATAAATAGAGGCCCTCGGGGAGGTCATTGAGACAATCCCTCGGTTGAGGTGTGATTGTTGGGTTTTAGGGGAGGCAGAGAAGGTAGCAAAAACAAATATTTTCTCCTCCCCAAACCCAGAACAAGGAAACGCGTCAACGTCTATACAATAGGAAGGGATGGTTTGTGGAATCATACCTTGTCCCGAGGCTTTCTCGACGACAATACCTCGCGCCTTGCGAGGTCTTCACCTCCGATCTTAGACGGTGTCTGTGCAGATGTTGGTCGCACCGGGACTGACGACTCCTAGTCTCACCGGGACTGTCGGGATTGACAGCTGTCCTCCGAGCGACATAAATTTCCCGCCTCTGAAGTAGTCCAACGGACCACTTGGAACTCCGATCTCCTTGTCCCACAAGGAATCAGAAGGAGTCGCACCCTCCTATCGGCGTACTAGTCGCCGACACACTCTCCTACCACCAGTTGCTTTTTGTAGTTGTCTTTCCCTTGTTGTGCCTCCCTTATCGGGTAGCACTTGCTCGGGCTCTCTCAGTTACCAAAACCAGAGAGAACGACAACTTTACAGAGCAACTGGTTGCACTGCGTTGTGTACAGAGAAGCCCCCAATACCCCTATATATAGGAGGGTCATGGGATAGGGTTCTCTATCCCGGGCAATGTGGGACTAAAGTAGGAGTAGAAGGGTTCAAGATTTTCCACAAAAACATCCAACTGCGCAACCTGAACCGATCATTTCATTTCTGAAACAGTCGGTTGGGGATCTGAGCCGATCGTTTCACACTAAATCGATCGGTTGGGACCCATGAAATAGTCGGTTCATTTATGAACCGGTCAGTTCGTGACCCTGGTCAGTTCCCGATTGACTTTTCCTCTTTTGTTTCTAATTGGTACCAATTACCCATCCTTGTTCCAATCAAATTGGGCAAGTGAAACAAAAAGAAATTTCTCACCAATCCTACTTTCCCAACTTCCTCGGTTGGACCAGTTGAGCCGATCGGTTCAACACTTGAACCAGTCATTTCACCCTATCCATGACCCGATCGACTCACTAACTGAGCCGATCGGTTCACCAAGCTCAGCGGACCGGTTCATCACATGAGTCGATTGGTTGGGAGTGCAGATTGTGTAGAAACAGTCAATTGCAGTTTCAATCAATCCGATACTCTAATCAATCTGTCCAACACCTTGAACACTATGATTTTGAGCTATCAATTAATTGAGTGTTTAATTGAACTACTAAACTCCTTTAGTAATCAATCGAAATATAGTTTGTGGACAAAACTCCTCTTCCAAGTTAAATCCTATGTGTGTCACCCTACAGGTCCTTTTCACGTTGGCAGTGAAAGTCCATAACACGTATGACTTCACAAGCAAAGAGCGGTGCCTAGTCACACATCAGTGCTACCCAAGTGAAATAGAAAGTTGGAGAACAACTTTTAATCCTACAATCCATAAATGGTGTTACAGTGAATGTATAATTCCTTTGTCACTGATATCCCGAATGAACTCGAGGCATGGAACAGTCATCCTGTCAACGTTCATTCACTTCCATGATCTCAGAGTAGATTGGAGGAGATATGTATGACATCAATATCACATACTGATTCACACATGCGTGTGCATGCCTATCTCAATCCTACTCATCAAGTGGCCATGGATATCAAACTCCCTCAGGAGGGACAAATCCCAAATATATCACTCACCCCTCAAAAGCCCCATGTGTCAAAGCCACCCAATCATCACCTTTATAACAACCCATGTTTCAGGACTGCGTTTGATGATGTCAAAGTGTACCCAACGACATGTGTTGAGTGTAGTGATTTTAGGTCAAAGAATCACATTCACCACCATCACTATGAGTACTGACTGTGACTACCATGTCGTGGTTCCATGTGTCAAACTCACGTTGGGTCTGTCTGGTACACTTGTTCTCTAACAAGTACCTATGTGTTTGGTTTGATATCTCTATATCATGACTAATGTGATTCTCTCATCAACCAACACCACAATCTAGTCTTGTGTGTCATTGCTGTCTATCTACCTTCCACAATGACATCTGACTAGGGACATAACAAGAATGTACAAAATCTTAGCATTTGTATGATCTCATCGTTCAGGTCCTGAACATGAAGGCATACGTCATTGAGTACTATCATTCTCTAGACATTCAATCTGTTCTATCACTATCTCATATGACTGAACCAGAAAGAATTGGAAGCTTTCCTTTGATGTTTATCAAATCAATCTCAATGTATCCCACCAATCATCCCATGATTGGCTCTCAGGGCATACATACCAACAGACTCCCACTTACACTGCGAGCCAATCACCCTTGAATCATATTCATAGTGATCTTCAAACATATCCCACATGTTTCTGTGCTCTTGTGCCAACATAGTGAGTTATGGCAACACCTTGCCAAAGTTGGTATAAATTGCATGTTTCACATCTCTTCACTGTACGTCATACATATGAGATGGAGTTGTCATAATATGTGATCCAATATTCCTTTGCTAACCTTTAGCCACATTGAATGATCAAGGATTCCATACTTGTCATCAATGCCTGAAATATCTATAAGTTTATCTCTATGAACTCCTAGATCCATATAGTATCCACTGCTGTTCTCTAACACACGAATACTCGACATTTCCTTTTAAACAGTTTTATTGGAACATTTTCAATCATCACCAAACTTTCACTTTTATATATCCTATATATATTTTGTGATTAATTTTCTGTCCTTTTCAGAAGTTCGCATCAATGTAACTCTTTACATCGAAATCTTCCTTATCTCCATAGAACTATTACTTCACAAGTACTTATCAAGTTCTTATGTTTTCTAGTAACTCTTACTGGAAGTAAATAGACATCCACTCGTCATGTCCCACATACGAGTTATCAGGATGAACACATCATATTGTCATGTCCTACATGCAAGATGATGAATGCATTTTATTCTTGCCATGTCCATACATGCAAGATGATGGGATGATCACATACATGATAGATCCATATCTATTCTTAGTGTTCCCATTCTTCATAATAATTGGACACTTGGCCTTGGGATACTAACTCCATGTAACACAGACATGTTTTCTCCCATTGAATCTGTGCATACTGAACCCTTCAGTACAGATTGCCAATGTATGTTTTCTCTTTTCAGGTCAAGAGATTTTCGAGAACTATCTCTATAGGTCTCTATTCCTATCACATATGAAACGCCTCTATCTTCCTTAAAGATAATTTCCACTTTGGATTTTCATTCTAGAACATTTCCATTTCACATCAACATGTGGAATGTGAATACACTCCCACTAAATCACAGATCCCTTCTTTATCTTTGACATATCAGTCAAACCCTTTGACTATATCATCAAAGTAAAGATCCAATTCTGAGTTGCTTGTACTCAATCCGTCATATTGATTAGTTCATTGTAACTTATAGACTTCATTTGCATTAGTGGATTCATAAACCTTATAGGTTGTGTCACGTACACATCCTTGTTTTATTCCTCATAGGAATGCGGTTTTAGTATCCATATGCCAAATGTCTTAGTCATTAAGTTGCAATCAACAAGCATCATCCTTCTCAAAATGTCATCCATGTGTCTTGACGCTTAAGACTTATTTGTACTTATGGATTTCCATCCAATGGGTGCTACCATCAAGGTCATACCTTATGGTTCACATGGAAGTCATTTAGGATGTAATGGTCATATACCATAACTCAAAATCTGGTTCCTCATATTCATCTAGATAGTTGACTCATCACATGACCTACTCATCACTTATATAATTGAGGTGTATCTGTCAAGGATATAAGAACTCACAACTCCTTGTTATTCTTAATTTCCTTTATTAGTGTGGGGTATTCTTTATTTAAGAAGAATTCAGTTATTTGATAATTATTCTCTAACTCCTCAAAGTATGATTCCTTCTTGATTTAGACATCACCATGCCTTAACCATGAGTTCACTATGATACACTTTCATAATCACTCACAAGGTTCTCAAACATTTGGTCTAAGTATTTTATTCATTGATCTCATTAAGAATTGACACTTTACCAAATTCTTACTTCATTTATGATATTCTTGAACACTTCAAGATATTCATATTGGTATTTCTCTAAATACCATTTGAAGTATTACCATTCTCTTCAATAGGTATGTAAATACATCACATGTATTATACCTATTAGGATAATCATTCTCCCACTACCATTAGTGAAGACTGATTAATCATGTCCAAGATATTCATGTCTCTTACTGGTTCTCTAACCAAAAGAATCTTGATTTATCCATTATATGGAAACTAGAAATGAATTTCTCATGATTGATGCTAATTTGATTGTTTGAGTTATCAATAACTTTTAGGTATAATTTTATCTTATGCATACCAAGTATCACGAGATAAAAAAGGAATTGCCACAAAGATCATATCTTTGAAATTGAAACATCAACTATATTGATAGCCATCCTTGTCTCAACAAGATGCAACAATAAAGTGTTTCTATTGGCAAATTGAAATAGAAGTTCTCAACTCTATTTCATGCCCGTTAGGCTGAAATAAACTGAAGGATACTCCTATCTATGGCAGCAATACTTGCTCCAATGATGGGTACTCCTTTCATGGTCCTTCTACAAAGGACATCACTTCTTTGTGGATCTTGCATATCATATATGACATATCCATATCTTGGTATCTCATACTTTAGATAAAGAAGCGGTTCATTTCATGATACCTTAGGTGGAGATCTCTATCCCCTCCTTTCATCTTCTTTTGTTCTTCCAGATATAGAGAGCAATTCCCTCATACACTCTTTCCCATGTGCCTTGAGGCTGAAGATGGCTTGGGCTACTGGCTAGCATCAGAACCCTTCTTTGCTTTGCCCTTGTCCTTGCCTTTAAGACTTACCCTTTCTTTGATCACATCAAAGATTATGGTTTGTCTTTCTTCATCTTTGCCTCTACTATCCTCAGCATGTCCAACAACTTTGTCAACGCTCGTCAAAGTTATCCATGTCATAGTTCATCATGAACTGTATGATCCTCGCAACATTTGTAGTATCATACCAATAGCCAACTCTTGGCTCAGAGGTAATCCATCTTAGTCAGGTTTTTCCATATACCCAATCATATTGAGTGTGTGAATACCTTACTGGATCTCCTTCTGTCATGACATACTAGGATAGTGTCCTTGAGACATCATATGTCTCATGTTGTCTCTGCAACTCATAGTTCAGAGAACACAACATCAAGCACTCCTCATCAATGGCATCCTCGGTATGCTTCCATAAGCATACTTTTAGCCATTGATGTGGTGGGATTGAGTTCATCTAGTTCTGGTATAACTAGGACTTAGAGCTTTCACTCTACGATTGAGAACACTTCTCAATGTCCTAACCAGTCATGGAATTATTCCCATTAGTTTGTTGGTCTCAAAGATCGATCGCAAATAAAATGATTATTGTTGATTAACCATTTATTTTAACAAAAGGAAATATATGCAATTTTAGTCCAAAACTCTTTTGACTTATTTGATTGATTTGAAAAGTTGACGATATAATTAGGCCTTTAATTAATTATCGCTCCCACTATTTTAGTTCAAATTGATAGCCCTCACCATCAATTTGGAAGATTGCAGCGTACAACCTTCTAGTGGGCAAGATCTTGAAATTCTCTAAGTCATGGACCAGCTAGGGCTGTCACCCACAACTTAGATCTCTCAGGTAGGCAACTCTTGCCAATTGCATCATATTCAACTGTTGATCAGATTCATATGCAACTCCTTGCCATGAGCATCTCCATGCCTCAAGGTACTAGAACCCATCTAGATCACCTAGTTAAGTCCGACCCAAAGCCAACACGATGAATATGCACCCTGCTAGGGCAGACCCACACATTCATCCTTCATGCTTCCACGAGATAGACGGTGCACCACGCTAGGGCGTGCCCATACTTGGTCGATCAAGCTTTACACGTGTGTCGCATTTGGAAGGCATCTAAAACTTAATATTTAATGAGGGATTTGGTTTTATATACATATACATATCCAATCACCACAATATATAGTATGTATCATATACATGCTATATCCCACATAAAATATGCAAAATGAAAAAAGCGATGATTATGGCCATCCTAATGTGATTCCTCGAGCCAAGAGGAATCGCGGTCATCTAGGTCTACATCACATTCAACCTGTACACGATGAACTCTGTGCTTTGCCTTTCTGGGTTTGATCAACTCATCACATGAATGATCGGCTCGCCATCAGACTGGTCGGCTGGGTGCCACTAGTCGATCAGTTAGATCCTCCAACCAATCGGTTCACCTGGTCATCGTGCATCTCATCATGGCCGCCACCCGCTCATATCGCTCCTCGAACCGGTCATCAATTGATCGGCTCACTCCTTGAACCGATTGTCTCAAACGTCAACCGATCGGTTCAGTCCTTGAACCGATCGTCTCAGCTGTCGTCAGAAGGTCCGTCGTTCTTTGACATAACAGGAAATAAAATTCTATCCTATTTTACATTTTAAAAGGAGAAACCCCGAGTTACATTCAGGGGGGGAAGGTAGGAAAGAAATCTCGAATTATTTCGAGTTACATCAAGAATAAGAGAAAGAAGATCGGTGCGTAGACCGAGATGCAAGCAACCACATACAACCATACATAGATAGGGTTTATTGGCTATAACCACGCTATACATCCACCACAAAACTCGTTTAAGGGTGATGCGTATCGAGTGCATTCATATTACATATCATATATGTATATTATGGGATTTGTGAATTTAGGATTGGACATGCATAAAAGCCAATTTTATTCACATCGTATGCAATATATAAAGGCGACAAACCAAAATCAATCATATCGATAATCCTAAAGTATAGAGCAGTTGACGTGGCTCTGATACCACTGTTGGGTTTTAGGGGAGGCAGAGAAGGCAGCGGAAACAAAAATGTTCTCCTCCCCAAACCCAGAATAAGGAAATGCGTCAACGTCTATACAATAGGAAGGGATGGTTTGTGGAATCATACCTTGTCCCGAGGCTTGTTCGGCAAAAATACCTCGTGCCTTGTGCGGTCTTCACCTCCGGTCTTGAACGGTGTCTGTGCAGCTCCTGGTCACACCGGGACTGACGACTCTTAGTCTCACCGGGACTGTCGGGATTGACAGATGTCCTCCGAGCGGTAGAAATTTCCCGCCTCTGAAGTAGTCCACACGGACCACCTAGAACTCTGATATCCTTGTCCCACAAGGAATCAGAAGGAGTCACACCCTCCTGTTGGCGTACTAGTCGCCGACACACTCTCCTACCACCAGTTACTTTTTGCAGTTGTCTTTCCCTTGTTGTGCCTCCCTTATCGGGTAGCACTTGCTCATGCTCTCTCAGTTACCAAAATCAGAGAGAACGACAACTTTACAGAGCAACTGGTTGCACTGACTTTTTTACAGAGAAGCCCCCAATACCCCTATATATATAGGAGGGTCATGGGACAGGGTTCTCTATCCCGGGCAATGCGGGACTAAAGTAGGAGTAGAAGAGTTTGAGATTTTCCACAAAAACAACCAACTGCGCAACCTGAACCGATCGTTTTATTTCAGAAATGGTCGGTTGGGGATCTGAGCTGATCATTTTACACTGAACCAATCGGTTGGGACCCATGAAACAGTTGGTTCATTTAGGAACCGGTCGGTTCGTGACCCTGGTCAGTTCCCGATTGACTTTTCCTCTTTTGTTTCTAATTGGTACCAATTACCAATCCTTGTTCCAATCAAATTGGGCAAGTGAAATGAAAAGAAATTTCTCACCAATCCTACTTTCCCAACTTGCTCGGTTGGACCAGTTGAGTCGATCGGTTTAAAACTTGAACCGGTCATTTCACCCTGTCCATGAGCCGATCGACTCACCAACTGAGCCGATCGGTTCACCAAGCTCAACCGACCGGTTCATCACATGAGCCGATCGGTTGGGAGTGCAGATTGTGTAGAAATAGTCAATTGTAGTTTCAATCAATCTGTCCAACACCTTGAACACTATGATTTTGAGCTATCAATTAATTGAGTGTTTAATTGAACTACTAAACTCCTTTAGTAATCAATCTAAACATAGTTTGTGGACAAAACTCCTTTTCCAGGATAAATCCTATGTGTGTGACCCTGCAGGTCCTTTTCACGTTAGCAGTGAAAGTCCATAAGACTTATGACTTCACAAGCAAAGAGCGGTGCCTAGTCACACATCAGTTCTACTCAAGTGAAATAGAAAGTTGAAGAACAACTTTCAATCCTACAATCTGTGAATCGTGTTACAGTGAATGTATAATTCCGTTGTCACTGATATCCCAAATGAACTCGAGGCATGGAACAGTCATCCTGTCAATGTTCATTCACTTCCTTGATCTCAGAGTAGATTGGAGGAGATATGTATGACATCAATATCACATACTGATTCACACATGCGTGCGCACGCCTATCTCAATCCTACTCATCAAGTGGCCATGGATATCAAACTCCCTCAGGAGGGACAAATCCCATATCTATCACTCACCCCTCAAAAGCCCCATGTGTCAAAGCCACCCAATCATCACCTTTATAACAACCCATGTTTCAGGACTGCGTTTGATGATGTCAAAGTGTACCCAATGACATGTATTGAGTGTAGTGATTTCAGGTCAAAGAATCACATTCACCACCATCACTGTGAGTACTGACTGTGACTACCATGTGATGGTTCCATGTGTCAAACTCACGGTGGGTCTGTCCGGTACACTTGTTCTCTAACAAGTACCTATGTGTTTGGTTTGATATCTCAATATCATGACTAATGAGATTCTGTCATCAACCAACACCATAATCTAGTCTTGTGTGTCATTGATGTCTATCTACCTTCCACAATGACATCCGACTAGGGACATAACAAGAATGTACAAACTCTTAGCATCCGTATGATCTCATCGTTCAGGTCCTGAACCTGAAGGCATACGTCATTGTGTACTGTCATTCTCTAGACATTCAATCTGTTCTATCACTATCTCATATGACTGAACCAGAAAGAATTAGAAGCTTGCCTTTGATGTTTATCAAATCAATCTCAATGTATTCCACCAATCATCCCATGATTGGCTCTCAGGGCATACATACCAACAGTGATCACTCCAGTTGCTTATTGATGCCTTTTGTGGTAGAAGAGGCGGAGAACAAGAACAACTGGAGGAGCTCTCTTAGTTGAATAAGAGAGGGTCAACGACTTTGCCTTGAAGTGAAGTAGCGGCTGACAGTCGGTGACACATTGAGTGCACTGACAGAGAACTTTCTTGGTTGATAAGAGAGGGTCAGTGGCTTTGCCTTGTAGCAAAGTAGCGGTTGATGGTTACAAACATAGTATTGCCATAGAGGCAACGGTTCGACCAAGTCAGCGGTCACAGAGCATCAAGCAGTCCCCAACAACGACGGTGGCCTCGTGTGAGATCAAGTAAAGAAGGAGGTTTTGTACACACTGGATGTGATTTTCTTCTTCCTCATCTCTGTTCTCGTGTTAGGAGGACTATCTGGATTTAAGAGTACTTAAATCTGGACAGTGTGAGTTATAATCTTAATTACGTGATATTTATTGGCCGGTATTGCCTCATGGTTTTTCTCTCATTGTCTTGGGGATTTTCCTCATTAAATCTGATATTTTTTGTTTAGATTTATATGCTTGTCGGTAACACTTGCACAATAAAAATTTAACATATCCGAGACCATATCGGTACAACGTCTCCAACACTATATCATAACGGATTCTTGTTAACGTGATATTTTTTAAGTTTCCAATTTGTCTTATGTCCCAGCGTATAGCATGGTGACAATTCTGCTACAGATTTGCAACCACAAAATTTTCATGTCTCTCTTTCTTTTGTGTTGCACCGACTGTGCCTCATCGACTATTACTTTTTCCACCTTCTCATCGCAATTCTTACGCCCGATGACGCCGCATCCTTCAATCCTTGTCCGGTCCAACCCCGGCGTTATCCAAGGGTTTGAAACAATGGTCGAGGATAGTGCCCAAAGCCCTCATGCTATAGTAGGAAGAAGATTGATTACTAGGAAATACAAGTTCTCAGAAAGGTAAACTAAGGGTTGGCGGTAATGATTAGAGAGACCTCAAGCTACTACTAATTGGCGGTCATGAGCCTATCTGAAATATTAGATGCAGTGTTCTATTGTGGTGCATGGATGCAATTATCTTTCCTCGACTTTTTCTTTGCCGACTTTCTCAGTCGTCTGTGATTCTCAGGCTCGGGCGGCGACACACCTTTACCCAGTCCTACTAGAGCATATTCAAAGGAGATGAACCAAACAAGGTCGAAGATAGCACTCAGAGTCCTCATGTCGTTGTCGTTCGCCAAAAAAATCGGAGAAGAAGATTAGTTAGCAGGAGGCACAAGTTTTTTAGATATACATCGAGCCGGTGGTGATGGGTCTGACAGGGTAAGTATTCGGTTAATTCGGTCGGTTGCGGTTAATTCGGTTCGGTTAAACGATTAATTTGTGATTTGAGATTTTAATTATTAACCTAGTCAAATTGAGTCGGTTAATTCAGTTATTATCCAATTAGTTAATGGTTAATTCGGTCGGTTAATTTGGTTAACCAAATAATACTCATGTAATAATATTATTTGAAATACTCATAGAATTTGGGACAATTGTTATATTATAGTAGTATTTTTGTAAATTTAATTCTGTATGGCTAGTAAAAACTTGATTACTATATATGTGGGGAAGTATTTTGAAATAAAAGTACAACTATATATGTATATATATGCGTGTAGGATATTATTTATGAATAAATTTTGACTATTCAGTTCACCAAACCAAAAATATATTTAACCATCAAATTAATCATTTAACCGATTAACCGAAATAAATTAATCAAATTAACTGATTTAACCAAATTGACCCAATAAAATTAACCATTTAGTTAATCAGTTATTAACTAAATTCTACTCACCCCTATTTGACAGTCGTGATGTTGCCGGTTATTATATCTTGTTAGAGAGGGAAGGACCTGAAAGGGATGGAGCACATGGCAGTGGAGTTTCGATGTTATATATTGTATGCTGCCATCGGGTTCAATAATTTCTGATATTCATATTGAACCTTGCCAACCTTCGATGTCCGCTTGGTAAGTCCATCTGGTATTTTCTACTTTTTTTTCTTTTTATTTGCTTTTCCATTATGACTTGTTTCATGTATCGTTCATTTCACCCAGCTCGGATTACGATTCGATAATGATGTTGTTATACATTGTAAAACAACTAACTGTATGTTTGTTCTAACAATAATAACAGTGCATATTTTTTTGTTCCGCTGAAAATGATAATTATGATGTATACAGTTTTCTTTTCCTTTTAAGTTGTGAGGAGACAAGCTAATATGACCTACAATCTTTTTAATTAAAGTAAGAGTACACATTTGCATTTTTACTAAACCTAAGTGTGGCTTGTTTTGTTCAATAGTGAAATCTTGGGACTTTCATTTCTGAAGAAGACTTCTTCTGCGTGCAACTCAATGTACACACCTCTTCTGCGTGCAACTCATTGTAAACACCTTATAATATTACACGTGAAGTTTTGTTGATGCCATGAATTGCACATATTATTTGAGAGCAATTGTGCATATGATTTTACCAGAAACATGTGGTATGCTAAAGTTACTTCCATAACTATTTCTCTAGATTAGTATGTTTTGTCTTACTTGTTATGGGATGTTTAATATCGCATACCCATCTATTTAAACACATTTTGATGCATAATGAATGGTCATTTTAGGCCAATAAAATAATATTTTTGATAATAGGCCAATATATATATATATATATATATATATATATATATATATATATATATATATATATATATATATATATGTATATGTATATATATATATATATATATATATATGTATATGTATATATATATATATATATATATATATATATATATGTATATGTATATATATATGTATATATATATGTATATATATGTATATGTATATATATGTATATAGGATTAAGAGAGAAAGATTTCTCGCCCCCTCTCCCATAACACGTGGCGGAGGCCGGACGCCCGGGAGGGTGATAAAACAAGAGATGCTTCTCCGTGTGGTTTCGAACTCGGGTCCCTTCATTGGGGACCAGCGGAATTTGCCTACCAGGCTATTCCCTTGCCGGCTATATATATATATATATATATATATATATATATATATATATATATATATATATATATATATATATATATATATATATATATATATATATATATATATATATGTATATATATGTATGTATATATATGTATATATATGTATGTATATATATATATATATATATATCCCTTGATAAATTTTATGTGAATTCACAAAATAATATGAGTAATTATCTGAGATCCTAAGTTCTACTTCGAATGTTAGTGTTATTGTTGTATTTATCTAACATATGACTTTGATTTTTTCTTGATTATTTTCTTATATACGATACTCTCTTACATCATTTTTTGATGGACTCATTTTAGTTGTACATAAGTATTTTCTATTATTTTTTATTTTTTAGTTTTCATTATGATAAATGTAAGGTATTTTGTTGGTTATTTCAATTTAACCTAATTCTTCTATGTATATTCTTTTATATGTTGAACATATGAAAGCACTAAATATGTATATGGATATCAAAAGGTGTCATTTTTTTGTCTGTACATTTTCTTTTCTTTACTTATATGTCATTTTCTCCCTTGTATCTTGTCCCATTTATACAATAAATCATGTTTTTGTGCCACTTTTACCATTCGAAGAAAAAATGAAATTTAATTGTTGTATATATCCTTGCCTTATCCAACATTATGACTAGGTTAATCTTCTAAACGAGTTAAACTTATTCATCTATTTTATTTTTTACAAACTATAAGTTTGAATCATTAACCAGTTGCCAGAATCCTTTCCTAGGTTCAACTAAAACATATTGTTTCACTTTTCTTAATCACTCGCTTGAGTACAAACCTATAAAGGAAGATTGTCTATAAAAGGTTTCAAACTAGTTCAATGTGTTAACCATGATGAAATTTTTTCACCAGTTCCCATGGTTAAGTCCATCAGGATCATGGTTGCCATTGCAACTTACCATGACTATGGGATTTGGTAGATGGATGTTAAAACTAGAATTTGTTAATAGAAATCTTCTTGAGGATGTGTACATGACACAACCTAATGATTTTATAAATCCAAAGGATGTAATAATGTATATAAGCTACAAAGGTTAATCTATGGATTGAAGCAAATATCTTGGAGTTGGAATCTTCGATTTGATGAAACAGTCAACGAGTTTGGATTTAATCAAAATGAAGATGAACCATGTGTTTACAAGAAGTTTGTAGGAGAATAATTTTATTCATCAGATTGTATGTAGACGACATACTAATGATGGGGAATGACATCCCTACTTTATAGATGGTAAAGACTAGCGAGGAAATACATTTTCTATGAAAGACATAGGTGAAGCATCCTACATCCTAGGAATCAAGATCTACAAAGATATATCTAGAATGATTCTTAGACCAAGTTGGAGCACATACATTGAAAAAGTGTTGAAGAGGTTCATCATGGAGAGCTCAAAGAGAGTCACTCATAAGATTATTATACTGGCATATCTTGTAAACAATTTTATTAATAATAAAGCCTATCTTTCAAACTATTCTATTTTAATTAGTTTGAGATAATGATATAACATGATAAATTTTTAAAGAATGATATTAGTCAATGATGCATGTCTTTAGGCTGAGGACATGTACAATGAGATCATACAGATGTTAAGAGTATATACATTTTTACTATGTCCCTAGTCAATTGTTATTGTGGAAGGCTAATAAATAGTAATAATACATAAGATTGGAGTGTGTGTTGGTTGATGACAGAATCTCAATAGTCATGATATATGATATCAAACCAAACACATAGATACTTGTTAGAGAAATGTTTATCAGATATATCCACCTCGAGAGTGATGTATGGAAATCATGATTGGTAGTCAGATCTCTTATAGTGATGGTGGTGATTGTGGTTCTTAGACCTAAAATCACTACACTTATCACATGACGTTCAATGTGCTTTGACAACATCCACTATGACCTTGAATAAGGGTTTCTACAAAGGTGGTGCTCTAGTGCATTTTGACAGATGGGGATGACTATGTGTGATGTAGATGGGATTTGTCCCTCCTATAGGAATTTAATATCCTTGCCACTTGATTTGAGAGATTGAGAAATGCATGGACATTCTCATGTGAGTAAATATATGATATTGAACTTATATATATCTTAGACAATCTGGTTAAGTTCAAGGAACATGGATTGAACGCTGAAGAGTATGATGATTCCATGCTTCAAGTTCAATTCGGATATCAGAGACAAAGGAACTATACATTCATTGTGACACGAACCACATATTATAGGTTCAAATTGTTTTCCAACATTCCAATTACTTGCGTAGCAATGATGTCTTGCTAGATATCACTCATTGTGATGTCATAAATCAGTTTCGGACATTCACTATCAACGTAACTCAGAACCTATAGGGTCACACACACATGATACACTTGGAATAGGAATTTATTCATGAATGTTGTTTAAACTCGATAAATAAAGTGTTAGGTATTCAATAATTAGCTCTAACAATTGTTGCTTTCTCATGGTTGTGGTTACGTGAGAACCCAAGCAAGTTCTACCTGTCAAAGGAGGAACAATAAATGAAAGACAATTGTGGGAGAGCAAGTTGACACTAGAACGTCAACTAGGAGAGATAACTCCTTCTTATCTGTTCATCTAGAATGACAAGAGTTCTCAGTGGCCGTGTGGATTACTACAGAGGTGAGGAGGCCATTGCCACCCGCTAGGAGGAAACAGACAACTGCTGTCCATGGTGATCAACTAGGAAGCAACCATTGTTTCCACCTAGGTGCAACTTGTAGAAAGTCAAACATTACAGTGAGGAATTATTGTTGGACTTACTCTACGACCAGGTATAAACCTTGCAACCCCCATCCCATTACATAGATTTTGACGTGATCTACTATTTAAGGGAAATATGACAAGTTAAATTTAATGTGGGTTCATGTGAAGAAGGCATGTTATCATCCCAAACTCATATTCCAACATAAGGTAGTCAAGGTGTGCTTCAAATTCAAGATGTTGAAGATGGCATGGAAGTAAGAGATCCAACACTCTAACATTATTAAGGAAATGTGAAATCAAAAAGGTTTAAGGCACAAGTAGATTTATAAGAAAAAAACTACAAACATTTTGTACATGTAACATAGAAGGACATGATTGTCGTACATGTACATCTCGCATAAGTTAGTTTAGTTGACTTTAATTTCAATTAATTTACTTGGTTTTCATTTTCAAATTTTTGTGACACACTTTTTAGACATTTAAATTTTAGGATGTCAGAGATACATCTAATGCTCATGATCTTGGCCAAATTTATGAGTCTGACGAAGAATAATGGCAATGTGGCTTGATCTAAAATGTGGTTGAAGACATTTAAGTGGATTGAAGGCCTAATTCCCCGTTTGTGTCTTGAATGTACCAATTTATATTGATCCTTGGATCTAAATTTAGTTTGTGTTTGTGGCATTTGTTAATGTACCAATTTCTATAGATCCTAACTTTTATGTACTTGTGTCTTTGGTGTAATAGAGAAGCATGCTTTATGATGAATGAATTTGACTCATGTGGGAATCAGTGGTTTGGTTATTGGCAATGTGGCTTGATTAATGCATTTCATTTTGGTGACTAATAGTAGAAAAGGTGGCTTGGTGTAGTACTTGTAATCAATAGATTGGTGCCTTGTAATTTATTGGAGTATGTATTCATTGCTTGATTATGTGCTTAAAGTATTTCAGTAGTTCATCTTTTGGTTTCAAGGATAAATCAAGTCCTTTATTTAGTATATTGGTACTTGTATGCTAAGGTAATGTAGCATGTAGTTTTAATCAGTGGCATGGTCTCATTTGTAATCAATAGCTTTTTGTTTAGGGTTCTTCCCTATTTTAGATACATGGTACATATTGTCATCACTAGTCATGATACTTGATTCATGGGCTTTTGTAAGTAATCAGTAGATTGAGGCTATGTTAGTAATCAATATCTTGATTTATGGGTTTTTTTTAACGGATTCAATGTTTCATTATAGGTAGGCACATTCAATGTTTGTCAATGACTGAATTTCTTTGAGCATGATGTTTAAAATAAAAATACATTCACATATATCTGAACTCCTTTAATTTATTATTTTAGTTCATATGGGTTTCTTTGCTCCTATTTCCATTCCTAAACCATCACCAACTCAATATCTCATTCAGTTCTCTGACTCAGAATGTCTTGCTATTTGACAACCCTGCTTGGGATGAAGGAAACAAATGCAAGTCTGAATTGTCTTATAGATGATTTGTTTCAGTGTTCTACTATTGTTTACTAATGGATTTCGAAGTTCAACTCAACTGTTGTTTACTTATTATATTACTCACTTTATTCTCTATTGTCCTAATGTAAATTCATTTCGTAGTTAACCATGATGTACACAAAACTAGTGCCAATTACTCGTGGGAAATTTATTTCCCAACAAGTTTTTGAGTTAGTAAGATTTTATTAATTTTATTTTCATTAGTATTTTTTAAGGTGTTGAGCCATGTTGAACATTTACTTACAAACATATTTCTTTGATTTTTTTAAAGAAGCATGGAAAATACATTGTGTGAACCAAATTCATTTCAGAACTTGTCAAATTAGTCGCTAAAAACCATTGCCAAGTTCAAAATTACAATCTTGAATTGGCAATCAATACTTGGCAAACATGTATCCAATCACTAGTTGATTCTAGCTTCTAGTAAGTACTTGATTCACACTTTACTATAGTAGAGGCATTTTGTTTTGGACAAACAATGTTTGATTCAGTCATGTTCATGATTCAATTGAGTTCTTGACTTAGTTTAGTGTTGATTCAAAGTTTTTTTTTTCTTTCATTAGTCATGATATGTGATATCAAACCAAATACATAGATAGTTGTCAGAGAAAAGTGTATGGGATAGACCCACCTTGAGAATGAATCTTGCAAACCATGATTGGTAGTCAGAATTATCTCTCATAGTGATGGTGTGATTGTGGTTCTTAGACCTGAAATCACTACACTTATCACATGACGTTTGATGTGCTTTAACATCATCCACTGTGACCATGAATAAGGGTTGCATTGTGAAACATGGGTATGACTGTGATATCCTATACACTTAATAAGAGAGACTGAGAAATAGATGGTCATGCCCATGTGAGTAAACATATGATATTGATCTGACATATATCTTAGACAGTCTTCTCTATTTTAAGGAACATGGATTGAACATTGAATAGTGTGACGATTTCATGGCTCGAGTTCAATCTGGATATCAAAGACAAGGGAACTCTACAATCACTATAACACCAATAATAGATTGTAGGTTGACATTGTTCTCCAATTTTACAATTATTTGGGTAGCAATGATGTCTGTCTAGATACCAATCATTGCTTGTGATGTCATAAATTTGTTATGGACATTCACTACCAATGTAACTCAGAACCTATAGGGTCACACACAGGTTACACTTGGAATAGGAATTTATTCATGAATGTCATTTAAACTTGATTAGAAAAGTGTTAGGTATTCAATTAAACCAAGAATGGCCAAAAGTTTACTAACTAAACTGTGAACCAACTAGTTCAAAAGTGTTGAACCGATCGATTCAAGTGTCAGGTCAATTGAACCAACATTGGTAATAAAAACCATGAGATGATCAGTTCAGTAAGTGAACTGATCAGCTCAGGTCGTTGAGTTTGGAAACCAACCATTTGGTTGATCAATTTGATTGGACCAAGGATTGATGTTGATGTCATTTGTTCATTAATCAAACATTAATTGCCAATACAATTGTGCTTGAGAAATATAGTGAAATGACGGGTTCAAGTGTTGAACCGAACGGGTCACATGTGAATTGACTGGTTTAGAAGTTAACCGAACGGTTCAAGATTTGTAGGTTCTAAAAAATTCCGTCTCTTCAACTCCAGATCAGACTGGAAGCCCTGATTCGCCCTCCTATAAATAGAGGGGTGTTGGGGGCCTTCCAGAGACACAAAAATAAGCTTTGACAATTGTTGTCTTCTCATAGTTGTAGTAACGTGAGAATGTGAGCAAGTTCTACCCGTCAAAGGGAGGAACAACAAGGGATACACAATTGTGGGAGAGCAATTTGACACTAGCACATCAGCTGGGAGAGACATATCCTTCTTGTCCGTTCATCTAGAATGACAGGAGTTCCCAGTGGTCCTTGTGGACTACTACGAAGGTGGGGAGGTTGTTACCACCCACTAGGAGGACTCAGTAAAAACTGTTGTCCATGGGGATCAACTAGGAAGCTGCTATTGTTACCGTCCAAGCTGCAACTTGAAGGAAGTCACACATTGCAGTAAGGGATTGTCACTGGACTTGCTTCAAGACCAGGTATAAACCTTGCAACCCTCCTTCTCATTACATAGTTGTTGAGACAATCTACTATTTAAGGGAAATATGGTAAGTTGAGTTTTTATTTCTGCTACCTTATCAGATGACAGATTTCCCAATAGTTGTATCAAAGCCAAGTCAATTTACTATGTTTTAGGGTTTAATCAAAATGATTGAATTTCTATTTTATCATATATTTATTGCACCTGGTGTGAATACTTAAAATGATTAATGTGCTTATCTTATTAAATACCACGCATGATCCCAACAAATACATATTTTTGATATATACACATTTTACATGTGTCATCCTAAAACCAGTTTTTATGGTGGATTATTAGAACAATTATGGCCAATAACTCCTAGATCTTTGTGTGTCGTTGGTTGTTATTTCTATATTACCTTGGTTTTCATAACAAGCCTCAATCGTCTCTTCCATATGTAGAAGTATTAATTCTCTCCTTCCTATGCTCCCATTGAAAGTAACTCGAGGTTTCCCTATTAACATGTAATATGTTAAATAGGATTAGGATAGTTTTAATTCTTGTTATGGAAAAGAAGACGTTCATTACTAGATGAACCACCCATTTTAGAAGACAAAGTGATAAGTTGGAGGATCAAAGAGGCCAAACAATAGGAGGAGTTGAACTGATTGGTTAGGGGCCCAACTGAGCAATTAAAGGTGTCCAGAAGTCATTTGGACCAATGATCAACCGACCGACAAGGAGGCGAGCCGACTGGTTCAGAAGTTGAGCCGATCGATCTGGATTAGTTCAACCACAAATCTTCATTAACAACAGGTGTCTGCATATGATGTAGACCTTAGGTGGTAGTAATTCCTTGTTGATCCAAGGAATTACAATAGATATGACCATAACCATTGCTCATGTTTTATAATTACATGTTTTCGTTATGGGATATGGGATATATGATCCATATTGTAAGTATGTCGAGATTGGATATGTATATGTATTTATATAAATATGAAATCCCTTATTCAAACATATTAAGTCTTAGATGCTTTCCATATGTAACAAACATGAAAAGCTTGATCGACTATGCGTAGGTTATGCCAAAACATGGTTCATTGTCCATATTGTGGAAGTGTGAGTGGTAGATGTGTAGATTTGACAAAGTAGGGTGCATATTCTATCATGTCGGCTTTAGGGGTAGGCTTAAATAGGTGATCTTAATGAAATTAATACCAATAAGAATGAAGATTGATTGTGAAAAAGATTTTTGCTCACCATCTATCCAAGAGTTGCATTATGATGCAATTGGCAAAGATTTCCTACCTAAATAGTCAATTTCTGGGTGATCAGCTATAGTAGACTCATGATTGGGTGATGAAATATTCCCAATTGATATGTGAGGGCTATCAATTTGAATAAAATGGTGGGAGTGATAATTAATTAAATGTCTATTTAAACATAGGTAAATTTTATTTTAAATAAATCAAATCAAAAGTGTTTTGACAAACTATATATTTTGTCTTATAGAATAAAATGATGATAAATAACATGTTTTCTTACAATATGTCCATGAGAAGGACAAGTTGAATGGAAATAATTTCCATGACTGGTTTAGGATGTTGAGAATTGTTCTCCCAAAAAGGTTTAAGCTCTATGTCCTAGAAACACCAGAGCTAAATGAATTTCTCTCACTACACCTAAGGCTGATAGGGATGCTTACAAAAAGTACTATGAAGATGGCGTGCATGTCAAGTACTAGATGCTATGCTCAATGAACTATGAGTTGTAGAGACAATATGAGAACATGGATGTTATTGAGATGGTCAAACATCTTAAGAATATGTACAAAGATCTGGAAAGACATTGAGAGATGATGTCTCCAAGGTGTTGTTCAAGTGCAGCATGGTAGAAGGAGATCTAATAGGTCCCCATATGCTCAATATTACTGGGTTTGTGGAGAACCTTGCTAGATTGGAATTTCCTTTGGGTAAATATTTGGCCACATATGTGATTTTGCAATAAATGCCAAAGTCCTATAGCCAGTTGGTCATGAACTACAACATGAACAATTTTGGCAAGCCATTGTCAGAATTGGTTGTCATGTTCAGGGTTGTTGAAGCATAAATGAAGAAGTATAGACACCAAATCAATGATGACGGTCAAGAAAGGGAAGGGAAAGTCCAAGGGCAAAGACAAATCTAAGAAAAGTTCTAAATCTGGCCAAAAACTCGATCTTCTGCACTCAAAGGCAATGGGAGGGTTGAACAAGGGAGGCAATTGTCACCACTGTTACCAACCTAGACATTTGAAGAGGAATTTCCCGCAGTGCCTAGAGGAACTGAGGAAGAAGAATGAGGGGATAAAATTCTCCACTTAAGGTACATACGTTATTGAGATAAATTAGTCTAATTTTTCATCTTGGGTACTAGATATCGGATGTGGATCTCACATATGCTCGAATATATAGGATCTAAAATGAAGTAAGCATTTATGAAATGGTGAGGTTGAACTGCATGTTACAAATGGAGTAAGAGTTATTTCCACTGTAGTCAGAACCTATAATTTATCTCTACCCATGAGTCTTGTAATAGAGTTAAAGAACTACTATCTTGTACCTGTCGTAAATAGAAATAATATTTTTGTATCTTGTATGGACACAGATGGATATGAATTTCATATGAAGAATGGTCAATGTTCTATTTTAAAAGATGAGATCTTTTAGGGAAATGCCCTAATGTCCTATGGTCTTTATTTATTAGATCTTAAGACAAGTGTTTATAACATAAATGCCAAAAGGTTGTAATTTGATAACTCAAACAAAACATATCTTTGGCATTGTCATCTAGGGAACATAAATCAAAATCACATCTCTAGACACCATTAATATGTTATATAGACTCTTTTGATTTCAAATCAATAGAGACATGTGAGTCTTGTTTGTTGGGTAAGATGACAAACACTCGCTTGACTAAAAATAGTGAGATGACTAGTGATCTATTAGGACTCATACATACTGATGTATGTGGTCCTTTTCAAAGAAATTCTAGAGCTGGTTATGGGTACTTCATTACCTTCACTAATGACTTTAGTAGTTATTATTATGTTTACTTGATGAAACATAAGTCAGGAACTCTTGAAAAATTGATGGATTTCATGAATGAAGTAGAGAACCAACTTGGTAAAAGTATAAATGCACTTCATTATGATCTAGGTGGAGAATAGTTAAGACAAGAGTTTGGAGACCTTTTGCGAGCTTGTGGTATTGTATCACAACGGACTCCACCTGGAACACCACAAGAATTGTGTATCAATAAGAAGGAATCACACATTGCTCGATATGTTGCAAAAAATGATGAGTTTTTCTGATCTTCTGACTACCTTCTTGGGTTATGTTCTAGAAACCACAGTGTTTACACTTAGTTGTGTACCATCCAAATCGGTTCAAAAGACACCATATGAGATATGGACTAAGAAGCATCCAAAAAAACTTTTATGAGGGTTTGGGGATGTGAATTTTATGTCAAGAAAATGTTTCCTAAAATGGCCGGCCCTAGATCAGATAAATGTTACTTTGTTGGGCATCCCAAAGAAACCAAGGGATATTACTAGTATAACACAACTAAAAACAAAGTGTTTGTTTCTAGGGATGCAACATTCTTAGAACAGGAATTTGTTTCCAAAGGAATCAATGGGAGGAAAGTAGAACTAAAAGAAGTTAGAGACCAACAAGAAATCATAGATCCTATAGAGGTAAAAGAGGAACATAGAGAGTCACAAATCATTGTGGAATCTCAAATTCCTCACCTGATAAAGGAACCTTATAGATCACCTTGATCCACATAGATTTGGTTATCTACTAACTCAAGAAGGCGATGAGTCGATCATTGATGATGAGCCACCTACCTACCTAGAAGTTGTTAAGGGATGGAGTCTAAGATATGGCTTGAGCCCATGAGATCTGAGATGGAATATATGTAAACTAAAAAGGTATGGACCATGTTGGATCCATCTGATGGAGTAAAACCCATAGGGTGCAAGTGGGCCTTCGACAAAAAGACCGACATGGATGGTAATTTACAAACCTATAAGGGAAGATTGGTTGAAAAAGATTTCAAACTAGTTCAAGGTGTTGATTATGATGAAATTTTTTCACCAGTTCCCATGGTTAAGTTCATCATGATCATGTTTTTCATTGCAACTTACCATGATTATGGGAATTGGCAGATGGATGTTAAAACTTCATTCCATAATGGGAATATTCTTGAGGATGTGTACATGACACAACCTGAGGGTTTTATAAATCCAAAGGATGTAAATAATGTGTGTAAGCTACTAAGGGCAATCTATTGATTGCAGCTAGTACCTAAAAGATGGAATCTTCAATTTGATGAAATAGTAAAAGAGTTTGGCTTTAGTCAAAATGAAGATGAACCATGTGTTTATAAGAAGGTTAATGGGAGAATAATTGTAATCCTCATATTGTATGTAGTTGGCATACTATCGATGGGGAATGACATCCCTACTTTATAGATGGTAACGAACTAACTAGGAAATACATTCTCTATGAAGGACATAGGTGAAGCATCCTAAAGCCTAGAAATCAAGATCTATAGAGATATATCTAGAAGGATTCTTGAACTAAGTCAGAGCACACACATTGACAAAGTGTTGAAGAGGTTCAACATGGAGAGCTCAAATAGAGTCAATCATAAGATGATTGTAATGACATATCTTATAAATGATTTGATTAATAATAAAGGCAATCTTCCAAATTATTCTATCTTAATTAGTTTGAGATAATGTTGTAACATAGTAAATGTCAAAAGAATGCTAGTAGTCAATGATGCATGTCTTCAGGTTGAGGAGTTGTACAATGAGATTATATGGATATTAAGAGTATGTGAATATTTTTATGTCCCTAGTCAGTTGTTACTATGGAAGGCTAATAGATAGCAATAACACATAAAATAGGAGTGTGTATTGGTTGATGACAAAATCTCATTAGTCATGATATATGATATCAAACCAAACACATATATACTTTTTAGAGAAAAGTGTATCAGATAGATCCACCCCAAGAGTGATGCATGGAAACCATGATTGGTATTCAGAATCATCTCTCATATTGATGGTAGACCTAAAATCACTACAATTATCACATGACGTTCAATGTTCTATGACATCATCAACTCTCACCTTGATTAAGAGTTTCCATAAAGGTGGTGCTCAGGTGCAGTGTGACACATGAGGATGACTGTAAGTGATGTAGTGGTTAGGAGTTTGATATCCTTTCCACTTGATAAGAGAGATTGAGAAACGGATGACCATGCTCATGTGAGTAAATATATGATATTGATCTCACATATATTTTAGACAGTCTTCTCTAGTTCAAGGAACATGGATTGAATGTTGAAGAGGATGGTCATTCCATGCCTTGAGTACAATCTAGATATTAGAGACAAAGGAACTATAATCACTAGAACACCAATCACATATTGTAGGTTGAAGTTGTTCTCCAACTTTCTAATTCTTTGGGTAGCAATGACATCGTTATAGATACCACTCATTGCTTGTGATGTCATAAATCAGTTATGGACAATCACTGCCAACGTAACTTGGAACATATAGGGTTAAACACATAGGATACACTTGGAATACGATTTTATTCATGAATGTAGTTTAAACTTGATTACTAAAGTATTAGGTATTCAATTTAAACAACAATGGCTCAAAGTTGACTGACTGAATTGTGAATCGACCGATTCAAGTATTGAGCTAATCAAATTAAGTGTCAGGTCAACTAAACCAACATTGGTAATCAAACCCATGAGACGACCGGTTCAGCAAGTGAATCGATCAGCTCAGGTCTCTAAATTGACTGGTTCAAGTTGTGAACCAACCGTTTGGTTGATCATTTGATTTGATCAAGGATTGATGATGCCATGTTGTGCATTAATCAAATATTAATTGTCAATACAATTTATATTGGTAAACATAGTGAAATGACTAATTCAATAGTGAATCATTTGATTCAACATTTGTAGGTTCTGGAAAATTCATGAAATTTTGTCTCTTCAAGTCTTGTTTGGATTGGAAGCCCTGACTCTAGCCCTACTATAAATAGAGGGCTACCAATGGCCGTCTAGAGATACAAAAATAAGCTCTGAAAATTGTTGTTTTATCATAGTTGTGGTAACATGAGAACCCAAGCAAGCTTTGCCTGTTAAAGGGAGGAACAAAAAAGGAGAGACAATTATGGGGGATCAAGTTGATTCTAGTACGTCAACTTTGAGAGACAACTCCTTCATGCCCATTCATCTAGAATGATAGAAGTTTTTGGTGGTCCATTGGACTACTATAGAGGCAAGGAGTCCATTGCCACCTACTAGGAGGATATAAAAAATCGTTGTCTATGGTGATCAACCATGAAGTTTTTGTTGTTGTCATCTAGGTGTAGCTTGGAGAAAGTCACACATTGCAGCAAGGAATTGTCACTATAATTGCTCTAGGAATAGGTACAAACCTTACAAACCTCCTTCCCATTACATAGTTATTCACATGATATATTGTTTAAGGGGAATATGGCAAGTTGAATTTTTATTTTTGCTTTGTTATCTGATGCCATGTTTCCCAACAGTTGCTACAAAAATGTATGATAATGGGTCTATGTGAAGAAGGCATGTTATCATCCCAAACTCATATTCCAACACAAGGTAGTCAAGATGTGTTTCAAATTCAAGATGTTGAATACGACATGGAAGCAAGAGATCCACCACTCTAACATTCTAAAGGAAATAGGAAATCAAAAAGGTTTAAGCCACAAGTAGTTTTATAACAAAAAAAACTCTAAACATGTAGTACATGTAACAAAAAAAGGAAACAATTGTCGTACATGTTCATCTGGCATAAGTTAGTTTAGTTAATTTTTATTTCAATTAGTCAATTTTCAATTTCATATTCCTTGTGACTCACTTTTTGGAAATTGATATTATAGATTGTTAGAGATACATCTAATGTTCATGATCTTCACTAAATTGATGAGTCTGACGAAGAATGATGGCAATGTGGCTTGATCTAAAATGTGGATGAAGACATTCAAGTGTATTGAAAATTCCCTATTTGCGTCTTGAATGTACCAATTTATACTAAACCTTAGATCAAAATTCAGTTCATGTTTGTGTCTTTTGTGAACGTACCAATTTCTATAGAACCTAACTTTCATGTACATGTGTCTTTGTGTACTTGAGAAGAATGCTTTATGATGAATGAATTTGACTCATGTGGAAATATGTGGTTTAGTTATTGGCAATGTGGATTGATTAATGCATTTCATTTGTGTGACAGATAATAGAAAAGGTGGCTTGATGTAGTGTTGGTAATCAATATATTGGTGTCTTGTAATCTTATAGGAGTATGCATTCATTGCATGATTATGTGCTTCATTGGTTTCAAAAGTTAATCTTTTAGATTCAAGGATAGATCAAGTTCTTGATTTAGTAGATCGGTGGTTGTTTTTTTAATTTTATGTGGCATGTAATTGTAATCAGTGGCATGGTCTCACTTGTAATCATGTTATGACCCCACCTTCCGGTAACCCCCAATTAAGGGAGACCGAGAGGTCGAAGCCGCACCCATAACTTCTGGATCAAAGGTTTGACAATTAACCAAGAACAATTATTAAATTTTAATAGACTAAACTGAAAGCTGTAAGAAAATAAACTTTTGCATACCTTTTGAAAATTTGGATCTCTAAACTTCTATCCACATATGAATTTCTAACTAATCCTCCTTGTATTTCAATTCATGTATTTCACAATGTGACGATTTACTGTTTGTCCTTTTGGCTTGTACCTAAAACGCTGAAAAACAAAACGTCAGTCAGCCAAAGTTGGTATGTGGGGGAAACAATAATCATGCAATTATTCTTAACAACGTATTACAGTCAATTGTTACTTAACAAATAATTTTACGTTTTAAATATAACTGCGCGATCCATGCATTCCCTATCCTCTACGCTGTCCCTGTAGTGGACCTGGATGCTACTTTCCTTATAGTAGATCCCCATTAAACCCCTCATGGTCCCACCCATAGGTGAACCAATTTCTAGGGTTGAGTAACATGGCACTACCCGTAAGTAGCCCACTCCTTAAATCATGGCATGCTAAAGGGTCTCATGGCACTACACTTGGTAGCCCCATTTCTAACCCACGATAACCTAGACCTTACTCTAAGTTACCCCTTTTTAGCCTTTATAAGCCACAAAGGTGGATTCGGATCTAAGCCAGTTATATATATATATATATATATATATATATATATATATATATATTCATAGTGATAATCGTAGTCACTTTATAGTTGCATGAAATAAAAGGAATCCAAAAATTATTTTCAAGAAACCCATAAACATGTTCGGAAATGGCCGTGAAACTAAAGCGATTATTCATAAGCGTAACCACATACCTGATCTGATGATTTGAATAGAAATATCCATGCAAATAAGAATCCAAGCAAGCAAGCATTTTCAACAAGATCCTAAAATAATCATGTAATTCCCTTTTTATTACTCATGTCATCAAGACCTATTAAACCTAGCTCGCTTCCTAGGGTTTCTAGTTCACTTTTAGGGTTTCCATAGCAATTAGGGTTTCCCTTCATCTTTTACTATTTCAAACCCTAATTTTATACCATTACTCATAAACCCTTACTATCTTAACTATTCTTCAACATTAAGGTTATCTTAACAACATATAACCCTATTCTTGGATTTAAAGGCACCATTAACCAACAATTAATTTCATTAAGCTTCTTTTACATTAACACTGCCATTTTTATCCTTTTAATCCATGACAAGATTTCTATGCTCATTTATCATCAATTCAAATTTCATTATGGTCTAATCACATATGAGCTCGATTTGCCATTAATACTACCTTTTATTCATGAGAAAACCCTAATTACTACTTATAGGGTTTTTATCCATGATTATGAACTTTAAAGCTCGAAATAGATTAGAACCATTATATAACAACATATTTTCATAATTTTCAAATTAAATATGATCTTATCCTCCATGACCCTAAATTAGGGTTTTAAAATACTTAATCATTGTCATATGGGGTAAAAACCCTAAATCATGCAATTTTACATCTAGATCAGGTTCGAATATAACATTATCATTCAACAGCTTATTAATACTTCAATTAACCCATTACACATACTGGATTCAACATTTAATCACAAATAGGGTTTTTAACTTGACTTTTAATACACTTTTCATCAACTTATAGTACTTTTGCAATGAGGAACGAAATCAACCTTTAATATCATTTTTATTGGATTCCCCTCATTCTCCTGATCAAAATTCATATATTACTTGTCCTAATCGGAGTTACCAACCATTATATAAAATCTTAGCAAAATTCCACTTACTTGGCCAATCGGAGGGCGCCACGTGGCCTATCCCATGCAAGGTAGCTCGTTTGGAATTATAATCAAATGAAGACTCTGCCACCACTTAAGTTCCTCGGCCTTCATACCGCTAGAGGGGTAAAATGGTTTAAAACCGCCCCTGTTCTTCTTCCTCACACAAACCGTAGGCTGCCGCCCTAGCCGTCAGCCTGTAGAGCTCTGCGACTGCCTCCCACCACCCTGGGGCTCAGATCTAGCCGGAAACTCCTTTCCTGCCTCCACCCCCTCCGTCGCAGCCCTCCAAGCCTTGACCCATAGCCAATATGGCCGGGCATGCGGGCCTTTAACCCTCAAACTGCAGCCATGCTGCAGTCTTTCTACTGACGCTGCACGAAGGCGCGGGCAAGGGGGTGATGGTCGATCTCGTCAAGGTCGTCGTGGGTGTGTTCTTCGCTCAACAAGATCGGTTAAAAGTTCCTTGTAGTGTCATGGCCACACTACTCTATCTAGGATTTTGAGCGAAGAAGATGTAGAAGAAGAGGGAGATGAGAGAGGAAGGGATGTAGGGATTTCCTTGGGCTCGACCTAGAGGTCCTAACCTTTTATAGAGGAGGGTAGGAAGCCCTAGGTGGGTTATCCACGAGTCCAAGAGTCCCTTTCCAAGTAGGAAGTCAATCCCTTCAAAGAGAAGTAATATTCTCTCTCTACTTTATCCTTGGTTATCCTCTATTATATGTATATTAGGAATTCGAAATTCCTCCTTTAGTTTCTTTGTACTTTCTCTTTTTAATTCATTGGCCACGAATTTTTATTTTCATTTAATAGAAAATACTTCCTTTTTATCAATATCACAAAATTCATTAATAATGCATTCCTATTATCCTTTTATTTTGCAATTTGGTATTTTCTCTTTCTTTCCTCTTTATTGGGTCTCCTTGAATCCCAAGAAACTCAAAGATTTTGAAATTAATCTTTAAGGATACTCATTATCCTTCTAGATGCATCTAAATGCATTATTTCACATTATCTTGTTTATTTCTTATTAAAATATTTCCTTTTGAGGATTTCTCTTTATTTCTCTTTTATTTTCCTTATTGGAATTCCTTTTATCATTAGGATTCATTGGGATATGAAATCCCACTACGGACAACTTAATTGCACCTCTTTTCACTTGTTTTCCACATTTCGCCATTATTTTCAATTTCTTTCTTAATAAAGAAATACTTAATTGGTATTTTCTTTTCCTATTGCATTCTCTATGCAACTTTAGACTCCTTGGAACCCAAGGAACCCAAGAGGCACGAAATCCTCTTTGGATTTGACTTCTAGAGGTTTCCACATTTTTTTTCTCAAATATTCAATTATTCACTTTCTGATTGAATTTCCTTGTTATTGGGCCCAATAGCCAATAAAGCCCACAACAAAACCATCAAGGCTATTGTAAACGAAATCCATTTATTCCAAACAAATTATATCATTATTTGTTCAATTATCTATAATATGAGAAATTACATTTCTCACCAATTGAACCCAAAAAATTGGGGTTGTAACAACCTTCCCCTCTTATAGGAATTTTGTCCTCAAAATTCTTATCAAACAAACAAACAATTCAGGCTAAGACTATTCCATGTCCATCATTGGCCCCTATGTGGATTTACCTTACCCATGGTGGTTCCAAAGAACCTTTATCATCACATATTCTTTTCTCTGAGTTCTTTCATCCTGGTGTCTATAAACTGCACAGGTGACTCAGGCCATGTCAGCCTCCCTTGGGGCTCACTAGGTTCATTGCTCAGCACATGGTCGGGGTACCTCACATAGTGCTCTAAATTGGACCCCTGAAACTCATCCCACATTTCTTTATCCGGAGGGGCAAGATCAAACTTAACCTTCTCCACTAGACCACATCAAAAGAACCCATGCATCAGGGACTCAGCTCTCTTAGCTATAACATAGGGGGGTCGTATTTTCATGTCACATATTCTCCCACGGTGAACTGTATGTCAGCTACTTTGCATCTTCTCCCGACTCTCGTCGTCTCTAGGCTCCTTTCATCCATTGCATGATCAAAGCGACTTCATCTACACACACTATGGTCCTTTTCTAACCATCATGTGGTCCTTTCACCAACATCACCTTACTGAAGTGGTGACCGACACAACCTCCCTTACAGAGCTTCTTTAAATCCCGATACCGACCATGGTGGTTATCATCACATCTTTCATAGGACAAGAACTGTCTCTAGCTATCACCCTGAACGAGCACATATTCTCTCATCAGACCCTTTAGTCTGGATCATACTAACCATTAGTTAGGGGTGATAAATTGTACTAACATCGAGTTCATCGTGTACCTACTCCCACAGGAAGTGAACCTTTAGGTCAAACTCAAGAACCTTTGAACTTACATCATGGTGTAGTTGAACCATCTCTCTCATGGGTAGTTCAACCAGATCTGTCCCTTGATAGAACTCTTTCTCTCTCATGTCATCTGGGTAAGACGATCTACCATACCCCATATCACATCTCGACCTTCCTTGGTCTAGGGGAGACTTACAACATCCATAGTTATGAACTCCCTTTCTCTTTTGGGGACTCTTTATCCCTTATATTGATGCATTGGATAATTGGTGTTCATCATTCACCTTTGGCTTGCATGGCCATATACCACATGCAACCTCATCTTAGGCTTCTAAAGTACTACTATCACTTATTATCTTCGTAGTACGATGTATGGTGATCTTAAAATCATGATCTCATGTATGTCATTATTCCTCAAGATCAATTCCTCATAACCCTAAACCACTCTCATCAGGGTTTCATCACCTTCCTATCCAAAGAGTGAATTTGAGGTTATACAACCCTCCTTTCATTGCATCAAGACCTAGGCTGGCTAACCAAACAACCATTAACTTGTTGAACAGATCTCATTACATCTGAGTATTAGCCAAACATACCTCCTTTCCAAACTTAGGGTTAGATTAACAACCACTTCTAGCTTCTAGACAAACTAGTCAGATACATCTCAACCAGAGTATCCATTACCACTTCACATCCTTAGGTATTAGGTAACATTGAATACATACCCTTCCATGTATTTCACTTATCATCTCAAACTCGAACTCTGAGTCTATCTTCATTGAAAACACCTTGAGCTCATCTTTTTGGTGATCAAACTCAACCTTATACGAGTCATGTCTCATGATAAAATCATTCTCATAAGGTGACTACCTCATTCCTCTTAGTGTTTGCAAACCATCCATGTATCATTCACTTGACCATGGTATGTTATCTTCTCTGTCCCCATATCTCGTGGAAAAGTTACAACCCACATCATCTTTATCCTTGGTATATGGCATGCATACTGTCCTATCTCTCACTCCCATAACAAGAGGAAATAAGCATTTGGGTGCAGTCCAAATACAGAGTTCTTCCTGTTCCAAGAGTAGAGATGGTACATCCCACTTTGCCAGTACACCTTTTAAATCTGAGTTGAAATGTGCCACGTATGTCTCTTCATCACAAAATCATGATATCAAGGTTACCTCCATAAAAAAGCTAGTTTCGAACCTACGTGGGTCACCTCACAATCCTTGGTCATCTCCTCTAGGTTTATAGGGTGCCGACACTTTTAGAGTCATTCATCTTTCCTTATGCATCCAGAGAGTGCCCTACTCATATGCCCTTTGGGTCCCATGAGTTCATGAAGGTGATCAATCTCCTAACCCATGACCCTCAGATAATGATAGTTGTTACCTCCCGACCCTATGGTCATGTGAAACTAGGGAATTAGGCAACTCCTACTTCCATCGGTCTTATCCCTACCTGACCCTAGGATAGACTTAGGATTCTTTTATAGTACATGTCCAACTTAGAACCTTACCCAAGACTTCATCATCTCTCTCTGCATTTAAGGGTTGTCTTTCAACCTTTCATAGGGGTCATGGTGACCTGCCTACCTTGGTCAGGCCCCATACCAATTACCACCATGGTAACACATCCATATGCACTTAGAGATGGATATCCATGGGTCTAAAGCTTCATTCTCCTACCATGTACCTTTCACTTAGCTTCTCAAGATCCTATGAGACCTCTTTAGATTAACTTAAACCAACAAAACTGATATACACCCTACCAAAGGGTCCCTCTCCCATGATGGCAGGAAACTACACCTTGATAACTAAGGCCACAAATGTCCCTGGGTCTAGCATGCTTAACCCTAGCAAGCTATGCAAGGCACAAGTAGACCACCTACTAAACCATGTTAGGTCATACTTGTTCTCATCCTCCATATTGGATCAAAATCATACCTTCCCATGTCATCACTTAGCTAGGAGGGGTTTATCAAACATACCTTTAATCTAAAGGGGTTTCCCTTCTCCTCTATACATGAGGAGTACCATGCTCGAAACTATAGCAACTTAATTTTCTTCAAAAGCATCAGACACATTGCTTCCCCTCTTAGGCCTAGGAACCCTAGGTTCTCCTTTGGGTATCCATTGCATGCTCAAACTCTTAACTACGAATCAAACATGTCCAAGGTATGTCATGTACTCACATGATCCTTTTATATGAGTGACACCTCAGAGTTGAGTCCTCCTTAAGGACAACCAACAAGGTACAAGGCCTCACAACCTGTTACTAAAACCTCTCTAGGTATAAGGAACTCTTCTTTCGGTCTCAGAAGGTAAACACTTATACCACATGCACATAGGTACCGGAAGCATCATCCTTTCTCTAGGGTTTGGTTCCTCTACAAGCAACCAAGATATCATCAGCTGCCAGGGATCGTGCATGAGGCAACCACTATCATCGACTTAGGTTGCATCATCTTCGCCTCCCCACTGTTCCTCATATTTCGGGGTTTTAGGCTTCCAACCTTCTTGCCTGGGGGTCCTTCTCTCTTTCTAGAGCTAATCCTATAACCAACCTCTCTATAAGAGGTCCTTTCTTCATGAAGGATCAAGCTCATAAGCATGCCCCTACCTGAAAGAAGCCTATGCTCAGCTTATGTTTGCTCAAGGCTATCCATAGCTCCTTATGCTTATTTCATAAGCTATCCTGACAAGAGTTTCAACCTACTGTCATACCACTGACGTACTATGGGTGTCTACTATGCCATGCTCATATAAGCTCATGGGGTTTCCATGGATTCTTCACCAACCTCCTCATTGAAGGAGAGATCCTTCACACTAACATGTGCGAACCTTTCTAGGGTTAGGTCATCCAAGGTACTAGGTTATCCAACCTCTCATGGCTCATATGGCATCCAAATGCATATCCACATTCTTGGTCCATCAAGACATCTAACTCTTCATGTCATCTCTCTCCCTAACCTTCACTTAGGGTTAGGGTTAACATCATCCTTAGAGGATGTGCCAAGTCTCTACTTATAAGGGAGGTCTCTATCTCCAAGACTAACTCTATTCACTTATCTTCCTGATAAGAAGGTCTAGCCTCAGGTCTCTACTTAGGGCAAAGATAACTCATGTCTTATGACCTAAGCATGTATCTATTATTTTACGCTTAGTCTATTAAGCATATGTCCATGACATCTCATTTACATGCTTTTTATTAGCTTGATGGAGGATTCCTTAAACCTTATTAACCTTACCCATACCTCAAGAGGGTGAGGAAAAGAGAGAAAACCCTAATCCTTAAGGTCCTTAATGGAATTTGAGTTGATAAGGGATGAATAAGATGAGAAAGTCCTAAAGGTATCTTATTTCGATTCATACCCTAAGACTTTGGTCAGGCAGTCACACAGATCTGGGAGTCCTCGTATTCCGACTAGCGGTGTGGAGGAAAATGTTGCCAGCCCTCGGTCGTGATCCTTTTCTAGACACCTCCGTCTCTAATAACTCCCTTGGGTTCTATAGAGTTTGTAAAATTTAATAATTATTAATAGTTAAGTGAGGAACCTACGCTCTGATACCAAATGTTACGACCCCACCTTCCGGTAACCCCCTGTTAAGGGAGACCGAGAGATCGAAGCCACACCCATAACAGTTATTTTCAAGCAACCGATAAACATGTTCAAAAATCACCTTGAAACTAAAGTGATTATTCATAAGCGTAACCACATACTTGATCTGATGATTTGAACAGAAATATCCATGCAAATAAGAATCCAAGAAAGCAAGCATTTTCAACAAGATCCTGAAATAATCATGTAATTCCCTTTTTATTACTCATGTCATCAAGACCCATTAAACCTAGCCCGCTTCCTAGGGTTTCTTGTTCACTTTTAGGGTTTCCATAGCAATTAATGTTTCCCTTCATCTTTTACTATTTCAAACCCTAATTTTATACCATTACTCATAAACCCTTATTATCTTAATTATTCTTCAACATTAAGGTTATCTTAACAACATATAACCCTATTCTCGGATTTAAAGGCACCATTAACCATCAATTAATTTCATTAAGCTTCTTTTACATTAATGTTGCCATTTTTATCCTTTTAATCCACGACAAGATTTATATGCTCATTTATCATCAATTCAAAGTTCATTATGGTCTAATCACATATGAGCTCGATTTTCCATTAATACTACCTTTTATTCATGAGAAAACCCTAATTACTACTTTTAGGGTTTTTATCTATGATTAGGAACTTTAAAGCTTGTAATAGATTAGAACCATTATATAACAACATATTTTAACATTTTCCAAATTAAATATGATCTTATCCTACTTGACCCTAAATTAGGGTTTTAAAATACTTAACCATTCTCATATGGGGTAAAAACCCAAAATCATGCAATTTTACATCTAGATCAGGTTCGAATCTAATATTATCATTCAACAAGTTATTAATACTTCAATTAACCCATTACGCATACTAGATTCAACCTTTAATCACAAATAGGGTTTTTAACTTAACTTTTAATGCACTTTTCATCAACTTATAGTACTTTTGCAATTAGGAACGAAATCAACCTTTAACATCATTTTAATTGGATTCCTCTCGTTATCCTGATCAAAATTTATATATTACTTGTCCTAATCAGAGTTACCAACCATTAGATATGATTTTAGCAAAATTCTACTTACTTGGCCAATCGGAGGGCGCCACGTGGCCTATCCCATGCAAGGAGGCTCGTTTGGAATTATAATCAAATGATGACTCTGCCGCCACTTAAGTTCCTCGGCCTTCATACCACTAGAGGGGTAAAACGGTCTAAAACTGCCCCTGTTCTTCTTCCTCATGCAAACCGCATGTTGCCTCCCTAGCCGTCAGCCTGTAGAGCTCTGCGGGTGCCTCCCACCACCCTGGGGCTCGGATTTAGCCGGAAACTCCTTCCCTGCCTCCGCCCCCCTCCGTCGCAGCCCTCCAGGCCTTGACCCATGGCCAATATGGCCGGGCGTGCGGGCCTTTAACCCTCGACCTGCAGCCATGTTGCAGTCTTTCTACTGGCGCTGCGTGAAGGTGCGGACAAGGGGGTGATGGTCGATCTCCTCAAGGTCGTCGTGGGTGTGTTGTTCTCTCAACAAGATCAGTTAAAAGTTCCTTGTGGTGTCATGGCCACACTGCTCCTCTATCTAGGGTTTTGAGTGAAGAAGATGTAGAAGAAGAGGGAGATGAGATAGGAAGGGATGTAGGGATTTCCTTGGGCTCGACCCAGAGGTCCTAACCTTTTATAGAGGAGGGTACGAAGCCTTAGGTGGGTTATCCACGAGTCCAAGAGTCCCTTTCCAAGTAGGAAGTCAATCCCTTCAAAGAGAAGTAATATTCTCTCTCTCCTTTATCCTTGGTTATCCTCTATTATATGTATATTAGGAATTCGAAATTCCTCCTTTAGTTTCTTTGTACTTTCTCTTTTTAATTCATTGGACACGAATTTCTATTTTCATTTAATAGAAAATACTTCCTTTTTATCAATATCACAAAATTCATTAATAATGTATTCCTATTATCCTTTTATTTTGCAATTTGGTATTTTCTCTTTCTTTCCTCTTTATTGGGACTCCTTGGATCCCAAGAAACTCAAAGATTTTGAAATTAATCTTTAAGGATACTCATTATCCTTCTAGATGCATCTAAATGCATTATTTCACATTATCTTGTTTATTTCTTATTAAAATATTTCCTTTTGAGGATTTCCCTTTATTTCTCTTTTATTTTCCTTATTGGAATTCCTTTTATCATTAGGAATCATTGGGATACGAAATCCCACTAAGGACAACTCAATTGCACCTCTTTTCACTTGTTTTCCACATTTTACCATTATTTTCAATTTCTTTCTTAATAAAGAAATACTTAATTGGTATTTTCTTTTCCTATTGCATTCTCTATGAAACTTTAGACTCCTTGGAACCCAAGGAACCCAAGAGGCACGAAATCCTCTTTGGATTTTCCTTCTCGAGGTTTCCACATTTTTCTTTTCTCAAATATTCAATTATTCACTTTCTAATTGAATTTCCTTGTTATTGGACCCAATAGCCAATAAAGCCCACAACAAAACCATCAAGGCTATTGTAAACGAAATCCATTTATTCAAAACAAATTATATCATTATTTGTTCAATTATCTTTAATATGAGAAATTACATTTCTCACCAATTGAACCCAAAAAAATTGGGGTTGTAACAAATCAGTAGCTTGATGTTTAGGGTTCTTACCTATTTTAGATACATGGTTTGGATTGCCATCACTAGCCATGATACTTGATTCATGGGGTTATGTAAGTAATCAGTAGATTTGTGGATATGTTAGGAATAAGTTGCTTGATTTATGCAATTGTTTTTAATGTATAAAGTGTTTCATTACAGATAGGTGCATTCAATGTTTGATAATGGCTAGATTTTATTGAGCAGGATGTTTACAATAGTAATACATCCACATACAATTGAACTCCTTTCATTTGATATTTCAGTTCTGATGTATTTCATTGCTCCTATTGCCATTTCTTAATCATCCCCAACCCAATAACTCATTCAGTTCTTTGTCTTAGAATTTCTTGCTATTTTACAATCTTACTTGGGATAAAGGAAACAAATGCAAGTCTGAATTGTCTTATAGATGATTTGTTTCAGTGTTTGAATATGTTTTTCCTGATGGATGTTAGAGTTAAATTCAACTGTTATTAATTGATTACATTGCTCATTTTATTCTCTATTCATCTAGTGTAAATTCATTTTGTAATTAGGCATGATGTGCACACAACTACTGCAAATTATTATAGGTTGAATTTGTTCTCCAAATTTCCAACTATATAATCGTTGTAACACCAATCATAGATTGTAGGTTGAAGTTGTTCTCCGAATTTTCAATTACATGGGTAGCAATGACGTGTGACTAGACACTGATCTTTTCTTGTGATGTCATAAATGAGTTATGGACATTCATTGCCTACGTACCTTGGAACCTATAGGGAAACACACATAGGATAGACTTGGAATAGGAGTTCATTCATGAATATGGTTTAAACTTGATTAAATAAAGAGTTAGGTTTCAATTTAAACTATATTGGATGGACATTAACTAATTGGACAAGTAAACCAACTGATTCAAGTGTTGAACGAAATATTTCAGTGTGTCAAGTCAATAAAACCAAATTTGGCAATTATGGGTTATAACTGACCGGTTCAAGAAGTGAAGCGATCAGCTCAGGTCAATGAACCGACCGTCTCAGGTTGTGAACTGAGAGGTTGGTGGATCAATTTGATTGATTCAAGGATTTGTGCTCATGTCATATTTTGCATTAAATCATATATTGATTGCCAATACAATTGTGATTCAGAAACATGATGAAACGATCAGTTTAAGGGTTGAGCCAATTGGCTCACATGCCAACTGATTGGTTCACATGTGAAGCAACCATTTTGCTACTCACAGGTTGCAAAAATTCATGAAATTCTGGTCCCTTTTGCTCCCACTCTGTATGGGAACCGTGACCCTGACGCTCCTATAAATAGAGGGGTACTGGGGCTTCTCAGACACAACTCAATTGCCTATGAAAATTATTTGTCTTCTCTAGTTGTGCTAAGTGAGAAAACCTGAGCAAGTCCTACTCACTAATGGGAGGGATACCAAGGGAGAACAATTGTGGGGGCGCAAGTTGGTGACTAATATGCCAACATGAGAGGATAACACCTTCTTGTCCATTATACTAGAACGATAAGAGTTCTTTGTAGTTGGTGTGGACTACTGTAGAGGCGTGGAGCTTTTCCTAGTAGGAGGACAACGTCAACCTACTGTCTATGGTGATCAACCAGGAGGTCGACACAGACATTGTTTGAGTGTGACTTGAAGAAAGCCACATAATTCAATGCGGGAATAGTTGATGGACTTGTTGTAGGACCACGTATGACCTCATAAAACATCCTTCTCATTACATAGTTGTTGATGCAATTCATTGGCTTAAGGGGAATACAATAGTTAATTTTTGTTTTTTGTTTCCTATTTTGTCGCCAACTTCCCTACAGTGGTATTAGAGAAACGTCAATCCACTATGTTTTTGTATAATCAATATGATCAGATTTTTTGTTTTTATCATTTAGTCATTGAAGGTGATGCAAATATTTCAACTGATTAATTTGCATATCCTATTAAACACCACATAACATTCCAACTAATATATATATATATATATATATATATATATATATATATATATATATATATATATATATGTGGTATCTATGCAATTTACATGTGTCACACTAAAAGTTGGTTTTGATGATCGATGTGTATCATGGTTATCATCAATAGCCCAAATATCTATGTGTGGTTGTATGATTTTTTTGTTCGTGTTTATATCTCAGTTGGCATTCTCGAAATTCTACCTTCTTCTCCCCAATGTAAAAGTATTATTCTTTGCTCCCCTCTAGTGTAACTCGAGGTTTCTCATTATCATGTAAAAATTTTAATAGAAATATGATTGTTTTTTTTCTTATGAATATGAAGAAGACGATCAACGTCAGGTGAGCTAAGCACTTCAAGAGACAAGATGACCAGTTGGAGGACCGAGGAGGATAGACTGCAAGAGCCAAACTAATCAGTTGGTGGCCCAACTGACCATTTGGAGGTGTCTAGACATCAGCTGGATAGAAGGCCAGACGATCCTTTAAGACCACCAACCGAACGTGCAAGAGACGAACCGACCAATTCAAGAGTTGAATAGATAAGTCCATATTGGTAGGCATATACACCAAAAATAGATTCTTACATAAGATGTAGACCTAGGTGGTAGTAATTCCTTATGGATCCAAATAATTCCAATAGTATGTCCATAACCATCACTAATGTTTTATATTGAATGTTTAAGTTGTGAGATATAGCATATTGATGATACGTACTATATATATTTGGTGATTGGATAATATATACATATATATATATATAAATATCCCTCAATCAACCATATTAAATCTAAGATGCATTCCATTAGCAACACATATCAAAATTTTTATCAACCAATCATAGGTTACACCAAAGCGTGGTGGGTTGTCCATCTCATGTAAGTGTGATGGTACATATTTAGGTTCTGCCAAAGTAGGATGTATTTATATCATGTTGGCTTCTAGGTCAGGCTTAACTGGATGTCCTTAATGAGATTAAGCACCTAGAGGCATGCAGATGATTATGGAAAGGAATTGTGCATACCATGTATCCAAGAATTGCATAAGATGCAATTGGTAATCACTGCCTACCTTAATGATTGATTATGGATGTTGGCGTTGGCTGGGTAATAATTGAATTATTTTGGATCTTGGCTCATTAGAAGTTTGTACGTTGCAATCTTTTGAATTGATAATTGAGGGTTATCAATTTGATTAAAATAATGAGACTGATAGTTAATTAAATACCTAATTAAACATTGTTAATTTTACACAAATCATATCAAATAAAGTTGGGCTTTTGACAAAATTAAAAATTTCTTTTATAGAATTAAATTTCAACACACAAAAGAACATTTTCTTTGTGATTAGTCCATGAGAAGGACAAGTTGAATGGGAATAACTTCTACGACAAGTTCAGGGCACTAAGAACTATTCTCATACAAGAGTGCAAGCTCTATGTCTTGGAGACACCAGAGCCATAAGAAGCTCTTCCTAATGCACCTAAGGCTGATAAGGATGCCTAGAAGAAGCATATTGAAGATGATGTTATGTAAAATGCCTAATTCTATGCTCCACGAACTATGAGTTGCAGAGACAACATGAGAAAATGGATGTTATTGAGATGGTGACAGATTTTAAAAGCATGTTCCAAGATCAGGCAAGACAGGAGAGATTTGATGTCTCTAAGGCATTTTTCAAATGTAACATGGCAGAAGGAGATTCAGTAGGTCCTCATGTGCTCAAACTCATTGGGTTTGTGGAAAACCTTTCTAGAGTGGGATTCCCTTTGGGTCAAGAGTTGGCCACTAATGAGATTTTGTAGTCTCTTCCAGATTCATACAGTTAGTTTATCATGAACTACAACATGAATGACTTTGACAAGCCGTTGATAGAGTTACTTGGCATGTTGACAATAGTTGAGGAATAAATGAATAATGACAAGCCAAAGTCTTTGATGATGATAAAAAAAAACCAATGGGAAAGTCTAAAGGAAAAGACAAATCTAAGAAGATTTCTAAAGCTAGATAGAAGCCCAAGTCTTCAACACTCAAGGTAAAGGTATGAGTATATAAGGAAGGCAATTTCCACCACTATCGCCAGCCAGAACACTAGAAAAGGGATTGCCATCTCTATCTAGAGGAACTAAAGAAGAAGAAGAATAAGGGGATAGAAACCTATACGTTAGGTATAAACGTTATAAGATAAATCAGATTACTTCTTCATCTTGGGTATGTGATACTGGATGTATATCTGACATACGTTGATGTGCAACATCTGATAAGAAGTAAAGCCTTTATGAAAGGACAAGGATGGTTTGTGTGGAGCAAGAGTTTCTGCAACCTCAATTTACATTTAATTTTTTTCTTAGCCCATTGGGCATGTAATAGAGTTAGATGAACTGGTATTTAATTCTACCAATAATAGAAACATTTTAATTTATGCATCTTGTATGGACAAGAATGATAATAAATAAAGAGTTGTTAATGGTTCTATTTCAAAGATGTGATATCGAATGACAATGCCCCAAATGTCTTCTTGTTACACCCCGATCTCACAATTACTATTAATCATGAGATTAGGGCATAAATTGAGGATTTAACGTAATGCAAAGATCACTCTTAACTTTTTCTTCTTTTTCAAACTCTTTGTTTTCTCACATTGAACCACATAAACTAACTTTACAAGGGAATCTAAACATTGATTTCTTTAATATGATCTCAACATAAACGATACACATCCATACATTCATTATCAGGTACATACGATATGATAATCAAATACATTCTCTCTTATTAAGGAAACAAAGATACAAAATGTTACTTACAACACTCTCACATCTATACTAGGATCTAGAGTGACAGGGACCGACTGAACTTAACTAATCTCATACTTAACTCATGTGGTAGAGCTACTCTGATGTTTGACCTTCTTCAAGTCCACGTGGTTTCCCTAAAAATTGTGAGTGGAGGGGTGAGCCTACTCTCTCAGTGAATGAGTACTTCAAAGAAATAGTCTAAAGCACTGATATAATTACAAATATACTTTTGAGCAGCTGATATCAAGTATAATAGTAGTAAGCTTTAAAGAGATTGATCATTGACAATCATAAATATGGTAGGATACTCTAGATATCAACAAGAGTAATTCATTATATGAGCATTCTTGATTATTTTCAATGAGAACTAATAATTTAGAAACATACAAAGAATATTTTCTGGGAAATTGTACTCGAATCTTTCTTAGCCTTTCTTACTTATAAGAAACTCTTTAAACCTATATGAACATATTTAATCTTATGCCCGGATCATATGCAGTGTACTCTACATATGAAGACTCGTAGTGAACTACGATCTCACCGTACAACACTTAGCTTAAAACTCAGGAAGCTAAGCCTAGAACTGAATCTGCATCTGCTTAACTCGAACCATCACGTCTGACTAAGGTGGCTAAACAACTGGCCTTTAACTGGATCTCTCCCTCTAGGCTGAGTACTCAGGTGGAGGGTCTGAGATGCTCTGTGGCCTCATCTTGGTATGCTCTATGGGTACCTCTGGGTTACCATTGGGATCTTTGGTTCATGTTGGGTAACCTATCTTCTCTTAGGAGACTTCCTCAAGGGCTTTGTCTCCCCGCACACTCTGTGGGAGCGATCTGATCCCCGTATACTGGTCGCTTCCCGGGTGGATCGTTTCCTCCCTACAGTGCAGACATTTGTAGGAATCTACGATGTTCAGGGCACCTATATCTATTATTTTTATATTCTTGGAAAGCTCTTTCTACATTGTACATTTCTCTTACTTATACTTGACTCTGGTATCTCTATGGTACTGTGTCTATTTATTTGAAGTTTATAACACAACATGTATATCATCCTTAACTTGGCAGAGCAGTATATTCAAACACTATAATATACTGAGAAATCAACATACTATACATGCAGGCAGACTGAAATACTTAAATAAACATAATGCATGTCCATTTGGCACTTATACACTAAAATCATGCAATTAAACATATTAATATATTGATAAGAGCTAATTACTTGGCATATGAGTAATTGTCATTTGCACCCATAAATTATTTGAACTTTCTTGGAAAACATGCACATTGACCCAAATCCTGGGATGTGCATCTCATACTTAGAACATGGTAATCAAAATGCTTAATTCATTGAACACCCTATCCTTAGGGTTTCATTTACCTCATTCACTTATCACATGGCTCTCATAAGGATTTAATATGTCATAAACATCCACTAAATACAGATTGCTTTAAACAAGTCATATACAATCAACATATGTATGAAATCCTCAAATTGAGCTAAATTAGGGTTTTCCATGCCATTCATTGAGATATTATGAATCAAGAATAACATTGCATAAATAGAGTCTATGATGCCAATAAAAACACTTCAAATGGATTTCACCATATTTATTCACAAATTTCCAACTTTCACTCTTATAGGGCTTCACCCTCTTTACAAAGATAGCAAGAAAACACTATTCACATCACATGAAATTCAAAATAGTATCTGACATATATGTACTACACATTCAGATAAATAATCATTCATAACCAAGGGGATCCAAATGAACAAATTTCTCTATTTAATTATACAGAAATTTCAGTCACAGACAAATTCCCTATATTTTAGTTTACTCTTATAACCTTTGTGAATACTTAGGAAATTCTCATTAGGATGTATTGTCTACATTGCTATTATGAATTTATCATCTGAAATCAAAACAAACAGAGGAAGAATCCATTTCATATCATTTTACAACAACTTAGATCAAACAGACAATTCAGGGTCTGTAGTCGCATACTAAAAAACTAAAGATTATGGATGATTTAACCAATTTTTGTGCAATATACTATCTAAAGGAAGTTCCCACTCACCATAAGGTGTGAAAACACCTTAAAAATGCATCTCATCCCTGAAAATCTCGATCTCATATCAAACCCCTTGCAATTCACCTGATTCTTCTTCCTTTCAACTCAAAAACCCTAGAATTGAAGATTAGGAGAGAAAGAGTGAGAAAAGGACTTGATTTGATATGATTTCAAATCCAATCAAGGGAGGGACGGAATCTTGACATCTGAGAGAAGATTCACCATGAAACTATATCCAAAGAAGCTAAACTTACATGATTTCATCATTCCTTGGACCACAAAACCCTAGGTCAGCATCTCCATCAATTTCTCCTCTCAAACCCTAACTCTCCCTCTCTCTCTAGGATTTCGTTTCTCTAGATTGAATCATGAATTATGAGAGCTCCTTATGTGTTAGGTTGAATTTTCTTATTGCGCATTGACCCCTCACTATACTTTTTCTTATTTCAGCTGAATTTTTTGTAATAAAAATATTACTGTAATTCATCTACTGATTAGGTCTAAATGCATACAAAAATTATTAAAATTTTACATATTGTTTATTATTGAGTTTCAGATCTCAATTTGTCATTTCAAATCATTTGGAGTTACCAATAAATAATTAAAAATAAAATATTGCACTGCCAAAAAGCACTCTGTCAGCATTTTGCTCGAAGTATAGTTCAACCGAGAACCACAATCAAAGAACACTAAAATGTTCTTAAATTTTTCTCCAATATGCATGATTGAGTTATCCATATCATATCCAAAATTCAATTAAATACAAAATTCGTAAAAAATATGAAAAATCATTTATCAAATTCCATATTCATGTTCTATCAAAACCCTAATTTTTGTCGATTAGGGTTTACATTTCTCAAACCCTAATTCTTCAAACTAAAATCATAGTTAGAGTTTCTTCTTAGGTTTGAAACATCACAATTGATCTACTATCATTAATCAAGTCTAAATGATGTTCAATCTAATCAAGCATGTAATCATTCAGGTAAACCCTAGTTTACCAATTAAGCACAAATGTGGTCATTACAATTCTCACCCCCTTAAAAAGTTTCATCCCCGAAACATAAATACGCAAAAAAAGTATATTCAAAGTTTATTTTAAGCTTCTGAAATCTAACATGTTATTACATTCTTGTATTTTGTACTTGAATGTAGTTTTCAATGTTAAGTCCTTTATTTCTTTTCTAATCACAACATGTTAAAACAATTCTCAATGATAACAAACAAATTCTCTTTGCCACAATCAATTATAGGATAGAGAGAGAAACAACCATTTCAATATTTCCATACTCTTGAGGTGCTAACTCAACATTGATAATCTGATCCAACTATCTCAATTCATTCGGATCAATATGTACTATTGATCTGTACTACCTCTGAGTCACAAAAGAGAGTTCGCCATGTTGTTTTGAATTTTACTATTGTGCTACACAAATAGCAAAACAGTCTTGAGTTGGAAGACTAGATTCAACAGCAATTGTACAATACTACTCACGACATCCCCATTGCATCATGGATGCATAAGGTGAAGCATTACCATCACATTCCATATTATTCTCAAGTATAAACCCACACATAATTCAAGGTGTAACCATCGGGTTATAACATACTAGGGTTTCAACAACAGTAACAAAGTACTCCATGATTGTATTAGTCATTCAAGGACTACTCATACCTAATTACCATCACTTAGTTATATTAAAGCTAGGTATAACAAGCTATACCTCATTAGGGTTACATATCAATACAATATAGCTATCATATCTTCTATTCATATGAGTGAATAGGTAAGACTACCTTATTCAGGGTAACCCTTCATTTGTTCCATCATTATTCAAACCATATCACCATACCACAATTGTACAATACTAAGATGGATTACTGGTATGAATGACTACAACTATCAGACACCTTTAATTAGCATATTTCTTGCACATGTACATTGAAATCATACATAGAACCAATTTACATCCCTTAATATACTTTCAACAAATTATACTTCTAAAAACAAATTCACATATTACTAAAAGCCACTGTTTTCTCTTATCTCTCTCCTCAATCACTACTACTTACGTTTTGCTACTTATCCTTCTCATTTTAATCGTGTAGATTAAACATTCCAAAAATTGAAACATTCAAGGTACAAATAGATTATTCATCATTCTTGCTATCACTGCAAGAATTTATCTCATATCGCACTTCACTCATATTGTATTTCTCCTTTTTTTCAAAACACACTTGTTACATTTCAATTTTATATCTTACTCTTTTCTCTGAATCATATCCATGTTGTTTATCTACCTTTCAGATTAGCTATCTTTAGACCCTGGATTTCTATCAGTTCTAGTTTACTTCTCATAGTGCAAATCTCATGATCTTATTTTATAGAGATTCTAGTATTCAAGTTCAAATCACTAGTGACATCCCTATAACTACTACAACTCTAAACATTCTAGGGTTTGGTCCTTATCAGTAGCATGACGTTATTGTGATGTGACTTTACTCTCTTAAGTTGAAATTCAAACTTTGGATCTCATAAGTTTTACTAAAGTCTTCTTTATCTTATCGATTCAATTTTCTTTCTCTTACTTGGCCATTCAGATAGATTACATTCTCCATTACCCTGCTAGGGTTTCATCATCATATTGTGTGTCATTATTACATTCACTAGATGTCTCTACCAAAGTGGTTATGCATCATATATGATTCATTTTCTTATCACTTCATTCCCACATAGCTCTCATTAAAGATATGAAAGAGAAGATGATTTTGAGACTTAGAATTCTTATCTTCAAACATTCATTAATACATTTCTCGTATGTAGGTTTAATTAATTATCAACAAGGATACCTGACTAATTAGCACTTTTTTGAATCTCTCAACCTCTTTCTTTTATAATCTATATTACTCCATTATGTTTCATACCCTTATTTACTTTCCATGATCCCCTTACCATATACTACTATTCCACATGTCATCTTTAACTTCTAATTTTCTCTTATGATCATGTTGCTTATTCATGTGCATGATCATGTTTACCATGTTGCATATATTTCTTTTTATCAATCTACTAATGTGAAGTTGAAATTCTAAATCAATAAATCTCTACTAGTTTCACCTCATGTTTAATACATTACATATCCTTCATTTTAAATCAAACGGCTCATGCATGGGTTAAACTTAGTATCTCGTTTAATCAAGTTTTTCCCTCCTGAATATAGTCTACCTTTGTATGACTTATTCATTGGTTAAGCTACACTTTTGTTCTTCTTTTAGAAACTAGTTTGTTGTTCTATAAAGACTTAGAATCCAAAGGCAGTAAGGATGAATGTATTAAACTTATTAATATAGGTATACATTCCATGCTCTCATTTATATCATAACCCTCATTCCTCAATCAAGCTCATTATTTCCAACATTCTCTTTGTTTCAACTAAGTTTCTTATCCTAGTTTTATGATTTACATGCTCATCTAGTTCTCTTCACTTTAACTCTTCTGAAGACTCTTCACTTTAACTCTTCTGAAGACTCTTCACTTTAACTCTTCTGAAGACTCTTCACTTTTATGTACTTATTGTATACTTAGCTCTTTTCTTCTATTTTCCCTTTGCTTTCGAGTACATAAAAACATTGTACTCGGTTATATAATCCATTGCTCATGATTGATTCTTACTATCTTGGCCCCTTACATACTTTTCTCATATCTTTTCCATATTTCATATTTAGAGTTCATATAATACTAATAATTAAACTTAATCTGAATTTTATGTCGTGTTCCTTTATTCCCAATTAAGTGTTTCTCATATGAGGCCCCAAAGTTGGATCTCAAATATCAGTTCCAACTAATTCTTAGCTATTCTAATCTTTCCCATATGTTTCAACATCTTAGCATATGTACATTCTCACTATGATGTGGGTCTAATTTATCCAGAGTCTACTCTTATCATATTGTTAATATGAGTCATTAAATCCTAGTAATGCATCCAGCCAGTCGGACCAGGCCAAACCTGCAGTCCTGAAGCCAAGAGCTACTCAAGATTAACCAACTCCTATTCATCTCAAACATTTGGAAAGAATAACCACTTAGGGCAAACTCATTTAAACATAACTTCTAGTCTACATGATACAAAGAATATAAATAATAAATGAATCACTTCATGATACACAACAATATAAAAGAACCATATATATTCTACAAACTAATATTATAAATTCATACATATAAGAACATTTCTATTTATCTACAATCAAAGAAGCAATATAAAGCAAGAGTTGTACCACATTCTATGTTTAATCTCTTATTCCTTCATTACTTTTCGGTCTCCTAACCCTAAAATTTCTAGGGTTTCTCTCTATTCCATCCTTCCTTTGCATACCTGGCCAGTGCATCCATAGAAGAATAGACATAGTAGCTTGAGACTGGTCAATCTAAGTATTCAGATACTGGGCCAGGGTATCTAAATACTCAGACCTCCCAGAGCTATATACACATCACCTACTATCGGCCACATTTATAACCCTGACTTTCTAACATAATGGTCCCTAACGACTCAGCGTAAGCTCTGATACCAAGTTGTTACATCCTGATCTCACAATTACCATTAATCATGAGATTAGGGCATAAATTGAGGATTTAAAGAAATACAAAGATCACCCTTAACTTTTTCTTCTTTTTCAAACTCTTTGTTTTCTCGCATTGAACCACATAAACTAACTTTACAATGGAATCTAAACATTGATTTCTTTAATATGATCTCAACATAAATGATACACATCCATACGTTCATTCTCAGGTACATACGACATGGTAATGAGATACATTCTCTCTTATTAAGGAAACAAAGATACAAAACATTACTTGCAACACTCTCACATCTATACTAGGACCTAGAGTGACAGGGACCGACTGAACTTAAATAATCTCATACTTAACTCATGTGGTATATATACTTGGATGCTCTGATCTTATTCAAGTCCATGTGCTTTCCCTAAAAATTGTGAGTAGAGGGGTGAGCCTACTCGCTCAGTGAATGAGTACTTCAAAGAAATAGTCTAAAGTACTGATATAAGTACATATATACCTTTGAGCAACTGATATCAATTATAACAGCAGTAAGCTTTAAAGAAATTGATCATTGACAATCATAAATATGGCAGGATACGCTAGATATCAACAAGAGTAAATCATTATATGATCATGCTTGATTAATTTTAACGAGAACTAATAATTTAGAAACATACATAGAATAATTGTTGGGAAACTATACTTGAATCTTTCTTAGCCTTTCTTACTTATGAGAAACTCTTTAAACCTATATGATAATATTTTATCTTATGCCATGATCATATGTAGTGTACTCTACATATGAAGACTCATAGCGAACTATGATCTCACTGTACAAGACTTAGCTTAAAACTTGGGAAGCTAAGCCTAGAACTGAATCTGGGTCTGCTTGACTTGAACCGTCACGTCTGACTAAGGTGGCTAAACAACTGGCCTTTAACTGGACCTCTCCTTCTAGGATGAGTACATAGGCAGAGGGTCTAATATGCTTTGTGGCCTCATCTTGGTAGGCTCTGTGGGTACCTCTGGGTTACCACCAGGATCTCTGGTTCATGTTGGATAACCTATATTCTCTTAAGAGACTTCCTCAAGGGCTTCGTCTCCCCGCATGCTCTGTGGGTGTGATCTGATCCCCGTATACTGGTCGCTTCCATGTTGGATCATTTCCTCCCTACAGTGTAGACATCCGTAGGGAATCTACGGTGTTTAGGGCACCTATGTCTATTATTTAATTATTCTTAGAAAGCTCTTTCTACATTGTACCTTTCTCTTACTTATACTTGACTCTAGTATCTCTATGGTACCGTGTCTATTTATTTGAAGTTTATAACACAACATGTATATCATCCTTAACTTGGCATAGCAGTATATTCCAACGCTGTAATATATTGAGAAATTAACATACTATACATGCAGGAAGACTGAAATACATAAATAAAGATAATGCATGTCCACTTGACACTTATACACTAGAATCATGCAATTAAACATCTTAATATACTGATAAAAGCCAATTACTTGGCATACGAGTAATCATCATTTGCACCCATAAATTATTTGCACTTTCTTGTAAGATGTGCACATCGACCCAAATCCTAGGATGTGCATCTCATACTGAGAACATGGTAATAAAAATGCTAAATTCATTGAACACCCTATCCTTAGGGTTTCATTTACCTCATTCACTTATCACATGGCTCTCATAAGGATTTAATATGTCATATACATCCATTAAATACAGATTTCTTTAAACAAGTCATATACAATCAACATATGTATGAAATCCTCAAATTGAGCTAAATTAGGGTTTTCAAAGCCATTCATTGAGATATTATGAATCAAGAATAACATTGCATAAATAGAGTCTATGATGCCAAGAAAAACATTTCAAATGGATTTCACCATATTTATTCACAAATTTCCAACCTTCCACTCATATAGGGCTTCAACCTCTTTACAAAGATATCAAGCAAATACTATTCAAATCACATGAAATCCAAAATAGTATCTGACATATATTTGTACTACGCATTCAGATAAACAATCATTCATAACTAAGGGGATCCAGATAAACAAATTTCTCTATTTAATTATACAGCAATTTCAATCACAGACAAATTCCCTATATTTCAGTTTACTCTTATAACCTTTGCAAATACTTAGGAAATTCTCATTAGGATGCATTGTATACATTTCTAATATGAATTTATCATCTAAAATTCAAACAAACATAGGAAGAATCCATTTTATATCATTTTTCAACAACTTAGATCAAATAGACAATTCATGGTTTGTAGTCGCATACTAAACAATTAAAGATTATGGATGATTTAATCAGTTTTGGTGCAATATAATATTTAAAGGAAGTTCCCACTCACCCTAAGGTGTGAAAACACCTTAAAAACGCAGCTCATCCCTAAAAATCTCGATCTCATACCAAATCCCTAGCAATTCACTCGATTCTTCTTCCTTTCAACTCAGTAACCCAGGAATTGAAGATTAGGGGAGAAAGAGTGAGAAAAGGATTTGATTTGATATGATTTTGAATCCAATCAGGGGAAAGATGGAATCTTGACATCTGAGAGAAGATTCACCATGAAACTATATCCAAAGAAGCTAAACTTACATGATTTCATCATTTCTCGGACCGCAAAACCCTAGGTCAGCATCTCCATCAATTTCTCCTCTCAAACCCTAACTCTCCCTTTTTCTCTAGGATTTCATTTCTCTAGATTGAATCACAAATTATGAGAGATCCTTGTGTGTTAGGTTGACCATATAGATTAATTGATCTTCTTGGGTCAATTGCACATTGACCCCTCACTATACTTTTTCTTATTTCAGTTGAATTTATTATCATAAAAATATTACTGTAATTCATCTACTGATAAGGTCTAAAAGCATCCAAAAATTATAAAATTTTACACTTTGTTTATGATTCAGTTTTATATCTCCAGTGAAAATTTCATATAGTTTTTAGTTACCAATAAATAATTATAAATAAATCACTACACTACTAAAAAGCACTCTGTCAGCATTTTGGTCGAAGTATAGTTCGACTGAAAACCACATTCAAAGAATGCTCAAATATTCTGAAATTTTTCTCCAATATGCATGATGAGTTATCTATATCATATACAAAATTCAATTAAATAAAAAATTCGTAGAAAATATGAAAAATCATTTACCACACTACTATCCTGATCAAATTACATATTCATGTACTATCAAAACCCTAATTTTTGCCGATTAGAGTTTACATTTCTCAAACCCTAATTCTTCAAAGTAAAATCATAGTTAGAATTTCTTATTAGGTTTGAAACATCACAATTGATCTACTATCATTAATCAAGTCTAAATGATGTTCAATCTAATCAAGCATGTAATCATTCAGGTAAACCCTAATTTACCAATTAAGCACAAATGTGGTCATTACACTTCTGTTATTTATATGAAGGATCTAAAGATGAATTTTAATAATATAAATACCTAAAGGATTATAATTGATAAACTCATACAATAAATATTTGTAGCATTGTTATCTATAACACATATATGAAAAACACATTTCTAGAACATGTTAATGTTAATCTAGACTCTTAAGATACTTTGATATGATCAATGTTGAAATATTGTATAGGAAGAGATGGAGGACCTTTTGGAAAGATTGTGACATTGTATCACAATGAACTCCACTTGAAGCATGATGATGTATCAGAAAGAGGGAATCACATCTTGATGAATCATGATGTTATTATCATTTAATCTAATCTTCAAAATTCCTTTTAGGCATATGATTAGCACTAAAACATTGTGCCCTCTAATTGTTTTAGTAAACAACATATGTGATAGGCTATGGGAATGTCCTAGTATGTTTTAAGGATTGAAACTTATACAAAAACATAGTTTCTTGGAAAGTTTTACTAAAATTTGTTGAATACTACATTTCCCAATCCGATAACAAAATGTTTGTTGATAGGGTAACTTAAATTCTAAAAAATTAGTGAGAGTAAAGTGGAACTCAAAAAGTTTGACATCATCAACAAAATATTCAACCTAAGGAGGCACAATATGAACAAGGAAAATCTCAAAATGTTGTGGAATCTCAAGTTCCTTCAGTAACACAAAATTGTAGTTCTAGTAGAACACATTGGAGGTTAAAAGATTGTGTATCCTATAACTCAGATATGTTGTGAGTTGGTCATAAGATGATGAACCAACAATCAACTAAGAACTATTGAGGGACTAGAGTATAAGAAATGTCTTGAGGCCATTATATCCAGAATGGAATCCATGACCACCAACAAGGTATGACCTTAATGGTACCACCGAAAGGGGTAAGTGTGATAACCTGGCTTTCCACTCTAATTAAATTAATGCACATCTTAACTCATTAAAAGCTCACTATGGTTAATAACCTCCCTCATGGTGCGCTCCCACCAATGGTGTTACACGACAGCCGATTTGACTTGACTAGATGCAACCCCGCGGACGGAGGCACATGGTGGGATCTTGCTTTTGAAATTTACAAACCTAACTAAGACACCTACTTCTACTAAAACAACTACACCCGCAAGCGCACGGGGTCATGTCATAGTATAGGAAGGTGGCAAGTATAGGGTCGATCCATAGGGAAAAGAGGGGGCACTAGAGCTAGGTTTAGTTTCTCTAGGTTCCTACTGTGGAGACTAGGGTTAAGGGTTTAAAAGTGGTTTTGATTGTTAACTAAGGATGAACAAGAAAGCAATTAAAGGCAAGAATGAAATCTAAATTATCCCTAAGCTAGAGCAATGCTAAACAAGCAAGAAAAGGCTAAGCTAGATATGAAAAGGCAAATTACACTATGGTAAGCAAGAGAGAAGCAAAAGAGCAATTAAAGAGCTAAACTATCACGAACAAGACAAAAGCAAAGTAAGAAGCTAATTGAGCAAGGAAAAAGCTAACTAAGCTAAGCAAGCACAAAACTAGGGATTTAAACAATAAAGAGAGGTATGGGCTGTTTAGGGGTATGAACTTATCGCTCAAGTTGGGGGTGACATATGAACATTATGATTCCATTTATATCATCCAAACCAAAAACCAAGATAGAGTCTAATTAATTAACCTAAGCTACTAACTGGCCATGGATATTCTAGGTTGTGTATAGGGGAACTAGTCCCTAACACCCCCAACTACCCTTACGAGGCTCAATTGGGTTAGGGGTTAGGTTCAATCCAATTAGAGTCTAATCAAGTCTAGGTTTCTATATTAGACATTCCTATGGCAATTAGGGGCCGAGGGTAGTAATGGGGAGGTGAAATTAGGGTTTTGGACCCCAATTCCCCCACATTCTAACCTTGAGAAGGATCCATGCTAATTACACTAGAATTATCTAATATAGCTACTTATATCTCTCACTTGGGTTTATGGAGGTTGATTTGTATGTAGGAAGATGGTACGCAACCTAGGGATCCAAGAATTGGACCTAGGGGCAAATCCCAAAATTCACACATATAACCAATTTGCCTAAATTTCTAAGTTATTTCACACACAAACCAACAAGCAATTCATGGAGAATGAGATGCAAATAGAATATAATCATTAACAAATGGAATTACAACGTTTACATGTCATTTTCCCCCAACATGGTATCAAAGTAACATAATTTCCCCCAAACAGCCCACCCACAGGGGCCTAGCTACTCATAGAAATGGAAAATACAAAAAGAGAGAAGAAAGAGGTAGAAGAAGCCATGGAGCTCAGTGTAGATGAAGAACTCCTCCTCTCCAGCAGCTGTAGGACAACCTCCTCCCTCCTCCAAGGTGCAATGGTGTGAAATGAAGGGGATTATGGGTAGGAACTAGTATAAACTAGTGTTTTGGTGGTGGAAATGGTGAAATGGAGTGGAATGGAGGTGGAAATGGAGTGCAATGGAGTGGGTGGCGATTTGGGGAGCTAGGAGGGGGTGGAAGGTAGCTAGCTCTGTGCCCCAACTGCCACCTAGGTATATATAGGTGTGGGGAGGAAGCACTAGGTTAAGCTGGGGCAAAATGGGGAAAGTAGTGGAAAAATGGGTAGATTTTGTGGGTGGCACGGCCGCGGTGGATCACCACGATCGTGGTGGGTAGGGTAGACCACGGACGTGGTGGATGGGGACGGTCATGGGAATTAAAATGTGGAGATTATAGGGATATGTACATGGATGGCCACGGCCGTGGGGGCTCACCATGGTCGTGGTGGGGACCTATGGCCACGGGCATGTTGATCACCACGGTCGTTTTGGCCATTTTCATCAATTTTTGGGAGTTTTAGTGATTTTTTGTGCTTAGGGCATGTCCAACACGACCGTGGCGGGGTACCACGGTCGTGGTGGTGTCTCTCCCATGCATTTGAGCTTTGAAATTGATCATCCATGGAGGGTATTGCTTCAAAACATTCTTTGACCACTTGGGGTAGGTTGGAAGTGGTTTTGGCCTCATTTTGGGCTCCTCCAAGCCTGAGGAAACCCTAGATTGGACCATCCTCTTTCCATTCCATCAAGTAGTGGACAAAGTACCTATAAAACATGCAAAAAGACTCCATAAGTGCATTTGATAAAAATAAGCATATTGGGGGAAATAACATGTAATCTAACAAGTATAGATGTGGCTTAAATGCAAAATGAGACAAAATAAAGCCCTAAAATAGGGTTGAATCACCACCCCAAACTTGAAACATACTTGTCCTCAAGTATGCTCCAACTCAATCTCTCTACAAACTTTTCATAGTCAAGACATGACAAATGTAATGTAAAAGATGATTATCACTGAATGGGATCAAAGATGACTAAGTTCATGCATTTCATCTCTCTCCTATCCTGCTTTCACAAACCAATCATGAAAAGAGCACAAAGCATATGAACTTCAAATATAGCGCATAGAATACACAAGTTATCCATATTTCTTCCATAAAGTTTTGGGTAAACCGTTTCATGGTGGCGCTAATCAAGAATGACTAGGAGTGTTGTTTCACATTCATGCATTCAATCTTATATTTCAAATCACACCAAATGATCCACGTGGCCGCGAAAAAGGGAAAAATGAGCTAAGTTTGATGCTTCTTAGCTCAATGGGTATGAAAATGGAAGAAAGGGTTGCGGTAAGATTTTTGGAGTGTTTTTACACACTCATGTTTTATTTATTTGAATGCTCTTAAACAGGAGCATCCTTTTATTTTCTTTTCTTTTTCTTTTCCCTTGGCGTAGATAGGGCATATGGTGGATAGAGTGAAGTGGAGAGATGGAGATGTGGTGTTACAACCCCAATTTTTGGGTTCAATTGGTGAGAAATGTAATTTCTCATATTAAAGATAATTGAACAAATAATGATAAAATTTGTTTTGAATTAATGAATTTCGTTTACAATAGCCTTGATGGTTTTGTTTTGGGCTTTATTGGCTATTGGGCCCAAATAATAAGGAAATTCAATTAATAAATGAATAATTGAGTTTTGAGAAAAGAATGATGTGGAAACCGCTAGAAGGCAAATCCAAAGAGGGATTTCGTGCCTCTTGGGTTCCTTGGGTTCTAAGGATACCAAAGTTGCAAAAAGAAAGCAAAAAGAAAAGAAAAGATTAATTAAGTATTTCTTTGTTAAGAAAGAAATTGAAAACAATGGCAAAATGTGGAAAACAAGTGAAAAGAAGTATAACGGAATTATCCTTGGTGAAATTTCATATCCCAAGGATTCCTAATGATAAAAGGAATACCAATGAGGAAAATAAAAGAGAAATAAAGAGAAATCCACAAAAGTAAATATTTTAATAAGAAATAAACTAGAAAATGAGAAGTAATGCATATAGATGCATCTAGAAGGATAATAAGTATCCAATAAAAAGAATTTCGAAATAATGGAGTGTCTTGGGACCCAAGGAGTCCCAATAAAGAGGAAAGAAAGAGAAAATACCAATAATGTCAAAAAAGAAAATAATGTGAATATACAATTAATGAATGTTGTGGTTTTGTTAATAAAGTGGTATTTTCTACTTAAGGAAAACTTAAGTTTGTGGCTAATGGACTAAAAGCCAAGAATAAAAAGAATAAAGGAAAAGGTTTTTGAATTCCTAAATACTCAAATATTAGAGAATATCTAAATGATTAAGAAGAGAGAGAAGGATTTCTTCTCCTTGAAGGAATAGGAGTCCTTATGGGAGTGGGACTTGTCCCCTCTTAGAGGGCCACATTAGGGTGTGTATTACCTCCCCTAGAAAAGGGGTAGAACCCCTGGTTCGAAGTTAAAAGAGATCCCACGCTTATCTCTCTCCTCCTTCTTCATGATGTGCAAACCCTAACCAAGAGCGTAGAACGACCTTGGAGCAACCAGGAGGCGATGGAGTTGTCATGTTGGAGGCAGGGACTCCCATGACCACCCTGAACATTTAACAATCGTCTCCAAGCTTGCGACTCTCTCACGATGTCTGCAGAGGACCTGCAGCATGGCCGTAGGTCAAAAGTCTAGTTCTCCTGTGCCCAGACATCCAAGTCACCGGCCAAGGCATGGGCAGGCGCGGGGGAGGACGTCGGAGGAAAGAGAGGCCACCTTGGTGGTCGAAGAGGTTAGGAAGGAGGCAGGGGAGCCGCTCCCTCGGCCGCTAGTGCGGTAGCCGACCGCTGGCGTGAGGAGGAAGAAGGCATAGATCAGTTGGACGCTTTTACCCTTCGCGGCTAAAGAGATGATCGACTCAAATAGGGGGCAAAAACATAACTTGGCTATAAACTGAAGTCGGCCTCTTTGCATGGAAACTAATGATGTGGCGCTTCCCAATTGGCCTAAAGTAAGTCAATTTTGCTAAATTCACAACCAATTATTCGTAGCTCGGATTAGCATGCATAAGATATGAAAGTTGCTCAGAAAAATGAGGGGAATCCATTAAAAAATATAATTGAAGCCTAATTCCTTGTGCAATTTGAAAAGTAGTGTAATTTATCAAATTTAACGTAATAATGATTAAAGAAACCCTAATTGGGAATGATTAATGTGATTAGTGGGGTTCAATTAATGATTAAAGTTGATATTAGCATGTTAATGATAAAAAGGAACATTAGGAACAAAAAGGATGAACCTTGCATATAATTAGTTAATTTAGAGTTTCATATGCATGAATATACTTTAATGGGCCTTGAAACCCTAATGTTGACTAATTCGACTATTAATGGCTTTAATTGATTAATTTCATGATTAAAGTTGGAATATGTTGAATCTAAGTTATTTCGAGCAATAAAGTTCCTAATTTGTGGATAAATACCCTAAATGTAGTAATTAGGGTTTTCTCATGAATAAAAGGTGGAAATGATGGTAAAACAAGTTCATATGTTAATTAGACCCTAATGAACTTGGAATTGATGATAAATGCGGATAATGATCTTGTTATGGATTAAAAGGGTAAAATAGTAGCTTTAATGAAAATTAATTGATGATTAATGTGTCTGTAATATGAAAATAGGGTTATATGTTGTTAAGATAACCTTAATATTGAAAAATATATGAGATAGTTAGGGTTTATGAGTAATGGCATAAAATTAGGGTTTAATATGGTAAAAGATGAAGGGAAACCCTAATTGCAAAACAAAATCCTAAAATGGATACAGAAACCCTAAAAAGTGAATCCAAGTCTATAAAGTAGGTTCTTGATAGAGTGTGTAATAAATAGAGTACATATTCTTTTCAAGAATTATGTGATTGTTGAACTGCTTGGATTGCATGCTTGGTTGGATTAACTTAATGCTTGTGAAATCATCAAATCAGGTATGTGGTTACGCTTATGAATAACCGTTCTAGTTTCACGGCGATTCTCGAACATTTTATCGGTTGCTTGAAAAATAACTGTTGGATGTCTATTTATCTCATGAAACTATAAAGTGACTAAGATTATCACAATAAATAGATATATAACTGGCTAGATCCGGGTCCACCTCTATTGCTTTGAAAAGGCTAAAAAAAGGGGTAATCCTAGAGCAAGGTCTAGGTTATCGAGAGTTAGAAACTGGGCTACCTACGTGTAGTGCCATGAGACTCTTTAGCATACCATGAGTTAAGGAGTGGTCTACTTATGGGTAGTTCCATGTGAATCAACCCTAGGAACTGGTTCACCTATAGGTGGGACCATGAGGGGTTTAATGGGGATCTACCATAAGGAAGGTAGTAACCAGGTCCACTGCAGGGATAGCACAGAGGATAGGGTACTTATGGATCGCGGAGTTATATTTAAAACGTAATCTTGGTTGTTAAATGATTAATTGAATGATTACGTGGTTATCATAGTTGCACGTTTATTGTTCCCCCACATACTAGCTTCAGCTGACCGACATTTTGTTTGTCGGCGTTTTAGGTACAAGCCGAAAGGACAAACAGTAAATCATCATATTGTGAATTCACTTAACTGAAATACAAGGAGGATTAGTTAGAATAGTACTTCATATGTGGATAGAAGTTTAGAGATCCAAATTTTTGAAAGGTATGCAAAAGTTTATTTTCCTACAGCTTTTCATTATAGTCTGTTAAAATTTAATAATTATTCTTGGTTAATTACTGAACATTTGATCCAGAAGTTATAGGTGCGGCTTCGACCTCTCGGTCTCCCTTAATTGGGGGTTACCAGAAGGTGGGGTCGTAACATGTGGCCACCCCAAACTTTTGGAGGTGGCCACAGCTGATATGTGCACTTTGGCATCCTTTCATGAGGCGGAGGGGTAAGAAGATGGTGAGTGAAAAGTCGCGTCAAAGAGGGGTCACATGTATGATTCTCCACATAAGACATCTTGCATGAAAATTAATCCAATACTTCATCCTAGATATCACACCACATGAATGAACAAGATGAAATTGGTATATCAATCAAGTGATTCCATAAACACTAAGCGTTCAAAGCTTGCTCAACTTCACAATTCAACCAAATCATCCACAAACACAAGAGATGTGATGCACATGTACAAAGTCAAAAATTGATACCATTTAGCAACAAACAATGTTAACTCACTTGCATTTGTCAAAGGTCTTCATTTTTACTCAAAATAGTAGAGATTGGGTCAAAACATACTTTTAGGCAAGAAATCTCAAATTTGGGCAAAATTGGCCAAAACAGTGGCAAGTTGCCTTCAATCACATCTAAACTCTATATTATTGAACTTAAAGCAGTAAACAAGCAAATACTAGCTATAACATGCAAGAATTACCAAAAATCTACATGATATGCAATGCATGGCAAAAAGAGTAAAATTTTTGAAAATTACACAAAAATGGTACGAAAGTAAACGACATGGCATGCAGGTATGCAAAGCAGTAAAGATGACTAAGGTAGATAGCAAAAACAAGAAAACAAAAGTGGATGTGGTAGGTGAAACGCAAAGTGAAACTAGGGCATACCTACCCTACCACCCCAAACTTTTGAATCATGTTGTCCTCAGCATGATCCTAGAGTTTAGGATGATAGGGTAGACGATCATGGCTCTCTCAAGGCTCTGGCAGTGTTCCTCCCTGTGGTGGAGGATATGCGTAGTAGGTGCCCCACTAATCGGCCTTGAGTGGCTGAAATTGGTCTGCAGCACAGCCGTGGTGGCTTCAGTTTGCACGGCCGTGGTACAGTCCTTTGGCAGCTTTTCTCAATTTTGCTTCTGAATCTAGGGAATTGGTGTGTTTTTCATGAAAATGACCACGGTCGTATAGATGTGCCACGGCTGTGGTGGTCCCTGTAGCTGCTACTCTCAAAATGAGGAACATCAAACAGTCAAAAACTTGACCCGAAGTGATTTTTCTTTTAAATCCTTCTCTGAATCGTACTCAAATTTCCTTCATTTCACCCTGTTACCACCTGCACATCTTAAAACTAGACAAAAACTATTAAACACAAGTGTGTGTGTGTGTGTGTGTGTGTGTTTTCTTGGAAAGTGTAAAAATAAAGCAAAAGTATCAAAAAGTGAAGGTTGGGTCAAAATTTCCCAAACCTATGTGGGTTGCCTCCCACAAGCACTAAGTTTTGTGCCTTCATCCAGGCTTCTTGTTCTTTCACCATCAACCATGGTCCAAAAACAAAATGTTTGCACCCCCATCATAAGAAATCCTCTCAAATGCTTTCCTTGATTGATCTTCCTCCCAAGGGTCATCCGAGCTTCATAAGTCTTTTTCAGCAATTCTCTCTCCTTGGGGATCATCATCATAGATCTTAATAAGCCTTAAGAACCTTAGAAATATCATGCCATAGGTTTTCTCTCTCTTAAGGAATGGGTCTTCATAGGCACCAAAGATAAGGGTCTCAATCATATCCATTTGCTCATGGGAAGTAGGGGGAGCATGTGATAGTTGTGGTGGTGGCATCGGTGTTGATGGCCCTCGGACTTTAGGTGGAGGAGGGCATTGAGGTTGGAAGGTGAATTGGTGGGAGGGTTGTGGTGATGGAGGTGGTAGAATGAAGTGAGGTTGGAAGGTGAACTAGTGGGAGGGTTGTGGCAATGGAGGTGGTGGTGGCGTGTAAGGCTTAGGATAGCCTTGGAGGTAGGGTAGTGGGGGAGGGAATTGAGTTTGGAAGATGAATTGGTGGGAGGGTTGTGGTGATGGAGGTGGTGGAGGTAATGGATGGGTTTGTGCATTTTGGCCTTCCATCTTATATTCTCCGAGTGGCTTGTCACATGCACAGGGCACAACCAAACAAAAGAAAACAATTTAGCAAACCAATATACACAAAGAATGCAAGGAGTAATGAATAAAGAATAGCAATGATGAGGGCCGCAGGAAAAGGCCAAGCAAAACTAACTAGCTAGGCCGAGCACCTCTATCCCCGGCAATGGTGCCAAAAAGCTTGGTGAGATTCCACTAGAGGTGCAACACACTAGCCTATTTGACCCGACTAGATGCACCCCACGAGGTCGAAACACACGTGATGGCCTGTCACGCGGGTGGCCCAGGTTCGATCCCCGGCAATGGTGCTAGAAAGCTTGGTGCGCTCCCGCCAATGGTGTTTCACACCAGCCGATTTCACTAGACTATATGCAACCCCATGAACGGAGGCACACGGTGGGATCTTGCTTTTGAAATTTATAAACCTAACTAACACACCTACTTCTACTAAAACAACTACACCCGCAAGCGCACGGGGTCGTGTCGTAGTATAGGATGGTGGCAAGTATAGGGTCGATCCACAGGGAAAAGAGGGGGCGCTAGAGCTAGGTTTAGTTTCACTAGGTTCCTACTGCGGAGACTAGGGTTAAGGGTTTAAAAGTGGTTTTGATTGTTAACTAAGGATGAACAAGAAAGCAATTAAAGGAAAGAATGAAATCTAAATTATCCCTAAGCTAGAGCAAGGCTAAACAAGCAAGGAAAGGCTAAGCTAGATATGAAAAGGAAAATTACACTAAGGCAATCAAGAGAAAAGCAAAAGAGCAATTAAAGAGCTAAACTAGCATGAACAAGACAAAAGCAAAGTAAGAAGCTAACTGAGCAAGGAAAAAGCTAACTAAGCTAAGCAAGCACAAAACTAGGGTTTTAAACAATAAAGAGAGGTATGAGCTGTTTAGTGGTATGAACTTATCACTCAAGTTGGAGGTGACATATGAACATTATGATTCCATTTAGATCATCCAAAACAAACAACAAGCTAGAGTCTAATGAGTTAACCTAAGCTACTAACTGGCCATGGATATGCTAGGTTGTGTATAGGCGAACTAGTCCCTAACACCCCCTACTACCCTTACGAGGCTCAATTGGGTTAGGGGTTAGGTTCAATCCAATTAGAGTCTAATCAAGTCTAGGTGTCTAGATTATACATTCCTAGGGAAATTAGGGGTCGAGGGTAGTAATGGGGAGGTGAAATTGGGGTTTTGGACCCCAATTCCCCCACATTCTAGCATTGAGAATGCTCCATGCTAATTGCACTAGAATTATCTAATCTAGCTACTTTGATCTCTCACTTAGTTTTAGGTAGTTTGATTAGGATGTAGGAAGATGGGAGGCAACCTAGGGATCTAAGAATTGGACCTAGGGGCAGATCCCAAAATTCACACATATAACCAATTTGCCTAAATTCCTAAGTTATTTTACACACAAACCAACAAGCAATTCATGGAGAATGAGATGCAAATAGAATATAATCATTAACAAATGGAATTACAACATTTACATGCCATTTTCCCCCAACATGGTATCAAAGTAACAAAATTTCCCCCAAACAGCCCACCCATAGGGGCCTAGCTACTCATAGAAATGGAAAATACAAAAAGAGAGAAGAAAGAGGTAGAAGAAGTCATGGAGCTCAGTGTAGATGAAGAACTCCTCCTCTCCAGCAGCTGCAGGACATCCTCCTCCCTCCTCCAAGGTACAAGGGTGTGAAATGAAGGGGATTATGGGTAGGAACTAGTATAAACTAGTCTTTTGGTGGTGGAAATGGTGAAATGGAGTGGAATGGAGGTGGAAATGGAGTGGAATGGAGTGGGTGGCGATTTGGGGAGCTAGGAGGGGGTGGAAGATAGCTAGATCCGTGCCCCAGCCGCCACCTAGGTATATATAGGTGTGGGGAGGAAGCACTAGGTTAAGAAGGGGCAAAATGGGGAAAGCAGTGGAAAAATGGGTAGATTTTGTGGGTGGCACGGCCGTGGTGGATCACCACGGTCGTGGTGGGTAGGAGACCATGGCCGTGGTGGATGGGGACGGCCGTGGGAATTAAAATGTGGAGATTACAGGGATATGTACATGGATGGTTACGACCGTGGGGGCTCACCACGGTCGTGGTGGGGACCTATGGCCACGGGCATGTTGATCACCACAGTCGTTTTGGCCATTTTCATCCATTTTTGGGAGTTTTAGTGATTTTTTGTGCTTAGGGAATGTCCACCACGACCATGGTGGGGTACCACGGTCGTTGTGGTGTCTCTCCCATGCATTTGAGCTTTCAAATTGATCATCCATGGAGGGTATTGCTTCAAAACATTCTTTGACCACTTGGGGTAGGTTAGAAGTGGTTTTGGCCTCATTTTGGGCTCCTCCAAGCCTGAGGAAACCCTAGACCGGACCATCCTCTTTCCATGCCATCAAGTAGTGGACAAAGTACCTATAAAACATGAAAAAAGACTCCATAAGTGCATTTGATAAAAATAAGCATATTGGGGGAAATAACATGTAATCTAACAAGTATAGATGTGGCTGAAATGCAAAATGACACAAGATAAAGCCCTAAAATAGGGCTGAATCACCTCACACCCAATTATATGGTTTGGAATCACCTTATACTCGAGTGATGAAATGGAATCAAATAAATTTCATGCCATGCCTAATTGACTATAGTGGAATGCATAATTTCACTATTGAAAGTGTATTTTCAAGATTTAGTACCCTCAACATTTTAATTCTGGATCCAAACTTTAGACATTAGAAATGGAATAAATTTGTGAACCAACAGCAAAAATTTCATCTCAATCGGAATTACGGTTTGAGAGATATGAGCTTTGCAAGCTTGCCAAAGAAATACAATTTTGAGGCAACCACTACAAAAAAATACAAATTAACTACAATTTTGCTGACTACATATAGTATATTTATAGTTAAAACAACTTTTCTTTATAAATAAAATTGTAAATAAAACAATTGTAGTTATTTGTAATAACTACAAAATTAACTACACATGAACGAGCACTCCTCTGGATTCCTCTCCCTCTTCGTGGCTCTCCCCCTCCAAAAATAACCAAAACTCCCAAATTTTTAATTTTTGAGTGTGGCTACTCCTTCCTCCCATTTGGCATGGTTTCACGCACGGTGCCTCGTTGTGCCTATAATCCCTCCCCCTCCTGGTCACATTCTATCCTTCTCGTCTCCTCCCCCCAATCTCCCTTCTCATCACATTCTTTCTCCCTCACCCTCTTCTCCTCCTCTACGCCCCCTCTGCTAGAACCTCACTTTGCAGACCGTTAGAGAAGAAGCACTACGAGGATGAATCCCCATGAAAACTCGAGAGGAGAGGAGCTTCATTGAGGCAAAACTACTCAAGTAGAAGGTCAAGTTCCCTGATTTGTCCCACTTATAGTGAGATCATATTCCATGTTTCCTGATATGATTTTGCACCTCTTTTATCTCCTACTGCATCCTCGTGAATAGTATGAGCCATATATGATGTTCTTAATATAGTTTGAATATGATATTCCCCTTTTTATTAAAAGATTGTTTTGGACACCTTGTATGTGATTCTGGATAGTAATGATCTTGATCAGATTTCTAGGGTTGCATGATACACACCTTGGACCACGAGGCCCAACTAGAAACCAACACCACGATACCACCATGGTGATCATAGAGAATCAACTAGCAACAGGGAAGGGTTTGTTGGTCAATTGGAATGAGGAGCAGAGACAGTAAAGCCAACAATTTGTCTTATGTCAATAGTTAATTAAAGTCATCATTAACAAAATGCATAATACTCATCCAGTTATGGAAGGGGCATGGTTTACAACTATAGCAGACTATAGTACCTTTCCGCTTGTGGTCTTGACTCCCGTTAAGGAGATTTGAATAACCAAATGGTGTCAATGATGTCTAGTACTGCCTTGTTGTTGAATCATTATAGAAATTCATAGGTATAAGTAGTATGTATTTTTCTATTTCCTTTAAACCTTAGCAATACATGGTCCCCACCCACATTAGAAATGTTGCCTCCGCTTATGAGAGGGCAATGGTTTGCAACTATAGGAGACAGTAATACCTTTATACTTGGGGGCTTGACTTTAGGATTCAATGTATAGATCTTCTACTCCATCTCATTGTTTGAGCCTCCCTAACATAAACATTTCCATTGGTGACAATCTTTGTAAGATTGATTTGCATCCTGTTTAGTGTCAAAGTGCCAAAATTCATGTTATAATTTGTTAATTATATCAAATACGAGTTAAAGTTCTATGAGTAATCCTTAATTTCTCACTGCAATTTTTCCAAAATCTTGCAGATCAAAATTCTTCCTTGCAACCATCACATAGTTCGGTTTGGGTGCATGCATTTTGAATTTTGTTTTTATAATAATAGGATGTAGTGGAGTTACAGGAGCAAGAGGATCAATTTGCATGTTAAAATACGAGAATCAATGCCCGCTACACGTTGGGATCTAGTGTCTTTCAATTTCTAAATTACAGTCTGCGGATTTGGACTCAACTGAGTTGAAAAATATTAGAATATGATCACTAATAATGAAAAATCAAGTCATTATAGTTCTTTTCTGTGTTTATTCAGTCATCATAAGAAACTGAAGCTGGAGTATCAAATGACATAGGAATTAATGCATCATAGGATCTTGATAAACCATTTACTCTTGATGACATACATTTGGTTGATGCAACTTTATTGTACTTGTTGTTTCATGAAGGTAATCAGTTGTAGTTTCACTTTAAGGTAGGACAGAGAAGAATAAAATTAGCTACTTGTGAGGACCCCAAACAAGGATTCTATGACATGAATGTTCAAACTTTCCAGGGCATCTGGATACCCATGTGAGTATATTTTTCTATCAACATTGTTGATTATTAGATTATTCAGATGTTCCACTTCCTTTGCAAACTTTCATGGTGTTTGATAAGTCCAATCTAAACATGATAACTCTTTTTATCCATTGATCTTAATCCTGACGTAACTCCTAACATGCTTCCAAATTTTAAGTGATTTTGGCTTCAGGACTTTTTCAGTGCCTTGATTTATAAGATGACACATGGTACCTAACATTGTATTGTTCACATCTTGAACTTTATTTTTATTCCAAATTTTCTATTTTAGATTTTTATCCTTTGCAACATAGAAAGCATCATATTACTCCAAGTGAATTGAACTATAATCTTATTAATATTCAATGAGAACATAAGGTGTTTTATTGCTCAAGTCGTTGTATTGTTTATCATGATTACAAGGCCTCTAATGATTTCATTAGGGACGTGAATTGTATATCACTAAAAAATGATATAATCTGTTGTAGACAAAATTGTAAACTGAAAGTAACTAATTGTTTCTCAATTTATACATAGATGGATTGGTTATCTGTAAAATGGTCTAGTCAAGGAGAATATAGATAAGGCTACATTAATTTAGCTTAATTATATGTGATAGAATTAAAGGCCAACAAAACATTTTGAAACAACTTCCATTGGTTGTAGAAAGAAAGTAAAGGAGAGTCGGGTTGTAGATTGGACTTGGATTAGGTTTGCAGAAATGTTTTATCTGTAGCGAGTGCATCTCATTGTGTTTGTTTCTAACATACAACTAGAAATTTTAGAATAATTGATGCTCTATGTATGAATGTGGTAAACCCAAGGAGTAAATCATAGTGAATAGATTAGAGGGAAATTCTCAATTGCAGCAATGGGAATAAGGGTGCTTTGATGATATCTTGGAAGGGTCCTCCTTTGAGAGGGTACAAAAATCTCCATATAAGGATCTTTTGAGAGCTAAATCCTTCCTCTGAATGCTTCAGTCAATTCATTTGCTACTACTATAAAATTTGTCAACTTTGTGCTATCCCTCCACTAATTTATTGTAACGTCAACTATATTTATTTCTATGGTAGGTTTACTTGGCCGCTCTGTTCTTGTCATTTAAAACTTCAATAAATTTAGATGTTGTTTATTTCTTTAAATGCTCATTTCCAAGCACACACTCTCACTTGACACTATAGATACAAGTTAGTTTGGACCATGAAACTTTGTGATTCCATGTAAACTCATCACCATCTGACTACGAATCCACTGATGAAGCAGTTCCTTATTGACAAAATTTGTGGATATTTGTCTTGGTCAATCATTCTAATATTTTCAAGCTTTATATTCAGGTATTGATCTACTGAATGGAGTTATTGACTTCTTGAATTACTGCTATATGAATATCATCATTCAAGCACATTGTGCATCAACTTGTGAGTGTCTATATCTATGTATAGTTGGATATAATAGCTGAAATGCATGTCTCACATATGCTTTTTTCCTGATCTCGCCATGGAAAGTTAGGAAATACCTTGGAATACACATGAAAACAATAAGCTGGGAAATGATGTATATGTACATCTAATTCTTCATATTCCTTTACACCATTTTAGTTGAAATAGAAGAATATATTTTACATTATGTAAATCTTTTATATACTTGGTTAAATTTCATCACCACTAAGTAAATTCACTTGGCTTATGTAGATAATGAAAATTGAATGCAAGCAACCAACTATAGAATTAAGGGAAAGTGTCATAGAAGTTGGGAGCAGAAGCCATATCAACATGAACATTGACTACAATTACCCCCTTATGTGTTCTCCTTAACCCAAGCTTTCATGTGTCTCCTTTCAAGATGCATGTCGATTACCAGACAAACTAGTTCTAGAAGTAACCATGCTTCCTAGCTGGCTTTTTCTAGTAGATTTCTCACTACTGGATCCCAGATACTACTACTGAGATCAAGACTCTAGATGGAATTTGTCCTACTACTTATAACTGACTAATAAACTATGGGCATCAAAGTGAAATGGTGCATGCATTCAGGTCACAAATCCATGATATCTTGGATTGTTAGGACTAGAACTTGATAGGAAAAGGGATAAGAAGATGGATTTATCAACAACAAGTCTCAAACTAAGTGGTTGTTCCATATGTAACATATCCTGTAAGTCTCTGTGTAAAGAGGCTTCCACATCTAGTTCATATAGTGGAGAACCCCACCTAACAGGAAAAGAGACCATACTAGCACATTTCTCAATTGAGAAGTTTTTTTCAACATGGCTTGTAATAGAGTTATGTAGAGGTATCAGGTGTCTAGAGAAGACTAGTTGTGTGTGTGTGTCCACTCACACATGTTTAAATATTTGAAATTGTTTATCATTTGGCATAATAAATATTTATAGTGGAAGTAGACGTCAGGTTCCCCATATAAGGGTTGTGTTGCTTTTTAGAGACTTCTTTAGCGCTTCTACATTTTTCTCATTGAGTATTTTCTCTGATGACACTTGCTCGGGTACTATAGTTTTAGGGATACAGGAATCCATTTTCTCCCATTCATTTTTTCAAGCACCAGCAAGACTTCCCTGCATAAGGGTAGTCTTTCTCTTGAAGTACTTGGCTCTGCCTTCTATTCATCATGTATGGGTGTCTTGAATTGTAATTTTATAAAATTTGATTTTTCAAATAAAAATGACAAAAGTGGATGTTACTAAAAACTTTCGTTGATCTATATGTCTTTCTAGGAAGCAACATCATTAAGTTGGTATTCCTGGTAGTTGTTGTTTGAATAAACTTTTCATTTATAGTTTGTTCCATAACCTCTCATTGCCTTCACCTTTGCTAACACCAAATGTGTGCCCCCCTCCCACTATAATCGATTAGCTTTTTTGAATCCCTTCTTTGCCTCACAAGTTCACCCTACCTACCCTGGAGGATCTCTAAGAGGTATTATGGGCACTCCTGGTTGCTTCTTATCCCACATAGGACTTTGTACCCTTCTAACCATGGTACAAACTTTTATTACAGCTTTCTTTGGATGTCCTTTTTCTTATTCTAATTGGCTTTATATGATTTTTGTTCCTAATTAATATCTGGAATGTAACCAATTTTTTCTTCTTCATACAAAATATTAAGTTTGACATTTACAATCAAAGTGCTACATTTACTAGAAAAAAAGTTCTATGCAACAGTATCTTGTCACCTTTGAAGTATGTAGATACATGCTTAAGTTGTTGAATTATCCATTTCTTAATGCATATCTTTGTGTTATATGTTTCAGCCTTATGATATCAAATGGGAATCTTGTTCAATACATATATTCTAATAAATGATGACCAAATCCAATGTGGATTCACATAGAACATCGCGACCCTAGAAGAAACACCAGTGGGAACTGGCTGGAAACTTGTTTAGGGTGATGCCTTCAAACCACCTACTAACTCAATATTATGCATTTATGTAGGAACTGGATTTAGTTCTTTGGCATGACTATTGTCACAATGGTCGTCACCTTTCTAGGTGTCCTATCCCCATCAAAACATGGTGGTGTGATGACTATCATGGTTCTTCTATTTGTATCATGGGCCTATTCATAGGCTAGTCATCACCCAATGTAATGTATCTAACTCTCTTCAGTTTTCACTTATCATATGAACCAATGTCAGGTCTTGATGCTAGCGCAACAACTGTGGTCACAAGAACTGGGAGAACATGGATGTTGTAAGCTTTTCCAAGCTAGGGTAACATGGAATTGATGTTTCTGATCATTATAAACCCTCATAGTTGTATTAGTAAGTATGTCTTTCGTATGTTCTATTCACTGAATTACAATTTTAAAGTTTATGTTACTGTAAAGTCATGATATCTTGTGATAACTCTGAGAACGTGAATTTAAAAACTACTGGAAAAGCATTAGTACTATCACATTGATCTGTATTTCAGAGTTTCTATTTGACTAAATATTAATGTGAATACCCACATGCTTTCTTATCGAATTCAACAAGTAATGGAGTATATTCACATATAGAGTTTGTAAGAGAAATGAAGATGAATGTTATCTGTAATTTAGTATCCAATTCATATTTTGATCAAATATTTTGAAGGTTATTTGCAGTTAGTTGTTATGTGTTATATTTATCATACACTTGATCAATAATTACTACAGTGTACTAAAGTTAAAGGTACTAAATGATTTTTTCTAATCACATAAACACAGACATGCTTGAAAACTCCACCTCTAATTTTCTCTAGGGTACTACTGTAAGAACATTGAGACAGACAGAGGGAGGAAAGAGACACCTATAGTAGTGGAGGAGGTCAGTTGGTGATGCATGTGACTTGACAAAGAGTGTGTCATGCAAATTCTTGAATGATCATCCCTCAACGTTAGTGACTGAGCCAACTGGCAGGACCACAAATGGATGGATTTCATGGTCTACTTAGCCTTTAAATCTACACAAAGTTGTAGAACTAGTTAAAGTTGGATAATAGGGCACACTAACTATTAGATAGGTTACTTATTGTATGGTTATTCATTCGTCTAAAACACGTTCCTCAAAGGCTATTAATTTAGCATTTTTTTATAGTGTTAAACCATGCTTTGGTGAGATTGCGGAGTGCAACAACTTATGATGGTTTTATAGATAACTCCTTTAAGAAGTATTGAATTGTTGCACATTATTTTATTTGATAAGCATGTGATGTTACAGATGACAAGCATCTTACCAACTCCTCTAAGAAGTATTGAATGATGCACATTACTTTATTTGACAAGCGTATGATGTTACATATGACAAGCACCTTAACTATCCACCATAAGAATAGGTTGAGCAACTAGAAATTGGTGCGCCATAAGATTATCTACAATGTCCACAAGCACCACCATTATCCAACTTTATCTCATTGTTTAAGGGTACAAAAGATTCATTCCCAGAATTTCTATCTTTAAGCAACATCTTTGGACTTTTAGCGCCTCAAGCCTCACTGGACAATGCTTTAATGATATCTAACATAGTTCGGGTATCACACACCCACTTTGGCAACTCATGTATATCATCTAGATTTACATAGTTAAGTGATTTCCAAGATGAACATTCATTGTCTTCTGCAAAGACGTCATAGTTGGGCGATCATAAGATAAAATATAACAAAGAAACCAATGAGGTTCCCACGCTCAGGGTAATGAAACCAAAAAATAGTTACTTAGATGATCGTTGTCATTTTTTGATGGAAACAACACATACATGAAGATGGTCTTTGATTATTTATTAGGAACAGCTTAAGTACATCCTATGAGTTCATGTATACATAAAAATATATCATCCATGAAGAAAGGAATAAATATAGATGAGTTTCATGTGCTTATCTACATTGAAAATTGGTTTCTAACTAAAACAAGACTTTGTTGATATGGAATAGTTTCCCTTAGCTAGGAGTCAATCTTAACTATCCAAAGATGATATTTATGAAGTGAAGAAAAGGGGATTTAGCAATGTTGTTATTTCTCATTTCTGCAGTCATGTTCTGTTTCAAATAAATTGTGTTGCTAATGAGTGATGTTTCATTTTTAATAAATGTGAGTAACTTGAGTATATACATATTAACCAATGTTACTTTAATTTATCTAAATGTCTGGGTACATTACTCATTCCTCTCCTGCAAGGCTCTTGAATCAAGCTGTGGGTTGCTCATTTATTGTGGAGTTATGGCGTTGTTAAGTAAGTTATCTGCTCACTATTTATTGTGATGTTTGCATAGGTTTCACAAGATCAGAAATTGTGATTTAATTGGCACCTACATCATTCTCCTACTGTGGAGATTTTCCTTGATGGATAAAATATGCTAAAGAGTTCTTTTGGTTCATTCTTTGTTGCTAGTTGTTGCAGATACTATTTCCCATCAGTAGGACGTGCTACTTTATGAACATCGTCATAAGGATCTCTACTGCTGATACCTTTCTTAGTGCTTGCCCATGCCAATTTTGTAATGTGTGGCTCTGTTAATCTCTCTTGACCATTTTGCAGCAAGCGAGGAGTGAACAAAAATGCGTTAAAGGTTCCTAGAATAGAACGAAAGGTACTCATATGTTTACCTTTTACCTTTATTTTCATCTATTGTATAAACATATGTTTACCCACTACCTCTGAATCATTAGTTAACTTATTTTGATTACACAACAATAGCTTTGGTAACCGTCTCTGATCTCTCAGGTACTTGATGCCACAAGCAACAAACCATGGGGCCCTAATGGATCCATGTTGGTTGAGATTGCACGAGCTTCACATAACCAGTACGCCTACCAGTCATTTTTAAACTACAATATGAATTCTTCTTTCCTTTCTGAAAATGTGACTATTTAGCCATATATTTTTCGTGCAAATAGCATCATTATGGCGGTAATGAAGGATACTTGTTACAATCCCAATTTTTTGGTTCCTTTGGGTGAGAAATGTAATTTCTCACATTAAAGATAATTAGACAAATAATGATACAATTTGTTGTGAATAGATGGATTTCGTTTACAATAGCCTTGACGATTGTGTTGTGGGCTTTATTGGCTATTGGGCCCAATAACAAGGAAATTCAATTAATAAATGAATAATTGAGTTTTTGAGAAAAGAAAAATGTGGAAACCTCTAGAAGGCAAAAGAGTATAATCCAAAGTTGGATTTCATGCCTCTTGGGTTCCTTGGGTCCCAAGGAGTCCAAAATTGCAAAGATAAAGCAATAAGAAAACAAAAGATCAATTAGATATTTCTTTATTAAGAAAGAAATTGAAAACAATGATAAAATGTGGAAAATAAGTGAAAAGAGGTACGATTGAGTTATCCTTGGTGGATTTTAGTATCAAAAGGGTTTATACTATTAAAAGGAAAATAAAAAGAGAGATAAAAAGAGAAATCCTCAAAAAGAGATATTTTAATAATAAGATAAGGAAAATATGTGAATTAGACATAAATAAAAGGATAAAGTCAAACAGATGTTCCCCAATATGGGAATCCGTGCCTTTATGATTTCTTGAGGTCCAAGGGACCCAAGATAACAAGATAATGACAAAGGAAAAAGGAATATCAATTAATTTGGACTAATTAATGAATAACTTGGGAGAGAAGGAAGCCTTCTCATCCATTGCAATTTGTTTCCCAAATTTCGTACAAATCTAGATAATGCCAAGACAAACCTTCCCTTAAAATTTGAGTTAAAAAGGAGCACGGGTTTGGGAGATACGAATTTAGCAAGTTATCCCCAAAATTGGTAATTATTCTGAATTTAGAAATATACTTTCCCCTTGTGTTTGATCGTGAGTGATGAGATCTGTTGGATCTTAATCCAGTGATGGATGATCATCATCTAAGTCCCAAGTGGACTAGGATTCTGCAAGTTCTAGGGAAACTTTCCCACCTTGATTTCTCGTGATCCAGTGGACATGCCAGCTTGGTGTTGGTCCCATTAGATTCAGGAGAGGAAACCGCAGGGATTCATCCCTGGTTCGACTAGGATTAGTCGTCGTTTTGGGAAACGCATAACTCGGTAGGTTCTTGCCCCGACCCTATATGTAGGGGAGGGTGATAAAAGGCACCAGCATCCCCACAATTCGTTCTCACATGTTTGGACCCCTGAGACGAGTTCACCAGCGCTTTTAATTTGGTCAGAGACCTTGATCTCCTCCCTCGTGAGTTGCTGTTGTCGTCGGAGTAGAGGAGGCTCGTCGGCGGTGAAGGGGAGATTCCAAGGAGGAATTGACCCCCCAGGAAAATCTGAGAGGGGCAGGAGGAGCCCCTGGACCGATCAAACTGGTCATAGATGCGTGGATGGCCAGAGTCAACCCTTGAGTTGACTCGGCTGAGAAGCTTGTCTCGCGAATAGGCTGAACAGAAGAAGAAGACGACCGGCCTGGTCATTTACCAAACTACCGCTCTGTGTCTTCTTTGCGGGTAAGGGCATTCTTGTACTTCAATTTATTTCAGATTGCAAATAGGCACATGGATCGTGAGTCACTGGATCCTAAGTGGACCTGCGGACTACGGATCTGATGCCTCTTATTTTTCTAAAAATAGCAAGTGAACCAATAAAAAGGGTTTTTCCTATAAAAATCATATTTTGAGATAGGAAACTCGGATGGGAAAAGTAAATCATGAAAAATGATCAGAAAAATATGAGGGATGCATTAAAAATGGTTTGGACACCTAAATCTGTATATTTTTGCAAAAGTGCATATTTTGGATAGAAACGATATTAATTTGTGGTTAGAAACCCTAGATGTTGATAAAAGATATATCTAATCTTGCAATTAGGTTAATTCAAGCATGGTTAACTTGTTTAATAATGAAGTTATATTTTAACCTATTTTGATGATGGAATTGCAAAGTTTAGGGTTTTAAACCTAATAAAAGGGTTAATGTGTTTAGAAACCCTAAACAAGAGAAAAAGAAAAGAAAAGTGCTTATAATCCAAAATTAGGGTTTCATGTTGCTAAAAGATGAACTTAGAATCTTTTGTGAATGAAAAATGAAATTATTAGGGTTTTGTGATCCAAACTTGATCTTAAGATCTTAATGGAAAATAAAATGAGATAATTTGGGTTTGATGGATATTTTGATCAAAGTAAAGTAAAAGTGGTAAAAAGGAAGTGAACCTCTAATTATGGTCAAAACCCTAAAAAGGGGCAGTAACCCTTGGGCACGATTAGGCCTATTAGACTTGGATACCATGATCCATGATAGAGAATATTGGATGTATATTTCAGGACTGAATTGTGTGCTTGCTTGCTTGTTTCTGGAATTACTTACTTAATTGGATTATTCATGCACCTGAGTCTTCCTGATAGGTATGTGGTTAATTATGAATAACCGCCTTAGTTTCTCGAGGATTTTCTGGATGGTTAATCGCATTGAATGCAAATTATCAGTTTGGATGTTCATACTTGCAAAGCATAAAGTCATTATGATTACCACATTAATATTAGAAGTATGTATTCTCGCACCTACATGCCACCCTGATGGATGATGCCAAAGGTCAGGCCCAAATGGGTAGACCAATGGGCACCATGAGCGGTGACCCCAGGCACCAAGCTAGGGAATGAGAAGGGGGCCTATGATATTGCATGACTAGAGGGCACCATGAGTGGTGACCCCCAGGCACCAAGCTCGGGATTGAGAAGGTGGCCTTAAGTCATTAGCTAAAGAAACCCTAAGGTGGGTATGCCAGGTTTAGGGCAAAAGCGGTGGAGAGTGTCATACTGAAAAATGTAAATTGGCTTGTTAATTAACTTGATTGTGGTAATTAGATTGTTATCCATATTTGCAAAATTTTGGTTGTCCCCACATACCAGTATATTTCGATATACTGACCGACGTTTTGTTTGTCGGCGTTTTAGGTGTAACCCTGAAAAGCACAAACAGTAAAGTGACACATCGTGAAACTAAGAAATAAAAGTGTAAGGAGGATTAGATAGAATAATTCAAGCTGTGGATAGATATATTTCCAAAGTTTTTAAAAAAGGTATGCAAGTTTTATTTTTATACCAGTTTTCAGTTTCGTTTGGTAGAATTTGATAACTATTAATTGATTATTTGTCGAACCTTTGGTCCTGTTTATTGGACTGACGGCTCTGATCTCTTGGTCTCCCTTAAGTGGGGGTTACCGGGAGACGGGGTCGTTACAATACTCTTCTTATGTTATCCACTGTTTAATAAGCAAGTATTTCTTGTGTATATTCCTCCCGATATTCTAAGGTCTTGTCTTCTCTGTCACATATTTTTACGTTTAAGCTGCTGGTTTGTTTGTGCTTGGTGTTTGATAGATGCAATCATGTATCCATGGTGTTATTGTTCTTATTTTGTTCTTTTTTATTGTGGTTATAGAAATTATTTTGGTCATATAAACTACCTAACATGGATGGACATTTTCCCCACACTAGACGTATACCAGTTTTATTTCTATTGTATAAGACTCAAAGCAAGTGTAGATTTTGATAACTCAATGTCTTGGAATCTGTTTCTTCCTTGAAAAATATTTGGGAAGATTTTATCATTGCACTTTTGGCTACATTTTGGGCTCTTCTAAGCTTGAGGAAACCCTAGATTGGACCATCTTCTTTCCATGCCATTAAGTAAATGTAAAATAGGATAGATTTTATTTCATGTTATGTCGAAGACCGGTGGACCTCCAGACGATAGCTGAGACGATCAGTTCAAGGAGTGAACCGATCGGTTGGCATTCCAGACGGTCGGTTCAAGGAGTGAACCGATCGGGTTGATGCCCGATTCGAGGAGAGAGACGAGCGGGTGGCGGCCATGGAGAGATGCACGACGACCAGGCGAACCGATCAGTTGGAGGAGCCAACCGATTGGTTGGTGGCACCCAGACGACCGGCCAGAGAGTAGATCATTCATATGATGAGTTGATCAACTCGGATGGCTAAAGCACAGAGTTATCTTGTACATGTTGCATATGATGTAGACTTAGATGATCGTGATTCCTCTTGGCTCGAGGAATCACATTAGGATGGTCATAATCATCGCTTTTATCATTTCACATGTTTTCTGTGGGATATAGCATGTATATGATACGTACTATGTATTGTGGTGATTGGATATGTATATGTATAATAAACCAAATCCCTCATTAAATATTAAGTTTTAGATGCCTTCCAAATGTGACACATGTGAAAAGCTTGATCGACCAAGTGTGGGCATGCCCTAGCGTGGTGCACCGTCTATCTCATGGAAGCGTGAAGGATGAATGTGTGAGTCTGCCCTAGCAGGGTGCATATTCATCGCATATGCTTTGGGTCGGACTTAACAAGGTGATCTAGATGGGATCTAGTACCTTGAGGCATGGAGATGATCATTACAAGGAGTTGTATATGACATCTTATCAAGAGTTGCATATGATGCAATTGGCAAATGTTGCCTACCTAAGAGATCTAAGTTGTAGGTGACAGCCCTAGCTGGTCCATGACTTAGAGGATTTCAGGATCTTGCCCACTAGAAGGTTGTACGTTGAAATCTTCCAAATTGATGGTGAGGGCTATCAATTTGAATTAAAATAGTGGGAGCGATAATTAATTAAAGGCCTAATTTTATCATCAAACTTTTCAAATCAATCAAATAAGTCAAAAATGAGTTTTGGACTAATATTGCATATTTTCCTTTTGTAGTTCAAATGGAAAGAAACAACAACAACTTTTCTTTGCGATCGGTCCTTGACAAGGACAAGCTAAATGGGACTAACTTCCACGACTGGCATAGGACATTGAGAATTGTTCTCATTCAAGAGCGGAAGCTCTATGTCCTGGATACTCCAGTTCCAGAGGAACCTGATCCTAATGCACCAAAGGCAGAAAGGGATGCTTACAAGAAGCATTCTGATGATGCCATTGATGCAAAGTGCTTGATGTTGTGCTCTATGAACCACGAGTTGCAGAGACAACATGAGAACATGGGTGTTATTGAGATGGTTCAGCATCTCAGAAACATGTATGAAGATCAAGCACGGTAAGAGAGATACGATGTCTCAAGGGAACTATTCAAGTGCGTCATGACAGAAGGAGATCCAGTTGGTCCTCACACACTCAAGATGATTGGGTATGTGGAGAACCTGCAGAGATTGGGATTTCCACTGAGCCAAGAGTTGGCTACTGACGTGATACTACAATCGTTGCCAGAATCTTACAGTCAGTTTGTGATGAACTACAACATGAACAACTTTGATAGGCCACTGTCAGAGTTGTTGGGCATGTTGAGGACAGCCGAGACACAGATGAAGAAGGACAAGCCTAAGACTGTGATGGTGATCACAGGCAAGAAAGGCAAGTCCAAGCGCAAGGGCAAGGGCAAAACTAAGAAAGGTTCTTATGCTAGCCAAGAGTCCAAGACATCTTCAGCTCTCAAGGCCAAGGGAGGAGTGACCAAGAAAGGAAATTGCCACCATTGTCAGAAGCCTGGACATTGGAAAAGGAATTGTCCTCTCTATCTGGAAGAACAAAAGAAGAAGGAGGCAACTGCCGTCTCCACTTAAAGGTGTCAATGAAAATAAACTTGTAACACTTTTGAGGTATATGATACCAAGATGTAAAGTGTAAAGAACTCATAAATGGGGCAAGTGTTTCCGCCATAGATAGGAGTACTTTAGTTTATTTTTCAGCAATAAAGGCATGTAATACAGTTATGAACTGCTTTTTCATATTTTCCAATAGATAGAAACACTTTATTTTTGCATATTTTATGACAATGATGGCAAGTAATAAATTTGATGTTTCCTTCTTTAAAATATATGATCTTTGTGGCAATGCCTTGTTTATCTTGTGGTATATGATACGCATAAGATAAAATGATACCTAAAAGTTATTGATAGCTCAAACAATAAATTTAGCATTGATCATGAGAAATTCATTTCTAGTTTCCATATGATGGATAAATCTAGACTCTTTTGGTTAGAGAACCAGATAGAGACATGAATATCTCAGACATGATTAATCAATCTTCACTAATGGTAGTGAGAGAATGATCATCCTATTAGGTATAATGCATGTGATGTATTTACATACCTATTGGAGTAAATGCTAATACTTCAAATGGTGTTTAGAGAAATACCAATATGAATATCTTGAAATGTTCAAGGATATCATAGTTGAAGTATGAGTTTGGTAAAGTGTTAATTCTTGATGAGATCAATGAATGAAATACTTGAACCAAATGTTTGAGAACCTTGTGAGTGATTATGATAGTGTATCATAGTGATCTCATGATTAAGGCATGGTGATGTCTAAATCAGGAAGGAATCATACTCAAAGGACATAGAGAATGATTATCAAATAACTGAATTCTTCTTAAATAAAAGAATACCTCACATTAATAAAGGACATTAAGAATCACAAGGAGTAGTGAGTTCTTATATCCATAAAAGATACACCTCAATTATCTATATGATGAGTTGGTCATGTGATGAGTCAACTGTCTAGATGAATATGAGGAAATAGATTTTGAGTTATGGTTTATGACCATTACATCCTAAATGACTTCCATGAGAACCATAAGGTATGACCTTGAAGGTAGCACCCATTGGATGGAAATCCATAAGTGCAAATAAGTCTTAAGTGTTAAGACACATGGATAACATTTTGAGAAGGATGATGCTTGTTGATTGAACTTAATGACTAAGACATTTGGCATATGGATACTAAAACTGCATTCCTATGAGGAATAAAATGAGGATGTGTACATGACACAACCTATAAGGTTTATGAATCCACTAATGCAAATGAAGTCTATAAGTTACAATGGACTAATTAATGTGATTGATTGAGTACAAGCAACTCATAATTGGATCTTTACTTTGATGATATAGTCAAAGGGTTTGACTGATATGTCAAAGATAAAGAAGGGATCTATGATTTAGTGGGAGCGTATTCACATTCCACATGTTGATGTGAAATGGAAATGTTCTAGAATGGAAATCCAAAGTGGAATTTATCTTTAGGGAAGATAGAGACGTTTCCTATGTGATAGGAATAGAGATCTATAGAGATAGTTCTCGAAAAATTCTTGACCTAGAAAAGAGAGAGCATACATTGGCAATCTGTACTAAAGAGTTCAGTATGCACAGATTCAGTGGGAGAAAACGTGTCCATGCTTCATGGAGTTAGTATCCCAAGGCCAAGTGTCCAATTCTTGTGAAGACTGTGAACACTAAGAATAGATATAGATCTATCATGTATGTGATCATCCCATTACCTTGCATGTATGACTTGGCAAGAGTAAAATGCATTCATCATCTTGTATGTAGGACATGACAATATGATGTGCTCATCCTGATAACTCGTATGTGGGACATGACGAGTGGATGTCTGTCTATTCTAGTAAGAGTTACTGGAATACCATGAGAACTTGATAAGTACTTGTGAAGTACTAGTTCTATGGAAATAAGGAAGAGTTCGATGTAAAGAGTTACATTGATGCGAACTTCCGAAAAGGACAGAAAAATTAATCACAAAATATATAAAGTGAATGTTTGTTGACAATTGGAAGTGTTCCAATAAAACCATTTTAAAGGAAATGACGAGTATCCGTGTGTTAGAGAACAACAGTGGATACTATATGGATTTAGAAGTTCATGAGTTGAACTTATAGATATTCCGATCATTGATGACAAGTTTGGAATCCTTGATCATGCAATGTGGCTAAAGGTTAGCAATGGAATACTAGATCGCATATTACGGCAGCTCAATCTCATACGTGGGACGTACAACGAAGAGATATGAGACATGCAATTGATACTGACTTTGGCAAGGTGTTGCCATTACTCACTATGTTGGCACTAGAGCACTATAACATGTGGGACATGTTTGAATATCACTATGAATATGATTCAATGGTGATTGGCTCGCTGTGCAAGTGGGAGTCTGTTGGTATGTATGCCCTGAGAGCCAATCATGAGATGATTGATGGGATACATTGAGATTGATTTGATAAACATCAAAGGCAAGCTTCCAATTCTTTCTGGTTCAGTCATATGAGATAGTGATAGAACAGATTGAATGTCTAGAGAATGACAATACTCAATGACGTATGCCTTCAGGTTAAGGACCTAAACGATGAGATCATACAGATGTTAAGAGTTTGTACATTCTTGTTATGTCCCTAGTCGGATGTCATTGCGGAAGGTAGATAGACATCAATGATACACAAGACTAGATTGTGGTGTTGGTTGATGACAGAATCTCATTAGTCATGATATAGAGATATCAAACCAAACACATAGGTACTTGTTAGAGAACAAGTGTACCAGACAGACCCACCGTGAGTTTGACACATGGAACCATGACATGGTAGCCACAGTCAGTACTCACAGTGATGGTGGTGAATGTGATTATTGACCTGAAATCACTACACTCAACACATGTCGTTGGGTACACTTTGACATCATCAAACGCAGTCCTGAAACATGGGTTGTTATAAAGGTGATGATTGGGTGGCTTTGACACATGGGGCTTTTGAGGGGTGAGTGATAGATATGGGATTTGTCCCTCATGAGGGAGCTTGATATCCATGGCCACTTGATGAGTAGGATTGAGAAAGGCGTTCACACATGTTTGAGTCAGTATGTGATACTGATGTCATAACATATCTCTTCCAATGTACTCTGAGATCAAGAAAATGAATGAACGTTGACAGGATGACTGGTCTATGCCTCGAGTTCATTCGGGATATCAGTGACAAAGGAATTATACATTCACTGTAACACCATTCACGGATTATAGGATTGAAAGTTGTTCTCCAACTTTCTATTTCACTTGGGTAGCAATGATGTGTGACTAGGCACCGCTCATTGTTTGTGAAGTCATAAGTGTTATGGACTTTCACTGCCAATGTGGAAAAGGACATGTAGGGTCACACACATAGGATTTACCTGGAAGAGGAGTTTTGTCCACAAACTATGTTTAGATTGATTACTAAAGGAGTTGAGTAGTTCAATTAAACACTCAATTAATTGATAGCTCAAAATCATAGTATTCAAGGTGTTGGATCGATTGATTAGAGTATTGGATTGATTGGAACTGCAATTGACAATTTCTGCACAATCTGCACTCCCAACCGATCGGCTCATGTGATGAACCAATCGGCTGAGCTGGGTGAACCGGTCGGTTCAGTTTGTGAACCGATCGGCTCATGCACAGGTCAAATGACCGGTTCAATAGTTGAACCGATCGGTTCGACTGGCGCAACCGAGCGAGTTGGGAAAATAAGATTGGTGAGAAAATTTCTTTTCGTTTCACTTACCCAATATGATTGGGAAAAGGATTGGGAATAGATACCGATTCGAAACGATAGAAGTAAAGTCAATTTGAGTCGGATCAGGACCGTGAACCGATCGGTTCAGGGTACCAACCGATCGATTGGGGACCCCAAACGATCGGCTCAGGTCCAACCGATCGGCTCAGCTACCCAACCGACCATTTCAAGTGTTGAAACGATCGGTTCAGGTTACGCAATTGGTTTTTTTTGTGGAAAATCCTCAAACCCTTCTACTCCTACTTTAGTCCCGCATTTCCCGGGATAGAGAACCCTATCCCATGACCCTCCTATATATATAGGGGTATTGGGGGCTTCTCAATGAACAACTCAGTGCAACTAGTTGCTCTGCAAGTTGTCGTTCTCTATGGTTTTGGTAACCAAGAGAGAGCCCGAGCAAGTGCTTCCCGCAAAAGGGAGGTGCAGCAAGGGAAGGACAACTGCAGTTGCAATTGGAAGCAGGAGAGTGTGTGTGCGACTAGTATGCCTGTAGAAGGGTTTGACTCCTTCCACTTCCTTGTGGGACAAGGAGAGTGGAGTTCCAGGTGGTCCGTGTGGACTACTACAGAGGCGGGAGGTTTCTGCCGCTCAGGAGGACAACTGTCAACCCGACAGTCCCGCTGTGAGGAGGAGTTGTCAGTCCTGGTGCGACCAGGAGCTGCACAGACACCGTCCAAGATCGGAGGCGAAGACCGCACTAGCTGTGAGGTATTGTCGCCAAGCAAGCCTTGGGACAAGGTATGATTCCTCGAACCATCCTTCCTATTATATAGACGTTGACGTGTTTCCTCAGTTTGGCTTCGGGGAGGAGAAAATTTTTATTTTCGTTGTCTTCTCTGCCTCCCCTAAAGCCCAACAGTGGTATCAGAGCCAGGTTAACTGCTCTATACTTTAGGATTATCGATATGATCGATTTGGGTTTGTCGCCAATATTTATTGCATACGATGCGAATAATAATGGCTTATGCATGTCCAATCCTAAATCCACAAATCCCAATATTATATATATGATATGTAATATTAATGCACTCGATACGCGTCGCCCTTAAACGAGTTTTGTGGTGGATGTTTAGCGTGGTTATGGCCAATAAACCCTATCTGTGTTTGGTTGTGTGTGGTTGCTTGCATCTCGGTCCGCGCACCGATTCCTTCTCCTATTCCTGATGTAACTCAAAATAATTCGAGATTCTTTCCTACCTTTGCTCCCCCCGAATGTAACTCGGGGTTTCCCTTTAAAGCAATGTAAAATAGGATAGATTTTATTTCATGTTATGTCGAAGACCGGTGGACCTCCAGACGACAGCTGAGACGATCGGTTCAAGGAGTGAACCGATCGGTTGGCATTCCAGACATTCGGTTCAAGGAGTGAACCGATCGGGTTGATGCCCGGTTCGAGGAGAGAGACGAGCGGGTGGCGGCCATGGAGAGATGCACGACGACTAGGCAAACCGATCAGTTGGAGGAGCCAACCGATTAGCTGGTGGCACCCAGACGACCGGCCAGAGAGCAGATCGTTCATATGATGAGTTGATCAACTCGGATGGCTAAAGCACAGAGTTATCTTGTACAGGTTGCATATGGTGTAGACCTAGATGGCCGTGATTCCTCTTGGCTCGAGGAATCACATTAGGATGGCCATAATCATCGCTTTTATCATTTCGCATGTTTTCTGTGGGATATAGCATGTATATGATACGTACTATGTATTGTGATGATTGGATATGTATATGTATAATAAACCAAATCCCTCATTAAATATTAAGTTTTAGATGCCTTCCAAATGCGACACACGTGAAAAGCTTGATTGACCAAGTGTGGGCACGCCCTAGCGTGGTGCACCTTCTATCTCGTGGAAGCGTGAAGGATGAATGTGTGGGTCTGCCCTATTAGGGTGCATATTCATCGTGTTTGCTTTGGGTCAGACTTAACAAGGTGATCTAGATGGGATCTACTACCTTGAGGCATGGAGATGATCATTGCAAGGAGTTGTATATGACATCTTATCAAGAGTTGCATATGATGCAATTGGCAAATGTTGCCTACGTGAGAGATCTAAGTTGTGGGTGACAGCCCTAGCTGGTCCATGACTTAGAGGATTTTAGGATCTTTCCCACTAGAAGGTTGTACACTGCAATCATCCGAATTGATCGTGAGGGTTATCAATTTGAATTAAAATAGTGGGAGCGATAATTAATTAAAGGCCTAATTTTATTGTCAAACTTTTCAAATCAATCAAATAAGTCAAAAATGAGTTTTGGACTAAGATTGCATATTTTCCTTTTGTAGTTCAAATGGAAAGAACAACAACAACTTTTCTTTGCGATCGGCCCTTGACAAGGACAAGCTAAATAGGACTAACTTCCATGACTGGTATAGGACATTGAGAATTGTTCTCACTCAAGAGTGAAAGCTCTATGTCCTGGATACTCCAGTTCCAGAGGAACCTGATCCTAATGCACCAAAGGCAGAAAGGGATGCTTACAAGAAGCATTTTGATGATGCCATTGATGCAAAGTGCTTGATGTTGTGCTCTATGAACCACGAGTTGCAGAGACAACATGAGAACATGGGTGTTATTGAGATGGTTCAGCATCTCAAAAATATGTATGAAGATCAAGCACGGCAAGAGAGATATGATGTCTCAAGGGCACTGTTCAAGTGTGTCATGACAGAAGGAGATCCAGTTGGTCCTCACACACTCAAGATGATTGGGTATGTGGAGAACCTACAAAGACTGGGATTTCCACTGAGCCAAGAGTTGGCTACTGACGTGATACTGCAATCGTTGCCAGAATCTTACAGTCAGTTTGTGATGAACTACAACATGAACAACTTTGATAGGCCATTGTCTGAGTTGTTGGGCATGTTGAGGACAGCCGAGACACAGATGAAGAAGGACAAGCCTAAGATTGTGATGGTGATCACAGGCAAGAAAGGCAAGTCCAAGCGCAAGGGCAAGGGCAAAGCTAAGAAAGGTTATGATGCTAGCCAGGAGTCCAAGACATCTTCAGCTCTCAAGGCCAAGGGAGGAGTGACCAAGAAAGGAAATTGCCACCATTGTTAGAAGCCTGGACATTAGAAAAGGAATTGTCCTCTCTATCTGGAAGAACAAAAGAAGAAGGAGGCAACTGCCGTCTCCACTTAAAGGTGTCAATGAAAATAAACTTGTAACACTTTTGAGGTATATGATACCAAGATGTAAAGTGTAAAGAACTCATAAATGGGGCAAGTGTTGCCGCCATAGATAGGAGTACTTTAGTTTATTTTTCAGCAATAAAGGCATGTAATACAGTTATGAACTGCTTTTTCATATTTGCCAATAGATAGAAACACTTTATTTTTTCATATTGTATGACAATGATGGCAAGTAATAAAGTTGATGTTTCATTCTTTAAAAGATATGATCTTTGTGGCAATGCCTTGTTTATCTTGTGGTATATGATACGCATAAGATAAAATGATACCTAAAAGTTATTGATAACTCAAACAATAAATTTAGCATTGATCATGAGAAATTCATTTCTAGTTTCCATATGATGGATAAATCTAGACTCTTTTGGTTAGAGAACCAGATAGAGACATGAATATCTCGGACATGATTAATCAATCTTCACTAATGGTAGTGAGAGAATGATCATCCTATTAGGTATAATGCATGTGATGTATTTACATACCTATTGGAGTAAATGCTAATACTTCAAATGGTGTTTAGAGAAATACCAATATGAATATCTTGAAATGTTCAAGGATATCATAGTTGAAGTATGAGTTTGGTAAAGTGTTAATTCTTGATGAGATCAATGAATGAAATACTTGAACCAAATGTTTGAGAACCTTGTGAGTGATTATGATAGTGTATGATAGTGATCTCATGATTAAGGCATGGTGATGTCTAAATCAGGAAGGAATCATACTCTAAGGACATAGAGAATGATTATCAAATAACTGAATTCTTATTAAATAAAAGAATACCTCACATTAATAAAGGACATTAAGAATCACAAGGAGTAGTGAGTTCTTATATCCATAACAGATACACCTCAATTATCTATATGATGAGTTGGTCATGTGATGAGTCAACTGTCTAGATGAATATGAGGAAACAGATTTTGAGTTATGGTTTATGACCATTACATCCTAAATGACTTCCATGAGAACCATAAGGTATGACCTTGATGGTAGCACCCATTGGATGGAAATCCATAAGTGCAAATAAGTCTTAAGTGTTAAGACACATGGATAACATTTTGAGAAGGATGATGCTTGTTGATTGAACTTAATGACTAAGACATTTGGCATATGGATACTAAAACCGCATTCCTATGAGGAATAAAATGAGGATGTGTACGTGACACAACCTATAAGGTTTATGAATCCACTAATGCAAATGAAGTCAATAAGTTACAATGGACTAATCAATGTGATTGATTGAGTATAAGCAACTCAGAATTGGATCTTTACTTTGATGATATAGTCAAAGGGTTTGACTGATATGTCAAAGATAAAGAAGGGATCTGTGATTTAGTGGGAGCGTATTCACATTCCACATGTTGATGTGAAATAGAAATGTTCTAGGATGGAAATTCAAAGTGGAATTTAACTTTAGGGAAGATAGAGACGTTTCCTATGTGATAGGAATAGAAATCTATAGAGATAGTTCTCGAAAAACTCTTGACCTGGAAAAGAGAGAGCATACATTGGCAATATGTACTAAAGAGTTCAGTATGCACAGATTCAGTGGGAGAAAACGTGTCCATGCTTCATGGAGTTAGTATCCCAAGGCCAAGTGTCCAATTCTTGTGAAGACTGTGAACACTAAGAATAGATATAGATCTATCATGTATGTGATCATCCCATTACCTTGCATGTATGACTTGGCAAGAGTAAAATGCATTCATCATCTTGTATGTAGGACATGACAATATGATGTGCTCATCCTGATAACTCGTATGTGGGACATGACGAGTGGATGTCTGTCTATTCTAGTAAGAGTTACTGGAATACCATGAGAACTTGATAAGTACTTGTGAAGTACTAGTTCTATGGCAATAAGGAAGAGTTCGATGTAAAGAGTTACATTGATGCGAACTTCCGAAAAGGATAGAAAAATTAATCGCAAAATATATAAAGTGAATGTTTGTTGACAATTGGAAGTGTTCCAATAAAACCATTTTAAAGGAAATGTCGAGTATCCGTGTGTTAGAGAACAGCTGTGGATGCTATATGGATTTAAAATTTCATGAGATGAACTTATAGATATTCTGATCATTGATGACAAGTTTGGAATCCTTGATCATGCAATGTGGCTAAAGGTTAGCAAAGGAATACTAGATCGCATATTACGACAGCTCAATCTCATACGTGGGATGTACAGCGAAGAGATATGAGACATGCAATTGATACTGACTTTGGCAAGGTGTTGCCATTACTCACTATGTTGGCACTAGAGCACTATAACATGTGGGACATGTTTGAAGATCACTATGAATATGATTCAATGGTGATTGGCTCGCTGTGCAAGTGGGAGTCTGTTGGTATGTATGCCCTGAGAGCCAATCATGAGATGATTGATGGGATACATTGAGATTGATTTGATAAACATCAAAGGCAAGCTTCCAATTCTTTCTGGTTCAGTCATATGAGATAGTGATAGAACAGATTGAATGTCTAGAGAATGACAATACTCAATGATGTATGCCTTCAGGTTAAGGACCTGAACGATGAGATCATACGGATGTTAAGAGTTTGTACATTCTTTTTATGTCCCTATTTGGATGTCATTGCGGAAGGTAGATAGATAGCAATGATACACAAGACTAGATTGTGGTGTTGGTTGATGACAGAATCTCATTAGTCATGATATAGAGATATCAAACCAAACACATAGGTACTTTTTAGAGAACAAGTGTATCGGACAGACTCACCGTGAGTTTGACACATGGAACCATGACATGGTAGTCACAGTCAGTACTCACAGTGATGGTGGTGAATGTAATTCTTTGACCTGAAATCACTACACTCAACACATGTCATTGGGTACACTTTGATATCATCAAACGCAGTCCTGAAACATGGGTTGTTATAAAGGTGATGATCGGGTAGCTTTGACACATGGGGCTTTTGAGGGGTGAGTGATAGATATGGGATTTGTCCCTCCTGAGGGAGCTTGATATCCATGGCCACTTGATGAGTAGGATTGAGAAAGGCGTGCACACATGTTTGAGTCAGTATGTGATACTGATGTCATAACATATCTCTTCCAATCTACTCTGAGATCAAGAAAATGAATGAACGTTGATAGGATGACTGGTCCATGCCTCGAGTTCATTCGGGATATCAGTGACAAAGGAATTATACATTCACTGTAACACCATTCACGGATTGTAGGATTGAAAGTTGTTCTCCAACTTTCTATTTCACTTGGGTAGCAATGATGTGTGACTAGGCACCGCTCATTGTTTGTGAAGTCATAAGTGTTATGGACTTTCACTGCCAACGTGGAAAAGGACCTGCAGGGTCACACACATAGGATTTACCTGGAAGTGGAGTTTTGTCCACAAACTATGTTTAGATTGATTACTAAAGGAGTTTAGTAGTTCAATTAAACACTCAATTAATTGATAGCTCAAAATCATAGTATTCAAGGTGTTGGATCGATTGATTAGAGTATCGGATTGATTGGAACTGCAATTGACAATTTCTGCACAATCTGCACTCCCAACCGATCGGCTCATGTGATGAACCGATCGGCTGAGCTGGGTGAACCGGTCGGTTCAGTTTGTGAACCGATTGGCTCATGCATAGGTCAAACGATCGGTTCAATAGTTGAACCGATTGGTTCGACTGGCGCAACCGAGCGAGTTGGGAAAATAAGATTGGTGAGAAAATTTCTTTTCGTTTCACTTACCCAATATGATTGGGAAAAGGATTGGGAATAGATACCAATTCGAAATGATAGAAGGAAAGTCAATTTGAGTCTGATCAGGACCGTGAACCGATCGGTTTAGGGTACCAACCGATCGGTTGGGGACCCCAAACGATCGGCTAAGGTCCAACTGATCGGCTCAGCTGCCCAACCGACCGTTTCAAGTGTTGAAACGATCGGTTCAGGTTACACAGTTGGTTGTTTTTGTGGAAAATCCTCGAACCCTTCTACTCCTGCTTTAGTCCTGCATTGCCCGGGATAGACAACCCTGTCCCATGACCCTCCTATATATAGGGGTATTGGGGGCTTCTCAATGAACAACTCAGTGCAACCAGTTGCTCTGCAAGTTGTCGTTCTCTCTGGTTTTGGTAACCAAGAGAGAGCCCGAGCAAGTGCTTCCCACAAAAGGGAGGTGCAGTAAGGGAAGGACAACTACAGTTGCAATTGGAAGCAGGAGAGTGTGTGGGCGACTAGTATGCCTACAGAAGGGTTTGACTCCTTCCACTTCATTGTGGGACAAGGAGAGTGGAGTTCCAGGTGGTCCGTGTGGACTACTACAGAGGTGGGAGGTTTCTGCCGCTCAGGAGGACAACTGTCAACCCGACATTCCCAGTGTGAGGAGGAGTTGTCAGTCCCGGTGCGACCAGGAGCTGCACAGACACCGCCCAAGACCAGAGGTGAAGACCACACTAGCTACGAGGTATTGTCACCAAGCAAGCCTTGGGACAAGGTATGATTCCTTGAACCATCCTTCCTATTGTATATGCGTTTCCTCGGTTTGGGTTCGGGGGAGGAGAAAATTTTTGTTTCCGCTGCCTTCTTTGCCTCCCCTAAAACCCAACAATATGATCATCATGGATACACCTTATTTGAATTATGGTTCTTGAGTCATTAGATCGATGAACATGGGAAGTGGGATATCAATCATAAACCTGATGAATACTTGAAACCAAGGAAACTTCCTTGAACCCTAGATTAGGACCGAGTATGGCTTAATCTAATTAATGTGATGGTAACAGTTTGGGATTTACATTTTTGCAGATTAACACATGTGGATTGCTTGATTTGCTTATTGATTGGATGATATGGTTCAATTATATATAGTGCATAATCTATATGGCTCACCATCAAGGTATGTGGTTGCTATTAGTTAATATGGCTACATAATAGGTAAAGGAAATAAAAAACAATTTATCTACCATATTCCCCATAAATTAGTGGATTGCATCAACAAATATAAGATGGGAAGGATGGTTTCGAGGATATTCCTAGTCCTAGAGAAAGTCTAGTCACATATCCTCATCTTTAGATGCACAACTATGTTATAGTTGCACTGGGACTCGTTTGACTGTTGTGCCTCCTAGTCTGTACCACAGATAGCAGGTTGATGTTGTCCTCCTAGCAGAAGACAACAACCTCCACACCTCTATGGAAGTCCACATGGACTTCAGAGAACTCATATCATCCTGCTCAAACAGATAGGAAGGGGTTGCCCCTCCCATTGGTGTACTAGTCACCAACCTACTCTCCTAATGATTTCTAGTTGTTTTCTCCCTCGCTATCCCTCCCTTTTTCCAGTAGGACTTGCTTGGGATCTCTCAGTTACGACAACCAGAGAGGACAACAATTATCAGAGAAATTGATTCTTATTTATGTGTATTGGGAACCCGTAGTACCCCTCTATTTATAGTAGATGTCAAGGTTAGGGTTCCTAGTCTATGCAGGAGTGGAAGGGATTGGAAAATCTTGAATTTTTGCAACCTATGAATGTTAACCTGGTCGTCTAGCAAGTGAGCCGCTCATTTGTCTCTGCAAAATAATCATTTCACAGTTTCCCAATCATTCACAAAATTGGTGATTTGTTTCTAATTAATGCTAAAATTAATTCCTTGGATCAATAGAATTGATCCAAAAAAAATAGAATTGATCAATCGAAATGATCAAATTTCTCACAAATTTAGTAAAGTTACTAGAACCACCAGGTGAACAAGTCATCTCTCTCTACCCGATCCGATTGCTAAGCCCATTGAGCTGATCTGTTGGTGCTTGTTTCATGCAGATTATCAGCAAATTCAGTTCCAATCAACCTGACAATCCAAATGACACTCTCATTGGGTGAGACGATCAGTTGGCAATCTGGTCAATTTATTTGTTGTGTGAATTGAGTACCTAAACACTTTAGTAATCAATGCAATCATAATTCAAGATCAAAATCCTCTCCTAGGTCATGTCCTATGTGTATGACCCTATATATCCTGTATTATGTTGGCAATGAATGTCCACAACAACTTATGACATCACAAGCAATGAGCGTTGCATAGTCGCACATTATTGTTACCCATGTAAATGGAAAGTTGGAGAACAACTTCAAACTATAATATGTGTTTGGTTTTACAATGTTTATATAATTCCTTTGTCACTATTAATCAATATTGAACTCAAAGACATGGATCTGCCATCCTCTTCAACACTCAATCTATGTTTCTTACTACAATAGACTGTATGAGATATGTGTAAGCTCAATATCATATATTCACTCACATGTACATGGACATGCATTTATCAGTCTTGCTAACTCAAGTGACCTAGGATGTCATACTCCTTTAGGAGGGACGAATCCCATTTACATCACTCACAATCGATCCCCATGTGTCACAGTCACCCAATCATCACCTTTATAATAATCCTTATTTCAGGATTACGTTTGATGATGTCAAAGCATACCGAACAACATGTGATGAGTGTAGTGACTAGGTCTAAGTACCACAATCACCACCATAACTATGAGAGCTAGCTGTGACTACCATGGTAATGGCTTCGATGTGTCAGTCTCATGGTGGGTCTGTCTGATACATTGTTCCCTAACATGTATTTGTGTGCTTGGTTTGATATCACCATATCATGGCTAGTGAGATTTAGTCATCAACCAACACACACTCTAGTCTTATGTGTCATTGTTTTCTATCAACCTTCCACAATAATATCTGACCAAGGACATAATGAGAATGTATACTCTTAACATCCATATGGTCTCATTCTTCAAGTCAAGTACTTAAGACATACGTCATCATGTAATATCATCCTCTAGACATTTATTATGTCACTTTTTTATCTCGATAATGAAAAACAAAATAAATTGCAATCTTACTTTATTTATTAATCATTTACATAGTATTCCAGTAAAATCATCATATGATTGGCTCTATGGGCATATATTCCAGCAGTTACTCCTATGACTACCTGCATTAGTTTACCAATGTTTTTTGAGTGTTTCTTGAGGATAAAACAACTAAACTATTGGATGTTTATTTGATTATATTTACTTATATTGCCACTATGAGTATCACATAAATAAATATGATGTGAAAAATGACATTTCTTATTTGCAAGTAATTGATTGTTATATTTTTTACATACTTGCACACTTTAACATGCACCCCAAGTATACAATATAACTTTCTACATTGATCTGTGCTTTTGTTTGTCAGTGGTTTAGGTACATGCTAAATGCAAAATGTTCAGAGACATGATAAACTAGATGAAGTGACATGAAGGAATTAATAAAAGTAAGAAGGATTTATATGGACACTTCTTCTTTATGTACAACTCTGGTAATGAAATTTCATGTAAAAGAATCTTGTATTTTTTTTTGAAATGAATGAAATTATTTTCTATTATTTATTGTTTGATTAAAATTAGGATCCTTGGAAAAAAGTTAGGTAACGACTTTCTTCTTTTTGGCCTTCATTAATTGGGTGTTTCAAGAAAGTGAGGTCATTACATTTGGTATCATAGCACCATATTTTTTCATAATAATTAATAGTTTATAATTTCAAGTAATCTTAGAAATACGAGGGAATTATTAGGGTATTTGATAACACCAACTTTTGTGACGTTTTTGCCCTTTATTTCGTTATCAAAACTGCCCTTTTCTGCTATTTTCCTTTATTTTATTAGCATTTTTGCAATAATTGGACAAGCAACGCTCTTATTCCAATTTTTCCTATCTTCTACAGAGTTTTCCTCATTTTGTGCAATAAGGCCGTCCCGGCCCACAAATAAGTCTAAGCCCGTCTCGGCCTTCCTGACGCCCGATACAACCCCAGCCCGACAGGGGCTGGGCGACACAAAGATGCTCGGCGGAGAAGGGCGCTTTGTGAAAGGGACGTGCCGGCCGACACACCTTCTTCTCGACAGGGAGCCAAAGCCGCATCGACGACCCAACTCATCGGGCGACACAGCCACCCACCGGCAGGCATGCTGCCCGCCAAGTGACCGATAGCCAGCACCTCGCACCGAGATATTCATGTATCGGTCGTCCACATCCATCGACCGGCGTATAAGGGAGCTACGTGGTGCTTCGAGCACCATGACTCCTTCGACGGCTGCCTATAAATATCAGCTACAGGAAGCCGAAAAGACAGTTTTTCACAGTTCAGACAGTTTGGACAGTTCAGACAACCGTGGAGCCACCTTCGAAGGAAGCTGCGAGAGCAAGAATATCGCGCCCCAGCGCTTGTGCCGGGCGACACTAGGTGAGCTTTTCCTCATCCCAAGAGGGAGGGAATGTTTCACTTAGGGTTGTCCCGGGCGACGCTGCGGGCCGATATCGGCCAACGACGATGAGCGACACGAGTGCCCGACAGTAGACGCGTAACTCTTTGCCCGACATGATATCGAACCCGATACGCTTCGCCGTCATGCGGGCCGATCGAGAGGGTGCACTGCCTGACATGAGTGTATCGTCCAGGGTCCTTGAGCGATACTGTCAGTCGTCAGTCGCTGCTGCCCGAGAGGGGGTGCCGCCTGACACTTCTGTATCGGGCTTGGCTCCTGACCGATATCGGGCTAGAGAGCTACAGTAGTCTGTCGTTCTTCTACATCAAGGAGGCGACATCTATCTTTAATTCTGTTATTTAAATTCTTCACTTATGCATTGTATTAAGACCTTTGTTGCTTATGGAAATAGGAATGCTTAATTACTTGTTGTTTAATGTTTGGTGCCTTATGATTGGGTGACTGCCTTGTTGGAAATTTGAACTCTAGCTTGCATGTTTTGGATCGCGTTTAGCTTAGCTACCGAATCGTGTTTTCCCGTCGCAACCACTTCGAGAGTCGGGTTGTGGCTCTAGTGTTTGGTCCGATTCTGGAGTACGAGAGTGCCTGGAACGGAGTTGTTTTAGTATCATTCCACTCTAACTCAAGTCCGGCAACCTCGAGAGGGGTGTTTGTGCTTGGTTAGAGGCACCCGCTCTGAGAGGAGGGGTGCAGGATGTTACTGTTGTCGCTTATCTTACTGAAGTCTTATCCCTCGCACCTTGCTTTAAGATCTAGTTTATCTTTTGGTTTCTCTTACATGAAAACTCCTAAAAACTGCTAAATGACTAAAACCTTAAATCCTTCTTGTAACTCCAGTTGGAGATAGTTTTATTTATTTTGTTTGTGACACCTTGTAGATCCCCTTGGGGAATTTACTATCTCTTTCTACCCACCGGAGTGTAGAGTGTCGATTCAGAGCCGTCAACACTACCCACCTTGTCCCTGTGTTCGACCCCGTATGACTACTTCGACCCCATAAACAAATTTGCGGGGGCCTAGAAGGATTTGGGTTATAAATGTAAAAGCTCGACTACCTCAAATACGCCTCCAATTTTAGGACGCGCGATTTAGGCCGGTCAACTTTTTGGCGCCGTTGTCGGGGACAAGGCAAATGGCACTGTTGACGAATCTGAATCCACTAACTACACTCCCGTGCCTCAAGCCTAGAAATGGGCTTGACAGCACTTCTTTTTCTTTTTCTTTAAGCATTATTCTTCACCTAAACTGAATAATTATATTTTCTGACTTAGTTTTTGTATCATTTCAGGAACTCTGAAGAACAAGTGACCCGTTCCATCAGGACCTGACGTCATGCCGCCTCGTGTTGAACGATCTCATTCTGAAGGAGAACGTCAAGGTAACCAGCCTCCGCCCGAAGACGACGACCGTTATGATGGCGCTGACCCGCCTGAGGACTCGGACCCCGAGCAGCATGAAGATCACCGTCGCCAAGATAGACGTCGTCACTGGAGGCATAGAAGGAATCACAATGATCGAAACCAGCAACAGAGGGGGAGTGACAGTGAGGACTCAGAGGAAGGGAAAACGCTGAGGGAGTTGTCATCCACAAAAACCAACAACTCCCGATGTCCAGTAATCATCCCGCGCTTCAACGCAACCAACTTCGAGCTGAAACCGTATGTCATCTCTATGATCCAGAACAAGAGCTTTAGAGGGATTTCAAAGAATGATAATCCCTACCACCATCTTGATGCCTTTAAAAATATTTGTGACACCATCAAGATGCGGGGCGTTCCCCAAGAGGTGATTTATTGCAAGGGTTTCATCTTTTCCCTGGAGGATAAAGCATTGTCGTGGTATCTTGGGTTGCCCCACCAATCTTTAGATGGATGGGAGGCGCTAGCTGACGCGTTTGTGAATAAATTCTACCCCACGGAGAAAACGGTCAGGAACAAGCTGAAGATCACTTCTTTCGCCCAAAAGCCCAACGAGAACCTCCATGACGCCTGGGAGAGATTCCAAGAATATCAGAGGGATTGCCCTCATCATAGTTATAAGAAGGGTTTCTTGATCACCACCTTCTACAACGATCTGACTCCCGAAGCTAGGGTGTCCCTCAATGCGGCAGCCGGAAGTGATTTCCTTGGGAAAAAGCCAAGTAAGTCTGAACGGATCATCAAGAACATGGCCGAGCTGCACGCCGATGCTGAGTTTGATAGATTTGACAGAGGACAGGACAAGAAGGTTGGTGAGGTATCTTCCTCTGAATCCAAGGCTCTGGAGGCCATTACCTCACAGATACAGAGAATCGCCACTGACGTAAAGCAACTGTGAGAAGCTGGTGGAAAAGGGAAGAAGCAGGTTGAGAAGGTCATGAAATGTGTCACCTGTGGAGAAGGAGGACATGGGGTAGACAAATGCGTCTACACTCGCTCAGACGCATCGAGCGACTCTGATTCGGAAGCCGAAGAGACCAAAAATGTCTCTTTCGTGAACTTCAAAAGGCATGATCATCCTGGATTTAACTATGGTAACAAGGATGCAGCCGAAAATTCACATCAGCTGCACACCTCAGCCAGGCCAGCGCAACCTTTCGAGAAGAGAGGGGGATCCGTCCAGTATACCAAGAATAACCAGTTTCAACCTGCAAAAAGCAATTTCCAAGTGCCGGGAAAGTACCAAGGCCCAGCCCGTGAACAAGAGAAAGGGGCAAGCCAATCTGGAGTGATCAGCCAGTTGTTTGATTTTGTCAAGAAGCAAGATACCGTTAACAACCAGCTAGCGCAAAGCATGCTGTCCAATTCTGGCATCCTTAACTCGTTGCAGGTACAGTTGGCCGATATGCAGACGCATCAACGCCAAATCGACCAGCAGCTGGCGCAGCTCGCCGAGATTGTGAAGAATCCTTCAGGGAAGATCCCATCCAACACGGAACCAGTCAACAGATAAAGTATGAGGAAGAAGCCAAAGACGTCTAGTTGAAGACGGAAAACGCAGCGCTCCTCGGGAGGCAACCCGTGCTTTTATTTTTCCTAGAATAGGATGTTATTTACTTTTCTGCAAAACAAACATTACAAACATTATGGACTGTAATAAGGCCCGAGGCAATGCACGCGCTGCGTGTGCTGACTCTTTTATTTTATGGGCCACTGCTTTAGTTTTATTAGTCGGGATGGGTAATATCATCTGAGGCCGGGTTTTAGCCTTAGGCCAATGATGTTTTACCCGTCTGTCGCTTCTTTAGTAGGTTTTACCTCGAAGTTCTGTCCTAAAAAAGTCTTGTATCGAGCGGCCGTGATTTGATCTAGTAACTCTTTTTCCGGACCAAATCGGGCGGCATACCAACCGACATTCAGAATGCGCCCGTCTCGGGAGGGAATGGATTTACCGCAACGCTGGCCGCTATATATAAGACAAAGACTTTACCATGTCGCGCTCCCGGCTTTTACTTTTCCAGCTACCCATATCGCGCAGTACTTTTCTCGCTCTCCGCTCCCGTGTCGCGCTACCACCTTTCCTGCTCCCGTGACGCGCAGAGATCTTAAGGAAAACAAAGGTATCGCGTGACAGCCCTACCGCCCTAGCTTGCCCGATATGAACCCTGATCGCGTACGGTGTATCAGGCGAAAATTTTAAGTTGGTTTTCTTGTCGCCCGACACTGTTATCGCGCGACACACTTCTTTCACACCTGCCTGATTCCTGTGTCGGGCAGCGACCGTATCGTCTGTTCTTGTATCAGGCAACTCTTTTTAAGACCCTACCGGGTGCTCCGTTTCTCTCGATCGTATCGCCCGACACAGTTGTATCGGGCAAGTTTCATCTGATTTTGTTTTGAAGCCCGATACAGCCGTGTCGGGGTGTCTCACCCATTATTATTTTACCTACTGATAACAAAAGAACATTTGTTCAATTGATGATAGGGATGGCACGCACAAGGAAAACCGTTATACGCATCGATGAGCAAGGCATGAGAATCGTCACCGAGCCAAGGGAAGAAGTGGCAACGGTCGGGCAGAAGCGCCCGAATCCCGAGGCAGCTGGGCCCTCAACGACTGAAAAGAGGGTGAGAACTGAAGAAGCGGGCACTCCAGCTACAGCATCCTCCCCAACAGAAGAACCCCTAGATCACACACCAGGAAGGTTCGTGCCAAGGGATGAGGAGCATGGACGCAGATATACTGAGTTAGGAGCCAAGCTCTACAGACCGAGTAGGTTCTTCCAGCGGTCATCCTTCATGCAGTTGGGAATCTTTGAGAGGCTGGAGAACGTACTTGCCGTAGCAGGTCTAAGGCAGATCTGCCTCAGCCTGTCCACCTCCTATACAGAGCTCACAAGGGAATTCATGGCGTCTCTTCACCGAGTAAAGAATACACCAGCGGAAGCCAAAGAGTATGGCGGAGCAGACAGACTCCAGGGGCGGCTTTACAATGCGGAGCACATCATTTCAGAGAGGCTGCTCAACCAGATATTCTCCTCCAGCGGAGAGGAGAGGGAACGACTAGATAACGGTGCAAGGATCGCCGAAGGAGACCGGTTCAACCCCATAGATATCTGGGAGAAGCTAACCGGGGAGTCATCTTTCAAACTGGGGAGCAAGGTGGCGGCAGTGCACTCCTGTTTCTGGAGGATCGTGTACAAAATGGTGGCATGCCTTCTTTCAGCAAGAACGAGTACAGCAACATCTATTCTGAGGAGCTCCACGTCATGTGGCACATGATGGAGGGCCGGACTATCAACCTGGGGTGCTTCTTGCTGAACAGGATGCACCCAATAAAAGATGCCACCAAAGAATATTGCATGGGTGGCATCGTCAACCTAATCGCGGTGGGATTGGGATACTCGCGCGAGCCGCGCAGCCTCTCAAGGACAAGAGGGGATGAGTTGATCGACCTCAAGTACCTCATGAGGTCAGGTATAATAAAGAAAGAGGGGCAGAGTTATTTCTACAAGTTCGTAAGGATGAAAATTCTTCTCCCGCTTCCTCGCTGTGCCGCCTACGACGCAGAAAAGCTGGTCTTCACCACAGCCGAGATCGAAGCTGTGGCAGCAGGGGCAGGCTGCGCTCCGCCTCCAAGAACTCAAGAAAGGGGAATAACCAGAGGGCCCATCCCTCTGAGTACTCGGCAGGACGTATCGTCAACAGCTCCTGTCGAGCAGCTCACTGCCCTGGAATCACCAACACCGGCCACAACAACAAGGCCAGCGGTGGCAGAAAAGGAGTCGGCGATCATGGAGGTCACCGAGACAAGAACGGGAACTACAGCAGGAGAGACAGTTGCGGTCCCAACAGTTTCTGTTGCGCCCTTAGGGGCAATTGAAGATGTACAGCCGGATGTCAGCAATGATCTATTCGTCGAGATCCTACAAATGGAGCTCGAAGGGGCACGGCTGACACCGACACCACCGCCAAAGTCCCCCGTTGCTGCTGTTGAGGAGATCGTCGACAACGTTGAGATGGAGCAGCGTCCGTCCACAACACGGTCTCCTCCAATACGACAAGAGGGCGAGGCAGCACCAACACCTCGCCCAGAAGCATCAGCCGCGCGGACGATAGAGATAGGTTCTGCCTCGTCAGGCAGACCATCGCGCGGGAGGAGCGTTTCGAGGTCAAGGGGGAGACAAGCCGGAACTCCTCCTTCGCTCGGGAAAATGCTGGGGCAAGAACTCGATTTCTTGTGGGAGGTAACTGAAAGCCACTCTGTCACATTTCTTTCCCTAACCCGCAAGTTCTCATTTTTTGAGCAGAGGCTGGATAGCCAAGAATGAGAGCTGCTGACTTTGGCCAGCCTACCTGGTCAACTAGAGGTAGTAAATTCCATGCTCGAACAAGTTCTGTAGCGCCTTGGCGAGATTGAGGGGAGGCTGAACAGAGAGGACGACCATCCGCGCCCAAGGCAGCCGAGAAGGTCTCCGTCGCCTCCTAGTTCAGTCTCTCAGTCCTCATCGTCAAGAGCGTCGTCAGGGTCATCATCATCCACCTCCTCCTCCGGCAGATCTTCACCAGTGTCCGGAGAAAATTCATCATGAGGGCAAGGCGACGAAGCTCCAGCCAGACAAGAAAGCCCTTTTGATTTGAATGAAGCCGCTCCCTCAGCCCCCTTTGACAAAGCTGAGGATAACGAAGAAGACATCAGCGTCAGGGAGGGCTCTTCTGATGAATCTGAGGGAGAGGGGGGGACATATGCACTGCAAACGAAAGACACCGTCCCCGAGGAAGAAGCTCTAAGGCCGACCTCGACGATTTCTCCGCACCGACAGAGATACCTTCCTTTGAAATGGCTGACTTCGACAGAAGAGCCATAGGGTATCTGACGATCAGAGACCATAAGCTGTTGAACAAGGTCCTGAGATCGCAAGCTGACGAGGAAGAGGTACTCTGGAGCGACGGTTATTTTTCAGTACAGCGGGGAACACTGAGAAACATCTTCCGTCCCAAGGCCGTCGTGGGGAAAAAGTTGTTCAGAGTACTACAAGGAGCCATTATAGAAAGCGCCGACAAGAAGAAAGGCCAACATACAGTTTACGCTGCCACCCCGGCTCTGGCAAGAAGACTAATGATGGGGTTGTACAAAACTACACAGGTAGACAGTATGTTGGATTACATTGAAAAACACAACCCAAAGCTGGTGCTGGCCCCTTACAAACACAGAAACAAGTGGTTCATGTGCATTGCCGACCTCCAAAATTATGACGTCCAACTGCATTGCTGCTGCAGCAAAGAGGTCCCGCACACAGGCAGCACGTTCCTACACCCCGAGGACGATAGGCTAAGGCTGCTGCCACTACGTCTCCACCGTGTCATCAAGTATGGAGTCCAGCGCCACAGCGGCGTCTGGAATTTCTACTCACTAAGGGACTTTCCAGTCCAAGAAGAGGAGGGAAGTGGAAATAGCACATTTATAGTCCTCAGAGCCATGGAGATGATACATATCTTTGGATACTTCAAGTAACTCCAGAACCACAACTTTTACAGACTCAAAAGCAAATATGCACTACTGCTTATAAAGGACAAGTGCTACTTCCGAGACGCAGGGATACCAGAAGAGCTGCTGGACAGTGAACAAGAATATGAATCATCTCAACCCAGCAGCTCTCCATAAAAAGAAGCAGAAGCAGAGACGAACGTCTGTGGGGCAGGCAAACAGATTAACATCCTACGGCAAGTTTTCGGACACGACGAACAAGCCTCGCCTGAGAACCCTGGGGAGTCAATCCGTAACTTCGACCGTTTCTCATGCTCTACTCTCACGCAGGAACAGGTCGGCGAAATTCTCATGAAGTTGGCTGACTCCACCCCTGCAGACGTAGCCTACTCAGCAGGCGATGTCATAGTCCCGATTGATGACTTAAGGGACATGGTAAAAGATGGAGGATGTCTGGCATTATCTGTGGTGGTCGCCTACATCCAGTTACTACAGAACAGGTCTGAACACACATACATAGCTGATCTGATGCTGTTCAACGACATATGCCTAGCCTATGAGCAAGGAGCGAAGCAAGCTTTTCTCGCAGAGTTGGAGTGCAGAGTTCTTGATATCATTCTCCTTCCAATCCTGCACAACAACCACTGGACACTCCTAATGGTGTACACTCAACAACGAGCAAGGATTTTCTACAATAGCTCAGACAGCAACAAAGATAATCCAGTACAGTGTACATCGGCAGCGCTGACATCTCTCGAATGATTAGTACGAAAATACTACATCGATATTGCGGAGCTGATACAACCATTCCTGGGAACGCAAACAAGTAGATGGCATGAACTCCAGTTCTGCCACCGCAGTCCGCAGCAAATTCAACTATCCAACGACTGCGGCATCTTCGTCCTAGAATGGATGGCAAATGAAGCGACGCCTGATCAGCTCCACCACATCGACTATCACAACAAAAGAGGAGAATATGTGTGGGAGCTCTTATCTAGCCCAGGCGCGCTTATCATCTAACCCTCATTGTTTAACATTTCCTTACCTCATCTACTTCACAACTCTGGGACAGAGTGCGGAGTAAGTTTGGGGGGGTACCATGTACCAGTGAGGGAGGTACACATTTTTTTTTTCTTCTTTGATCTCCTTAGTTCTTTTCTTTTTCTTCAATTCAATTCAATTCAATTAGAGTACATATAACATTTTTAGTGTACATATAACCTTTTTTCCTTTTTGCTAAAAGTTTTGAAAACTTTGAAAACTTTGCAAATTTCTGTCCTTATGCATTTGTACAAAGTTGTTGTTATAATAAAAACATGTTGTGACTTCTTGCAAAGTTTGCTTTCTGTATGCTTAACAAGTTACAAGTTCTGTCATATCTTTCTGATAATGTTGCCTCAAACAAACGAAAGATTGTGCCTTGCCATGTCAAAAAATTTCGAAAAATAATAATCTCGCAAACAGCTAAGAGACGAGTATGGAGAAGGAAAAAGCTGCCCAAACAGCAAAAATCTCTTTTGTTTTCCCTTACCCAACAAAAATCCCAAAAAGAGAAAGAAGCCTTATGAGTGTGAATAAAAGCATGAGAGTTGTGCCCAATAAAAAAAAAGAGAAAAAAAATATATATATATACCCACTTGTTTTCCAAAAGTACCCATCTTTAGGCATGGTAGATCCGGGGCAGTGGTACGTAGGATGTGAAATCACTGCTCTAAAGCCAACTGGCTTGGACTGCAGGGACCACTTGCCCGTTAACGGACCCTTACCTGGATGGACTGATGGGAAACAAGAAGAAAAACCCAAAAAGCCTTAGCCTACCCTATACACAACTTTCTGCCCTTAAAATAAAGCTGTTACGTGCGGAAGCTAACTTCGGAATCATACACCAAAGTTTCATTGAAGTTGTAGAGAAGAATTTTACTTAAATAATAAGGCAAGTAGGGCAAGGTCTTTTGTTTGCGTAAGGCAACATTACCTCCAAGACATCACAATTCTTGTTTTACCCTTTAGCCCGAAAGTTTTACTGAGCAAGAAGAAGCATCACAAAATAAAGTTTAAATATTGATTGAGGACAATCAAAAAGCTATGTTTGGGGGAGTTGATAACACCAACTTTTGTGATGTTTTTGCCCTTTATTCCGTTATCAAAACTGCCCTTTTCTGCTATTTTCCTCTATTTTATTAGCATTTTCGCAATAATTGTCCAAGCAACGCTCTTATTCCAATTTTTCCTATCTTCTACAGAGTTTTCCTCGTTTTGTGCAATAAGATCGTTCCGGCCCACGAATAAGTCTAAGCCCGTCTCGGCCTTCCTGACGCCCGATACAACCCCAGCCCGATAGGGGCTGGGCGACACAAAGATGCTCGGCGGAGAAGGGCGCTTTGTGAAAGGGACGTGCCGGCCGACACACCTTCTACCCGACAGGGAGCCAAAGCCGCATCGACGACCCAGCTCGTCGGGCGACACAGCCACCCACCGGCAGGCATGCTTCCCGCCACGTGACCGATAGCCAGCACCTCGTGCCGAGATATACCTGTATCGGCCGTCCACATCCATCGACCGGCGTATAAGGGATCTACGTGGCGCTTCGAGCACCATAACTCCTTCGACCGCTGCCTATAAATATCAGCTACAGGAAGCCGAAAAGACAGTTTTTCACAGTTCGGACAGTTCGGACAATTCGGACAACCGGGGAGCCACCTTCGAAGGAAGCTGCGAGAGCAAGAATATCGCGCCCCAGTGCTTGTGTCGGGCGACACTAGGTGAGCTTTTCCTCATCCTGAGAGGGAGGGAATGGTTCACTTAGAGTTGTCCCAGGCGACGCTGCGGGCCGATATCGGCCAACGACGATGAGAGACACGAGTGCCCGACAGTAGACGCGTAACTCTTTGCCCGACATGATATCGAACCCAATACGCTTCACCGTCATGCGTGCCGCCCAAGAGGGTGCGCTGCCCAACATGAGCGTATCAGCCAGGGTCCTTGAGCGATACTGTCAGTCGTCAGTCGGTGCTTCCCGAGAGGGGGTGCTGCCCGACACTGCTGTATCGAGCTCGGCTCCTGACCGATATCGGGCTGGAGAGCTACAGTAGTTTGTCGTTCTTCTACATCAAGGAGGCGACATCTATCTTTAATTCTGTTATTTAAATTCTTCACTTATGCATTGTATTAAGACCTTTGTTGCTTATGGAAATAGGAAAGCTTAATTACTTGTTGTTTAATGTTTGGTGCCTTATGATTGGGTGACTGCCTTGTTGGAAATTTGAACTCTAGCTTGCATGTTTTGGATCGCGTTTAGCTTAGCTACCGAATCGTGTTTTCCCGTCGCAACCACTTCGAGAGTTGGGTTGTGGCTCTAGTGTTTGGTCCAATTCTAGAGTACGAGAGTGCCTGGAACAGAGTTGTTTTAGTATCATTCCACTCTAACTCAAGTCCGGCAACCTTGAGAGGGGTGTTGATGCTTGGTTAGAGGCACCCGCTCTGAGAGGAGGGGTGTAGGATGTTACTGCTACCGCTTATCTTACTGAAGTCTTATCCCTCGCACCTTGCTTTAAGCTCTAGTTTATCTTTCTATTTCTCTTGCATGAAAACTCCTAAAAACTGCTAAATGACTAAAACCTTAAATCCTTCTTATAACTCCAGTTGGAGATAGTTTTGTTTATTTTGTTTGTGACACCTTGTAGATCCCCTTGGGGAATTTACTATCTCTTTCTACCCACCGGAGTGTAGAGTGTCGATTCAGAGCCATCAACACTACCCACCTTGTCCCTGTGTTTGACCCCGTATGACTACTTCGACCCCGTAAACAAAGTTGCGGGGGCCTAGAAGGATTCGAGTTATAAATGTAAAAGCTCGACTACCTCAAATACGCCTCCAATTTTAGGACGCGCGATTTAGGCCGGTCAGTATTTTCTAAGGATGATGGTGTCTAGAAGGGACCATGACTCGGGGGTTGGAAAAGTCTCCTCTACACTTCTAGTTGGATTATGGAGACTATTGAGCATGTGCATCCAGTATGGACAAAGTCGGAAGATTATTGTCTGATGTAAAATACCTTTAGATTTCCGTCTCATCTTGGTTCATCCACTTCTCATCATATTTCTTAATAAAACTTGAAATCAACTTCCCTCCTCATCTCAAGTTAGGGTTTGCAAGAAGAAGTAGGAATAAGGAATCTTCCACCAATTAGTGTACATGTAATGTGGAAATATTAATGTATATGTAATGTAATGATAAACAAAAGAAAAATGGTTTGATGGATTTTTCCTTATGAAACTAGGGTTAGGAAACCCTAGTGGGTCAAGGGACCTAGAAACCCTAAGAGGTAGGGATTAATTTGGGTAGTCTCAAACCCTAACTAAAACCCCAATCCTGGGAAATGGGAGTGGTGTGGGTGATAGAATAACCCTACCCATATGAACCCTAATTAGAAATAAAATAGAACAAGAAAAAAAACTAAGTGCATGTGAAACAAGGCATTAAGGAGAACAGTTGTAAGAAATATGAGAGACCAATGAATAATGCATTTATGGACGTGACCTCCTCAAACCCTATATTGATATCTAGTGAGTTAAAGAGAATGGGGTGAAACAATTGATCATGGATATTACTGGTGATCGGGCTTACAAAGGAAAGTCTATGTATGGTTATGAAATCACCTTGATCCAAGAGAGGGAGGCTATGTCTAAAATGTCCATTGCAGGGACCAAACCCTTAGAGAGGGTTCTCCATAAAAAGTCTCCCCTAACGAGAGGGCACACCATTGAGAAAAGAGGATAAGGGTGGTGAGCTTAGACACACTTATTTAGGTTGCATGAAAAGATGATAATATGAAACTTTTAGGGTAAGAGGAAATCATAGATATAAATCAGTTTATGTGACCCATCCACCGATGCTTGGATGTGGAGAAATTCATGCATGATGCATGCAAAATAATTTGAATACACATAAGAAACATAAGTAACCAATGGTTATATATGAAAAATGTAATACAAACATAACATGCTCGAACCCCCCATGCTAGCTCTAGAAGTTTGAATATGGAAATGAAGTCATTGAAATGACTATGATCAAGCCATTGGAGGGGAAGCTCATAAAAGATCAAGCCCCTAGAGGGGAAGGTCAAGCCCTTGGAGGGGAAGGCCGACATAGTACTGAGCCCCAGGAGGGGATGGCTAAGAAGGTCAAGCCCATGGATGGGCAAACTGACATGGCACCAAAGCCCCAGTTGGGAAGGGGGCCTGAGTCCATAGTGTAGATGACCAAGCTCCAGATAGGGAAGGTCAGAGAAAGGTCAAGCCCAAGTTTGGGAAGTCCAGTAAGGCACCAAGCCCCTGGAGGGGAAGGTGGCTCAAGTCCACTGTAGGGAAAAAAACCCCAAAAGAGGGTATCCCAGAGATTGAGAAAACATAGGTTGAGACGTTATAATAAAAACCATGCATAGAATGAAAATATGGAACATTTAGGGATGGTTCCCCAACCTAGGGTGGGTCAACTCAAGATGGAAAAAAGGACCTATTGGTAAGGAAAAATGTTAGACCATGGGGTCAAGTTATGGCTAGACAACCTAACTTCCTCCCATGAGCCAAGAAGGCACCCTAGATTAGGACCATCCCTAGAAGGGTAGAGAATTAAGTATAAAAAAATATGAGATCATATATATTGAGTGTGATTCCTTGAACCCAAGTATGCCATCTCTGAGAGACATGAGGAAAAGTCACTATGTAAGTGGCTGATAGTATCAGACCAATCCCAGAAGAGTAATGTTTCCACGAGTCCAATGAGGAGAATAAAGTGAATAATGAGCATCATAAGAGATGAAGGAAATTCAGTTTAAAGAATATTGCATATGAAAATAATGTGCCCTCAATAAACCCTATGGAAGGGTAGATCCCTAAGTCAATTCTAAGGTCAAGTAGGGAGTATTAAAGGTACATGGGATCCATGGGATTAGGAGTTGATTGTTCCCTGAATGCACAAGACCATATGTTGGGAGGTAACAACTATGTTTTCATGAGGCACATGTCTTAAGAGATTGGCATCCTTTGTGATGCTTATGTATCCCGTGGGTGAATGTGAGAGGAACTCCATAGATGCATAAGGATGAGATCACTCCAAAAGTACATGTACCCCTAGAGACCTTGAGGAAGTCTCTAAGGTTCAAGATACATGGGGTGTAAATATTAAAGATATAAGAAGTCATGTAATAATGAAAGGAGTTGTGCACTAACTCAAGAATCAAAAAAGCTTTTAACTTCACAAACTATAAGAAAATTAGGAATAAATAATTATGTATAGTTTTGATTCACGTGAATAATGATTCAACCTAAAATGTGAAGCAGAAACATAATGTATGGGTACACCATATTTGATCTCCAGATGGAATGAATTATGTATTTGGTCTATAGTCAAGTGCTTATTTTATATCATTATGAGTTAGAGAGTTTGGGTAGACACATGTTATGCTTAAAAATAACATTTGAGAATGAATAACATAAGTTGAACTTAATGATATGACCTAGGGTTTGAGGTGTTACCTCACCCTTAGGTGGAAATAAATAAAGAATATATTGGAACCTAAGTGAAAAGATAGTCACCAAGAGAACTTGAATCACAAATGGTTTTGTAATCACCGAATGGTAATATCATGCAAATACTAAGGAACGGGATATACCTTGAATTGAATTTAAGTGCCAATCCTAGTAATAATTTGAGGAATTTGCATATCAATAAAAGATGTTAGTGATATCTAAGTAGTGTTGCTAACCCTAAGGCTTGACACTAAGATGAGTTATCATTCACCTTAAGCTTACCATGTTTTAATTTTGGGGATAAAATTCCTTTTAAGGAGGGGTGAATGTAATATCTTCAATATTGATAAAATTGAATTATATAAATATAAGCCATGAGTTGGTAAGTAATTTCCCTATGGTATTATCAACGGAAAACAATGTCTTTGTGGCACAAGTTAAAGAAATAAAAAGGGGTTTCATTTGTAATAATCCATTTATAATGTTGGACAAAATAAAGAACGAAAAATCCAATAATAAAGGGATTTCTAAAGTAATGGACAATTGACATCATTAAATATGGAATTATGTGGAATACTCTAGAAAAGAGAGTTTTCATGCATAAATAAAGGATAATGTTTTTATAATTAACTAAATAATTGAAATATTGAATAATATGCTTGTTTCCAAAAGAAAATGAAATATATGGTGTTTTAGATAATTATAAGAGTAATTATAAGGCAAGTTTGGCAACAGAATAGTTGTGGCATGAAAAAAACATTATTTTGGATTTGGCCTTTGTGTGCTTGAAACTAATAATAAAAAGAAGATAATTATAGAAATGTGGATAAAATTTATATTCCAAGAAATAATGGTATGTACTCTAATGAGATGTCTAAAAGAGCAAGTCTTGTATGTAAAAGACATCCCAATGAATTCTAAGTAGTAAATATAATTGGGAAATATTTTAACGATTTGTCATGGAATGAGGATAATTGGTTTAAAGGATATATTAGAGAGAGAGAGAGAGAGAAAAGAATCATCTAGAAGGCCAAGTCATAAAGGGGTTTCCTAGTATACTAATGGTCTAGTTGCACAGTATCTTATTCGTGATCCATAAACCTTCCTTGATGGATTTTTGATTTTCCAAAAGTTTTATCTTTGGTGAAATAATTTTAGTTTATCTGAGTTTCTAAGTTAAGGAAAGAATAATTAGCCTTTGAAACTACGTAACCACAAGGAGATTTCACAGTCTATTTGTTGTGGGTTAATATGATTAAAGCAGTTGCTCCCAAGGAGGAAATAATGAATTATTGCTCGTACACCTTCCTCCCTCTTCATTGTCCTCCTCCCAACTCTAGAGCCCTACCTAGGGTCTGTATATATAGGATCCAACCAGTGGAATGGAATAGGGTTCCCAACGTACGCACACCAAGAAGCAATCGTGCATGAGGAGGAAGTGAGCCTAGGGGTCAATTGACCCTATTGCCCCTTCTTACATGTTCAAGGCCACGAGCCACTAAGTCTTTTCATTTAATCTTCAATAGAGATTTGGGAAAGTCAATAATATGGTATTAATGATGATATGGCATCCACTTATTGGCCATATTATCTTTATTTTGGAAAAAGCATAGTAACTACTAGGATGCACAGAGTTAAACAAGTAATGTATGAAAAATGATCAAGAAAATGAGAGAATTCCAAATAAAATAGTTTTAGTGTCAACTTCTGCTTCCAATTATAAAGGTAGTGCAAAAATGAGTTAAATTTGTGATTAGTGTATAAAAACCCTAGATTTGTGTATTAACATGTTAAGTATATTAAAAACCTCCCTTTTATGCTATTATCTGACTATAATGAAAATCTAACCTAGTTATGATCATAATGATGTGAAACTATTTTTTTATAGAGGATAATACTTAACATGTGTAATTAAGATCTTGAACACCAATGATGTAACTTGTTGTAACCCTAATGTGACTAATCTGATATAAGTGTTCTAAATGCAATAACATGGCAGATATGATCATTATGGATACACCTAATATGAATTAGGGTTCTTGAGTCATTAGATCAATGAACATGGGATTGGAATATCAAACATAACTCTAATGATTACTGAAAACCAAGGTAACCATGAACCCCAGATTAGGATTGAGTGGGGCTTGATCTAATTAATGTGATGGGACACTTTAGGATTTACATTCATGTATATGAAAGTGTGGATTACTCGATTGTTTTGTTGATTGGATAATATGTTTGAAGTATATACACTACATGATTGGCATGGCTCGACATCACGGTATGTGGTTACATCTATGACTTCCCCATTAGTTTCCTAGTGTTTTCTGAGTGTTTCTAGAGGATTAAACAACTAAAATGTTGGATGTTTATTTAATTCGTTTAAATTATAATGTCATTATGAGTATCACATCAATAAAGATTATGTAAATAAAATGACAGTTCTTATTTGCAAGTAATTGATTTTTATATGTTGTTATGTACTTGAACACTTTTGCATGCACCCCACATACATAGTATAACTTGTTATATTGATCCGTGCTTTTGTTTGTTGGCGATTTAAGTACATGCTATATGTAAAGATGTTCAAAGACATTATAAACCAGATGAAGTGACAAGAAGGCTTTAAACTAAGTAAGGGGATTTAGATATACACTTCTTCTCTATGTACAATGCCGGTTATGGAATTTCATGTAAAAACATATTGTAAATAATATTTGAAATGACTTAAATTATTTTTCTATTATTCATTATTTGATCAAATCTGGATCCTTGGAAATAATTTTAGGTAATATCTCTCATCTTTTTGGCCTTCCTTACTTGGGGGTTTCTAGAAAGTGAGGTCGTTACAATTTTCATTAAGCTTTATAGCAGTAGCATGGGACATGTCATCAATGTATATCGTCATAAACACATTTATTTTCATCTGTAGAGAAAGAATAATTTACCGGATTGAAAGAATGACAAATAAATAAAGCATGGTTGTAACAAAGAAATGGTATGAAAAATTAGAAGAAGCACTACAATAATTTAAACATGGCATGAAAGAAATAGGAAAAAGAGAACTACTAGAATTTTGGCATAGTGGGGGAAAAGAAAATCACAAGAATGTAGGTGTTGTGATATGTAACATAGAAACCCCTAATTGAAATTAAATAACTCAACCACATGGCTAGGGGAAAGATACGTGGAGTGCTAGAATTATTGTTATTTGTTTTATTATATTATATGGGCCTAATTGTCTTGGATCATTAAGGTTAAGTTTGCTACCTTGCCTTTCTCCTCTCCTGCATATAAGAGGACAATTTTCCATCTATCAAAAAATATATATCAATAGCCTTCCATCTTATATCCCACTTAGTATGAGAGAATTGATCCTAACCCTAGAGGAAAAAAAGAATGAGCCTCTGTCTACATATGACCCTCATCTCTTCTTGGTTTGGACGCCCAACAAGAATCATCTCGACCTCCATAGTCATCTCCTCCCTTCTTCCTCCTTCATAAAACTCACAAATCCAACACTTATCTTCTTGTCCATCAATACCATTATCTACCTCCTTCAAGTCAAGTCGAGTTTTCCCTTGCCCAAGAAACAACTTCGTCATTTTTTGACCTAGTATCTTGGTTATGTCGTCTACAAGAGTAATCATTATAATTTTTTGGGTCAAATGTGCCTTTTTGGGTGACACAAAGATTTATTTATTTTCTATCAAAATATGATCCATTTGGGTCATGTAGCACTTTGACTCACAATATAAAATCTATCACGACATATAGTAAACAAAAATTCTATTCTAGTTTATGATTCACCAAAAAAGGGGCACCATCATAACTTTTCTTTCATGTCTTTTGATAGTCTTACACTTCCAACCACCCCTCATACGTGCATCCCTTTCCACATGATGGGGTGCTATATCTTTTCCATGGTAACTATTTTTTCACTTCATAATTGGTGCGCGGTAAAGAAGAGAGTATGAGGAGGGGAGAGAGAAAATATAAAGAGGGAACATGAAAATAAAGAGAGATGATATATATATATTATAGGTTACTCTGATCTTCATGGAGCCTCCTATTCTTCAACACATCTATCTTTTTGATGTCCTTTTAGTGATTCATTCCCACTAGATGTCATGTTTCCAATGGAACTTTGGTGTATCTCTTTCTTAATGCTAATGTGCTTCTCCACGTTTGTGCCATGATATGCACATTGATTGGTTATTTGTGTTGGTCTTATTCTAGTTGGCTATCACATTCATGCAAGTTGAAGGGTCTTAGTTGTATCATTGACACACGTTAGGACCGAGCATGTTGCTTATTCTAGCTTTTTGTTCCCTATTGTGTTAGTTTTATGGCAACTGTATTGCATCTCATAATAAAGATGGTTACTTTTCAGAAGTTCATCAAGCTCAAGCCTAAAAATTTGTACTTGCAAGTTTGATGATCCATCTAGAGTTTATCTACATCTAGCTATTTTATTCATGTCATCACAAAATTGCAGCTGCCTTTCTTAAGTGCCAAGATGATTCTTCCAGTGATATTTGGGCTTCCTTGATTGTGTCTTTCATTCTTGTCAAGTGTCTGAGAGTCACACTCCATATGGAACTAATTTTTAGTCATCATCACTTCATCATATTTGTGTTTGAAGATACCTCTATTGCTACATTGTTTGATGTTCCAATTGCACTTATTCCAATCACAGACTCCTTTCTAGTGAAGATGGCATAGTCATGGTGTTTTGATCATCCATTCTAGATTGAGGTTGAATTTATTGATTCCATATTCACTTCAGAAGGTCTTCTCTAAATCTCAAGTACTTCTAGCATGTATAACATAAATGTAAATGATACATCATCATGTTTCTTTTATTAGTTGAAGATTCATGTTTAAGGGGAAGTGATAATCTTGTATGGGGATTGACATATTTATTTTTTATTTTTCAAGTTGTCTAGTTGAGTCTTGTAAGAACAAGTAAGATATGTGTTTCATCAATACTTTGTCTGGTGATGAGTGTTAGATTTATTTTTAATTAGTTTATAATGTTATATGGGCCTAATTATCTTGGCCCATCAGGGTTAATTTTGATTTCTTGTACTTTACTCCTCTCATATATATAGGAGGGAAGTGTTCCATCTATCAATAAGAAATATCTCATTATCCTTCCAATTTATTTTCCATAGTGAAGAATAAAGAATTATGTGGTGCCACTTCTTTTTTTTGGGTACTTTATATACCAGCACATGGTCATTTATTTTATTTTTTATATCTTTTTGTTGGTATTTTAGATTAACTATGAAAAAGAGGGTATCACATAGAGGGGATTACTTCCAATGGGGGATACTATCGCATCCCAGATGTCACTGAGGTCAGCCGATGTCTACTGTCTTTCTTCTGTTGTGGGCAAGCGGGTAGTGATCGATTGTCACTGCTGACGGGTGGCTGGATGCCAATAGGCTATCATTGCTATAACATTGCAGCTATCAGCTATTGTTTCTACCCGCTAAGTGTGGTAGCACATAGATGTTGGTGGTGGTGGTGGTAGAGGTGGTTCTGTACCACTACTAGTTATGGTGGTAGTGGCATTGGGGGAAGTGAGAAAGAAAGAGGGAGGGAGGGGAGTGCAAGGGGTAGGACAAATTAGGGTTAGGGTACTATGTCTGATACAATGTTGACAGATTACTAGTTTATAGTGAGGTATTCAGTATCCTATATATAAGATACCAAGGATACATGGGTATTCTTAAGTTGGTAAACAAATCCTCACTTAAGTATACTTGTAACATAGCATTTACTATAAGTACAATGGTCCTAAGTTTAGTTAACTAAAAAACCCCTTAAAGTAACTATATATATAATGTATATATATATAATGTATATCTATATATATAATGTATATATGTATTTAGTAGAGTAAGATTTATCCACCTCTTTCATAGACTATGGTGAATGTTGGGCACCTAAAAGGGTAACAAATTAAGGAACACTTGTCAGTATGGTTGGAACCCATGTCAATGCATCAGGGACCAATAGAATTTACTATCTGATATATGTCGTGCCATCAAAATCATTCAAACTTTGTATACAACAGCATGTATGTATGTGTTTGTTTATGCATGGATGAATATATATATATATGTATGCAAGAATGATTTTATGATGTTGATGTTCTATTTCATCCAAATCATCCAACGTTGTTAATATAGAACTAATATGGTTTAAATTCAAACATCATATTGTAGACCAAATTTTACTTCTTTTGACAAAGCACAAATGTCAAAATATGTTTTTTGGATGCAAATCTGGTTGGGTTCACTTTTTAAGTCACAAATCTGAAAGTCCTAGATATTATCTTTTGTCCATGTATCACATTTAGGACTATCAACATTGTGTCCATGCCCATGAAATTAACCCTTTTTTGAAAATGCAAATATTGATCATGTTTGTATTTTATCATTACTAGTTAGTTATCATTTTGGAAGTTCATCTCGCAATAGAAACATGTAGGTTTGGGGTTAATTGATTTGAACAATCTGGATTTTAATAGGGTTGCAATTTTATGTGCATCACGAGTTACCAAAAAATTAATATTTAGAAACTTCAAATTATCTAACATGTAAATTAAAGCTTATTATATCATAACATGCTTAACAAATTAATAGCTAATGCACTACTATAAGATTTATCTAATTTTATTTGAAGAGGTACAAAATTAATTATGGAACTCGGTCCAATTTCTTGGCCTGCTTTGAAGTTTACCATTTAGTCAAAAGTCTAAATTTGGATATTATCCTATCTTGGACTCACTCAAATGATCACCCAACTTAGTGAACCAATATGATTTCTTGCTCCCATAGTGTTATCATTTCATTCTATGAATATGTAAGACCCCAAATTTAACTTAACCATTTTGATAGCTTAACCAAGTGTCTGGATGGTCGAATTACATGCTTGGTTTTCATATAATTGCCTGATCGATGTTTTTCTTGTGAACATCTATGCAAAAATTCCCCAAGATAAGGGACCTCCTTGTCAATTACACATAGCGGGCATGTTTTGTGCTCTCTTTCTGTGTCTTACATGAACCTCTTTGGGTGGACTTAGATTACAAACTATGTGTCTTAATTTTCAATTGGATGATGATCAATGGAAATCCTTATGTTTTCATTAGTTAAAGTCTAGCAGGATTGCTATGCATTTCTTCTGCTAGAGTATTGACAGAGACAACCTTTATTATTGGCCTACCATTTTCTCATCAGTTAAAAATTGACGAAGTAGTTGATTTGCTAGAAAAAAAATTCTTTGTTCGAGAACTCATGGAAATTGGCATCAACATCAACTGCCAATGGAAACAGGTGAAGAACCTGCTAATGGAAGTTCTAGGCTAATGAATTGATGGTTTAATGATGCTTGGGAATTGAGGAGTCTTTTGTGTACATCTTTTGACAAAAACCCAATATGCTTGAGCCAATAATTAAGACCAAACATCTTCTAATGGAATTCCCACCATTGCATACTAATAGACAGATGATCATATCTACTGACAAAGGTCCTTCCCTCATCTACAAATGAAAACTCAGAGGCATTTTATGGAATTCCATATTGCAAAAACATAGATACATTGAACGATGGAAAGAAAGCTTTGATCAACTTTTTTGTCTCCTCTAGAGCTATATATAACCCCTTGATCTTGATTCCACACCTTATTTGTGCTAGTCATTTGAAGAGATAGAGCAGTGAACAAGACACCATTGGTTGAAGAAGATTAGTGAAAGATAGACTCCATAGAGCTTATTCTGAACTAACGTTCACTTCTCATCTCTTCAAGTGTGTGGATGAACACCCTTTCCTTCTATTTCAAGATATATGTTGAGTTAGTAAGGTTATCTCTTTCTTAATCTCAATGATACACTGTCATCTTCCTCCTTAAGCCATGTTCTTGAGGATACTCCCTTAAGGTTTTGACTATTGTGGCTTTAAGCCCTTAAGGTCATTCATGGAAATAATACAATGAGCGATTTTTATAACAATCTTTATATTGTTAGAAGATACTTAGCGTATATATTTTCAAATATATGTGGGGTGTGGGGTAGGTATATCTGACGTCTTCAAGATTGTGGGGACCAAATTATGTTTGATTGTCCATTTTTGAGTCATGTGTGATATGTAATAGAGACCGCCTTTAGTAGTGTCTCGGTTTCTCATGGGTTTATACCCTATGTTAGGTGTCTTGGCATGTTACCTGGGACCTTTTATATGTGGATCCTCCTTTGAATAATTATCCCTAGTATACCTAACTAAGGGCACTCTATATTTGGTACACATCACTTTGGCTTGATGTTTTGTGGATATATCTTACATAATCAAAATATCCTTAGATCTTATATAGATTTGTAGTCAGAGCTTCACAACCACTTGATAATGGTTTGAGTGGTATACCTTAAACTTCCTAGAGCATAATGAATATGTGACTTAGTCTTGTAGAATATATATTTAGTTTTTCTTGATGATAACAAGGCGGTTCTATTGATGTGCGATTTACACTAACATAGTGTCAATTCATTATTTGTGTGCACATTGTGGTACATATAAGATTATGATAATAATACACACTTGAATATACACTATCTTGATAATATTTATTTAATTTATCTTTAAATTGGACATATACTTTAGGTACGTAAAAATGTTTCCATCTTTGTATCATATCACTAGGACTTGGCGGTCCAAATACGTCGCTTTCCCGTATCTTTTAGGTGATCAATAGGGTTTCCATAGTAGTAGATGAGAATATCATTCTGGAGGGAGTCAGTCTTAGTTTTGATATAGGTTTTGTCTATCTGAAGGAGTACCATTGGTATTTGATGTTTTTGTATTCCCCTCATGTGACTAAGTGAAGCTTATGTATAGGAGTAGTGGTTTAATGTCATCCATGTACTCTCATATTCAATGTTCTACTCTTTTTTATATTTTTGATTTATGCCTAGACTATAATTTGGATACGGTACTCAGACTCTAGAGCCATATATGAGTTGTAAGTTTTATTGATTATGCATTGAGTTATGTATGTATATGTAAATATGAGGAAGAATCACAACACAGATATGACAATATATATGAATTGTGAAGATTTTATTTACAGATTTACATGCTTGTTTATATCGTCCCCCTTTATTTAATAAAATGTTTGGACCCTATTTCTTATTATGTGTTGACTGACCAAAAAAAAGTGTTTTATGTGTTGATGAAGTTTGTATTTCTTGACCATAATCTATCTTGATTAATCTTGATATATGGCGATGGGATTATGCAAATATGGAAGGACATCACATTTTGATTAATCTTGATTAATCTATCTTGGTATCACATTTTTATGATTATGCAAATATGGAAGGACATCATGAAGAACACACAAAAAGTAGTTCTAGCAGGATATAGTGGGGGGACGTGTGTACCTAAGGGAAGAATGCCTTACCCTCAATCAGAGCAGCTCGATAGTTGCCCTGGATCTGAAATTGCCTATTCACCAACCTTTCATGTTATATTTTGGAAAGTGATGTCCATGTTTTCTCAATTTATTGAGGAAGTATTATCTCTTGTTTCTAGGGGATCTTCCTCAAACATCAAATCTACAAGTTCGAGTAAGTCGTTTGAATGATTGAAGTGGGTATGGGCCTTGGAGTACTCAGGTACAATAGATCCAACGCATCCATACCTATGTTTGATAGAGATGTTGAAGGTTTTTTGTTGTTGGATATACAATATAAGGATAAGGTGAAGCATACAATTTACCTACTAAAAGGTAATGATGACCACTGGTGGACTATTGAGGAGGAGAAAATTCCTGGTGAGGCCATGATGTTTCTTTTATCACACTAGCAAATTCACTAGGTGAAAGCCCTAGAGGTTACTTAAACCAACATAAAATAAGCACCACCCTCAAGTGCACATAAATCAAAATTGCAGTGTACTTCAAGATTGAAGCCAGAGGACATCATTTTTTAAGAGTTTACTAATCAAGGTGACCACACAAGAACTAGTATGTAACACAAGATGGTAGATTGTTGATTATACTAAGGTTGTAAAACAAAAGGGCTGAACTAAAGGTTGTCAAATGATTGAATGGGAACACTAGGGTGGTATGGGTTTCACCATTGCTACCTATCATTCACTCTCTCACTACATTATATTAAGTATGAGCATATATATGTTGAAGCTAGGTAAATTACCCTTATGGGGTTGGGATAAAAACCCAGAGGTATATCATTCTATGATCATTGTCGTGTTACCTAGAGATCATACATAGATCAACTCAAGAAATACCAATCTAAAATCCCCAAAAAGATTTCAACTAGAAATAATTGACATTTTGGATCTCGAGTTCAAATTTTCCTACATTTGAGATCTGATAAACATGTAAAATATGTGATCAAACAAGAGTACAAGCATTAAATGAATGATTTCTAAACATATATTGGTTTATACAAAAATAGATGCAAATAACATAACAAAATTAGCAGTAGGTCTACTTCCTACACCTAGAAAGAGGACTACTCACTCATTGAAACAATAACATAATCCCCAAGGGAAGACAAAAAGAAGGTCATGGTCATTGAAGGAGAAAGTGTCACCCATGTGGAGTGAAAAATCAGCTCTTTAGACTCTGGTATGAGAGTGTCGACGAACATGCAAGGACACCCCTAGAATTTTGTCAGGGATGAACAAGGATTGTCATTTCTCTTTCCTTGTCGGATGCTTAATAGTTGTTGAAAAGGGAGAAGTAGGTTGATGTAGGGGAAGGTCATCAACTGACAGACAAAGGCATCATTCTTTAGAACCTCCATCAAAGTTAGAAGCTACAAGACTTGGTACAGATGGAGGATCTTTGGTCGGTGTTTGTAAACTGATGTAAATGGTCAAAGGTTGTTGAAGGTCAATGGAAGTACCAGCAGCCTAGTGGTGTCAAACACAAATCCCCCTTTTCTATAGGTGAAGTGCTTGTATTTATAGAAGGAGGTTAGGGTTTGGAAACCCCCCAACTGCCATGGAGTTAACTTTGCATCCACCATGGAGGTGAAGAGGAAGTGGTGGTGTGAGGAAGGCCCTGGGTCACTGACACTCAATAATACGATCAGTAGATGATGACATTTCCAAAATTGTGTATCTCCTTCAGTAGATGAATGGTCATGTGGACCATTAGAAGGCAAAACAATGGTCCCTTTAGAAAACCAATGCAGAATAACCATGGCTTGCTACCCCTAGGAGTTCCTTTAAAAGGTGGATTTAGAATGACCATCAAAGAGTAGAGTTTGACCTACCATCAGAAGATACACTCATTTTTTCCTTTGGAAGGTGGTACAGAACAACCATCGATGACCATATGAAGATAGATTCTAGATGACCGTTGGTAAGAGAAGGTAGAGTTTTCTTCTAAAGGTGCATGAAGGGTATCCATCAGAAGGCATGCATCAAGTTTCCTATGGTTGTCAATTGAAGGAAGGACTAAGTGATGCAACCCGATGGCTTGGAAGATGCAAGCCTCACCTGGGGTGGGGTTGGCGTAAGGTCGGTGGTCTACACGAATGGATCTTGTATGAAAGGAATGATAACTAATGAAGTAATATATAAATTTATACCGATGGATTGGTAGTTATAATACAAATAGGTACCTTCGACAACCAATCAAGGAACAAATCATCAAAAATATGGTCCATCTATTCAAAAGTTTCTTGGGACCACCACCTATTATACTCCTACCATGTAGTGAATAAAAAACCTATCTTGGAAACTAGAGAAATGGATCAAAATCTAATAAATTAACAAAACGTTACAAAAACCTAAATATAAGATAATTATAAAGTGAAATTACGAAAATGGATGTGAAATTAAGTTGAAAATACAACTAAAACTAGGATGAATATGCATTCATCAAGCCATCACATGGGCAGAGTTCAGAAGGGAGTTTGAGATATTTTACTTCCCTCACTCGTATTTGAATGAGAAGGTCATGTAGCCTGAGTAGTAGAGATAGAGAAAAATTATAATGAATGAATATGAAGCACAATTTGTTGAACTATTGTTGTTTTATTTGCTTGTGGAACTAACAGAAAAGGAGAGGGTAAGGCTGTTTGAGAAGGGGTTGAATGCAAATTAGCTAGGCTAGTGTTGACTTTGATGTTACCTGAGAAGTTTTCTATCTTCATGGATTCTATTAGGAGTGTAGAGAGGACAACAATTGGTATTCATGACTATGATTCCAAAAGGAATCACACACAATTGTTTGGATAATTTTCCAAAGGATCTAAAAGGCAAAGGACTCTAGTTCATTGAGGAAATAGTATTCACAATCGTAGTAGAGAATAATTACGTCAGAGTAAAGGATGCAACAACAATCATTTTAGTCATGTAATAATGATAGAGTCAAGGACTCCCACCTTCTTGAGTTTATTTTTGAGGTCCAACTTTAGTGATGGGGCCATATGGCCACACACCTCCCAACAGAAGAAGTGCTTCACTACAACTAATTAGGACAGTTGAGGATGTTCTCCCTATAGATGAACTAGGAAGTATCATAATAATCAGAGTGGATCCAATAGGGATCGCAGCTTCATGCCAATGGTGGTGGTAGAGGAGATGGCCAATCTTCACAAGAAGGATCATCATGATATGCAGGAAGGGCCACCGATGAGGAAGATCACAAGAAATGACTAATAAAATCCAATTTTGCAGTTACAATATTTTCACTTTATCCATTTTTCTACACTTTTTAGACAAATTCATATCCATTTCTCTCCTGCCTTTCATATATTCTCCTTACCTTATGTTAACAAGGACAATGGCATTAAATGTAAGAAACAAAGGATTGGAAACTTGATTATTAAAAGTTGAGCCATCACTAGATGACAACCGATGGCCCTTGGGTAGCCATTGGCTTACCCTCCCTGGATGTTACCAAGCAGCTCCTTGTCACGCCACCGGTTGACAACTATAGCAACCCATCACCTAGGCACATGTTCCTATCAACCGATGGAGTGTCTGCTCCTATCAACTGGTATAACTTCTATGCTCATCATCTGATGGAATGCCTGCTACTGACATATGATGGTGCGTGTGCACATAATAATCAGTTGTGCATCTGCACTGTCAACCGTAGATGAACCTACGAGCATCAACCGACGACGCCCAAACACCGACCAACTAGTGGTGTGTCTTCACCTGTCAACCGATGGTGCGACTACACTTGTCAATCGGTGGGGCTTCTACGCCAGTCAACTGATGGGTATTTTGTGCCCATCAGCCAATGGCTCACATGCTACTAGCATCTGATGGTGGCCCTGACCGGTATCGTGCTTGGACCGTTGAGAACGTGCCCTGAGGAAAGGTACTTAGGAGGCTTGGGGCGCAAGTAAAGGACCCAAGGCTGACACCTATAAAGAGGGGATGACCAACTATGTAAACGGGTTCATGGTCGTGCACTCTACTCCTAAGTGAGCACTACTGATCAGACGTGGAGCTGCCGAAGGAAGGAGCCTCCATCGATTGATCTCCGCCACCACTGACTAATAGGTGCGATAAATGAGAGTCCATCAGTCTTGGCATCCAGACTCTCACCCGTTCACCCTCGCTGGCACTACAGCAAAATTTCCCAGTTGTGGCATTTATTCTAGTGGCTTTTATAAAAAAGCCACTATCTTTGTAATATATATACATTTTTATTTAAAATGCCTCTAAACCACCTATTAGAGTTTATAAAAAGGACATCACATTAAAGGCATTTTTATTTTTAATTAGTGGCAATCTTAAATTGCTATACCAAATTAGAAAGAATTTGGTAACGCAATATTTACTTCCTGCACTCCAAGTTTTTTCCCTCGTGCTCCAAAAGATCGTGACTATTCGGAGTTCGATTGATCTAGCTCTTTTTTCTCTCCCTAATTCCTTACACGCTCACTAGCTAGACCAACACATGGAGCGTCCTGGTCGATTGTCACCCTAGCTAGGTGCTAGTGGATTGTGTGGAGACTGGTGGCAGTGTGTTGTGTGTCAGTTGCCAGTAGCGGAGTGCCAACTTGCCAGCCACGTGCGGAGTGCCAACCATCTGTCAACAGGAAGAGCATAGGTAGGCATCATTCGACCTTCCTCCGCCGCCTATTTGGACTGAGCCCAGCCGAAGCACTTCCGCAAACTCAATCTGCCCCTCCGACACCGGTGAGCTCGAGTGCGGGACTTCGATCACCTCAGTCCAATTCCTCTTCAGGCAACCATCCAAGCTTTTGCAACTTTCTGAAGAGGTATGTTGTCATCGATTGGTTGCATTTCGTCTTTTTTTGTTGCATTTCATCAATTTAAATGTACTTCTTACTTTTTTTTACTAATCAGACCTACCACATTTCCTTGTTTGCTTCTTTTGGTTGCATTTCATCAATTTAAATGTACTTATTTTTTGGTTGATTCATTCACCGTGGATGATGTATCCATGATTTTTCATTTATCATGGATGATGTATCTATGTTGATTCATTTGCAGTGGATGGTGTTTGCTGATTTGATGGTGTTTTTTGGCTCCTAACCTTACTCGTGTTCATATATTTTCTCATTGTGAAAGCTTTTCTTCCCTTGGATTATGCCCTATTAACTATGTTTCACTAGTTTGTATTTGAATTATGGTTAAAATCACTCTTGCTTATTAGACAATGATCTCATTTTGATTTCATTGTGAAAATGATGTTGGGGATAATTCATAATGTTGTTGTTTGCAAACATATTTGCTGTTAGAATAGTCAATCATGTTGATTTTTCATTTCACCCATCAGTAGATAATATAGAATATTCCCTATGCTCCACATTTGCCATTTTGTATAATAAAATTTTCTGGTGTGGGTGTGAAATTATCCTATGTTTTGATTTACAAAATATCAAGGACTAAACTTTAAAAATTCATGTTATTTTAGAAAACTAAGTGGATGTTGTGTTTTGAGTAAGGATAAGTGAAATTTTGGACACAAAATAGAAAATTCAATCGACATGATGGGAGTAATATATCTAGGTTCATTCAAAATAATAATAATAATTTATATAGAAATGAACCATCTATAATGATAACTAAATAGATACAACACATAAAAACTAATTATGTCACACTTATTTGAAATTTCCATAGCTATGTAAACAACTCAATTTTCACCAATAGTTTTTGTGTTTTTTTGGACCGATTAAAGTTAACAAACATATTGAGAAATATATACTAAACCAAAACCAAACAATGAAATCAAAGGACAACTACATACATGATCGCCAACTAAACTAAGGATATGTGGTCCACCATTATAATATGGGGAACACTAATGTCTTCAAATTTCAACTTTCAAAAAAATGAACGATGAAATATAATCATACCATTTTGGAAAGTTTTGATGAATTAATACCAGAGATAAATAAAAAACCCAATAAAACCTATATTTTTTGTTTATCTAATTAAACTAATATTGGTGCCTTTTGGACCATGTCATGTAATGACCAACATGGTAATTCAGTCAACCATTCCATGTGCACTTAGGTCTATCTTTTTTATGTCTCATAAGTAGGTTGCTTTTTATTAACAAATTATACTGATATGTGTTTAGTTTTGTGTTTTGTACACATTTGGTTGTTTTTCAAATGGTGGGAACCCTTTTGACATAAATATTACAAAATATTATACCAATTTGTGTCTAGTTTTGTGTCTCACTTTCCAAATTGTCTGGATTTCTTTTTGCCCATGCAATTGCACTTTGGTGTTTAATGTTCTGAAATGCATTGTGATGATTTTTCAGATGGATTCAAACCATCACTTGTTTTGATGCCACATTTTCCTAAATTGTGGAGTCCTTTATATTTGACCCATGGTCAATATTATTTGACAAATTAAAGTTAGGTAAAACTAACACAAATACATGGACCTATGACTCATGTATTTTCCAATATTTTAGGTTACTCTTTAGAGCATGGTTTACAATTGATTGGTATGCATTCCTTAATGTTTGTGGACATGTTCATAATGTTTTTGGAAAAAATAAATGTGTTCTAATGTAACCTGAATCACTGTCCCTCACTACCTGGCCTTGATTTTTTGTGGGACTACTACTTGTTGATCTGGGGTCAGTATGAATTTTCATATTAGTATGCATTCCTTCACATTCATGGACCTATGACCTGCATCAGAATGTGGCCCCTATGAATAACATGTGGCCAACGTATTTGTCTCCCTATTTTTATTCAACATGCATTTTCATTCAAAATGTATCCCTATATAAGAAGAGGAGGCTTTTCCTAAGACAATTTAAACCTAAATTCCTTAGCATTGTCCATGTTTAGTTTAAAAACACGTCCAATCCATACATGAATGGATTTCCCACAAATGTCAAGCATGTTTTCCATGTAACTTTCAATCATTCTAGGTTGGGTACAAAATATTTTCCTAAGCCAAATTATATAGGATTTCAATAGAGATTTTAACTTGGATTTATTGATTTTTTCCCACGCTTAGCTTTAGTTGTGTTCTTCTTATATGGATTGGATTGATATGATTTTCTCCATGGATATGAATCACCACTTCGTTCCATGCCACATTTTCCTCAATTTGGGTCATATTATTATTGTTGTAGTTTCATCTCATAATCCTGATACATTTAGGCCTGACCACATTTTATATGCTTAGTTTATTTTTAGCTAAGTTGTTTGTCAAATTGTGGCAATGAGTAGGATTTAGACCTACCTTTAATAGGGTTTGGTTTCCATTTGAGCCAATGTAGCTAAACATGGCTCTTTTTCATGTGTAAATCAAGTTGCATGACATACTTTGCAGTCATTGATACATGTGTTAGGAGTCTGCAACTGGTTTGTAAATCATGATGAGGCTTTACTATGGTTGTTAATGTGTGTTGACCATGGCTTAACCTATTTTCTAAACAAGTAGATGTCAATGGTAATTCAGTTAACCAATCCCTATGATTGATCCTAATTTAGTTTAGTATTGTTTTGCATTCATACACAATCGTGCTAAAATTTGTAGTGTGCATTTCTGGTTTTAGGTTTGACTTTTGTTGATGTCACAACTTTACTGTGTGTGGCATGACATTTTTAGTACATCCAATGCAATTAGTTCAGGGCAGACCACAATTTGTATGCCTACTTTAGTTGTAGCCAAACTATTTGCCAAATAGTGCTTGTGAGTCAGATTTATACCTATCCCTAATAGGGTTTGCTTTCCACTTGGGCCAGTACAACTGAACATGTCTCTCTTTCATGTGCCAAGCAAACTGCATGATAGACTTTGCAGTCATTGATACTTGCATTAGGAGTTTGCAATTGGGCTGGTACATTCATTGTATAGAATTTCCTCATTATATGTTTGTTATAGTTTTTCAAAATTGTGGTCGTGAACGTGTACTCACTACCATGGTTTGTTATCAAATTGCCAATGATTTGTTGTCCAATGATGTAGATTTTTATGGCAACTTCTTTGGTTTAGATGTTGAAAACTTGGTTATGATAACTAACAATTTGGAATTCCATCAATTTGGATGGGACTAAATAAGAGGAGTGGTTGAAAATAGATCTTCATTACCAACTGCTAATCACACAACAACGAAGGATTAGTGAACATTAGACCAATTGCAAATATATAGGGCATGATCTCCTCTCTAATATTTTTTTCAATCTATCATGTCTACCACAATAAAGTTGGTTATGACAAGAAAAAAAATGTTAACTGATGTTACACTACTTTTTCTGAAAATATATAACATCATTATATATACTTACAATTGTTAGTACTTATATTTTTCAGTCTTTGTCCACCCACAACGGTGAATATAAACTAGGCCTCTATGCCAATGATAATATTCCCTGATGAAGAACAATTGGACATCATCCTAGATGATCATTCCTTAAACCAACTAACCATACTTGAACATTGGCATTTTCGAAAAGGAAGACACTACAGGCCTGGTGAAGTGACCCTAAATTTTGGCAATTATTCACTTGTTATCGAGGTTGAGTATGATTTGGCGGGAAATCTTGTATCAAAATCCAGTTGGTGTGAATGGATCAGAAAGATGCTAGTGGGTCGTAGCAACAAGATTTTTCTCCATCTAGTTGGCCATAATACCATCAATGTTTGGACAACCAACATCAACAACGAGACCCACAATCATCTATGGTGTATCAGCACACGATGGAGCTAACCAGCTCAGACGAATATGATGATGAGATCCCTGTCAGTTTAGATTCATCTAAATATAGTGAGGAGCTCCGCGACACATCATCATCATCAAAAATACCATGGTAGGTCCAATTAACATTTATAATTGTCCTGTCTTATTTTGTGTTTACACTTTTTGTCTTAAAGTAATCAATCCTCATAGATACTTTCTTTTCTGAACATCAGGAGAAGATCGCCACAATGAAAAGGCCTTGAAGTTACTAATGCAGGACCATGTTGGTGTAGTTTTTAGTTGTCTATCTATCTAGACTTGTCTGTATTAATAGTTATTTTAATTATGCGCATGTTTAGGGGTACACCAACCCCTTTGTTTAGTTATTGTTTAGGGGTACACCCCTGTGTGTGGATGTAAAAAGAGATTAATGAATGGAATTGTCCCCAAGCAATAAATGAAGTGTGTGTTCCCATGAATGTTCCAAATTCAAAAAGCCATCCTATCTAATGACACATTCGAAACCCAACAACAAAATAGAAATATGCATATCCTATTATGTAAAAATTAGTGATAAATTTCATTATAAATGGTCTTTTATCCTTATTATAACTATTCTCTTTTATCCTTATTATAAGTATTTCAAAAAATGTGTGGGCACTCGCCGAGTCTGATAGGCACACATGAACTTCATTTGCATGATTATACTAGTATTTTCTCATATTGTATTGTCTTTTTTGATATGACATACGTACTCATATATGTTATATGTTTTACTATTTTTATAGAATGGATAAGTCTTGGATAGAAGAGGATGTCTAGATGAGCAGTAAATACTTATGTGGAGTATCAATCTTTTTGGATTTCACTTTTGAACATTCATCGATTGGAGACAAGATTGTATGCCTGTGTAGAAAGTGTGCTAATGTATACCAGGTCACCAGAAAGACTGCATTGAGCCATCTATTGTGGCATGGATTCTTACCAAGCTATATTTCTTGGGCTTTTCATGGTGAAGATGCCGATGTTCAAATGGATGCTCCTACTGATCAGGGAGATTTCTTGAATGCTGAAAATTTACAAGATATGTTGCATGATACTTTTCTGAGTTTCAATGAAGACAAAAATATGGAAAGAGTGGAGCCATATAGTAACCAACATTTCAATGCTGACAAATTTTATATCTTGTTAAAGGATTCTGAGATAGAATTATATCTAGGGTGAAAGAAATATAGTAAACTTGCTTGAATCCTAGAATTCTATCACCTGGTTTGTCTTTATGGCTTGAGTAAGAAAGCATCATCTATGTTTCTTCCATTCTTTAAGAAGATGCTACCAGAAGAAGAATAGTTACGTAATTCATTTTATGAGCTAAAAAAGACTATTACGGGGTTGGTCTTAGATTATGTGAAGATTCATGTTTGTCCAAATGGTTGCATGTTGTTTTGGAAGGATTCTGTTGATAAAGACGTCTGTGATACATGTGGAGCATCAAGATGGAAAATGATTAGAATCCCAAATGATGATGATGAGCTTGCAAAAAAACCCAAGAGAATACATGTCAAAGTGCTCAGACACTTTCCACTTATACCATGCCTAATGCGGTTGTTCATGTCATCAAAAACCTCTTCCTTAATGAGGTGTCATGTAGAAGAATATGAAAAAGATGGCAAGTTAAAACACCTGATAGATTCACCTGCATGGAAAACATTTGATGTGATGCATCCAAAATTTGCTATAGACACTAGAAACATTCAATTGGGACTTGCAACTAACGGATTTAATCCTTTTGGGACAATGAGTACTTCTTACAGTACATGGCCTGTTGTGATTATTCCATATAATTTACCTCCTTGGTTGTGCATGAAGCAACCATATTTTATGTTGTCCCTACTCATTCCTGGACCAACTTCACCTGATATAGATGTGTACTTGTGTCCATTGATTGATGAGTTGAAAGAACTATGGGATACTGGTGTACATACATATGACGCTAGAACCAAGGAATTCTTTCTGATGCGTGCTTCTTTATTATGGACTATTAGTGATTTTCCAGGATATGCACATCTATCTGGTTGGAGTACTAAAGGCTATAAAGCATGTCCTTATTGTAATAAAGATAATGTCTCATATTGGTTGCCACATAGCCGTAAAGTTTGCTACAGAGGACACTGTAGGTTTTTGCCAACTAGCCACAAAATCCAAAAAGAAGCAAAGGCATTTGACGGTGAGCAAGAATTTAGGTGTGCACCTAAACCTCCTTTTGGAGCTTAAATCTTGTCACAATTGGAGGACGAAAGAACTATAATTGGTAACAAAAGGCCAAGAGGTAAAGATTCAACACACAATTGGGAAAGGAAAAGCATATATTTTGAGCTACCATATTGGAAATCTAACATTATAAGGCACAATCTCGATGTCATGCACATTGAGAAGAATATATGTGAGAGTATTGTTGGAACATTGCTAGGTTTGAAGGATAAAAGTAAGGACAACTTGAATGCAAGGAAGGATTTGGAGGATATGGGAACCAGATTTCTACTTCATCCAAAAACTATTTGTAAATATACTATCCTACCTCCAGCTTGCTATACTATGAGAAAAGATGAAAAAATATTATTTTGCAACTTCCTAAAATATGTCAAAGTTCCAGACGGGTATGTGTCTAATATATCTAGATGTGCACGGCCGAAGGATCAGAAGATTCTACCAATGAAAAGTCACGATTATCACGTGTTGATGCAACAACTTCAGCCATTAGCTGTCACTATGTCTTTGCCCAGTAAGAATGCTAAGTCCTACATTATTAATCTTTGTCACTATTTTCAAAGGTTGTGCACTAAAGACATAGATCCAAATGATGTTGCTGCATTGGAAAATGCAATAGTTGTGACACTTTGTGAGATGGAGAAGATATTCCCTCCATGTTTTTTTGACATAATGGTGCATCTATCAGTCCATCTTGCTTATGAAGCTAAGATAGCCAACCCTATTCAGTATCATTGGATGTATCCAATTGAAAGGTAACTTTTCATACGTCGTGATGACTTACCTATTGGAATGTAATTTGTCATAATATTTTCCTCAACTTTGTTATAAGGTATCTAATGACCCTAAAAGGATATGTTCGTAATAAAAGATATCCAGAAGGATCAATTGTAGAAGGATATAAAGTTGAAGAGTGTCTAACTTTTTGTTCAAGATACTTGGATGGAGTTGAAACAAAATTAAATTGGCCAAATAGAAATGATATTGACGAATAAAATTTGGAAAATGCGCCAACACATGACAGTGATGATTGGTCTATTTTCTCGATAGTAGGTCGTGGTATTGGTAAAATGGTAACATGTGTCTTGGATGAACATACATTGCAACAAGCCCATAAGCTTGTACTATTCAATTGTGAAGCAATTGAACCCTACATTAAGTAAGTTAGTGACAATTGTCTTCTATTAATAAAATGTTGTAACATATTCCAATGACATATTGCACATATTTTGTATTCAGGAAGCATAATGATATCATTAGGCAAAAACATCCTCAGAAGTCTTTAAAGGAGGTTCAGAGAATACATAGTAACTCATTTGATGGATGGTTTAAGGAACATGTAAGTTTAGTTGTGCTGATTAAATTTGTTATGCTTCATGCATAAAGTCTAACAAACTTTTCTTTTGTTAGATTGAGACACTCCTAAGAACAAAGATGGTGGATTATAAAATCAATTTTCTTTCTCAAGGTCCACATCAACTGGCAATTAAGTACAAGGGCTATGTTGTCAATGGTCAAAGATTTCATACCAAGGCAAAATATGCAAATAGAACAACCCAAAATAGTGGAGTCTTTCTGGTAGCTAAGACTGATTGTTATTCTAAAACCACTTACCGCAATCCAATTAATAGAGATGTTATATGGTGTTTTGAAGGATGTTATTGTGCTCAATTATTATGAACACTTTAAGGTAACATTATTTAAGTGTGATTGGGCAGACATCTACTCAAAGAGGGGAATCAAGCATGATGAACATGGGTTGGCTCTTGTTAATTTGAGACGACTTCAAACTATAGAAGAACTGTTTGTAGTGGCATCTCAAGTTGGACAAGTATTTTATGTAGAAGATGTCACTGCAAAAGGGTGACATTTTGCTTTAAAGATTTCCCCACGAGATATGTTTAACATGGAGTAACAATCTTGCATTGAGAATGTTGAAGCTTATGTGCAAGGTGAAACTAGATATGGGCCATCAATGACATCAGAGGATGAAGATACTAATTGTGACATAGTTAGATTAGATATGGTAGGAATCACTGTTGATAGTTCAACAATCGAAAAAGACCAATCCCAAATTCAGTAGGATGATGAAAGTGTATCTAAAAGTGATGATGATGATAGTTTTGAATTAGAAGATTACAAAATAGCAACTAATATTTCTTTTAGTTTGTCGTTATTATTTGACTTATATAAGCCTTTTTTGGCTCGATGTATCTCTATAATTTCATGTCTCACATTGTGATCTAGCTAGGTGTATGCATTTTGCATGTCTGGTATTCTTATTAATCAAATTTATCCTTGTCTCTATTGTTGTTTATAATTATATTTGATTAAATATCTGTGTCTTTAATTTTTAAATATTAATTATAAAATTGTTATTATGTTGTTCAATATTTTTTTAAATGTCTTCATTTATATGTTACTTGATATACTCAGGATGAGAGAACAGTATAGTGACAGCTGCCATAACAAGACAGGCACAAGGAATGATAAAAAAAACAAAAATGACTCATGTATAGCGACTCATTTACCTAGCATTACTCGACATGGTTGTTGGCAATCTTTGAACCTATCATCCTCAAATCGCTCCAAAAAAATGTTGGCTTCCCTTCCAGCTAAAATTCAAAATGATAGAGCAAAGAAATTCAATAAAACTATTGCTACCTATGTAAAAAATACCGAATCAACCACGTCTCCCCAAGACTCTAATATGGTTGGTGGTTCAAAATCCTCTCAAACATGCACAAATGAAAAGGAGATGGGAACAAGGTTCCAAAATCAGCACAACAAAGAAAGTGGTGATAAAGTTATAAGATCAAGAAATTCACAGCTACCACATGTGCCTAATGTGATGTCTATTCATTCAAGAAGTGTAGATAATAGAGTTTCTAATAACCAAAATAGCAATGCATTTCCTGATAACATGGACCAAAATGACATCTCTAATCACCATGTTGAGACATTGAATGTTACAACAACACCTTTTTATGGGCTAGGTAATCATTTTATTCATATCATTGCATTTATAGTGTTGCATTTTATGATATATAATTTTCCATATATATTTTATCATTTATGATTGAATGCTTAGGTCAAAAACATCGAGTACGTGGATGAACACAATGTTTGAATGTCCAGAAAAGAAAGCCCGACGATCCAATTCCCATTGAGAAAAATCAATTTGGACAACCAGTAGGTGAAAACCAATGTCACTTATCAAGTTTTCAGAAAACCATTACAAGAGATCCCAATCTTATCCACTAAACTACGAGGACTGGAGACAATTTCTAGGAAATAAAAAAGATTCTATATGGAATTTTTTGAAGGTATATTATTAAACTTTATTTTTAAATGGTTAAATGAAGCTTCTAATTGATATCCTTTATGTCGGTAGAGTAAATTCACAATGGATTCAGATCTAAAGGAGTGGAAAATGAAGAGACTAGGAAAGAAATGGAAACCACAAGTGGGAGCTCAGGAGACTATACTTCCTAGAAGATAGTCCATATGAACCATAGTTTGAAAAAGTTGTTCCCTGCGTGGACAAGTCTCATTGGAAGTTTCTTGTGGATTATTCGAGGAGTAATAAAGGAAAGGTAATGTTTTTTTTTCTATTCATTGATACTTAATGTACCTCACAAATAATTACTATGCACAATACTACAATGTTTTCCACAGAGGAAGGCTATAACTAACAAGACAAGTAGAAAATTTCAAAAGGTTAGCCACACAACAGGAACCAAGTCATTTGCATGTCTGAAATATGATGTAAGTTAGTAATTTTTGTGATCCATTTAGACAATTTGATGACATCCATTTATTTGATATTTACAATAACCTTGTTTTAATGATAAATATGGAGAAGTAAATAGGCGGAGAAGTGGATCCCATGATGTTTTTTGAGAAAACTCATCGTAAAAAAGATGGGAGCATAGTTGATGTTGAATCCGCCAAAATTTTGGTACAACACATCCTATCCTATAGTATTATGTTACATATACTAATTGCAAAGAGGTATATATTTGGTATAAAATTCATCTTCTATGTTTTGTTGTATGTAGGAAATTTTTTTCTAAGGCACGAGAAAAGCTGCGAAGAAAACAACCTGATGTTACTTCAGATGAAATTTATAGGCATGTTATGGGAGAAGAAAGACCAGGATATGTTCGTGGTTATGGAATTAGACGATCACTTTCTGATATCTGGGGCAAGAACCGTAAATCCCGAGAAGCTGAAGAAGCACAAAGGAAGCATTTCCAGGATAAGCTTGAAGAATAACAGTTGGAATTTGATGCAAAACTTCAAGAACAAAAGGATGAATTCAACCAAAAATTAGAGGAGTTACTTGCCTTAACTAGAGCAGGAAATAGTAAAGCACAACATGTTCGCACTGGCCAAGTATGAATACATTTTATACAAGATGTGTGGTATCAATTATTTTCCATGTTGACTTTTATGGACTTATGACAAAAATAAAATAATTGTGCAGACAAACTTATCAATGCAAACTCCACTCCACATAAGACATTCATCATTTAATAAGGGACAAGTATGTTTGTATTTGTGTAAATTACACTTCATTTTACGCTTATATAAATTTGTTATGTAAATTGTATTTGTTTCTAGGATGTGTATCTATTGAGTTTCACAGATCCAGATGCTAGAATTGCATTCGGTTGAGTATCTGAGGTTGACCTCATGAAAAGGGTGGGAGGTGCAATTTTAGGCTCATCATTTGTTGGTTTTTTTTGTATAGGTTGCTTTGTTGGACAATGATCCTCAAGTGATACCTTGTGATCAATATCAATCTATTGATGATGTTGTTGGCAACGTCATAGCATGGCCAAAAACACATATATTGCCAAGGTGAGCATAAAGTATGCTTATAATATTACATAATTGAAAACAAAAGTAGTATCTAAAGTCGTTTCCTTTTGCTGTAGGACATGAAGTTTAAACATAACTGCATTCTTGGATACTGTCTAGAGAGATGACATATATAGTTGTTTTTATTTAATCCAATTTTTTATTAGTACATGACGATCCAAATAATGTTGTTTCATGTCCATTGTCGTAGACAATATTGACAAATGGCAATCCTATTTTGTTTTGACCTGCTTTTGATTTTGGTATGGAGAATTTTAGTGTTATGGACAATACATTCACTATGAATGGTTTGTGGTTTTTAAATATGAGCAATGCTTGAGCATCTTGTTTGTGAGATTTACATATGAGCAATGTTTGAGCTTTCAGGTTAGGTTCTTGAAACCTATATCTATAGTGAAAGTGTGTTATTTCTCTGTTAGATGCTTCAGTGTGATACTTGCAAGGCATTCTATGCTAACAACTATTTTCATAATCTATATGGTCTAGTTCATGAGCTATGGGGATGCTTGTTCAATCTTACACTCTATCTTGTGGGGTTTTAGTCCCACACTATAATTGATTTTCTGCATTTAGATAAGCATGAGATAGTCATCCTTTATAACTAATTGGAATTGAAAACAAGAGAGAATGTCATGTAAGAGAGAATGTGTGTGTATGAAATCCCTGTGTGATGGATCATCTATGCATTTGTGGTTTTTTTGCTTCAAAATCTAGTTCCACATCAAAATTACTCTAAAGGTAGTCATAGTTATGTGATGGGGTCCATTCTTGAGAGAGATGCCTTCACACTTTGCTTCTTAGTTGCTTATGGAAGCTGAATATGATGGGTATCTACTCCATGAGAAGAGACCATGGGAGAGACTAAAGGAAGGATGTCACTCCATAAATGTAGTCATTGCAATGAACCACATGATGAAGAATGTGTGCATCCATTGGATGATAAGGAGAAACAAAGGAAAGTGGTTACAAGGCATCACTAATGTTTGGTCTTTATATAGATTTGGGTTTTCCTTCTTACTAATGTATGCTAGGTTATTCTATTATACTGTAGGTTTTCCTTCTTACTGATGATCTTTATGGATAATCATATGGCTCCATCTTGCTATGGCTCTTGTGCCTCTTCCTGAAATCTGTTACCTTTAGTTAGCAAGGTCTGCTTAACGAGGGTAGGGTTTCTTGGCAGAGAGAGCACACCTTTCTCGTTGTTTTTGTTGGGATGGTCTTGATTCGGAAAGGAAAAGAAACCAGTTGTTTGTTAAATCAATAAATTTTATAGCTTCTCTTGTATTTCGTGAATGGAAACATGCCTTCTTTAATTTGTGTCAACATTGCTTTATTTTGTTCAATCCTCAGTCATACCATCCGTTCCATTGCTTGTTATTTTTATTCTGTCTTCTTTTTATCTAGATTATGGTGTTTCACTCCCTCTTCTTCTCCATTTATTTGCCCACCTACTACATGTTGTCTTATCCCTCTTCATTCATGATCAACAATGTTCGGGGATTAGAGACTATCAAGGCATCTTTGAAATGCCATGAGTGGGCCTTTAGCTCTAAAATCACTCTAGATAATGATTGAAAAAGTCTTTACAAACTTCCTGGTGTACTTTGCACTATATGAACAAGTTGACTTATTAATATATTATATGATTGCAATGTACTTAACATTTTATTATATGGTTAACTTGTTTGTTGCTGAACCATCTATATAAAAACCTATTTAGCCTACATTATGTTCACCTACTTTTTTAGCTGGAAGGTAGTGAAGGATGTTCTCCTATCTCACCACAGAAGTTGACACCCACAAAGCTTTATGAAGTCAGATACGTTCTAGTGGGAATCATCTACAGGTCATCAAGGCTGAAAACAGACAAGTCATCTGGTTCAATGGGATAAGGAAGGTATGTGTGGTTGGCAGTGCTTCAACAAAGATGTGCTTTCTAATGTTGATGTAATTGTTTTTCGACAGATTAAGTTGATCTTTCTTGTTGTTATTCAGTTGCTTCCTTCTGTTGGATTGTTTGTGGCTCAGTTTGTCAAGCTGATCTTTTTAGCATGCCAATGTGTCAATGTACATAATGAACCAAAGTCTCCATATTACAAATTCTATAGATGGGGCTACTGAGCAGCAGGTCTGAGATGATCTAAGATGACTGAGATGCATGTCGAGACATAATGAACCAATGTACATAAGCTGTCGGACGAACTTCTCAGGAGGTGGTAAATGAACCATAGCATGTATGGCATTGTTGTGATGGTAAAATGAAGTGGTTGATACTTCTTTTTGTTAATACTCACTTTGTACAAGTATCTCCCAAGTAGACTTTATTTGGTATATTGGTATATTGGTTCTATTTTTCCATTTTAAATGCATCTGCAAACACATCTCTTTGTAATGCCTTATTTACATGTAAATAATGGTTACTACCTGATTTTTCTTCTTCTATAAAGGCTCATCAACACAATATAATGTATGTTATGTTTCTAATAGGCGGTGAACCTAGGAGGCATCTCTTCACCACTGGATGGAGTCTCTTTGTGAGCTCTATTAAATTGGTAGTTGGAGACTATCTTGAGGTTGACTCTGGCCGGGGACTATCTCATTCAACTTGGATAAGAGGTTTATGAAGAATGTGAAAAGTCACATAAATCACATCTAGGTACATATCTATAAGGCTCATTTTAATTTTTATCATGTTTTATATCAAGTGGTTCCCTAGTATTAATAAAATAGAGTTACAAGAGTGATCCTCCAACTAGTAAGAAGAGAGATAAAAGAAGATATATATTCATTTGGATACTAGTACATAAAGGCATTCCTTGAGGGACATATACACATTTTTGGAATGTTCTCTATTTGGTCATGTTTGGTGTAGGAGGATATCATGTTCAGATCCTATTCAATAGTTGATTTTTTTTATCGTCTCACTCGCAAGAATGAGGACATACCTAAAACAAATTAAGTATGGTGTCCAAAAGCCAGCCTCTCAAGTATCCAATTTTCATTCCAAATGTTAGCCTCCGATTTGGCATTAATGTTCCACCCATATGCTCTCCACATGTATCTTTAGCCAAAAATTCATTGGGCATTCAAGAGATCACATACCCTATAGTACCTAGCTTTTAGTATTGAAGCATCAATCAAGTCAAAACTTTTGAAAAAAAAAAGTCAAACTTATTTTGTAAGGAGAAAAAAATTAAAGATTTTTGGAAGTCTGAATCCTAGGCCCCAATTGCTTTTTGGTTGACAAAGTATTGTAAATTTGGTGAGCATTTGGCATCCCATCTGTAATATTACCATAAAGAAGAGGTTCCTCCTCTTGCTTCCCCATATATTTTTGACTGAAATTCAATGTTGTTTTTTGCAAAGGCTTTCTTGGCTTGAAGAGTTTTCTTAGTTTGAAGAGTTTTCTTCCTGATTTGAGTTAGTAGCTGAGATACTGAGTAGAGATCATTATTGCTTCTAGTTTTGATGATGGAATGATTTCTATTTCTCTTGAGTTTGTGTATGACTCTTGTGGTTTGTTGAAACTTTTGATTTTGGTTCTTTTCATAAGTCAACTGAAAGATTTATTACTTCTTTCCATTACTAGTGTTAGTGTGCTTATGTTTGTAAGCCTATAATGGTAAATCTCTACTCTGAAAGCCTTCTACATTACTATTATAATCTGCACTAATAAATAATATTGATTCTTAGATTGTTTTCCCAAAGACTGGTGTTAATTGGGCACGGTGAATCAGTCAGAGGAAATTGATTAAAAGTAGGAAAAATATTATATCTAGGACGAACTCTTTTTACCATTCCACTAAAAATGAAAAATATTTAGATTCATTCATCAGACAACCTACATATTTACACAGACACCACACAGACACCACTGTATGGATAATTATTAGGCTGGTTCTATGATCAGCCTAGTGGTGTTTTATTTATTATACTTTTTAGTACATTATTAACATGATTTCATTTAGACATGTGGTTTAATACCACATAGGATACCATGAAGGTATGTCAAGGACCTAGCTAGCATTTGTAAGCCTCATGATAAGACATGCTAGTTAGTTATTTGCAATTTTAGATTCTACTTTTTTGATATACAGTTGAGTTCCATGTTAGCTTCACCTATCAGTTAGTCAACTAAGTTACTTGTTTTCCCTTTTAGAACTCTGTGTGTAGCAGTAAAAGCTTGTTAACATGTAACCTTAAACAAATGGCCAATGAAGTCTGTTTACAAAATCTTATGATAGAAATTGGTCCAACTTTTGCATAAATAGTTCTTATGGTTATGATATCTTGACACCGGCTTGAGGGGGAGTAGAATGTGCAATCTGTATATTTGCTTAGTGTGTACAACATGAGTTTGTACACATGTTTAGTGTAATAAGTTCATATCTTTTCTAGATTCTTGGTTTTATGTACTAAGTGATGATTTCTTTTCAACTATAGGAAGAAGGTCAATCTCTTGTTTCTGGTTTGTTGTAAAACTTAATGAAAAGTTTAGGAACAATTGCTTTATTATCTCTATTCATCCACTTAATCTCATAATTATCTGATGATTTTTAGTTTCATACTTGCATTTGTTGTTTTGATGCACTGCAAGCTAGACCCTATGGTTGCAGACTACTTTGGGAATAGAAATTCAGGATATATGTGCTCTGATATCATGAAACTGATGTTAAATCTGGTAATTGGCATTCTAGGATGAAGGCAATTATCTCTTTTGTGGTGAGTTAGATTTGCGTCAACTCAGTGTCGTTGTGATGCTCTGCAAGCTAGACCCTATAGTTGAAAATTTTAGGAAAGTCTTTTGTATCCATGAAATATACAAGTTGGTGGGAGTGCTCTCAATCCAAATATTTAGTTTTTGAACTTTTGTAAATTTAGTATACCTCACTAAAACCAATTTTTTAATATTTCACCAAGTATGCTCTCATGGAGATGGGTGATGATAGTCTAGATCTCTCAATGGGCATGTTATTAGAACTTCAATTTAGAAGATGTACTTAGATCCTTAAAGAATTCTTGGAAAAGATTCCCTTTCCTCTCGAGTATACAAATGTGTCCTTCACAACAGTAGCTCACTGTTCAAATGAGGTATTCAATATTTTTTGATCATTACTCTTTTGCATAATTTCTATATAGAAATATATATACGTAGATTTCTACCAAGGTATTTATCGCAATTATCCCCCATTCTGAGCCCCTCATATACACTATCATCTCAAGTCAGTATTTTTCCATGTGAGATTACTCTATTGGATTCAGTCATGCACATAGAAGCTTTTTTGAGCAGATTGTGCTCCTCTTCAGGGTTGCTTGCATAATGAAGGTGTCTATCATATTTTGTCTCTTATATTAAGGATCATCAACTTAATGATGGTGTTTTTGGTGGTGTTGAGGACATTCTATAAATTGTCGTAGGCCTTCTTGTATGGCCAACAACATCATACAACTATCACAATGGATCCAAGCAATATCAAAAAAGTGTTGTACATGGTGTAAAGATCTACCATGATTGAGTAGGTTTGTCTCCTTAGTTCATCTATTGCACATGGTGTTGAGTTTTAATATAGCTCCCCTATAAATGCACCAAAGTGCATCTATTTTTCTGGTTGTTGGTTTCCAATAAGGAAATCTACTTAAGCACTCCTTTTCTTGTTGGATTTGCATTCTGTTATTTTATAGGTAAAGAAGGAATGTCATCTTGAACTCCTTTCACTCTATCACGATGACGAAAAACTCATTGGAGACATTGGTGTTGTTTCTCAATCTCTATCACTTATCCTAGATCTAGGCCCAGTCTTTGATTTGTATTTAAGTATCATAAATACATAAATGATTCATCCTTTTTTGCCCCATACAAGACCTATATCTGGGATTGTTCATGCTAACATTTCTCATTTAGAGGATGAAGGTAAGATTTCCATAGACCTATGTCTTTCCAAGGAGATTCCCAACAATATATCGCCAGCACTCTTGCCATGATGGATAATTTTGCCTTAGGATATGACCCGTACTGTGAGATTATCTTCTCCAATCATATTTTAGAGGCCTAAGATATTTTTTAGTCACCAAACGACACCCCATACTTTTGTTTCATATGTATAAGATGTTTTTCATTAAGGTAACTTTGTCACTGTCTTAAAAACATTGCAGTTGGTGATGAATTGATACTTGGTGATAAACATTTCCTCCTCTATGAAATTCTATACATCAACACCTTGGGTGATAAAGATGTACATTTTCATTCAAAATTAGGTTATAAGTTCCATAATTCTAGGTTAAAAGTTTCATAATTATGTCATTTGTTCTCACCTAATTGTTAATACAATAACAGTTAAACTAGCTTGTCCGTGGATCAGGCAAAGCCATGTGCATGTGCATAAAATTGAACACTTCTGGAATTTATGAATTGATACTTGCTAATACAATAATAGTTAAGATCTGCCTTGGCTAGAAAATATATAGTAAACAATCTCATTTAATAAAATAAGCAACATTATACAACATTTTCCATGTGGGCATATATACAATATATAAAAGATCTTCCCTGGTTGGAAAATAGATTTGTCTTTACAAGTTTTGGTTTACATTTTTAGTATGTGTTCTGACTTGCTCATGTCGTCACTTGAGTATGCTCTTTGAATCTTATCAAGTGGAATCACTATGTGAATGAATGTCTGTCCAGGTCACTAAATATTGCATAAGCTGGAGCTGTCATGCTCCTACTGCTATTGCAGAGTGCCAGTTATAGTTGTGGTAGTAGCAGCAGCAAGAAACATAGGACAGTTGCCAGTGATATACCATGGGCAAAAAACTACTACCATGTGGTATGGTAACTAGAAACCACACACCAAGAACATTGCATGTCATCTCTGTGAAGGAAAGTGTGTGTCATGATGCACTGCAATGCAGTATAAGGTTGGATAGAGATAATAGAAACACAGATCATAACTATAACCATAACATAGGAGAAACTGTGCATATCTAAGATTAAAAAACGACCAGTCACTATTGAGGTTATATATCTTATGTTGTGTTCCCCTAACCCAAAAACTCAGTTCAACCTAGAATATGGCATCCCTATTGTCATTTAGGGTCCACTTTTATGAATTGTTATTTCATAAATGTACTTGTCATACAACCATCTGAAACAAAGAAAAAGGTAATTTTGAGTAAACCATTACATCATCAGGCAAGACAATTTTTGTAACAAGTAGGGAATAACCACTAAAAACCCCAATTTTTGTGGTGTTCTTGGCGTTCGTGAGCTTTACTAGTATGCTTCAAATGGATTAGTCATTGTTTTCAGTCAAGCATTTCTTGCTCCTGCAAGTGATGGTATACATTTAATTTTTTTTTGCTACTAAGGACAAAATCTAATTAACATTTCACCATAATCTTAATTATCTGAATACATAGATGGAAACAACTATAATTAATCAAACTTACTTAACATGGCTTTCATTACTTCTCTTACAGCCTTTATTTGGTCATGTTCTCGAGGGTAGAAACTTGTCAGCAACATGTAGTATATCTAGGTTGAACAAATAATTTGATCAAAGATTATTCAAGGTTTGAGTTGAAAAGTGAATCATGCGTACGTTAAATGATGTGTATTCTTCATATAGGGTCTTTGATCTCCCAAATCACATGTATTTGTTGTGTATTGCAATAGGAGTTTGTTGTACCATGAACACTCTAGGGACATTGATGAGAAGTGTAGCCCTATTCTTGACAAACCTATAGGTATGAGAAAGAGCAGATCTGATGTATAGCAGAACTATTTTCTTCTCTAGTTGTTGGAAATGAGTTTTGAAGTCGAGTAGTCAAATCAACTAGTTTCTTCTCTAGATGAAATAGCATATCTGATGTATTAGCACCCAGTAGATCTGAAATAGCTGAAATAACAGATCTGATGAAATAGCACTCAGTATATATATATATATATATATATATATATATATATATATATATATATATATATATATATATATATATATATATATGGCTTATCTTTAATACCCGGTGGGTAACTAACGGGTAGCCACCCGGCAACACTTCCAGATATTTTTTTTCATACTTCCTGTTATTTTTTTAATTTTTTTTCGCAATTGCAGAGGAACATTTTATCTAGCTCTCCAAAAAATTTGATCAAAAAATAATATCATTTCCCCCCCCAAATTATAAAACACGTCCATATATATTACTGACTGTATATATGTATATATATACAAACACACACACACATATATATATATATATTTTTTTTTCACACTTCCTAATACTTTTTTTAAAAAAAAATTCCGCAATTGTAGAGGATAGTTTTGTCTATCTCTCTAAAAAATTTGATCAAAAAATAATATCATTTGCCCCCCTAAAATCAAAAAACCCGTCCATATATATTACTGACTGTATATTTTCTGCGCAGTTACTCTTTGCACTCAGAGTTACTCCAGCATACCATATAGTTACTCTTGCTATTCAGGCGGGTTACTCCAGCATACCATATAGTTACTCTTTTGACCCGAGTTACTCCAGCGGGTAGCGAAAATTCTGGCTACCCACCGGGCAACGAATGAACAGCCATATATATATATATATATATATATATATATATATATATATATATATGCTTAACAATGGTTATCTCCATACTCTCGTTCTTGAATGATTCACCTGCATGTTTAGCTACCATGTTGTGATGTTTGATTGTTGATTCCTCAAAAGAGTCTTACAAACCTTATCTAAGTGTTACAGAGTAGTACGAATGCATGAAAATGTTGAATGCTAAAGCTAATGGTCATATGATTTTCTTTGGGGTTATTTGTTTGCCATCTTAAGAGAGAGATGACCTTATAATCTAGATCTATCATTGGCTTGAGAGAGGAGTGAATAGATATATATATGATGATCGCTTGTAATCTTGCTAAAGGGTATACAAATGGGTGTGAGTATTGCATGTTGGTGAGAGATCTTAGTTGGTGAAACCCGATCCAAGTTCCCATCCATATTTCAGTTACATCTTTCTTGCTCGACTTTTGTTTTCTTGATTGGTTTTTCTTTTCTAGTTTATTATTAATTTGTTTGGTTTAGAACCATTCCTTAGGGAACACCATCTTGATCTACCTTTTTGTTTGGTGTATCTGAGTTTGAGGCTCTACATTCTTAGCACTTACCAACCTTATCCCTGTGATTCGACCAAAATCTTCTACATTGGACCACGTATAATAGTTGTGGGGGTTTGACTGTCGGGTTATAAATCTAAAATTCCAACTAATCTAGATCCGCTCTAATTTAGACGTGAGATTTAAGCCAGTCAACTTTTTGGTGCCATTGTCAGGGATGAGGGAAAATGGTATTGTTAAGAACACGAGTCTACTAACTACACACCCGTGCCTCAAGCTAAGCCATAAGATTGACTGCACAAAAACTTTAAATCTGCTACATTTCAATTACTTAGAATATTTTATACAACACGTCCAGTTCTCTAACTTGACTATGCAATCCATTTAGGTAGCCTGAAGGGAAGTAGATTTAATCAACACTTCACCCTCTCTTCACGACACCGTGCTTCCTTATAGAGATGGTAGCCTTACTGGGGAGGATCATAATGCAAGAGCCCAACAATATCATCAACCTCTAGAAATTAAAGAGGAAGAATGTCACTTAGACGGGCACCACCACAAGGAAGAGTGATGTGAAGAGGAGAAACACCATCATGAGCACTGCCATCACTGCAATAGAAGACACAAAAGGAATCACCATGAACATGAACATGATCAAGAACTTGAGCGTGATAAAGAACGTGAACGTGATCATGAATGCGAAACTAACGACCAAGACATGGAAGGTGGAGATGATGAGGAAGAAAAGGCACTTAGATAGATAGTTGCAATAAGGGCCAATGAACCAAGATGCCCAATTGTTACCCCAGATTTTGATGTGACTAATTTTGAGTTGGAACCTGTAGTCATTGCTATGATACAAAACAAGACTTTCCTAGGGAATTCAAAGAATGAGAATCCTTACCATCACCTTGATGCCTTCAAAAGCATCCGCGACACCATCAAGATGAGGGGAGTGCATCAAGAAGTTATATATTGCAAGGGGTTCATTTTCTCACTTGAAGATAAAGCTCTATCTTGGTATCTTAATCTACCTCAGCAATCCATAGATGGATGGAGGCCCCTTGCTAATGATTTCATCACTAAATTCTATCCCACTAAGAGGACTATTTGAAATATGCAAAAGATCACTTCTTTTGTGCAAAAACCCAGAGAAAATCTTCATGAAGCTTGGGAACAACATCAAGAATACAAAAGGAATCATCCTCACCATAACTACTACAAAGGATTCCTGGTTACCACGTTCTAAAATGGGTTGACTACCACGTAAAGGAATTTGCTAAATGCTGCCACAGAGAGTGATTTCCTTGGAAAGAAGTCGAGCAGAACTATGAAGATCATCAACAACATGGTTGCATTACAAGAAAGCATGGAGTATAAAAGAAGTGATCAAGGTTCAACCAAGAAGGATGACTCTAATGGACTGTCAATAGAAGTCAAGTCTCAAGAAATAATTACAACTCAAATTCAAAAGATTGGTACATACATCAAATGCTTAAAAGACACTAAAGGCAAAGGCAATAAACAGATTGAGAAGGTCATGATGTGTGTTACGTGTGGCTAAGGAGGCATGGAGTCAGCAATTATATTTGTACATGGCCGAAAGAAATTGAAAGTGAAGAAGAGACAAAAAATGTCACTTATGTAAATTTTAAATGTCTAGATCATCCAAGATTCAATTATGGCAACAAAGATGTTGTTGAGAACTCTCATCAACTGAGTGGTTCATCTAAACTACCTCCAGGATTCGAGAAAAAAAGTGGACCAACTCAATATTCTATAACTACTAGTTATCAGATGAACAAAAGCAACTATCAAAGTCAAAATAAAAATACAAGCCGACAAAGTCAAGGAAAAAATCAAAGTCAGAGTCAGAACAAAAATAACAACCAACCTGACATGATCCGCAGCTATTTGATTTTGCAAAAAGACATGATTCTGTGAACGACTAGCTTACCCAAAGCACCATCACCAACTCAGGGGTGTTAAGAATGATGAAAACCCAAATGGTGGATATGCAAACACATCAAAGACAATTTGATCAACAACTATACCAGCTGGCAGAACTCATGAAAAATCCTTCAGGGAAGATTCCATTGAACACAAAAATGGCAAATATGGCCACACTTTGATTAGGAAGGATGTTGGAAGATCATGGTACCAAGGGCACCACAGAGGAAAGAAATTGTAATGAGCCACAATCTAAGAAAGTAATTGTGCAAGAAGAATCTAAAAAAGAAGAACCCACTGATAGGGATATAAAGGAGAAGAGAATCACAAAAATAAGAAGGGTGAAAAGGTCAAGAACCCAGATCCCACAGAAGAGGTCTTTACACTAAGAAATCCCTATGCTCTGAGGGTCCCATTTCCATACAGATTGATCAAAGCTCATCTGAAGAAGAGATACGAGAAGTTTATGGAGGAAATGAAGAAATTACACCTAGATATCTCATTTCTAGACATAATTGAAGAGTTACCAACATATGCTAAGTTCTTCAAGGACTTGATCACAAACAGAAGGAGAGGGGACCATGTCGAAATAGTACAATTGGCCAAAATGTCAAGCGCTTTTGTTCAAGCTGAGCTACCCACAACGAAGAAAGATATAGGGATGCTTACTATCCATTTTTGTGTTGGAGACAATGTGGAAAGGAAGGGGTTAGACCACTTGGGAGCGAGCATTAGCCTTATGCCACTAACCCTAGCTCAACGGCTTGGATTAACGGATATGGTGAAAACTGGCATGAGAATAGAGTTAGACGACCAAACCTTTACAAGACTAGTGTGAATAGTAGAAGATGCCCCAATATGGGTTGGCCGATTCTTTATACCATGTGATATAGTAGTGATTGATATTATTGAGGACCCAAAGTGCCCTATGATATTTGAAAGACCCTCCCTAACCATAGGAAGAGCTCGAATAGATGTGGAAGAAGGGATAGTTACTCTGTGTGTTGGTAATGATCATATAGATTTTCATGTGCAAGATGCCAATAGGGGACTCTCTATCTTTGAGTCAGCTTACATCATGGATAGCTACAATCAATATTGTGAAGAAGGACAAGGGGATAAGACAATTGTTGATCCGCTTATGCGATCCTTCAACAACCTTGACCCCAATCTAGAAGACCCAAAAGTGGTTGAAATTTTGGTTTACCTGAATCAACCCGAGGAGGAGTTTAGTGATGATGAAGAAGTAACCTTCAAAATAACAAAGTATACATCCCTCAAGCAAACCCTAAAGAGGAGGAAATGCCAAAACTGAATCCTTAGCTAAAGTTGTTTTCTGAAGGGTTGAAATATAAATACCTTGACGATGAGGAGAGGAATCATGTGATAGTTAAAGCAAACTTGACAGATGAACATATATAAAAATTTCTAAAGGAACTCAAATTGCATGGAAAAGCTATAAGGTATTCTGTTGAGGATATCAGAGGTGTTATTCCTTCATTATGTATGCATAGAATCAACCTTGAGGAAATAGCTAAACCTCTAGCTCAGCCACAAAGGAAGTTAAATCAATTGCTAAAGGAAGTTGTGAATAAGGAAGTAATTAAGTTGCGGGATGCCAAGATCATATACCCTATAAGTGACAGTAAATGGGTAATCCCTATTCATGTAGTACCCAAGAAAGGTGGGATGACCATTATAAGAGGGGAGGGTGGAGATGAAATAGCAACATGAATCATAACAGGCTGGTGTATGTGCATCGACTATAGGAAATTGAATGCTGCTATAAGAAAAGATCATTTTCCTCTACCCTTTATTGATCAAATCTTGGAAATATTAGCACTTCGTGATTACTTCAATTTTCTAAATGGGTATTCAGGATTCTATAAAGTATTGATTCATCCTGACGATCAAGAAAAGACAACCTTTACCTACATATATGGCATGTATGATTTTAAAAGAAGGCCATTTGGGCTGTGTAATGCACCCACAACCTTCCAACGCAGCATGATCTTCATGTTCTCAAATTTTCTGGAAGATATAGTGAAACTTTTCATGGATGACTTCTCTGTATATGGAACAAACTTCAATAAGTGTCTGAAAAATCTATCCCTAGACTTGCAAGCTGCTAGGAAAAGCACCTAGTTCTGAATTGGGAAAATGTCATTTTATGGTGCAAAGCGACATTGTCTTAGGACATAAGATTTCCAAGAAAGGAGTAGAGGTTGATCTAAGTAAGATTCAGGCTATATCTAAGCTTGAAACACCTAAATTTGTTATAGGAGTAAGGAGTTTGTCAGGACATGTCAGATACTATAGGTATTTCATAAAAGATTTTTCAAAGATCACTAAGCCCCTATCGAACCTCCTCATTAAAGATGCATAATTTGAGTTCACTAATTTCTGTTTAGAATCCTTCAATACTCTTAAAGAGGCCTTAACAACATACCTGATTCTACAAGCACTAGATTGGGAGATGCCTTTCAAAATTATGTGTGATAGAAGTGACTTCACAATCGGAATTGTTTTGGGATAGAAGAAGGACAAGAAGTGCCCCGTGATCTGCTACGCAAGTTGAACGTTGTATGAAGCCCAAGTGAATTATACCACCATGAAAAAGGAAATGTTGGCCATTATATTTTCCTTTGATAAGTTCAGGTCATACTTAATAGGATCCAAAGTGAAAGTATGCACTGATCATGGGGCTATGAAATACCTCATGTAGAAAAAGGACACAAAACTGAGACTGCTATGGTGGGCCTTACTACTACAAGAATTATATCATGAGATTATTGATAAGAAGGGAATAGAGAATTTGGTCGCAGATCACCTATCGAGGGTAGTTTTCAATGAAGAAAATCAATTGTCTGTAAAAGACAAATACATCGATGAGGTTTTTTTAATGGCTCCGTCAATTGAACCAACGCTACCTTGGTTTTTTGAATTTTTGTAGCTATCTAGCCTGTGGGCTGCTACCTTCTAAGATTACCTATAGTCAGAAGAAGTTTTTCTCCATATGAAAAAAGTTACTACTGAGATGACCCTCTCTTATTCAAAAGATGCTCTTACAATTTATATCGTTGTTGTGTGCCGCAAGAAGAAGTACCTCAAATCCTCCAAAAATGTCATTCCTCACCTTATGGAGGTCACCATGGAGGAGAAAGGACTACTGCAAAGGTTCTATAGTTAGTCTTCTATTAGTCCACACTCTTAAAGGATGTTATGTCATTTGTAGAGAACTTTAAGGAATGCCAGCTCACCAAAAATATCAAGTGGAGGAATGAGATGCTTATGTCTGACTGGGTGGAAGTGGAGATTTTTTATGTTTGGGGAATTGATTATATGGGACCCTTCCCTTCTTACAGAGGAAACCAATACATTCTCATCATAATAGATTATGTCTCCAAGTGGGTAGAAGCTGTAGCAACCCCCTTTTGTGACTCTAAGGCAGTTGTGAGACTTTTTGAGAAAACCATTTTCCCTAGATTTAGAGTTCCACATATTGTCATTAGTGACGGGGGGTCCAATGTCATGGAAAAATAGTTTGAAGCACTGCTAACGAAGTACGGGGTCAAGCATAAAGTAGCCACACCATACCATCACCAGACATCGGGACAAGTGGAAGTTTCAAATTGACAAATCCAACAAATATTAGAGAAAACCATTAGTAGGACCCGTAAGGATTGGTCCATGAAGTTGGAAAATGCCATCTAGGCATATAGAATTGCTTACAAAACACTGATAGGAACTACCCCCTACTGGTTAATCTATGGAAATTCATTCCATTTTCCTATTGAACTAGAACACAAGGCCCTTTGGGCTATCAAATTCTTAATATGGAGCTAGACAAAGATGAGAAGAAAAGGTATTTGTAGCTTCACAAACTTGAGGAACTGAGGCTACATGCCTATGAGAATGCCCACATCTACAATCAAAGAATGAATGTATGGCATGATGCCCAAATTAAGCATAAAGATGTTTCTGAAGGATATAAGGTTTTGCTGTTCAATTCAAGAATCTTGTTATTCCCAGGAAAATTAAGGTCCAGATGGTCTGGACCCTTCTCTGTTGACAAGATTTACCCATCTGGGGTGATGGATATTACTAGTGAAAAGATTGGTACTTTTAAGGTGAATTGACATAGAGTAAAAAGATACTATCAAGATGAGGCCTTTGTAAGAAGGTCAGAACTTGAGCTAGAGGAGCCCAAACATGCTCCAACTAAAAACTCGTGAGAAGCTATAAACAAAGAGTCAAGCTAAAGACTTTAAATTAGCACTTCTTGGGAGGTAACTAAAGGATTTCTATATCCCTCCTATCCACTTTTTTTTATAATAAACCGTCAGTACATTAATAGTTCCTAGTTTAAGGCCCTCGTGCCTTTTGAATTTAGTAAGTAATATAATTTTGTGAACAATTTTATCTAAAAAAGGTTTCAACTTGGTTGTTAGGAGTTAATATGCAATTAATAAAATATATCAAGTTTATATACATGTTCTTCACTACAGGAGTCAATTCTATCAGGCCATCGGTTGATCTAAACTAGCGATTGGTACCCGAAAGAACCACTGAGTGATAGAACCATGCCTCACCATCAGTTGAGTAAGGAGGAACCACCACCGGGTGATTATAGCAGAGCCTCCATCGGATGTCATTTGTATACGATCCACCGACTAATCAAGGCACCTTCACCGCCTGTAAAGCTATAGACTGATGGTAGAAGGGTGGGAGATCTTGCCAAAACACCCAATGGTAGACCAAATGTTAGAAAACTATAAAAGGGGACCAACTTCTCCCCTTTCAGCTTTCTTTCACTGAGCGAACAAGTCAAAACCCTACCAGTAGCAGGGAAGGAAGACAAAGCGACAGAGACAATCCCCCCCCCGTGACTATTTAGAAATGAAAAAAAAGACGAAGCCATCTCAGACCAAGCAGAGAATGCTAGAGAAATTCTTCCAGACCATCGGTGAGCACTACACCCAGTGACGAAAACGTAACCCCTAAAACTTAGGGTTTTTCCCTAACCTTGTGCCACTGTCTTCTTCACCTTCCTTCTTCCTGAACTGTTTGAATCATTGATGAATGAACGTCACCACCGATCGTCTCTCCACCTTCCTTCCTAACCTTCGCCTTTAGGCACTACCATTAGTTGTCATTCAAACTATAAGGACTCATTCCTAAATTACTTTAATTCCTAGTTATATCTTACAAAGCATCAATAGTTATTGATTTAATTTTCTCCTAATCAGGTCAAATATTGATTTAAAACATAAGCCTTGTTTGTTAAATTAATATTTTGAATGATTAGGTTAGTAGGGTCACAAATTTAAAACCCTAGATGCATGAAATCATCAATAGAGAATGTGATGATGAATTTGGTGTGAAGTATACTATTCTAGTAAAAGATATTTATTATTTTGTGTGTCAATCATATTATTTGAATTTTTGATATGTATTGTATAACTAAATTATTCATGTTAGTAATTTTTTTTTAGAATTTTTAGAGTTTCCTAGAGCTATTGATCAGTCGAGTTTTCCCCAAAAAAAACTCAGCCGATCATGATATACATGCTTAAGTATAGCGGTGTAGTATTTTGTTTTATTTTTATTTTTTGGATTATCCAATTAAGCACAAATTATAACTTAAGATTTAATACTCACTTTACAAGAACATATTAAATTTTCAAAATTTTTGTAGAAGTTTTGTATCACAACAGAACCTTGAATCGATCGAGTTATGTGACAGACAAACTCGACCGACCTGATTTTTCTAGCAAAATAAAAAAGACTGAAAAATGTTTATAATTAATTATTCCAAGCACCTTAATGAGTATTTAGGACTCTATTACGACCCAAGAACCTCTCATTTCTGTCCCACACTTCAGATCTTCTTAATTCTTGAGAGAGTAGGGGATTCTAGGGTTTGGAGAATATCAATTGCAAATTTCAGATTTTTGGGTTTTCTCTTTCCAAGGTTGGTAAATTTTGTATAGATCATTAATCTTTATTAGGTTTATTTACATTAATTCTCTCCTATATATAGAACTTTTCACTTCCCTGATTTGGATCAAAAGATGCCAAATTAACCTCTTCTTTCATTCTTTCTTCTTCAACTCTTCTTCTTAAATTCTTCTTCTTCTAGGTTCTTGAGTGAAGAGGAGTAGGGAAATTCTATTTTCTTGAAGCTAGGACTTGATTCAAGAATTAGCAGTAGTAGCTGGGCTACGAATTTTAGGTGCTTCACACATGAGGTGAGTGGTGTAGGTTCATTTGAAAACTATTAGTGAACTATAATCCTAAATCTCATCATTAAACTACAATTGGTGGAAATTGAGAACTCTAATAATGCATAGGATTGTTTTCTTATTTGACCTTGGATATGATTCTTGTACTGATCCTTTCAAATGAATCAAGTGGATGTTATATTTTCTTGATCATGAGTAATGTAAATTTAATTGAATTCAGATTGCATAGTCTTATTATATATACATTGCAAATACCACATATTGTTTAAATATGGAGTGTTGTCTATGATATGTGAATTTTTAAGTTGTGATTGTTTCATGTGAATTTATATGATGGAAAAAGGATATGTAGGGTATCTGTAATCTGAATTGAAACATATGTATCTCTAAAACCCTAATCCACATATCCTTGGATTAGAATGAGAAGTCACATATGTGCCATATAATATTCCCCTATTTTCCTTAAAGTGAGTAAATGCACTTAATATCCATTATAACCTAATCATCTAGATTGGAGTCCGGAACACTGTGATTTCCCCCGAGGTTTGCACTGGGGAAATGAAACAAGATTCCTTCTAATAATCCTTAGATTATGAAAAGAAATGTTGGAGTGTGATTCTAGACCTTGAAGGCTAGGTTATCAAAATTTAGGAAAGATATCAAGATGAGATGCTAACCTAAATTCTCTACTCTTGAGTGAATGAAATGCATTGTATTTGAAACACTATTATGGAAATTATGATCTTGATGTGAAAGGGATTAGGAGGGACGGTTTTCTTTAGTAACTCATATGTGATGCCCTAGCTTTGGCATTTGTGTCATTAAACCGATCTCATGTACCTAAGATGAGGTTTTTAAGGTAGAGAGGCTTTATGCTCTTACCTAGCCAATGTTTGGCAACTATGAGGAAGGCCAGAGTCTGTTGTTTATCTTAGGGTTTCTTGTTAACCCTAAGATGTGGGCAGTGAGTCATTGACACGATAACCTAGTGTGGTGACTTTTACTTGATTAGGTACAGATCAAGTAATTTAGGGCAAACCTAACAATGAATCTTGGCAAGCCGAGAACAAGATTTGATTACCAATCTCCGATTACATGTTAGTTATATTTGTTATTTAATGTTATCTTATGTAGTTTATATCTATCATTATCTGTGTGATATTTAGAATTGTTTGATTTAATCTAAAATATACTTATCTTTGATTAGTTAAAAAAAGATTAGTTCACTGCTAGTTTTATCTTGAACCTGTTCCACTCACTCAGTGTGCTGATAAGTGGTGGTTCAAATTTTTACAAGTACTGATTTAGCTTTAGTTCACCAAGGAGCTACTTATCCATAGTCATCTTTTCTTAACCATCTGAGGTGGAGAATTCTCTTATTATTATAGGTTGTATGTATAGGTTGTACCTATACTAGGGAGTTCTAAGAGGGTGTGTGTGCTTGTAGTGATGTACTTTATCTTGATCTAGGTTGCTTATGTGAATGTAATTGTGTAAATTTCTACTTCATTTTGTATCTTGAATAATGCTTACATCTTGGGGGGCTTGCTTATATATGATCTGTTGAAAATGAGTAGTACTTAGTTGCTTATGTTAGATATGGAATTAAATGGAAAAGGTTGTTTGTGTTTTTCATATAATAGAATTTCTTAATTCAAACTTTTAATTGTTAGTTTGAGATTTAGTGTGGTTAGTTTGGATAACACCATGGGGTCTCAGAGGTGGGATCCCACAAATTGTGGTATCAGAGCCTAGGTTTTTATTAGTACCTATGTACAGGGACATTAGATGAGTCTATGAGTCTTATTGGATCATTCAAATTATCTAATGATATATGGAATATTCTCTTTTCTTTCATATCATGGCTGGTAGAGGTGAAGAACAGGCGGAGAGTCGGTATGTGGAACCTCCATTAGGTGGTTCCAGGGATGAACCAGGACAGGAAGATCCTCCTATTGAAGTAATGGATCAACACCATGCACTAACTACCTTATCTACCACTGATCCTCTCTATGCTATGGAACAGAGACTAGTGTCAGTGATGGCTTATGCAAGAATAGGGCTAGTCCTTCCATTGCCTCCAAGTCTTCCTAATCCATTTCATGATATTAGTAGGTCTTATGAGAGGTTGAGAAAGATGGGTTCCTATGACTTCTATGGCACAGCTGATCTTGTAGAAGAAGATGCTTGGCTGTATGAAACTGAAAATGTGTTTAAAATAGCTCATGTATCTGATGAGAGAAGGTGAACAATGCTACTTATCTCCTAAAAGGTAGTGCAAGTCACTGGTGGAGCATGGAAGAGACGCACTTGGCTGAATAGAGTTTGACATGGGCTGAATTTAGAAAGAGGTTTGAGTTCCTCTATTATCTTGCCACATACATACATGACAAGATTCATTAGTTTGAGACTCTGAGGCAGAGATAGATGATAGTGACTGAATATGAATTTATATTTCTCAATTTTCTTAGTTTTTGTTTGTAGCTATGTGTCATAGATGAGGATAAGATCAGACGTTTTGAACAAGGTTTGAACTATGATCTGCATGAGAGGATAGTTGTGATAGAATCCAGGACATATTTTCATGCCTTTGTTGATGCAGTCAGGCGTGTGGAGCATGTCATTCAACAGAGGTGGGAGTTTGAGACCCGCAAGAGGACATGTGGTGAGTTGAGTAGGAAAGGACCTAGTGCACATTTGATGATGACTAGGCCTCTTTCATATCCTTCTAGGAAGTCAGCATGCCAGCTAGTATACCACCACAGATTCCATATGGTAGGGGTATTACTACTTTTGCATCTAGGGGGGCAGCACCATAGAGGACACAGAGTACAAGAACTGTGAAAGGACCTCATAGGCTGGGTTTTCACTCGACACCACCACAATGTACATACTGCAACAAGTTTCATAAAGGTCCATGTTGGGGCCCTGATTTCAAGGGTTGTTTTGTATGTGGTCAGGAAGGACATTCTGTTAGGGATTGTCCACAGAGAACTCAATAATAGTCAATGACTAGAGTACAGAGACCAATGTCACCACAAAGCTCAGGAAGAGGGTATGCATCACAGGTAGGTTCCAATACTCAGGGAGCCACAATACATCAGGGTAGAGGATGAGGTCAAGGCATGCAGCAGACAACAGCCCGTGCTTATGCTTTGACTCAGTAGGAGGGAGTTGTTTCTCCACATGTTGTGACATGTCAGATTTGTTTAGTTACATCCATTCTTATACCTATTACAGTGTTGATTGACCCTGGTGCTACACATTCTTTTGTGACTCAGGATGTCATAGCTAGAGGTCAGCTTTCTATTGAGGAGCTACCTTATGATTTCTTGTTGAAGATACCTACTGTACAACCTATACTTGTGATAGAGGTTTGTCTAGAATGTGTTCTAAGCTTTAATGGACAATGCATAAAAGTGTACTTATTACCACTTGAAGTGCATAGCTTTGATATTATTCTAGGCATGAATTGCTTAGAGCAGTATCGAGTGAAGCTAGATTGCTTTACCAAGGAAAATATTTTCTCTAAGGGAGATATTTCTTGGATCTTTCAAGGCGATAGGAAAGTATTATCTACATGTTTGATAACTTCTATAGCTACTGAGAAAATGATGAGGAAGGGATGCATAGGTTATCTTGTACATGTAATAGATACTAGGGTTGTGAACCCTATCATATCTGATGTACCCATAGTAAAAGAGTACAGTGATGTTTTTCCTTATGAACTACCAGGATTACCTCCAGTTAGAGATATTGATTTTGAGATCAATCTAACTCTAGGCACTCAACCAATTGCACAAGCACCATATCGCATGGTTCCAGTTGAATTAAGAGAGCTAAAGAAGAAATTGCAAGAATTGCTTGATAAGGGTTTTATTCAACCTAGCACATTGCCATGGGGAGTACTGGTGCTTTTTGTAAAGAAGAAGGATGGCACAATGCATGTGTGTATTATTATAAGCAATCAACAAATTCACTATCAAGAATAAATATCCTTTGCCTAGGATCGATGACCTATTTGATCAATTAAGAGGGGCAACAATGCTTTCTATGATTGATTTGTGATCAGGTTATCATCAACTTAGGATCAAGGTTGAAGATGTCCCCAAGATAGCTTTCAGGACTAGATATGGGCACTATGAGTTTTTGGTTATGTCATTTGGACTAACCAATGCACCAACATCTTTTATGGATTTGATGAATACAGTATTTCATCAGTACCTTGATCAGTTCATTGTTGTTTTCATTTATGATATCTTGATATATTCTATAAATAGGGAGCAACATGAGGAGAATTTACAGTTGGCTTTGCATTTACTAGGAAAAAATAAGGTATATGCTAAGTTTAGTAAATGCGAGTTCTGGCTATCTGAGGTGGCATTTCTAGGCCACATGATTTCCTCTAAAGGGGCTTGTGTAGATCCTAAGAAGGTAGAATCTATAATCCAGTGGGAGAAGCCCAAGACACCCACTGAAGTGAGGAGTTTTCTTGGTTTAGCAGGATATTACAAAAGGTTTATACAGGACTTCAGCATTATTTCCATGCCTTTGACTAGTTTGATGAGGAAAGAAGTCTAATTCATATGGACAAATCAGTGTGACCATAGCTTTCAATAATTGAAGAAGCTATTGACATCTACACCAGTCCTAACTCTTCGTGAGATAGGGAAATGTTATGTTGTTTATTGTGATGCTTCAAAGAAGGGTTTAGGTTGTGTTCTTATGTAGGATGGCAAGGTAGTCCCATATGCTTCTATACAATTGAAGAAGCATGAAGAAAACTACCCTATGCATGATCTCGAACTTGCTGCAGTAGTCTTAGCATTGAAGACATGGTGACATTATCTATATGGAGAGCCTTGCTAGGTATATACTGATCATAAGAGCTTGAAATACATCTTCACAAAGAAAGATCTAAATATGAGGCAGAATAGATGGCTTGAATTCATTAAAAACTATGATTGCACCATTGATTACCATCTTGGAAAGGCAAATGTGGTGGCAGACACATTGAATAGAAAGTCGTCATCTTTTATGCCTTCTATAGAGATTAATTCCATGGCATGCATTAGAAGGGACATGCTTTTGTCTTTGAGGGAGATGAATGTGCATATGGATATGACATCTTCTGGTGGTCTTCTAGCACAACTCCAGATAAAACTTGTGTTGGGGCAACATATTAAACAAATGCAAGGCACTGATCCTTATATTCAGACTTTAGTGGAAGAGATGCAACAAGGGAAAAGAGAAAGTTTCCACTTCACTAATAAGGATCTTTTATGTTTTCAGGGAAGGTTATGTGTCCCAGATCAGGTAGAGTTCAGAAATATTGTTCTTGAGGAAGCACATTAATCTATGTATGCAATGCATCCAACTAGTTCCAAAATGTAAAAAAATTTCAAGGAATTGATTTGGTGGCATGGAATGAAAAAAGATGTAGTTGATTTTATTGCAAAATCGTGTATATGTCAGCAAGTAAAGGCATAACATCAAAGACTCAGTGGGCATTTGCAGCCTTCGCCTATACCAGAGTGGAAATGGGATCACATGACTATGGATTTTGTAGTCAGTTTACTCCGTTCCTCTAAGGGACATGATTCCATATGGGTTGTCATAGATAGATTGACAAAGACAGCTCATTTTCTTCCTATCAAGACAACTTTTTCTACTGAAAGACTAGCTCAGATATATGTTTATGAGATAATAAGACTACATGGAGTTCCCCTTTCAATTTTATCAGATAGAGGTCCACTGCTTACTTCTAGGTTTGGGGATAGACTACATGAAGAAATGGGAACTCAATTGAAGTTCAGTACTGCTTTTCATCCCCAAGCTGATGGATAGTCAAAAAGGACAATAAAAACCCTTGAAGACATGTTCCCTGGAAGTTGGGACTCACATGTTAGCCTGATTAAATTTGCATATAATAATGGTTACCAATATAGTTTTGGAATGGCACCTTATGAAGATCTATATGGCAAGAACTGTAGATTGCCATCATGCTGGTATGAGACTGGTGAGAGACACATGTTGGGAATTGAGATAGTACAACAAACCTCTGAGAAGATCATCGTGATATGCCAACAATTGAAGGTTGTATAGGATACACAAAAGAGCTATGCAGACCGTAGGCATAGACCTTTTGAGTTTCAAGTAGGGGATCTAGTATATCTAAAAGTTTCTCCTTGGAAAGGTGTACTTAGGTTTGGAAACTGGGGCAAGTTAGCTCCTAAATATATGGGACCATACCCTATTCTACAACGGGTTGGAAAAGTAGCTTACTGACTTGAGTTACCACCTGATATAGAGAAGATACATGATGTGTTTCATGTATCTATGCTAAGGAAGTGTCATCCTGATACTGATAAAATCTTCTATCCATCTGATGTATAGTTTGCAAATGATGTGACTTATGAGGAAGGCCCATTCAGATCATGGATAGGAAGATCAAAAGGTTGCGTAGACGTGAGATACTTATGGTGAAAGTCTTATGGAAACATCATGGAGTTGAATAAGCAACATGGGAACTTGTAGATGAGATGCAGAGATGCCATCCCAACCTTTTCTAGAGTTTCAGGACGAAACTCTAAAAGGAAGGGAGATTTGTAAGGACCCATTCCTAAATTACTTCAATTCCTAGTTAGATCTTACTAAGAATCAATAGTTATTGATTAAATTTTCTCCTAATCAAGTCAAATATTAATAAAAAACATAAACTTTGTTTGTTAAATTAATTTTGTGAAAGATTAGGTTAGTAGGGTTATAAATTTAAAACCCTAGTTGCATGAAATCATCAATAGAGAATGTGATGATGAATTTGGTGTTAAGTATAACAGACTAGTAAAATATTTTTATTATTTTTTGTGTGACTCATATTACTTTTAATTTTGGATATTGATTGTATAACTCAATTATTCATGTTAGTGAAAAATTTCAGAATTTTTATAGTTTCCTGAACCTGTTGATTGGTCAAGTTTTCCCCTAGAAAAACTCAGCCGATCATGCTATACAGGCTTAAGTATAGAAGTGTAGTATTTTATTTTATTTTAATTTATTGGATTATCCAATTATGCTCAAATTTTGATACAAGGTTAAATGCTCAGTTTACAACAACATATTGAATTGTCAAAAAATTTGGAGAAGTTTAGTATCACAACAGAACCTTATATCAGTCGAGTTCTGAGAGAGACAAACTCGACTGGCCAGATTTTTAGGAAAAATAAAAAAGACTAAAAAATGTTTATAATTAATTATTACAAGCACCTTAATCGGTATATAGGACTCTATTATGACCCAAGAACCTCTCATTTCCGTCCCACACTTCAAAGATTTGTAATTCTTGAGAGAGGAGGGGAGTCTAGGGTTTGGAGAATATGAAGTGGAAATTTTAGATTTCTGGGTTTTCTCTTTCCAAGGTTGGTAAATTCTGTATAGATCATTAATCTTCACTAGGTTTATTTGCTTTTATTCTCTCCTATGTATAGAACTTGTCACTTTCTTGATTTGGATCAAAATATGTCAAATTAATCTCTTCTTTCATTCTTTCTTCTTCAATTGTTCTTCTTCTAGGTTCTTGAGTGAAGAGGAGCAGGAAAATTCTAGTTTCTTGAAGTAAGGACTTGATTCAAGAATTAGTAGTAGTAGTTGGGCTATGTATTTTAGGTGTTTCACACCTAAGATGAGTGGTGTAGGTTCATTTGAAAACTATTAGTGAACTATAATGCTAAATCTTCTCATTAAAGTACAATTGGTGGAAATTGAGAACTCTAATAATGCATAGGATTGTTTGCTTATTTGACCTTTGATATGATTCTTGTATTGATCCTTGCAAATGAATCAAGTGGATGTTATATTTCTTGATCACGAGTAATGTAAATTTGATTGAATTCAGATTGCATATTTTTATTATATGTACATTGAAAATACCACATATTATTTAAATATGGAGTGTTGTCTATGATATGTGAATTTTTGAGTTGTGATTGTTTCATGCATATTTATATGATGAAAAAAGGATATGTAGGGTATCTGTAATCTGAATTGAAACATATGTATCTCTGAAACTCTAATCGACATATCCTAGGATTAGAATGCAAAGTCACATATGTACCATATAATAAACCCCTGTTTTCCTTAAAGTGAGTAAATGCACTTAATATCTATTATAACCTAATCATCTAGATAGGAACCCTAAACACTGTAATTTTCCCCTGAGGTCTGCATTGGGGAAATGCAACGGGATTCCTTCTAATAATCCTTGGATTGTGAAAAGGAATGTCGAAGTGTGATTATAGACCTTGAAGGCTAGGTCACCAGAATTTTGGAAAGATTTCAAGATGAGATGCTAACCTAAATTCTCTACTACTGAGTGAATGAAATGCATTGTATTTGAAACACTATTATGGAAATTGCGAACTTGATGTGAAAGGGATCAGTAGGGACATCTTTGTTTAGTATCTCGTATGTGATTCCCTATCTTTGACATTTGTTTCATTAAACCTACCTCATGCACCTGAGATGAGGTCTGTAAGGTAGAGAGGTTTATGCTCTTACCTAGTCAATGTTTGGCAACTCTGAGGCAGACCAAAGTCTCTTGTTTATCTTAGGGTTTTCGTTTAATCCTAAGATGTGGACAGTGAGTCGTTGACACGAGAACCTGGCATGGTGACTTTTACTTGATTAGGTAAAGATCAAGTAATTTTAGGACAAACCTGACAATGAATCTTGACAAGTCGAGAACACGATTTGATTATCAATATTCGATTACATGTTAGTTCAATTTGTTATTTTATGTTCATCTTATGTAGTTTATATCTATCATTATTTGCGTGATATTTAGAATTGTTAGATTAATTTAAAATATACTTATCTCAGATTAGTTAAAAAAATATTAGTTTAATGTTAGTTTTGTCTTGAACCTGTTCCACTCACTCAGTGTGATGATAAGTGGTGGTTCAAATTTTTACAGGTACTGATTCAGCTTTACTTCACCAAGGAGCTTTTCATCCATAGTCATCTTTTCTTCACCATCTGTAGTGGATAATTCTCTTCTTGTTGCCGGTTGTATGTATAGGTTGTCCCTGTACTAGCGAGTTCTGGGAGAGTGTGTGTTCTTGTAGTGATGTACTTTATCTTGATATAGGTTGCTTATGTGAATGTAATAGTGTAAATTTCAACTTCATGTTGTATTATAGTTTTATCTTGAATAATGCATACATCTTGGGCTTGCTTATATATGATCTGTTGAAAATGAATAGTACTTAGTTGCTTGTGCCAGATCAGGAAATAAATGGAAAAAGTTATTTGTGCTTTTCATATAATAGAATTTCTTGATACACGTTTTATTTGTTAATTTAATATTTTGTGTGGTTAGTTTAGATAACACCATGGGGACTCAGAGGTGGGGTCCAACACAAACCACTGCATGATTCAAACCATCGCCTGATCCTACCACTGACTATTCGAACCATCGACTATTTTGACATCACCGTCAACCACCAGTTGTCACCACACCTCCTCTGCCATCACCTATTTCAACCATCATATCTCTTGATCAATCCCGACCTTAGGTTGTGCCTGCCTTCACCCGTTCCATCCCCCTAACCATCACCTATTTCCATCACCTATTGACCCCCACCGCCTATTCCATCGTCTATTCTAAGCCTTCAGTTGATTAACCATCGGTTGAAGGAACCACCGACTGATCCTACCACTGGTTATTTTGTTCCATCGACTAAATATCCATCTTTGACTATTTAAACTTTTAAACCATCACTTGTTCAAACCACCAGTTGTCCTTTTCACCGCCTTTTCCAACCTTTCATTGAGGCCATTGGTTATCACCTTCAACTGTTGTTTTACTAATTTAGCTACCAGCTGATACCATTGGTTGCTAGTGCCCAGTTTAATTATCACTCAACAACTGCAAATCCATAAACTAACATATTTCTATCTCCTTTTACCCATCTAAATAATGTATCTAGAGATACTTAGTATATCTACAACCATAAGATGGTAGGAAAGTAGGTTAAGATCCAAGTACATGAGTGCGAGTACACCAAGAGGGTGAGAGCCTCAATGACCTTAGAAGAAATAGAGAGAGTGGAAAAATTTAAGGCTTAACATGCAAGCTACATTAAGAAACATGGGGAACCCACTCCAGAAAGCATCAAGGCTAGACTAGAAGTAGACATGCCAAAGATCATGTCGAACCAATCATTGAGGAGTCAGAAGAGGAGGAAGAAGAGACAGAGATAGAGGTCTCTAAGTACACACCATACAGGAGGTTCCAAATCCTAAGAAGAGAATTGCACCAAAAATTAATGAGGAGAGGCCCACGAAAGTGGCCAAGATATATGATGAGAAAGCATCATTCGAGGCCACAACTCTAAAACCTCTTGTACCTACAAACAACTCCAGCTAACTAGCACAGGAAAGAAGAAGAAGAGAGAAACCTGACAATCAGTTGGTTCCTAGAGATAAAGAACACCATGAAATATGGTGTGACATATTCAAAACGAAGAATTACAAGGCTACAAGATATGGTGGTGTATGCATCTTAGAGAAACTGGGGATCTACCACAGGGTGAAATAGAGCTTTGAGCAACTAAGAATATACAAAATTCGTTTCACAAATATGACCTCTTATGACGATTTGACACTAGAGTTCATGTCATCCATCATAAAACTGCCTGTGGATTGTAGTGAAATCTTAGAGTGTGGGGGCGAGTACAAGATGAAGTTAGGATTATGAAGAAAGACTACACCCTAATAGAGAAGTGGATTAATGCAGTCTTCATAGACTTAGTCAAACAGACAGAACGTGCCAACAAAGCACAAGGTGATAAGGATGCAAAGGGATTCACAACTGAGAAGACTTAAGAATGGCTCTCACGAAACCCCACTTACAGCTCTGGCCAGTTGAAGGCCACAGTAATGCACTCAAGATTCATGAGGGTTGTGCATAAAATATTTGCTAATTCACTGATGTTTAGATCAGACACAGGAAATGTAACAAGGTTGGACCCCACATTATGTGGAGCCTTATGGAAGGAAAAGCAGTTAATGTGGGAAGGATACTAATTGAGAAGCTAGCTGCAAAAATGGCAGTCGATGGTCCCCGTGATTTCTACATGGGGGGATCATAACATATATACCACACTAGTTGGTCTACCCAAGACAACTAAAGTACTGTCTAAAATTAGAAGGAGATAAAATGGTTGACGACAAGAATCTAGTAGCATCGAATGTCCTATCAAAGATGCAAAATGGATACACCTATCAGTTACGTAAGACAAAGATCTTACTACCCCTCCTAGAACTAAGAGGATATGATCTTGAGAAGTTCATCTTCATGGAAGAGGAGGTCTCGATAATGATATTAGGCAAGAGTTAAACAACCAGCAAGCACCAAAAGTAGGAAACCACCAAGCAAATGTCTAGAAAACGGGTGCTCATGCAAGTCCCAGAGAAGTTAACAAAGAAACCACCTCCTTTAAAAGTGGAAGACTTGGATTGTGAAGATGCCAACACCACATATCAAGTCACTATGACCACTTCCCCAAAAGCGGTTGAGGCTAAGAAAGGGGCTACCACTAATCAAGAAGCAGCCACAAAGCCTTAAAAAAAGAAGGCAGAGCAAGGAAGCATGGAAGATGGGTCCAAGGAGGTAGAAAAGATAGACGTGCCTGAGAAAGAGGCACCACGACAAGAAAAAAGCTCACATCAAGGTAAATATTTACCCAAATTCCATGGAGAATGATAAGAAGTAAGCTCATTTGACAAGCCCAGAACGAGGGCGACCGCAATGACAAAATTCATGGAGATAGGACATGAGATTGACGACCTCCATGAGAATGTCTCTAACTCTTATTTGAACTTTTTCAATATAACTGCAAATTTATTATCACTAACAATATAGGTAGGGAAGTTGACTGAAGACATCCAGCCCATCCTTAGTCTTCCACTATAGATGCATCAACTAGCTGCAAACCAACTACAGGTGATGTAGGCATTGGCTGGGGTGACGAGTGAACTCTCCTCCCAGTGGAAAGAATGGGATGAACTTCAAGAAGAAAATAAGAAGATGCAAGAGGATGCAACAAAAATGAAGGAGGACTCTCCACCAACTATTAACATGTCTATGGAGGCACGTCGGAAGCTCTGATGGAACCAACGTCAGACGGTGACTTCCACCTCATAGCAGACTTATTGTTGGAAATTATGCAGACATGGCAAGAAGTGCTCCAGGCCGAAGCAACCACATCCAGGTGCACTCAACAGCTAGATGAAGATGATCCAACCAGATCTGAAAGAAGAAAAGGATTGCCCGCTAAGTAATATGACTCAACCACATCTCCAGCATCGCCAAGACACTCAACCAACAAAAATGAAGGAAAGGGGCTTGAAGGACTGCCAAAGCAGAGCGCTTCTATGCCGATAGAGCCCAAAATTCCCATAGAAAAAGAAGAAGTAGTGGGATAATATGACGTTGGGATTTCACAACCAGAAGTAAGGGGAGAAGTCACTGAAACAATTGAAGATGTAATGGATGGGCTCGACCCACTATTTCACTATAAGGTCCCACCCCCGCATGTCTATGACAACTTTATGAACGAAATACTTCTAGATGAACTAATAATAGGAGAAGGATTCTCTATATCTTTTAAGAGAGAAATAGAACTGATGATATCTAAAGAGGATATAGGGAATCTGGAAAACATGTTTGTTGAAGCTCCTCTAAACCCAACAATCCAGTCTTCCCAGAACTGGTGGGAACCTCAACAATAGTAATCACATCACTCCCACCCACACCAACCTTTCTTCCATGTAAGATGGTCGATATGGACATGTCATTAGTTGTGGGCATGCCAATAAGGGACATCCATGTCCTATTCAAAATCCTTGATGACGCAAAGCCATGATAGGGTATTATCTACCGCAACAACAAGTATAGTCTAACAAGAAGTGATCCACGTTCTACTTTTAGACCTCAGGAGAACATAAGAAGAATGCTTTTCAAGATTATGTGCATGACTGTAATAGAGAATTACATGCACAGAGATAAAGATGGGCCAGTATTTAATGGAACATCCAATCTGACAGCTCATTTACTCATGGAAAGAGATGACATCGCATCAGTCTGCCAGATGAAGGAAGCCCTAGATAGAAGTAGATATTTTAAGTTCACACACTACCCTTTAAAGCATTCAACCATTGTCTTCTGACAATGCTTGATCTATTTGAAAGAAGAGTGCTCACTTACAACTTCAGTGCCAAAGACCTACCTTGTGAGCGAATGGTCTTTGAAATGGTAGAGCATAGATCAATATAAGAGATCCCCATTCTCCTAAAATAAGTAATTCAAGGAGTGAGTGGGTGGTATCACCCCATTTGGAAGGAAATTTCCATCGAATGCAATTTTGCACAAGAAGGCCAAAATGTAGGGGACAGTGCCTTCTTAGCATTGAGGGTAATTGAGGCCATCAACAGAGGAACACCTATACAGCAAATTGTAAATGAAAATTTCCACACCTTACGAGTAAAATATGTAATGGAAATCATTCACAATAGAAGGTTCTTCTATGACAGAAGCATGGTAGACATACCAAGGTGCATGTACTCTCTTATTTCTTTTCTCAAAAAGATGCCTGGGTGAGAGGAACTCAGAAAGCTCGAGCCTTCATAAAAAAAGAAGACATCACCGGTGCCACCCATTGCTCCTCCAGCACCTAGTACAACTTGTGGGCTCCGATCTCCAAACGACGAATTAATCCCGATTTAATCATGTGCGGAAGCAATCGGTAAACAGCGGAAGACAAAAATCACGGGAAATTAAAGCTTTTCGAGACAAGAGCCTGAAACCACAAACCTTTTCCATAGAAAAAGGATTTAACTGTTTACATCACTGACAATTACTTCTTGAGTAATTATATACAACATGATACCAAAATTCTCAAGAATTCATACTCCAAAACACTCCATGACCTGAGAGTACAGAGGACACATAGGACTTGACTCTAACTACACCATGAAGCAGGCTAGATCTCCACCTGAGATATTTACTGCTCCTGATGCTGCTGTTGCTGGGATTGGTCACCTGTGTTCTTGTTCCTCCGTCTTCGACGACCACCTAAAAAGTAGAAGTCTATGGGGTGAGACAATTATACATAATTGCCCCAGCGAGAGTTATAACTCTCCACTAGGCTTTATAAGCAAAGCAAGGAATAACTAAAGCAATAAGAGCCTTCAAGATATTCACTAGCAGTTCTGATGATGAGCAAGAGTTCAATCAATATTAAAATATGAGAACATCTATGCTATTCGAGATAACATCAATCAAATATCTCGTAGATAACTCTAACAGATATACTACGCTGTTGATTATGTTTTTCAAACATTATTGTTATGCCCTGTGGAGATGAGGCTTACCACTCATACTCCAACTGATCGCTAAGAAGTCACATCAGTATCATACATAGGTCATTAAAAGAGCCGGATTCTTATGACCTCATCTTCCTCAGTCAGTTAGAGGATCGAATGTTAGATATCTGGCGGGATATCTTTTGTTATAGCTCTCCAGGGTAAACTGGACCTTCGCTATTTTAGAGTTACAGTGGCGTTCTGTACTCTCTTCGTCATCGGAAGATTTCTTGTTTATCTTTTATCGATGCGGTGTTTGTGTCTTTAAGGGAGTGTAGATATACATCTCACCTTTAGGACTTTATGGTGGGGTCTGATGGACTACGAGAATCTACATCATCCTCTCACCTTTTCTTTTATAGTGAAGGTATGACGGACTACAAGAATCTACATCAAATACCTACACTAGGATGTAAGGTTCTACACATCCATGTACCCCACATACTCAAAAGTATGTGATCCAGGAGTTCCCTGAGGAAAACCTGTTTCACCATCATTTAGACTCTGACAATGATGGATCTATGATCAGGGCTCTACATTTCACTTGATTAGTTAGGTACATTCAGTATTCTTATCATCATACAACAACACAGCTATATATGAGAATACTAAAATGTATCAGGCCTAACTCATTTCAATTACCAGTTCTCAATTATCTCATCACAAGTCATCTGTCAAGCATGACCTTGATGGTGTTTATGGCTCTTACAACCCATAAATCACAAAAGATGTCACTTAGCAGTGCATCAAGATGATTCACTATTCATAAAGCTTAAGACATGCTTTCAATGAATATAACATGGTATTTCATACCTGGGTATGACCATTATCTCATAATAACCTACACGGTTAGTTCAACAGATAATCATAAACAATTCAATAATTAGGGATGCATTCCCAATTTAGGTTTCACTTGGAATCACCCTCAACTAGGGTTTCACATGGAATCACCCTCAACTAGGGTTTAATTCAATAACCCTATCAATTAGGGTTTACTGTTCATCTTTCATGTTATCACCCTAAAATTAGGGTTTACTATTCACTCCATGGCGAATTGTACTCATTACATCATTATGTAAGAGAAACATCATCATTAAGGCTCTTAATTAGAATTAAGATCCATTAGATATTATAAATAGGGTTTCCATGACCTCACATAGGTGGGTCATTCCCTAATCATGCACATTCATGTGTAAATGAAGTATCTCACTAGAGTTTCCTCCTAAAAAGGGTACTTTCTCTCTCTAAGATACTTTCTCTCTCTAGAAATACTTTCTCTCTCCTCTCACTGGTAGATGGTGACAATACCACTCTAGATCAGGTTGAGATAAGTCTCCATTGACTAACATGATCCAAAACATCAACATCATGTGATTAGGGTTTGATTAGAACAAGGTTTTACCCCTTTAGACCCCTCAAGGGTATTTTGGTAATTTGCCACATGATTACCATCATGGGTTAACTCACTAATCACATAGTCCCTTAATGACCTAGGTTACCATTAGGGTTTAGATTGAATCATCATTGAACTAATTACATCATCAAATGGTTAAGTACAAACCATCACCAATCTCCAAACGGTTTCATCCTTTAAACGGTTTCAACCACCCAAACGGTATTGAGACCGTTTGACCCCAAACGGTCTTGAGAACGTTTGGATCCAAACGGTCTTGAGACCGTTTGGAGGTGAAGACCGTTTGGAAGGGTTGACTTCCCAACCGTTTGGAGCTTCAATCGGTTTGAGACCGTTTGATCAAACTTACTTGAGATCGATTGGACCAAACGATCCTGAGGTCGTTTGAGCCCAAACGGTCTTGAGACCATTTGGACCCAAATGGTCTTGAGACCGTTTGGTCTCAAACGGTCTTGAGACCGTTTGGATCCAAACGGTCTTCAGACCGTTTGGTCCAAAAAGGGCTCAAACCGTTTGGACCTCCACAGTGGTTCAAAGGTTACCAATGTTCATGGATATGTGTGTTGAAGTCCTCAAATGGTTAAAGCTATGCTAACCACTTATAATTTGAGTTATTCAGGGTTAGCCTTAACCACTTAGACATCCAATTGACCCTCAATTGCAAGCCAATTAGGGTTCAATCCTCCTCAATTAGGGTTTCAATTCGATTGGTCATCAATGTTCAACAATGTGAATCAATTCAAGGTTGAACCTATCAATTGACCTCCAATTGGGCTCAAACTTGGACCAAACGGTCTTGAGGTCGTTTGGACTTCATCCAAACGGTCTTGAGACCGTTTGCCCAAAGTTTGACCAAAATCCAAGTCGTTTTGACTAAGGTTGAAGTCCAATTAGGTCAAAATCAGCAATTTTCATCAATTCATCAATTTCCTACAATTGGACCCTCAAACCATTATATTAACTTAACCCTAGACCTTCAAACGGTCTTGGGTTGTGCCCAAACGGTCTTAGGACCGTTTGGAGAAATCCCCAAACGGTCTTGATACCGTTTGGGTCCTTCAACCCAAAACTCAACAAGATCTATATGTCAAATCAGCACTCTTTCACCCGATTAGGGTTTCATGTTGAAGTGCCTTCAACTTTCACTTGGTTAAGAATTAGACTTTGATTCTTTGCAGAGATGAAATTCAATATGTTAGGAACAGACCCTCAAACGGTCGTCCTTTGGTCAACCCTTTCAAACGGTCTTGAGACCGTTTCAATCCAAACAGTCTTGCAAGACCGTTTGGACCAAAAGGTCCAAGGTCGTTTGAAAAAGTAACATAGGGAGTCACGCCCCTCATCTTCAACCTCTAGCAAGGTCAGTTTCTCCACTGATTTACTTGCAAACGTGCAAGGAAGAAGGGAGGTAGAAGGAGAATTTACCAAGTAAATTGCAAGAATTGAACATACATATAAAGCATAAGTTTAGAGTTATAAAACCCGCCTCAAAGTTGATCCTAAAGCTCCAAGCTTTAATGGCGTCCTTGAGCTTCCACAACTTGGTCAGGGGTGAATTCTCCAAGGAAACGTTGCTTTGGTCGGCTAGAACAAGAAGACTAAGTAAGCTAACCACAAAACCAACCTTAGAAAGTGAATTCCTCCATGAATTTGAGCTAGAAGGTGGGGTTCTCTTACCTAGGACAGGTTGGTCGTCCCCCCCCTGAGCTCCAGAGCTATCATTGGCCGTTTGAGCAAGAAAAGAAGAGAAGTGAAGGAAAGAAAGTTCGTTCACTTAATTGCAAGGGAAAAGGGCTTATATACTTTAGCCTCTTTTACACCCTAAGGACCTCACAAGATTGGAAATCACATCTAGGCCCCTCCTTGCTCAAGGGCACGATCAAACCTATCTATCCTTATGCAAATCTCATGAAATCTCAAGATCTAAGGGTAAAGGAATCCAACCTTCAACTAGGGTACATACATGAAAGGGTTTCATACCCATTCTAGGTGATTTCTATCACAAAGGTCATTTTTCTCATCTGATTATTAAATGATGTATCCCTTTCATCATTTCTACTCTAAATGATGATAAGAGTCATAAAAGATATTCTAGATATTAAGAATTACAACTTGGACCCCTCAATTTGGGTAAATTGCACTTTACCCCAAATTAGGGCTTCTAAGCATGGGAATTGCTTCCACAGCTGCACCTTGGTGCTCAAGCTTGGGAAATCCTTCAAACTTTACCATAACCATTCTCATGATGTCTCAACATCAAAGGAACATCTTATCTTGTGAATTTTGCAAGTTCAACCCTTAAACTGGGTAATTTGCACATAGGTCCCTGCATACAACACAATGCTACAACTTTATACAAAAAGGAGCGAAATTGAAAGTAAATGTTCTTGAGGAACTTAGTTACATGCCAGGGAGTGTTCACAAGTATATTAATTACATATTTAGGCAAAACTTCTAGGGTTAGGTCATAACCCAGGTCAGGGGTGTTACACAACTCATGTCACACCTATACATGTTGAGAAGGAACCACCCCATGAAGTCCCTACCAGTATAGAGCCAGAGCCAACTCTAGAAGTTAAATCACCAGCATTCAACCTACCACCTATGCAAATACTTATGATCCCAACTTCCATCGATAACATCATAACATCATCCTCACCTCTAGAGCACAAAGCCATCGAAGGAAGTGAGGTACACACCAAAGAGAAAAATCAAGCTGTCGAGATACCAGAAGGAATAGAACCAACATATGTCACAACACCTACCTTTGAGAACTTTGATGAACGGGCATGCTATGGCTTGTCTGCGGAAGAAGTCCAATTCCTCCTAGATGTTCTATGCCCACGGGAAGACGACTTTATGGTTATTTTTGAAAGAGGAAATGTACATATCTTACTCTCAGACATCAGAGAAATATTGAGAGCAGGAGAGTACATGACCGCAAATGTCATGATAGTTTGCTAACTACTGCTAGTCAACAATCTCACTAATGTATACATGGCATTTTATGAAATATTACGAGATGTCGTGTCAAAAAAGGAATCAGGAGAGCTACATCTGCTGATAGATCACTCAAAGTACAACGTTCCACACTGGAATTTTGTTTCGATCATACATGATGGACATTAGGCACTACTAGTAGGGGACACCATCAATAAAATGTCCATCTTCTACAACAGCTCAGATGCTATGTTCAGTGCAAAGCGCATAATGTATCACAAAACAACCAACATCATCATTGAAAAATGAGCCAGTCTGGTAGCCAACAAGATTACAATGTTGCTCATAACATTTGGCATTTGAGAAACCACAATTCTATCAAAAATGTCCTCAGAAAGAACCTCTTTCAAATGATTGTGGCTTCTACGTACTTCATTAGATACACATGCTAGCTTTAGATCAGAAAGTCGAACAATGCCAAGATGACTACTACCACCACCTCTAAGGACAATATGCTATGGAGATCCTAGCCTTGAAATGGTTGACCGCCCACAATGACCTATAATTTTTCTATTCTAGATCAACCTCATTCTTTGACACCCAGTGGACAGGGTGGGTGATGAGTTTGGGGGTGGGGGGCTGAATAGGCGAACATGGTATGTCTCTACTTTGCAATTAATTGATTTTTGCCCTACTTAACAAATTTTGACAATTGGCCTAACTGGTAAATTTTGGCTTGATTTTTGCACATACATATAAATACCCTTATTGAAATCTCGGTATACAAGTAGTCTTAAAAAAGGTAGATTTTGAATCCATTTTTCCAGGATTGTGTCATAATCCCTACCCTTAGACTTTCTTGTCTTCAGGTTAGCACTTAGCATAATTATTTCAAGAATGACATATCTGGGCTTCTTAATCTACTTCAAAAAATTTGAGTGTGATAATGTTTTAATGTCAGTCTAACCTCGAGATAATGTAGAAGGTACAAGTATGTTAGTCAACCAAGAAGAAATCTCAAGGAAAAGAGGAATCAACCTACCACGCTCCTGATTGACACCATAATCCCAAGTACTGGTAGGAAAGTGCATAACCCTAGAAAAAGAGGGAACAACTACCCCTTATAGTTTTAAAAATCCCCGCTTTGGGATCAAAAGAGGCATGGCAGCCCATCTTTCCATGGAAAAAAACCCTATTATCTCTAAGCATGTGAGCAAGTATAAAATGTGAGAGGAATAAAATCATGAGAATTGTTCCTGGAAAGAGGCTGAAGGACTCCGCTCATTCGGTGTATTGATGCACTCACGAATGCAAATATGTCATGCCCAGTAGTGGAGTCTGAAAGACAACCTTTACACACTTGCACTCTAATGTGAACCTCACACAACCACCTGAAATTAAATAGGGCCCTCTAGGGCAGCGCCACATGAAAGGAAGCTTAATGGTTGTGTGAATCTATGGAATGTAGGAATCACCAAATCCTCTACCTACCCAAACACAATATCTAGGAGACCCAAAAAATAAAAGTTGGGCGAGAAATCTACCTTTTCCAGAACTTTTTGCAAGTATAGCCTGAAATAAGATCATTAGTGCTTCATGAAGGAGGAACCCTCTTTTAAAGAAAGTCGTGACAGTCAATACGAGTACCGTAACTCCTAGCTAAGAGAGAGAATTTGGGGTGCCAACAACCTCTTAACCAGATGCATAGATCTCGACTTGATACTAACGTTATCACATTTTGCGCACTCACTAAATAATGACCAATAAAGCCTTTTGAAGTCATTCGATGCTTTAATTCTAATTGTTAGCCTGAGGAAATGCTGGATTCTAAGTTTGGGGGAGTCGATAACATCCAATTTTGTGGTTATTATATGTTTTACATTATCCATATTTCTCCACTATTTAGACAGATTCATATCCATTTCACTCCTGCCTCGCATATATTCTCCTTATTTTATGTTGACAAGGAAAATGGAGTTAAATGTAGGAAACAAAGGACTAGAAGCTTGATTATCAAAAGTTGAGCCATTAACGGATGACAACCTATGGACCTTGGGTAGTCATTGGCTTACCCTCACCGGATGTTACCTAACAACTCCCTTCCGTGCCACTAGTTGACAACTATAGCAACCCATCACCCGCAAGAACGTCTGTGCCTATCAACTGATGGCATGTTTTTGTGTGTCAACCAGTGGAGCTTCTATGCCCATCAGTCGATGGAACACCTACTGCTGACATTTGATGTTGCATCTGTGCCTGACAATTGACGGCGTGTCTGCATTTGTCAACTACAGGCGAACCTACAGAAATCAACCAGTGACACCCCAACACCCACCATCTAATGGTGCGTCTGTACCTATCAAACGATGGCATGCATGCACCTATCAATCGGTGGGGCTTTTGCAGTCATTAGTTAATGGTGCATCTTCTATTAACATCCAATGGAGGCCCAGACAGGTACCGTACTCAGACCATTGAGAAAATTCCCCGAGGATGGGTACCTGAGAGGCTTGGGGTGCAAGTAAAGGACCATGAACTGACACCGATAAAGAGAGGACGACCAGCTATATAAATGGGTTCATCATTGCACACTTTACTCCCGAGCAAGAACTGTCGACTCGACATGGAGCTGCCAAAGGAAGGAGCCACCATTGACTGATCTCTGCTGCCACCGGTTGTATGAGCAATGGACAAGAGTCCATCGATCTCGAAATCTAGACCCACGCCTACTCACCCTCACCTATTCCCGGAGTTCCTCTAGCATCGGGAGAAGGAAGAAGGAGGAAAGGAGATTGGCCACACTGTTGCTTTGGGACAAAAGCAACGGGACCTGGCCATTGGTTGTGGCCATCACCTGGCTACCATCAGTGTATCCCTCAATCCCCTTTTCAACTTTATTTTCCTTATTTTTCCATATTCCCCTTCCTACTGTTCTCCATGTCTCCTACTATTTGTAAACCCAAAATGTTAATCATGAGAATGAGTGGCTAAACACCTAATGGGAGTATCGAGTAAGGCCCTCCCAACATGTATATACTTACATCTTTTTTAATATATATATCCTAAAAAATGGTTATCTCCATACTCTTGTTCTTAAATGCTTCACATGCACACTTAGCTACCATGTTGTGATGTTGATTGTTGGCACCTCAAAAGAGTCATACTTACCTTATCTAAGTGTTATGGTGTAGTATGAATGCATGAAAATGTTGGAATGCTAAAGCTAATGGGCATATGATTTTCTTTGGGATTGTTTGTTTTCCATATCGAGAGAGAGATGATGTAACATACTAGATCGAGAACCCTACCCTAGAACTTTGACCTTTTTGGGTTTCATCAAACAAGGTTGAGGTTAGGATGATCCTAATAATCTAATGTGTGAATAATGTAATCTAATATATCATATAATTAATTTGGTAATAATAAAATGATAAATAACTTAATTACATGCATAATATGGTTAGTGGGCCTCTAATGGGCCATATGATGTAACCCATGTAAGAAAGCCTCAAATTAAATAATAGACTTCAAATTCGTAATCTACACATCAAAATAAGCCTACATGTCAATTTTCATTTAATTTGGACAACATTGAAATAATATGGTAAGTTAAGAGAGAGAAATCTGCCTAAAAGGTGTAATTAATAAATAAATATAATAAACGACTCCAAAAGAGGAAAATAATGTTAGATTCGTGATCTACATAATAATTATAGCCTTTGGGTGAATTTTCATCCAATTTGGAGAAAGTTTGCTTAAAAGGTAAAATTAGGAGAGAGAAAGTGTGTAGAACCTTCAAAATATTAAATAAATATTCAAACAACTCTAATATGTAAAATTGATGGCAAATTCGTATCCAACACATTAAATATGACTTGTGGGTCAAGTTTCATAAAATTTGGATAATCCATGTGTCATTAAAGCATGAAGAAAGGGAAATTAAGTTTTGTATAATAAATGCATTAAATGTTCTCAAAAGGAAATTTAATTTCATAATCGGAATCTACATAATTGAATTAGCTATGGACAAAATTTTACCTAATTTGGGGTTCGTTTGAGCCTCCAAAAAAAGAAAGAGAAAAGTTAAATTAATATACATGTCACTTTATTCGAATCTGTTTGGGAATGACATTTATTTGGTCACGCTTCTTTTATATGCACGCATGTATCACAGTCATGGATTCCGAATCAGACGATTGTGGGTTTGTCATCAAGCTCGCACAAGAAAGGAAGGCTGACAGCTAGATTTTGATTTATGGATTTCTCTCTCTATTCTCCATCTTTCCTCGAGATTTCTTCTCCCACCTGTTACAAATTAGAGTATGCATCTAATGACCCAATATTTATGCAATTTCATTGAGTATCTAGGATTTACCCAAATCTCAGTCATCATGTCTCCGCGGCCTCTACCCTTCTCGACGTTTTGCTCATATTCGTCTATATATACATATATATAGACGTCCTGGTATTTTTTTGGACTTGCTCTATACTCCTCTTGTCCCAATTGTTTTTCTCATGGCGTGTGTTGCCGCCGGGAAGCAAGGATCGAGCTTGGGTTTGCGGCAAGCCGTTATCCCCCTCTCTTCTTCGTTTTGGTTCAATCTCTGGCAGAAGCAGGTTCGCGATGCTCCTATCTTCCCTTCCGTGTGCTCACCTTCACAAATCATGTCGCTCTTGCGTTTTGCCCAAACTTGGTGCGAGCAGCAGCTTGCTGCAGTTCGGCCATGGTGTGCGCAGGAGGAGAAGGATGACCCCTTTGGTTCTCTTTCCCTCTCTGCCCTCGGGTCCAGTTTGATCTTTGTTTTTCATCCAAGGGCATTCTTATCTTTTCGCCGTATTTTCTTTGTTTGGGCGAGGACAAGGCAGATCATTGACCCGCTGACCAGGAGGCCATTGATTGGTCCAAGTCAACAGGGCATGGCCCGCACTCTCTCTCTCTCTCTCATCCTCTCTTTGGATAAGCGCTGATGTGGATTTTCTCTGCTCTCTGATTGGTTGATTTTATAAAATCCATAACTAATAATCTACTCATCAGAAAAATATAAATAAATACTCATTGGATCCAGAAAAATAAGGCCTATCTAATGGAATAAATTTTGTTGGCTAAATCTAATGTCTAATAACATGTTTTTAAATGGATCTAATTAATAATGAATTAACTTGTATAATTCATAACTAAATATTTATAAGTCAGAAAAATATAATAAAATATTTTTTGAGTTCATAAAAGCATAACCTAAAATATGGAATAGTTTTCATAACCTAATTCACATAAGAATAAAAAGGTGGTTTTTGGGTTTTGAATAATAAATATAAATCTAACCCTAATCCCATATATATATGCATCATAGGTGCTTTGGATGCCTAGGCCTGGACCTATATGTGACTTTGGATCTTTGACTCTGAAGTTGAGGTATGTTGTATCCCCTATTCATCTAAATTGAGCAATGCACCTACTTTATCATTCTTTTGACTTTTTCCTACACAAACTGTCTTATCTCTTGTTATCATGGTTCGTGTGAACTATCTTACTTTTTATGTACTTGGATAATCTCTTGATCTCTCTTTTATGTACCTTGATGCATGATTGGTCTCTTTTATTGGTATGTGCCACTTTGAAGTGGATGTTAAATTGTTTGTGTTGTCCATTGTGTGATGGCAACCTTTGTATTATCTTCTGACTGAACTATTTGCTTGCCTCTATATTTACATGCAATGTAATTCAGTAGCACTAGAGTAGTGTAAATTACTTAGTTTTTGGGGCAGTAATCCCCTATTGATTATTTAGGAGAGTGGCAGTAAACCACTTCTCTATACTCGATTGTGACAGTAATCCATACTCTAATTTTATATATTTGGGAGATTGGCAGTATTCCTTTCTCTATCAGGCTTCAGCTTTTTGGGGGTTGGCCGCCAATTGTGTTTATATTGTTCTAGGGCTATGATTATCTCACATGCATGCAGGATATTGATGGTGGGGTGTGTGCCCTACTTATGCTTTGTTTCCCACCATGGTAGTGGATTTATTTATTGCACAATCCTTTTATATGTTGTTTTATGGCAAGTATCTCTTTTGTTATAATTCTTTTCTCTTGATACCCGTTTGGGTGGTACTTATCTCTTGCATGGGAAGACTTTTATTTTGATGTCCCTATTTCCTTAAATTGCTCAAATTGCTTTTTAGTATGCACATACCAGCCTTTGCTGATGTATCCTTTTGTTTCTCTTTTGTTGGGGTATGCTTCCAACCCTAGGTGGAGGACTTGGATGACAAGACGTGATGACCTAGACTTAGCTTGTGATGATGAAAATTGGAGACAATCTTGAGGTGGTTTAGATTTCCTCTACATGGATCCTTATGATGTAAGTTTGTAACCCTTTGTTTTATAATTGAATATAGTCATGTTTTATTCCGCTGCTATACTTTGGTCTATTGATTACCATTATATAAAGATTTGAAAATTTTACACCCACTCCAACATACCTTTTGAGTGTGTTTGGACTGGAGGTGCTATTGTTCAAATTTTTAGTAAGGAGGTGTTTTCACTTCTTTACAGCATGGTATCAAAGCCCATGGTAGTCAGAATCGACTATTTCAATTTTGTCTCCCTTTAGAACCATTGACTTAGTTAGTTACCTTTAAGTGAGATGTTGACCCTAGAATTGATCAATGATGATCTTTGTATGCAATAAGGATGGTTTTGAGGATGAGAATATGTTAGGAGATCTAAATATGGAAATATTGTGACTTGGTTTCCACAATTGATTTTGGATCCACATTTTATTTCATCTCAAAAAGGTTTTCATCGCCAAAAATTATTTTCGATTATACTACTATATGTACAAAAGTTTTCTCAGATTTATCGATGTTTCTTGAACTAAGTCACAATCAAGAGAACTCTAGTTTGTGTAGAATTTAACCCTAGTTTGTGACTAGGATTGATATAATGGTGTAGTTGACCTACCCTATGACTTTTAGATGTTCATGTAGGGTTGATAGGCTAGAGACACAAGGACCTAAAGCTCAACCCTAGATGGTGACTTGATAGTTGGATACATGAGAAACATAAATCTCTAAAACTTTCACAATTATGAGATGTGGGTATCTCTAAAAGTTATTTAGTTTGACTTGATAGGTTGAACCCTTTAAGGGGTGGAGAGTAGTTAGTCGTTGATGTTTGGATCAATAGATTTCGAGGACGAAATCCTTTTTAAGGGGTGGAGTGTTGTAACATACTAGATCTAGAACCCTACCCTAGAACTTTGACCTTTTTGGGTTTCATCAAACAAGGTTGAGGTTAGGATGATCCTAATAATCTAATGTGTGAATAATGTAATCTAATATATCATATAATTAATTTGGTAATAATAAAATGATAAATAACTTAATTACATTCATAATATGGTTAGTGGGCCTCTAATGGGCCATATGATGTAACTCATGTAAGAAAGCCTCAAATTAAATAATAGACTTCAAATTCATAATCTACACATCAAAATAAGCCTACATGTCAATTTTCATTTAATTTGGACCACATTGAAATAATATGGTAAGTTAAGAGAGAGAAATTTGCCTAAAAGGTGTAATTAATAAATAAATATAATAAATGACTCCAAAAGAGGAAAATAATGTTATATTCGTGATCTACATAATAATTATAGCCTTTGGGTGAATTTTCATCCAATTTGGAGAAAGTTTGCTTAAAAGGTAAAATTAGGAGAGAGAAAGTGTGTAGAACCTTCAAAATATTAAATAAATATTCAAACAACTCTAATATGTAAAATTGATGGCAAATTCGTATCCAACACATTAAATATGACTTGTGGGTCAAGTTTCATAAAATTTGGATAATCCATGTGTCATTAATGCATGAAGAAATGGAAATTAAGTTTTGTATAATAAATGCATTAAATGTTCTCAAAAGGAAAATTTAATTTCATAATCGGAATCTACATGCTTTAATTAGCCTATGGACAAAATTTTACCTAATTTGGGGTTCGTTTGAGCCTCCAAAAGAAGAAAGAGAAAAGTTAAATTAATATACATGTCACTTTATTCGAATCTGTTTGGGAATGACATTTATTTGGTCACGCTTCTTTTATATGCACGCATGTATCAAAGTCATGGATTCCGGATCGGACGATTGTGGGTTTGTCATCAAGCTCGCGCAAGAAAGGAAGGTTGGCAGCTAGATTTTGATTTACGGATTTCTCTCTCTATTCTCCATCTTTCCTCGAGATTTCTTCTCCCACCTGTTACAAATTAGATTCCGCATCTAATGACCCAATATTTATGCAATTTCATTGAGTATCTAGGATTTACCCAAATCTCAGTCATCATGTCTCCGCGGCCTCTACCCTTCTCGATGTTTTGCTCATATTCGTCTATATATACATATATATAGACGTCCTGGTATTTTTTTGGACTTGCTCTATACTCCTCTTGTCCCAATTGTTTTTCTCATGGCGTGTGTTGCCGCCGGGAAGCAAGGATCGAGCTTGGGTTTGCGGCAAGACGTTCTCCCCCTCTCTTCGTCGTTTTGGTTCAATCTCTGGCAGAAGCAGGTTCACGATGCTCCTATCTTCCTTTCCGTGTGCTCACCTTCACAAATCATGTCGCTCTTGTGTTTTTCCCAAACTTGGTGCGAGCAGCAGCTTGCTGCAGTTCAGCCATGGTGTGCGCAGGAGGAGAAGGATGACCCCTTTGGTTCTCTTTCCCTCTCTGCCCTCGGGTCTAGTTTGATCTTTGTTTTTCATACAAGGGCATTCTTGTCTTTTCGTCGTATTTTCTTTGTTTGGGCGAGGACAAGGCAGACCATTGACCCGCTGACCAGGAGGCCATTGATTGGTCCAAGTCAACAGGGCATGGCCCGCGCGCGCTCTCTCTCTCTCTCTCAGCCTCTCGTTGGATAAGCGCTGATGTGGATTTTCTCTGCTCTCTGATTGGTTGAGTTTATAAAATCCATAACTAATAATCTGCTCATCAGAAAAATATAAATAAATACTCATTGGATCCAGAAAAATAAGGCCTATCTAATGGAATAAATTTTGTTGGCTAAATCTAATGTCTAATAACATGTGTTTTTAATGGATCTAATTAATAATGAATTAACTTGTATAATTCATAACTAAATATTTATAAGTCAGAAAAATATAATAAAATATGTTTTGAGTTCATAAAAGCATAACCTAAAATATGGAATAGTTTTCATAACCTAATTCACATAAGAATAAAAAGGTGGTTTTTGGGTTTTGAATAATTAATATAAATCTAACCCTAATCCCATATATATATGCATCATAGGTGCTTTGGATGCCTAGGCCTGGACCTATATGTGACTTTGGATCTTTGACTCTGAAGTTGAGGTATGTTGTATCCCCTATTCATTTAAATTGAGCAATGCACCTACTTTATCATTCTTTTGACTTTTGCCTACACAAACTGTCTTATCTCTTGTTATCATGGTTCGTGTGAACTATCTTACTTTTTATGTACTTGGATAATCTCTTTTATGTACCTTGATGCATGATTGGTCTCTTTTATTGGTATGTGCCATGTTGAAGTGGATGTTAAATTGTTTGTGTTGTCCATTGTGTGATGGCAACCTTTGTATTATCTTCTAACTGAACTATTTGCTTGCCTCTATATTTACATGCAATGTGATTCAGTAGCACTAGAGTAGTGTAAATTACTTAGGTTTTGGGGCAGTAATCCCCTATTGATTATTTAGGAGAGTGGCAGTAAACCACTTCTCTATACTCGAGTGTGGCAGTAATCCATACTCAAATTTTATATATTTGGGAGATTGGCAGTATTCCTTTCTCTATCAGGCTTCAGCTTTTTGGGGGTTGGCCGCCAATTGTGTTTATATTGTTCTAGGGCTATGATTATCTCACATGCATGCAGGATATTGATGGTGGGGCGTGTGCCCTACTTGTGCTTTGTTTCCCACCATGGTAGTGGATTTATTTATTGCACAATCCTTTTATATGTTGTTTTATGGCAAGTATCTCTTTTGTTATAATTCTTTTCTCTTGATACCTGTTTGGGTGGTACTTATCTCTTGCATGGGAAGCCTTTTATTTTGATGTCCCTATTTCCTTAAATTGCTCAAATTGCTTTTTAGTATGCACATACCAGCCTTTGCTGATGTATCCTTTTGTTTCTCTTTTGCTGAGGTATGCTTCCAACCCTAGGTGGAGGACTTGGATGACAAGACGTGATGACCTAGACTTAGCTTGTGATGATGAAACTTGGAGACAATCTTGAGGTGGTTTAGATTTCCTCTACATGGATCCTTATGATGTAAGTTTGTAACCCTTTGTTTTATAATTGAATATAGTCATGTTTTATTCCGCTGCTATACTTTGGTCTATTGATTACCATTATATAAAGATTTGAAAATTTTACACCCACTCCAACATACCTTTTGAGTGTGTTTGGACTGGAGGTGCTATTGTTCAAATTTTTAGTAAGGAGGTGTTTTCACTTCTTTACAGATGACCTTACAGTCTAGATCTATCCTAAGCTCGAGAGAGGAGGGAATAGACATATATGATGATCGTTTGTTATCTTGCTAAGGGTATAGAAAAGGGTGTGAGTATTGCATGTTGGTGAGAGGTCTTAGTAGGTGAAACCCAATCCAAGTTCTAATCAATATTTTGGTTGCATCTTTCTTTCTCAACTTTTATTCTCTTGTTTTGTTTTTCTTTTCTTATTTATTATCATTTTGTTTGGACTAGCATTGTTCCTTAGCAAACACCATCTTGATCTACCATTTTGTTTGGTGTATCTGAGTCTGAGGCTATATGTTCTTAGAAGTTACTCACCTTGTCCCTATGGTTGGACCATGATCTTCTACATCGGACCCTGTATAATAGTTGTGGGGGCCTGAGTGTCAGGTTATAAATCTAAGAGTCCGACTACTCTAGATCCTCTCTCATTGACCAAATTAGACACCACGAGTCAACATGAGGGAGTTTTCATACCCAAGTTGTTATAGGTCAGATGGAGCTTTTCTATTATAACTTTTATACATCTACATAAATATCTATTTTTGGTGATCTAGGATGAACACACTTGTTTATCACCAAAAAGGTGATTATACTTTGTAACGTACATGTTAGTTATCAATCTAAACCTATTTTTGTTGAAATATCATTTTTTGGTTCCATAGATTTATGAGAGGTGTGTCCATGCTATGTTCTTGTTTTCTCCAAACCCAGCAGTCAAGTGGTTCTCAAGCCACTTGATACAAATGGATTTGATCCAGTCCTTGGATGGGATACCCTAGAGAAGTATGATGTGGTGTTGGAATGTGAATGCAAAGTTATTGAGTTTCGGGAAGGAGATGTCTCTCGGAGTCTTTAAGGAAATAAGAAGATTCTTCATACATGTATTGTGTTGGTATCTGTAGTTTATAAGTTGATTAAGTAGTGTTGTGAGACTTTCTTAGCTCACATTGTGAATGTTAATTCCAAGTATCTAAGATGTACCCAAGGTTTGTGAGTTTAGGAAGCATTTCTAATGAGTTTCTCAATGTTCCTCCCCCTAAGAGATTGACTTGAGACCCATCTAGTCCCTGGTACACAACTCATAGCATAAGCACCATATAGGATGGAATCTATAGAGATGCAAAAGTTAAAGAAATAATTTCAGGAGATGATGGATAAGGTTTTCATACAGTTGAGCATTTTCTTGAGAAGTGCTCAAGATTTATTCTTTAAGAAAAAGGATGTTTCCATGAGGTTATGTAAGAATTAGCTTCAATTAAATGTGGTTGCAACAAAAACAAGATCCCCTATGGAGGATTGATAACTTGTTTGACTAGTCAAAAGTATCGAGAATGTTTTCAAAGATAGACATGAGGTTAAGATATCACCAGCTGAGTATGGAAATGAAGGACATACCTAAGAGACCTTTAGAACTAGGTTTGGTCACTATGATTTTGTGTCTATGTTGTTTCAACTATCCAACATACTAAAAACTTTTATGGACTCAATGAACATGGTTCTTAAAAAATACCTAGATTACTTTGTCTTTGTCTTCATATATGCCATCCTTGTTTACTCCAAACACCAAAAGAAACATGAGAAACATATTCAATTGAATTTAGAGTTGTTCATAAGACATCAATCGTATGCAAAGTTCAATGGGTTGTTACTTTTGGATGAAAGAAGTTTTTTTCTTCGTCACATCATATCTAGTAGAGGGATCTATGTAGATTCTAAGAAGGTTGAGTAAGACTAACGTGGGAACAACCAAAGGCCCCAATTGAGGTGAGGATTTTTTTGGGTATAGTGGGATATGATAAATGGTTTATTAAAGACCTTTGTGACATACATTTACCATTGATAGGGATAACAAAGAAGGATGTTCCCTTTTCTTTGACATAGAAATTCCAAATGAAGTTTCTAGTTGTTGAAGGAGAAGTCTATGCCTGCTCCAATAGTCATATTGCTAAAGTCTAGAAAAGGTTATTTAGTATTTTGTAACACAACAAAGGAGAGCCTTAGATGTGCGTTGATGGAAGACAAATACATATTCTATTTTACTTTTGGATAACCCAAAAGGCATGAGAAGAACTACTAAACACACTATCTATAGATGATAGTAGTGGTATTTGTGTTAAAAATTTGAAGCCTTATCATCATGGAGAGAAGTGCTAGATTTACACAAACCACTAAAATCTCCAATGT